>JAKCOZ010000008.1:37054546-38254546 GCA_022605955.1 Rallus limicola
GAGGGGTGTGGTTTTTTTTCCTCACAGTCTCCTCTCTCACCCACACCCTTCCCTAGGAAAAAAAAAAAACCTGGAAAAGCACTGTTGGGTGCAATGCTTTTGGTGACATTTCTCATGAAATCAAAACATCCCCAGTGAAGGCAGAGGCTCTTGCAAGAATTAGTGTGCTGGGGCATCTATAAGCCTTAGTTTTGCTATTGATAAAGTCACAGGTCTTATCAACCACTGCAAAATTATCTGCCCCCTCCTCCCCCAACCCCCCCTCAGTGGCCCAGCAGCGCATCCTTTGCTCCAACTAATGCACCCCCCCCCCCCTTGGCAAACCCCCGTGGGAGGATGGACCCTATGGAAACCCACAGCACAGCTCTCTGCCAAGAGGCTGGAGGTGCCTAAAGGGCCAGGAGCAGCTATCACCCCTCCCCCCCTGCCCCAGGCATGTGTGGAGGGGGTCGATCTGCCATCCCAGGTGGAGGGATGCTCTGACCTCTGCCGCTGTCTGGATTCTCACCTGGAAGGGTTTGAGCACCTTCCAGTTTTCTTTTCCCTCCATGGCTCCGTTTCACTTCTTCACACCAAAAAGCTGTACCAACCTCCTACCTACCCAGATAGGGGGGGGGGGAGGAAAGGGTGTGAAACCTGTATTTTATTTAACAGACTCTTTCCACCCAGCCAAGAGGCCTCCAGAGTCACAGAGAGACAGAGAGACAGACACACATACCAAAATCAGCTTGGTTCAAATATGCCTCCATAAATGTGATACTCCTTTCCTGAGAAAGGGTTTTTTTTTTTTGGGCAAAGCCTGCCAGAAGCCACCTGTTCTCCAGCAGTCCCTATGTTGGGTGATGCAGGAGCCTCCCTGAGCATCATCTCGGTGCTGGGGCCACGCAGGACCAGATCTGCACCCACACTCCAGCTTAGGGCACAGGGGGATGACGATGATGGAAAGGGCTTCTGCTCTCCCAGCCCAGCGCAACCATCCTAAATACCAATTTCTCCCTGATAGATTTAGACACACACCCCTTAGGAAAGCCTCTTGCTGGTGGTGGTTGGGGTCCTTGGGGCGCAGGGGTGGCTGGCTAGGCTCCCCTGCCCACCCTTGCCTGCTCCTCTCCTCCCTCCTGCCTGTTACACTTCCCAGGCACAATCACGCTCCGGTTGTTTCTCCGACAATCAGAGATCGCCAACGTGGGTTGTTTTTTTTTCCCCCCTTTTTTTTTTTCTTCCCTCTGGGAGAAAGGAGGGGGGAAAAAGAAAAAGAAAAAAAAATCAGCTAATTATGTGCCAAACAAAAAGCCCATTCTCGTTGGAAATAATACTCCCGTCTTGCAGAGGCACTTGTTTGTGGGCAAATTTTGAAGAGGGCTGACAATAAAAACAGCTGCAGGAGCTGGGTGTTGGTACACATTTCCATGCCCTGCCAGATTACCATGCCTAATTATCTCCCCTTTCCGCAATCAAATGCGGTTTCCTGAAAAGAGATGATTTCTCTCCCCCCCACCACCCCTCCCCAACTCCTTATTCTCTCCATTCTATTTAAACGAAAGCTTTGCTTCTCCTGCAAGGATTTCCAGCCAGCTCTGGTTGGTTTTGGAAGGAGCAGGGGATGCTGGTTTGGGAGGATGAAGGGTTTAGCTCCGCTCCATCCGCTGCAATGGGAAGGAGAAGGAGGTGGGAGAGGGGCCGCAGCCTGGCGATGCCTGCGGGATTATGGAGAGGGGGTTGGGGGGAGAAGGGGGAAAAACCCAAAAAGACACCCCCCCCCCAAAAAAAAAAATATAAAGGAGAGGAAGAACCACACGTGTGGCTACGAAGCATCCACAGGGGGAGATCAAACCTTGCCGGAGCTGCACTGGGAGAAATCCCCAACGCCGCAGTACCGCACATATGGTGGCCTCCGCGAGCCGGAGCTGGGACATATGGAAATGAGCTGTATAAGTAAACTTTTCCCAGCTCCCTTGAAGTCAGAGATGGGCCCCAAAAGCGTGTGCGTGCACACAAGTACCCCCCCCCCCAGTTTTGCGCACCCCCCCTTCCTCCCCCCCCCAATGGCGGCAGCTGTTTCAATAGCCACCTAACCCCCCCCCCCCCCCTCACCCGTTTGTCGCACCGCTGGGAAAAATGGTTGTGCACAAGAAATGCAGGATTGGGGAGGGGAGAACCCCAAAACCTCAGACCCCAGATAGCCAGTGCACCCCAAAAACTGGGGCTAAATGGGAATGGGGAGCCAGCTGCTGGACAGGGCAGCAAAACTGTACTGAGGCCCAAAAGCAATAACCCCCCCACACCCCCAAATAGTTTCTGCCAAGAAAAGAAGGTTTTCAGATGTTGGCTGGAAACACAGGGGGATAAACTGACCCAAGTATTGGGGCACAGGGTGGGGGAAGTCCCCCCCTTCCCCACGTTTGGGGAAGCCACCGAGCTTCGGTGGTGGGAATCAGCAGTGGATGGGGTTTTTTTGAGGGGTGGGGGGACTGCACATGCCACTTGCTGGGGGCTAGGCGGGAGGTTCTCGCCCCCCACCCCCCAGTGGGCACATTTTAGGGGGTATAAGAGGTTTAAGCGGGTGGGGGGGATGACCCTTGGGACATGCAGCTGTGCAGACGCTGGAGGGACAACACTCACCCCTTGCCTCACCTCCACAAGGCCTCTGAATTTTTGGGGGCCTGGAGAGTGGCCAGCTGGGATCGGTAGGATTTGGGGGACAAAGCATGGCTGTCCCCAGCCTTTCTACCCCTCATCCCACCTTCCTCCTGGGGTGCACAGCTTCCCACTTCACCTCGCCAGGGCTGACGTCTGCCATCCTCCCCCAGAAAATATGAGCATCCCTTAGTGAGAAAGGAGCAGCGGGTCATTAAGAGCTTCCTCAGCAGGCAGGCCAGGCAGGACCAGGGGCTGCCCCTTGCTTTTGGGTGAACCCCATCACCCCTTCCCATCCAGAAAGCACTTTTAATCGAGGTTTGTACCCCAAAACCAATCCTAGAGGCACAGAAGCTGCCATTGTCCCAGGAAGACTTCAACTTCCCAAAGGCAGGAGGGATCCCACCCCCAGCCAGGGATCCCACCCCCAGCCAACCTCCTTCCTTCCCCCCCCCCTTTTTTTTTTTCTTTTGGGAGGGGGGGGAAGATGGGGTTGGGGATGGGCATTTAATTTTATTTTCCAAACCACTTGATCTTTGCTTGGGAACTTCCATTAATTGCCTGGGTTTGCCTCTTCCCCTGGTCCCTTTATCATTATTTATGGCCTTTGAAATTCTGTAAAGTTCCCTTGACGTTCAATTTACAAGTTTGGAGGCTTTTTTTTTTTTTTTTTTTTTCTCTTCTTTCTCTGCTTTTTTTTCCCCCCTCTTTTTTTTTTTTTTTTTTGTATTTTCTTTTTTTTTTTTTTGTTCCAGCTTTTGTCCTCGCCAAAGACGTCGTGTTGGAAAAGGCTTTGAGCCGGCCAACATGAGAGGCTCGCCGGAGAAAAGGGAGCAGCCCTCCATCGCTTTTAATTCCGCCGTGTTACTGAATGGCTCTTTTACATAATTGCAGAAGCAATTTCAAAGCCAAGCCAGGGGCTGACTTTACCCAAAACCACATGGAGCCTATTTGGGGGCTTTTAAAGAGGGCCGGGGCGGGGGGCGGAGGGGGGGGGAAGCGTGAATAAAGTAGGGTTTGGTGTGGGGTTTTTTTTAGGGGGGTGGTGGTGTTAAAAATAAAAGGGATTTCAACGCTTTGGAGGCAGCGGATCGGTGTATCCCATAGGGAACGTCACACGCCCCGGGGATGGGGCACCCCACGGCGCCCTGAGTCCCCGGCGGGGCATCCCACCGCGGCTGCGGGCGCTCACGCGTGGGCCGCGCCGTCCGCTTGCGGTGAACGGGTGAAGGGAGGATGGGAGGGAGGGGGGGGGGGGGAGGGAGAAGGGAGGGGCTAGAGGCGTGGCCTCGCCTCTAGGCCCCGCCCCTCATCCCTAACACCCAATGGGAAATGGCGGCGGTGGCCACGTGGGGCGGGCCGGGTTCCCAGCCGGGCAAAATGTGAATGGGCGCGGGGGGAGCGCGGGCGGGCAGAGCGGCGCGGCGGCGGCGGCGGGCGGGCTCCGCGGGGGCGCACGGCGGCGGCGGCGGCGGGCGGGGGGCCAGCCCCGATGTGCGGGCGGCGGCGGCGGGCCGCGGCCCCGCTCCGCCCCGGCTCTGCCCCACGCGTGGGCGCTGCGCGGCTGTGAGGAAGAGGAGGAAGGAAGGAAGAAGGAAGGAAGGAAGGAAGAAGGAAGGTGGTCGCTGCCGCCGCCGCTCCGGCATGAGCGCGGCTTTCCAGCCCTCGCTGATGATGATGCAGCGCCCGCTGGGAAGCAGCACGGCCTTCAGCATCGACTCGCTCATCGGCAGCCCCCCGCCGCCCGCCCCCGGCCACTTCGTCTACACCGGCTACCCCATGTTCATGCCCTACCGACCCGTGGTGCTACCGCCGCCCCCGCCGCCGCCCCCGGCGCTGCCGCAGGGCGCCCTGCAACCGGCTCTGCCCCCTGCGCATCCCCACCACCACCAGCTCCCCAGCCTGCCCACGGGGTTCTGCTCGAGCCTGGCTCAGGGCATGGCTCTCACCTCCACCCTCATGGCCACGCTGCCCGGCACCTTCCCCGCCTCCCCCCAACACCAAGAGGCCGCCAGGAAGTTCGCGCCCCCGGGTAACTTCGATAAAGCCGAGGGGATGCCCCCGGACGGCGGCGGCGACGACGGCAAAGCCTTCCTGGGGAAGGACGGAGCCCTCCTACCCTTCCCCGCCGCCGACGCCGTCCAGGCCTCCCTCGGTGAGTGAGCGCCAGCGCCGTCGGGGGCCGGGGGGGGGGGGGGGAGAGACGGACGAGTGGGGGGAGCAGGGACCCGCTGCCAGCTCCGCGCATCATCCCCCGGCGGAGCGGGCTGGGAGGGGGTCGGGGGAAGGTGCGGCCCCGGGGACTGGGGATGTCCGGGGAAAGGCCTGGCCCCGAGGGATCCGGTGGCCGCAAGGGAGGAGGGAGGTTTCGAGTCCCCGCCACTCGAAAAAAATAATAGTAAAATAAACCTGACCGAAAGACACGCCGGGGGGGGGGAGGTGGGGGGGAGAGGACGACCAACCACAGAAAAAAAATCACAAACAATTTTCGGGTGATGGACCCGCGGGCGCGGAGGCCGTGGGTCGGAGGTTACCAAATCCTAACGAAAGGCCTCTGCTTCGCTTCCAGCCGGGGCTCTCCGGGGTCAGGGGAAGGAGGACCCCAAAGCAGAAGAGGACGCGAAAGGCAAGGAGGAAAGTTTCTCCATGGACAGCGATCTAGATTACAGCTCGGACGACAACATCCCTGGCCAGGCGGCTCACAAGGAAGAGGACTCTGGCAATGCGCTGGAGGAAAACCCCCAGAACCCCCCCAATTCCGCCAACACCACATCCACCGGCAAAAACCGGCGGAGGCGAACAGCCTTCACCAGCGAGCAGCTGCTGGAGCTGGAAAAGGAGTTTCACTGCAAAAAATACCTGTCCCTGACGGAGAGGTCCCAGATCGCTCACGCCCTCAAACTCAGCGAGGTGCAGGTGAAAATCTGGTTCCAGAACAGACGGGCTAAATGGAAACGGGTCAAGGCGGGCAACGCCAACTCCAAGACAGGGGAGCCCTCCCGAAACCCTAAGATCGTGGTACCCATCCCGGTGCACGTCAGCAGGTTTGCGATCAGGAGTCAGCATCAGCAGCTGGAGCAAGCTCGACCCTGATCTCTCCCTGCCTAACGCTCAGAACCACAAGTTTTTGAAAGGGGAAAAGTTTCCAAATCAGGGTTTTAAAAGCAACCCGCACAAGAGGGGGGAAAAAAATAATAATAATAAAAAAAAAACCAACAAAAAAAAGGAACAAATCAAACTATTAAAATACACGAAGCAAAAGCCCCTACAGAGAAACAACCTCGAAGAAGAACAAGAAGAAGAAGAAGAAAATAATCCCACGCGAGCGCCCGGCGCATCCCCGCCACGAGCGAACTTTAAAGTGAAACTTTCCGCTTACCGAGTCGAGCTTGAGTCGGCAGAGGCAGAGATGGCTTGGGAACTGGTTTGGTTCGGAGCAGGAATATCCAACCCTGGAAGAGAGACACACACACACACACGCACACACGCACACAGAGATATTTATTATTACGCTGCCCCCACTTTGTACATAACTCGTGCTGTCTTGGCTGCGGTGGGGACCACAGATTGCGGTATGGTGTCGGCACCGGATCCGGCAGCGATTTGCCCGTTGTTTCCCCCCCCCCCCCCGCCCCGCTCCCTTACACACATACACCCCCACCTCTCCCCATCACCGGCAGAGACATCCCCAGCGAAACCCGCAGCGCGCCTTTAGCCATCTTTTGGGTTTTGTTTCTTATCGGGTGGGAGGGGAGGGGAGGGGGGGGTGTGGAGGTGTGAGAGGTTAAAAAAAAGGCGAGAGAACAAAAAAAGGAAAGAAAATTAAGAGTTTCATTTCATGCTTTTTTTTTTTTTTAAATTTTTTATTTTAAATTGTTTCAGTTTATTCCCGATGGTTGAGCGGCAGGCACTGGGGGATGTTAGTTTTTTTTTAAAATACATTTTTTGCCTGGCTTTCTGTCGATTTGGTTTGCCTATTCTACCCAAGACATGTTTAAAAGAGAAAGAGAGAGAGGGAGGGAGGGGGGGGGGGGCGGCAAAAAAAACAAAAAGCAAGCAAAGCAAAGCACGATCTTCTTCTATTGTGTTTTAATTTATTTCAATGTAGCTTATTTCCTTATAAGTTATGAAATTTAAAAGCAAACTAAGTCTTGTGAATAAAAACCGACAAAGAAAGAAACAAACAAAAAAAGACCAAAAAAACCCAAAAACAACAAAACCCTCCAGCCCCCCGGCTGTTCTGTCCAGGATTTGGCGTGGAGCTGATTTTCTTCCTCCCCTCCTGCGCTGCCGGAGCGGAGCGATGCTACTCTCGCTTATTAATATTATTAGTTATTTTTTTTGCGAAGCAGCATTTATTGTCGGGGATGGGGGGGGAGGGGGGGGGGAGACGGAGGAAAAAGTTCCCCCTGTCTTTTTTTTTTTTGGAGGGGGGTGGTGGTGGCGGCGGGGTGTGTGAAAAAAGGCTTTTTGTGTGAATAAAGGTGGATGGCTTCGACGAGGGGGGGTGTGTGTGAGGGGAGGGGAAGGAATAACCCCCAGCATCCCCTCCCCGGGCAGCCGGCGGGTTCTCAGCCCCGTGTTTTGGGGGTACAGCCGCTTTTCCTCTCCCAACCCCGCGGCCGCTCTGGGTTGTACCGCAACCCTTCCCACTTCTCCCGGCGCAGCCGGAGGGTCCCGAATCCCCCATCACCCCCCTTTTCATCCCGTTTTTTTTCCCCTCATTTTACTCCTCCCGGCTGTATCCGCGTCGGTGAAACGGTTTTATTAGCGGCGGCTGTTTGGAACTAGAAAGCATTAATTTCCCAAGGAAAACGGGGTGCGAGGCAGGGTGTGGGGTGGAATTGGTGGCTTGCAGTGTTTTGTCTATTAAAATTAAACTATCGGGTCACTGAAGGGAGCGATTCCCTCCCGAGGTAACGGCGAGGCTCCCGGGGCGGGCTCCGGCGATGCTCCCATCACTTACAGCCCTCGCTCTTCATTTATTTATTAGCGTTGTTATTATTATTATTAATATTATTAGCTTGTAACGCCGGGTTCGGAGAGGGCTGGCGGCGGCTCGGGGTGGGGGGGGGAGTTGCGTGTATGAGTTTGTGGGGGGGGCGGGGGGTGTATGTCCCTGCTCCCCTTCTCCCACCAAAAGCAAACAGCCCCGGGCAGCATCTCTGCCGGCCCCACGGGAACTACCGGGAACCCACGGGTAATTCCAGCCCTTTCGGGATCCGCCGGTTCTTTGCGGCTCGTTAAAAATTAATAATAATAATAACCATCGGTAGTATTGTAATAAATTTTGGGGGTTGGTTACAACGCGGGTGGGAGCGGGGAGCCCGGGACACGCGTGGAGCGGTCCCGCACGCCCCCTCCTCGGGCATCCCGGAGCTGCTCCCTTTTCGGAGCGCTGTTTTTAAAAAATATTATTCTTATTATTATTATTTTAAATTCTTTTAATTTATTTGGATTTGGTTTTGGTGCGAAGGGGATTGACACAGCAACCCGGAGCTAGCTCGGGCGAGCGGCAGCCTGGCTGTACCCCACTATGGAGCGGGTGTGCGTGTGTGTGGGGGGGGATATTTTAGGAAGGAGCAGCTGCTCCTCACCCCTGTACGCCCCTCACCCTCCTCTCCCCCCTACCTCCCGTTCCCCGGGGCAGCCCCTCTCTCTACAAGCCAGCATCTGCCCCAGGCAAAGGAAAAGTTATTTGCTCCGCGGGTTGGGGTCCCCCCATTGCCACCCCCCTCCCCAACCCCAGGAGAGGGGGCTTTAGGGCTGGAGGTGGGGGGGGAGCCCCGGGCCGGGGGCCGGAGAAGAAGGAGATAAACAAGCGAGGGGGTTGATAGCTGTCATCATCACCATCATCATGGCTTTCATTTGGCTGCCTAATGAGTCAGATCACAGGCAGAGAGAAAAATTGTCAATCGCCCAGGCTCTAATGAATTTTTTTGCAAATTGTAATCAAGCCAGGCCGTCTCAGCTCGCTGATTAATGAGACCCAGGAGGCCCGGCCAGCACCTCAGCTTTTTATTCCATCCCGTCCTCCCTGCACTAAATTAACAGCAACTTGTCTGAGCTTCAAATTAACTCCCAATGATTAATTCTGATGGGGGGGTCTGAAGAATAGCTCGTCCTAATAGGCACTGGCCTCTGATGCTGTTTGAAATTAATACACTTCCCCTTTGGCTGCCGGCTTTAATCCAAGGTTGGGTTTTGACATCACTATATTTGTTGTTACAATAAATTCCTCTTACATCTGCAGATCAAATAATTGCACTGCTCGGGGAGTGCAGCAGAAATGCCGGCCCGCTTCGCAGCAGCCCAAAGTCGGAGGGGAAGGAAAGCTGCCTGCTCTTCTCCAGCCTGCCTTAGGAAAGCCTCTTTTATATATATATATATACACATATATAAAAATAACGTATTTTAAAACCCCCGGTTACCAGCGGGATACGGCAGCCGGAGGAGGCCACCCCTCTTCGACGGGGCGAGGAGCACACAGCCCCGCTCTTAAATAAGACATCACAGCTTTTAAATCCCTTACCCCTCCCTCGCCACAGCAACCCGGCAAACTCACCGCATGCCAGAGCTGCTGCGGAGACCGGACAATCTCAGCGCATGCCAGGGCAGGTCAGGAAGCCCCGGGGGTGGTGGTGGGCAGACGAGGACGGGACGCACATCTGAAGCTCCCTCGGAGGAGGCAGCTCTGCCTTCCGCCCTGTTTCTGTTTGTATTGACTTAATTGGTTTAATTATTTCAGTTGGGACCGGCCAGGCTCGGCTTTGTGCCTTGCCCCTCCTGCCCCCCGGGGATGCGGCTGCCCCGCCGACAAGGACCCCTTTGTGCCCGGGCGGGACTTGCCGGACCCCCTCCCCCCGTCGGGGTTATCCTCTGTGACAGCAGGGGCCTCCCCGCTGAGCATCCCCCAGAGCGGGGCTGACCCCCATATCTGGAGACATGGGGTGATGGGGTCCATACCCCCGCTGGGAACTATTCCTCCCCCCCTACCCCCCTCCCCACTCCCCAGGGACCGAGCATCTCTCCCATTCCCCGACGGGGGCAATTTACCCCTGCAAAGAGACACTCGCTCCTCGGGGTTTGCTGTCCTCCGGAATTGTGTGTCCCGTTCTCCCCCCTTCCCCGTGCTTCCATGGGCTGTATCAATCTTCATCCGCGAGGAGGAGAGCGATGAGGCCGGTAAGCAGCCGCCAATGCAAATTCCCGCCGTCACCGTCATAAAGCACCCGGCACCCTGACACACAAAAGCAACACCATATGTACGAAGACAACCTGTATGAATTATAAATTGCATCATAAAAATTGATTGCCTACCCCAACGCTTCAGAAACACACGAATGAGGGGGGGGGAAAGGGGGAGAACCCCCCCCCCGAAACCATCCACCCCCACCGCAGGAGGGGATGCTCTGCCGAGCCACCCCGCATCCCTCGTGGGTGCGAGGTCCCTTCCCGTCCCCCTCCTCACCGCCCGCCCCTTGCTTGCTCTTTTCTCCCTCCCGCTACGCCTGGCCCATAGAGAGCCTTAATCTATTTATTTCAAGCCACTTCATCCTCTCTCCCGCTTTTGTCCCGGCCCCAGCCTCTGGCTTTGTGGCAGGACCGCTGAGGTTTTAAAAGCCCCTTCCCCTATAGTTTGAGGTCTCCTTGGCTGCCTGAATTACAATGGCTAAAACAGGATTACACTGACCTGATCCTATTAAACTCACCAATCGATCTGTGCCGCCCTCCCTCCTGCTCGGCAAACTTTACTCGCCCAACTTTCCCTGGGGCTTAGCCTGAGAAGAGCAGAAGCGAAAGGCCGGGCAGGCCTGAGGGAGGATGGAAGGGTGTCGGCTATTTTTGTTTTCATCCTATTTTTCATTTCTTTTCTGTTTGTTTTATTTGAGCCACGTGGATTTCAAACCTCGGCTTTTAGCTCCTTGGCACCTCGGTCCCCAAAGGAGAAATGCGGCATTCTCTCCTCCTTGCAGGCACTCTTGACTCCCAGCCCCAGCGGGAGACTAAGTCATATAGATAAAGTCATATGGAAAAGCAGCGTTTTAGCTATAAGTGAAATCATTCCCCCTCCTTTTGGGAAGAGCATCATCCCTGAAGCTGTTTGCTGTGGGGCGTGCGGGCTCCCGGTCCTCCTCCTGCAAAAACATCCCAGTGCAGAGAAACATACCCTCCCCCTCCACCTCCCCAGGGGAAGAAACAGCCTCAATCCCTCGCTGTGTGTGCTGGACCCTCACCGGAGTGAGGGGCTACACATGCTTGAGGTGCCCGTGAGTCCCTGGGGTACCTGCTGGATATGGGACCCACCTCCCGATGCAGGCACGGGAGCATCTCCCTGCTGATGCCCAACATCCCTCTGCACTCAGGGGACTGCATCATGGCCAGCGCAGGCAGGGCTGACCCAGCAGTGAGTCATTCCTCCCTTTTCTTTACCAAAGGAACAGAGGAAGAGGAGCTTAGACCCGGCTTAACGGCGACGTTTTCCTGTCAGTGGGTAAACGGACCTCGGATCAGCAGCGGTGTCTGCTGCCAAGGGATGCTCTGCATCTCCTCAGTGCTAGGGCACGCCACCATCTGCGGAGGAACGGGTGCCTGGAATTAATCCCCCACCACCCCCTGGGAAAATTATTACAAGGCAGGGGAATAATCTAAAAATGGCAGTAAAATATGGGGTGTTTACACTGACCTGCCAGGATGACTGAATTAGTGGCAAGGGGCCTGAATGAGTGGCAAAGGGCCTATCGCCCACTCCGGGGGAGCAGTTTTAATGCTCAAATCCTATTAATTAACAGAGCGAAAAGACAAACCGGGGACTCCCATTTATAATTTTCTAAGAGTGTGTTATCAACAGAGAGGAGCTGGAGCTCACAGGGTGACTACATGTTGCCAAGTGACTAGAGCTCTTCCCTCTTCACACCCCCAAGCTGCCCTAAAAAGGTACCAGTACCCCAAAACTGGCCGCCCAAAAAAGGGGCATTGGCAGTGATGTTATATATATTTTTTCCCAAAGGGAACACACCCTGATACTATCTGGGGCAAGGAAAACTGAGCCTACATAGAAATCTTTGTGTGGTGTTTTTTTTTTTTTTTTACTTCCCCCCCTCCCACTTTTAGTCCTGTTCAAGATGTCTATTCTTGCTGCAAAAGCATCCAAACCCAGAAATGATGTGGGCAAAATGTGAGTACTGCCCAAAAACCCCTTGGAGAGATGGCAGCCTCCCTTGCTAGCATTCCCAGAAGAGCCAAAAGAAGCCACCAGAATGGTTATAGATATTAAGCAATTGCTGATTTTTTTTTTTTTTGCTGGCAACCTTGGCTCAAAGCAAACCAGCCAACTTCTTCAGGCAATGGTGACATCTCCTTACCCAAAGGCCTCTTGCACACATCCCCAAAGCATCCTCAGTGCACATTCCATCACTCCAGAGTTGGTGGCTGGGGGGTAACACACCCCATGAGACACACAGCCCCCCACTCCGACATTAAAATTACCAAGTCAACTTCTCTCTAAACTTCAAGGCCCTGCACCTAAGCTGGAAGGTCCAGAAGAGTTTTTAGGTAGCAATAACTGGTTTGGATTTTATCCTGTTGCTTGGAAAGAAACAAAAAAAAAAAGAGCAGAACATTTTTCTTAGTGTTTTTCACTTAAAACCATCAAGGGAATTTGGATTGCATTTCTCTCTTCCCCCAAATAATTAACACACTATACAGCCCAAACTGCAAGGACCAGTGCAAAGTTACCCAGTTGACCTGGCATCAGTTACAGCTGCTTTCTGGCCCCGTTCCTGCCACCCACCCTCCATTAACATTCATCTCTTTGCACAGGGAGGACTGATGAGAGCAAAGACCTTCTGAAAGCCATCGCTGCTTGTAGATATGCCATCGAGCACCGAACATTTACAAATAGCCTGTTCATTGCTAAGAAGCCACTTGGGCTTTTATGAACATCGTTATAGCCGTGGTCTAATGGTATCTATCAAAAACATTGCCTTTCTGAATTAGAGGAATGGTCATTTTTAAGACACACATCTGTATTATTTTTTTTTTTTAAACAGATGCTTGGCTCCTAAGCCCACAACTGCTATTTCTCCCCCTCCCCAATTATTTTCATATTTCCCCATTTCCAAAGCGGCAATAAGTTCCCGTGAAAGAAGGGTAATAGGAAGTCTCTCTCTAAGAGAAATTGTTAATTTGGGATTTATAAAGGACTTTCCTTAATGAATAATAGTTGAGATCGATCTGTCTTCCTGCCTCGTTCTGCAAAGTAACATTTGTAAAGTAAGGTGATCCCAATTACTCCCTCTAATAACCCTCTCCAGCAAGAGATTTCAGAGCTGCAGCCATGAAACCTGCCCGCCTGCTTCTGCCTCCCCTGTGCCATGAGCGTTGCTGGCATCGGTGCACAGGATCTCCCATCTACCTGCCTGGTATGGACTGGTTCCATCACCCAAAACCCCTGGGGTGGGGTGCCCCATAGGCCCCCCACACACACACCCCAGGAGGTGTGCTCTGTCCAGCCTCACTGGTTGTCATCACTTCAGATGTCCTGAGCTGGGATTGTCACCCCACCCCACCTGGGTGCCAGGGTCTGGAGGGGGTCTGCAGCCCCTCAAAACGCCCAATACTTCCACACTCACCCACCTCCTGGCTTATCAGAGAGAGAAGATTGAGAAACGACTCGATTATTGTCAGTAAGTGCCTTCACGGGGAGAAAATACCAGCACTAAAGGGCCCTTGAATCAACAGGAGGAGGGCAGCATGAGAATCGATGTTGGCTGCTCAAGCCAGACAGGCTCAAATTAGAAGCAAGGCTTTTATCCTGCTATTTTTTTTTCATTGCTTAAAATATGGAGGACCATTAGAGACTAGAACCAGCTAAGAAGGTGAGAGGGGCTGTCTGCAGCACTAGGGATCTCCAGCTTGGGGCTGGGTGCTGAAGTTTTAGGCAAGCGTGGGTTTTTGCCATTGCAAGTGCCTTACCCAGCTGTTTTGCCACATCAACACCTTCATCCCACTTTGACCCCCTTTGGTTCCTCTCTACGTCAAGGAATGCAGGTACGGAAATCCCAGTGACACTTTGCTTGGTGTGCCATCCCACGGGGACCTCTCCACCCAACAGTTACACACCAGTGAGACTTCTGAAGAGGCAGGAGCCAAGAGAAGGGAACTTTTCACCATATGCAGCATTTATAAGACCTGCTTGCCTGGCTGGCCTAAACTCAAGCCATAGGTGAGCTTTGCCCTGCTATGACTGAGCTCACTTTCCTTGCCTCCAAGCAAGGAGTAATAGACTTCCATCACTTCCTGCCACTGTGACAGCCCACCTTGTGAAATGCTATATATCCAGGGTTTCCTAATCCTGGAAAAAACCTTGCCTTCCACCACTTTCAGGAAAAATAGCATCCAAGATCCTGAAATGGAAAATGTCAAGCAGTAGCTCCCAAAACAAACGTGCCAGCACTCAAAGGTTTTTCTGGCTTGAAACCTTCCCAGGTAGCCCACAAGAACCGCTGCTGACACTGGGGCTGAGGCCTTTCTGAATCCTTGGATAGTTCCTAACACCACCTTACATAACTTCCTTGCAGGACAACAGCCCACCTCCTGAAATGGGAAATCGTAGAATCACAGAATTGTAGGGGTTGAAAGGGACCCTCCAGAGATCATCAGGTCCAACCCCCCTGCCAAAGCAGCTCCCCAGCTCATATTGCACAGGTCGGTGTCCAGACTGGTCTGGAATATCTCCAGAGAAGGAGACTCCACCACCTTCCTGGGCAGCCTGTCCCAGGGCTCTGTCACCCTTTCTGGGAAAGTTCTTCCCCATGTTGGTACAGAACTTCCTGTGCTCCAACTTGCAGCCACTGCCCCTTGTCCTGTCCCCACAGACACTGAAAAGGGGCTGGCCAATTCCCCCTGCATCCCCGGCTTAAGATAATTATAAACATTAATTAGGTCCCCCCTTAGTCTTCTCTTCTCAAGACTGAATAGTCCCAGCTCACTCAGCCTCTCCTCACAGGGGAGATGCTCCAGGCCCTTCATCATCTTTGCAGCCCCTCTCTTGACTCTCTCCAGGAGATCCCTGTCCTTTTTATAGCAGGAAGCCCCAAACTGGACATAACACTCCAGGTGGGGCCTGACCAGGGCAGAGCAGAGGGGGAGGATCACCTCCTTTGACCTGCTGCCCACACTCCTCCTGATGCCCCCCCAGGATCCCATTGTCTCTCTCAGCCCCCAGGGCACACTGCTGGCTCATGGCCAACCTGTCATCAACCAGGACCTCCAAATCCTTCTCCACTGAGCTCTTCTCCAGCAGCTCATCCCCCAGCCTGTACTGATACAAACAGTTGTTCTTTCCCAGGTGCAAGACTTTACACTTGCTTTTGTTGAAGTTCATTAGGTTTCTCCCTGCCCAGCTCTCCAGCCTGTCCAGGTCTCGCTGGATGGCAAAGCAATGTACAGCACTAGATCCTAAACCAAAGGTGGCAGCACAGAGAGGTGTTCCTGGCATGAAACCTCCCCAGGAAGCCCACCAGCAGCCCAACTGACAATGGGACTCAGGGATTTCCTAATCCTGGGAAGTAACCTTGCCTTCCATCACTTTCAGGGAAAAATAGCAGCAGATCTCCCAAAATGGGAAACATCCAGCACTACATCACAAACCAAAAGTGCCAGCATGTAAAGGTGATTCTGGCCTGAAACCTTCCTCAGGCAGCCCACCAGCAGCCCCACTGACATTTGGGTTCAGGGCTTTCCCAATACTTGGATTGTTCCTAACATCTCCTTATATAATTTTCTGGCAAGATGACAACCTCCCAAAATGGGAAACATCCAGCACTCCATCCCAAACAAAAGGTGCTGGCAAGTAAAGGTGATTCTGACCTGAAAACTCCCCAGATAACCCACCAGCAGACCCATTGACATTTGGGTTCAGGGCTTTCCTGATCGTTGGATCATTCCTAACATCACCATATATATATCTTTCTGGCAAGATGACAGCCCACCTCCCAGAATGGGAAACCTCCAGCACTACATTACAAACCAATGGTGTCAGCACTGAAAGGTGATTCTGGCCTGAAAACTCCCCAGGCAGCCCACCAGCAGGCCAATTGTAATTGGGGTTCAGGGCATTTTCCAGTCCTTGGTTTGTTCTTAACATAGCCTCATATAACTATCTTGCAAAACAACAGCCCAACTCCCAAAATAGGAAATGTCCAGCACTAGATCCTAAACCAAAGATGCCAGCACTGAAAGGAGTTTCAGGCCTGAAATCTCCTCAAGGAGCCACTCTCAGCAGCCCAACTGACATTGGGTCTCAGGGCTTTTCCAATCCTTGGTTCATTCTTAAGTCCGCCTTATATAGCTTTCTGGCAAAATGACAGCCCACCTCCCAAAATGGGAAACATCCTGCACTACATCCCAAGCCAAAGCTGCCAGAATGTAAAGGTGATTCTGACCTGAAACCTCCCCAGGTAGCCCACCAGCAGCCCCAATAGCATTGGGGTTCAGGGCTTTCCCAATACTTGGATCTTTCCTAACATCTCCTGAAATAACTTCCTTGCAACATGACAGCTGTTCTCCCAAAATGGGAAAGATCCAACACTAGATCTTAAACCAGAGGTGCCAGCACTGAAAGGTGATTCCGGCCTGAAACCTCCCCAGGCAGCCCACCAGCAGCCCCACTGACACTGGCGATCAAGGCTCTCCCAATCCTTGGATCAATCCTAACATCACCTTATATATCTTTTTGGCAAGACAGCAGCCCACCTCCTGAAATGGGAAACATCCAGCACTAGCTCCCAAACCAAAGGTTTCGGCACTGAAACGTGATTCTGGCCTGAAGCCTCCCCATGCAGCCCACCAACAATCCCATGGACATTGGGGTTCCAGGCACTCCGAATTCTTGAACATGTCCTAACACCACCTCACATAACTATCTTGCAAGAAGACAGCCCAACTCCCAAAACAGGAAACGTGCAGCACTAGATCCTAAACCAGAGGTCCCAGAACTGAAAGTTTTGCCTGGCCTGAAATCTCCCCAGGAAGCCCACCAGCAGCCCAACTGACAATGGGACTCAGGGATTTCCTAATCCTGGGAAGTAACCTTGCTTTCCATCACTTTTGGGTAAAATAGCAGCAGAGCTCCCCAAATGGGAAACATCCAGCACTACATCACAAACCAAAAGTGCCAGCATGTAAAGGTGATTCTGGCTTGAAACCTCCCCAGGCAGCACACCAGCAGCCCCATTGACACTGGGGTTCAGGGCTTTTTTCCAGTCCTTGGTAAGTCCTTATATAACTTTCTGGCAAGATGACAGCCCACCTCCCAAAATGGGAAGCATCCAGCACTAGCTCCCAAACCACAGGTGCCGGCACGTAAAGGTGGTTCTGGCCTGAAAACTGCTCAGGCAGCCCACCAGCAGCCCCACTGGAATCAGGTTTCACTCCTTTCCGAATCCTCGAACCTTTCATAAAACCAGATTACATAACTATCTTGCAAGATGACAACCCAAGTCCCAAAATAGGAAATGTCCAGCACTAGCTCCCAAACCAAAAGTTTCGTCACTGAAAGGTGATTCTGGCCTTAAACATCCCAGGAAGCACTCCAGTAGCCCCACTGACATTGGGACTCAGGGCATTCCGAATCCTTAGATCATTCCTAATTCTGCCTTATATACTTTGTGGCAAGACGACAGCCCACCTCCTGAAATGGGAAACATCCAGCACTAGCTCCCAAACCAAAGGTTTTGGCACTGAAAGGTGATTCTGGCCTGAAACCTCCCCAGGCAGCCCACCAGCAGCCCCACTGACACTAGGACTAAGGGCTTTCCTTATCCTGGGAACTAACCTTACCTTCCAGGTGTTTTGTGCAACACGAATAGGAATTGCCCAGCAATAGTTCCAAAGTAAGTCTTACAGGTACTGAATGCTGTTTGTGTCCTGAAACCTCCCCAGGAAGCCCACCAGCAGCCCACTGATACTGGGGCTCACAGGTTTCCTAATCCAGGGAACTAGCCTTGCCTTCCATCACTTTCAGGTAAGGTAACAGCTCAACTTCTGAAGTGGGAAACATCCAGCACTAGCTCTCAAACCAAACATGCCAGCACTGAAAGGTGTTTCTGCCGTGACGACCCCCCAGGCAGCCCAGCAGTAGCACCACAGACACTGGGGCTCAGGGCTTTCCTAATCCTGGGAATGCTCCTAATATTGTCTCAAATCATATTCAGGCAGTACGACAGCCCAGCTTCTGAAATGGGAAACTCCAAAACTGAAGATACCTTAAAGTAACCTTACCTTGCCTTCCATCATGTGGTGGCTGAGCCTCAACCAGTAGCTAAGCACAACACACTGCCAGGAGGAGAGACAGCCTCCCTGGTTTATGATAAAGACAGTTTGCTGACAAAATCACATTAAAGTAGACCAATAAAAGCCAATTACATTCACACCCAGTGATAATACCGAGTAAGATACCGACCCAATGATTACAGATTGCTGCACAACACCTAACACCCTGGCCACACTCAGACTCCTCTGGAGGTACCAAACCCATACCCTTCCCCAGCCAACCCTTGTATGGGGAATTGATTTCAGGTGGTGTGGATAACAGCCAAGGTTAAGTCAGCTCTCCTAAGCTAAATCAGCTCACCTGGCTGCTGGAGGAAGTTGACCTGGCCTGGCCAGAGCACGTCACGTTCAGGAAATTTAACAGCCCAACTTCTGAAATAGGATACATGCAGCCCTAGCTCCCAAAACAAAGATACCAACATTAAAAAGTATTGCTGACTCCAAACCTTCTCAGGCAGCCTACCAGCAGCCCACTAACATAATGGCTCAGAGATTTCCTAATCCTGGGAACTAACCTTGTTTCCCATTGCTTTCTGGTACTACCACAGCTCACTTTCTGAAATTTAAGTGTCATCCTGCATCAATCTGGAGATGCTTCAGGAAATCCAGGGAACACCATTTCCCCTTTCCTTGTAATTCCAAGGGAAAAGAAATTGCAGAAAAATTCTCCTTTTTTTTTTTATTTTTTAGAAAACTGAAATGAAATTTGCTCTTACTTCACCATTTTACAGCTGGAGGTGACTAAGAAACACAAGCAAGAGGCTTGCTCTGGGTTACCTTCAAAAGTTGTGACTCACGGGCTTCACTGTGTTTGGATGTTTTGTTCCTTGGATGAGGACTGGTTTGGGTGTCTGAGCTCTTACACTGCTGGTGTGCAAAGTGCAGAACATGCTCTTTTCCTATCCTCACCTGCAAGCATCATCCTCCCGCTGAGCCAGAGCTGATCTGTGCTGGGCACTGTACTTAGACCCTTCCTCACCCCATGGGGAGGGGATACTGTGGGTGCTGCCCTGCACACACCAGGGCTCAGATGCTCACCCAACCCATTTTTGCTAGCTCAAAGTACTAGATGAAACCCTGACATTTTTTCACCTGGCACAAACCTCAGCACTGCCAATATTAACTGGCCAGGTTGATTAGTGGCAGCCATCAGCCAATAAATAAATTGGAACCAGCTCCAGACCTGATTAGCTTGCTAATTAAGCTCAGTTAAAGGGAAATCTGCAGTCAATCAACCCAGCCATTACCAGTTGGATCTGCAGAGCAGGAGCAGTTAATGCTGTGTCTCTGGTCTGGAGGGGGCAGGTGGGGGGAGGGAAGTGTGCTGGGGGGTGGGAAGGAATGTTGTACTG
The DNA here is from genome assembly GCA_022605955.1 of Rallus limicola. Classification (NCBI taxonomy): domain Eukaryota; kingdom Metazoa; phylum Chordata; class Aves; order Gruiformes; family Rallidae; genus Rallus; species Rallus limicola. The sequence goes on from JAKCOZ010000008.1 coordinate 37,073,872, forward strand.
AAATCTGCTTTCCTCAGCAGCAGAGATGTGTGTCCATCCATCTGGGGTGGTTCCTGGCAGCTTTTGATGCCTCCGTGCTCACCTGGGTTCCTGCCCTGATGCTATTGGGGAGGGGGGTGGGGGGATTGCCCTGTCCACTTTCAGTTGCCAACCTGCTTGGCAGCATGACCCCTTTCCAGTCCCCAAACCTCCAGAAACTGCTAGTGCCTCTGAGACAGCCCATTCAGAAGGGCAAACACAGCACTGGGGTTTGTGTGTGTGTGTGTGTGTGTGAATATTTATTTTTTTTTTTTAGCTTGGCCAGGCTGCTTTCCCTGCCCCCACCTTCCCCTCAGCGATGTGCCACTCTGACACCTTGCTCCAGCTCCCAGCTCTTCCCTGTGGTATCCAGCTGGCACTTGGGGACTTGTGCCAAAACGCTGATGACATCGTCCCAGCGTGGGGGCCGGGGGGGCCTCAGCAGCTGCTTCTTGCCCCCAGGTAGATGCAAGCCCTCCCATATGGGCCAGAGCAGAGGTAGGATTTCCAGATGTGTGCCCGTCCGTTATTATCAGCATTGCAGGACGAGTTGTTTTGGCATTTAGGGCCCCCCTTGCTTCCTCCAGCTACTTCTCCCCCAATCTTGGCAGTTGCCAATGGGCGCTGGGCATTTGCTTGCCTCTCCACTGCATCCTTCCTCATCCTTGCCCTGGCTCTGGTGGCTCGAAGCTGGTTGGGATGGATCCCAGCCCTTGCTTCATCAGATGGAAATACCTGGCCTCTGATTCCTGCTAATCCTCCACGATGACACAAATTGTTTGCTCCCATGCCAAAATGACAAGAAATGATTATTCTTTGCTGCCAGCGGTGATGAGGAGTTTCTCTTCCAACTGAGTAAGAAGCAGCCCTCGGTGTGGGCAGCCCTGATGCAGAGATGGTTCTTATAAGGCTCTGGCAAACCCCAGGCACAGGACGCTCCTGAGGAGCCTGAGGTTATTGCCCTCAGCAATGGGAAAGCTCTGCCAAGATAGCTTTGCGCCTCTGCATCCCTCCTGCCCCGTGGCACAGCATCATCTTTTTTCCTTCCACCACTTTCACTCTTCTCATCCTCAATTTTGGCAAACACAAGGAGTCTCCCTGGCTTCAAAACAAACAGATCTGGATGTCGGGGAGCGGAGATTGGTGGGGGCAGAATGCAAATAAATAAGTGCTAATTGCTGGCAGTGGTGCTGCGTGTCGAGCGTGGTTATTGTGACCGCATTTATTGGCCAATTAAGGGCTTTACTGGACGTTAGGCGAGACAAATGACTGCCTGGTGGGTTTCCCAGTCCTGGCATTGGTTTGTGGGTTTCTTACTGCACGTTTAGTGGTTTCCCTGATGCACCCCCCCCTCCTCAGTAACAGCTGCAGTCCGTGCTCTTGGATGTCACGCTCTGGGCATCTCTCAGGTGGGAACTGCAATGCTGTACTGTGGGGAAAACACCACATTGCCTGCTTCTTCCGGCAAGCATCACCTCCTTCAGAGCCATCAGAGAGAGAAAGAGTGTAAAAGGAATGGGGGAAAAGGGTAAGGCAGGTAGCTCAGAGGAGCTTTGAGTGGGACACGCTGCTCTCCAGCTTGGATTTCTGCAGGCAAGGTTCTGAGCAGCATCTCTGGACATCACTTCCACCAAGGCACTGAGCAACTCAGCACAAGCAACAAGTGCTGCTCCTTGGGAAGGGGGCTCAGGAAGATAAATTGGTCCAAGTGACTGTGAACCAGGGTGTCCTGCTGCCACCCTTCCTCCCTGGGGTACTGCAAGGGGAGGGGGGGAGGAAGATGCTGGTGGTTCTTCACCGCTACTGCAGTTCCGCTGAGGATGCTGGATGCAGCAGATCTTTCATGAGAATCAGGGGATCAGCCAAACTGAAAGAAATGTACTGAGGATTACAAAACTCACCAAAACCAGGTGGCTCTCAAGTCCCTGAATTTTAAACAGCTACATGCTGGGGAGATGCATTGCAAAAGCCCCATAAAGTCTGATGTTACAGTCTCCTCCAGCGTTGTCAAGGGAATATTCTGAATGAGGGCTAAAAGCATGTGCTACCTATGGATCAAGCGTCATCTTGGCCCCTGGAGCAGGTTTCTTGAGCTGGTGCTCCCAGCACCCATCAAAGGTAATCCTTTGCAAGCAAGGGTGGGAACACATGGCAAGGTCTTATGGCAGAGCAACTGTCTGTTCTTGACAGCAATTCCTTTTTTTCTTAAAAAAAGAAAAGGAAAAAAGAAAAGGAGAGTGGTGTTCCCCCTACTCTCATTGTGGGAATCAATACTTTTTCTTCAAAAACTCTTTTTGCCCCCTGTTGCTTTGCAGTAGGGTATTTTCCTTTCTTCCTAGACATCTGTGAATGCTACTGGCTGAGAGCATTTCAGGAGTACATGAGGTTGAGCTTGGGGTAGGGGAGAAATCGGGGAATGAAAGGCATCCTTAAATCTGCTCCACCATCCCTGGCATCAGGGTCTTCCAGGAGAAGCCAGCTCCTAGGTCTTAGAGCACGAGCAGCTGGCCACATTCACCACAAAACCAAACCCCACATCCCTGTAGGAGGGCAAAAGAGGGAAAGGGTGGATGATTGCTAAAAAAACCCCAGACCCACTACTATAGCTTGCCATTCAGGGAGAATCCAGAACAAGTTCTCCTGTGTGCAAAGTTCACATTTCAAATCCAGAAGGGGAGAACACATAGCACCCACTTCCAGCCTAGGTGCTGGCTGGATGCATGATGGGCTTAAAAAGGGTGGGAAAACCTTGCAAGAACAAAGGTGTACGAGTTGCTGCATGACAAAATGGTGATGTACATGTGCAAAAAAAAGTAAAAAAGAGATAAAATCCACAAGCAGTTCTGCAGTTTTTCAGCCCTTCCAGTGCTGCCATGAGCTCCCTAGGGCATTTGGAGAACTGAAGAGCAGAAAAGTAAATCCTCTCCCAAGCCAAAGAGACAGGACAGAACCTACACCTCCCCACAGGTGGGACACCTAATGGCAGGGGTTGTAACCTCAGGAAGAACAAAATTAGGGCAAGGCACAAGCAGATGTTAAAGATAACACTCCTCCTCCTCCCCCCTTCCCCCCACCACAATCCCATACAGTGGGCAGCCCTGTTCAGCCCCTGAAGGTGCAAGCTCACCTTTCCAATCTTGGACAGGTCTTCCCTTGAGCAAAATCTCACTGCAGCAAGGTCTCTGGTCCAGGGACGTGTTGGACTGCCTGTTTATCTTCGTGTCGGTTTTGACTGTGCTGCCCTTTGGTATCAGCCCATGCATTGTGTCAGGTGCAAGACCAGAGGAGACTCTTATTTATGGCTGCCATATACCCCCTTTGTGTCTCTTTTTGAAGAAAATTCCCCCTGCTTTCCATCTCTTCATAGCTCTACTAATTTCTGAACATCATAGAATTGCAATCCCTAATTTCTCCCTAATACATCCCTAATTTCTGTCTTTAATGAGATCAGACAAGCATAGATGGCCAAATTGTTGGCTACTTCACTCCATGGTGCAGTTATTTAATTTCCCTTCTCCCCCACCTCTCCCTTCCATGCACAATCACTTTTATCTGATGCTCTTTACGTACCCACCTTGGTATCAGACAGCTCTCCCGGCCTCGAGGAGTTTTTCCGCAGCCGCTGTATCGCTGGCAGCATCACCAACTCACCGAGACACACTGGACCGGGCAGGGACCCTTCTGGCATGTGGTCGGTTACCAGGATGCTCAGGTGAAACTCCAACTCTTCCTTCCCTCTCCACCCCACCTCTCAACCTTCTGCACCAGGGCAGTATTTTGTCTTCTCCTTGGGCCTACCTAAGACTCCTGATTTCTTCTTGTGATGCCGAGACCTTTCAAAAGGTAAAATAAATGTCAATCAGTTGCCCATTGTTCAGGGCTTTTAAATGACTTCTTCAGGGAAGCCTAACAGAGCACCATGATTTTCCTCCAAAGAAGTGATTAGACCATACCATATCATGACCTTAAAGATGTTTTATTATTCTTATTTTAAATGATCATTTCAACCAATTTAGCAGATACAGATGTAACCGTTACTGACCTAATTCCTTGGATCTCCTCCAGAGACTCTTAAAGCCTAGGTGCAACATTTACTACTCTCTCTTCCTTGGGGAGAACAACTGTTTTTAATGAAAGCTCGCATATTTTTGCTGGGGGATCTGTCACTCAGTTCATAAGCACTTTTCAGAACTCTTAGATACACACCATTACGGTCCAGTTGACTTACTGCTTTTTAATTTATCAATTTGCACCATTACCGGCTTTTCTGACACGCCGGGTCTCAGGTAATACTTCATCTTTTATTACTGCCAACGACTGACAGTATCTCATCATTAATACAAGAAGAAAGCAGGGCCAGGGCAGGTGTATCTCAGTAACACGACAAGGAAGACTCAAGCAAAGAAGCAAGCTGCGACAAACAAGTTTTCTTGTCTTTATTAGAAAGAGACCTATACAATATAGCAGCCTCTCTCTGTGGTACTTTACAACTTTTTTTCCTTTTTTTTTTTTATTCCATCCTCCCCCCCCCCTTTTTTTTTTAACTTTTCAGAATACTGTACAGCTGACACGAAAAATCTCAACGTGGAGAGAGAGGAAAGGGAAACATAATACAAACCGGCATACGTAATCAAACCCAAATCATATGAAACAACAAGCAAAGTGAAATGTTTGTCAATCGGTTTAATTACAGTACAAACAATATAAATAAAGCATCATTGAGTCATTGTAAAACAAAACTTGCTGGATGAGGTAATATAAAAACAACAACAAAAGACTTTTTTTTTTTTTATTTAATAATTTCCACACTGTCTTGTCATCATTTATACATTACTATTTACAGAAACAGAAAAAAAAACCCCAAACCCCCAAAAAACAAACCCAAAACTTGCAATAAAGCCTGCCATGTGCTAGCTATCTTCTGCCTCTAACCCCAAACACAGGTCGCAGGTGTCCCTACCCACCTGGGCTCCCTTTGTCCCCTTCCTGACCAGAAAGACAAACATCACAAAGCAGAAAACCCCGAAAGACCTGGGGGGCTAATCGGGGCTGAAGGTAACACCTAGCCTTTGCGGGCAGTCACGGGGTGTTAAGGAATAAAAGAATCAAGTGTATGGGTCTGCTTCCCAAGCGGCGCCAATAGCGCTTCCCAAAATAAAGGTGCCGGCTAGAATGAACCCGAAATCACCACCTCGCTGAAACTGGGGGGCAAACTTGACTGCAGAGAGGTCAGGATACAGCCCATACGCTCCCAACTCCGCCGTCCCAAAGCTGCTTTGCCCTGGACTTGGGCAAAGCATCTGGTGTATGCTTGAGCCCTGCTGAAAGTGAGAGGTTGAAGACAGCAGGAGCTGCAGAATCAGGCCCCTGGCAATCCCAAACCCGAGTCCAAAGGCAATAGTTACACTAAATGAGGATTTTAGAAGACACTCCTCCACTAAATCCCCCCTTCAGTTTGTGAGCCCATCTACCCATGCTGCCTACAAGTGGAAGATGCTCTTGACATTGAAATAGTAAAAGGGAGTTGGACCAAATGCTGTGGTCCCCTGCAAACTCGGTATTCCAAAGGGCTGTGCTTTCAGAGGACGGGTACGTCTTACTCTCCCTGTGGATTGGCAAAAAGAGTTCAGTAGATTCAACACCTCTCGCATCTCTGGGTACATCAAGAAAAAGTGCTTGGAGGGGTTTTCAACAGCATTTCAAAGGGATTCTTTTGTCACAGGAGCAAGGAGGAGAAATGAAAGATCCTCCCATCCCCTCCATTCTTCCTGCCACACCTTGCCTAGTTCCAGCAAACATTCTTCTCACACTGCCAGACTTGCCCTCTCCCTGCTACTGGTCTCCTCCAATTTGACTATAAACTAAAAGCAAGGGTAGAAACAGTGAGAAAAACACTTGGTTAAAAATCTTCCCGGACTACCTGGTACAGGCAAAGCCTTAGCACACTTTAGGTGAGGTTTGTGCTCCCTTGTGGAAAAATTTAGGGCCCAAAGAGTAACGACCATGAATGCATGGAGGGAAGGGTGAGGAGTTGCTCCTGGGGAAGAACCCATCAGGAGACAGGTCTTGAGAAAGACCTTACCACCGTCTTCCCCAAAGTCCCCACAAAAGACAGGAGGGCAGCCCTGCACTTGAGTTCAGCCAGTAAGCTGAGCTGCAAGCAAATGTATTGAAAGAAAAGGGCCTCCGATCAGCAAGCCTTCTGCCAGCAGTATGTAGAGCATATGCATATATAAGCACACGTACGCACACCAAACGCAAAGCACGTGTAATTAGTGACCTCCATGCGATACGCTACCTTTACCTTAGGACTCAGGCCACCTTGACCACCTTCATCCACCAACTCAACTCAAGCCCCAGATCTGGGAACTAGTTGCCAAGTAAACAACCCTCCTTCAGTACCAAAACCCTTCCTCCATCAGCTTGGGGTTTTGCCTTCAGCACAGATCAGACCCTATCAAATTGTCTGCTGTGAGGGGTTTTACTCCCTGTACCTTGTAATTCAGGAGGACCAGGAAAGTGTTTTCAGCTATTTCATTTGTCAGAAACAAAGAATAAAAACCAAACCAACCCACAAAACAACCCACTGATTGGTTCTGGAAAAAAAGGCATACACAAAAGAGCTGATGGTGCATTCACTGCCAGCAAGCAACATGGTCATCCCAAAGGCATGCCGTTAGACCTCTGTAAGCATTCCCCCAACCCCCCACCCCCCCCCTTTCACGTTTTGTACATAACACACAGGTAAAATTACTAGCTCTGAAGCACTGCAAAATAGTCAATCCTTAGTACTGGAAAGCTAAACACACATCCAGAAAGTTCACGGCCAAGAGAAAGCTGAAGCTATACCTGTCAACAGAACTGACCGCTACCGCTTGAGTATGCCATGGGGATATGGGAGATAGGTGGACATACAGAGATGAAGAGGCTAAAACTGCTGGAAAGCATGAAGATATTTTTATTTCATCTGCTCACAAGCAAAAGCCCCCCCTGAACATTCAGGTAACGCTAGTAAACAGTGGGAGTTAATTCACCCACATATTGCTGTTGCTTGAAATGAAACACAGGGGCCGAGATGACCAGAAGCATGCCTAGCGATTTGGGGCTTAAGATATCTCTCAAAAAACCACAAACCAAACCAAACCAAACTAGCCTTTTGTTTTCAGAAATTGTGCAGTCCTCCTCTTGAAACACGAGCCATTCATCACTCCTGAAAATCTTGGCCAAAAACCCTTCGAACCTCTCTTTAAAACGTTAGATGGATTGAGTCTACTCAAGGTAAACTGTCACCAGATGAGATCACTCTGTATTTATTTTAAAAATTGGCTCATGCTAAATAACAAAACCAAACCTATTGTAATCAACAAACCTACCTAGCTACAGTTTTGGATGTTTTGCTCTATTAAGTCGCTATTATTTTTTGAAACAGGAGGCTACGCTCTAACAAAACCATTCAAACCAACCTTCTCTTTATAGATTAGAATTTAAGAAATCAAAACTCACTGCAGAACTTTAATTTGGGGTAGCTTAGTGTTTTTCTACTTTGAAAAGAACAGGAGATACTGAACCAAGGATCCAAGACCACCAGCTAATGATCCCATGTACGCATCGCTGTAGCAGCCACTGGAGGGGAAACAAAGATGCACGACAATAAGATGGGAACAGGCGAGTTGCTTCCTCTCCAGCTAAGCTGCCCAGGTTTGGTCCCCAACACCGACCTCCTTCACCTTGAGTCCCTCCAGCCACAACGACCATTTGTTCCCTGTTAAGGTGCAAATGCGGCTCCCCGAGACGTTTGGAAGGGCCCCCTTTGAGACCCTCTTGTGAAATCTGTGCTTGTCTCCACTATTACTACTTTATACTAGAAACTACAAATTACTTCATTTTTCTTCCCCCCTCTCCCCCCCCCCCCTGCCCCTGATCTCCATACAAATATAAAAGATGAAGCTATCCAAACCCCATATAATCTAATTATACTACATTACACAGTGCCGGAGATCATTTCTAAGCCCGTATCTGCACTCCCACCTCTCTTCCTCTACCTATGTCACTCAGCTTCCTCTGGCCAGGGGAAATCTCCAAGTGCAGCTAAAGCTTTTATTCTTTTTTTTTTTTTTTTTCACTAAGACACATAATTTAAGAAAACTGGGAAAAGACAGAAAATTAAACAATGTTAATGTTTACACAGTTAGTATACACTAAGCCCACATGCTTAAAAATCCCCTCCACCCTCCAGGACCTCTCTCTCGTGGCTTTCTGAGCAGCACCTAACTCAGGACATACCAAGGGTTCTCCAAAAATAGCTTTTCTGCTGCCCCCTTTCAGCAACAAAATCAGAAATTTAGTAATGGGAGCCCCTGGCCCAATCTCTGCGCTGGTGGGACCCTGAATTATCCCAAGGTTTGAACTTATTTCTTCATAAAGAGTGAGGAGAAGCAAACCACATCCTCACCTCTGGAAACACAAGGTTCAGATGGCAGATATGGCACAGCTGACTTATCTCCATCATTCAACAGCAATTTACTTAAAATAAAAAGCAGGAAAGTGCTGATATTGATAGCAGTAGCTGACTCGCTTCTAGTGTTTCAGTCGTCACAGGTAAAGTGCTTGAGGAAGGGGGATTTAAAGGTATCTGGGATGATGAAAAGGGTTAAATGGGAGGACACAACAAAAATCACAGCTGTGGACTCTGTTTTCGAAGAAAACAGCTTTAGCTAACATGTTTCTGCTGGGATTTCTTATTGACTGGATCTCAATTTGCTTTTAATTTGCTCATAACATGCTCAAAGGGCGTAAAGAGCCTGGCAAGTGGGTTCCATAAAAGCAACGAGAGGGGCTAACTGCAAGACAAAGAACAGAAAACGTACAGGTTAACAGACTGAAAGCAAGGGGAACAATTCCTGCAGGTTCTCCAAGTGTCAATACATATTGCCTGTTTCTGCACCTGGACGGCTTCAACGACATCCTCTGCATAGTGCAAACACATCCCCTGAAAAACACTCAGAGCCCAGAGACCTCGGCTCACAAAGCCAAGCCCTCTGCTCTGGGCATGGAGAACTTCCTCTATCCTTGCTCCTAGCTGTGGTAGGAAGGGGTTTCCCTTCCTCTCCTTCACCATGCAAGGGGAGGATGGGGCCTATGCTGGCCCGACTTCCTTGGTGGGTGGCCTGTCCCATGCAACTTCTCGCAGCCACCCAACCAAACCCATTTAACTGGGGGATGCTGTAGCCAACATCCCATGACGCATGGACCCTCAGGATCTGTTCTCTGGAACATCACCAGAGAAGGTCTCTCCTGACTTGGAGAGACAGTGAGGGGTGCACTCCCGTCTTTTGAAGGGACCACTGCTGCATCCATGACAGCGGATTCTCCCTGCAGACCCCTGAACGATTAGGGGAAATCATCATACAGTCTACGCCACTTCAACATAGGTACTGCCAGTGCTTACGCCTCCAAGGGGAAAACCCCATAGATTTAGGTTGAAAGCAACTGTGTTACCGCTTAATAAAAGAATGAGGTTATTAGTCATCTAGCCTGGATGAATAATTTCCATATAATTTAGTGGAATTTCCTCTCTTAAAAATATTCTGTGTTTTTTCAGTGTTCGTCTTCAGAAAATTTTTATGAAAGGAATTCTATCTGAAATCTGCCTGACAGCCTGGTTGCCCTTGTTTCTTAAACACCTCTCTCAGCTTAAGAGAGAGAAATTATAAACAGGAATCATGTACAGAAATTGTTTTCAATTAGGAAACAAAAAACAGCTCAGAAATGGAACACGGCTTCAGAACTTAACAGTGGCAAACGGGCCTATCATTTGAAACCCTGGACTTGGCTTTTAGCTAGAAATGCCCTTGGTGCTCCCAGGGGAAGAGCAGGCAGCTATAGCACCTCTGGGACCATGAATCCCCGCCATGTCACCCATCCACTTTAAGTGTAAATCTCGTGAGCACCAAGATGCAGCAGTGAGCTTCACAGCATCCCCTTCAGCTGCACATTAGATGGGTTGGTCCTGTTGCTGAAGGACCACCCGTGAGTACCAAAGATCAGGGAGCTGCATGGGAATGACAGAGAAACAGCAATTATAAGAGACATCCTTCCTCAATTAAAAAACATAACCATAGTAATACCAAAAATTATCCTTGAATGAAGAGAATTCGCTGTAGCCTTACTCTGGTGCAGCCAGCCTTGGCTAGTTGAAGAAAGATTTTCCCTCCCAAATAATCAAAGGTCTATACAATAACAAAGTACAAAATGAGAACACCAGTGAGTAGGAAAAGCTGGTCAACATTCTAGTGCTTCCACCTTGAGGCTCGCTTTTCTTCCCCAATTTGCTGATTTGACATCAAATCTGTAGTTTCCCCATTTTTTTCACGCCCCCCCCCCCCCCAATAATATGATGACATTTTTTCTTTTACATTTTGTCCCCATACAGTTTATTTAGCAATTGCTATGCTCCTCCCCTTTGCGTGCCAAATGAAATCGGGAGCCCCAAGGAAGAGCACCGCTGAAAGCTTGGGAAATACATACTGAGCAGGTAGAGTTGCAAATTACTTCTGCTGTGTACACCTCACTGCCTTCACATAATTGCTCCTTTGCCATCAAATTCAGTTGAGTTTTCAACTTTCTCCGTGATATACCCTTCCCCCCGCCTTCACATTGCCATATGCCACTTAAAAATTAACAAATTTTTACAAAATAATAAAAAAAAAAAAAATCACTTTTCTGCCTGCCAAAATCCATCCAAAGCCTGCTTCCCCATGCCAGAATCTGACTTTGCTGAAAAAAAGGAGAAGCTGGGATCTGCCTGATGATACCAAAAAAATAATCAAATCAAGTATCGAAACTTGGAATTCAAATGAACTGTCCAGGCTACTTTCACAAGCCATTTTTCTTCCAGAAAGCAGCCAAGTTGGGAGTCAAGCGCAGCCATGCCCTGCCCGCCACGGTGAAGGCTATCAATTCTGAACTTAATCAAATCTGATCTTCCCACAGCCAGACTAGGGCTTTTTGTCTCAGCTTGCGAAAGCTTCGTGATTTCTGGAGTAAAATGTATTTACAGCACTTAGAAACAGCCTCTTTTTTCCTTTCTAAAATGTCTCATACACTTTTTTCTCTTTGTTAAAAATTTTTTGCATGCCAAACGTGCCATAACCTTCCACTATGTTCCTCGAAGGCTTGCGATGGAAACAAGAGTCCATTGCTGGGAATATTTTCAATGTACAATGATCTGTAACCCACAGATCCTAACTAGTTGCACATTATTTAGTTCACATCCATTAACAGTTTATAAATTAACAGAGATGTCATTTTCTGTACAAAAAAAAAAAAATTAATTAAAAATCAATGGATATTTATTGTTTTTTTATTCAAATAGATTTTACATACATATAATCTAAGACACAGTACAAAAATCTGTATAAGTTAGGCAATGCATCACAGGAGTGACCAAAAACTCAACACATTTACCTTGGCAAAATGACAGAACCTATTTCTGCTGGCTGAAAAAAATATTAGCCTTTAATGCGTTTATTAATTTCACTAAACGTACTTGAAATGTTTTTCCTTAGCGGTATTCATTATTCCTTTTTGTGTTTCATAGTTACTCTTATTTATTTTTTCCATTTTGTTTTTACACCAAGGAGACTGCAGTCAAATAACACTCAGCAACTCATTTCCTCTCTTTGGACTGAAAAATTAAACAGATACTAAATTATGACAGTGAATTTAGAAAGGAGGGCTCCAAGGGCTTGAAAGAACATGTCTGAGATAATATGATGCTTCTAAGAATATTGCAATCACATCCAAGCAATCACCGAAGCGTGCCATGTAACTACCTCCTCAGCTAATATGCTTTTTTCTCCGTGATGACTAATCATGTTCTATTAAACAGCGGTAATGCTGGAAGAACTCAACTATACAAGTGTAATGAAGCCAGTATTCTCCCCGGACAGATTAGCTACAACTGATTTGACACATACCATCATAGGAGCTTCAAACCTGACAAACTCTGTGCTTGCTTCTGATTTATGCCGTCAAGCTCTTCAGAGAAGAGAATGAAATCCAGGCGTCGCGTTTGGTAGAGGTGAAATGTACTGATGTGCTTAACTGTCAGTTAGGGAAAGTCACCATCTTTCCTTCCTTCTCCTCTTGCTCGCCTCTCCTTCCGCCCCTTCCCTCCACGCTCGGGGAGCCTTCGGGTCCCACACCCTGGGGACTACCGCTCTCCCATGGTCCCAGTGCCACGCACGGCGTTGTCCTGCTCAACCCACGCGCTCTCGCCCACTTGTTTCCATCGTTCGAGAGCTGTCACTGAAACAACTGCTTTCTCTGCAGCCCCTTTTGCTCCTTCTCATCCCCTTGCGCTCTCCAGACGCGCCATTTCCGGATAGGACAGGGATGTACCGAAGGGAAAAGGGAAAAGGAGAGTTACCAGACTCACAGAGCAGAGCTGTGATGGGGATGGAGGAATATGAGGCTGCGGATGTAATTCAGGTCAGCGAACACACGAGTGAGCTACTCAGATGATGGTGGGCATCCTTCCGCTGCTGTTGTTCCGGTTATTGTTCTTCCTGGACAAGTTTGGCGTGGCCATGAGGACGAAGCGCTCATCGGGGCAGCCATACTGGAGGAGAACGTCAATGCACTCCTGGCTGGAGGCCTGCCGGGCGTAGGCCAACGCCGTGTTTCCATGGGCATCGCGTGCCATCACATCAACGCCGTACTGCAGAAAGAAATGTGTTGTTGAAAGATGCTGTGCCAACAGAGCGTTAAAACGAAGGGAGAGGATTCTGGACTGATTGGGTTGAACATGACTGTGAGGATGGGGAGAGGGAGAAGAGAGCAGACAGGATACCAGCCTGATGACATGAGCAGCACCAAGTCACCAAGTCAAGGTTTCTACAGGGAGAGGCATGGAACAAAATTGGCCACACCTGCTAGGGAAAGCTCTCCTTCCTCATTTTCTACGCTCTCCTGTACTTTCCACCAAGTAGCAGCAGACAGGTGGAAATGCATTTATTTTTATCACACCGGTGCCTTTTGAGAGCATGCAGTGAGGAATATCTAGGCTGGGGAGACCAACAAGGGCTTTGTAGAACCTGCGGGAAGGAGGTTTGTGAGGTCCTGCTGAGGGACGCAGCCAAGTGAAAGCCAACCCAGCCAGCCCCTTCCCTGGACACCAAGTACTCACCCAAATCAAGAGCTGCACTAACACCACGTTTCCTTTCCTGCAGGCCAAGTGGAGGGCAGTGCGCCCATCACCGTCTCCGCAGGTCTCGTTCACCTCTTCCCGGGTCCCGTGGGCAAGGAGCAGGATAACGGTCCGCAAGTCCTCCTCAGCTGTAGCCCTCAGGAGATGCTGGCCCAGAGAAAGCTCTAGGCACTGCAGCGGAGCAAGGAAGAGCTTCTGCTCGTATTTCGCACGTATCCAGCGCTCTTTTTCTTCCCTAGAGAAGCCAAAGGAGATAGGTCATTCTAACACGGCTTCACTGACTCTAAACGGCAGCAGTTTTTGGCGATTGCTCCACTAGCAAAAGGTGGTTAATCAACAAGACAACTAATCCCCCTTTGTATTTTTGGCAAGAAAGCCCTCACAGAGCAGTCCATCCAAACCTTACCTTCTCAGCAATCCTTGTGTCACCTTTCTCATCATTACTGAGCCGTATTATCACAGTGCCTGAAATGCCCCTTGGTGGACGCCCTGAGAGGTGGTGGATGCCCCGTCCCTGGAGGTGTTCAAGGCCAGGTTAGATGGGGCCCTGGGCAGCCTTGTGTAGCTCCAGGCCTGGAGGTTGGTGGCCCTGCCTGTGGCAGGGGGTTGGAACTCTGTGATCCTTGGGGTCACTTCCAACCCAGACCAGTCTATGATTCTATGACGCTGTGCCCACGGGGTTGCAAGATGACAATAGGAGATCTTAAAATAAAAACCCCGGGTTGCCTTGAGAACTGGCAGGAGGTCAATGCAAGAGCCCGCAGCACCATGAAGACCAAAGACAAACCAGGCAGCCTGGTTTGGGTTAAATGCACTACGGAAAAAGCACCAAATTTCTGTGTCTCAGACCAGGAGTAACCAAGTAGTTGGGTTTACTTCATAGATGGGAGAGCAAGCCCTGAAAGACACGGCCTTGCTTGCGGAGGCTGCTTTTTCCTCCTACAAGCAGAGCAATGTCTCCAGCACAGGAGGCATATGGACGGGTCCTCTTGTTTGTTTTTCCAAAATGCAAACTGCTGAAACAATACTTTGAAGCACCATTTCCTCCCCACACGTCAAAAAGCTATCAAAAGCCTTCTGGATGCTATTAGATTACGGGATAGCAAGGATGACAAACAAGTCCCTCAACTCTCCATTACAAAAATTACCATACAATTACATGATCTAAGAGATCTTGCCCTAGACAAAGTCCCATTTAGAGGTACCTCAGGTAATCTGTGCAGCTCCTGAAAACCACATATATCACCTGAGCTAGGCAACTTGTTACCAGCAACAGATTTTCTCCTCTGGAGTACAAAAGGCAGAGCTCTGTTTACCCCTTTCAGCCATGTTTACACTACCCTCAGTAATCTAGTGTCAGGTTGGCCCTAATCTGTTTTTAAATACTTATGTAAACAGATCCTTCCAACAGCAAATCTGGATTAGTTTTGCATCATTTCCTGGTACATGCAGAGCGACCCTGCTTTGACCTCCCTGGATGCTTTCAGGCACAGTTTCCCAAAGCATCCCACTTCCCTGCCCCATCACAATTTACCCTACAGACAGGTCTGGAGCTTTTTTTTTTTGTGCAAAGAGAAAATTAACACAAAGAGCGCTGGCGTTTAAATCAAACCTCTGAATGACTCCTGTAAGCTCAAAGACACACACATACACCCAAAAAAACCCCACAACCCAACCCTTTGATAGCAGGATCTGACAAGCAGAGTATCATTTCAAGTATTCCAGATGGAGAGGAGGAAGAAAAGGACTTCTGTTACTGTTGCATCTTTAATTAATGGGTTTCTGTATTTGTATTTTTTAAGGTAAAACAAACAGAACCAGGGCCATGAGGAAGATAAAGTAACATGCAATTATTTACAATTAAACAGCCATTCTTGCAACACTGCCACAGTTCTAGTTCCAGTATCCATCTACAGCATCTTTAAGGCTGCTCAGGAAACATCCCATATGTTTTTTAAACACGTGTAAGAGGTATTAAGAGTATAACCAATGTACCCAGTGTGCCAGGCTGAAAAGCAAAGTGATTCAACCCATGTGGTTCTACAACAGTGCCACACATCAGGGCTTCAGGAATTTTTCTCTCATGTGCCTGTACGTCCTCAAGATAAAATGTACCTCAGGCACATAACTAATGAAATTTTTTTAGCCTCGTCAAGCGACTGCAAATGAATTCCCAACCCTCCCCCCCACCCCCCAATCCAACAGATACAGCTTTTGAGCAATACTAACTTTGGGCTCCCATCAGAGCATCAGTTGCTGTGATCACCATGGCCTGAAGATAAGTCCCCTTCTGTTAAGAAGTCGAGCTATTCTGTGGAAGTCTCACTTCTAGCTCATCTGAAACAGCAATAATGATGCCATGGCGTGTACTGAAGCAGAGACAGTAAGCACCAGGTTCAGGCTTTCAGAGCTTTAGGATGCTGGTTTACAAATTCAGTGGTACAAATTTCCCCTTTACCTTGTGTTGCATGGGAGCAGCACAAAGGCAAGTTGGACTAGGTCAAGCTGCAAGGAGGCAGGACAGGCATCAACACCCCAATCCTGCTCAGGTTTACTCTACTGTCTCAAAAGGGAAAGGAACAGAAAAAACCTTTAAAAATAAATCTAACAGGAAGGGGAACATGCTGCCACCTGCATGATGGGACAGGATGTCATTCCTTAAAGCACTCTCCTGTACCATGACCAAGTGATGTGTAACCGCTCTGCATTAACACCAACTGTATGCTCCGGTCAGGATTCATCCCTTCACCAGAAGAAATCTGTTTCTGAGCTGGGAAGCTATGAAGGAGGTGCTGGGTCCCACAGGAGGTGCTTGCTGGCGTGGTGGGTCCCAGTGGCCAGCACTGGGCTGTGTCATTGGGCAATGCTCACTGAAAACAATCAAGCTTCACAGGTGATCGTTCCACCTCATGTCATCCTCCTCTTTCAGAAAACTTGCCTGGTTTTTGTTGACCATGCAGGGCAGCAGAAGACTTAGTTCTAGAGTCAAATCCTATATTTGGAGTCACATTAATGGTTGTGGTTGGAACATTAATGCTATGAATAAAGGTGTTTTAAAAGCCTCAGAAATTTGGGGTCAGCATGTCACAGACATTTGGGGTCAGCATGTCACAGACATTGGCTATTGAACAGGATTTAAGATTTATTCAACTGTACAAACTGGGACCAAGAAAGATACCTCATTGGGATTTTCTGGTAGAAAATGGAAGTGTATCACAGAGGTAGAAGGAAAAAACTGCTTGCCCACATATCATGGGCAGCCACAATGTAGAGGGAGAGTTTTTCAGTGAGTATCTAGAAAGCCAATGTCCACTGACATCTGCCCCTACATCTTCTGCACAAGCCATTTCATTTTGAATGGGAAGTCCTGGGGACTTTCCTGGAAGACAGCTTCAGCTCCACCGCTCTCATCCATCTCTGAAATCCCGACAACAAGACATAAATACTGTAATTGTTTCTCTGATGCCCCAATTTCACTTCTGGGATCCACAGCTTGTCTTGGTCGAGGTTTCATTTCCCCCAAGGAAGGCCAGTCCAAGAGCAGAGTTGTCAGCAGTAGATCACTTAACCTCATTGCAGTCCCCCAGAGAACCACTGTTCACATCCCCTGTTAGCTAATGAGCTAAAAAATGAATTATTGGAGCGGTCAGCAATAAGCAGGAAGAGGAGGCACAGTGTTTCATTTCAGCCGGCGCTGACATACCTTTAAATAAATCAACTGAATAACAGTACGAGGAAATGCGAGGAAGAGCAACTAATCAGGAGAAAGACACCGAACCAGTCCCTAAAAATAAAGGAAATGGACACCTGCTTGTAAATATTTCCTTCTCGCTTTCTTGCCTTGTCTGCAATCCTGGTAACTTCCACACCAAACCACCCCCTCAACACCAGAGACCTTCAGTTGTATTTGTCAAAGCCAAGACAAGACCCTTTGACTGAAGTTTTAGAATCCAGTGGAGACCTTTTCTCAGGACCAGATAAGAGCCAGTGTGCTGGAGAGGAAACATCATCTGGAGCTCAGATAGTCCCAATGACACACCATGCTGGAGAATGAGGTGAGCTGCCTCATCCTCACAGTCACTGAAATCATGTCTCTTTTCCTCAGTGATGATGCTGGCCGCTATTTTTTTTTCCAATTCCCGTGCTCAAAGGAACGAGTAGATCACAAACTCCTAGACAAACTTAAGACTAAGACAAAACACAGTCACAAGGTCAGACTTTCTTTGAGCCTTCTGTCTCTGCAAACTCCAAACCTCACCGGTTATACAAGGGCCAAACACAACATGCAAAATACTCTGTAGTACCAGGAAAGGAATGGGCCCCTAAGCCTTGGCCAAAAAATAGGCCCGAGGTCTTTGCTCTTACAAGAGTCTCCATCAGTAGTAAAGAATCTCCATCTCTAGTGAACTCTAAATACACACGGTGGTGTGAATAATGAAATCTCTGCCACAGCAGTGATACTGTACGTAGGTAAAGGGTTATTAGAAACAGATGAAAATTTCAGTTCTCAGTTTATTTTGATCTAATTAGGTGCTCGCTTCTCAAGATAATGTCCAATTATTTAAATTACTCTGCCAGCCACATCACATCATTATTATCTGGAAACATAAATACCGGGCACTGTAAGGGG
Source organism: Rallus limicola (assembly GCA_022605955.1). Classification (NCBI taxonomy): domain Eukaryota; kingdom Metazoa; phylum Chordata; class Aves; order Gruiformes; family Rallidae; genus Rallus; species Rallus limicola. The sequence continues at coordinate 37,091,730 of JAKCOZ010000008.1, forward strand.
GAAGGGCTCACTAGGTAACATGAGTGAATAGTGGAGCATGGCTTCATTCCAGGAGCTACACAGCACCCTCCACTTGTGGCTTTGCACCAGAGATGCTCATTTAGGAGCCCACGTCCTATACAGCTCAGCCTTGTGGAGTGCACCCTGTCTCTCCCCCACCCTTGGTTAAACTCATGCGGTCTTACTCCTGACAAATCTGAGCAGAAGCGTCGTACTCATCCTACTCCTCCTCTGCCTTCAACATCATTTGTCCCTTCAATTAGCTAAGAGGCATGAAAAGCAGACAGAAGAAGGACAACAACTATGTGCAGGGTGGAAATAAAAGCCATGTTCATATGGTAGCTCAGAACTGACTGTGTAGGCAATAGCAGGCGGATGGAGAGCCTGAGAACTTGCCATCAGAATTCAACTGCTCCAGCACAAAAGCAGCCCTGCTCTTATCAAAGCAGTAAGCACACTGAAAACGTTGCGTCACTTGCCCGTTACCCAGAATTACTCACTGTTTGTCAAAATTTTGGATGAAATTTTCAAACACTGCATTAAAAAGGTAATGGACAGAGGCATTTACCATGGCAAAGTGTTGATTTCCCACCATCAGAAATACCAAGTGGGCCTGAAACAGGCATTTTGCAGTGAAGTTTTATCCTCCACGCTTCTGACAACGCTTCAAAAGCTCTTAAAATTCTGTATCTTTTCTTCTTTCTTGCTGAAGAAAACAATTCTGTAACTGAGGAGGCCTCTAAGTGGTCTCTCTTGCGTTGCCATTCATGTGCCATGCCCTTCTGTTGCCATTTCTGGTTGTTCACTGAAGTACAACCGTTTTAACGCAGTAGTAACCTGGCCAGCTCAGCAAGAGGACTGCCAAATTTTCTCTCCTGTTGGCCAGCTGACAAGGTTAATGTGGCTCTTCCAAGAAAATGAAGTAAATCTGAACCTCCCAAACTCCTGGAGAGTCCCAGAATGTGTCATTAGCTTTGTGGTCCAGGCGTGCAAGAAGCATGTACCACCTAATGACCAGTGCTGGGCAGCCAGTCGTGCCATGGCCTGCCGTTCAAACCAATCCCTTCGTGATGACCCTGCATGCATCTGATAAACTGCATTGCTTTGGACAGAGTCAGTGATGCCCCGTTGGGATGGGTAAAAGTGAAACATGGGGGCGTGCAGGGGGGAGATGGGATTGAAATGTTGGGGAAGGTTCATGAGGTTTTTAATTGCGACTAGCAAAGAAGAGAAAGTGAGAAGAAAGGGCTAGCAGCAAGGAATTTTCAAAGTGTCTTCCTGCCCCAAGCAAAGCAGGAACTGGGAGGAGAGGCATGGAAGAGGAGCTGGGAACAATATGCTGAGAAAACACTGGGGCTTCCTCTCTCTGCAGGAGAAGACCCCACTCTATTGCAAAGTGAGTGCTTAGCAGTTGACTGCTTCCTAGCATGCATGCCTTCTCTTCCCGGCTGCGTTGCTAAGGGGGAAGGCGCACAAGCCCACCGGGGATATACAGGTCCCCAGCAAACAAGAGGGCTCCAGACAGCAAACAAAGACTGATGGGTATTTATTCCTTAATTACGAAAAGCTTTTAAGGAACAGGACACTGTAAATCCCGCCTGCTGAGGAAAAGGAGGCAAAGGACTAAGATTTATGTGTGCTGGGGCAAAGAAGAAATAAATATCTCTCTGGCTCCTGATCAATATTATGAGTGTTTTGCCAACCTACAAGGTGTTTTATGAGCTGTAAGGACAGAAAGGGATCATTAATAATTAAATAAAGTCAACCTATTAAGCTTATTACTTCTTACAAGTTAAGCATCCCTGACGGACAAAGAGCAGCCCTATAGGAAAAGCTGCAGATAAGCCAACCTGCATCTTGCCTTGCACTCTGGACCAGGGCTCTCCAGGTGAGCAGCGTGGTAACTCAGCTTGGAAATGACTGAATTACCATCTTTGCTGGGGAGGTTCCCTGGCTAAGGACAGATTTCTACCTCCTGTCAAACCTGCAAAGTTTTGGTTGTCAGCAAGGAGAGGCAGAGGCAGACACTTCAGTGCTGTAGAAATATTCCACATTTAAGTTACTTCTCCTTCCATCAAGCCTATTCAAACAACCAAAGCAGAGACAAAAGACACAAATAAAGGCATTTTTTCCTTAAAAAAGCATGTCCAAAGCCCCTCGTGGTGACAGGGAGCTGTTTTCTGAAGCCCACAGGTCAGGATCTTCTCTGCCATTAGGTCTACCACTACATTTTTTGGTTTTCCTTCTATAACTGGGAGGGGGGAGGAGGGGATGGGAGAAAGAAAGCAAAAGCCCTACTGTGCGTGACGGACAGAGATCGCTCATATGTGCAAAGCTGAACGTGCTCCTCAAATTAATCATGTCTCACATGACACTTAGCAGTATAATTGTAATTTGGATTCAGCAGAGCTTCTCCTTGCCCTCTCTCCTGGCAGCATCCCACTACACAGGGCTCCAAAAGATCTGCTATTTCTGTACTTCTGGGTTAGCCTTCCAGTGTCGCCACCAAGTACCCAACAGCTCTCCCCTTAGGTGTTAAGGCACCTGCAGAATTTATTACTGAGCAACATTAATTACCAGCCTGCCCAAGACATCAAGGTTTACTGACTTCAGGCTTTTTAGATAAATATCCTGCAACTGTGGGCTCCGATATATCACAGAAAATTGTGGCAAACTTATGTTTTCACTGCACAACACTCAATCTAATAATTTTTAAGGTGTACTCCATAAAATACATCACGCCTGAGGTTTTGCTCTGTGTAAAGTTAAGCAACAGCTATGTGACATACAACTGGAGGGAATACTGCAGATGCTAAGAAAAGGCTTATTAAGTTGAGAGTAAAGATCGTGTGACAACGGGAAGCCCCACAAGCTGGTTAAGTCTTTTCTCAATACAAATCCTAGTTTGGGTTGATTTTTTTGTTCCATACAACTATGTGAAATTAAAACAGTCCCTAGAGATTTAACAAAAAGCTTGAAGGATACCACAAAAATTGTACTTTTCCGCTAACCAACCCCAAAAGTCCCTGGATTTTTTTTTTAAACAGCAACGTTTAGGAGAAAAAAAACTTAACGAGTGGTGAAATCTAAAGATTTTCTACACTTAGTTTGGTGAAAATAATTAGAAGAGCTCCACGAGAAGTGGATAAAGATGGTTTTCCGCTCAGATGTACAAGGAGAAACCTTTACCCCATGCGGTGATACAGGTTTGGGGCACACTGGCTAGACAGCTGTCAGGCAGAGAAAGTTCCAGGGGAGTTGGGTGACTGAACATGAGCCAGCAGTGTGCCCAGGTGGCCAGGAAGCTCAATGGCATCCTGGCTTCTATCAAAAACAGTGTGGCCAGTAGGTCTGGGGAGGTGATTGTGCCCCTGTACTGGGCATTGGTGAGGCTGCACCTTGAGTGCTGGGTCCAGTTCTGGGCCCCTCACCGTAAGAAGGACATTGAGGTCCTGGAGCGTGTCCAGAGAAAGGCAACCAGGCTGGGGAAGGGGCTGGAGGGCAAATCCTATGAGGAGCAGCTGAGGGAGCTGGGGGTGTTCAGCCTGGAGAAGAGGAGGCTGAGGGGAGACCTTATCACTGCCTGCAACTACCTGAAAGGAGGTTGTAGAGAGGTGGGCGATGGTCTCTTCAGCCAGGGAACAGGAGATGGGACAAGGGGAAATGGCCACAAGCTGTGACAGGGTAGGGTCAGGTTAGATGTTAAGAAAAAGTTCTTCAGTGATTGAAAGAGTTGTCAGGGCCTGGAACAGGCTGCCCAGGGAGGTGGTGGAGTCACCATCCCTGGGTGTGTTTAAGAAATGGGTAAATGAGGTGCTCGGGGATATGCTTTAGCACAGGACAAGAACGGTTGGACCTGATGATCTTAAAGGTCTTTTCCAACCTTATGAATTCTGTGATACTGTAATTCTATGATTCTTATGAGAATCTGCAACACAACAGCAATGGACACCGTTCCCATCCACCCATCTTCTACCGGTGGTGGAAAAACTCTAGACCAACACAAGAGGCCAGCATCCATGCAAAATTTAAACCAAAACATAGCACTGTGCTATCCTAAAAAGGGTGAGTTACTACTGCGTGGTTCTAGATAACATACGTAGACTGCTCCAATTTCTTGGGTGGTCAACCTCAACACTTGGGCATGCTACAAATGCTGCCAAAAAAAAATAAAAATAGGCAAAAGCTGCTCTACACAAGTTGTGTGGAAATGCTAAAATTGGGGATGGTATTTGCTTCTTGCTCATTTGAAGTAACATGTATATATATATATGCAGAGAACAGAAATTGAAAACACATATCTAATGCATTTCATTATTCATGTGTAACTACATGTAACCTGATGTCTTGAATGCATAAAGCATATTGTATCGTGACAGCACCTAAGCACAGACTGGAAATTTCAATTTACAGTTTGATACACAGTCACTGAGGTTAGAAGATTCTGTTAATTTTCAATTCCCTAAGATTATTTTCCTCCTACACTGGAGGGCTGTACTTAATGCAGTAGTATTTTAAATGTAGCTTGCAAAATCACCATGTTTCCCCCCCTCACTCCTCTTCCTTTTAAAGAGAAAACAGGAAAATTCCTTTTGAAATGAATTTTCACACAAAATGAGGTAGTAGTTTTGAACAGGTAACAGAAGTAAAAATGACCCATAAGGAAATGCTTTGGGGAAATGATGGCAGGCTGGTATCTTGGTTACTGATGTCTAAAAATCTGCCTGTTTTCACCCCAAACCAAGCCTCTGCTTTCACGTTTGTGTTAGAGGAAGCTCTTGTACCGACATACAAATATTTCAATGCATAAATCTCAATAATCTGTGCCAGGTGAGAGACAGAGCGAGGTAGCCAAGTGAGGTTCCCACAGACCCTGAGTAATGTGGCATGTAACCGGGACGTACATCAGCGACGCGCTTTCCAGCGGCTCCTCCCGTGATGCGACTATCACAGCGCATTAAGGATACCATAACAGTCACTGATGTGATCTGCTTTGGAACGTATCACATCATAAACAGATGAGAGAAGAGAAATGGAGCTTTTCCTCTGCTCATAACGCTGTAAAGTAGGAGAAGTAGCACAACTGTGAGTGCACCAATGCCTTATAAATAATAAGGGGGTGTGTGTGAAAAAAACCCAACCCTCCAAGGTCTACCCAAAGGGTTGATGAACTTGTGGTGCTGACATTAGAGAGATCCCAAATGTGAGCTTGTTTAGCAAAGGTGGCTTCTACAATCCAATATGGATCATATGGGCTGCAGATGGAACTCAGACTTTACCAGAGGATCAGGCACCGGCAGAGCCTAATTACAACACTTCACAAAGACCTTCAAAATTTTTCCTGACAATTTTGATCCTTTGTTATCAATAAATCCTATAGTTTGGCTTACAAGGAACAACAAAAGCTCTTTCAGGGGGCTTTAATATTTTCTCAATTCCACTAGAAGCAGTATGGAGTTACTCTTTGGAGTATTAAAAAAAAAAAAAGCCCAAACAACCCCAACATTACACTGAATTTATATTAGACATAAAAGAGAAAATGCAAGTAATAAACATTGTATTTGAGCATAGACTGCAAAGAAAAGCACATTTGCAGCAGCAAGCAAATAAAACCAAATGCTTGCTCTGCCCAAGTCAGTAGTGAGAGGTAGGCATTTCTGCAGCTGAAGGGCTGGAAGAACCTGGACCATCCCTGTGGGCAGCATTTCTTAGATCCCCATTCTTCAGATGCTTCAAGGACCTACAAGATGCTACAAGAAAGCTGAGAAAGCTGGGGGAGGACTGATCATGAGAACATGGAGCAATAGGACAAGAGGTGAGGGTTTTAAACTACAACAGGGGAGATTTAGGTTGGGTATTAGGAAAAAGCTCTTCAATATGAGGGTGGTGGATCACTGGTGCCCAGAGAGGCGGGGGAGGCCCCATCCCTGGAGATATTCAAGGTCAGGCTGGATGGGGCTCTGAGTGAACTATCTAGTGAAGATGTCCCTGCTCACTGCAGGGGTGGGACTAGATGGCCTCTAAAGGTCCCTTCCAACCTTACACATTCTGTGACTCTATGATTCTACGACCTACCTGTTGTCCAACTCTTCCCAAGTAATTTGGAGCTCTCCCCTCCCAACATCTCCCAACACATACAGTACTCTCATCTTCCTCTCCGACACATCTTCCTTCTCAAGTGACACACTTTTGCCTGTTGCACTACACCAACCCTAATCATTACTTTTTCACCTGCCCCATACCACTCGCTGATGCCAAGGTGTCATTAAATCATTAATGCTGTCAGACACTTCCATTAGCCACCTTTTTTTAAATGACTTTTTTTTTTTTAAATTACCATGAGGCCCAATTTTGGAGTTTACATGTCATGGAGTATTCTCTCCATTCAGCAAGAGATGGGACTCTCCTCTACCTCAGGTTTAGTGGGCTGCAGGTGTCTGATGCCTTTCTAAATCCCCAAATAATACCTAGATTAAAAAAAAGCTATTGGTAAATCAGCTCACATTTCCAAAAAAAAGCAGAGGGGATGAACTTGTTCAAAGGGCAGACACTGGCAGGACAAGGGGGAATGGATTGAAGCTAAACGAGGAAATGTTTAGATTAGATATTGGGGGAAGTTCTTTACAGAGAGAGTGGTGAGGGGCTGTAACGGGCTGCCCAGAGAAGTGGTGGGTGCCCCAACCCCGGGGGTGTTCAAGGCCAGGTTGGATGGGGCCCTGGGCAACCTTGTGTAGCTCCAGGCCTGGACGTTGGTGGCCCTGCCTGGGGCAGGGGGTTGGAACTCTGTGATCCTTCGAGTCCCTTCCAACCCAGACCATTCTATGATTCTCTGAAGAATTGAGTAAGACTACAAAAAGAAGAAAAAGACAAACCCTTGAGGAATCATCAGAAACGTCTGCACCTAATAAATGAAACATCAGTGTGGGTTTTATTTTTTGTTTGTTTGCGTATCTTCAACAACAGGACCTGTGACATCAGGGCTGCCCAAACGTGCCCCAAAATGCAAGATTAGAAATAGACTTGGCTTTCAAAAGACAAGTGCTGCTGAGGCATTTCTAATTGCGCGCCTCTGCCTATTAATCACTTGCAAACCTTTAGGCTTTCATGATTTACAAGCCATAAGGTTGGTGCTTAACAGTGGGAAACCCACATAAAACCTGACAGCAAAGAAAATCCGCACTGGAGACACCTGCCAAAAGTGACAGCAAGTTCCACTTTGAGAGCACCTCCAGAGAGAGGTGTGCAGGGATTTAAAAGCCATGTACCAGAATTAAAACCAGAATCAAAGCCTCCTGCCCAAGTGCTCTCAGCGCATACGTGCCCGCTCTCTATCAGCTACTTCCCCACAAATCCCTCTTCAGGACACATTTGGAAATTATTTAAAAAAAAAAAAAAAAAAGATAAAATACCCCTAATCTGTAACCAATTAGAAGAAACATGTGAATATTATTTTCTAATTTGTGACTCAATCTTAAAAGCAAAGTCACTGAAATAATTACATGGGCTCCTGAATATTTCTATTGTGCTCCCAAAAAGAAAAAACAAACAGTGGGTATGTCCTCTTCTGCCCAATATGCCCCTGGGCTGAACGTATCAATAAGTACATCAAAGCCTTGAACGTGAACTGCCAAAAAAACCCTGTAGATTCTGATTTACGGCAGCTGCAGCCTGAGGGTTGCCAAACTGATTAGTTACCTCCTAATGGTCTTTGTGCAACTTGGGTTTGCGGCGAGGAGGTGGGAACGAGGAACAAGTCAAGGAGGATAGAAGTTGAATAATGAACACAGGGTGCTCAAGTTGTCCACTACAGAAGTGACCCATTTCCAGCCAGCTGTTGATATAGACCCTGGCTTAGAGGTTGTATGAGAGCGGCAATGTAGGCTTCTTTTTAAAACCCAGACGTGGTGCGACTTGAGTGACTAACTCCTGAAAATTGGTAATTTCCTGGTGGTTAGCAGGAGCAGGTCCACCAATGGGAAAGCCGAAGCTGCTAATAAATTTATAGTGCGTTATATGCCAATTAGACCCCTTCAGCCCTTCAAGAGGCAGCGCCACCAATCAGGTTATCATTCCACAAATGTACTCTTTAGAGCTGATCTCATCACAAATCAATCTCACATTTAAAGTGCAATTCTCATTAGTATTACCCGGGAACACACTTGTGAAACAACGCACGCGGGTAGTTTTCTTCTCCCCTCTAAGTGCCCTTCCCCAATGCCTCGTGCACAGCTATTTACTTCTCCTACACAGTCACGTCTGAACTTCAAATGGTAAATAATCATTTTGAATACCGCATTAATTCTGCATCGAACCAGATTTATTACACACGTCATACTTGGGAGTTTCACTGCCATTCACAGACCAGCCATGAATCTCTTGGTTAAATTACATCCTTGTATCTGACCATGCACCATGCAATATTCTATCAATACCACGACTCGGAGCAGTTACCTCAGCTTCCCACCCCATGACATCCATGAGTGCTAAGACACCCGATGCTGCTTAGTTGGGCATTCAGTTAAAAGGGAAAATAGAGGAGAGAGAAATAAATAGCCTGTACAGTTCAGCATCTGTCCAGATTTACATTAAACCTCTGGTCACAGCTTAAACCACATCTTGGTGCTCTGAGGCTGTGCGAGTGGCACCATGTTTTGGATGCTTTGCAAAGCAAGTTTGCCTTTGTTTTCTGCTGAATGAGGCTAGAAACAGACTTCAGTTTCAGCTTTGTAGCCTATGGCAGAACAGAATTCCCTGTTCAGGAATACAAAGTAATCAGAGTTACTAGTAATTTTCCTTTTCCTTTTCCTTTTCCTTTTCCTTCCCAAATCAGGTTCAGACCTAGAGAAGTGCACCCAGAAACTTGGCCAAACAGTAGGTGGCCTCTGCATATTTCAATTAAAAATTACTTCTAAATTTGTTCTGATTGAGCTAAACGCTTGGTGATTTGCTCTCGTCAGCTGCCACAGCATGAGCAGCAGACAATCGTCGTATGACTGTAGTTGTTTTGGCTCTGAGCGCTACATGATGTGCTTATGGGGGCTGAGGGAAAGGGTCTGAGCTTGTGATGAGAACAACAAACCACCATAGTTCTTTTCCTTTGGGATGTCCAAGAGCACCAGGACACAGAGGCCAGTCCTGGATGCTCACCTCACTGCACCTCCTTGACAGATACAGCATCTGTGTGACACGGAACTCTCCAATGCAAGAATTACAAAAGCAACCCTCATTTCCCCGCTCTCTTGTGTGAAGCCAGGTAAGCCCATCGTTAGTCATGGTAGGACCAAAATTCACTTGCCAAACTGTCCCTGCCCACACCCATTTTAAATTTTGTGGAGGCTCTTCACAAAAAACAACCCCTTAAGAAGGGCAGTGAGCGATGCCCCAGCCTTGGGCTGTCACCTGCATCTTATTTCTACTTAACCTCTTAAATAACATTGGAATTCACTTTGTCCCCTGATGGGCACCGTAATGAGAACCACCTGTCAATCACAGCTCCATTAGCCTGGACAGACTTTCACTTCCTGAAACAATTTATTGGATTCCCAGAAGCAAATGGACCTTCTTCCTTTTGACCAGGGCTTTTTTTGGGGAGCTATTCAGCGGGAGCGGGTCTCCCTTCTGTTCCTGCTGAGCGGTCATTGTTTCCTCCGTTTGCTCATGAAAACAGTTTCCTGAGTTGACCCACCTCTTCTTGTCCCGGGCAGGCTGAGTGTTTGCCAAAAACTTCTTCCGACTGTTCAGTTCACCGGCGCTATACAAAACCCACCAGCTGTTTCCAGCCACTGATGCAAGGGGAAAAAAAACAACCCAACCCAATTGTACCATTAACCCCTTCCCAACAAAACCCCTTGGTGGAAGGAGGTCTCCTTGGGTTGGGCAGTTGTTTGCATGTGGGGAGCTTGAGGGGCTTTGTTGTCCTTCGGGCAGATGAGCGGGCTCCAAGCTAGCTCCCTTCTTTCTTAGGGAAGAAATATCTGCTCCTATTTAGCGTGAAAACTAAGTATTATTTTTGTTTCCCCTGTTCCTTTCTCTTGGTTAGACTCAAATTGCAGCTCAAAGAAAAAAAATCTTACTAATAGAGGCTAAAACCACTTTTGTTGAGACATTATCTTTAAAGGAGTATTTTAATTTCCCTGAATGTGTGCAGTCCTTACGAGGTTCATTTGCAAGATGCCTATCTGTTTTGATGAGATAATAAAATGTATTTTATTTAAAAATATTTCCGCTCCCTCCCCACCCCCAAAGGAATTTAAATGGTCAGTTAAATCTTTCTGCTTCAAAACAGCCCACTGAGTAAATAAAAAAATAAGGGCTCAAGATTATATAAACCAATGTTATTATTTCATTCTACCACTGGTCTCCAAGAGTAAAATACAACTGTACCTGAGAATTGGCTGTATGGCCTTTTGGTATAAATCAGTTTAACTTTTAGCCTGGGAAAGAAAAAAAAACTGGGAAGATGATGAGAGTTATCTCTAGCCTTCTGTGATTCTCAAGTCAATAGTAAATGGGGGGACTCGTTAGTGCCATAGTGATCCAATCAGGATGAAATTATGCAGTCATGTAAGAAATAATATCTATTAGGCTAATTTAATCAACGAATACTTTACAGATGAATTAGAATGCGGAATCCAATTATTTCAAACATTTGGACTGTCAGCCACTGTGTTTCTGAAGCGGTGGAAGGGGAGAAAAGGAAGGTTTAAGGATCCTTTTAAGATGAGGGTGGTTGGGCTGTATTTATAGCAGGAGAGCTTGTAACAGCAGAAAACTGACAACTACAATCAGCACCTTCCGCGGCTCAGAGGGCTCGCGCCCGGGCGCCTCTAATCTAACCCCTCTCCGCGGCTCTCGGGGCACCTTCCTCTGGGATATTGGTATGGACAGCTTGATTTGCTATTTTCAGTGGCTGATAATTACTGTCTCAAGTCTTGATAATTTCCTCTTGTCAGTCACCCTTTTAAAAGAAGCCTCACACTCTAATTACAATAGGTCTTTTCTTGTTTTGAAGAGAAGATGGGCCACCGGATTGGTGCAAAATACCCTGGGCGCAGCAGAACTCCATCGGTTGCACGTAGGATTTATTCCACTTGGAAACAAAGGGCTTGCTTTACAATGCCAAGCGAAGGGAAATGGTACACACATAATTACTACTAGAAGGGGAAATTAGTTTAAAACGCAGCTTGACTCAAATAGGAGAGGACAGAAGAACCGAGGGCTGCAAGTACACACAAATCATAGCCTTGGATCCAGCACAACTCAACATCTCCTTTGCTGATGCTGTGTAAATCACAAGAGGATCATAATACTCAGTAGAAGACCATCATTCCTCCACCAAGGAGGCTTTTGGATTGTGTCCCTGCCACTGAAAATCTTTCATGGCCTCTCCATGGACAATGTTCTCATGAATCTACTGGAACTGGCATTTCACAGAGAAACACAGCAGCTACTCACAGGCTGAGGAGAGGCTGTGTGAAGTCTCCTCATCACCTTTCACGTTTTAAGGTAAACTCAAATCCCCCAGAACCTCTCAAGAGCCAGGGAAACATCTTACACACACATCTACGCTGGCCAGTCTCATCACATGGGGGCCTGCCCACTTCATTTACTATCAGAACAGTAATTTCAAGAACTGAAGATGGCAAATGAGTATGCTTTGCTGAAGTCTACAGGATAAAAATGACTCCCCCCCATCATTTATAGACAAGCTACTCCTGAAAGCTTGTACTGAAGAAAACAAGGCTACAAGAAAGTGATGAAATCTTTATCTGCTGCACTATCTTCCACAAAGAGCTGGATGAGATTCATGCTGTAAACCTAAGCTAAAAAAAACCAAACCCAACCCAAACAACTGATGCCACACATTTCTTTTGAATATCTGAGCAGTATCAGAAAGAACACAGAAAACCTTTCTCCTGTTGCAGAATGTAGATGCCCCATTGCTCTGTACGGCCTGTGTTGCAATTCCCAACGTACCTGTGATCCAAATATTTTTCTGCCCTGTCATCTAGAGCAGTTAATGGACTCTCTCATTGACTGGTGCTTGCTTATTTAAACATTTAATGCTCGTCTGATGCCCAAATTATGCCTGTTTCATGTGATGGATTAGCCCAGAATACAGCAGTGACAATTTTCTGCAATCTGTGGAATATCAAATTTTGATTACTTCAGGAGGAAAAAGTAAAGTTAGAAGTAAACTGTTTTGATTGATAAGGAGCAGAGGAATACTTAATGAGGTGGTTCACTGGAAGCCTTGATGAATGCCTGGTAGGACTGTGATGAGTCTCCACAGAAGACATGCAATAGCTCTGGGAAGATTTAAGATATTTATTGCTCAAATAAAACAAAACCAAGTGAGATGAGTAGGTGAAGTAGCACAGGGTGATTGCAATCTGCTGATCAAGACCAAGTGCAAGTCTAATTTTTTCAAAGCAAAAACAAACTAATTTTCCACCTTGCCTATAGATGGTTATATTAGGAATTTCAGATGCTGCCTTTCTTCAGCAAGGACCCAAGGATCATTGCAGATTCAGGTCTTCACAGCAGATTACCTTCTAGTTAATGCCATCGGTTGTTCTACTTCTGGGTGGTAAATGATCTAGCAGTACCTTTTTAAGATAAAGATAGAAGATCCCCATGGGGGCCTGCTCCTTCCAGCGGTAGCATTTCCAGTTATGAGACTACGGACTTCAAGCTGAGAAAGATTTTCCTAAAGGAGTGCTCCTAGCATGGTGATCTAGCTGCTACCTGCTGAAGTCTGTATGCACTGATGTCTGGTAGAAGTACTAAGTTTTGCTCCAAAGCAAGGTGCAGAGCTTCTGTAGAGAGAGGCTGCTTTCTTGCCAATTCCAAATCTCTTCTCATTCAGGGCTTCGATGGCAATAACATGTCAACAATCATCTTGTGATGGTAGAAGCAGATGTGACCCTTCCACTCCGAAACACTTGCTGAACTAGGTCTTTGTGAAAATCCCTAAAGCTCTCTCTGACTGCGAGCAAGGGAGAAGCTTTGTATTGAAAGCATCTTCCCCAAACAGTTCAGACTAAGGGAATCTTCTGAGAGATAGAAGGAAGGGAAAAAAAAAGCCACCAGTGAAGAGTTTGATGCATTTGAAGGGGTGCATCAGAATCACCTTCTCCTCCTTCAGAAAAGGAAGCTCGTCTCAATCTGCAGTGCTGTTTTGCAATGAAAAAATGCCCAGCAGACTGATTTTTATTTTCTGTTTACTGTTACTGGGTGGGGTTGATGGATGTTTTGGACAGAAGAGTCTGAAAGGAGGCTCTGTGACCCGAGATGATTAAAACAGTTGTCTCAAGCTCAGTTTGTCTATTCCGAAAAGAAGTGGGAGAGACTCCAGCTAATCCATCAGCAATCTACTGCTGACAGACAGATGCACTGATTAGAAATGACAGCTTTGCAACAGGTTTGAGACCAAACTGCAGTAAAACTAGCTATGGTGGTGTTAAAGCTGCCTGAGAGCTACAACTATCGTGGTGATTTTCAGCTTTTCTAGCTTACCTACTCAAAGAAACAACATGTGGTGTGATGGGAACACCACTCTGAGGAGGATAAAGAAAATCCCTGTAATCAAATGAAGGATGCTTAAACCTGTATTGTATTTGCAGGCTGAGAACACAGTGGGGGTTTGGAGGATGCTTTGATATCTCAGATGCAGAGTAGAACCCAAAGGCAGGGTCTGTTGCTGCTGACTATCAAGACAGACCAGGAAAGAGCAAAGACTAAGGATCCGTTGTCTTCCCTGCAAAATGCTTGGACTCTCCAGAGCTATTAGGCTGGGCAATCACACATCCCAAATCACTTGTTGGTAATGTTCAGGATGTGATTCTTAAGCTGTAAGTAATCAAACCATTTCTACACCAATGCATGTGCAACAAACAGGAGTGCTGGAAGCCACTGTGCATCAGGAAAGCTATGATATAGTAGCCATCATGAAAACATGGTGGGATGCTAACACAGCAGGAGTTATGCAATGGATGACTATAAACTCTTCAGGAGAGGCTGGTAAGGAAGGAGAGCTGGTGGGGGGTAGCCCTGTATGTTAAGGAGTGCTTTGACTCTCTAGAACTTGACAATGGCAATGATAGGGTTGAAAGTTTATGGGTGAAGGCCAACAAGGCAGGTATCATGATGAGATGCTGCTATAGACCACCTAATCAGGATGAAGATTAAATATTCTGTAAGCAGCTGGGAAAATTCTCACAATTGCTAGCCCTTGCTCCTGTGTGGGACTTACCAGATGTCTGCTGGACACTCTTCAAGAAGGAAATCTTAAAGGAGCAGGAGCAGGCTGTCCCCATGTGCTGAAAGGCCAGCAGGGAAGAAGACTGGTCTGGCTGATCAGAACTTCGTCTGGAACTCAGGGGAAAAAGGAGAGTATATGGCTTTTGGAAGAAGGGGCAGGCAACTCAGAAGGACTCCAAGGATATCATGAGGTCATACAAGGAGAAAATGAATAGGACCAAAGTCCAACTAGAACCTAACCCGGCTACTGCCATAAAACTCAATTAAGAATGTTTCTACAAATACACTACAACAAAAGGAGGGCTAAGAAGAATCTCCATGAAGAATCTCCATCCTTTATTGCATGTGGGGGGAAACAGAGTGACAAAGGATTATGAAAAACCCGAGGTACTTAATGCCTTCTTTGCTTCAATCTTAAATAGCAAGACCAGTTGCTTTCTGGGTACCCAATCCCCTGAGCTGGTGGCCAAGAGCAACAGCACCCTGGATTGTATCAGCAATGGTGTGGCCAGCAGGACCAGGGCAGTGATTGTCCCCCTGTATATGGCACTGGTGAGGCCACACCTTGAGGGCTGTGTTCAGGTTTGGACCTCTCACTACAAGAAGGACACTGAGGTGCTGGAGCGTGTCCAGAGAAGGGCAACAGAGTGGTGAAGAGCCTACATATCAAGCCTGATGAGGACTGGCTGCAGGAACTGGGGTTGTTTAGCCTGGAGAAGAAGAGGAGGGGAGACCTTACTGATCTTTACAACTACCTGAAAGGAGCATGGAGCCAGGGTTGGTCTCTTCTCCCAAGTAACAAGTGATGGGATCAGAGGAAATGGCTTCAAGTTGTGCCAGGGGAGGTTTAGATTGGATGTTAGGAAATATTCCTTCACTGAAAGGGCTCTCAGGCATTGGAACAGGCTGCCCAGGTAAGTGGTGGAGTCACCATCCCTGGAGGCATTTAAAAGACGTGTGGCACTTAGGGACCTGGGTTAGTGGTGGCCTTGACAATGCTAGGTTAACGGTTGGACTTGGTCTTCTTAAAGGTCTTTTTCAACCTAAACGATTCAATGGTTCTATAATTTTGTGTACTATACAAGGTTCCTTCCACCCTCAAAAAAATAATAATTACTGTTTATCCTGGTATCCAAACAATGTGACAGACCTATCTGGTCATTCTGTGTGGCTGTTAGAGTGGGGAAAAAAAGAGTTCTTACTATTGATGTGATCTGGCAATTAAAATACATGTTTTAATTTCTTGTCTGAGTGAGGAAATTTTCTATTTTCCACCCAGCAAAAGCCAAGCAGCTCTTACAAACAAGAAGTCTATCACATTTATGAGCAACTTTTATTTTTTTTTTTTTAGCTCCTGGATGAGGCCAGAAAGGAGGGACTACTGAGGACTGCCAGGTCAGACCCTAAATTGCATCTCTGGGGGAAACTGATCCCAGTCCTGGCTCACCGAACAACGCCTGGCGAGCTCAGTGCCAGCAGCACTTTTGCACTGGTTTGCTTACAGTCCATCTTTTGGGAATTGCTTCCACTTCTGAGGAATACAATGACCTGGCAGCTACCTCAAATCCTGCCTGGATGCTTCGAAAAAAAGCTATTGCTCCCTCAGAGATCAAGTGGGCAACAGCCCCTTAACAGGAACTGGTCTATGAGCTACCACCACATGTCTAATTAATGACCCTGCCGGTCGCAGCTGGAAGAGCTGAGCTGGGGGTGATTAATTAAATTAGCTGGCAGAGGAAATTACAGTGGAAAAGCCAAAGTTTGATTGCTCCATAATTAACCGCAGTGCAAATAATATCTGCATCTATAACTTCCAGCGATGAGATCAGAAGCCAATTGAATTTGGCACTGATTGAAGCTGTAAATATCCTGTGGTGAAAAATGATAGGTTTGTTCTGAAGGGAAAACTTACAGAAATGGACATCCAGCGGATGCAAGAGGGGAGCAGGGGACATGGGGGAAAAAGCACTGGAATTAGATCTTGATTTCAGTTGATTTCTATAGTCTTCTAGAGTGATGGAGGACTCAACATGAAGCAGGGAGAAATACTTAAAAAAAAAAAGCTGAACAATGAGATTCCATACCAGAGATTCAGTGAATCTAGAAAGTAAAGGCCACCTAGATCCTTCGGTCCCATGCCTTGCTCCCCATCTTGTGTATGCTAGTGGTGGGTTTCCTTGCTTTTCCTGGGAGATGACTGCACAGCTTATAGAAACCAGTCCTAACACTTCCTCTCATTTCCATTCCCTACTCCTAGGAGACCCCATCCTTGAACCACAAGAACCCACATTTCCAAGGAGTATATCACCTCCAGATGCCTGGGACTGCCTCTATCTCCCCACAATTATTATTATTTCATCAAACCCCCTTAGACATCTCCTTCTGAAGATATTCAAGACTTGAAATCTTGATCACTCTTCTCCAAAATTCCCTTTCTATTTTGGCAAGTTATGGTCACGACATGCACCCACCTTGATCCCCATATCAAGTTCAATTACTCAGTCATATCCCACTTTCACTGCTGACATAGATCTTCCTTAAAGGAAACTCAGATTTGAGTGCACAACCCCCCCTAATGAGTCAAGTGCTATTTACATGCTTTGCAAACTGCTACCGCATGTACTACTGGATTAAAATCACTTATTCCAGAAAATACTTAGTTTTTTATTTTAAACAGAGAAATCTGTTTTCCTGAATGTTGAACTAAAGCTCAAGTGCAACAAAAATATTTCATATTTTATGTATTTCATATACTATTTTGCTCTGCTTGGTAAGTACACATTTGGTAAATATATGCACTTCAGTTAAAACTCTACTTATCAAAGGCCTCCAAAATAATACTGCAAGCCCTGAAGAAACCTGGAAGCAAGCACTTCAAAGGAGAGAGCAATGCTGGGTTTGGGCCAAGTTTCTATGGAAAGCTCAGGCTCTGCCTACACTGGCAAATAAACAGGTGTGATGGGAGCAGACACATAGGTTGGAGTGGCCAAGGACCCTATATATTAATGATCCTGGGGCACTACCTGTAATTGGTGGAGCCAGACTCTTTGAATCAAACATCCCCAACCCTACAAGTGGTTCAAAGCACTGTAGGTTAGACCCTTATGTTCAAAGCAGGGTCTGGAGCTTATTGGGTGCACATGGAGCTTTCAGCTGGGTTTCTCCAAAGGGATAACTCATTTCTCTGCACCAAGACCATCCCAAGAAACAAAAGAGTTCTTTCTTCTGCTCTAGACCAAAACACTCGAGTAAATTTTGGCACCTACTTCAGGAACCAACCCTTCTTACCAAGTCTGCTACCTGTACTACAAACAGGGACCAAGAAAAAGTATCTGAAACTTCTTCTATTTGCATGGAAACAAAAGCACAATATTAACTGCAAACACAGAAGTCCTGCTCTACTTTATCAGTTCTTTTTGACTAATCTGAGAGAGCCCAGATGGATCACAACAAGCCTGAGAAGACCTCTCAAAGTACAGTAATAAACAGCACAGTTATTGATTGCTGTCAAAGAAAACAGGCACATTCAAATTTACAAGCTACCCTGCCCACATACACACTCATAAACTGTCCATTAAATACTGCTCGACAAATTAGTCTCAGGATTAACTGGAGACTCAACCCATTTCCCTGCAGAGGAGCCGAGCACCGCATCCCATTCCCCTCCTCAGAAACATGCAGTCCCGTTCTTGCTCGGTGAGCTGCTGCTCTGGCGCATCACACACCTTTCTCTAAGACAAGCAGCTCTGTTTAGCTCAAGTTATTTGTCTTGAGGCTGAAGAATAATAAAACCAGCTTTTTATTTTTATTGCTTTATTACTCTTAGGCTGTCATTACTCGTTTTTTTTTGATTTATCCTGAAGGTTTTCCCTATACCATGGTGACTCCTAGATGTCCCACTACAGCACCAAGATTATTTGTCACCTCTCAATTATTAAGAAACACAACCCAAACCTCTCTCCCCCAGGATGGCACACAGGCTTACCTCTTAACACAGCATCGTGTTTCATGTCAGTCATTTTTTGAAAGGTATTTTCTCTGTGCTACTGAAACACCCTTCCTGAAGCTTACAGTAAAATTTACACCATGACACCTCACAGTCTCCTCTCTTACTCCATGTGTTAACACACGCACAGGTATCCACCAAACTGAAATGCAAATGCAACAACAAATGCCAGCTAAAGCACTGTGTTTGGACAGACATTAATCTCAAAAGTCCCAAAACTTTATCAGAAGAGTCACTTTCTGGACACTTTTTTCTGGACACTTTTCTCTCATGCTCTTCTTGAGCGATCCTGTCACACACACTGTGCATCCCTAAGCCTCATCTGCTCCTCTATGCCTCCCCTCCAAACACCCCAAGACCCCTTTGTAAACCAAACCAGGTCCTTAAAAAAAGGTTTTACTTTGGTGACTTATGTGTAACACTTTGCATTTCAAAGGGACCGTAGGCAGGTGATTTAATCTACCCTCCAAATACCTTTGGTGTAAAGCACCAGAAGCTGCGTGCAGGCTACAAGCTGCCCCACCGGTCCCAGGGCAAAGGGCTTCACAAAGACTGGGTTTCAAAAGGACACGAGTTAGAGGGAAATTCCACAACATAATTAATAAATGTTTCCCCTTCCCCAATTTTAAACTCCCTGTTGGCTTTAATTAACTTGTCCTAAAGTAATAAGCCAAGTGATAAGGCTGGAAAACTCTGAAAAGTATGAAGCAAGTTGGCTCTGCACAGGTCCTACCCTGCTCACATTTCAATACAGGGGAGATGTTCTATTTCTCCTCCTTTTTGGATTCTTTTTATTTAAGCATGGTTCTTGTCACATGTAAGCTCAGCAATATTTTACAGTCTGGCTCCATGGAGAAAACCTTATATCCTGCCTGCAAAACACCAGTGCCCAAGGATTTCCATTTAAATACAAAAGTGAACCAGAAAAGATCCACCCAAATTATAATCCAACACAAGATGTATGTTACACCAAAGGAGGGAATGGCTATTATTTCCTGAAGTGACCTGATAAGGTGAACACCTTCACCATGCATCAGAAAGGGGCTTGATCCTTAGCTAGAACCCAGGCAGCTCTTCTGAGCACCACAGCCCGTTAGCAGACTGCAGACCACAGTCTGCATCCCTTCAGTTGGGAAACCTGTCCTCTTTTATGAACTGTGGTGGAGATCACCTATCGAAGGCAGCATCCTCCTCTTCTCCCATGGGATCCAGACAAAGCAGGCACCTACCTATACTGATCCTTTCCCACCAGTGATGGGAAACCACAGCTGGGTGCACCCAGACCAACTTACATTGCAACTCTTGAGAAGCAGGCAGAACTGCAACCACAGTAGTATCTTAAATCCATTAAAACTTCTATTTCTCCTTGACTGGAGGTCTGAACAGTCAACTTCCATTTCTGTAGCTGCTTCCCCAGCCCTTCTTTTTTACCTTAATACAACAGGGCAATCCAAGTCATCTCAGGTATCTAGTTAAGACAGGTTTCAGCTGTGGGAGTTGCAGACGTGGCCCAAAGCTGATCTGGTCTGGAAATGGCTCAGAAAGGAGCACGTGTGGGTATAATTAGCAAAGGATCAGAGCTGAAAATTTTTGCTTCTTGAGATGAAAAAAAGAAAAAAAGTCCACTTCTGGATGTTATCTCAAACTGGAAGCTGAAGGCAGCTTGTACACAGTGACACAATCCCACTCTTTCTGTTTGCAGAGTAGTCTTAGAAGTGTTAATTGAGGTTGCAATTTAACTGTGCACCTACCTCACTCTTCCAAGTCTGGCTGCAGAGAAGTGAAAATACAACAAAACCAGCACTTTGAAATTCTGACCTGGATGAAGTTAGGAAAATTCAAATCTTTTTGGGAAAAAGAAAAGTTGGCTGGGAGATTTCTAGGCCATGACATAATCATCTGTTCAGCATGAAGACTTTTTGAAGCGTATTCCATCCGCACCTTTTGAGGCTTACCAATTATTAAGACCTTCTTCTCACCACCGTACGTCTCTGCAGACTCACTCAAAAAACTGCTTCGGTGACGGGACTTTGCACTGTCTGTGCAATCTAGTTAATAGGCACAGTAAGGCATTTCATGTCACTCTAATTCCTACCCTCTAAAGGCTCTGATTTGTCACCTGTGTTCACCTCAACGTATTTTAGCCTGGTATTTAATTACATTAAAGCCGGAGTGATGGTGGTCGTCTATCTTCTGGTCACTCTTCTCTTTCAGGGGTTCACTGGTGGCTCCCCCACCAGCACCCAAACATCTGAAAATCCAGCAGTAAGCACATCGCCTCTGATAAACGGGTAATATTTGAGAGCTGTGGGGAAACTGCATCTGGGCTGGTGTGTATATCAAGTTTCAGTCCAGTCAAAAGCCAGCACCATCTTTTCACTGCTGCCCTTTTCATTTAGTTATCTTACTGAAGTCTTATCTCCCCAGTCCCTTGCCATAGGCTACCAGCTTCCTGCAGAGCCAGAAACAAAGCTCAGTCTTAAACAAAGGGAAAAAAAGGGGAAAAAATCACAAAAGAGAGAAAGTTGGTCACAGTTACTGTTAAGGAGCCCTGCAGGTTTTGTAGCCACGACCAAAGCAAAGGCATGCTGCTGCTTCTGTGCCTAGTGTCACCGGCCAGCAAAGCCATGAGTAGCACGGCAAGGCACTGCCTGTTTTTTATAGTACTGTTAAGCATCACCACCTCTGGTTTTCTCTGCTACACCACAAGCTCAAACAAAGCTATCTTCCCACCAAAATGACCTCCCAAGGCTGAAACGGTCAAAAACAATGCGGGAAGAGGAAAGAATGTTAAGTACCACCCATCACTAGTGACCACTACCGAGGCTTGCTGGCTGTGCAAGGCAACCTTCCTGTATCACCCCATCTGAGTTAAGCCAGGAAAAAGAAAATGTGAGGAACCCCTTCCCATGCTCTCTGTCAAATAGTGACAGCCTGTCCTCATATTCAACCAGAATTGGTTTAGGTATCTCTTAACAGCAGAAAACACGCATACAAACTTTGGTGGGGCCTGACAGAGAGACAACCATGACCTTAGGGCAGGAGGAATTAAGAGAACAGGTTCAACACCAAGTACCCAGTGAAGCTTCAAATGAAAAGAGAACATCTTGCCTAAGATTTCTAACAAAATATGTATTTTTTTTTAAAAGATGCTAGATGCTTCCCTTGCCATTTACACAGCTTGCAAGTAAGCACTCAACTTACAGTACTCTCCAAAGTTGAACGCATCTCATAGATGAGCCATTGGATCTGACCCGAGGGACCTCGTAATAGCTGATGCTTGGCATTTGGCATTTTTTCCCTCGATTGCTTTTTTCTTTTTTGGCCTTCTTATTATTACAAGTTTCAGCCTTGCAAATGCCTGAATTTCGATAGCAACACAGGAGTTAAATGCTTTTCCTTTTGGAAATACCCAATAAAATAGCTACTATTAAAGACAGTGAGGGCAAAGATCACTTTGGCAACGCTGCCCAATGCTTTCTACAGCAAATTTCATTTTGTTCAGTTGCTTTTAGCTTGCCAGATTTAAGATGAAGCTTTCCATATTTATTCATTCCTCAGGTGCTGTATACACAGCACACACACATACACTGAGTGACATGGAAATTAATTTCAGCCTAAATGATAAAAAACGGGTTCAAGTAAGCACAGCTAATGCAAATGTACTCTCCCCACAGAAGTGCCATTGCAAAGTTCAATCGCTTCTGCGGTTTGAACAAGGAGATGCTCCTGGAGTCCCACAAGTATCTCTTGTTCTTCTGGTAAAAACCCTTCTGATTTGATAGGCGCTAACTCCTGAAAATAAGGAACACATTGGGCTTAATGAACTTTCCGGTGGTGGTGGTTTGTGGGGTTTTTTAATACTCATCTACGTCGCGCTGGCCCCGTCTCGGAGTTCAGACTGCAGAGCTGCGCTACGTTGTACTTCTAACTTTAGGGATTTCATCTTGGAGAGCTAAACTAAGCACCACAAATAACATCTCACCATTAGTTTCAATCTCCAGTCCATGCAGGCAATTCCAAGTTTGGCAAAGCAGAAATTATTATTTTTTTTAAAATATGTAACAGGGGGAAAACATATTCTAGAGTCTACCTGTTGCCTATTTCAAAGCCATTCACCATCAATCCATGTTTTGATCCAAGCAAGTGATAGCAGGGTGCTGTTTCACTGCAGTGGAAGGGACCACAGGGTATAAGGGCAACATGCTACCTAAGCCTGATGCTTCTTTCTCATTAAAGCCTTCCAGATCTCTTCAACACCCTAGAGAAAACCTCAGTTACCTGGTCACCTTTGCCCTTCTGCAGAAGAGCTAACCATCATCGTGGTCTGGCTTCTGGACTGAAATATGCACTTGCTTGTGGACCTGACTCCTTGCACTGCAATGACTGGGCAGTGGTTAGATGGATGAGAGGCTGTAGTCACCAAGGGATGGGAAACGTCATGGTCACAGAGGTACCGCTGTTTGTCTTTTGTTATGGTTGGACTTGCTGTGGTATCCGATCTAGGCTCATTTCTACTTTCTTTCTGAAAGCTTATAAAGGTATCAAGGAATTTTCTGGGGAAAGACTAACGCACAGCAGCTGGCATCTGACTCATTTTAAGTGGTACTTGCCTTTGGCCATTAGTTTGATGTAAGCTGTATTTCCCCTAATTTTATAAATACAATATCCATTTTTTTTTCCTCATTTGAAATGAATCTCCTTGTTCTAATTAGCTCTTCCATTCCTCTGCTGAAGTACCACAGTTAAATATTGGCCTGAGTAGTTTCTAATAGACAGAGCGATGGTTATCTCTCTTATTGTTCTGTGTTGACCTTTTCAAATAGCTTATGGCCAAGCAGATGTGAAGTCCCAGTGAAAACACTTTGGTCTTCAACTCTGAGATGCTCTCTACCTCTGCTGGGTGTTTGGGAGAGAACTACTACAAAACAAGAAATAATCAGCTCGTATCTAAGCTAAGGTTGAAGCCAAGATCCTACACTGGTTTGAGACCTTGGCAATCAACAAACAGACTGATTCTTATCCTAGCAAGCAAAACAAAAAAAAGGTTCTTTTCTGACAAATTATTATTGACTTAGAAATACTGTTTCCCAATTATAACTCCCCACTGCCTCACTCATCACTCTTCATACAACAGAAAGAAATCCTCCTTGCTTGAGCCCCAGAACTCGAACCCCTTACTTCCCAAAGCATAACAGTTCATGAACTTCTTTTTTTTTTTTTAAGGCAATCTCATCCTAACCTTGTGCTTTTCAGCATGGCAGCCAAATCCACACAAAACCAGAACCAGAAACTGTCAAGACTCTCAGCAGAACAAAGGTACCTTGAGTTGACTGTACCTCCAAGGTTAAAGCATATCAGTCTCTATCACCCGTCCTACTGCAGAAACCTCAAGAAGCAAGATGTGCTGAAGCAGCTCTGATCTGTAAGCTTAATACACTCCATGATGTCTTTCTTCAAGTTCTCTAGGTGTATTCAGAGTGGGTTTCTCAGCTTTTTCCATCAACACTAAAAAAATTGCCTTCAAAACCAAGTGGTGAGTGTTTTTCCACAATTCCTGAGGATGACATGGTATGGGCAAAAAAACCCACCAAATGTCCCAAGACTTGAAAGAAAAAGGCAAAAAGTTGCTAAAATATGAACCATTACCACTTTCTTCCTGTACTGCATGAAAGCAAAACTACTCATCTCTTCCAAGACCCCTTGAAGGGCCTTCCCTTCTTTCTATCCTATCATTAGTTCAGTAATCAAAGCTGAATGGATGCATAGATAACCTAACACATGAGAGATGGCAGGGGAAATGAGAAAAAGACAAAAACAACGAGAATTTCTTTGGCTCTTCTATCCACAAACTTTAGACTAGTCCAGTAATACTTGGGCAAACTCTCAAGAAGGTAGTTGATAAGCAAGGTGAAAAGGACACACTATAATCCCACCGTAACAGGGCATCTCAGCTGACCATGGGTCTGTAACATGGTACATAAAGTACCAGCAAGATGTGTATGTTCCACGCAAGGTAAGAGCGTGGAAAGCAATGTGTCAGGTCCACATATGCATATTAAGTACATATTCAGGTTAATTTAATAAAAGTGGTACTTATGCTATTTAAAGTTGAAAAAAAAAGGAGTATTGGGGCTTTTACACCTCAGCATTTTAACGAATGCTTTAATGCACCGCAGGAGGAGACAGAAATAGGTCTCCTTTGCGGGGGTTTCTCTTTCACAGGCAATGAGAGAATCAATACTACAATAATAATTGCAAACTGGGCTTCTGTTTACAAAGTGAGTTCTTATCAAAGGCCGATTTGCACATAAGAAATGTGCAGTTCAACCAGGGAGCATTTCATCTCAAGCGCTCATTAACTTGGACAACTGGGGTCGAGGACTTTTTATTGTTGTTGTTGGTTGTTTTTATTTTTAATCATCCATGCTGCTATGCAGGCACTGGTGTTTTACCAAATCAGCTCCTGGATGACACGGTCTGCCAAGCAGCTACAAGGACAATAAAATACACCGTACTACTACTAACCTTCATTTTTGGAGTATTTCATTTGAGATTCTGAGGCCTCCAAAGGGTAAAATCCGACCAGCCGCCACCCAAGCTGACATTTCATTTGCCTCACTTAGTTATTCTTATTAGATGCATTTCCTGGAAGCTACTGGTAAGTGACAAATTTTATTTTTTTTTTAAATTTAATTTAAAAACAATTACAATTACTCTAATCTGAAAGCATGCAATCTAGCATGTCAGAATCAGTTCATTTCTACAGCCGTACAGGGAAAGATTTTAGTTTACTGGCAGCGATGAATCAGTCTTTTTATTTATATGCGTGTTTGAAAACGCAATACTGTTGTAACTAATAATTTTTACATTTTCCTCATTATCTTTATGAAATATCTGCTGTCCTAAACAGAGCTAATACAACTCCAGCTCACTGGGAGATGTGCTGTTCAGCGTAGTTCAGCCACCAGAAAGACCAGGAATGAGTTACGACTCTTCAGGTTGGCTGCTTTTGTCTTTTATTATTATTTTTTTTTCTTTTAATGAATTCCTTCCCAAAGTCTCCCCTGTTCATAGGACTTGCTGAAACACCTTAAGTCAAGTTTTAAGTCCCCTAGCAGCTGTTGGGTCGGCAGAAGCCCAGCTGTCTAAACTTTATTGGCAGTAAATGTCATTCTTGCACACAAACTGCATGCCTGGAAAACCCAAAGGCACATCTTGGGCTATCACATCCCATCACGTTCCCCGACGAGATGTGAAAACCGAAATGGAAAACGTCAACAAACTCCGGCCGCGGCGAGGAGTGGGGCATGCCCGCTGACAAGCGTGCCGCAATGACAGAAATGGACTTGGAGTTGCAATTAGTGGCACTGTCATTTTCGGGCGCTCCTGCCAATTAATTAAGCCTGTCAAATGGAAAAACAGCGGCATTCACATGATAATTTATATAGGGAGAGACTAGCCTAGCGATGCCGCCGCCGCAGCCAACGAAATTCCCTCCGAGCGCTTAAAAAAAAAAATAATAAAAAAAAGAAGAAAATAAAAATATAAAGAAGGAGGAAAGGAAATGCGGGGGTGGGGGGGGGAAGGTGGGGAGGGGGGAGAAAGAAAGTTAAACTGTCCTTGTTATAATTGTTAACTCTGATCACTCAAGTAGAAGACGGGCTGATTAAAACTCCAAACGAGCCCCTAGCTCGCTTAAATCTCAGAGTCCGGAATGATAGAATCAGAGGAGTTTATTCATACCATTAAGCCCCAGAGAACTTAATTGAAAGAAGAGCATAGCCTGGACCTTGACAAGCGGGAGGTCACAGTAATTGCTGCCGGACATATTTAACATTAAGATAATCAGGCCATTAATTACCCTTTGGATCATTAAATCAGCCAGTTGCAAAATGAAATTTCTGCCTCTATTACTCACTTGAGAGACCACAGGGGTGGCTTTTAATTTATCAGTGAGCTTGAGATACAAAGGACCAGGCTTGGGGAGGAAGGAAAGGGGGAGAAAGGGAGGGGGGGGGGGGGGTTTGCTTCAGCAGAGGCAGGAATATCAATCCGCCATGCTTGGTGATCGTGGCAAATTAACTAGGTAAGATAACCTCAGCTTCTAAAGGCAGAAGCTGGGGGTATGTAAATAGATGAGGGCAGACAGGGAGATCAGAGCCTGCACACCACTTAGCAGGATAATAAAGGAAATCATCCTTGATTATCAGTGCTAATTTGGACACTGCCGGTAGCTTGTTATGCGTGTTCTGAGTAGCATTTAATTAATTCAATTGCTTGTTAATGAGGGAAGTGACATGTGGGGAGCAGATGCCACCCAACTGCAGATGGGTTCTGGTCAGCCCTTCACAATAATTTTTTTTTTTTAAAATTATTATTTTTTTATTTATTTTTAAAAACACCCTTCCCCCACCCCTGAAATGAGAAAGGTGTCAAGCATGGAGGAGCATTCAAAAGGCACAAAACACTGACCTCATCAGGCCAAGAACCGCTAAGAAACCAGACCTGACAACTGCGGATAGAGAGGTACCGATGTTCCCCAAGGCCCCATTTGTAACGCTGCGGCCGTATGCCAAGAATTGGAGACCAACAGGACTAAGAACAGCAATCTGATGGCCAAAAGGAACGAGAAACGAGAGAGAGATGAAACAGAGCATCCCTACAAGATGCGGGATACGATACTGGGATCTTAACTACTCCGTTTCCCTGGGCTTGCCCTTTATCTGTGCTGTGCATAATGAAGGGATAATTATTTTTATGAAAAAAAGGAGGCATGATTTAATTTTTTCACAGAAGGCCTGCTTTAACATTTTCCTTAGAAGCCGATGCCCAGTTATCTCCCAGCACAATCTCAGCAGAGCGGATGCTAGCCTCGAAACTGCAAGCCAGGCTTCAGCTCAGGACTGTGAAAGTGCCAAATAGAGTCGAGCTGCATAATGTTTTCTCTGACACCATTAAATTCAGTTCATTAGCGAGCGAGGGATCAAACTGGATCTTACATCTTAAGGTGAAAGTCAATTCCCAACACTGCCAGCTCCTCACTCCGGACTTCTCCAACAGCTTTGGAACCTCTCTATTTTCTTCTAACCTTTGGTAATCAAAATAAACAGGGTGACTGCTATGCAAACAGACTACCTGAGCAAAATTGCAGCAGATGCTCTGAGTTGCCTAGGCAGAGCTTAAAACTATGCCTCAGCTTCTACTGACTGCTCATCCCTCACTTCAAAAATACATTTTAATGGAGGTGGAAGGTCTTTCTAGTTAAGAATATTCTCAAAAAGATGCCGTAACAGTGGAGCCCTTCAACTCTAAGGTCTGCATGTAACTAATGCAAATATTCAGTATTGTCTGAGCAGGAAAACAAAAAGCATGGCTGGAATGGTGCCTGGACATCATGCTTCCAGCTGGTGGAGGTGGCATCGCTGCTGGCACATCCCAGGACTCCCAGTGAGACAGAGATGAAGACCTTGGGAGCTCCGAGAAAGAGAGTAAGGGCCAGAGAGCAGGCAATCATCTCATAGAGCAGGCAATCACCTCCTGGAGCAGGCAGAGGGATGCTGGCAGCACATCTCATTTGGAAAAGACAGTGGTGGCAAGCAAGTCTGCAAACTGGAAGCCACATCAGCTAGAGAAGTACCTGGAGAAAGCAAAGCATGTGATAGGTGTCCAGAAAAAAGCAAAATATCTGGTAGGACATCTACACAGCAGTGCAAAAGGCCCGGGTGAAACACGGCGCAGACTCCCTGCAAGCCGTCTCCACCACATCCCTGACATGCCTCCACGGAGCAGTTCTGTCCCCACCCCACCGGGCTTACTCTGCTCCAAATCAAAGTTTTAAGAGTGTGCTCAAATAGTATCAATAGCAATTAGAGGGGATAATCCTGATCTCATCCCCAGACCCCGTTAATTGTCGCAACATTGATTTACTCTAATTTGACTTCTCACTCCAAATTAAACCTGCGTTACTGAAGGAGGGACCGCGGGCAAACTCTTCCCACTCCCCCCCCTCCCCTCCAAGACAATAAATTTAATATTGAATAGAGTTGGAAAAAAACCCAGCAGTTGTTACAGGATCCATACTGAAAGATCTTTTTTCTTCCCCCCCCCCCCCCTTTTTCTTTTTTTTTTTTCCTCCCTGCGAGTAATTAAAAGATGCTTTTCTTGACTAATGATCCCCCTGTTTAGAAATGGGAAGTCAATACTCCTTCACCAGCAGTCAGCTTCAATTTGTCACAGGGCTCCCGAAGTTTGAGCGGCGGTTCTCAGGGCTGCTGGTAATTGCTGGAACCAATTATCAGCCTTCCAAAGCTGACCTGATCAGGGACCCACGGCCACCGCTGCTCAGAGGCCAGCTGGTCTCCTTTCCCTTCCACGTGCATGTATTCTGCCGCTTTGCCAACTTTTTGTGCTCACCAGGAGCTCGTGTTTAGTCTTCTTTCCTCCCTGAAATCACGCCAACACTCTGGGTCTGAACTTTGCCTGATGCAACTTCTTTACTTGATGCTGCTTCCTTGGGGATCCCGGTGCACCTCTGCTTCTTGTAACCTTCCAGTTTAACGCCAGAGGCCATCCAAGGTGTTGCTTTTGATCCAGAAGCACCAAATGACCTGGAGATCTGCTTATTCTATAAAGTGCCTCTCAGGAGGGATGAGACCTGGCACATGTTGACGTTAAGAGGACATACCTGGGCAATACCCTTGATAAAAGCAATAGGAGTAATGCCTTTTACTACAAAATTCCCAGGCTTTGAGTTCACACTGTCCAATCTGAGAGTCCTTCTGATCCTCAAAATACTTTTTAAGGTTTACTTTTCCCTGTAACTGTCTTGGAGGAAGAACTGTAAGTGAATTTGAGCGGGCTAGGAAAGGACAGCAGTATGCTACGGGGTATTTGATGTGCTTTAAGTTTGATAATACTTACCTTGTTTCTGAGTGCACAAAGTTAAAATGCAAGCCACACTCACAGCCTGGATTAGCTCTAGTCTTAGAAATATTGGTCACATTTTCCTGAGTAAGACTCCTCTATCTTGTTGTGACCTGAAGTAGGCATTTGGCAATCGATCCCTCCTGCAAAACACCCATCTCCCTGGATCTCTCCACCCTTCCCTTTACTCAACAGAAACCCATGGAATGCCACCGCAATGACTTAGTAACCGGTGCCAACTTCTCTCAAGCTGAAGGGACTGCCTCTGAAACCACGTCCAGACTTCCAGGTTCCTTTGAGTCCAGCACATGAACACTCCTCAAGCCTCCCAGCCCAACAGAGTCACTATCTGTGGAGTAGTCAATGATCCTTTTGTTTTGCCCCTACAAAGATTGTGGGTATCCACTGATGGCTTCATCTCCAACAGAAAGAGACAACATGAAATGGTGAAACCCAGGTATGTCTGATCTCCTCTACAAATGCCTATTAAGAGAGGGTCCATCACTGTGCTGATAAATTTTGGTGCTTTGGGCCTGCACAGTGGAGAGAGGAGTTGAGAGACATGCCTATCATAAAGAAACATGTGGGAAGACTGGATTTGTTCTAAGCCTTTGAATCAGTTTGGGGAATGGTCAAAAAAATCTGTTCTCATGTCTCCATCACTTTGCAGGTACAGCCTGAAGGTCTGGGCAAACATGTGGAAAAGCCATGGAGGGTGGATTAATGACTGGAACTGCAAATGGGAGCACTATGCGTGACAGATGTAGCAAGAAGGGCTGCAGAAGGGAATGGGGATATGAACAAATTCAGGAAAAGCTCGGGGAGGAAACATGGGAGGATCCCCTCTCCCATCTGATGAGGTGTTGGTGAGAAGTCCTTAGAGCAGAAGCACACTGAGCAGGAACATCCCTCAACACTAACAACTCTCTTCATCTTCAGAACAAGTTCTGCTGAATGCTTCTTTCTAACTTCATCTCCAAATATGGTTGGACTCCTTCCATCCTTTCTCCACCAGAAGTCCAGATCTCAGTTCCCCAGTCATATTTCTACCTGCCTACTTTCTTGCCTCTTCCCCCTTCAGTCCCTCAACAACAACAACAACAAAAAGGGGTGCGTATTTTTGTGTTTAACCCCATTGTAGCTACTTCTGATAGGATTCCTCAAACAAAGATGCAAACAGCAGTGAGAAAACGGAATGCACAACTTGTATCTAAAGAACCTGAACTTCTTTTTTTGCCATATCTTGGACAGAAGAAGTACGATGCTAGTAGAGACCAAAGTCAAGTTCAAAAAGAAGGCATACCCTTTGAAGAAGGTGAACTTTCATATACTTATGTGAAAAATGTCACTTCAGTCCCCACTGCAAACAGACAAAAATGGGAGTAGTGAAGCAAGGTTACAATTGCTTTGTGGGAAAATTTTCATATAACCTTAATTCTGTTTTTTCTATCAGCCCTTCCATTACATTAAGAGTGCTCTTGGACACACAGATGGAAATGCATATTTATAAAACAAAGCTTTACACCTTTTGTTCAAAAATGTTAAGGGTCCAGAAAAAAGTGCAATTATGTCACTGACAAACGTGACACAAAGGTGTAAAGAAACAAAGAAAAATTAAAATAAGCTCTGAGTGTGAAACAGAAAGAGAACAGAGTTGACTTTCTGTAAATAAAATTCACAAAAAAAAAAGCTCTGAATAATATAATTCAACTGGACAGCTCGTAGTCATGTGCATTTTAGACTTTTCATTTTAACAACTTCATTCTATGTCTACTAAAGTAACGCAGAGGGGCTTTTTTATAAATAAAAATCCAATCAAGTGCACACCTTTTCCTTTTAAAAGTATTTAGATTTGAGGTATCTCTCCAGCTCACCTCAGTACTAAGAAGCAACATATATTTGCTAGGTGGAACAATCCAAGATCTCTGGATTGAAGTGATACAACCTAAAGGCTGCAGAGTAAGTTGATTTCAATCTACCTGATGAAACTGCTGTATTAGCTGTCTCATAATATACACGTATATACAGCAGACATACAGCTCACGTATAAACAAAATCTCTGCATAGGTCTCCCTGAACATTTCTCTATGCATAGTCATTCATCTAAGTGGCCTGATTAATGTACTGGCTTCATTCTCGAAGATGAACCAAAGGTGGCACCACAAATTCATTTTTCAGTGCTAACGAAATAATGCAATCATGAACAGTTGACTTTATTACAGACAACAGTACAAACTTACTCCTACACCGTAGGAGGTGGCCCAGGTATATCCTCCCAGGTTATAATTTCACTTGATCTGGTACTGGAAAAAGCAGGATCCGGAGATATACATCAATAAAATCTGAATATAATTCTCTCAGATTTCTCTCATATGCACAAGGCAAATACCAAGAGCTGGACCTCTATCATACTGTTTGCTGCCCGGGGACTGGACGGTGCTCGGATACATGCTGTGCTCCCCCAGAGCTCAACCTAAGATGATTATAACGCATGTCTGAAGACAACTTCACAGGTTGGCCCAGCTGGGCAAGGAAGCCCAGAAGGTTGTCACCCTGCATACCCACCCTGCTGAAACACAGCCTGCCAGAGGACACTGCTTCCCCCAAGCCAACACCTTAGCTGCGACTAGTGGTACTTCCACCTCAAGTCTACTGAAATGAGGAACGTGTTGTCAAAACATCTTCCGTTGACACTGATCAGATGATATATCAAGCATAAAAAACTTTTGGCTTTTGGTAGGACAACGTATGGCAGAAAGAAAACTTTCCCTGTGTTGAGCTACAGCGGGTAGGTAAGATACTGTTCTTGTAGGAATGCTACTCGCCCCCTACTCACCTTCCCCCCCGCCCCAAACTTAAAGCTTCATATTCATCACATTAAAAGAGTAAAAAGTCCACATTTTCAACATCTGTGATGAGAAGCCAAAGACCTCACAGACAGGGTGAGCCTGAACTTCTGAATGCAGATTATTAATCACAAACTGATGGTCCAAGAGCCAGGAACTTTGTGTCCAACAGAACCAAAGGAACACATGACAGGATAATTTAGACAGAGGAACAGCCAGGCAGGAGGTTTCAATCTCTCAATCTTCAATTTTGTCGGTCAGTCAATTGAACAAAAAAATAAATTCAGAGCTTCAGAGGAAACCTTCAGAAGTGTGAAAATGTAACGGGGTCACTCAACTTCTGACACTCCCCCCAGTTTGACACATGTTCTTCCTGGGCATGCAGTGAAGAAATATATATATATGTGTGTGTGTGTGTGTGTGTATGTGTAACAATTTTTACAAGGCTTACTCCAAGTGAGAATTTTAAAAGCCCGTGTTGTAAAACGTTGTAACACCCTACCACCCCCAAACGCCAAACCGAGGATTTATGTGCTCAAAGCTACCAGCCTTGGCTGTGTGCTGTATCACATACTACCTGCCCACTGAGTGCCATGGTGAGATGGAGTAGGAAAGCCTACCTTGTGGAGTCTGATGAAGGTTTCATATGGCCTTGGCTGCTCTCCTCCCAGACGCTGTTTGCCAGCTCGTTCCCGATAGAAGACATCACCTTGATGAGCTCTATGGGCCAGTCATCCAGGTCGAGAGAGCGGACCCGGGAGAGGTGCGTGCCAAGGTTTCGGTGTATACCTGAGCATTCGATACAGATGAGGGCCCCCAGATTCAAACTGGCCCAGTCAGGGTCTACAGGAAAAGGGACACGAGCAATTAGTACAATAGAACACCCAACAGAACTTTCTAGCTAATGCTTGTGGATGAAGGTTTTGGCTCTGAGGGGAAAAAACCCCATAGGTGTCCTGTTCAAAACCACAGCTGTATGGTCTTCCAGATGGGTCAATGTTGTCCTGTGGAGATATAAACCCTTCTGAGATACAAACCCTCCTGAGACATGAACCCTTCTGAGAAACCCTCAAGGAGTAAACAAATCACTGTGGACGGGGAGTCTCAAACGAGATATCGTTCCACTCTCAGCCAAAATATAAATATGAATTAGAGAGAAAAGAAGAAATGAAGGGAATACAAATGGCGTGGCAGGCAGCTAGCTGATGGTGAAGCAGTGGAGGAAGCCCCTCCTTGGGAATCTAGAGCCACTCGTAGGCAATTACAGGGGAAAAAGGGGAGGGGGAAGAGTGACTAGATACAATGTCTTTGTTGCTAACGATATCAACTCCCTTAATAACCATCTATATCATCACCTACATATGGCTTTTACATCTAACACACTATGGGGTGTGTTTTCATCTCTAAGATCAGGGAGATAAGTACTAAAGATGAAAATGTGATCCTTTGAACAGCTCCAGTTTTAGTGTACGAGCCAGAAGGATTCCACCCACCCACCCACGCCCCAAAATAACCCAGTGAATGATAAGGCTCTGATAAACCTGACAAAAGCCGGGAAATTCAAAGTCGTTTCCCAAGATGCTTCACATTTATTTTTCCTTTGGTCACTGTCCTGTGTTATTTAAATCTAGATTTGTACCAATCTCCCTCTCTCCAACAAACATTCATTTTAATGAATGCAATCCAAGACATATGGGAGAAAACTTTGGTGGTTTTCCCCCCACCCTCCCAGCTATTACATCTTTTCTTCCAGCCTTACCCATGGGCTCCCAAAGAACTAGTAGGCTATCATGATGACACCAAGCTGAGTGGGGTGGTTGACACAACAGAAGGAAAGGAGCCATCCAGAGGGATCTTGACAGGTTGGAAAGCTGGGCCCAGGTGAACCTAATGAGGTTCAACTCTGCCAAGTGTCAGGTGTTGCACTTGGGTCAGAAGAATCCCAGACATATATAGAGAATGGGAGAAGAAGAACTTGAGAGTAGCCCTGAGGAGAAGGACCTGCGTGTCACGGTGGATGAGAAACTTATCATGAGCCAGCAGCTCCATCAGCAGAGGGGTGGCAGCAGGGACAGGGAGGGGATTGTCCCTCTCTGCTCTGCCCTCAGGAGGCTCCAGCTGCAGTCCTGTGTCCAGAGCTGGGGGGCCCAATACAAGAAAGATGTGAGACTGTTGGAGAGGGTTCAGAGGAGGCCACGAAGATGATCAGAGGGCTGGAGTACCTCCCCTACGAAGAGAGGCTGAGGGAGCTGGGCTTGTTCAGCCTGGAGAAGAGAAGGCTGCGGGGGAACCTCATTGCAGCCTTCCAGTCCCTGAAGGGAGCAGAGAAACAGAAGGGGAATCAACTTTTTAAAAGGGTAGACAATAGCAGGACAAGGGGGATGGATTAAAGCTAAAGAGAGGAAGGTTTAGACTAGATTTTAGGGGGAAGTTTTTTACAGAGAGAGTGGTGAGGGGCTGGAACAGGCTGCCCAGAGAGCCAGCTGTAGCTTCTCATAATGGTTCTGCCCTGCCCCCCCCCCCCCGCTTTTTTTTTTAGATGATCAAAATCAGCTCACCTTTCCTGCTGATGCTGAGAGGAATACCGAATTGGAGGATGATCAGAATACTTACAAGCAGGTGGAAGGGTTTTCTTCAGTATATATACATCCAAATTTGATGGTAAAAGAATGAAAAAGCCCATTCAGCACAGCTATTGGGGCTACAAAGCTAATTTCCTCTCCTCGTTTAACTTAAAATTTGTCAAACAAAAGACAATCTTTTAAAAATCACTGAATATTCCCAGATTACAATTTTCATATTCTTAAAGGTGGTTCTGTCTCTCCTTCCCTAAAGAACTCTTCCCCCACTTTGACTTGCACCTCAATCATATTGATCATTTGAGGGTGAAAGCTCTTGGAAGAGCTCTTTTAGGAGAATAACCCCTCCCCTACCATCTCCTCCATCCCTTTGGACATCAGGCTGCTGAAAGGCTTTGTCTTGCTAAGTCCTGATGAATTCAGCATCTGCAAGATAGTGATGAGCTGAGCAAAGATGAGCAGAAGAGCCAGAGAAAAAAGGGGAAGCAGGGTTTGATGGCATCTTGCAAAGAGTTGCAGCAAGAGAGAGAGAAAAGTTTACACCTTTTATAGTCTTTAAAAGTGTATTTTTAAAATTCTAAATATAAAGTTGAATCCTTTGATGGGTCTGATCAGTGGCACTGGTGCACTCAGGGAAAAGACACCATCCGTTTCCTTCTGAACCATGAACCGAGATCATCCTGGGCAAAAACTCCAGCACCTGAAGACCACTTAACTTTGCCTCATCTATCTCTCTGGGATGGGAACGTTAAAAAAAGAAGGACTTTGAAAAGCTTTAGGCTGAAACTGCCAAAGGCCCAGAAGGCTGGTGGCACTCAGATGCTGCTGGTACTGCTGCTTCTGATTAACATACAACAAGGCAGAAATTCCCTGGTGAAGCAAAGTGCTGTGATGAAGTGCTAAAAAGGCAAAGAGCTCTAGAAAGAGGAAGAATGAGACTTCTGAAGTGGAAGATTGATGGCTCTTGAATAGAGCTGAGGGACAACAACATTTCATATTCCTTTGCTCCCAAACATCTGGCTTTGTGAAGATGCAAACTATGTAAGTGCTGGTGTTTGTGATGCTAAATGCTCGGGGGTAAAGACTTGCCCAGACAAGGCAAGCAGGCAGAGAAGGAAATAAAGCAAAGCCTGGCAGAAAAAGCAAAAGGCTGAGGTTCACCTCATGTCTGCCTTTACATTTTAAGATACATCGCTTTGGAAATTCCTCCGATCTTTCAAGGAGAGATGGTGGCCTTAAAATTTCTATGGCCAAATGGCAAGAAGAGTAAAGGAGGGTTTGAATCACCTCCAAGAGTATAAACTGATTAAGAGAGGTCCTGGCTGAGATCATCCCTGCTGCCCCGGCCCCCCCAAAAGCAACACAACCAAGCGCTTAGCCTTGCTGAGGGCAATCTCACCCTGCCCTCTTCCAGCAGTACCATCTTGGCACATCCCTTCTGCTGGCACTGGGCACAAGTGGCCAGCCTGACCCATGAAAAGCAATCAGGATGAAAACCAACCTGCCTGAAGAGATGAGGAGAAGTGCTGCCTTCTTGCCCTGATTAAGCATCTAACTTGGCTGCATAAATACTGGGGTATGTGCAAAACTGGGGAGAAAAAGGCACACTTTGGGGATAGCATGGGCAAGAGCTGGAACAGACCGTAGATATGTGGCAAAGGACACATGTGGGTCTGGGAAGTTGCCCACTCTGAAAGGATTGCACCTTCCTGCTCTGCCTGGGTGACTGCTTCACAGGGTCTGGGAAAATGCCACCCACAGCTCTAAGAGAGACCAGAGCAGCAATTGGTAATGCTGCCCTTGCGCTCTGCTCAGACAGCAGTGAGTACTTCAAATGAGCTAAATATACATCTAGGTCACTGGAAGACCCTGTCCTCATATACAGCGCAGCATCTTATGTGTCTTTTACATGAACTATATCAAAGCTTTGGCATAAATCTCAATGATGACCAGGTCAATATGAAAGAAAATGGGTAAGTAAGAGACACTTCGGGCTGTGTATGTTAAAATACCAGCTGCAGCAACATTTTCCCTTGTTTATCACCTGCTGGATTACTAGCCAGTGGCATCTAAAGACCTTAATTTATCCACATTCCTATTATTTCTCTCTATTTATGAAAATTCCCTGTGAAATTTCTCTTTGGGGATCTCTTTCCTGCAGGTCAACAAGCTGTTTGGACAGCATCCCGGTCCTGGAGCTCAAAACCCGGTCCACATCCCTGCGTGCCTTTGCTCTTGATCCTTCTCCAGTGGCCAGCATATGAATATCTGACCGTCTTCAAAAGAAGTAATTAATACCAGTCTGTATGTGAAGCACATTTTGATGGTACAGAAAAATCGTTTTCATTTTAAATGGCTGTTATTGTCCTAACCACTCCACCCCCTCCCCTCCCTTTCAAAGCTTCTGAGGATAAGGCAGGGTAGAATAGGTTTGTTTGGTGGATGACTGAATTGGCTAAATTGCTAACTATACAGAGACTGAATTAGTCATGCAAAAGCACTTGCACTCCGAAATGAATGTCGTCTGAAAGTTAACTGGGACGTTCGAATGGCTCAAACCAGTAGCCAAAACCCTTAACAGCCAGTCTTAAAAAAAAAAAAAAAGAGAAAAACCAGACCCCCCAAAAATTTAATATTTTCCCATTTTAAGCACATGTAAAAATCACAAGAAAAGTTCTGGCTTTCAAATATCAAAGAAATAAAAATGCACAAGTTCTCAATCCTTCTGCTTCTACAACTAATTGCTTTAGAGCAAGAGTACTTCCTTTCTGTGGCTTTGTTGCAAATCCCTGGAACTAAAGAGCACCAGAATAATGACCTCAGTCAGGGTTAGTGAGGTGAACCACAGCTCAAAGTATTCTGGAGAACACCTTTCTGAACACTAAGTATATGTTTTAAGAAATAAAAAAAAAAAAAAGGGAAAGAAACATAAAGGGGAGCAAAAAAAAATCCCAAATCAGTTTTCTGGTATCCAGATATAATGAGCAATGACTTTGGTTTCTTCTGAGAAGTAACCCTTAAAAAAAACCCAAATCAAAACCCAAACCAATCAAGTTCTACCTCTTTGAAAATATTACCATAGCACATATGCCCACCCCACACAAAACAGGAGGAAAACAAAAGTATCTTTTGTGAAACAGCAACCTTTTTCCTTTTCTTCAAGGGAAAGTAAAGAAATGTGGACATTGAAAGTGGCACATGAAGCAACAAGGTGAAAAAATTAGGATGCATCTGACACACCACATACTAAGTACGAAAGCAACATAAAATAAATCCGATTAAGCAAACTCCATAACGAAGGAGAAACTTTCAAGCAACATATGGAACATAATACTGAAAAAAACCAGAGCCCAAGGCAGGTGTTTACCTAAGTGTCGGCCAAGAAGTCTTGGCCAAGAAGGAGAAGAGGTCAATTTTCTGAAGCCAGGCGGCTGTACTTACTCTGTGCCTCGCAGTCCACGCAGTGGGAATTGCCTCTGATGTTCCTGATGGACTGAAGAGCCATGGCCTCGTTCTGACTCGTCAGGCGGGACTGTGTAGATTTAAAGAGATGTGTAAGTAACAAACAGGAACCCTGTAAAGAAGGGTTCGTTGGCACAACTGTCAGCTGAACGAATGGCAAAACCCGAAGCTTAGACCAAGGCTGAATGAAGGCAATCAAGCAACCCAAGTCCTTGGTTTGCCTCTTGAGAAACAATGGTCCTTTGCATCTCAGTACTGCAAGTCGACA
Organism: Rallus limicola; assembly: GCA_022605955.1. Classification (NCBI taxonomy): domain Eukaryota; kingdom Metazoa; phylum Chordata; class Aves; order Gruiformes; family Rallidae; genus Rallus; species Rallus limicola. The sequence goes on from JAKCOZ010000008.1 coordinate 37,130,079, forward strand.
TCTGGAAAGCAAGGCCTCTGCTTTCCTCCTGTGTTTCTTGCAGCTCAGGATTTCTTCCCAGGGCTCTCTCCACCCTGCCCTGTGGTTTGGGGTCTCCAGTTTGGATTCTAGCAAGTGGAGAGACCACGCAGAAGAAAACTGAGCTTCAAAATGAACCCTGCTATGCACAAGTAAAGCAGTCACAGTGTAGTTTTCCTTTTTGAGATAAATTAGATAAGAATATCTTTTTATAAAATCAATTTATTTCATTGATGTTTATGCTTTTGCTAATGAAGACTAAAGGATGGTTTGCAAAAGCAACTGAAACCTTTTTATCATCAAAAGGTCAGATTTAATCAGACAGCTCCCATTTAAATTCTCTCTATGATGACCTGCAAATGACCTCTACCTGGAGCTGGAGAGACTTTAGTGATGTATAGGTAGTTCAGTTCTACCCAACTAAACTACCTCGTGGGCTTTCTTTGAAGAAACTTGTTAGCTGTAGCAAGTGACTGGCTCTTTGCAATGAGTTGATTTAAACAGGGCCAGGACCAGACCAGGTCTTAAGTATGGCCACACAAAGCTAAGTCCTCCTGACTCATCAACAGAACTCCTACTAAACCTGTCCAACTAACTACATTTTGCTGTTCCAGGTGGTTCTTCTGACATGGTTTGAGACATCGGTAACATTTCCAAGAAAACAAACCCCAAGTGAGTGTTGTAGCAGGTTGAATATATAACCCCAAAAGGTCCCTGTATAGGCATAATCTTATCAATGGATTCTCCCTTTCCAAAGAATATTTAATCTCCTCTGTGGGTTCTCTACAGTAAATATTACCAGCCACTCTTCATCCTCTTTTGTATTAGTATTTTTACAGATTTGTTTACGTACAGATTTCCTCTATTGTGCTCCCTTAACGATCATAGTCAAAGCTGTAATTCCATGAAAGGCAAAAAACCACCCCATAAGCAGGGATTTGTCTCTGCTTCAGAAATACACATTTGAAATAAATACATTTTTTAAACAAAATGGGAAGCAAATTATATTATGAGGATGACAACTACTAATTACTGGTGTCTGATCTACTCCGGTAGATCAGGGCAATGAAAGCAGCCCTTTCTTTCAAAGTTTGAGCCTCATCCTTGCAATATAAAATCATTAAAGGCATCTGTTTAGGTGGATAATGTTAAAAGATCTATAGGTCTGAATAATTACTCCCCACTTCTTTCTCTTCACTGCCGCTCAGCACCTTGCTCTCTAGCTGTGAAGTGTTTGCAAACTCAGGGACTCACAAAGCAGTTATCTTGCCTTTCCAAAATTGAGCAGTGGCTGAAGAAGTCTCAGATCTTAAACATTTATTTATTTAACAGGAAAGGAGAACAAACTACTTCTGCCATTATGTGACAGTGCTGCAAAGCGTGTTCCTCTCAAGCCACGTTCACCTTCCCCCAAAAAATGTTCAGGACTGTTTTGGGACTTGCTTTCTGTTAAATTAGTTAAAGGGCAAAACTGTAAAAACTTAATTCAGTATAATTAAAGAAAAATTGTGCAAAGGCTTGTAAAGCCACAGACACAAAAGCAATAGCTTAGTTTTTTAATTCCTTTGATTTGTATTACTTCATCATGGCAGAGTCCTAATGCTGAACATCACCACACATGTATGGTGAGGCCAACCAGAATGTGCAGTGCATTTTTGCCATGCTAGGAGCCTGGTAGATTTACCTAGAGATTTGAGCAATAAATACAATGGTTTTGAGGTGTGCCTCCAACTCTTCTTTAGGAAAGGCTATTCCTAAAGGGCCTTCTGCAGACCTCTAACCAGAAACAATCCCAAATCTGCAAGTGATGCGCAACATCTCAGTAGGGAGAGTCCGTGACCTAGTCCCAAGTTTCTGACAAAATTTTAAGAGCAGTAACTAAGGCAAAAAAGACAATCCAGAAGCCCAATCAGTTCAATTGTTGTTAAAAAAAAAACCACTATAAAGCAGGCTACAGCACCAGATGTCTTGAAATATTTGAGATAATGCAATGCTGCTCAAGCACTGCTCCGTCGCGGGCCTAATACCTGCACATCTCCAGGAGTACAAATTTAAAATTCAAAGTTCTTGATTTTCCTTTCCTTTCAAGGCTCAGCCAACCACTAATTATTTCCATTATTACTCTGTGTGCCATACCTTGTTCTTGCTGCTCTCACATGACTGTAAACTGGCCAAGATCTGACTCTCTATGGCTTGTACCCAGGCATCTCTTTCTTCGTATGTAGTAGCTTCAAAGTGCCAAGTCTGGCCGGTGAGAGAGACAATGATAAACTCAAAGTTTTCTTCTTGTTCTGGAAAAAAAAAGTGTGATAAGTAGAGTTTAAGGATATTGACAGCTGGGACTAAGCAATCTTGGCTGATGTGCATTTCTGCAGTGTAAAAAGCAAAAGCAGGTCTGGACATTTGAGGTTTAAGGCTAGATGTTATCCAGGTACCCTGCAGTCACACAATGCATCAGAAAACAACCCATGGAACCGCTGCTTTTCCCTCCAAATGTTACATAGGTTAAGTGCTGTTCTGGGTAAATATCCAGTTCCTGGATGTGTTTGGGAGTTTGCTATTGGGTCTGTTAAACCTTTCTCAAGCACAAAGTGGCCAACAAGCATTATTTAGGTTTCAACCCACAGTACTAAGAGCTACATAAAGTAAAATCCAAAGCAATGGGACTATAAAAAGCTGACCATTCAGAAAATTTGACAATTTACCTTCTCCCTTCAAGTACCTGCTGATATCTACAGATGCATTAGAAGTGGATGTGTACATTTTGTTGTCTACCGCATAACAATGTTGGGTTGGTTATAATACAGGATTAAAATCAGTTCAACCTATTCAACATTCACATTCGACATGGGAGATGAGAAAATGATCTGAGCTAGCACAAAGGGTCAGTGAAATATCCTGAGGGCTGCTAGAGTATAAGGACAAGTATTCAGGCCAGAGGACTGCAGCGTATGAAAACACCAGCAGAACTGAACTAAATGGACACACGCTCCAACTACACATGGGACACAAAAGTCAAATTAAAAAAAAATAATAAAATTATGAAATCAAGGAAGCTGAAGCAGAGCAAGTGGAATTGGGAAGGGCAAGCAGGAAGCATGAAAGGAACAGGATAACAGAGCACAAAGTTCTGGTGAACAACAGCTGTAATAGGCTTTAGGAGGAGGATCTACATTCGTTTGTCTGCTAATGACTTATTGTATATTCAGAGCCACGAAACTCCTGCATTATCCTGTCTCTCACAAGCATGCAGAGATAAATGCCAAATCTAGCAGTTGCTTTAAAGCCAGTATTGCTGCTCACTGGCAGCCCTGTTCTCAACCTGGGGGACAACCGGTTTTCTTTCATAAACTTCATGCTAGCAAAGCCAGTGCCAACCCTGCTTTAAGGAAGTCTCAAAAAAACACCCAAAACCCAGCAGGAGGATACTCTGCACCTCATGGTGAGAATAAACATGGACATGGAGGTTACTGCCAGGTGAAAGGACTGCAGTTAGCAGCAGTTGTACTAGGAAAAAATACTTGCTGCGTGGGATAAGTGGGAAAAGAAAGATAAATGATGTACAGCTGTAACAAGTGTTTAATTTAGTGACACCGTGTTAAAACCAAACAGGGAGAATCAACCAAACTGCTACAATTCAATAATGGTAAAAGCCACGTTTGATAAACAGAGCTTTCAAAAGTTTATGAGGGAGGTGGAAGTGGAGCCACCCGACAATAAAGGGAATTTGTTGTCTCCCTGTTATGGACTGTGGTCAGTGTGGAGCGTACAGGCGTATGTGGAGTCACGGATACGTGGATGAAAACAAGAAACGAGAACATGAAAAACCTGAATCCCACTTGAAGCAGCCCCTGGCTGAGTTCAAATTCATCGTTCTTCAGGTTCTAACTGATAAACCTTTGTGCTCCTAAAGTCCTACGGAAGGAGGATTTCCAAATGCTGATTGTTAAATGTTTGGAAAATCCTTCTGTATCAGTCCCCACATCTCTCACCCCAATCTCTCCTACAGTAAGCCAAAGGCTTGGTGTAATCCGAAGGAGCTGCCTAGTCGAGAAAAGAGTCCTCCGGCCACCTTGGGTTACAAACTCCCCACACCTTTTCAATCAGGGAGGAGGCCCTGTAGGGATGCGGACACAGAAGAGCATGATGAGAGAGGAGACCGCTCCAGTACACGTGGCAGGGCGCATTTCTCGATGCCTAATACCTCACCAAGTTTGGCTAGGGTAGAGTTAATTAACTCTAGCCAAACACAGACAAGTACCTGTGGTGTAGAACTAACAGGTAACAAATATATACTGTGTATCTTTAGGGAGTCTTTGCACTAATCCTGAACCAGTTCATCCCAGCATTTAAGTACTAGGTGACTTGCCAGCATTACAATTCCAGACCTTAAAAGGAATAGAAACAAGCAAGATGCAGTGCTACCGAATCCTCCCATCTCTTATATGCCATTAATCCCATCACAGCCGTGAAGCTGGTTGGCCCAAGATGGGCTTAGGAGAAATAAACTCCGTGATTCAGCCAGCGTGTCAGTTAAAAGCGAGGTCGAAATCCCGTCCTCGCAGCAGTACCTCTGCAAGCTTTGTTTTCCAGAGATGCCGTACAAAGCGCTACCTACGGCAGAGGGACACAAACACCGCTATTCAGGCGACTGGAGAGCAATTCAGGAAACACCTCCAGCCACCTCCCGTGGTTGCTCTTTTATACGCCCAAGTCTCCTTTTCCCAAAGGAGAGGCTCCTGCGTTTCATCTCCTGACCTTTTCTGCTGTGACCAGCTGACACCGAGACAAAAGCTGCCACGACCTTGCACAGCCCTTCGTGGCTCGGGATCGCAAAGTCTACGTAAGATGCCAGTGAGTCTGTCCCGGTACGGCCCCACCGTGGGTTATGAGGGCTGCGGTTCGCTAAGTTAGCTGAAAACTTGGTCATCGCTGATGATATGTTACTAACACGCAAGGTTGCATCATTCTCTTCATACCCACCAAAGCTTCAGGTTTACTCCCTAAAATCCTCAGATGAGCAGCACAGTTAAAGATGTGTTCAAGAACACATTTTCTGCTTAAATATACCGATTTTTTTTTTTTTTTTCTTATGGTAAGCACAGCTGTGAAACAAAGCAGCAAGACCTGCTCCACGTTACCCACAGGGCAATGCCTGCAGAAGATGAGTAGTGAACACGTACATCCTTAATCATCACACATGTGAACAGGATAATCCTGGCAGCAGAACAAAATTGTTCAGTTTTGCTCTTCAGAAAAAAAAAAAAAAAAAATTATAGGTTGTGCTATTTAAATCCCTGTGAGCCCAATCACAAAATTTTATTAAACAGTTTTCCACGTTTAACAGTTATTCATAGAAAGGTCCACTATAATAGTATTTTAGCACCATCAACCTGTCGAAATCAACCTGCCCAATTACTCCAAACTACATTAATAACACCGGATATTGCACTAATTGTGTCCAGTTTCTATGCAGACAAGGTCCCGTGGGGCTAATTTTGCATCCTCGGGGGCAAGCAACTCAGCCAACAACCTGATTTCACTAGGAATCCCTCCTCATTACGCAAGTCCAGGCTGTAGAACTTTTTTTTTTTTCTTTTTTGAGGGGGGAAAAAAAAAAAAGAAAAAAAAAGGTTAATGGGCCAATCAGTCATCAATTATTTCCTGGAAGGCCAGGAGACAAAGGGTTAAAGTGCGAAGAACCAGCTGCAACTCATTTCCATTTGGAAGTGATTATCAACAGGAGATGTCTAAAATGTATCTTCATTATTTGTTTTGCCCCCCTCCTCTTTTTTTTTTTTTTTTGGATAAAGTGGGAAGGGGTGGCTACAATGGGAACTGACCTGAAGCCCTAAGACTGTGATGATAATGAAACTTTTTTATTTAGAGGACCAGCAGAAGTGGCTGAGCAATCAGTGAATTTTAGGAAAACCACCACACCACTTCCAAGAAGCTATGTGGTGCCACCATTGAATGCTGCATGTGCTGCCTTCGCCTTGATCTTTTTAGAGTTGCTGCATTTAACCCAAGTTGCCATTTCTTATGCTCAGTGGAAAGACATCGCTCCAAGCCCACCTGTTTATGGCAAACGAGATCCCATTTCTCAGAAGCAAAGGACTGTGCAGGGGAAAACAAACATTTCAGCATGGTCTCACTGCATTCCTGTACCAATGCCTGTGTTTATGGTACCTAGCAGAGATCAGGTTTAGAGAACTACGCGGAAAATAACTACAGGATACAATTAGTCCACAACTTCTTCCAGAGAACTCAATTAAGTCTACTAAAATGCAGGGAAAACACATGTCCTAAAGGACTTACACCTTCTGGTATCCCCAAAGAGTGGTTCTAAATGGTATCTATTGGTTTGTTCCCAATTTTCACTTCCCACATCTTTCATTCTCATTCTTAAGAACAGCATAAATAGCCACTGACACCTCACACCAGAGGTGGGTAACCATAAGCACAGTTTGAAGTATACAGAAGACAAGGACTCCTTTCTGCCAGGAACTCTTGAATCAGAAATAACACCCACCCCAAAAGTTTGCTGCTTTTTTAAAAAAAAAAAAAAAAAAAAAAAATTTTTTTCCATGGGTATAAAACAAAGACTTGTCAGGCTTAAGGCAATTCTCAAAATATTTTGCCAGCCTCAGAAAAAATACCTGGACCTTCTGGCTTCCCAGCCAACCAGCCTCTTTCACGAGGTGGCGGATTGTGTGTTTGCATCTTTGTGGTTGTCATCAGAGGATCCTGGTGCTGCCGCTAATTAACAGCAACTTGCTGTGCATGGCTGGTGGATGATGCCACTCACACGGAAACCAGAAGTCAAGTGTGGAACCGAAAGATTCTCAGTGGCGTATTTCAAACACCTGTGAAGCATCTTCAAGAGTTGAGGAGGTTACAGCTTGAAACCTAGTCAAGCCTGCCTCAAGTAACACTGAGACCTATTTAAACTCCCTTATCACGCCCTCCTCCCTCTCTAAAAAACTCTTGCGCTCAAGCACCATTCCTTAATAACCCTTCATCTTGTCAAAGGGATGAGAATGAAGCACCACCGAGGTGCCCTAGCAACCAACATCAGATGTTTACAATATACAATTTGTTTACAACAAAGGCGCGTGTTATTTACGCACTCTACAATGCTAACCGTCGTTGCCTTTTGCCACTTGGTGTAAATTATCCCTGTAAGTTGGAAGATAAGTATGTTTATTAGCAGTCTCAATTAAGGAAATATTTGTGCCATGTCCCACTGGGCATGACTATGCTAATACTTCTCTCCCCTTTCCAAACCCAGTGTCTAAATCTAATTAGTTTTGAAAATCAACCCTATCAGGACAATATAGCTCTGCCATCGGTTGCCCACAGCTCTTGATAAAGGTTGTGTTCCACTGGAAGAATATTTCAGCAGTGCTGTTTTATGTCGTGAGTGACAAACTGGTGATGAAAGGCCGGTTTCTAGCTCAAGGGATTAAGCCCCCCGCTCCCGCCATATGTACTTGTTTTATTTGGATGCCAAGTCAACGCGGTTTGATGAAATCCATTAAGACATTTTCAAACTCTGTTCACACAGAAGGAGAGTCTATACTCACACTGGGTGTTTCCTCAGATGTCTCAAGCCTGCTGTTTACTTTTCAAATCATGCGCGTTACAAAGCTGGCTTAACTGAGAGGTGTTACAAAGCCGAGTCTGTTGGGCTGAGCTTATCTTGGGTGCCCTGAGTGGCCCCCACCTCCACCTGCCACGCTTGGCAAAAGCGAACTTTCTGCCTAGGCACAGCAACCATGGCAGCAATGGCATCACTGACTTTTAATCAAAGGGCAGTTGGGGAGTTGATGAATATGCAGCAGAAAAGTTTTCCCTGAGAATAGGGCAGCTTGGAGGCAGCAGTAACACGTCATGTATGCAGCTATGAAGGGTGGAAAAATGAAGATTTACTATCTTTATGCAGGTCAAACCCTGCAGAGCATAGCCGTTTCATTTCGCAAAGGTCCTCCTGTATGCTGTGCTGCCAAATATGTTGATACAGGAAAAATTCACAGACTTGTAGGGGTTGAAAGGGACCTCCAGAGATCATCAAGTCCAACCACCCCTCACCAAAGCAGTGTCCCTAGGACAGGTCACACAGGTCGGCATCCAGATGGGTCTTGAATATCTCCAGAAAAGGAGACTCCACAACCCCCCAGGCAGCCTATTCCAGTTTTCTGTATTTTGACAATCTTCCTATGATAGCAGGTACAGCCTGTTTTAAAGTCAGAGTGGGGCCTGGTTTAAGTGTAATGCCCTGGTATTACATAGTTCCCCTCTAGAAAAGCAAAGGATCACCTCAAGTCTGGCTGCCTGCTATAAGGAGCAGGTGGGACTTTTTCAGTTGCCAGTGGCTATAGAAAAAAAAGCTATCATCTGAAAACAAAGAGTTTTGGGCAAACTCTAAAATAAAAGAAAGTAAAATCTCTTGCAATCATATGAAACCAATGGAGGAACGGCAGAGGACACAGTTGTACAGTGTCTTGCTTCTCTCCACTCTGAGAAGCTGGAGTTCTTCAGCTGGGACCTTGCACCCAGCCACCTCCATGAAGACCCTTTCTCCCTCCTCTGTGACCAGACATGTCAATAACACAGAAGTTTTGCTATCAAAAGGCCAAGGAGAGGAACCACACTCAAGGAAAACTCTCAGCTTTGCATGATGCAAAGCAAAATGTGTCCCTTGTGTAAGCATAGGAGACCCACCACGCTGAGGACCATCTTCTGCCCAGCAACTACAAAACTGTTCCAGTACCTCAGCTGCAAATGTCTCCATCTTAATGTATAGCTGGCAGCATACAGAAGTCCTAAATAACAGGACCAAGGTTAAAAATCTTTCAAATGCAGGGCTGTACCTGACAGGAATACCTCCAGTCTGGAAAAAGATCTAAGTGCAATTGAGCAAGCATGCGCTAAGGAGTAAAGCAGATTTGTTATTCTGGACTGTCATTTCCTATCATCGTTCTCTTTTTTTGAAGGTGTAATTATCTAAACATGTGGCTTTTAATACTTACAATGCTCATTAACTCGACATTTGCATGTCTCATCATTACAGCGTTCATACAAAGGCTTCAGGTACCCGCTCAAAGACACAAAGTTATGGAGAACATTGCATGTTCAGGCTTTAGTGGGGACAGTAATTCCAAAATAAGAGATAAATTCACTTCATTCCAGAATTTAATTTCAATGATGCATCTCAAAACTCCTTGGACCATGGCCATCAGGAACATGCTCCCATACGCTTAATCCAAGGTACCTTTGATACTTAGTTTGATCAGTAAGATAAAAGATTCCTCAAACTAGACAGGGCCTAAAAAAATGAAATCCTTGTCTATAAAACACAAAGGGATTCTTTATACTTCCCTCCCCGTTGCAATCTACTAACAGGTAGATAGAACATCACAAGCTTCTCGAGCAGTAAACCTCTAACAACAAAAATTCCTGCACACTGATTAGAAGAAAAATCTGGCTGGGAGATGAAAACCAGCAAATCCATACAAAATTACAAACCATTAAAAAGTATCTAGTTAGTTTCATATCAGATTGGGAAAAAAACCCCAACCAAACCCCAATTCCTCCCCCACCCCCCCTCAAAATTCTTAATGCCCACCAATCATTTTTATCTCATTTCATATTCACGCTTGATAACTGAAAAGGTAACACAGAAGGATCAAATCAAGACAGATTTGCAAGGTAACAATTTTACATTTACACTGAAAAAGAACACAAAATGATAAATTAAAAAAAAAAAAAAAAAGAAAAAGCTTCCCATACAAGTAGAATCCCACTTTTGCTCCCTGTGTACATACACTTTGTTTGGTGGTGAGAGCAAGGCATCCAACAGCAACACAGCCATAATTGTGTAAAAAAAGAAGAAGAAAAGGACGGTGATATAAATCACCAAAGGTTAATGATCAGGATGTGAACAGAGGGACTTGTTTACAGAAATAGCATACAATTTAAAATTTACAAGAGATTTAATGCCACCGCTTGGCAATCACTAAAATCAACAGCCCAGAAAACAGTGACATTAAGAAAAATATTACAGTTATAATCATTCCAAAATAAGTCAATTAGTGTTAGGGCATGCGCTTGCGATTACTTGACCCATTTGGTTCGCACTTAAGTGAAGAAGGGGGGAAAAAAAAAAATTATCCCCCCCCCTTACACCAAGATTACTGAGTTGTGACCTATTTTGCATTCCCTGTTTCCTACACCGTCCCTCTTCCATGCTGTCGGAGGTAGTGGCAGAGGGTTTTTTCCTTCCCCCCTTGCCTGGCTCCCAAGTAATTCTGACCTTTGACATTTCTAATAATAAAAAAAAATATTAAAAAAAAAAAGAAAGAAGCTTATAATTGTGTTGTTCAAATGAAGGGGTGGGGGTGGGGGGGCGAGGAGGGGAAAATAAAATTCAATGTGCTATTATACAAAAGCCATGACGGCTGTCTTTGGTGGAAAAAAAGCAATGTAAGTCAATTTGTGAACTTTGGCACCAGGTGACCTTTAGAAATACAACAATATACAGAATTTACAAGCAAGAGTAGCACATGCAAATGACCCGGCACTGTCTCGCCTTTGGATTAGAGCTGCAAAGAGCATTATGGAGAAGGCTTGCACAAAACAAATTAAGACTGTTACTTAAATGTCACGGCACACTATTGTATTTGGCTACAGATCATTACACCTGATACTAACACTTTTAAAAACTGTAATAACTTGGGAAATATTACATTGAGTGCCCACATGTAGAAAGGGAAAAAAATAATATATATATATATATATATAAAAATAAATAAAAGAAGAAAATGGGTTCCTGAAGTAATTTAAACATCACCACTCCACGACTAGAGGGAAAGGTCAAAATTTAAGTAAGCTGAAAGGAACATGAATGGCAAAATAAAAGGCACAAACAAAAAAGATGAAAAGACCAACCGGAATGACTCTGCAAACACAAGATGAAAGCACGCATGCTTTGGGCAAATTTGATTTCCATGCCCGCACTGGGTAAGGGAGAGACGCAAGGAGGAGGATTTTTGGAAAAGCGGGTTCAAAAAAGGGGTAATAGAGGAGGTGTTCATCTAAAACGGGTGGGTTTGTTACCTTCGGTGTTGGTGCTGCTGCTGCTGTATATATTTCGCAGGCTACCAACACGGTTTAGTTTCCAAGCTTTGCGTTTGGCTGCGTCCAGAGAGCGGAAGGGGAAGAGAAAAAAAAAAAAAAAGAGAATAAAAATAAAGAAAAAGGAGGGGAGGGGGAGAAAAATAAAATGAAAAAGAGGAAGAAAAGAAACATCAAAATAGCATGTGAAGTAAAATACAAGCACAAGCCTGTTAACACGTGAGAGCTACACACAGAAAACACACACTGGACTATATGGCCTCTCCCATCCACGGACAATACGGAAAGCCTCTTATCGAGAGCGATTTTTTTATGTCTCTACAACATGACACGATTTGACAAGATTAAATGGATCTGCTATTGGAAGAGACAAAAACAGACCAGCAGAAGTACAAAAAAACGCAGGAAGCATTTGGTCAGAACATACACAACTAGACAAAGCAGCTACTGTAAAACGTGATTGAATTAACAACAAAACACAGCAAAAGGGAAAAGCTCCTGTTCCGCCAAAAGCTGGTGCTGACCACTCGGTGCCCATAGTTCATCTTTAAACCACATTTTTATGTCAGCACTATTAGAAGTTGAGGTGATGATGTAATGGCTTTTAAATCCTCCTAACAACAAAGCACGTTATTTCTAGCACTGAGCTTAGAGGCACTGCTTAATTATTTTGAAGATTGCCAAGTAGACATTGATGCAATTGATGTTTGTGGTCCTCAGGCAAATCACTGCAAAATCAAAGTGTTTATTTGGAAAGTTAAAATAAATAAATAAATCAATAAATAAATCTTTATATAAGAGGCACCACCCTGGCTTTATTAGAATTGCCCCAAACTTTGCGATTTTGTGAGTTCCCAGCTGCCGCTTCACAATTAGCAGAAAATATTGCTCAAAAGCACTCCATTCCCTGCTCGTTAGGAAAAAGCACATTTTCACGTTCTTTAAAATCGACATGTTTTGCCTCAAGAGCAAATTCACAGCGTGAGAAGTACGTTCAATCAACACTATGTTTAGCCTTGAGTTTCAGCAGACAGGAACCGTATGAAACATCTGAGTATAGCACGACACTGCTGGCACCTAACGGTGATGGAAGGACCTGATGGCCCTTCTTCTACACCCATGGACATCCCCATATCCCAGAAGAGAGCCACCCATCTGCTAAAAGCAGTATCTCTACAGGCTTTCTAACCTACCTAGTCAAGAAATGATGACTCAGCACTGCCTGGCATGTAACTGCTGTAAAATCTGTTTTATAGGGGTGAGGGAAAGATCGATGGGGTCTGTGGCACGTGGAAGAGCATCCAGACATTTCTCATAAGCCACCGTTTTCAGCAGGTCACCCAGCTCTCCTGCCCACAGACAGTGGAGAGCCTTGAGTTTGGGTGTGAGACTTCTAAAAAGGAACAACATCAGTTACATTAATGACGATTCATTTCTAGGCGGCATTTGAGAACTGAACTCCCATTCATCTCAGTCTGTTACGAAGAAACTCACATGGTAAATTTGGAGTAAGACCATTTTCCCTCTCACTGCACATGCTCCTCACTCTCTAGCATGACACCAACGTCACAAAATCTTAGTGAGAACCATGATACAACCATTGAAAAATCTTCTTTCTGTGTTTACAAGAGAACTTTTATCATGTCCCGCAAAACTCAGGCCAAACAGCTGCTTCCACAGAAAAGGAACGGCGAGGAGAAGTCATTCCAACATTTAACAAAAAGCTTCATTTTCAGCTAAAGAGCTAAAGCTGGAAGAGAAATGCCTGAACCCCCTGGACTGTTAAGCTATATACTGTTTTAATAAAGTCATCTGCGGGCCTTAATGCTACATGCGTGAAGGGAGGACTGGATGCCTGAGCGACATACTTCAGAATTGGGCTTGCTGAAATTAAAATAGATGTTATTTGGAAGATTAAGTTAGCTCTATTTAGAAATTATCAATCTAGAAGTTTAAAAAATCTAAAAATATCTTTGTTGGGTGCATCCTCCAATGTGAAAAAAAAAAAAAAAAAAAAATTTTCAGTTTTAAGACCTGCTTACCAAGTCCCAGCACCTAGAGAGGCGCAATTTTGCAGCAGAAAACAAGTTTTTCCTGAGAAACATTTACATATAAATAGGCAAAATCGAGGTTTGGCACCCCTCCGGAAAGGAAGACTGTCTCCAGTACACAAAGACCCTTTCCCAGCCCCTTTTCATTTTTCAGACTTTAATGGCACGTTACAGTACGGCCGTAAGAGAAGGAAGTGAGCTTGCAGCTCAGTTTTCTATTAACCTATTGATGAAATAATCCATTTTAACGTGTTCAGTGTCATGCCTTTTTATTCTCTTTAAACAAATGGACTCTTCTGCGCTGATGCTGAGGTCCCGATACATCCCAGTGTGTCCTTTAGCATCGATTAGGCTCCAGCTTGCTTCCTCATCGTACTCTGCTGTCACTGAAGATTCAATAACATTATCAGTGGCAGGCTTCCGACATTGCCAAGCCCAGCCTCCACGGGGTGAATGATGTGTGTGCCATCCTATCCTGCCTGCCTTCAAAATTACACACTGTTTACGTGCTGCAACCTACCAGTTAAGGCCTTAACAGGCACCGGAATTCATTATATGCCTGGTTTGTCTTTGACTTCCATCCCAGGATATTCAGCCTGTCTGGTGTAGGTTCACCCACCAGTTTGAAAGTTAATTCAACAAAAGCTCTTGTTGCCAACTCAGGATATAAGTATATCTATGTATATACAGCATATATACACTTAAACAAACAAACTCTAACTGGTTTTCATTAAATAGCTATTTAGCAGCAAACAAAGCTCCCTAATTAGAAAGATCTTTTGGATAGATTGATATGAAGTATTTTCTGGAAGCCTGTTTTCATCAAAAAAGCTACTAAGAACTGCCTCTTAACTAGAGATACTGGAAAAAGCCAGACACAACACACCTCTCAAATGTCCAAAATGACATTAACTACTCCCCAGAAGACACTGGGTGTTTAATTTAGCTTGTACCAAAACATCAAACAGCATTCTGCCTAGTGTGTTGTGCCACCCCAATATGAACAGCTAAAGTATTTTAATAAGGTTTCAAGAACATCTTTTATTAACTTTGATGCTTGCCCTGATCCCTGGCTTCACTGCTGACAGAAAAACAACGTCTTGCAGCAATCAAAACAGTTCCCCCATCCCAAACAGTATGTAGACACGGAGGTAGCAACACATTTTCTGTCCTTAACCAACATCATTAACTCCAGAAATTTAGATTGCCAAGATTAAACTCCTACCTTTGGTCGGGAGATTAACTTATGCATCCTAACGCAAGGACGGACCAGCACAAGAAGACATTATTGGGCACCCAACAGCGTAGAGCTCGGTTTTTAACAAACCCAGAAACCAGCACTGGGATCATTGTGACCTTTGACTTTTCACAAGCCTTCACCTGGCCATTCCTTCCAGTAGTGAGAAGAAATCACAGAGCACCCAACCATGACAGCTTTGACTCTTGAAGCCCAAGTAACGTTATTTGGCTTTATCTTTTTTTTTTCTTTAGGTAAAGGGTTAAAACAGTTTCTTGAGTTCCTGCAAAGAAGCTGCTTTCAGTTGCATCATCTGTAAAGGGATGGATCACTTGAGTGGTGCATACTTACTGGGGTGTTTGCTCAGATGTACCAGTTGAGGACTTGGAGTCTACCACACCGATTTGTAAGGAAGAAAGAATGATACGCTTCTATGTAAGTCAAGTGTTACAACAGACCATCTGTATATTAATTTTTAAAATAGCAAAAGCTACTCCTTTGGTAGCACATAGGTCAGCAATTGTTCAATCCTAACAGAAAAATACTTACTGGGTAGCAGAAAGCTTCCAGATACTGTACAAGAACTACCCACTATCTAAACAGACATGTCAGCTTGGCCCTAGAAAGTCACACACCAACCTGAAGAGTAAATTTTCCCCTCTCAGTAATGTAGAAATTAAAAAATCATTCTGTTCTTCCACCAAAACACCACTTACAGTGCCTGGCAATGCTCCTACGTCTCTGAAAACAAGTAATTCCTGGGTTTGCATATGCCTGACAAAGCAGCAGCTGCTTGCTTTTTTAATCAAAGTGCCTTTAAAAAAAAAAAAAGTCATCCTAAATTTCATTAAAATTTTGATGGCAAATGAAGAATGTGAGCAATTGCAAACTTGCTGGGGCAAAACTACGCATTTCCCGCCTCTGGGAGGGAGGACTGGATGAGCCATCAAAGGTGTATTACAGGTACATAACCACAGCCTCTCCAGAAGCTGTCCCACTTTCCTCCTTCACTCCTCTCTACTTCCCTTATCCAAGATGTTCTTGTAACTTTTTACATTTTTAATTAGCTTTGTTTTTCAGAGATATGTGAAACATGGTAGCTCAGACTTTTAGAAAGCACCCTGCTTCCTCTCCATCTAACCACCACACAAATAAGACAAAACACTTGTAGTTCATTCAGGCCTCATCTATCAGCTGTTATAAACAAACAGTATTTCCCAGGCATTATCCATGTCCTTCATTTTGCCTCGAGAATTCACAGGAGCCCTGGCTAGGACAGACCAGGAGTCGAGCCTGGTCTTCAGCACCATCAGACCCTGCACTGAATTAACATGCAGGAGAAGAAATATTCTGAACTTTTGCTTAAGCCACTTAGAAAAGTGTCCTTTTGCATAATTTCTATCAGCAAACGCAGCCCAGCAAAGCAGTAGGCCGAAATGCATAGTTATTTGACACTTCACAAGGGCTGACCTGCTGAGGGTGCAAAACAAACTCCCTGCCACAGAAGGGTGAGGAGATGCAACCACCTAGAGTGATACGGGCACTAGAGAACGGCCCATAGAGACTGCAATTTCTAAAACCACTGGTTGAAAATGAGTAATTACTGGAGGCAAAGGAGCATTGCAGCTCACCAAGCAACGTTCTGGGCACCTAACGACGGAAGGAAACTGCTAATGGTGCAGGACTTCAGGAGTTGATTTGGTTTAAAAAACTCATCTTTCCAGAAAATAGGTCTTCATCTCAGCTAGAGTTAAGGTAAGTAAGGTTCCTGCTCTTCTTTTTTTTTAGCTCCAAACTTCTCCTGCTTGCTTATTTTAAAAATATATTACTCCCACAGATCTGTCCTCCTGTTTCACAAACCACATGAGAACTGCAGAGCCTTCAGATCCACACCTTGATCTTTTAAAGATCCACAGAAATCTAAAAGGTCAGAAGTGTTTACCGCTGTGGCATTCCTATGAAGAGCCTTAACAAACTGCTTGGGTCAGACATGACCGTGGACACTTGTGGTTTGATGTGAAGAAATGGCACAGACCAGCCTCAAAGACGTAGAGGGGATCTGTGGCTGTAGAGTGCACAGATCTTCATGTGGGAGTCATGAAGATCCTTGCCATGACTCTGTGGGTACTGGCTGGACTTGCTGTGCTTGACCAGAGGCAAGTCCTCGCTGGTATTTCAAGGTATTCTAGGTCCTTCTCTGCAATTTTCCAGTTTGTAAGGCAGAGACTGTAACATGCACACTCTGAAGTGGAGGCTAAACATGTTATTTAATGGCTGTACAAGCCTTTGAGCATCCAAACACCGCTGGAAAGAGAGCACTAAAAACTGAAGCCAAATAAGAGATACTTAAATCTAGTGGTAGATGATTACATGTTAGGCCTCTGTCCATTACAGCAAGGCCCGATGATAAAATGATGGCAAGAGCTTTCTGTCTTGGACATCCAGCTGTACCTGGAGACACAGGAACACCTCCATTTGCTGATGCTTTTGAGTACACTGCTTTGTGAGCCCAACTATGCTCATCTAACATACGTGCTGTATGTAAAACAACCGTGCTTAGATGTTTTAAATGTTTAAGATGCGTACATCTTAGAGCAAGACTAAAGATGGTGGTATATTAAGAAGAAAACTCGGCTTCAGTACAGCCTTTTGTTCAGATGTGGAGTAACTGGGAATCAATTAAACTTAATGACTTCCAATTATCACATATCTTTGTACTTGTTCAGGCAATAACTTTACATCTGTGACCAACCCCTTCCAGACAGAGTTTCTGTGTTTGCTTTCTTTAATAGGGATGATATTTATTTTGTGTTAATGGTTCTACTTTTCATGTCTAGTTTAGTTAGGTATTATAGTAAATATGCTTGCCACCACTACAATTGCATACTGTTATTTCCAAAAGCAGCAGATGCTTTTAGAAGTATGTGTGTGTGTGTGTGTGTGCGTGCCTGTGTGTGTGAGGATACATCTGCTTGATACCTGCAAAGTTCTCCAAGGATGCTTAAAATGCTGTCCTCACCAAAATGGAAGAGCAACCCCTTACAACTCGCTCAAATTCAATTCATTATACACTTTGATAAGCAGATATAGGCTTTTTGCTCTTAGAAGAGTCTTAATATTTACAGTCTCCCCCCCAAAAATCTCCCTGCACTGTTTTACTGAGAAGCTACAGACATGTTAATGTCACCTCTGGTCTCCGCATGACAGAGTTCTTTGTTGATTAGATAAATAGTCCTCAGATAGCTGATTAAAAAATGATGTAGCCGTTAGGTTGTGTGTCCAAGCCTTGTCAGCCATGTTGGATGTTAAAGTGTGCATGAATTACATCCCTGGAGTGTGCTGAACAGTGCTGATTAAATGAGGCACGCCACAGCCCTCAGCATCAATTATCAGAAATAATAGGATCTTTTCACCTACGCTGGAGGA
The DNA here is from genome assembly GCA_022605955.1 of Rallus limicola. Lineage (NCBI taxonomy): Eukaryota > Metazoa > Chordata > Aves > Gruiformes > Rallidae > Rallus > Rallus limicola. Next base: position 37,147,947 of record JAKCOZ010000008.1, read on the forward strand.
AGGGGGCTGGGGATGGAGTTGGCGTGCCACTCGTTTTGCAGAACATCTCGTTGTCACCTGCACAAAATAAATAATGCTGGCCATTTACCTTAAAGATGTTTGTTTATTTATTCTTATTGTGCAACAATTAATGACTGAGAAAATATGAGGGAAAACCTTCTCCTGTAGCGAAGGCCAGGGGAATGTTTTTCATATAATACCCATGGAACACCGATCTAGAAAAATGGGGACATATAAGATGTGGATGAGAAGCAAACTTGAGCATCAGAGGGATATTTAAGAATAAAGTCCAGGACCATCTAGTTGCCAACCCAAAGAGGAAAGGATCCTGCCCCTCAGCCCTCCTCCTGCTCTTTTTCAACTCACTCTGTATCATGCATGGTTTTGTGGGGCCTGAGGAACAACGGATTGGGGATTTCTTCTTTCCTGTTGGGACTGAAGAACAGCAATTTGCTCAACAAGACCAAGTGCTTTCCTAAGAGGCCCGAAATTATTTCATTAAGATGCAGCCCAGGAGATCCTTACACCATGTAAATTTGTTTCGGTGACTGAGAAGGGCCTTGACACTGCCTGCTTCACACTACTATGCAAGCAGCAATGCATAAATTCCCCAAAAAGGGTTAAAAAAGACCAGGCATATATGCTATAGGGCATTCTGAAAGTAAAATAGTCTAGATGTATTTTGTTTGTAGATCCAACCAACAGAAAATGCTAAAAATGATGAGTTACACAAATCACTAGCCCAAACACAAGTAAAACTTCATGTCTGATAAAAAAAAACACCACTACCCTCCCCTCCAGAACTGAAATCCTTTCTATTTTAAACCCACAAAACACTCTAAAAGTAATACTTCAAATCCCATTAATAGTTAATTACGTTTGGCTTAGATTCAGCTTTGAACATTTTCGACTGAAGGAAAAAAAAATGAAAACACATTCATACTTCTACTCATGACAGGGAAAAAAACGTTACTTTAATTAAACACTTCTAAAAAATGCTTTTAAATTTTTTTTAGGTTTTTTTTTTTTTTTAAAGATTTTATTACTCCAGAAGATTTCTCCACTGAAACTTCTGCAGTAGGTAAAGGACCAACAAAGCTATTTCAGTGCATTTCCAATACCCCATAAACATACAAGATTCAAATTGGCAAAAGTAAATCTTAATTGGAAACATTTTTCTTGGTTTTTCATTATCTGAAGCAGAAAATTATGGGTCTTTTATACACACACAAAAATCCTTTTCAGCCACCTAGAAAAATTGTCTTTTAATAAAAGCTTTAAATTATACTATCATATTTCAAAGGCAACGAACAGTTAAAGCAGCTAATCAAAGGTATAATTATTTAATGACTGCTACTCATGCTATCTAACAGGGCTGTAATTGCTTGGCTGTGATCACTAGACCACCAGCTTCAATACTGGAAAACAAGTACTTTGCTTGTAGCATTTGATCGACCAATTTCTAAGGTTAGTTTCTCCAATTGGCTCGACTTCACAAGGCTAGCTGAGTTATTATGGAATCAGAGAATCAGTTTCTCACCTTGCCCCCACTTTTTGGGATGCATTTCTACTAAATAAAAAAAAAAAAAAAAAGAAAATAAACCCAAAAGAACCAATGTGCAGAAGAAAACAAAGTATTTCCCTGACAAAATGCATTTTATCAAAATCCTCATTGATTATTTTTTCCACTTTTAACGCCAAATCACAGTTTTCTGTAAAGCCCAGCTGACCCCACTCTAGTAATTTACATGTAAAAAAATCCCCACCCTTAATGTGCCTATTTAAAATTGTATTTTTATCTTAATTGCATTTAAATATTTATTGTCCATATTAATCTACCCCACATAGGTGGAGCACCACATAAGCAGACCTCCTGACTCTGTTCCATTGTTTATATCATGGCTTTTACAACTGGAAATATGAGAAAAACCTAGCAGCATCACGTATTAATTACCAGAGTTACCCAGAAGTGAAGTGCACGACGCTTGTTGGCTTATTTTTGGTTTAGCAACAAAGCACTTAAAGAAAAACATCCTGTGTCATTATATCTCAGCATCAAATGCTAAACACAAGCTACTGCTATTATACTTCTTTTGTGCTACTACATTTTCTTTTAATTCTGCCACGCAATTAAATTTGATAAAAGATATTGGGCCCTCTGGAATTTCAAAGATATTTGAATTCCTATCCAATTATCTAGTCAACATCTTGATTTCAAGATCTGTCTCATGCCTGTAATTAGCATCATCGGAGCTCAAGCGACACCACCACCTGGGATGTCATTCTCAAAACCAGGGATAGCAAGGAAGCCACCTTTCTCAACTCTGCACCTCGCAGCCAAATTCAACTCCAGGATGAAAAGGGACACCGACTGAGACTTGTTCCCACCGCTACACCTGGCTGGAATTACATCTGATGTGACATCAAAACAGCCCGGCTTTTGAGACCCATATTGGCAAGACTACCATTACATAACGTAAAATGTACCATCATGAAACACAACCCAACATATTTTGAAAGGCAGGAAAAAGCACCACACGGTACGGATGAAGAGGAAATGGAGTGTGGGGGAAGCATTTGGGGCACAAAGGAGAAGAAGATTAGAGAAGCAAGAGTAGGACATATGGGGGACGCATAGTATTCGCCACTGGCCTACCTTCTTTCTGCTGTTTAGACACAGTATTGACTCAGTGAAAAGAGACAACGCTTCTTTGCCTACCCTATGGAGAACCACTACTTTTATGGCATGATGGATTTATTCTTGTTTCGGGCCATCAGTTTCATCTATGGATAGGGAGACGACAATCTCGCCCGTTATAGGCTGATAAACAAGGAGCATTTAAATCCATTAACCAAAGCGGCATTGTTCTGTACCCTTCTCCCTCTGAACAAAAAGCAGCCACATTTTGTTGATAGTGAGAGCAATTACTGTCAAGAAAACAGTTACAAAATAGCAGAAAGAGCTGTTTCTGCTCAAAGGAGTTATATTCTCACTGCTCACTCTTACAAGATACACTGGGTGCAGGCATCTTGAAATTTCCCAAGTATTTGGCGATTGCTTTTTCACAAAGTGGTGTCAGAAGGAAAACACGGCGTATGAGAAATAAAACACAGCACAAGAATAAAAGTCCAAAAGAACACGTTCATTTCCTCATGGGGTAGAAAAATGGTAACTTGTTTGAAGATTAAAAATACCTATGCATGGAGTAGGATGCGAAGGCGCTCTCTGCACCATCAACATGCTTCATAGTGATGCCTGCCAAGGTATCTTACAACCAACCAACCCTGAGCAGCAGGGAACATACCTTCTTACTGTTCTCCATTCCTTGAGGGCTTTAATTTTTGTAGATATAGATGATGCAGAGCTAGATTCTTCCAAAGACTTGGATATATTACTCATCTCGGATTTATTTCGTTCAGCATTTAACCAAATGATCTTAGAATGATAAAGGAGGCTTCCCATTACCCTCACTGTTATCAAAGTAGACATATATGTTGTCTATACATATAATTTTTTTAAAGATAGCATAACCCTAGATTAGCCATCAGTCTACCTTTTACTTCGAAATTTAAGACAATTAACCGAACAGAAATCAGAATTTCATTCCTACCACCTCCCATTTTTTGCCCATTTAATCTGTCCCACCCACACTACTGTAAAAGGTAAGCTCATGTTATGCAAATAAACGCAAACAAAATGCAGAGCTGCCTAAAACGTCACATGTAGTTTCCCCTTCTGAAGAAGCAACTGCTCTCCATGTGGGCTCCTAGGGGTCATCAGATGGCAAAGCCATAAAGGACAGGCAAGTTAGCCTCCCTAGAGGATCCAAACCCACTTCAACAACACAAGCCAGATCGAGTCGTGCAGAAGAACTACATGCTAGGCCATCTTAGAAAAGGCATCTCAGAAATGGCCTTCTCTGATGTGCTTCCATTCTTTGCAATAACCTATCCCACCGTCTAGGCTCGTTAGCAGTATGCCCCCCAGCACAGTAAGCAGCGACAGGCATTTTGAAGGAGCATGCACGCACAAACCTCCTTTGTTTGCTCTTAAGGAATCACATCCATATGTGAGCAGATGCAGTGCTGCTTTCTGCTGGGGCTATATATAACATGGATTCTTTGTTAATTTTCATCACTTGTAAAAACAGGCATGGGGCAATCTGCCTGTATTAGGGATTTAATAGTTCAGCATGTTACCCTGCTTGTGGTGCAACTTCCCACATTAGTATAGTGATTCCTTACTGGAGAGATTCTAGTTGGAGAGATTTATTGTGTCAAGGTCTTTTCCTACAAACTACTAAGCCATCTGTAATGATTATTTCTCTATAAACTTGAACGCTCGTGCTAAAACAGGAAGGTCACCATCTCCCCTTTTGCCTGAGCCTCCACCAATGCCGAAGATGACTTGCAGTTCCTTCCCCTGGCTTCGTCAGAAAACACAGACCCACCCATGTTGGGTCCTACATGGTGAAGGAGGACAGCCCAAGGCACAGAGGTTCCTTTTGGCTATGGATTCAATAGTAGCATTTAGGTGTGCTAGCAGCAAATTGATTAATTTGCATTAAATAGCTAGCTCAAAGCTCCTAGCTCAGAGAGGGCAATGGGATGAAGAAGCTTGACCCTTTCGCAAGGAGTTTACGGACTAACCAACTTCCAAAACTTGCTGCTCAACCAGGGGTCACTACAGTGACCTACAACAGAGCCTGAAGATGTCCATCTTGTTGGGCAGGTAGTCTTAACCCAGGTCTCCTCTTACAGAGAAAGTATTAAGACTGTTCCATTTCAAACTTATGGTGGGAATAGAAAAATTCTTTCCAGATTCAACATTTGGTCTCTTTTCCACGGATCGCCACCTGCCCAGGTACTATTTCAAACAAATCCAACAAGATCAGGGTTAACTTCTGCATTTGCTCTTACATGAAGGTTATCAGTCCTGTAATTTGACTTTTTTTTCAGAGGCTGCGGTTGCAGAAAATCCCTGGGGAGATGCTGTGATTAGCTTTCGAATGAAGAAGTTGGAAAAAGGAGGATGCAATTTTACATTTGCATATTTTAAATGCTGCGCATTTTGTCAGGGCATACACAAACACCACACAGCTGCCTGACAAAGCTCAACAAATTAAGAGACCAGAGTCTAAGTTGCGCTGCCTTTCATCTTCCCACAAAACACCGAGTAACAACTGCATTTTACCTGGAAAGGTAAATATTAAATCTTGCATTTACATCAGATGCTAGCATCAAAGGCTTCCTCACTAGCCAGAGCTCTGAGTTGTTAACTACTAAATGGCTAAATGACAATGGCTGTTACTAATCGCTTATTGAATAATGAAAGTGACACAACTGATAAAAGGTTTCAATCCTGGAAAAAAATGATTTATAGTATTTCACTCTACTGGCACTGTTATTTGTATGACAAATGGTTGGACAGACACCAGTTAATCTCCACACACCTCCAACTCCGATGTGGCAGCTTCTGCCGGAGCAGCCAAATAATCAAGAGCAGCTAACAATACAGCCGCGCTGTCGTGAGGGGCTGAATGCTGGTATTTTATCAAGGCTGATCCCCAAATCAATTTACACTATGGATTTTTTTTTTTTTTTATTTTTTATTTTGGTGGTGGGAGAGGAGAACACAGTGAGAAAGAGGAGGAGTATCATAAAAATGGGTAGCCGCAGCTTGCAGCTAGGTAGATTGGCCATGGTCCTCTAGCACAGAAATGAAATCATCAATACAACTAAGGCATTAATGATTTCAGAAAGCTCAGGATAGTTTATAGATTTTTCTTGATGGCAAAAGCCGAACTGCAGCATCATACACAGCTGTCAAGACTGTTATGTTGGAGTGTAATATCACATCGCCTGCTGTGTACTGCAAATCCCATCTTCCCCACGGAAGGGAGAGAGGGATGCAGCTGCTTTTGAGGCGGTATGAGACAGGATTCCACCCCCCCCCCCCTTGAGAAACGAATGAAGCTTTATATCTATAAACAGTCCATCAATAGCAGCTTTATCTCATTGGCTGTACCTGTATCATCCTACTTCCCATAGAAGTCAAACACGTTTTATCAAGCCAGTCTTTCAAAAGCAGCAAGCCCCTTGGAGTGCTGAGCTTCCAGGAGTTCATCTGCTCTTGTGTCATTTTTCAACTTTGCACCCAAAAGTTTTAATTTTTTCGTATGAAATAAATGATACCTCTATTTGATGAGGAAATCCAGCTTAATGAAAGGAAAAAAACCCAAACAAACAACCCCATTCACATGGAGGGAGAATAGAAGCATTACAGTTTTGTTCAATTGGACGATGTGATGGACTACATATTTTTATATCTGCATAACCCAGACAGACTTGTATGTACTTTGCTGTAGTTCACACCTTGCAAATGATTAACTAAAACCCCAGCACAATCCCACTGGACTTAAGAACAGTTTCACATACTGTAGCAGTAGCAAGATCATAACTTACTTCCTTACCTCACCATGCTGTTCAAACAGTTCTGTATAAAATCAACAGCATACCACAATCCAACTAAACCACAATGAAGAAAACAGCTGCCAAAGGGGTCAAGTGGTTCAATCATATTTAAAGGTTATGTGATACTTAAAGTGCTCATTTAAATTACAACCCACACAGAATAATCAAGTCTTCACTTGGTTTTTTGCTATTTGCATACAGACACCTCAGTGTAGTGAAGCATTTCACAAAGTTGCAAGTATCTTTTGGCTGTAGGAGGCCGATGGCGACATATTTTGATCAAGCGTGCTCAACCCATGAAAGAGAAGAAAAATTTAACAGATGGGTGTTGAGGTTCATATGAGGCCAACGCCAGCATAATGGAAACGAATCAGAGAGAGCAGATGCTGTGAACGGTCTTCAAAGCAGAGGATGGCAGCTCATCATGGATGTGATGGAGCAGAGGAAGTTATTGGGAAGGAAGGCAAGTGAAGGGTGATACAGGAAGAGCAATGGGCTGAGGGAGCCATTGATGAAGCTGAATGGGAACAAGGCCATGAATGAGAAATCCAAGTTCAAAGATGAAGCCTAGACCACATACTCCAGCGACACCTGAAGAGCTAAAGATGGCATTTTTCTCGGTTAGGGTGACAGGGGAAGGACACAGCAATAGGGGGTTTACGGTAGCTGGTTATTCGCATGAGGAGATGGTGCCCAGTGGTGAGTCTGATGGAGCATACAGAACCCCATGCAGATGTGTCTCTCTGAGTCAGCCACAGAAACCTCAGTTTGTACGTGCACACTTGATGGTGTTCAGAAAAGAGGGGGAGAAGGGACCTGACAAAGCAGAAGTAGCAAGAATTTTCTTTGGAAGGCCTGAAAGGTGCCCGTTGAGGTAAAAATCTCACAGGCTGCACCAGGAGGAATGAGGATGGAGTACAAAGATGACTAACGTCATGGGAAGCAAGAAAAATTCACCCATAACACCAAACAGCACACAGCTGAGAACAAAACCCGAGTCGACTCTCCCTTGCGTCTGGATGATGGAAACCCATTTATAACTGCTTCTTGTGATCTACTGGTTAGCCTTTTCAATCCTTTTCATTTAGATTACATTGATTATTTTTCTAGTGCTTGTACAACTTCCTTTTATTTTAAAGGCTACATTATCAGGCAAAACGATGTCAATATATTTGCTCTTGAAAGATATTTGCTATAACGTAGCATTAAAAATTACTCAGTTTTTTATCACTTGACAATCTCCTGTAACAGATTTAGACAACTCTGTTACTCCACCAATGGAAATTATTTTTCTGATCATAGCACGTATCAGCCTTCCCAATATTTTGTGCAGGATCAATATGAGGTTAAATAATACGTAGATTCTTCAGGATCCCAGTCCCTCTTTTCAGCTACAAGCATAATATCCATTTTCCCCCAGTTCTCTGAAATGTTCCCACTACTACAACATCCCTTCAAAATTAAATGACAGGTCATTAGAAAGCTCTTAGGCCAACTTTGCGGTACTCCTGACTACAGCTAATCTGGTTCTGCAGATATAAATAGATAAATAAATAAACCCCCCCCACCATAGATGATGTTTTGCTGCTGTGTAACTGTTCAGAGAAGTCCACATGTAGGGTAAGGTGAATTCTTATTTTTTCCAAACATAGAAAATGTCTTGCTTTTCCTTTCTGAAACCAGGATTCATTATTTATAGTCTTTTCCCAAGTGTTGGACTCATTTCATGGCTAGAATTTACTTGTCAGTGATGAATTTAAGAACTTCTTTCATCAACCTTACAGACCTCACATTCTACTGACCAACACCTCTGGTATCTTTACTGTCCATTATCAGCAACTTACATTTTCCACCTACTGATTCATATTCGCTGCCATCACCTTCACAATCCTTCCCATTGACACTTTCTTAAACTGTTTCCTCCACTTCCACTCTTAATCAGAATGCTTTTTAAAATACAAGCGTCCTTTTGAGTGGAGAAACGTAGGTCTTCCGCACTTAATTTTCCCTAAACATTTTCAGATTATTCTCCTAATTATGTTTAACCTCTCCTCCCCCACAAATTCTCTCACCATTGTCTATGGCTATAGAAAACAAGCCTCTTAAAAGCTTCGAGACTGTGTACTTACATATATATATTAATTAAGAGAACTAAGCTGTGTTGGCTCAAGGCTTGTCTTGTACTATATGAATTTAACTCTGAGCACATGCCTTATTATTGCCCAGGTGGAGTGGGGCTAACAACATTTAATTATTTACTCCGCATCTCCCCGGCCTCGTAAGGTCTAGCATGACCCCGCTGTATTCTTCTCACCCATCAATCAGCTCTCTCAAAGAAAGCAGAGGCTCTCACCCTTCCTCCTGGAGTTAACATGCAGGTAGTGACGGTAATTGACGGCACAGAAAAACCATGACACATAATAGCACGAGATTACTGCCAAAACACCGTGCAATCAAATATAATAAAGGTTGATGGACTAGCAGATTCTTTCTTTTATTGGGTTTATCTGCATTTGTGCACAGGTTAAGGACTGCTTGCTTGGTGGGCAAGATCAAATGGGTTTGGTAAGGAAACTAAGGGCGAAACCAAGCATTAGTAAGCATTAGATAGGTACTACCGAGTCTGCTCACAAGAAAATCAGAGACCGATCTGCTGGGTTCTCTTGAGTGATAAAACAGTTTCCCCAGGTAAGCTGTAGCGTCACTGATAGAAAATCCATAAAAATGCTGTTAGCCAATACAGTCAGCTTTTCCTGCTCGAAATGGGATACACTGGCTGTGCTGAAAACTCCTGAGTAATTAATTTAAGGTCTCACATTACTGTAACTGGTGAGCAGGAGAACCTCACCCAATTGGTAGATCTAGCATAGACCTGGATGGAAAGCTGCTTCAGCCAAAAACGTGTAGGGGAAATAATGAAACCAGAGGTGTAGAACTGAGATATAAACAGGGATTTAAAGGGAAATTTTCCTAGTAAATCTCTCAGCATTTCCACAGTTCTCATTTCAATCTAGTCCATCCCTCCCACCCCCTTGCAAAAGTGGCTTGACTTCTGATTTGTACTACCATCACTGAGGCTGCACAGTGTTTGGCAGTGCCTTTTACTTGCAGATAAAAATCTCCATGTCTTCTTTCCCCAAAGCTTTTTAAGAGGGGGATTAAAAATATATATTCATTTTATCTTTGTCAATCAAGATCTCAGGCTTTGGCATACTGTGTTGGCTGATGTGTTAGGACAGACCCACAACGCTCTGAAAAATGAGTACTCGGTAGGGACTGAGACCTAGGAGGTGACAATTTCTGGCCGCTGAACGTGTCACTGCCCTTGAAATGACAAAACCCTTCTGTACCTCGCAGGGTCTCCGCGACCTACTTCACTCTGGAAGGATAACTGGAATGAACAAGAATCCTCTTAACGCGCTGCAGAGTTAAGTTTCTTGTATATTCAACGTCCTCCTACAAGCAGGACCAAAGCACAGAATGATTTTCACAAGCAGAGACTCAAAGAGACCAACGTGCTGGCTCCTGCGTTGCTCAGAAAATCATTCCGGATTTTATTCTGGCTCTGTTCGGGCTCTGGGGGACAGTTTATGTCAATCTTTTCTTCTTTTTTTTCAAAAGTATTCTAGCTTAAACTTTGGGCCTAACAACCTTGACAGCGTCCCTTTACATTTTTTAGACGAGCCATTGAGTAGCATTATGACAAATTATGGGACCTGATGATATGTAACGAGAACATCTCCAGTCAAAAGCTGTGGAGGAAATAAAAAGCCTGAAAGAAGTATTTCTGGCAAAAAAAAAGGAGAAACTTTTCCCTCTTCATTAGTATAAGGAATTGGAGATGGTGAAATACTTCAATTAACCGTGAAGTAGGGTTTCCTCAGATGACAACTGCATTCACTTAATCACAGAATCACAAGGTCGGAAAAGACCTTTGAGATCATTGAGTCCAACCGTACCTGTTCTCTACTAAACCATATCCCTGAGCACCTTATCTACCAGTCCTTTACATACATGTATGGTTGGTCACTCAACCCCCTCCTTGGGCAGCCTGTTCCAATGCCCAATAACCCTTTTGGTGAAGAACTTTTTCCTAATGTCTGATTTGACCCCACCCTGGGGCAGCTTGAGGCCATTCCCCCTTGTCCTGTCTCCCGTTGCTTGGGCAAAGAGACCAACATCCACCTCTCTACAACAGGTAATTGTAGGCTGTGATAAGGTCTCCCCTCAGCCTCCTCTTCTCCAGGCTGAACATCCCCAGCTCCCTCAACCACTTCTTGTAAGGTTTCTCTCCAGCCCCTTCCCCATCCTAGCTGCCCTTCTCTGGACATGCTCCAGGACCTCGATGTTTTTCTCATAGTGAGGGGTGTAAAATTGAAAACACGAGAAAGCATGTAGAAGACATGTAGTGTGACAAATTCTTCTTTTGTAGTCAACACATGAAAACCCTTGAAAACCATCTTATTCAGAAGCAAAGTTGCCTTTATGTACTCTCTTCTACACTTCTTTGCCATCAGTCTTGATCATGGAAATAATTTGTATGAAGACAACATAAAGCCTGCCTACCTTTACCTGCCATCTGTGATGCCAACTACCTAGTGAAGAAGCCATTGTGATATTTTACAGGTAGAGAAGCAGCAGTCTAATACCGCAAGCACACTGCCTCCAGAAAAAAAACTCCCAACAAAGAACTAAACACCAGTCAGAGAACCGAGAGTTCGATATTAATAGATAATCTACAAATATTTCCTAGGTGTCCTTAGCTGTTCGCCCGGGAATAACTTTTTAATAAGATTCATAAAGAAAATGAAGAAAAGATGAACCATATTGATATCTTTATTACTATCCACAGCAGATAATTATTGATATCGTTAAGGAAAAAACAAAAAGCTACCTCTGGTTGCCTCCATAGGTGTATTTTCCTTTCAACAATAGCTCTGAGTTGAAACTTGTACCCTCGAGTCTGTAATGAGCTAGAGTACTGCACTTAAAACCTTCAGTTTGCACCAGTTTTGCACAAGCAGACCCTGATGTAGACCTGCTTGCAGGAACATCAGCCATAGCTCACAACCATGCCTCTAGAAAAGAGCGAACACCAGTAGTTATGGAACTAGGTCTTCCCCAAACTGTAGCCACATTTAGCGTAAAAATCACCATCTCCCAGAGCAGCCCAACTGAGTAAACAAGACAACTTTATGGGTCAACACCTGCTCTACTAGTCCGCTCCAAAATGCAGTTTTAGTCTACTATTTTTCCTTTGTTTTTAAGATCACAATGTTAAGCCAAGGATTGCTTCAACCTTCCCACTGGAAAAACTCCCGACAACCTCACACTGTGCTCTGTGACCAAAGCTGACCATCTCTCTTCCAATCAGGGATCAAAAGGTTATCTGTAAGCAATGGTGACCTAACTGCTAACAGGAGTTCTGCCTGGGCAAACTGGTGGCTAACTGTACAGAGAAAGCTGGAGAGACAGAGAATATAGTTAACAAATCACTAAAAATCAATTTTCACGTTCTCCTTATGGATCCTCACACTAGGCCCTTCAAGCAGTCTGGCAAGTATTAACTTACATTTTACTTTATTATTAAATAAGTATGTATTCATCTATGATTTATTGCAATTAGGTTTGTTCTAAATGTAATTAAACACCAAGGCCTCTTAAGTATTCTATGAAACCTGGGTATGTTGCTTGGCAAGCAGGGGTACTCATGAAAATAATTCTTGGTGATCTTGATTGTAGACTATCTGCCATTGATGAGTGCTACAGCGTCCAGGCTGCACTACATTTGGACCAGTAAAGCACATTTAGTACCTGCATGGAGGAGAAAGCTGAGGTCACTGCTACAGAGACCTATCCAGATGACATCACCATGGGCCAACAGTACTGCACCCTGTGTGACAGGCTTATGTCGCTGATCTGTATCACACAGATGATGCCCAAATGTCAGCCCCACATGCAGAGCGTTTCCCCTCAACATACTCAAGTCAGTAACTTGCAGCTGAGGCTGGAATACGAAAAAGCAGTGTGTGAAATTTCCCAGCCTGTCTTAACATGTGACAGCTGATTCTTCCAGTTGTGTAAATACTGTCCCCACCTTCCTCAGCAACCACAGATGACACTGTGTGCCCAAGGGAAGGAGTCACTGGAAATGGAAAATTGATGTTTGATGACTTTGCATTCAAAATACCTTTTTTTTTTTTTTAAAAAAAAAACCAACCCAAAAACCCTCCTGTGAAGGTCAGTGTATCCCTTAACCAAACAAGATCCGAATAAAGAGCACCAAGGAAAAACATAAAGCTGTGGCTCAATTAGCATTACTGGCTGTGAGACATCTCCAGAGACTGTGGAAATATTCTAAAGGAAAAAAAACCACAACAACCAAAAACCCAGTAACAAGCAGAAAGATGTGTATGAGTCACTGGGTAAGTGTTGTATGATTTCCTTCACTAAATCCACTGTTCTACGCTCAGACTGCTGTGATGCTCATATGATAAACAGCATGTCTGATCATAAAATTTGAATTGGTTTTTCCAAAAAAAAAAAAAAAGAAGAAAAAAATAAAAAAGTTATTTATAACTGACCATTCACAGCCCACTGACTGGCAGCCACCCAACCAAAAAGTAATTATGTGTGCGACAATGACGATATTAAGCCCAATGTAATAGGATTGCTTCCAATTTTAAGGTTAAGTAAATCATGAACTGTACTTTTATGTACAAATAGGTTGGTTAAAGCGTTTAGTTTGTCTGGAAATGGGCTAGATCTCTTTGGTGTTTTGTTTACAGCTACAAAGTGTTACCTTGGCTGAAAAGCACCAATGTTTAGGATAATCGCAAACCAGCCACCATCACAAGCAATTTTCAAATGATGATTTAAAAACTAAAATGTCTGGTTGGGGTTTTTCCACACCCCACTCTCCCCATCCCTGCCCTTGAAATACTTGCTCGCATGACCATTGCATACCATGCCCCCCAGCCCCTGAAGTCCCGAAAGGAGCAGCTTGGGAAAGGAGAAATAAAAGGGAACTGAAACAGTCTTCCAGGGAGCTGCCAATTCCTTGTCAAATGAAGCAGAGTCAGGAAACGCTCCAGCCTCGCTCCGTAATCCATCACCACGAACCGCGGCACTTCCTCCCCAGATTAAAAAGGCAGACTCAAAGCACTGGGGAAGGAGGCGCAAAGGAAGTCACAGTCGAGACAATGCCGTATGAGTTCGAGCACCCTGATGAAGACGATGTGTGGGGAGAGCTGACAAGCACCAACCAACCACTTTTCAGATGCGCCCTGGAAACTGGACCCTACCAGGTGAGAATCACAGCCTATTAAACTTCTTTTTCTTTTTTAAATTAAGAAAACCCCACTGGCATTTCCTGCATTTCAGCGCCCCATTCCTATGGAAAATGAGCCTCACAGGAGTTGCTGATGTCACTGTACCCACGATGCTGTCTCATATGTCATGAGATGCTTGTGAGGTATCTACTATTAGACTAAGGAATCTATTCCATCTGTCCCCTCCCAGCCGTTAGATAAATAATCCTCTAGGCAACATAGGTACTCTCATATGTAATGCTGGTAGTAGGCCGAAACAACTACTCAGTCAACAGAGCCACAGATGCAGGATTACTCCCCCTTAAAATTTACCTTCCTAAGGTCTTTACCTCCTTGATGGAGACAAATACGGACAATCAGGAGCTGATCACGAGCTTTCTGGCTTGTTACAATGCAGGCACTAAAGGTTTGGCTCAAAGCCTTGCCAAAGAAGGAGCACTCAGGGCCCCCAGCTCGAGGAACTCATGTCTCAGTGCGGGCAGAAGAGCACATAGCCATCCCAGATGCTGGCACAGGAATCAAACAGGTACATGTCACCAAATCGATACATTAGTGGTTTCTCTTCCAAAGGAGAAGTGGGGAAAAAAAAATAAAATTCTCATAGCTCTTGTGGGTTACCTAGTAATAGAAACACATTACTGAAAAAACCCCACGAAAATCCCTCCCCCCTCCAACTAGGATATGGAATTTCAAGCAATAGCTGAATCCCAAATCATTGGGAAAACACCTAACAGCTCTGTTTCACGTATCCAAAAATCAGATACTGTAGGATATTCAAGTGTGAGAAACAAGATTGGTGGGACTGGATCAAGCAGCATCGCTTAGGATTAAATATTTTCTCATGCGGTGCTTTGAGTTCGCCTTGAATAATCTCATTTAATTTTAGGAGAAATCTGAATCAAGAACGACATCGATGTTTTTATAGGCAAGAAATTAGCAGGAGCTTAATCAAATTCTAAGAGAAGAGAATCTAAACTAAGGACCCGGCTACCAACCCTCTAGTTCTTTTAATACACGCAGATTTATCCTCATTATGGGATGAGGCACGGCGCTCGTTCTGCCTGGTAACGTCATCGCCGTACCGCTTTGCAGATAAACCCAGCGCTCGCTGGAGCAGGTGCCAAAAAAGACACGTTCTCACAGCCTGAAGGTTAAACTGGATTAATTTCCCGAACCTGAGAAGGGATACGCCGTAATTTAACGTGTGCTCAACATGTGTGCTCAGCAGCAACTGAAAATGAAATATCTTAAATATTATCAAACGTTACATCATTAAATATAAATTAGACGGAAACAGGGGAAAGCTAAAAATTGACTAGGAGTTCAGCTACTCTAAATGGCTAATACGTCCATTTTTCACCTGAAGCCCTCTCCAATACAGTTTTGCCATTAAGCAAAAACCTAAAGAAAGGTAATCAATTCCAACTAAAAAGCACTTCTCCGGGAATGACTGCACTTCAAACCCCTGGCTGGCTGCCAGCCCCCCCAGACAACAGCTATCAATGTTTCTGACTATCACAGGAGCACGAGGGGCCATGCATAATTGACTAGAAGATGGGCTAAAACTGTGCCCAATCAGTGTGTGATCAAAAACGCGTGGAATATTCAGCGCCACTTGATTACATGGAGGCACGTCCTTTCGCTCTCCTCATGAAATCTCTTCAAGGTCCAGAGTACTGTAATAAGATCATTACTGTCAAGCGGTACGAATCGCAGGCAATGAGTCTTGGGATAGGAAGTCATACTTCACAAGCTCCTCTGGTCTTTTTTTTTTCCCCTTCCCTCCCCCCCCCCCCTTTTTTTTTTTGTATTTTACTGCGTGTTGAGGCAGCAAGGCGACGAGGTGACAGATAATGATCACATCACTGTGTGGCAACTAGAAAGGCACTTTTAAGAAAGAGCACAGAGAAATCAGCTTAAGAGAAAACTCAAACATTTTTTTTTCCCCTGGCTTTTTTTTTTCCCCCACCCCCCCCTCGAAAATTAAATAGAATTAAACTGTGCAGTATTCTCCTTTCATGAATTGTGATTTAATGTCATTGAATTTAATCATTTGATAGATTTTCATATTATACCAAAGCCTATTACCTCACAGACAAATGGCCAATTTTCTCCATCTCACGCTCACAAAAGAAACCCTTATTAATTTTTTTTCTTCCTTTTTTTTTTTTTTTTTTGCTCCTTCATTGGGGGAAGTGGTGGAAAATGTCAGTGCTGAGGCCTGTTCAAGTTTTCTTTTTGCCTGCTCTTTTCACTGGAATTGCACGCCGCATACAACCCGTAACATCCATCGCTAGTAACCTATCTGTGAAGGAGAAAGGTGGAGGGGTTGAAAGCAGGAGATTAAAACACAAAGTGTAAAACAACCATGCAGCGAGCTCAGCACCGCAATCTCATGCACAGCTCGGGTATCTGCAGCTGTGGTTTCAGATGGGAAGATGCCAAGTATCTGCTCGCTGAATTTGACAGCTAATTTAAGGAAAGTATTTGATTAAAACTTGGTAAAACGACATTAAGTTTGAAATGACTGACTGGTCAGGAGCTGGAAATAGAGAGAGATCTGCATTACTGCTATGGCGTTGTCTTGTAAATGCCTGACATCAGTACTGCAGAGCATCAAAACTGAAATTGCTCCAGAGATGTGTTTTTCAAATGGAGAAGGCTGCTACGATTGGACAAGAGCCTACTGCTGAAGGGGAAGGAAAAGTTGGCCTAGTTACAAAGCCCCACCTACATCTCCAGCACCTACATCTACCTAAGATGAAATCCCCTACCACTGTGCTTGTCCTTGGCATTTCACTCTCAAACACCACTGCTATGAGCTGGTCACCCCTTCGGACACATACACTTGGAGACTCCTCCTCAGGGCAAGATGAGGATGTCCAGCTCCACGCTTTGCAGACTCTCATGAGCTCTATCACCATGCAAGAAACGGAGGTGTGCGTTAGCATCTGCCAATGCATGTGGTGATGATACTGCAAGTTATAGTCCCAAGAAAGGTTGAAACATCATGCCCAGTTGCTCTCAAGCTACCCGCTGTAAATTATTGCAGGAAGAGACTAACATCCATTAACCAAGTCCAAACTCAGCGCTTAAAAAACATCAACCTGAGGATTAATAGGTACCTTCAGAAGAACCAAAACCACACAGGGAAACTGAGAGAAGAATCACCATCTCTTCAAGGGTAACCTGAAATTGTTTAGGCTTTTTGCACTTTGTCCAGGAGAAATACGTGCCTATTCCACAACTTATTTAGTAAAAACCTACATATACACCATCAACTTCCTCAGTTTGGGTTTGGACCTGCTTTTTAAGAGGCATCACAAACTTTCTGACAACGAAATGAAAAAGGCAAAAATATTTCTTGGTTTACAGGTTGTTACTAAATCCTTAAAGTCTGAGAGAGCTGCAGGAAAATCCCACCAGTGCTAAAAGGCAGGGGAGGAAGTATTTGGCTGCTACAGCAAAAATGCAGAGTTTATCCGTGTGCAGTAAAACCAGCAAGTTCCCCAAACTTGGACTTAAATGCAGATGCTGCTTCACTACCCACTGAGGTTTTTCAGACCAGGAGCAAGAAGGCTGATTACACAAGAAGTATTTCCTGACTCAGTTCTTCTCTCTAAGAATTCACTGAGTAGCAGCATGCATTCTTCAGGGATTATACATAATGGCTAAAACATAGGGTTCTGCAGAAAAAACACCAAAACTACCTTGTTATTTATAGTTTTTTTTCTGTGTGCACTTCTTGATTTACAAGTTCTTTTTAGCATAACACCACGAGCATGTCTTCTAACCTTAGGGTAGATCAGACCTATCACTGCGTTCCCCCTTGAATTCCAGGTTTAAGCTCTATGTGGACAAGTTCACCAATCAAGCCACTGTCATTAACCTCACGTTCACTCATGTTGTGAGTGAAAAAAAGCATGGCTATAATCAATGGGCACCCCATCAACCTTCCCCTCAAAGCTGCCCTGTGCCTCCTATTGCAAACATCAATTTAATATGGCATGCCGTAAGAGAAGCAGAGTGTACAAACAATCAAAACAGGTTGTGCATGAGGTCCATCCAGCCTGCTAGGCTTTCATTGGCAACTAGTGAGAGAGGCCTACAAAAAGCAGAAGAGCACCAGACACAGCAACATGCACACTGATGTATCATCCATGGTTTGAGGACCTCCTGGGAGAGGTTGTAATTTTTATTTTTTAAGACTTTCATGGATTATTCTTCTTCCTATTTGTCTAATCTAGTGGGTTTTGTTTAGCTGCTTAAGGTCTTCTGAAGGTAAACACTTCAGGACTTCTCAACGTAGCACTGTAACTCAGTTCCAATAAGTTGAAGAGTTAAAGTACACTGAAAACTGAGGACAAAGCATCCTTCAAAAGTTACGTCTTCCTTCTACACCAAGCCAGCCTGTTCATTTAAATTGTGACACCTTGACCAAGAGTTCAGTTACAAGGTGAACAGAACTATGTTATACTTAACACAGTGGCTTTACTTCAATCTTTTAATTTCCTACAGCTTTATCATGCATAAACATCTCATTTTATTGTTGAGATGTTTTAATTTAGGTGTTTAGATTCATAATGCAATTACACGGTCTTGGGCCCTGAAAAATGGCAAGGGACTTTTAAAGACACTCTTTCCTAAGTAACAAAACAGAATTAACTTCCCTAGTAGGATTAGTATCTCAGTATTAGTATTATTAGTATATCTCAACTAATTCTTGCAATCTCGCAAACACCCTCTTGTGAACATCAGGAACCTCTTTCATAATCAAGGTCTCTGTCTCGGGTTGGCAGCATCATTCTGAGGGCATTAATTACCTGAAGCTGCTAAAATGCTGAGGTGTCGCTTGCTTTCACTCAGCAATAAAGCCACTTCTTTAAGACTTCTCCCTTTTCTGAAAAATCAGGCCAACTCACAGCACCGCACTTGCTCTAAGGATATACAGCATCCCCTTGTGAAGTCACAGACATGTCCTATGAGCGGGACCACCGTTTTTCAGAGAAACACAGGGAGGGAAAGTAAAAATATAAGGTATTATTTTCTTTAGCTATCTAGATGTGCCGGTGCGTACAACCGCCTCCAATTCATCCTGGGACTCATCCTTTCCAGAATCCCCTTTCCTGCTGACCACCACTGCGACACTTTTCCTTTCAACCAGGTAGGCGGAACCTGCAGCCTCTTCCGACCCTGAGCTAACAGTGGTTTTAAAGAGAAGAAGGAATCTTTCAACTTGTTTAGCCTGCAATGAAGTAGGTTAAAACAATAGATGAGCTTCACCTCCCTTGTCTTTCACTCCTCAGCATCAACATAAATGTCTTTCAGCAGCAAACCTTTCATGTCAGATAGGCTGTGACGACTGAGGCTGAAGGTTTCCCAACAAGTGACCTTTATGCCTTGGTTGAAAGTAACTCTCTGAAGATTCGGTCTAGATTTTATTAATTTCTGCCCTCCTGTTTCTCAGGTGTACAGCAATCGGCCAGCTCTATCTCCTGCGAAGCAGGGAATGAAGTTACTGATCATCACTGGAATTACAGCCAAAGAGCGTTTTGACGCTGAATAGGTGATAACCTCCCAGACACTTGCAGTACGCTCAAATCAAAACAAGCATCTGGCGTTACGGACAACAAATATGCTCACATTCTGTTGGGGTTTTTTAAGTTTCATGCAGACAGGGGAAAAAAAACCCAACAGCTAGATCTGTTGTTCATTTCTGTTTCTTTTTTAATGCCAACTAAAATCCAAGGTTTAGGGGAATGCTTGCTGGATTTTTTTCTTTTTTAAAAATAATTTTTTACCTAAAGAGCAGCTGTCCAGAGCAGAGGACAGAAAAGTGGATAAATCTATCCACTTTGTTTGTGGATTTCTATCCTCTTATATTTGGGGATAAATCTATCCCCAAAATAAGGATGCATATACTTAGCAAATCACACTCCTAAAACCTGGCTAAACCCAAGCTTGTTGAACTCCAGACGCGATCAATGCTTAGAAGAGCAGAGCTTGGGGTTCTCTGTGTGTGCAATATGAATTTCAACAAAACACTATTTGCTGCGATTTCAGCAACATTCAGTGCAGAGGAGGGCTGCACAAATGCCACACAAGCAACAAACTGCACACAAACAGAATTCAGCAGTAACCTTAACAGCATTACAGAACTATTTCAACCCCCCCCAAATCAAACATGGTACACCAAACACCTTCCTAGCTATCTGCTTTGAATGCAAACCCTTCCAGTTCCACATAAATACTTAGCTTTGTTCAACACTGTAGCCAAAATGCCACTTTTCTAGCACTCTCACCACAGAACATTTTTTAAAGGGATGGGAATATTTAATACCTAAAACTTCAGGCACTTAAAGAGACCAAATGCAGAAACAAACCCTGTTCTTACTGATCTATCCATCACCAAGATGCTGCACAAGAGGGGGAAACACACTCCACTCCTGTATGACACACGCCTGCGCCTGGGTCTTAAAATTTCTTATATATTTCATTTTTTAGAGGGAAAAAAGCCTTATTAAGGTATCTCTTATAATTTTTATCATTGGGATGCTGCTACTGCTGTAAGTGGTGGCTGAGCACGCCAGCTCGGGTCAATGGGTTCCCCATCTGTTGTAAAGCAGTAATGTGGATTAATCAGTAGGGGAAACCAGTTGTTCCTAAATTGTTTCCATGCCAATTTTTTTTTTTTTAAATTTGTAATTAACTTATTCAATAATCCTCAGGCTTTTTGCTACTGTGTTATCACATGTGGGCAACCCCCTACCCCAAGCTAGGGTGCTCAGCACCCACATGCATCGCAGCATCATCCTAAGTAGGGGTGTGCTGGGATGGGCTTTGCAGATGGATGGATCAACAGCTTCCAAATGAGTTTGTTTAAATTAACTTTGGTATGTCTACACATAGGGCACAGGAATACACTGAAAACTCTTCCCTAATGCTAGCAGGAATGCTTTATTTCATTCTCATGTGTTCACCCATCCCACAGTGAGAAAAATCTGCCAATTACAGAAAGAAGAACAACTTCCCCAAGAAACCCTCCTACATGTATCTACTCCTACTCCACAGCAGGTTGTAAATACTAATAGTTAACTTAAAGGGGCTACGTAAAATAACTAGGACGACAAGATTACCAGGAGAAACTTCTGTGGAGTTCCTCCATCTGCTTGCCTGCACAACCACAGCACTGTAGTTAATTATCCTGCAAGGGACTGGAAAAAGCTTTTACTTGAAGCAGTTTTGGTGACACCTTAGTTCTGTGCATTACTTCAAGCAACACAATCCATACAGGGGCCTTGCCACCAAACAGATTTGATTCCAAAGGTTACAAACTCTTTAATAGGTGAGTAGTTTTGCCCTTGCTGCAGCTGCAGGTCAAGATATTAGATTTCACATCTTCCTTGCAGAGAAAAGGGAGTGACGACGCTGTGACTTTTTTGTGCTGGAAAGGTTTCTGAACATGCTGTCCTCTGACAGTGTCAGAAGGCTTCTTCAAGACCATAAAAAGCCAAAGAAAAAAGAGGAAAAAATTTAAAAAGAACACTGAGCAAAAATATATTCCTTCATCATGGTGCTTAATTCGGTGTATTATAAATAAGCACCAGCCTTAACATCAAGTCCATCTGTCAAATGAAGAATCTACTCCTCCACAAACACTACAGCTCATCGTTTGCATCTCTTTGATTGAACACATCTCAGTGTATCCACTAAATTTCCAAAATTCCCAGTTAATGTCTTCATTTTTATTTTTTAAGCCTTCGGTTAAGAGACGCCTCCTCGGTTTTAAGTTCAGCCTGGCAGCAGTATACATAGGAGAAAGATGCACCTAAGGAAATGTATGGTAAAACTCTCTGGAGGGGACAATGCAGAGTGCTGTGCACAGAGCCAAGCACGTTTAAATCGTTTTCAGCAGAGAATGCCAGTGGGTCAATCATGGGGAGACCAAGGCAGGTGGAAAGCTGGAGGTAAAATGCATGCAGTTTTTTGCAAGCATCATTTCAGTTAACAGCTGTATCGCTCCCAATTTACACAGAAGATCAAATTTTCAGGTGTTACATAAATCCCAGAGATGATGCCAAGCACTGCATTTCCCTGATGCTGGTTTTGGGATGGCTAAAAGGGGCCAGGAAGTCTTGGGAATAAACCAGCACCTCCCTCAGCTTCTTTGCACCTTGTGTCACCCCCTCCTGGACTCAAGGAGAAACCAAGATGAAAGCAGTGAAAATTTTGCTTATTGGTAAAAGTACAAATGAGAAGACTGACTAAAACCTTTTACTCCATCTGCCACACACACAAAAAAGGGAATATATTTTCATTTCAAACTTGACTGCAGCTCATCTTCACTGCTCCCTTAGACTGTAGACAGAAGAGTGACTTTGGGGTTATAAAATGTGAAGAACTCAAGCTTTTGAAATACCTTTAGCAGTTCACCCCAGGAAAATAAAATAAAAATAATACAACCTCTCAGTAAACTGGGGTTCATCCTTACCTACGAGCCAGAAAGCACAGACCTGGAGTTAGGAGCTCGACCGAGCAGATGAAGAAAGCTGAGGGAAAAGCAATTACTTGACAAGAGGCAGAGAACAGATGGAGTTTTGTTAAGAAAACGGTTCTAAGAAGAAACACAAAAGGTCCTTCCTCATCCTTCAAAAGCTCTTTAGAAACCAGCCAGGAAGAACGTGGAACATGGATTTACAGAGAAAACACGGAGTTTGGAAAGTCTAATCGAGTCGCAAATCACATTCGCTACTCTACCATCAATTCCTGAAGTGAGCTGTGTTTGTTTTGCCTACTCTGCTGGGAGAGAAGATAACTTCACAACACTTGGCTTTGCCTGCAGCTGCTTTGCATCTCCTTGACCAGAGGAGCAGATTCACCCATCTACCTGGAACATGGTTGGACTGGTCCGACAGTGATATTGGCCCCATTGGCCAGAGCTCTTGGTCAATGACCTATGCAGAGTGTGGATGCTCTAGATTTGATGCTAAAAGACAGTGGTATCTTGAGCTTTCTGCAGCTCCTAAAAATCTCAAGAGATGGATTGAGGGCAGGTTCAAGCTGAATTTCTGGTTCATGGTTCAAGCCATGAAGTTTTAAAACTGTCTAACAAGAGTAAGAAAAATAAACACCGGGAAAGGTCTTTCTGTAAGGAGTATTTCCAAGAAAGCTTTTTAATTTTTCTACTTGTTTTCAAGCTGAAAAAGCCTCCTATTATCACTGACTGTTCCAGCAACCGCAGCAGCACAAGGGTACCAAAACAGACGGGGCTCTGAGCAGCTCGTTCCCTTTGAAACACAGCACTGTATAATCCTGCTCTGAGCAAGTTTAGACAGCATGGTGGGAAAAACACCGCTGGTTGCTGGCACCTTGCCTAATGTAAGCATTCCTGCTGTTACCCTCAAAAACACTGAGAATTTTTTTTCTTTTTTTTTTTTTTCCTTTTTTTTTTTTTCCAGGGACAAGTTCTGTACAGAGAACTAAAAAAACTTCTCTCTGGGTTTCACTGCATTGGAAAAAAAATTCACAAGTATCTGAGTTTCCAAAATAAGAAATGAATTTTAATTTCCATCCAACTGCAACATGGTTGCTTTAGTATTTTCTGTTGCTGCAACCATTGTCTCAGAATAAGCTGTAGAGAGATAAACCAAGTAAGATGAAAGCACACAATCCCAGAAAGAGAAGGGCTGTGCATGTGCAGATAGTGTGGAGAAAGAAGAATCAGCATGACCTTTATGGACGGGCATAAAAGAGATGAGCATCAGTCCTTGGAATTAGTGAATCACCCTGGGCTCACTAGTGTCCATCATCGTGATATCTGAATACTTGGGCAGAGGTCAATGATCAAAGCAGGCACGTTCAAGGAGGGAAGGAAAAAAAAAAAAGACTGCAAAGTGCAGTAAAAATGCTAGAGTTTGCTGAAGACCAGATTTAAACCTCATTGAACACCTAAGCTTTGCTACAGACAAAAATGAAGGAACCCAGAATTTCTGTTTGAAAGCTGACACTTGAAAAGCACCTGGACCCAAAGGAAGGGAACGTAAAATCCAGAATTACCCAAATAATTTAACTCTGATGCATTGTAACCGTCTGAGAATAGCTACTGCAGGAGGATCCTCCTCCTTCCTTTCACAGTGAGCTTGGGATTTCCAAAAGGAATATATGGTTCTCCCACGATTATCTTTGCAGTCTTCAGTACCCCATTTTCAATAAGTCACCTGCTGCATCTCAAACACTTGATCAAAGTTGCCAAGGTGAAGCATGCATCTCTCAGAACCATCTTCCTTTTACTGTTTAATTTGGATTTGTGGTCTTCAAAACAGCAGTAATCCTCTGAGGGCTTAAGTCTACGCTTATGGCGAGTGTGGAGGAAGAAAAAAAAAATCAAAAAGGAAATCTGTTAGGTTATTGGATGGATTTGTAGACACGTGCTGGAGAACAAGGAAATAAGCCTTTTCCTAAGGAAAGGTTGAATTATTGAACTGAAAACTGCTTTGAGTTGCGAGAATGATGTGAAAATACTACGTCCTATGACATGGAAAAAAAAAAAGCCCGTAAGAGCCTGAAGCATCTCAGACACTTGCCCCACCAGCAGCCAACTGGCTTGTGATATAGGCTGGACCCAGACTGGAGCACTTCCCATTGTTCAACTTCACAGTGACCTCAGTGAGATGGACACTACCTGCCTGCTCAACCAAAAAACACACCAGCCGCAACTTCTGGCGTGCACCAACATGAGTACTGGAGAATACAGTCAGGCTGTCACTAAGAAACACTGCCAGTGCCCACTCACCAGAGAGTGGAAAATGCAATCCCCAGCCTTCGTTAGTCTTTCTAGAAACTCCTTTGTGGGAATCTGCAATCATCAATACTTTTTCTGAGATGCCCTTCTTCTAAAAGGACAGGGAACTCGAGCATGCTTCATTGCTTTCTCCTCCAGCTACCGCTGACAGATGAGGCTGACTGTCCTGTCAGCCATCCCCTCCCAACCTTGCTAAGGATTCAAGGACCAGCAAGATGGGTTATCCGCTGAAAGATGCCCAGAGTTCCTCTCACATGTGGCAAGAACACACCGTAGAAAGCTTTGATTACGTTCTTGTGGCCAATTGCTGTTTTTCACTGGGTTGTGCTTTACAAGAGATGTTATAAAGATTTTAACAAGCCCTGTGGCCCACCCAAGACTGAAATCCAGAAGAGAGTGCCCATCAAAAGACGTGTTAGAAGAGACAGGTCAAAGGAAGCTGATGTGCTACTGTAGAGATACAAGGGCTGTAAAAGCAGATGTGGGCACTCAAGCTGCTTTTAAGGCCCTCTGTGCATCACTGAGTGCTGCTTGCCAGCCGGTTCTTGCCCTTCTGGAAGCAAATTTATCCGACTTATATGGGAGAGGACTGTTTTTCTGAGTTATTGCAGAACAATTTCAGACTAACAAGTTAAGATGCTGGAAGATGAGAAGTGCAAGAGAAAACAGTGAAGGATGATGAAGGACCACCTACTCCCTGCTCCCATCAGAAGAGAGATTTCAGGGGCAAGATGCACGACGACTGCAGATTCCCCATTGCTCGCTGCAGGTCAGAAGTCCACGCTTGCAGACCAGGACCACACAGGCTCCTTCTCCACTGACTTGTGAAAATAAATCACCCCAGGAGAAAGAAAACATACACGTATTAACTACTTAGAAAGAGATTTTTTTCAAAGGCTCTTGATATCCAGCTGGTCTTGATTCATATTGACTTCCAACAAAATGGTCTTGGACCAATGGTGAGTGCTCTGAAAAACCCTCTCTATAATTTGCCATTGAGGTATGAAAATAAGTGGTGTAAGAGAGATTGTTAAAAAAAAAAAAAAAAAAAAAAGGCCAAAAAAACCCCTACAACAAATTAAAAATGAAAGGTTAAAATAAAATTTGGCTTCAGGCCATATACTAGGGGGAAACTAACAGTAAAGATAGTTAAATGACTGGAAAGAGAACGCAACAGGAGCTATTATGAGAAAAAGCTGATGGGATTTTAAAGAAAGGATTTGTATAGATAGCTGGGGAAATAAATTCTGTATGTGAAAGAAGTGCAATTGAGAAATTAAATAAATGGAAAATAAGGATGACTAAGTAGTAGTTAACATGCCCCTTCTCAGTTGTATACTATTATCACATCTATTTTTAATGTCTCCTCAGCTGTCCGCAATTGTCATCCTTTTTTCAGAACCTGTTCCAACACTCTTTGATACTGAATTAGCTGTTTTTTTACTCTCCAATGCTTACAACCACATCTTTTTCTTACTCAACACTCCTCTTTTCCGACAACGTTATTCCATTGTCTCCGTTTTTCATCTCTCCTTATATGTTGACTCCCCAGTTTCTGAGCTTTCCAACCACCCTTGTTCATTTTTTTTTTTTTGTAATTTTTTTTTTCTGGAGCTCTTTTGGTTGAATCCTAGCATGTTTCTTTTCTTCTTTTCTAAAGCTACAAGCATGTTTTATAGGCTATCTGGCTACTGTACACATTGTTACCCCTTCAGAAGGGCATTGAACAGCTATAGCAGTGTTCACGTTGGAAACAGTAAGCTAAACTAACGGAAAAAAAAAAGAAGTTCTTTCTGGCTTTTACTTTCTGGTTCTTAAAAAAGAACCCAAACATTTAAACTCTCCCCTTTTCCTTTTTATCCTCAAAGAACACAATCTTTCCACAAGCAGCTGAATATTCAAACAGTAACAGGCATCAGAAGTGTTCATGATTCTAGAGCTTGGGATGTGTCTAAGCAGAAGATGCACGACCAGATTTAATAATTCTGATGAAGCACACAAGTTCTAACGTGATCCATGGGGCTACTGAGTGAACCTGACTTTCTCTTTCTTCTTTACCTTACAAGTATACCTGTACCTTACCCGTAGGGCTAACGATGCTCTGTATTAACTCAGAACACTTTTACTCATTTAAAGAAAAAAACAGTTCTAAACACATCTCAGTCGAATTCACCATTGTGTGATGCTCCAGGTCATTCAGCTTCGGTATTAAGAGATCAGTCTTTAATTTCCCTACTTTAGCACAATTCCCTTTATCTTCCGTATGGCAAAGCCAATGATGCAGTTGAGTTCTACCTAACACCGCTCTTTGGACTAAGACTTTTCAAAATTCAGCCTTCCACCACAGCCTAAGCTTACCTTCAGCTGTGCCTGAGATACCGTCGGCTTTGAAATTGCTTGTGCTTTTCTTCCTGCGGTGTTTCTTTCTGTTGGCGTGAGGCGAAGGAGGTGGATCGAGTTTGGGGCTCGTCGTACTGGATATACTTGGGCTTGAACACACAGAATCTCCTAATCCGGTATCTGCAGTTGGAGGAGGGAAAGAAGGAAATAGAAAAATACTGAATAACTTAAATTAACCATTGCTTGAATCCAAGATACAACCCCCTGCAGCCTGGTAGCAGCTAACTTTTGGAGCTCACTGAGTTGCATCCAAACAATATCCATTCTTTTTCATAAGGGTGTAAAAAAGCAACTTGGCTGAAGTTCCTATTCAAGTCCTGTTAAATCAACAGGACTCCGCATCAATTTTAGAAGCTGGCCAGCTGGAATGCCCAAGAAAACAATGGGAAACCATTTTATTACTTCCAATTGCTGTCTCTTACAAAGATCTCATAGATCCTCAAATTAACGTCTGTAACGCTAGGACATTTTAATACATAACGGAATGGAGAGACCCTAACATCCTCTGAATGCTATCTGCTTTCATTAATATTAGAGAGAGACTCAAGAAAAGGTGGTGATGACAATAAAGGTGGGAAAACAAGGTGACTAATATATGCCTGGTACAATTAATATTGTGTGACAAAGGGTCACTTGCTACCTGCTCCCCATGAAAAAATACCATCCCGTGTTTAGTTTCCCACTGTATTAGCTATGGTAGTGTAACATGCCACAATTTTAAGAACTAATGACAGAGTAATTTTCTCCCCTCCCCCGCCAATTAGCTCGCTCAACCGAATCAAAATTAAAGGTCAATGACGCCCCCTTCTTGTAAGGAGACCCATGGTCTCTTCCCTGGTCCACGTAATGGTTTGTAATACACAAATGCCTTTTCCTTGAGTAGCTCTTCTGTTTTTCAGTCCAGGTAATCTAAACAGAATTTAGGAAAAGCTGAGGAAATTACGCCATACTTGAAATTTCACTCTCCATCTAGGTCCTATCGTACAGCAAACGCTCAAGGAACCTTAATCCAGTAAGGTTGGTAATATAATTTTTAGTTGAATTGCAACTAATCTTTTAGTTATGAATAGTGGTAAGTGCATTTCTGTTTTGTTGGTTTGGATTTGGTTTTAATTATAAACTTGAACATCCTAGACTTGACTGAAAATGCATTCTAGTATGTACCGTGAAGCTGACGCAAAGGTTGGTTAGATACCACATTGCACTTAAGCGCAAAACCAGGCTTGAATTTAGGATGAATGAGTACATCAGAAAAATATAAAGTCAGAGACTACTTAAAGAGTAAGTTTTGATTTTCAGAGTAGTTAAATTTCCCTAAAACTGCCTATATGAAAAGAAGACTTATTTTTTATTTCTCCCCCCCCAATAAAGTTTACTTACTAATTACCCGCTAAGCACAGTTGTGCTGCAAGTTATTAGTGGGGGATAAATTATGCAGCTAATTGCCTGGCAATAATGACCAAATCAAACATAAGCTTTACATTAAGGATTTCTGTTCTCTTCCTCACGTCCACTATTTTGAAGCCAATCAAGTATTTAATCACAGAAGGAAAACAGGGGCATGTATCTTCTCTATATCCATATAGGAGGATCTTAAGTATTTGACCCAGAAATGCTCAAAACATCTGTCCTGGCAAGGGTGCGCTGTCTCTCCACGTGAAGAAGGTGGCAAACCCCCATGAGAATCCGTGCCAGTGCTGAGCATGCTCCCGGCAAAGGGAAAACAGATACCTTTGGCTCCTTGATGCCAAAGGAAGATGCGGAAGAAGATGCCAGCAGTAGAGGCACGGCCAAGGATGCAAGCTGGTTACTACTGGGTCTAAGCATTCACATCTAGTTTGAGACTTAAAAAGGTTTCCTACTTTGAGTACTTAAAAAGAAGAAAAAACCCCAACACACAGACACTCCCCTTCCACTTCCTTTGCAGCAAGGACCTGAAAATTGCCATGTTGCGCCAAGCCAGGTGCAGAGCCAGGCACTGGCAAGGACCAGGGCACCAAAAAACCATGTCTCAGATTTTCATTCGCTTGCAAAAATCCTGAAAATTCATAAACATCAAGGAATAAAATCCCAGAGAGCCAAGAAGGCTTATTCACATCTAACACAATCTTTCAAACTGTTTCCCTTTTACACCATAGAAAACACGAGGCAAGTGGCATACAGACAGGCCTCTTCCCAGCTTTTACTTTAAAAAGAATCATCCCATTTTACTCACTCTAAAAAAAAAATAAAAATCCACAAAAAAACCAGCTCTGCCATCCTCTCCCAAAGCTTGTTTCCAAACATCCACAGTGCAGAGATGCATGCCAAAGTGCTGTGGTCCCCGAGGCAGCCATACGAAGCTGCAGCCATCGATACGTGCCACTCCATTTTCGACGATGCCCCAAACTCGTAAAATGGGGAAGAAAACACACCCTGATGTAGAATGTATTTTTCCAGCATGATCCCTGTTCAAAAATGTTAAGGTAGATCTATACACTCAACTGTGCCTTAGTCTTATTTCCAGGCTATAAACTGCACCAACAAAACCTGCTCATGAGCTCTGAAAAATGAGGAACGTACAGTTCGACTACTCACGTCGGGGAGCTGAAGAATTAACCTCCTATGGTAAATCCTCGTTATCCGCAGCCCTTTCCAGGTAATAACCTGCCGTCCTTGGGTCAAACGGCTCTGAAGCGAAGAGCCCGACACTTTCCCTCCCCCTCAACCAGAAAAGAAACGCGACTCGCTCCTAAACGGGTGCCGAGCTGATATTGTTGGTGTATTAATGCCCCGTATTCCCGGTTTCGGAGACCACCCTTTGAAGATGGAAGTTATTTAACATTCTCCCAGTTTAAAATATGAGCAATCAAAAGGCGCTAGGCTTACACGCTGTGCTTTCCCATTTCCCACTACTTCTCTTGCCTGACAAGGTATTCTTCAAATTGAAAAGAGGGCTCCTGAAAGCCCGGCTTCGGAAAACTGTAAATGAGTTCAGGCTTCAGCCCGCTGAATGCAATTTCATACTCCTGACTGAATACAAATAATGCATTTTATTTTGTATCAATTACCACGCCTGAGAACAGACGACCACTGCCGGCGCTATTAAATATATTAAAAAAAAAAAAAAAGCCAAAAAAAAAAAAGCCAAAAAAAAAAAAAGCCAGGGAAAAAGGCATGCCAAATTAAAAAAGCAAGCGCCTCATTACTTCACATCTAAACCAGCTTTGACAGAGGCACTGCAACTCATAAGATGCGTTTCACTGGGCTGGGATGGGCTGTTTTGCAGCCATCCTGTGCATTCAATGTCAGCCATTAGTTCTTCCCAATCGGGCATCAATGTTCAACGCACACCCGAAAAAATATATAATACTAGTAATAATAATAACAATCTGCAGCCTCTCCGAGCTTCAATACTTGAAGTATGAGTCAAAGAAGCAGTTTCACTTTTCACTCGGGGAGCTGACAAGCATGACTAGAGGGGGAATAAAATAACATTCAGTTCGCATAAATATCAAGCGGGCTGCTTGAGACTGATGGGCCAGGAATGTATTCTTAGCCATCATTCTGGCAGACAGGCCCAAGGACACTCATAACTTATTTTACAATCATTTAGTTTCAGCTCAAGTGGAAAACGTGACAACTTATCTCTGCTGACAAGATGCCATATCGAACCTTACAATTAACTCTCCCACGATTATCTGCCCAGCCCATCATTAGCTTCGCAGTTTTTTGATGGACTGTACGGGCAGCTTTCCTTGATGATGGTCATCATTTGCAGGATGTATATCTATATTATACCACATTAAGGACAAAACTCTCCCCTTGCCACGTAGCTGGGGTTGTCCTCGCCAGCACATCCTCTCTCCTGCAACTGATGGGCCACGTTTGTAAATGACGTGGAGGAAGACGCTGCTGAAAAACACCTTCTCCTCCAAAATGGAGCTCCATCACTGCGCTCCCACCTGTGCCTGTGACCTACAGAAGCAGACTAGAGATGCAAACAGCCAGCCTTTCCCCCTTCCCTCTCTCCCCAGGGCAACCATTAACCTCACATAGTTGTATGTGAAAGCTGATGTATATCCTCATGCTTTACCTCTGCAAGCTCACAACGCCATAAGGAGGAAGATGTGAATTTCACACGCGTGTTCAGCGACTTTCCATACCGACAAAACCCTGTATGTCACCTTGCAAGGTGACTTTCTAGTTTTGCAAGTCAGGAAATATTATTGCCAAGCTCATACCAAGGGATGGGAGAGCTTCTGTGCAACCCAGTATGACAAAGATAGGAGCTCGTTACAGAAAAAGTAGCAAAACAGTAAACCCAGAGTATGCTGTGGGCAACTTTACATTTATGCAAGTTAACTAAGGCCATTTTAAAATACGCAGAAGCTTGGCCCATGCTCCGGAGCAACATGTGACACTTGGTAACCAAACCCCTGAAGTTTGATATTCCATCAAGGGATGGAATATCAAAAACCCTAATCAACTGCATGACACATGGCATAAGACAAAAGTTCTGCTTGGTCAAATCTGACCCTCCTCTGCAGAAAAGCATTAAAAAAAACCCCAATGCAGCTTTTACTTTTAGCAAGCAAGTCCCATGCCTGCCACTCCCCTAGATGCATTTTGTAATTACAGTCGTTAGGAGAAATTCACTTTGGTTATGACAAAGGGGTGGAAAGGATGAAGTACGTTGTCGACAACCACAACCCAGAGTTACGAGATGGAACATTAAAGGAAAAAGGAAACCAAGCAATCCTCCTCAGAAGAGTCTCAGGGGCTGTGCTGTTGTACTGTGTGTTATTTGCCATTTGACAGGCTTACATTTGATACCCTCTTGCAGTACTATGCTTGCAAAACCCACACATGTCCCACTTCTTATCTCTTTATAGTTTTATTATCTGGATGCTGCATGTCCTCCAGAAACCAATCTCAAAGACAAGTCCCTCTGTGCCCTCTAAGGACGTGAGAGAAAGCCCTCCTTGATTTGAAAAGGGGGAGAAATCCAACTCAAACCTGGCCTCGACGGCCCTGGCATGGGATACAACTGACCTGCATTCCCCAACTCCCAAGCATCTGCTCAGAGCGCGCCTGAGATCTGGACTGAAACCACTTCACCTGCAGAGCAGAGCTGGGGAAGATACCAACAGAGGAAATCAAGGAGAAGAACTAAACTGGGCACAGCACGTAGGGGCCAAGTGCACCAGGCCAGGGTACAAGGACTGGGGGTGCAGAAAGCATGAGGAAAAGACGTAATGTACAAGGTACGGGAATAGCACAGCACAAAGGCTGAGGTACAAAAATCCGAGTGCGGAGCTTCGTCTTTGGCCCACGGTTCCTATTCTCTCTCATACACACACAACCCTCTCTCCTGTGTAACCATTTGCAGCGGAAACAAGGATATTCTGACCTCTTCTATCTTCGTGTCTTTTGATTTATTTCGTATTTTTGTCAAATCACCTATTTACAAAAACTTGAAACAAACTCAACAGGTGACGCTATTCTCCGCAGACCAAAGTCCAGCTTGATCTGGTTTACATTTTTCTTGCATCTTCTTGTTAAATTTTTCCAACAGGCTTTCAAAGTGAAATTAGACTTTTTTGTCAAGCCCAGCTCCCCAACGCGGCCTTATTCTCAAGTGGCTGGAGATTGATTAATTTGGGTTTTTGATTTGCTGAAGTGACAAGAAGTCAAACGTTACAAAAGCAGGACCTGGTGAATGGGATCAATTAAAGAGCAGAAGCAGCAACACAATTAATAGCACCAGGTTCAAGGGGGGAAAAGGAAAGTGCTGATGACAAAAACAACAGCAACAGCTCTGACTGCAGCAGGAATCTTTGCCACGACCCAAGGAAGGATGAATCCAAAGAGGGTGGTTCAGAACTTTTTACTGTGCCATTAGTGTTGAAATGAAATAAGGCAAAGATGTCGGGAGCTGGTGGACTGAATAATAAAAAAATAGCTGGACACTTTCATCTTCTACACATGTGTTTTAAATAGAGGCGAAAAAAGCAATCCTTTTATTTAAACAGGGGAAGCAATAGACTAAAACCATCTGTAGTTGTATTTCAGACCCATTTCCCCAAGCTGAGATTTTTCTGGCTGTGAAATCCAATGCTCTACAGCTTCCCTTTACAGCTATTACCATAAATGTTCTATCAAGTTCTTTATATTCCTCCTCGGCCTCAAACCGAAGTTAAAGGGATGCTGCAATCGCACAATGACTGCAAGAAGGCTGGAGTCAGGCACGGGTGTACAGGACCGACATTAAAATCCTGTCAAAACTGCAGCTTGGGCAGAAGTCTGCAGATGATAACACACACTCGTGAGCACAGGAAAAGGGGTGGCACAAGATTACAGTTTACAGGCTGTGTGGGTGTGGGGAACCCACAAAAAAAGGAAAGCCCAAATATTTTTTAAGTACACAGCGCTCGTACCTTTGGTGGGAATTGGGCGCGTCCGGCTGTCGTTTAGCTGGATTCAGCTTGGACACTCGAGCTATTGAGGGTTTAAATTAACCTGCTGCACTGAAGGAAATTAAAAGGCCACTCTGAGCAGAACTGGGGGATGGAGATGAAAGAGCCTGGGGAATAGTCTCTTTCCACAGTACCTACCATTTTTCCAGCCTTGTGCCTAGGGCCTGTAAATCACAAAGCTATCCTGTCACATACAGCAAGCCCCACCGAATGCCCATGTTCCTGCCTCCTTTCCTCTAAGAGCAATGTCAATTAAATAAGACAAACAAAGCTTCCTTCTTCCACAAAAAAAAAAAAAAAAATTAAAAAATCTCCCTGCTTTTGGAAGGTCTGGCTTTTCCTATGTGGCAGCCTGCCTTGAGCCAAGCAGACCTGAAGGCGTGTTTGGCATTGACGGGATCATTTCTGCTCGGCAGCCTGATAAGCCACTTTGCAACATGCAGGGGATGTCACCCACAGACCTGGGAGAGAAAGGCAGTCGCAGGGCAGCACGGTACAGGGATTGCAAGGACTGATGCCTGGAATTTCGGAGATACCAAGACCTTCACTGCCATCTCCCTTTATCTAAAGGAAAGTTACCTCTAGCTCATTTCCTGGCCACTGCAAAGGAAGCACGGAAGCAGAAATGTCATGTAGGGTTCAAAATAATCCC
Source organism: Rallus limicola (assembly GCA_022605955.1). Taxonomy (NCBI): domain Eukaryota; kingdom Metazoa; phylum Chordata; class Aves; order Gruiformes; family Rallidae; genus Rallus; species Rallus limicola. The sequence goes on from JAKCOZ010000008.1 coordinate 37,182,063, forward strand.
CCACCAAAGTACATCGCTCGCTACATTTTCCTTCCTAAGGAGCAATGTGCTACAGTGTGAGCAAAACACCATCTCTCTCCCTAGAAAAGGAAATATTCCTAGCAAGAAAGGAAGCAACCGTACACTGGTAAGACCCTCTCAAAGCCACTGAAGGAAGTAAGCTCCTTGCATCACAGAAGGAATTTACCAGCTGACACGAGGAGAGGAAACGTCTATTCCTGAGCGACTCTCCTTTGTTGCCAAGAAGGCGACAAGCAGCATCAGCGGTAAAGACTGACTGTGTTTCAGAGGACCTGCAAGCCTCCGACCGCGAACTGGAAACTAATCTTTTCCTCTGCACGTCTTGCCTCAAGCAGGTTTAGGTCAGGGGCAGAGATATTATAAACTACATCCCCAGTTAACACAGTTCACTGATTTATCTTATCCCACGTTACACAGACGCATCTTTGCGTTTGTCCCCTTCGTACCATACGCCGAATACACCCCGTGGAAAGATCAAGCATGACAAGTTGTTTGAACACATAAGGACAACAAGCTAGAAAGAAATGCAAGTCTTAGATGTTGCAGGATGCCACCACATCCCAAGGCAAACATACTTCATGGCTCCTGCTGAACAGACCTACAGACTAGATGTAGAAGGGATGTGTCTAATTCCTCTGGCATAATGTTTTCGCTGGGCAGCATCAGATGTGTTGAGAAGATGTGATTCTTACATGGTGTCAGCACGAATCGTTACATACTGGGTGGATGATGCTATGGGCACTGCTTCTCCTGGCCATCAACTACATAGAAGATGGAGAGGTGAGGAATATTACAAAAGGCAGCTAGTTATGGGGATTAATTTCAGGTAACCAGTTCTTAGCCACCCCACGAGGGGGAAAGGGGATGGATGGTCCTTTTGAAGACAAACCGTATGGCTGTGGAACGGTTTCAGGGCAGTATCTGCTGGTTTGATTCCAGGTCACATCTACCTGCCACTTCTGAAGCCAGGCAGACAATCGGACACCACAAGAATAGTAACTCACTGTGGCATGCTGGCCCTGGGAACCTATCAAGACCATCATAAGTAATGGTGATTTACAGGCAAGTAAACACCTGGAGCACCACTAAAAGAACACATTGTGGACGAACAAACTACATAAACACCATGACAAATACTGCTTTCTAACCTTGGTCACAATGATATGCAAAATAACCTTGGTCACAATGATATGCAAAATAAATTATGCAGAGAGGATCAGAGCTCCGCCCTCATCTATCTATCGATCAGCATGGTCTTCTGATTGCAGAAAGAACTCATTTAACAATATTTTGCTTTGAAATAGAGCCTTGAGGTCTCAGGGCACTTGTAAAATGACAATCCCATGCGGTACTGAATTATCTCCTACTAAAATATTTACCTTGTACTTAAGACAGGCTAAATAAGACAGAAAGGAAGAACTGCCTCTCTTTAAACTGATGCTCAGAGCCAGGAGAGCCATGTCTCCTTACTCTACCCTTGCACTTTAACCTTCAGCCTGTATAACCTGTGGATAACTTCAAGGATCAAATGCGCTCACTGGTAATTGAGGTTAGGAAATTCTGTTGCCAGTCTATGAGACTTCAGCAAGAAGTCTAAGTACCATTGTTTTGGACAAAACCAGAGACTTTCCCTGTTAACGTTTTACAATTAAAGCCACAGAGCAACTAGGCAGTTAACTGCATTGTGCTAGGTAGGAAATAGACTGAAGCTTTCCTGCCAACATACGTCACGAGTACCGGTGTCAGAAAGGAAAAGAAATAATGGAAGCAACAGCATAGATACTCTTCATCGAAGGCAAAGCCAAGCATTTTCCTACTGCAACGACCTACAGCTGGAAAGCAAAACCCTTAATGCAAAGCCGTGTCTTTGCAGGTGTCAGGTGACACAGCTGTCATTGGCAAACTTGGTTTTAATTTTATTTTTAAATTCAATCAAGCACTCTTTCTACCTCTTCCCAGCTCTTCCGAGGGTTTAGATAACCCAAGCCAGGCCCCTTCTTATGCCCTCGTGAAAACCCTGCGCCAGAAAACCTGCTCGCCCAGAGCGACTCGTGAACCAGATACTCCTCATCGACCTGGACCGTGGGTGGCAGGCACACCCATTGTCGAATGAAGGGCTGATATCAACTGTAAGGAATGAAGAGCCCAGAGAGTGGAAAGGAGATGCTCTTCCACCTGCAGGAAGGCCAGGTTTCTGCGCTTCAGCTGTCCCCCAACAATCAGCGGGTTGTGAAGGAGTTGCGTATCGGATTCGACACAGAGGCTTCTTTCACTCCTTCAACTGTAGATGCTGTGAAGAAGCTTTGAAGCGTTAGATTCCATAGGTAAGGTATACACGACAACCCTCTAAGCCCACGCTCTGTGATCTGGACTGGAAAGAAACCCAGCCTGCGAACAGACATGCTTGATGAGACAACCGCTCTCATGTTAATTGGAACAGAGACTTCATTAAACCGGAGAAGAAATAGAAGCACCGTGTGTGTGTGTGCATGTGTGTGTGTGTGTGTGTGTGTGTGTGTGTGTGTGTTTCTTGCATGTGCTTCATCCGGATCCCGGCAAAACAAAGCAGTGTGCTTCTGGAGACGCATTAAGCAAGGAATCTAATTATTATAAACCAGTGCTTGAACTTCCAAACCATGGACATCAAAAGAAGAAATTCTGAAATTGGGACTCGCTCCAGTAGTAGCTATACATTGGTTGTTACTTTCCCAATTTTGTGTTTAAAACGTTACTAAACTTGATCTAAACTAATAATGTATTTTATTATTTCACAGATAATAAAAATGGAGATAAAAAGATCAGGAAAACCAAACACATACCTGTCTGGGGAGTTCACTTATTTCCCTGCTGAAGTCTCACTTACAAGGCTCTTAAATTTGGAAATCATTGGGCTTAAGGAATTTCTAAGCCACATTATTTGAATTAGAAGAGTCTACAAAGCGTCACACTTTGCTCTTGCAGTATTATGCCTTTCCTGTACATTGACTTAAAAACATGTCTCAACTGATGTTATTATCCGTAAACGTTATTTGTTTTTCGAAAGTTCAAAAATTCCTGTAGGATATTGTGTGAATCCAGCTCATGTACTTATTTCCTTGCAACTATCATTTATCAAGATACATCGCTCCTAACCATGTACAGGCACCCTCACGTGGGATGCAGACCTTCAGCTAGTGCCAGAAGATCCGTCCTTCCACTGAACATAGTCGACGTGTTGATATCTTGGGCACAAATTAAGCAGCCTAAGACCACAGGCCACATTTATTTCTGTGATAATAGAACTATCTCCAACTATCCGGTGACTGACCTGCCAAGAAACAGCATGGCAAACCTAATTCCAAGCTGCGAGCGCTTCAGATTAAAGCAATCTTAAACTACAAGCATAGGAGAAAAAGAATAATCTTTGAAAGATTAGACTATGGGTTCATACAGATGAGACTGCAGGACATCCTCCCCAGTGAAGAATTCATTTCGCACAGGGGTGCAATCCTTGTCCATATTAACCCTCCCATTCTGGTAGATACTAATATAGATATGGAGAAAAGAATATATTCTACAGACTTTGAAGTGCTGTTGTCTGACAGAAGTTGAGCATCTGAGCTGCAGAGAAACAGTGTGCGGCTGATGTTAGACAAGGAGACAGCGACGGAGGTCTGTGTATTTTAAAACACAACCTAAAGTTTAAAGCACCCTGTTTCCTGTGATAGCTCTTTCCTTCACTGCTAAGGACTGACTTTTGGTGGTGGCTGAAGATGGCAAGTGATGTACTACTGCAAGTTGCAAATCCTGCGCTTGAAGGGCAGGAGTAGGGACTGTCTCCCAGGCATCAGCTACAAGCTGGTAGAGAACTTCTCCTCTTCTCACTTTCCTGCCAGACTAAAATAAATTAATAAAAGGCTTTGGTTTGAGGTGGTTCTTCCTTTTCTTGAGAGTGTGGAGAAATGGAGATGTGACAACCAAACCCAGCTACAGGCAGAAAACGCACTGATTTATTGAATATTGCCAGATAATCAAACCAGACTAATCAACATCAGCCACTAGAAAAGACCCCCAAATCTTCTGTGTCCATCCCCCCCCACCCACCCCAGGATTATGCCATATGTGTTGCTATTTCAGTTTAAATTTTAAGCGAAACTAAAAGCAAAATGTATATTTAAGCATCCATAAGTAAATGTTGGGAAAAAACAAGGCTTTATAGTTCCACTCAAAAAGTTAATTTAGTCACATAAACAATTTACTGACAGACGTTTGGCACTTCAGGCTGTGAACAAGATTAAGATGAGCATGAGGTTGCCAATGTCAAATTATCCGAAGATGAAAACTCACATTTCTTGCCATTTTTGAACCAAGCACAGGATTTAATTGCTGAATGCAACAATTCTTTATATTTTAATCAGGGGGATGGAGGGGGCAGAAAGAAGAGGATCTTAAACAAGGAAAGCAGATGGGTTTCTGGAGAATCACAGAATCACAAGGTTGGAAGAGACCTTTAAGAGCGAATCCAACTGTTCCTGTCCTACGCTAAACCATGTATCTAAGTACCTCATCTACCCTTATTTTAAACACATCCAGGGACGGTGACTCAACCACCTCGCTGGTCAGCCTGTTCTAGGCCCTTACAACTACAGAATTGTAAAAATCCATAGAGTACAGCTCAGGATTTGAACAGCAGGGTTAGGTAAGTTCCTCTTTGGAACCCAGCAAAGTTGCACACAAACACCCACAGATGCACTATCCTCCTCAAACCTCAAGACACAAGTTCAGTTGACGTCTCAAAGGTCTATTGGTGCCACCTCCCCCCTCTACAAATGATCCAGAAGAACCTCTTTTGTTCTTTTAACCTGTAAAGCAACATGTTCTCTGATGGATGAGAAGTCCAGTGGGAGCAAATGGCTCCTCTACAGCTTGATTGTCACTGAGCTGCAACCCACAGCCTGGATGACGTGGTGCAAGGAAACAAGCCAGCAATGTTTGAACACCTACTGCTCAGAGACAGCAGATTGCAGAGGTTTTTGCTCCAGATTACTTGGGGTTTTTTGCAGCATGTCATGCCGGGCAGAATTTCAGGAACACTGAAAGGACAGATGCCCTCCTTCTACATGACAGGATGGGTTTTTTCCCATCATTTTGGCAACAAACACATACCCAGAGAACAGGAGGTAAATCTATGTATGGTGTAAACCCGGTAGGAACCTCCCTAAGGAAAGCCATCACTCTGCCCTGCACACCTCATTATTTTGTGGAACCATGGTCTGCAAAACTGCATCTTCCCCTCTATGAATTGAAACCAATCTGAAATGGGAAGTCCTGCAGGGTACAAGCATCATTTGCCCCAAGCAAGGTGCTGCGGCAATTCTGAGAAAGTATGTTTCCTAATCCCTGTCCTGAATGGAAATAGAGATGCTACTGCACTGGTGGGACCTACTTAGGACATGGTTGCATGGCATTTTTTACTATTTCTGGTTGACTAGGCTACTTCAGGTAAGAGTTTGTCAAAAACGTCAACTGAATTTTAATCCTGGAAGCTTCATACTGAAAGGGGATGGTTCCCCAGGCATTGCTAAGAAGTAGCACTTTATAAACCAAGTTCATAGAATCACAGAATCTTTAAGGTTGGAAAAGATCTCTAGGATCATCAAATCCAACTGTCCATCCAATACCACCACGTCAACCAAACCATGTCCTGGAGTGCCACGTCTACACATTTTTTTGAACCACTCCAGGGATGGTGACTCCACCATCTCTTTGGGCAGCCTGGTCCCATGCCTGACCGCTCTTTCCATTAAGACATTTTCCCAGATATCCAATCTAAACCTTCCCTGACCCAACCTGACACCATTTCCTCTTGCTCCTCAAGGTAGGTCAGGCTGTTCAGAAAGCCAAGGCAATAGTAAGTCGTTGTTAGCAGAGTTTACCCTGCTGAACTGTGCAAGTTTCCCATTTGAAGTATTTGCCAGAATCATTCCATCTGTTGGTAACAAAAGGGTGTTAAAAGTACCAAATCATTCCCTTTTCCTTCCTATTCTTCAAGATAATATAAACTACTTGCATATATACTGGCTTATACACAGCAAATTTCACAATATTAAATATTAGTAATTTCAGAAAACCTCAGACTAGCTCTAGAGCAGCAAGGAAAAAGGAGAACATGACTTTACCTTCACTTTGCAGATGCTGTAAATCTATCCAAAATGATAGAATTTATCCTAGTCAAGAACTTGCCTACTGAATTTGAACAACTCTAAATGATGTTTTCCTCTGGTCTGCTTTTGAAATGAAAACATTACGGACTCTCAGGAAGCAAGTTGAACCATTTTCTGTTTCAACATGTTGCACAAGATTCCATCATTTAATCATTCCCAGCGCTTAGGATCAGAAAAGTAAGGCAAGTTGTAAGGTCTGCATTAATATAAACACTCCAATGACCTCTCATACCTCATGGCACAGTGAGAACTCAATTTCACATTAATAAACCCCAACACCAAACTGCTAGAAACTCAAAAGACACCAGGTATTACAACTTACATAAATTACAGCCGAGATCAAATGGCCCGTACAAGCAATTGTACAGTGATAAAGCCTAAGTGGATGATATTTAAACAGATATTTGATTTACTGTGGAATTTTATATCGTGCTAGAATTCAAATGACAATTTACAAGTCCAGAGGAAAGAAATCCCTGTCCCGTGCAAACTACTGTTTGCAGTGCTGTTTCAGAAGAGCTTAACAGCATAACTTTAAGAACGAAATTCTTCCCTGTGATATTCTCAGGACACAGCCCCAGAAGCCAAACTATAAAACCTGACATTTAAGAAGAGACTGAACAAGCTCTGCTACTTCATCCCCAGGTAGGAAGGAACAGCTTGGAGTCTTTTGTGAGCTCAAAGTCTCATGAACCTCATTTCTGCTGTCTCATGTAACTGTAGCTACTTCCTTATCTTCAATAAATGATGCCAAGTTGGAGGATCTGTCTCTCAAGCTCTTTACAGTAACACAAATTGCAAAGAGCACATAGCAAGGCAGCACCGTCTCTTATGAATGGCAGCAACGCCACTGGTTAATATTCATTGGTTTTCCACTGGGAAAAACCACGCATTTCGTGCTCAGGCTTGAGATGCTTCACAACAGTAATCCTGGGCAGCTTTTCCTCAGTGCCTCCAAACCACCCTCCTTTTCCCCACTATGGAAGTCTGCAGGAGAAAAAGAACACAGGGGACAAAACAAGAGCCGAATCCATGGAGGAGGAGCAGGCAACACCCGAAGAGGTTACGAATGGCTCCCCCCTGCATCCAGACAACCCTTCTCATTCCCCAGCAGTGGAGCAACTATAGATAATTCTGTGTGTGTGTGTGTGTGTGTGAAATAAATAAATAAATGAATAAATAACCCATCAAGGAAAAGATTTGTCAAAGAAATATAAATTGCAGGCTTCCAGTGGGATCCAGGAAAACCTCTTGGCCAATAGTCGCAGCAGCGGTAATTGTTCTAAATCTATCAATAAGGCTAAGCTGCGCCTTCATTGACTGCAAACACCAATTTCTTTCATGGAGGATTATAAGTTGATGTTCATGGTTTCTCTACCACCATTAGGGTGATAAACAGTTTAAACTACATCAGGATCTGACACGTAGATCAATTCTGGGTCCATAAAGAATCTACACAAGAGGTTCCCGGACAGGGATTTACTGCCCCCAGTTTTTATTCTCTCTTGCTGCTAAAATTACTTCTGTCAAGTACTTACAAGAGTTAGGAAAAAAAAAATAAATAAAAAGAATGTAAAAAGAATTAATTTTTCATGTGCTGCTGCAAGAGCCTTTTTAAATTTCCGAGTTTTTAAGGCAAATATGTTACTGCATTTAAGATTATGCTGAGCAGCGGGTGGTATTTAGCTAAATAGTGAGCCACTCGTGCGCTCTGCTCACTATCAAGCAGACAGCAATTTGAACGACCGAACTAAGCTGTCTAGATTTTCTCCGAGGGCAGTCACAGGCTTCATGTTACCGGTGCCAAATTATATTAGACATTTAATTTTAAACCTCAGGTACTTAAATGTAAAACCTTACAACAGTAATAGTCATAAAGCAGTGGGGCATTCCATTTCAGAGAATGGATTTTTCTATTTTTCCCCTTTAATTTAACCAGCACCTCCTGTTTTGTGGCTCTGCCCACTACAAAGTAATTTATCTAATTAGGAGATGTTCACAGCTGCTTGAAAGACAGAAGCCCCAGGAAACCAAAGGTCTGGTTTGGAAGACTTTGAAAAGTTCTCCGGAGCCACACAAAGTATTAATTTAATGTGGAGGAAAAAAAAAAAAAAAAGGTGCTGAGAAAAATTGGATCCCAATATGTTATTTTGTCTACAATAAAACCATGTGACAATAAGCAGGCGTATTTCTCCAGTACATTGGCATTTGAATTCCAAAAGATGCTTAGCTTCTCACCATACCTGCTGCTCACGCACACTATTATCTTTTTATGACTAAAATTCAAAAATCTTTTAATGGGAGGAAATAAAAAAAAAATAAAATAAAATAAAAAAAAACAACCCTTTCCTGAAATTAAAAAGGGTTTTTCATGCGTCAACTTGCCAGCATAAAGGACACGTCCACGAGCTTACTGAAAGATGATACACCGACAGCAATGAATTATTCTTAAGGTTCTGTAGCAGTTTGATCACAATACTGCAATTTCTGCTTATGCTTAGTTGCCTAAAACTCACCACGAGTCTTTTTTCCCCCATTAGTCCTTTCTTTCTCATGTATTTTTTTAAAAAAGGTAATTTAAATTCTATTTTAAATTTTTTTTTTTTTTTTTTTACATTCAGAACTGATCCAAGTCAGGCTTATTCAGAAGTTCCCACCAGTCACCTGCATGCTTTGAATAAATATTTCCTAGATAATTCCAGCTGTCGTCTCTTTCGATCCAGAAGTAATCACATATGAATGTCAAGTCAGAAAAAGGTACTCTGTGTACTTGGAGTAGTAGGAGAGTGTAGGAGAAAAGGTTCCCTTCATCAGGAATAGAGGAAAAAAAAACCCCAAAGCAACAGCATTCTGAAGTAAAGGGGAAGAGGCAGGAATTTAGGTTGTATTTCTGCTTTTCATCACATTAATTACACGGCACTTCTAAGGCCTCACTGAATTCTGTGTTTTGAAGATTGCTGCTCACATCTAGCACTAGGGAGCAAGGGGATGGCATCTGCTCACCTCTCTAGGTGCAAAGGACTGAGGACTACATCAAGCTGAAGCTTTGGTATAACCTTTTAAAAGGGAAATAGAATTGAGGTGGGTTAAAAGAATGAAGCAGCTTGGGAAAAGGGAGAGGAATATATACAGCCTGAACCGTTCACGGAGCTCGGCCTAAAGGAAGCTGAGCAGGGCGATGCTGATTGCCCCAAAGGACTGGCCAGTTCCCAAAGGAGCAGGTGAGCTGGGAGGACACAGAAGAGAACAAGGCTGAACATTTTATCATGTTGCTTAGCCGTATCTCTGTCCGTTGCAAAGGCTGAAATAAAGGATGCTTGCTTTTGAAAATTCTCCATTAAAATCTCATACTGTTCTGAGGGAAATACCACGTTCCTGGAGATGCTTGTTCCCAAGTTCAGAGCTCCAGAAATGCAGTGCTTCAACATGGGAGCTCACTCGTGCTGCTCACAGCTAAGGTGACTGTGATTTTAAACCCTCCGTTCTCATAAGGTGCTACTGAAAAGCTGCCCAAAGCTGCTTAAAATCCCATTGCTCAGGTTCAAACCTTAAACCAATACACACATATATGGAACATATATACCAGCCCCTTAAGAGACCTACAGCAAAACTGGGAAAGACTGTTTGTGAGGGCATGGAGTGACAGGACAAGGGGCAAAGGTTTAAACTAGAGCAGGGCAGGTTTAGATGAGACATGAGGAAGAAGTTCTTCCCTCTAAGGGTGATGAGACCCTGGCACAGGATGCCCAGAGAGGTGGTGGAGGCCCCATCCCTGGAGACATTCATGGTCAGGCTTGATGGGACTCTGAGCAATCTGATCTATTGAAGATGTCCCTGCTCACTGCAGGGGGTGGGACTAGATGGCCCTTGAAGGTCCCTGCTGACCTAATGCAGTCTGTGAGTCTATGACATGAAATAGTTTTTGTACTCCTATAATTCTCACTATTTTTGGGACAGCCATTGGGAAAAGCTTTCCTGTCACTTCTCCCAACCTTCCCACACTTCTCCAGATCCTCAATTTCTTCTCAGCTCATTCTTCTCTTTCATACACTCATCTCAATCCCAGTTCTCCCTGCCCCAAGAACCATCAATTTCCCATGGTTTCTCCCAGTATGAACCATCTCTGCAGCACACCAGAAAGCCCCAAGTCAGCTACAGGTAAAGAGCATTACATCTCTGTCCTTCCCAGACACTCCATTGAGGGCAGATGCACCATTCTGTTAACAATTATCACTCACAAACTTTAAAAGCAACAACCTCTGTCTCACTGTTACAATCTCATCGTCAGAAAACACCATCTGGAATAGCGTTTGCTCCTTTCAGCGCTGCGAAACGCACCGCAGAGGCAACACTGTGACTATGCTGGGAGTGTGCATACGTTACAGCCCAAGCACAGCAGAGGAAGGACACGCCAATAAAAAGGTCTGGAGGATAACTGACTGCTAATACCTACTGCACAGAGTAAGGAAATAAGAATATCAAGTGAACGAGCTACATTACGTACCTGAAATTAAAATTAAGCAGTATTATAATTATATTAGCTCTTCCTGCTGAATAAATATTGGATTGATCTGTTCTCTTTTTATCTAATTTCTCCTTTTTCTCTCAGATGCTGGAAGTGTGGCTTCCAACAGAGCATCTGGGAGAACATCAGTTCGCAATTTCTTAGTAAAACCAAACCACCGAAATCGCCCTTCACCCCAAAGCAGGTAACCCCCCCCAGGCTCCAGGTTTCTTACCACTGCTAATGCCAGAGTTTGCAATGACTGTTGCCTCACTCCACTGATCTGCACTGGAGACCGAGTAAGAGCGCTGATGCATACCATCCGGACGACTGTTGAAGGAGACTAGACTGATCCCACTTGCCATCTGAGACACAGATGTGCTAGTAGTCACGTTCCCTAGACATAAATGGAAAACAAATCGTGTCAATACAGAAGACAAAATTGATTCGCATGAAGATGGATGGGTGCATCTTAACAGAGCAGAAAGAGAGATTACTTAACCAACACAAAAACCAATGCAGCTCTCCCTGAAACTCTGAAGACAACCATCCTGTGACCAGCTTGGGGCACCACAGATTTCTTTCAGACTACTCCAACTGAAGTAGGAACTTCTGATGAAAGAGCCTATGCTTTTTCTAAGATGTCAGCTCACTCTGTTTCTTTCATCTTCTGGAAAACACAATCTTGCACAACCCTGCTGTCAGGCACACTTTGCATAAGTTCTATGCTCGTTACAGGCAAAGCACAGAGGCCAAACTAAGCACAGAAAATAAATTTATTCTTGAAAACCACTGTTGATGCAAGCCACCAAGATGAGACAACTACACCAACTCAAAGGGTTTAAAAACAATCTACCTCCTTTAAATAAAATTTCAGACAAGTACATCCTTCAAGTAAAGCCAAGGACACGGTGATGGGGAGCAACGACTCACTAGCTTTGCAAGACCAAGCAAAAAAACCTTGTTCATATTTTGAATCTTAAAGCAATATCGTGACACAAAACACACTCTGGAGGCTCGTTCCACGGCCTGCAAATGTCATCCCTGCGTCTCATCATCTCATCTCACAGCAATACACCATCACAACTCTAACTGCAGACCTACAACCCAAAAAGATAAGATACAAAAGGTAGCTTTAGCCAATGAATGCTAGAAACAATTTCACTATTTTCATGATCCTTGAGGGATAAAAGAATAAAACGTTGGCAGGTTTGCACGTGGGGACGCAACAGGGAGAGGTTACTCGCCATAAAGTGGGTGAAGCGTGATCTGGCTGAATAAATGTTAGAGTCAAAACAGGTAAAATCTTTCCAGAAAAATCAGAGTTCTGATAACCTTACTTACAACTTGCTGTGGACCAGAGCTGGCTCTTCAGTTTTGGTTTCTGAGCACATTCTACCCCCTCCCCAGCATCGGACTTGCATATTACAGAGATACAAACAGTTTACAATGCTAGTTTCATTCCTCATGTCAGGATCTCAAACGGTGCCCCACAGGTTTATGGATTTAACAACACGTTTTAAAAACACATGTAGAAGGAAAGGAACAGACACAATTTTATCAAATACCCTAACACTTTGTATTTCCATTGCACCTTCTACTGATGAGTTCAGAAAAATTAATGAATTAATTTTCAAAGCTCCTGTGAGGTTGTTAATTATCTGCTATCATTTCCCCCATTTTTCAGAGGTTAAATGACCCAGGGCCACAAAGGAAGATTGTGGCAGACTTGAAAATAAAACCCAGATCTCCTGACTCCCAGTTCTATCATTATGTCTTTTCCCAGAGCAGCCTTTGGGAAGACAGCAGAGCTTAGTGAACTACTTTGTGTTTATTAGAGTTGGCATAATTGTCCCTTTCTCTCCACTCCTTTCCCAAGACTAAATCTCATCTTTAGTCCTTAACACAGATCCATTATCTGTCCACCTGAGTCTCGAATGCGCTTAGTCTCCAGAACTTCTGTTTGGCAATCTCTACTTCGTAGACACTAAATACATCCAGAAAATCTAATCTGCACAATTATGCAACGTCTAAGGTGGATTGTGGAACCATGATGGGACCTCCCAAGGCAGTGCTTTAGCTACTGGCACATAATTCCTCTCTAATCACCTTCCCTGTGCAACCTTTTGTCCAAAAGAATCCCATAATCAGAGCGTCATATGCCAAGCTGTTGCAAAAACTTATGCCTCCAACAACTGGTCCTCTTCAGGACACTGAGTGCTGAGAGCAATTTTCTAATACTGGTGGTTTTACCATCTTCTAAAGACATCTTCCAGAGAAGCCTTCAGCAAAGAAATCAGGCCTACAGAAATGAAGGTACAAAGCAGAGGATTAAATTATATCTCAGTACCTTAAAGTCACAATAGAAAATGGGAATGCTAGCTGACAGCACATATTCTGAGGTCTCTTAAAAGAAATACCTCCTTCCAAATGAACTTTGGTGATGCTGTCAACACACACAAAGCGTTTAAACTGAAAGAGGGTAGATTTAGATTAGAGATTAGGTGGAAAACCTTGCCTGGAGGAAGGGGGAAAGAAGGTCCTGGCACACGGTGCCCAGAGAAGCAGCGGCTGCCCCTGCCTCCCTGGCAGAGTTCAAGACTGGGCTGGATGTGGCTTTGGGTACCCTGCGCTGGTGGGAGGTGTCCCACCCAGGGGATTGAGTCACCAACCCTGGATGTATTTAAAAGATGGGTAGATTAGGTGCTCAGGGATAGGGTTTAGTACAGGACAGGTACAGTTGAACTCGATGATCTCAAAGCTCTTTTCCAATTCTGTGAAAACAGGAGACCTCACACGTTCTCCAACTTCAGTGTCTATCACTAACACTGCAGACCCCCCCCCACAAGACCCCATATGTTCTTACTACAGCCAAGCACACAGGGGAAATCCCACACACCTTCCTTAGAAACTGGCACATCAGGAGCAGGAGCAGAGTTTTGCTACAGATTCAACGTAACTGTAAAATTTTTATTATACATCATCTTTACAAGGAAATGACATCAGAAATGACATCAGAAATGACATCATAGGTGTTTTCCAACCTAGTGATTCTGTGATTTCGTGAGGTGCCTTTCAGATACCCAAATTTATGGGGGGGTGTCTCTGAATGACTGAATGGTCTTTTTCTCTTTTTCTTCCACCCCAAAGTAAAACAAAAGATCCTTTCTGGGCTCAGAAGATTCTCTATATTCCCTTCTGATTAAAAATTTTTTCAACAGTTCACACTTCAACACAGCTAAGTGGCAAATCTGCTGCAGTTCCCTTGACCACACTCAAGCTGCAGTCACAGGATTAGGAGATACCTACAGACACTTCAGATCTGTGTTGTTTTCAAATGAACACACAGAACAGTTACCAACTTTTTTTCTGCCCTTCTCATTTTGTTTATTACCTGTTAAAGCTGTTAAATTTGCAACTGAGTTAACAAAATCAAGCTTACAGGTGACAATTCTGTGGCAGGCTAATCTGAACTCTTTTTTTTTTTGCCTTGCTTTTGCTGTGGCACCTTTTTGGGCATCCTTATAGATCATTTATTGGTAAATGACTTTGGAAACAACCCCCCTTTTTTTTTTTCTACAAGGCTCTACCCTGCCAGACTTGAGCAATGCCATGAAAGCACACTTTCAGCCTGTAGCCAACTTCTATGCTGTGCCTAGTAAAATGGGAAGCTACATTTGATGAACTCCCACGGGAGCATCCCCTTAACAAAGATCATGAAGGAGAAAACTGGTATGCAAAAGCTGAGATGGAGTGTTTCCTAGGTAGCATGTGAAAAATAGAACAATTCCTGGACATCTCTGCCTAGATGACCCATCCCCATTACTCCATGCTAGGTGGCTGAGTTGCAGAAAGCAGCAGTATCTGTATGTTGACATCTTTCATCTAGTTCACAAATTTTTTGCTCAAAAGCACCCAGTCACCTTCTAAACACGAGGCAGAAGACTTCTACATCATCACATCAGCACCAAAAGTTTTACTTTCACCTTAATGCCATTGCCTGAAACTCCCACACCCCCCATTATGACATGAACATGGTGAGGAAGTGACGACCTCCGCAAACCAAATAGGAATTTTTTTCTTTCACTTCCCATTTCTGAACAGTATGGGCTGCTGGCAAATAACAGCTGCTAAGTCCCATCACCTAATATTTTACTATTAGTGATGCAACCAAGCTCAGCTCTTTCTTTTTTTGTTGCCATAGTTCAATAACCCTGCTACGTGCAACCCTTGTGATAACATTTATTTGAGGTGAAATCTCACTTTGTTCACATGCTATAAATTTTTCCATGATATATCAACACCACACAAACCAGAATCCATGGGTAGATACCAGAAAGGCCAGACTACAGAAAACAGAGCATGCCCGTTCCTCTTCCCCTCCTGCATGCACTCAGCTCGAGCACAAACTCGTTACTCACAACTTCATTTAAAACCCATTATTTATCATCCCATCGCTCATTTTGCTACCCCGCAGTCTAATCGCAGCGCGCCCGAGGATGTGTATTCCACCACCCCAGTGAGCACTAATGCTATCACACCAAAACAAGGACTACAGGAAGGCAACTGCTGGTTCTTGCACACTTCACATGCTGCACAAAGCTTCTACAAAACAGTCCCACTTTTTTTTCTCCCCCCACCTATAACAGGACAACCCGAGGTCCAGACCTCCACAAAACCACCATCCTTTATTTTTGCTGAAGGATAAAGCCTCAACAGCAGAAATCACCTCAGTCTTTTAGCAGGCAAGCCAGGGACAGTTAAAAAGAGGAGACCAGCAATGCACACTGAAAAGCAAAACATGTATATTGGGTTTGGCACATGAAGCCTTTACATCAAGCTCTCATGCCTTGACACATCTGTCATCTCCCCCTATCTGCACACACACACACACACGTGCATGTATCATCTATATGTAGCCAGATCCCAGATCGGTATCTACTGTGACATTAATGTGAAATCCATGGCCAGCTACCTGGCCCATTCTGGAGTTGAGAAAGTGCCTCTTCAAATACATCATATATGCATCAGCTGGTTGCTTAAGTTGATTAGCAGGGGGCAGTTAAATTACTATGCTAATCCATGTATTCTCACCACTGTTTCCTTGATATGGATATGTGTATATGCTTACTGGGAAGCCTTGATTAGTTCAAGCTTCAATGTGTCAAAGGCTCTAGATTCTTTCCAAAGAATAATTTTAGCTGCACTCACATCCCTAAAGTGTGGGAGCTGATTTGAAAAGGTACTTACCTCTACCATATGCTATTTTTCTTTAAACAATTTGCATTTCAAAGTGAATATGGCATTTATATTTGAATGAATATCAGTATGTTGCCAGAACTGGTCTCAAATGAGCAAAAAAAGATGCGGGTCTCCTATTGAACAAAAATGTTTTCATCTACCAAAGGAGCATCAAAGGAAGAGTTCCTCTTTCTAGCCCTAGACAGCTTTATTAAAACTATCTTTTCTGATATTATAAAATACCCCGTTATGATCGCGCTTACAAAACGTTCAAACAATTAAGCTCTACAAAACCCATCCAAATTAAGATTCAAGGTAATTTCCAGGTTTGGTCAACGCTCAGCAGAAGAGCCTCAGAGAAAAGTGATCGTGACCACAGAAAGTCCAATTTAAATATCCACCTATGCAGCGTAAATAGCTGCCAACAGCCAAGAGCAAGCGACAGAAAGAGACTCGGCAGAAGAGGAACTGTGTGAAGGAGCGCACATGTGTATGTACATACGTACGTACTAAGAGGCTGATGGAAACATGCTGAGGGAAGAAGGTGTCTTGATTTCCTGTGTACAGAGGGACTCACTTTGTTGTTTCCTAAATCTGAAACGACTGTGTATGAGGAGCCAGAGCATAAATGCAAGGTCAGATCACAATCCTTAGGAAACATTATGAAAATAAGCAAAGGTTTCTACAAATGTAGGACCGTGGAAGATGCTACGTGCGGGTCTGGTCAGGAAAACCCAGAAGTTAAAGACTCTGGGGATTATACAGATTTTAGTTAAATATACAATGAAATTTAACATAAATGTTTTCTTTTGTATATGCAGTAAACTGCCCAAGCAAAAAATAAACCATTTGGGGGTTTTGCCATGTTGCTCCTGAAATGGAACAGTACGGTGAACGGTGCTTCAGCAACTCTTCTTTTGCCATATTTTAACAAAAACAACACAGAATCATCCCTGGGCAGCACAGGTTATTTTCACAGACACATCACTTTCACCTAAGCCTTCACCTACGATGCCACCCACTAACTGCAAACGCAGAACGGGTATCATTCACAACCATACCCTAAAAAAGCAAGATACAAGTGACTTCAATACTCAAAGCTAGTCTCCATTTCCTGCTGCAGACACATTTGTGATTTCTCCCGGCCATATCACTGAAGAAGGAGAAGTTATATTCAGGAGTGCAACTAATATACTCTTGAATTCATTAGACGAGCAGACATTGTGGAAGATGTGAAGCAGAACTGTGTTTTTCCATGAAGCAGCAGCGTATGAGACCCGCAGCGAGTGGCTGCACCGAAAGCCCGAATCAGATGAACTGAAACCTACTGCTACGCTTTCACCGTGGCCACGTTTTGTGTCACGCTCTTCACGTTCACAAGGAGTTTCTCTTCCTCCTCCATCCCCCACCCCCCCAAAAAAAATAATAAACCTCCTAAGGCCAGAGGGCTGCGCTCACCAGCTGTTAGAACTAATGAAAAATACATTAGAGTTGTGGGTCAGGAAATCCTGACTCTTGATATCAGAGGGTTAATTGTTTCAAATCATGTTGGGTCAATTTATGTTGCAGGAATACTATCTATTCTTGAAATGCCCTCTAATTCAGTAAAAGGCACCGTCAAGTAGATTAGGTTGGCTGTTGGTCGCCTGTTGGAAACCTAGACTCAACACTGCTCCCTGAAGTTTCTTCAGGCATCAGGGCGCAAAAGGAAAGCGAAGGAGGGCACTTGAAGATTGAGAGCATTCCCTCCCCCTTGCCTCAAGTCTGCATTACATTTATAAATTAATTCCTGGAGCTGGGCAGAAATCTCACCAGCGGATAAAGTCTTCCTAAGAAATGGCTGACCATCCAAGCCATGCCAGTTTCTGCCTTCTGCTTTGCCTGTAAATACAAGCATGGGGAGAACTGCTTTAGCTGAGGAAATCGTGGGGATGGCACTTCTGGGTTCTGTGGGTTTGCTGCCTCAGATCCCAACATCCAGCTTTTACAGATGCATCCTCCTTCCCTTGCCAACTCTGATCACACCCTGCACTGAAACCCAGGAAAACTCCTACATCCAGCTCCTCATGTCTCCAGTTGAGTAGAGGAAGTCCACATTGGAATGGACAGTACAGCCTGGGGGTCAGAGCACTGTCCCACAATGTTCTCAGGGAAGACCAGCTGTGGGACCAGGGCTGGACAGCTCCAACTTCCATAACCAGGTTCTTGAGAGGGGTTATTAACAGGGGAAAACCTACTAAAGCGTTGCTACAGATTCTGTTTCCATCTGACGGCAGCGTGCAAACAGTACACCATCTCTGCTTGGGCTTACCAGGGGCGTGAAATAACTTGAGGATACTCATAGATGGAGTGAGGTAACAGCATTCTTCCAAAACTTACTGGTTCCAGTATTGTAACTCTCCTTCAACACACCAACAAATAATTTTCAGTACTACAGCGTATGACTTTCATGTGGTTTAAACTTTTTTTTTTATGATCCCCACCACCCCCCCAGATGGATTTGTTATCTGAATATATTTCCTGAAGATAAGCGGCTATTAATAGAGGAAGACCTTCCATCTCACAGCCCGGCAGGGCAGCCTCAGCAAACTGGGCTTGATTAGTAGTGTACAAACCGAGAAGGGTCAATACTAATGAACAAACAAGGCAATGCCAAGAATTATCCTGGCAGTGGAGGACATAGTGCTGGGAGTATAACGAGAAAAGCTATTATACTCAGAGCACGCCAAACCAACACAGCAAGCGTGGAGGAAAATTAAGTCATCAGAGGAGACATCTCTTCTAAAAGAAAGTTAAACCCAAGATCTTCATGGAAGGCTTCTGCTCAAGATCCCGGACTATTTATTTTGCTTGGATCAAAGCATGCTTTCCTTTCCCAGCAGGTGTAATTTTGTTTTTTTTCCCCAGTAGTTTTAACAAATACCAGCAACAAATAAGGTACACTTTGCTTTCTGGGCAAGTTCTGCTTGTTAAGAAAGTACATCTGGACTCGGAGGTGACCATTTCCCATCAGCAAGTGCTCTACTTTGTTTTTGCTGTTATTTAGTTGCAAAACCCTGTTAACAGTCGTGAATTTAACTTTGCAAAAAAGCAACAGCGGAAAATCAGCTAATTTGGGGGCATTGTGCAGCTCGTGTGCAAGCGAAGCGTGCGTCGGGGCCTGAGGCAACAGATATAAATGCTTCCTAAATCCCTTTGACTGTCTGTGGAAGTTATTAATAATGAAATTGGAAAGGGAGGGGGGCTACGGGGAGGGATAGCTCACCTGCACGCTGGATCTGTATCAAAAGCTGGTAGGATGAACCTAACTAACTTTGAGAGCTTTCCACCAGCCTACAAACCTCCCCAAACCCTGCGAGCTGCAACCAGAACCTCTTTGGGATGGGGAGGCAGAATGAGTGCTGGCATTCAAATATCCTCCAGACTCTTAAGAAAACGGAACAAAGAAACTTTATTTTTGAAAAACAGACAATAGATATGAATGCGAGATGACTTTTTTTTTTATAGCTATTGCCACTGTAACAGCAGCTAAATGAATGCATGTCTGCAGTGTGAGCAGTTTTGATAAACAGCCTCTGCGGGCCACACAACGGGGATAATGTATCCTTAAGTACTGCCAATGAGATGCCATTCTGCACAGCCAATTACTTCTGTGCGTCTGTCACTCAAAGGAAAAATGACTGAGCCCATTAGATCAAACCTTTGTCACTGTTCCTAATGCACTCTTAGGCCTCATTAATCTGAGGGAGCAGCAACACAGCCGCCGGTGCCTCATTGCCTTCCCCCCACAACAGGCCCACGTGAATCTTCTCATCTCTCCCCCAAGTGCACCACGTTAATCAAGCTCTCCTTATTACCCCGGTCCCTGTCACGGCGGAGAGCGCTCTCTCTCTTAAATGCTCTCATTATGGTCCATCTTTAGAGCCGGCTGAGTGGAAAAAAAAAAAAAAAAAGAAAAGAAAAAAAAAATTATGAGGGGAAAAAAAAAAGCCAGAGAGAAAGAGAAGAGGAAAAAGCAAGTCCGATCACATTAATATTCATGACAATAATTAGTATTCTAGGTCACTGAATATTCATGCTATTAGTTTGGTTTTTTATGGGTTTGCTGGATGTCCTGATTGCTGGAGTGTGGAGGAAAACAGCATGGTTGGGACTTTAGATGTCAACGGCAGTTCAATACTCAAAACACATTTGTGAATTTTTTTTCCCTTTTGGTAAATCAGCTTCAACCCTCCTGATGGCTTTAATATTTTAAAATCACTGGGGGAAGGAAAAAAAAACCAAAAACCAACAACCCACCCAACCCCAAAACCAACAACAAAAAGAACGAGTAATTTTACAAAGGTCTTAACATCCGACCAGTTCGTATTACAACACGTAACCGTCAAAAATCAGCGCGATTCAATTGGGTGGACAAGACAGATCTGTGATTTTATTCAGGATACGGCGCAACAGAGGCATGAAAATCGAGCAGAGGGAAACAGGCACAGGCTGAGAAACAACAACTGCATCTTGTCCTGTCTCTAGAATCATCTGCCTGAAGCTTTATGACACATTTCTCCCCTGTATCTACCTAATTGCCATTAGTGATGGGCACCATTTGCCTGCTGTAGGAAAGAGGCGTAAGACAGTTCGTTGTCTCCTTCCTTCTCTAAAGAGAAATTCTGAGAAAATGCCTTCGTTTCCTCCCCTTCTTCCCCAGTATTTAACAGAGAGGAGTGCTTTTATCAAATATGTATTTCATTTACACTAATATTTAGCCACGATATTATGGAATATAGGGTCAAGCAGTTAAAAGTTTCTCTCACCCTACTTCTGGAAAGGGCAAATCCTAGTCCAAAGGCACTGGAGAAGATGACCTTGATGGATTCCCCTCTAGTGAGATGCGAGAGAAATCTCCAGTGTACTTAAAATTGGGCTTTTTCCCCCTTGGAAATGGAGCAAACTGACATCATCTCCCTTCATTCTGCGCAGCTGTATATCACCGAGCTAACAGCAAACCCAACCAAATGGAAGATTGACTTAGGTGATAAATAACAAAAGTTAGGTCTCAAACTTGCTGTTGTGATCTGTAGCAAAAACTCTAAAACTCATGCTCAAATTGAAGCACAGAAAACATGTCAAGTTAACGTCATCTCACGTATCACATCAGACTATGAAATTAGTAGCAAATAACCACTAATGACTGACTGCTGGCTTGGTGGGACCTCCACCAGAATTCAGAGACATTGCTCCAGGTCACCACTTTAGTCACCTACAAGTAAGGACTTTTGAGCAGATTCAAGCATTTTCCATCAGCAGAGGGGTGGCAAGTAGGGACAGGGAGGGGATTGTCCCTCTCTGCTCTGCCCTCAGGAGGCCCCAGCTGGAATCCTGTGTCCAGAGCTGGGGGCCCCAATACAAGAAAGATGTGGGACTGTTGGAGAGGGTTCAGAGGCAGCCACAGAGATGATCAGAGGGCTGGAGCACCTCCACTATGAAGAGAGGCTGAGGGAGCTGGGCTTGTTCAGCCTAGAGAAGAGAAGGCTGTTGGGGGGACCTCATTGCAGCCTGCCAGTCCCTGAAGGGAGCAGAGAAACAGGAGGGGAATCAAGCTGTTAAAGGGCAGACACTGTCAGGAGAAGGGGGAACAGACTGAAGCTAAAGGAGGGAAGGTTTAGATTAGATATTAGTGGGAAGTTCTTTACAGAGAGAGTGGTGAGGGGATGGAATGGGCTGCCCAGAGAGGTGGTGGATGCCCCATCCCTGGGGGTGTTCAAGGCCAGGTGGGATGGGGCCCTGGGCAACCTTGTGTAGCTCCAGGCCTGGAGGTTGGTGTCCCTGCCTGTGGCAGAGGGTTGGAACTCTGTGATCCTTGGTGTCCCTTTCCAACCCAGACCATTCTATGATTCTGTGATTTAGGACTCAGTTCTGCATATATCTACACATGAATCTACAGGGTATGGAGCAATTGCCAATGCTCTTGGCTTGATACTCATTCTCACTCATCATCAGACTGATCGTAACATCTGAATCCTCACAGAGACATCCAATTAAAATGAAAGATTATTACATGATCTACAAAAATACTGATTAATTTGGTGTACTTTGGATCAAGACTTGGATTCACAACACATCACAAAGGAGTGATCCTGCCCTCAAGCTTTCCATCCTGCATATGCCTGCTGGCTCCCAGTACCAGACCCAGCAACTATCAATTCATATATTATGGAAAATGGCCACTCAACATGACAGGTAGGGCTATAGATGTAAGTTAGGCTTCAAAAGTAAAAAATAAAATAAAATAAAGTGGTTAAAGAACAGAATTATTAGACAGATACTAAAATCTAAAGACACCTCATCAGAAATCTTACTTTGAAGGTATTCTGGTCTAATCGAAACATCAATTCTCTACCTTTTAAAAAGAAAAATCTGGAAGGCATTCCATGCCAACCCATCCTGATTCCAAGCACTTCAGTGTAAAATAAGATTACTTAATGACCATTGCATTGACTTGATAGATGATCCCGGTTAATAACAGAGAGAAAACTCACATTTATAAAAATGTGAAGATGGTGTTCTTCAAACATGTCTGAAGTGTCACATACAGTTAGCAAGTAACAACCTTTAGCATACTTAATGATGGCTATGGAGCTAACACATTTTAGGATACTTCACATACTGTACAGTCACTACTGTAAGTAAATTTAATAGCACCAAATTATTTAAATGAAGTGTTAATCAGGAAACAATTTATCTCCACACCATGAGCTATTTTTAGATGTGAACTTTCTACATCAGTGGCTCTTGCTGCAGCTCAGGCTTTGGGTTGTTTGTAGAGAAGAAGAAATAAATGACTCCTGGGAGAAATTTCAGGAAAAAGTTCACCTTCAAGTCAATCAGCTCAAATCCAACCCAACTTGAGAGTAAATGAAACCAGGACCCAACTCCTGGTCCAAAGACAGCAAGAACTGAGTGGGCTTCTGAAGGCACAGAGATTTGTCCAATGGCTGATTTACAGGGCTGCTGGCCCGTAGGATATTGCTACAATATGTCACTGACTAATAAAGTTGGAAGCAGGCAAGTCCATGTTATCCTCTTCTGAAGCACTTTGAACTGTGATGCATCAACAGAGCAATGTTCACAGCCATGGACATTTAAATTAAAGTCACTTAAGCATCATTCAAAAACTTGAAGATACCACAAAAGTAACGTAACTTCAGATTAAAGGGCATAAACTTCCCTTTCTCCCAACTCAGAGTTTCCTACCAAGTTAACATACAAGTATGAGCACCTTTCATAAAGTCATGGTTAAAAACCTGTTCGTTAAAGCCTACATATAACAGGACTAAACCACTCCTCCAGCCCTCTACTGCCTGGGAGAAGCAGCCCTGCAGAATCCCAGTTCTTGTACCTCCAAGAACCCAAGAAAGGCCAGAGATTGGCTTTTAACTTTTAAGGTGTCATGGCAAAACTCCTAGGAGAGAAAAAAACCCTCAACCTTTCTTCCAGGGAAGGTGTCTAGCTTTGTAACAGCCCTACCTTCTACTTAGGTGTGTTTTTTGACAGAGTACAGAAAATATTCCTTTTCTCCACTGCTCTTTCTCTTGGTTACTGCCATACCAAGACTGTATACACCAAGGGAAATGTATTTTTCCAGCTTTTCTATCAGTGTGGAAACCCATCAGGGAAGAGTCATTGTGGGGTTTTTTCCTTCATATATTCTTATATAGGTCTTTATTTTGTTTGGGCGTTTCTCTCCCCTCCTTTGTGTTTTTTTTTTTTTTCCTTTTACATCTTTGAAATGGAAACTACCAAGAAAGACTGGAACTTGGCTTTTGCTGTAGAGAAGATTGTTCCCCTGAGATATCTGCTTCCAGATGTTTGGGATGTAAACAAGTTTACAGATTGGGATAGCTGTCACTGGGAGATGGTTGTTGTATGTGTTTATCAAATGGTCTTTAAACTCAGAAAACCCATATCATTCAGACAAGGAGTGTCACAAAGCACGACTACATTCAACACATTAGGAATGACATCCTTTTAATTTTTTCCTTCTACATATGTCAAGTAGATCTAACAGCTAAAACTTTCACTTACTGCTTGGCTGTTATACATGGCGAGTATAATCCTCTTGAATTCAGGACATCTCCCTGATCAGCCTAACTCCTCCTGTTCTCATCGCAGGGCTATGGGAAGCAGCCTGGGAAAGGTCCTCACAGGGCTTAAATGTGGGAGAGACTGAACACATTTGATGCAAGCTATCACTGAGGTCTAAGAAGGCTTTAGGCAGGGAAGGTGATGAGAAGAAGGAAGACCTCCAGTTGTCCTGTTGCCTCACAGAATGCAGTGGGGATTAGAAGAGAAGCTGAATGAACTTTAGAGCTCTCTTATGGACAGGGAATCAGGTATTCTAGAAACAAGCACTGCCTCTCAGAGACACAGCGTACCAGTAATCATCAAGTGGGAACTAGGAGATAAAAGCTGTTCCAATGTGTCTCTTGTGAGATGACTGCTCCTACTCCCTGACCCACGCCTATCCCTGGCACCTATACTGACAGGCACCCATCTCAGGCAGCATCCCCACAGCGCGGATATTCTAACCCACCCATTGACAGACAAAAGGCTTTGCCTTTGCCACACCAGCCGATGCACTGGCAGCTACCCAAAATACAAGAAATTCCATAAAGGAGACAGACAGAACTGTTCCGTTCTCATGAAGGAAGGAATTTAAAGCATGACAGGTATAGGTGCTCAAACAGGCATCAAACACTATATGTGTAATGGCAAAGTCTGCACTGAAATCAGTATTTGTATCTAATAAGAGACCATAGATAATTTCAAATACACAGCACTGTAGGACTGCTCCAACAAGAAAGATGCATTGGTTATTTTAGTTTTGATGTTGGAATGGAACTAAGTTCAGATGTTTCTATGAGTTAGTGGCAAATAGGTAATTTCAGGTGATAAATGCTTTCAGTGGGCCAGTGCTATCCCCCATGTATAACCACAGATGATGAATCCTATTTCCAGGGGAAATCCTAAACGTGACATTTTAATTAAGCAGTGGTATTCTTCAAACACCTTCGCTTTTTCACTAGTCTGTACACAATTGCTTAATATCAGAAGGAAAACGAGCCTGTTCCTGACCACATCAAGCAATGAGCTTAAACACGGTCCTCACTTTTAGCTGTGGACAATACTACTGCAGGTACCAAGTCTGCACTAGCAAAAAGCACAGAAGAACAGAAACCATCGCTGTTTTGTGGAAGAGCTAAGATGTGAAGCTCTGGGAACGCAGTGTCTTTGCTCACCTGAAATCCTAAAACTAAAAATAGCAAGCACCAGTTCTTTCTGTGCTTGGTCCAGACCTCCCCCAGCCAGAAACCTCCAAATGGAAAACAAGGAACAGCCAATTTCAGCCCTGTGATCCAATTTAAAGCACCACGCAAGATGAAGGCGGCATTTTGCCAGCACAAACAATGGAGGAAAAAGCCCCTATACAGCAGCACAGGCCGCAAGGGGGAATTTGCCCACGTTCTCAGTTGCGTGGCAGGTAACTGCAGAGATCCCTGATGTCCTCCCTGTGCTCCAGAAGCTGAGCGCCCAGGACCCGCGGTTCTCCCACCCAACAGAATCTGTGACTCTCTGCATAACCCCACCTCCCCCCCATCAATATACTTGACCACGTGACAGTTCAGACTAACGAGGCAGGCGCAGACTGCCACAGTGTCTTTTTTCACCATACTAACACTCCCCTAATATTTTAACATCCCCCCTGCAATGCGGCTCTTACCACAACACAAGAGTGTTGAGAGTGACGTATGGACTGGGTGCGCAGCAGAGGAGCTGCTGACAGTAATTTCCCAGATCCAGTCTGTCCTTCTATGTATTTCTCTTCCCTTTTAAATTTGTTTCTAAGTAATACTTTACTAATTAGCAGTTTTGTTTTGTTTGTTTTTAAGCCAGTAACAACTGCTTGGATCAATCAGCTTTCTTAAAAAAACCTCCTCTGTCTTGCTGCTGCTGGTCATTTTGTCATCATGCAACAACCAGACAGGTCTCAAACATGGTCTTTAAGTAAGAAAAAGATTGAATAAAGGCACTTCTTCAGGAGAAGCAAATTCTGTGAAGAAAAAAAAAAGAGTTGGCTGATAATGCACCGACCTGAATTTCAGAAGCAACAGCTGTAAGGAAAAATACAACTACTGGCACAAATGCAACACAACCTTGCAGAGATGTTTGCATCTTCACTGACCTTCACCAAACCCTTACCCATCTCCCTTTTCTATCCCCCCGACACCCAAAGCAGGCATGAGACAGGAGGCATCCAGGTATGAAAAGGTTGGCCAACTGCCATGTAGGAGCACGAAGCTGCTGAGTCCAGGCTGTCCTCCACCTGCATTGCTTCCCCCCAGCATGTAAGAAAAATGCTTCTAAACTGTTATGCTTCCAGCTAGCTATATGGTATAATATAATTAAGGCATCAGCCCTTGCTTGCTGTGTGGGAAGAGCACCATGCAAAGATAAGCAGGTCAAGAAATTGAAGAAGCTTTGACGTAGTGTCCCAGCTGCGTGAGAGGGGAAACGAAGGCATTTAGACAGGTAACAAGAAGAGAAACCAGGTCAAACTTCCCTTGGATACAACTCTTTTATACATGAGGAGGGCATTACTTATTTCAAGACTTAACCACAGTATATCCCTTGAGCTGTACTAACCTGACATCAACAGAAGACTCTGGTATTTCTAAGCAACGTGAGAAAGACTCCACAAGAGAGGACACAAGCTCCAACTATTCCCACCACGTTATTTAAAAACACTATCTAAAAGCAGAGCTGTTTTCCAGCATTTGCACTTTCTAG
Source organism: Rallus limicola (assembly GCA_022605955.1). NCBI lineage: Eukaryota > Metazoa > Chordata > Aves > Gruiformes > Rallidae > Rallus > Rallus limicola. Next base: position 37,208,874 of record JAKCOZ010000008.1, read on the forward strand.
TGTAATCAACCTCTCTCCTCTAAAACAATCACTGGGCAGTAAAATGTTGGGGTAGCCAGGATGAGCTGTCTACTGAGCAGCTGCACATAAAGAAAGCATTACACGTGAAGAGAGTGTCCTTGAACAAAACAAATTGTCCAATGTTTGTTTAAGTCACAGACAAGTTATTTCCCTCCAACCAAGCAATCCAATCACATGCCCAAAGTGGGAAATCCCATGAGATAAACTTTAGAATACTATGTACCGCTGAGTATGTTTTTGGAAATAGACTTCCCTGTTGCAATCAAGCAATTTTTGCCTGTGTTTAAATGTCTTAAAAGCAGAAATTTCTTATTTAAGCATTCTACTGCTGGCACAGTGACTCAGCCTAGCACTTTTCTTCCCTAAATGATGAAATATTTTGTAAAACCAAAGCCTCTCCCCACACCCAGTCACCTGAATTAAACCAGCAAAATGGAACAAACCAACTGACCACAAATAATCACAGAATCATAGCATAGGCTGGGTTGGAAGGGACACCAAGGATCACAGAGTTCCAACCCTCTGCCACAGGCAGGGCCACCAGCCTCCAGGACTGGAGCTACACAAGGTTGCCCAGGGCCCCATCCAACCTGGCTTTCAACACCCCCAGGGATGGGGCAGGCAGCACCTCTCTGGGCAGCCCATTCCAGCCCCTCACCACTCTCACTGTAAAGAACTTCCCCCTAATATCTAATCTGAACCTTCCCTCCTTCAGCTTCAATCGCTTTCCTCTTCTGCCATTATCTACCCTTTTACCAAGTTGATTCCCCTCCTGTTCCTATTTTTCTCCTAGGAAGAACTCTTCCAGTGGCAGTGTCAGCTCTGTGCCTCTTGAGGGGTACATTACAGCTTGAAAAAGAGTCTGATGCCTTCAGACATTTCAGGTCCCAAGCAAACTAATATATCATGCCACGCAAGACATCCAGGGTGGCTGCTTGGTTGTACCACTGCAAAGCCACAAGACTTTTTAGTTTTTCTTTTCTTTTTTTAAACATTCATCTCAATGAGCAGCATCAGCAGCTGGAAGGAAAATGATTCTCCCTCTTCCCCAAACAGAGGGGACTGCACATCGTAAAAACGTGGGGAATTACATCTTGACTTGAAGCTTAATTATTGCCATCCAGGAGAAGACACTGGAATGGCAGTGTGACCCCAGTTCCTCCCCTGTATTGCTCAGGGACAAAAGTGTCTTTGGTGGTTTTGTCTATGGCACATGCTGGAGGTGTCTACGTTAAACACAAAAGCAAAAGGCGCTCAGGGACTTTATGGACATCATCCCAAACATGCTGACAAAATAGTATAGTGTTGGTATGAAAGTTATGAGCTTTGTATACGCTGTGTGTTTTACAAGATAAATGGTCTTAAATGTTTCTCCTTAATGCAATTTTTTAAATCCACTTAGCTGTATGGACAAACACTTCAGCAGACAATAAACTTCTTTGTTTAGAGCTCACAAGGAGCTATAAACTACTTCCATAAACTAACTAAAATAGCTTTCAACACAAGAATCTCGCTGTTGGAAAAGTCCAAAACCATGCATCCTTCTAAAGGTGGAAAACAGTGCTGTGGATCCCACAAAAAACCCTTTCATCTCCTGTTTATCCTGTTTATTAGCTCTAACAGATCAGTGATAAGGCAGCATCAATTCCCCACATACGTTAATGACTCTGAAATTACATAGCTTTCTGGCAAGTATCAGGCAACAAAGAGAAAAAGATGGACCATGAAAGGTTATTCAGCATGGGATCAGCAGTCAGTGCTTCAGAAGTTACACATCAGTGGTTGTGGGGACCTGTAAATTATTAGTAGATACCATCCCATCCCAGCAGTACACGGCAATTGCCTACAGGCAGTGGAAACACAGTCCTTCAACCTTCCTCCCCCTCCAACCACGGCATGTTCTTACCTGAATTTGGAGAGATGTGTAAACTGCTCATGTCCTTGGAGAGGCCGTTTGTTTTGGGACTGGAAATGGGTGCACAAGCTGACGTAGCTCGGGGTGGCCTCTTCCCAGGGACCTTCACAGTGGTTCTCAGCAAGTCGATTTCTTTCCCATGAACGTTCTGCATATAGTCCTGGTAAGAGGAGAAGAAAAAACAAAACAAAAACCCAAATCCCAATATCAAACAGGTAGCTCTGGAAGCAAGAGAAGTAATGAAATCTGGTTTCATCAGACTTTTAACCTATGTTCACCTGCTGGCACCCATCATATGCTTTTCCCCTTCCTTCCATGCTCCTGATGATCCCTTCATACTTCTCACTACAAATACTCCCCAAATTCTGGAGCTAGTAAGATCATCCAACTACAGGCTGGGTAAGAGGTAATTAATGACGTGGCTGGTTCTCAGCCACACGCAGGAGTTCACCGGCTAGCAGGTCCCAATGGGAAGGAGAAGACAAGTCAGTCTGTCCTTTATAAGCACCCTTCCTTGTGTCACCTCCTCTCTGAAAATGTTTTAAGTGCTCATCTTTCTCCCTTCTCAAATTTGCCTGAAATTGGTCAGCAAATTATGAAAGGGTGAAGTTTCCTTGAAACATGATCCTTCAAACAAACAAACAAAAACATAGAAATGAAAACATCATGCACATTGTGTCTGATTAAACACACTAAAAGCTGGAAGCCAGAAGGGGAAAAGGTTTTTCCTAAGTCTTCTCTGCAAAGCCCACAGAGAAGAAATAAGCTGAAAAACCCATTCGGCTGTGGAAAGACAGTGCTCAACTGCCTGGTGCCAAGCCACCGCTCCTGGAGAAATCCATGTGAAAGTTCTGCCAACTACAGGCAGCTTCTGGAAAAAAGGGGTTTTGAGGACTTGTGGGTGCTGATCAATGATAAGCTCAACACGAGCCGGCAGTGTCTGCTAGCAGCTCAGAAGGCCAGCTGTGTCCTGGGCTGAATCAAGACCAGCATGGCCAGCAGGTTGAGGGAGAGGCCCCTCTGATCTGCTCTGCTCTGCTCTTGTGAGACACCCTCCAGCCCCAATGCTGTGTCCAGCTGTTGGAGTAAGTCCAGGGGAAGCCACAAAGATGATCAAGGGGATGGAGGACCTCTCCTATGAAGACAGGCTCAGAGTTGGGCTTGTTCAGCCTGGACAAGAGAAAGCTCTGGGGTGACTGGGGTGACCAAATTGCAGTGTAGCAATGCTTAAAGGGGTCCTACAGGAAAGTGGAAGAAGGACTGTTCAGCAGGGACTGCAGGGATAGGATGAGGGGCAGTGGCTTCAAGCTGAAAGAAGGCAGGGTTAGGATAGATGTTAGGAAGAAATTCTTTACTCTGAGGGTGGTGAGGCCCCGGCATTGGGTGCCCAGAGAGGGTGTGGAAGCCCCTGGATCTCTACAAGTGTTCAAGGCCAGGTTGGATGAGGCTTTGGTAACCTGGTCTAGTAAGGATGTCCTTGCCCAAGGCAGGGGGTTGGAACTAGATAATCTTTGAGGTCCCTTCCAACCCAAAGCATTCTCTGATTCTATGAATCTGCTTTCTAGCTTCAAAGGCATTCCTGATATTGCCTGTGGGCTTCTTCAGATGAAAACAGAAAAGCAAATGGACACGGTGTATTTATCTGAGGGTAAATGACAATTCCTTCAGGTGAGACAGCCACTGAAGCAGCAATCCTGGGACAGGTCAAAAGAGATTATTTCCAGTAGGGATGGTGAATGGTCAAGCCAGTACACAAGACACCAAAGTTTTCGTCTCCTGGTACACATGGTTGTGATTACTCATGCTCCAGAAAGAAAACAAAATGATTGCAACTGAAACAACTATGAGGACACTAAAAGTTAAACAAATAGACCGTATTTTAGGGAAGGTGGGTAGCACAGGCTTGTAAAACAAAGAGTGAGAAGGGGTAAGACTACTAGACAAAAATACAGGCTTATGTACTCCAAGAGGAAACCATCAGTTTGACCTAGAGATTAACTCTTCAGTTAAGATGGAAACCAAGGGAACGGATTGCCAAGAAATCTTCAGTGCAGAGCAGCTGGGACAAAAAGTCTGATCAAGCTACATCAGATGAGAACTTGATCAACCTAAAGAAGCCTGGGCGATGATGAGGGTATCTGCAAGGGCAAAGACTTGCCAGAAAAAGACCTAACTTCCAGTTGTCCAAGTGTCCAGGGCCAAGATATAGCCAGATGACAAGATGTTCCATCAAAGACCTCCGGAATTTAACCGGGCTGGTTCCAACCCTGCAACACACAGACCTCCACATCACTAGTTATACAAGTAAAGCCCCAAATGGACTGAAAACCTTTATCAAAAATCTCGTATCAGTCCAGCATTCATTTCTTCACTGCTAACACAAATCTGTGATAAATCCCCCAAACTAACCCATCAAACCAGCATTCAAACTCCCCCCACCATACCCCCCAACTCCACACTGTTGAGAATTATCAGTAAAAACGGGAGGGGAGTGTGTGTGAACATTTTATGGGGTGAGGACACAAGAGCTCCACTGCCAAAAGAAACAAAAGGCAATCCATTACTAAATCTTCATCTGTTGGGTGTTAGACAGAAACCAAACGAAGGGTTTCACCCATAAATTATCAAGTTGGCGTAACTTTCTTGTTCGGTGTCAGTTCTTCGCAAATTAAAAGACAATAAGCAGAACATAATTGAGCATTTATTGCTTATGGGCTCTAAAATGAGGCTTAATCAGATCGTGACTAAACCTCAGCGTGTACTCTTTTTAATAGACACATTTTATTTAACGTACCGCCACCAGTGTACTCCATTGCAATTTGAGGAGGCGGCGTTTATTCCAAGTTTCTCAGATGAACAGTGAGTCCGATCCCCCCGCTAGCCTGCCAACTTGTGAGATGTGACAGGGCATTATTACAGCCCTTTTTAATTGAGAGTAAACCGGGTTTAGGTGAGCTATAACCACTGGAGAGACTCAGTGAACACTGGTGAGCGCTGCAGCCCTACAGTTATTATACAAACGTGCCCAAACACAACAGATGCTGCACAGGTATTAATGTCAGCTTAAATATTTATAGGGATATATCAAATGTAAATAATAAAGCCTCATTCATTGTGTGCGAGATGCATAGCGATAATCTCTGCGTTTCCCTGAGGAGGAGGCAAGCACCAAGTTTCCAAGTCGGCGGAGCATCCGCCCCCACGTGCACTCCTTCAGATCTGCACTTGGGGAATAAAAGTTAAAACTACAAAATAATGTCGCGGCTTCAGAAGCGCAACAGAGGGTTTGATCAGATTAGAACAGATGAGGGTCTTGCTGTCATCTGGAATATGCTGTGTTAAAAAGAAGACAGCAAGCCCGATTTTGATATGCAAATGTTACAGATATAACTCCCCTAGATGTTAGTTGTAGAAAATGCTGATCCGAGAAAAAAGGGGAAAAAACCCTTTAACAAGCCATGAGGGTAATTCAAAGCCAAGTACTTTTAAACAGCACTTAACAAGTCCCTAGAGCCCACTCAACAGTGGGCCACCCCAGAAGTGCCATCTTCTGCCCCTCAACAGCTTGAAAAAGTAGTAATTGCAAATCCATTTGCATTTTTCTTCTCAACTTGTCCATGTTCATCATTCAGCAACGCGGGGGGAAGAAAAAAATTAAAAAAAAAAAGGGGGGGGGGGGGGGGAGGCAAACAGCAAAGGGAACCCTCCCCATCCGTGCAGATACTGGGAGAACCAGTGCCCCAGCCCTCTGCACCCCCGCGCTTGCACCTTCGCCATCGCTTGTTTTTTACATTTCGCTCCTAATTATGTTGCATCTATTGCCATACACTTAATTAGCTGCATTAATGTGATTTCTTTTCACATAGTCAAGCAATTAAGAGCTATGATTGAGTTTCATTCAATTAGCCTCAACAAACATGCTAATTGATGTCCCAGATGCAAATGAGGTGCAATGAGAGAAACCTGCTAGCGATTGAGAGTTGTGGCGGGGAGACCCACAGCTCTCGGCTTGCTGACAGCAGCACAGCTTAACATGGCTCCCACCTTCCGCAGAGCCGCCTTCAGAGGCGGAGAGCGGGGGGTAGACAAGCCATTAGTGCCTCAGTTGTCCCCAGTAGATCCCTACAGGAATAACAGGCAGCGCTGAATCAAATCAATGCCGTCTCCCAATTCTCACGGCAACGGCTGGTTACGAGCCGGAGAGGAGCGTAGCGTTTTCCTGCAGCCGCGGAGGCACTGCAGACCCTGCGAATGCCACGGTTCCTTCATCTAAGGACTATAAAAGGTCTCCATCTAATCTCCAAGCTCGTGAAATACTACGCAGGTAATGGCCTGCAGTTATCAGTAACTGGCAACTTAATCTTAGTCAGCTTTGGGGCAACGCTGCCTCTTCAAGTTAAGGCTAGAACGCATCAATCAATCAATAATCCCTAAAAATAACGCTCGCTATATTGATTCTCATTGCTTTTCATCCTGAGGTTACCGTTAGCGGTTTGCTCAAATATAGTGCTGCCGAGGTGTTAATTTGACTACTCAAGGCCATTGACCATTATCTAGAGGACTAAATAAACTGTTAAAATATCAGCGAAAATCGTAAAAGCTACATTGACTGAAGATGCCACAAAATATTACTTGACAGCGCCACAAAATGAATTGCCTTGAGGAAGAGAGAAACGATGTGCCATGACACAGAATAATGTAAAGCAAAATTACTTCAGTTCTGCTCTTAATACAGCTCTCCATTTACAACAGCAGAAATTAATTTAACCAATTAACTGGACAGAAGCCTTTCAGACATGCAAATTGAGCAAATGGGTATGACAATGTCGTCTCAACAGACCTCCCAAAAAGCAACACTGATATTTTGGGGGGGGCGGTGGGGGCAGACATACATGTTTTCAAATGCCAGCAGTTGCAAAACTTGCTGCCATACATCACAATGACTTCAGATTGTCCTCAAAGCCTGAGAAGACACTCCACCAAGGGCCACAAGCTGAACCCAGGCTATGTGATGCTCCAGCTAGCTGTCTGCTTTCTCCGAGCCAGAAAGATGGAAACATCTTTTCTTCCCTGTACAGCCACACTTTGTGCTGCTGGCTGGTTGCCCCTTTCTCAGGAGAGGAAGGACACACCCTGCCCTGGTGAGGCCTCATCAGGAATATTGTGGGCTGTGCTGGGCTCCCCGGGTCAGGAAGGACAGGGAGCTACTGGAGAGGGGACAACAAAGATGTTGAGGGGACTAAAACAGCTCTCTGATGAAGAGAGACTGAGGGACTCATGACTTTTTAGCCTGGAGAAGACTGAGGGGGGAATCATATCAATGCTGATAAATCCTTGAGGGGTGGGGTCAGGAAGGTGGGTCAGTCTGTGTTCAGTGGTGCCCAGGGACAGGACAAGAGGCAATGACACAAACTGGACTATAGAAGTTCCACCTAGCCATGAGGAGGAACTTCGTTCCTGGGAAGGTGGCAGAGCCCTGGGACAGGCTGCCCAGAGAGGTTGGGGAGTCTCCATCTCTGGAGACATTCCAACCCTGCATGTATCTTATGTGGCCTGCTCAAGGGGATCCTGCTCTGGCAGGGGGGTTGGACTGGATGATCTCCAGAGGTCCATTCCAATGTCAATCAGTCTATGATTCTGTGATCTGGATCAGATTGAGAGAAAAGGCAGAAGGAAGTGCTGGATGCTGCTTCCATGAAAATGAGACTCAAAACTCACATTGTCCAAGTCTATGACGGTTATCTCAAAACACTTCAGTAGGGGACCACAGAGCATATGACAGCTCATGAAGAATGAGAGCTGAACCACTGAACTCATCTGAGTTTCCATTGCAAAAAGCAGAAGACTGAGTCAGACTTGGATTGAAATTGCTTTGGACTGTACCTCTCTCCTGTGATTGCAGTGACATGGCTAATGGTGCCACCTAGTCATCTCAGCCAAGAAACCTCACCAAGAAGACAGCAGCATCAAGCTGTAGAAGGCAAGTTGGGGCATTTTGTACTGGGCTCAGCTGCACAGAGAGAAAACCCTTTACTGGAGTTGTATTGTTTACATCATGGTACTAGGTGAAGGGGGCTCAAAGCTCACATCAAAACCACTCATCTCAGGATCTGCTCCTTCCTAGGGTCTTCCACCACGTATCTTTCCTACCCTCTTCCAATGCATGACATATAAAATGAGAGACTCTCCGAGTGCGGAGCCTTTCCATGTCTATAATGGTGCAGGAGTAAGAACATCAAGTTTTTCTCACTTTTAGTTATTAAAAGCTGCCTGTTTTTCCAACCCTAGGAACTGGTCCAGGTGCAGGAACCTTCCCAGATCTGTCCTTGGTTTACACTGAGCTTCTGGGAAAAAACGTCCAATCGGACAAAACACTCTTAACACTTCGCTTACCAAAGTCGAGACAGGCAGTGCTTCAGAATCTGAGGTGAACTACAAATTATTATGGAAAAGGAAGTTTCTGGTGGCACCTCTGGATGACATTTTAAAGGCTGTGGGCAGTGTATATTTTGAGCCACAATTCCTATTTCGTGAGCTGACCTATCGGACCCACAAAACCTATTGTTCACCCTCAGCAACAACCGCTTCCGAAAAACAAAACCCGATCCCCTTCCCCCCTGAACCAGACCAAACCCCCGGCAAACCAGTAAATGGATGGAGCCTTGACTTTTGTGCCTCTACGTGGCAGTCAGACATTTTTATTGCAAAATGCCGTCTGGAAAAGATGCAAAACAAAATTGCTAAACTGCAAAAAGAAGAAATAAGGGGAGGGGAAAGTAGGGGGGGGGGGGACACCACAAAAGGCCCCCTTCCCTTTGCTTATTGAGTTCAAAGGCATAACATGCAGCACCCTGCAGCAAATGGGAAGCTACACTAATTTTAAAGCCATAAAACGCTATAAAGTGCCCTGCGGGGCAGGACTACACTGAAGCTAGTTGCACCTAAATAAGACATGGTTCATTTACTTCGCAGCTTAGCCTAATGTAATCATCAGCGGATTTCTAGCCTAGAGTTGTAACAGGCAAATAGCCGATACTGCGGAGGCGACACTCCCAGCCATTGAGGGGCCTCAGCTAGATTGCTGTTGATTAGAAAATTTTTCAGTTTTGACAAGCACTTAATGAACATAAATCGCTCCTTGATTGGTTTCCATTTGGGGCCACAGGCACACCTAAGAAGAAACAAAAGTCTCCCAACTCTTCCCTCCCTCCCCTTCCCAGGAAGGACCTCAGCAACAAACCCACCATCAGGTTATGAGCCACAGTGGAATATATTCATCAAACGTTGCCGTTAAATTAGCCATCCTCTCCTCTTGCATATCAATACAGGCACAAGACCATTTGGCTTCATAATATAAAACTTAAGAAAGGCAATGAAATGGTATTTTCTGAGGAGAGCATCGGAAGGAAAACACGTTCTGGAAAACGCCTGTCACCCTACAGTGCTCTGTCCTGACAAAAAGGAGGTCACCTCAGATCTGTTTCAGCCACAACAGGAATCAAGAGTATTATGTTTCAGTAATAAAGAGTACTGGCTATATCTATACTGTGGAGTTAACCAGTTCTATCAGCATTGCAGGGGCAGGGGAGGAAGTTAAGGCAACACCTTCAAGACAAAAAGAGGATTGACAGAACGTTGGTTTTGTTTTTGTTTTTTTTTAAATGGGTCCCTTCATTTCCTAAAATGTTGACAAAATTCTTTGTTTGGCGCTTCACTTCTCATTCAAGACTTTGCAGTAAGAACCGTTGTGAAAGACAAATCAGAGATTTACCATCCTGAAGCATTTATATCCACAGCAGTTAGCTCTGCTGGATGGGAAGCTCTAATTTTATAAAGCCCTGTGATTAATTAATAGCTTGGCTGTCACCATTTCAATCACAACTCATCCCCACACCAAAAAAATTTCCCCCTGCCTTTTGGAAGAGGGAGCAGACAACGATGGCAAAACGTATGTTTGCTGCTCCTCACTATGTACTGCAAGTTCGAGGAGCCCTGCAACAGCACTATTGTGTTTGCTACAATATCCTACGCTAATGACGTGATAAATCTTGTCATGCCCATCCCCCCCTCCCCCGGAAATGAATGGACCCAAAACTAAAACCGCTTCACGCTCGTCTTGCTTGAGCATTTGCTGACCTGTGAGCATCTGTAAGAAGTCATGGAAGTGATTGTAAGAAGTTACTGTGAATAATCAGTTTTTCTCTCCTTCCCCCATCAAGTGGGATTACGTATTTGAGGGGTGTTTCATGGGGCGGCTTGCTGACTGTCAGGAACAACAATCTGATTTTTCCACTGAGCGGAGCAGGTGCAATGGCACTTTCAGGCAAGAATATTTCTAGTTTGAAAAACAACAAAGCTGGGGAGGGTGGTGGTGGTGGGTGGGTGTGTATAAAATAATCTGCCATGACAATTTGCCTATCCCAAATGAGAGGTCTCACTTAAGCACCCCAAACACATTTTAGCTTCTATTTTCCCCATCTGTATTTAAGCTTTTTCCCAACCCGATCTCCACTACACCCTAAAGACAATAAAGAAGTTTTCCATGGAGCTATAAAGTGAGTGATTTCTCCAGCTGTACCATTTCCTAAAAGCCTCTTCTGCTTTTAAAACATCACAGGTTATATGGTCTACACTTGGTATCTTTACCACCCCCCCCCCCCCCCCCATACACCGCGTTACATCAGTGGGATTAACACTTATTTTTTTCCATTAAGACTGGTTGTACTCCAGCTATCCCTAAAAGCAATGTAAATTCACAGCGAGATGTGTTAGAATTAAGAAAGGCAAGTTTGGCGAAATTTAAGTCATAAATGTTAGAAAGGAGAATGGTCTTCTGGACGTGGCTTTGCCAAAAAGGCTTCCAGAAAGAGTGCCAGTTGTGGTGAGTGGAAAAAAACACAGTGCCGACTCATCAACTGAAGTAATTACTATGCATGTATTTTGTAACTGTTCCTACCGTTCAGTTTTTCCACCTTAACCAATGTTTTAGGTGCATTAATGGACAGATATAATGCCAATAAAAAAACTACACATACTTCGGACAGATTTATCTTCACCGTCAGTCAAACTACATCCTCCTTTTTGCTCTGTAGCATCTGCTTAGATCACCACTCTCTCAGGAGGCAGAGCTACATCTTATGCCAAAAACAATGCAAGCAGATCCTTTTACTGGTTCAAATACGTATTTACCAAAGCCTGATTTGAGGATTAGCTTTTCACAGGAAAGGCCAGCTGCAAGGGCTCTCGGAGCCAGCCAATATCCAGCTTTACATTCCTTTGAAGCAAAAACAGTGGGGAAAAAAATAATAGAAAGAAAATCATACACACGATGGTATTTTCGAAATATAGAAGAGCATGAATATTTCTATTAAAGCAGCACAAACAACACACGTCGGAGCTATTAAACAGCCTGGGGTAACGCAACCCTGAAAATAAAGCTGAACCGAAACGATGTCTGTAGGCGGTTATTCATAACCACCAAGGAGAGCGCTGCTGCCTTGGCTATAGCAACGCCTGACTCCGCTGCCGCCGGACACGCACAAAGACCCCAGGCAGTCCCGCTAGCACGATGTCCTCTTAAAATGAGGATGAGGAGAGACAGAATGCTTCACAGGCAAGCATGCTTTCCATTTTCAAATCATTCAGGAAAATCCTAAGATGTGATAATGGTCTAAAATTTGAACTGCAGCTCTAAGAAAAACGCTGCATATTATGGGTCCTGGGAAAAGCGCTTGGATCTACACAACCCTTCTAGATACAGCCACAGAGGTTTTTTTCAATAGCCTCCTATTTCTCATCAAGTCTACTTTTCTTGGAGGAAAGGGCCAAGCAAGAAAAGCTCAACTGAAAGGCCAGACCCTCAGCCCAGGCCTCAAAGAATTTCACAGGCCCATGAATTGGGTCTGTTCTCTATCATCTTCCGAGAAGATACGTCCATATAGTATATTGTTGAAGCTCTTGAGCAAAGTCTAGCCTAATGTTGCATACAACTCCTTAACAGGTTCAAAATTTGGTATTTTTTATTAGTTTTGTTGGGTTTTTTTAAATATGTTCACTTTATCTGAGGATAGAAGACCACTGCTACTGCTCCCTTTGAGCTAACTCACACAGGCTGCTCACCCCATCAACACTATTTTTAAGGAAGAGTTTTGAATCTGTGGCTACTGCCAGATGAATCAAGCAGACTGGATGAATCCAGATGCTTCTCAAGGAGATAAGGACAAGTCCCACCTCCCCAAGTCACCTCTACAATCCTACTCACCTCAATGTAGATTATCAATCTAGGTCAGGGAGGATGGGAGCAAGCTTGAGAAGCAGCATTATTGCAATACAAACCTCAGCAAGCAAAAAATCCACCTTGCTGCGTAGGTACACAGGATTTACATAGCATACATGTTCTGCAGATGGGCAACAGACCTTCCTTCTCATGTATTTGAAGGAGCTGTTCTTCCCCTGTAAGATGCCACAGCACTGTGCTTTTATGTGAAATCAAATCTAGAACAGATTAAAGACAAAAGGGAGGAAAAAGCACACACCCCCTCCCCAAGCTGTGTTCAGGTGTTTTGAGGCTTTTTCTTTTCATAAATGAGGGGTAGGATGATGAGGGGGATAAAAAGAGCAGAAAATGGACATCCACTGCTAAAACTTTGTCATCTGCTGACCTGTGGCATGACGACAACCCTCTGGCAGACAGATAGTAGTGAAACATCATCAGCCATTCATCAGGATAAGGCTTAGATAAAGAAGCTGCACGTAACACTGCCCAGCAGGTATCCTGGTGAATACATTTCGGGAGCCCTTGCACATGGCATTCTGCCATTAAAAGCCAAGAGATGCCTAGACAAATTCCCCCAGGTCCCTTTGGGGAGGTTGACATTGAATTTGTCGGCCAGGATTTTAGTCAGCCACTCAATGGCTATACTCCAGAAGCGTTAAGATGAATAGGTAGCTATGGTGAACTTTGAAGCCTGCAGGTCAAAGTTCTCTCTCATTATCCCCACCATTTTCTATTGGCATTGCTCCTCAGCATCCCAAGGGATGGGAAGGTTTGAGGCTCTTGAAAAAACCTGACATGACCAAGTCAGAAAACAGTAGGGTGCTTATGTACATATATTTTTCTTTCCCCATTTTTCTCTCCCCCCACTTTCTTGAAAAGAAAGAATACGAATTTCGCTATTGTGTCAGACATCAACCTGGTGGCATTAGTAGTTACTCATTTAGCTGGCACAATGCAGCAGTCATTTCAACACACTGCCCTGCCAAACAGGCCTGACCCTTCCAGGGCCACCTCCTCTGTAAGAGAGGTACTAATTTGATTTTCACTCCCCACCACAAAACCTTTCGTTTTGTAGCCCATCCTTTCAAGAAGGGCGACAGCACTGATATTCTGCAACATGGACACATTTTCTCTATTCAAAACACTGCCTTCATGCCTGAGCTGCCGTCAAACGTGTCTGATCGAGACAACGGATCCACTTCTGGCTGAATCTCAAGCAATATTTAATACAGCGCTCGTTGTAAGCCATTAAATATCATAATAGGTGCTTCCAATGCAGGTGTTAAGTTCTGACTCCAAAAAAATCCAGTCTGGAAAGACCAAATTATCTTCTAAATTTACTACTTCTGCTACCACTAGAGGCCAGCCCACCTTTCGCTTCACAGAATGACACCTGAGAAATTCTGTATAACCAAAGCGACCTGCATACCTGAGGCAACCCAAATCAAACTAACAGGGCAGACTGGAGCCAGGCTTTTTATGCTGACTCTGGATGGTTATCAAAAGTTCTTTTCTTCAACACTATTTAAAGGAAAAGTTGGTAGGAATAAGGTCCTAATTTTTCAAAATCATGTGAGAAGTTATCCCAAATAGCAATGGAAGCACAAGAATTAAAAAAAAAACAACCATTAGTTTCTCTGATTTGCTGTGAAAAATAGCACTTCTAGATAAACAAAACCCAAAATTACCAGAGGAAATTCTGCCTTTCCTGCCTCCAAGGTTGGCTACAAACAGTACTGGGAGTGCTACTGCTCTAAGGACCTGGTCCTGCCTTGTCCACCCACTGTGGTTTGCAGAGGGCAGAGAAGATGCTACACACTGTTGCCTGATGGATGACGAATGCTCTGCGGGGTATATCAATAATAGTTAATTGACAATAAATACTCTGTTGACAGTATGGAAACATACCGCTTAAGTCGTGTGGTGACTCTCTGAAGGCTGAAGTCAGTAGAAATAAGGCATTAATTTGTAATACATCATTTGTAATCATTTGTAATACAAATGTCAAAATGATGTTGACACGAATGAGCAGAACCCTACACACTCCTTGAGAGTGGGTTCAGCGAACGCATCTCAAGAAGCCCACAAACGAGGACAATATTTTCCCCAGTAGCTTCCTGCCAGCTAGGAGATGAGCATAGTCCCGCTCCAGCACCTACCCCATACCACTATGGGAAAAGTAGTGCCTTGCAAACCTCTCTGATCTCCACACAGAGGTCTGAGCAAATGGAAATACAGAGCCATGTACCTTTTTCTTGGGTTGAGGTGGGGCACGGTGGGGAAAAGAGGGAAACAATTACAGGCTAGTAATTACTTCTTCTTTAAATGGATTCTCTCTAATCTCCAATGGATTTACCTCTAATCTCAAAGTAATTACCTCTAATCTCTATGGATTCTCACTCTGGGGGAGACTAAGTAGCTCCCAGGGAAGCCTACAGAGAAAAAGTACACTATTGTCTGCAAGAGGCAATGAAAAACTAACACATGCACAGCCACTGTCAGGAACAATAGAGCACTTCTACAAAGCCAGGAAGGGACTTGGGTGCAGACAATGGCAGCTTTCCTCCTCCTTGCTTGATGACCCAGAGTTGGCCAACACAATCTACAGGAAACTCATGTGGGGGTTGCCTTAAAGGCATGCAGTATCTGCACTTCTGTTCTGCATGCTGTACCAATATATAATCCGGACTACTTCATTGCAGGATTCCCTAAATTTAAAGATGCTAAGAAATGCCAGAGAGGAGTTTCACAAAAAGGAACAGTGAAAACCTTGCTCCAGAACACAAGGGCTGAGCTACAAGATTTCTGATGGAAAGCAGCAATGCCTTGAAGCTGGTCGCCATCTCACTTATTAAATGGCTTTTAAGAGGCACAGACATAACATCAGAAACTACAGCAGAGCATTACAGCAGGACTGGAGACTGAAATCACATGTCAAGTCCAAGTTCAGTAGACAGTGAACTTCAAGTTGGTGCAATCACAGCATCAGTGTGGCCATGCTCCTCAGACATCACCCAGCTACAGCAGGAGAGTCCTTCCAGTTCTGCATGCATACCTGTAAGCCCCAGAGCCTAAAATGCATCTGATGGAAGCCTTGATTTTGACTCCTTAACAAAAAATTCCCCAGAAGCAAAGTAGACCACCAAAGGTTTAGAAACAACTCGTCCTAAATACCTTCAATTTTTCAACTGTCCACCTTTCAATTTTCCTATGTGGTACAAAGATAAAATGTAAGACCAGATGCAGTTCTGATCTTGGTGAGGGCCACACCACGGTTCTGCTGCCTGTACTGCAGAGCAAGCAAAGAAGCTGGGAATCCCCTGGGAGCTTCAAGATCTGGAACCTTGACATCGGCCCTGTCTTTTGAACTACTCTGACGTGGAATGTGTTGTGACAAATCTCACCCTTCTTCCCTCTGGCATGCCTGAGGCAGATGGGGTGGGCTAGTTCTGAATCACGTCACTGAGTTCCTTCCTCCCCAAACCCATACCCAGGGATTGTGCTACACACACTGAGAAGGACAGATGAGATCCTTGGGCAGAGAGACCAAGAGAGATGCCTTAAGATGAAAAGTTCTATGGCATGTATTTTAACAGCTATGCCAAAAGGTTGCTCTGAATTAACTCTGAATAAACCATAACTGCTGCACGTTGACTCTTTACTACATCTAGGAACAATTTTTCTTATAAAATGCTTCCACTTTTTTTCAATCCTGGGATCAACAAGTCCATAAAAGCATCAGCAGAAAATAATAGCTTAAGCTGTGCCAAGGTGACTCTTGGGGTGCACAGGAACCCCAGTTCCAGGGGATTCAAAAGGACTCGACTGTACCAGGTCACAATAAACCCAGGCAGCACTACAGGCTTGGGGCAGAGTGGCTGGAGACCTCCCTGGAGGAGAAGGACCTGGGGGTGTTAGCAGCCAACTGGGTGACCAAAAGGCCAACAGCATCCTGGCCTGTGTCAGGAATAGTGTGACCAGCAGGAGTACAGAAGTGATAGTTCCATTATACTCAGCTCTGGTGAGGCTGCACCTCGAGTACCATGTCCAGTTTTGGGCCCCTCACTACAAGAAGGATGTTGAGTTGCTGGAGCGTGTCCAGAGAAGGGCAACAAAGCTGGTGAAGGGTCTGGAGCACAAGTCCTATGAGGAGCAGTGGAGGACACTGGCGCTTTTTAGTCTTGAGAAAAGGAGGCTGAGGGAAGACCTTATTGCTCTCTACCACTACCTGCAAGACGGCTGCAGATATGTCAGGGTTGGTCTCTCTTCTCAGGTGACAAGAAATAGCATGAGAGGGAATAGCTTGAAATTGCACTGGGGAGATTTAGGTCAGATATAAGGAAGAATTTCTTTACTGAAAGGGTGGTCAGGCACTGGAACAGGCTGCCCAGGGAGGTGGTGGAGTAACCGTCCCTGGAGGTATTTAAAAGGCATGTGGATGAAGTCCTTAAGGACATGATCTAGAGGTGGACAAAGCTGTGATTGGACTCAATCTAAAGGGTCTCTTCCAACCCAGTCACAATTCTATAATTCTACAATTCTAATTTTACTTCAGATTGTGCCTTTTTGAGGAAGAGGAGAATGAAGAGGGAGAAAGAAGTTCCTCCACCAAAAAGGGCTTGACAAAAACACATCAGGACGGACTCACTAACACTGCTTTATCGGAGCCTGATGCTGCTGAACACAGAGCATGGGGTACTTACATGTAAGCTAGGATGGTAGGTTAGCACACCGTTGTCACACAGCGTCACATACTTCTTCTTCCACTCTTTATTCAATGACTTGCCACTTCGCTTTAGCAGCATACCCTGTTAGAGGGAAGAAAAAGGAAAAAAATAATTAAACACTCTTGCCAACACAACTATTTAAGACACAGAAAGTGATAAATGTCGTTGCCTCAATTTTTATATACGTATTGTCCTCTGAGTTATTTTCTTGGGCTTCTGCCATGATTTCCCATGTTTTCTGCATTGGCAGACTCCATGATTTTAATTTAGGAGTAAAAGCTCCAAATGCAGCTTTCAGAAAACAAGTCACGTAAACAGAAAGGATTGTATCAGCACTGGCTTTGTCCAGAGGGTGGAAGAAGCCCTTTTGCTTTTTAATTCCACATCTCAGGAAAACACATTTTAATGTGACACAGAGTAAGGTTACCCACATGCCCTCCCCTAGTTCATCAAGGCACCACCCTCTGTGCTTTTTCTGGTCCTCTATAATAAGTGAAGAAGTCCAGGTTGAGTGAGGATCCCATTGCATGACCCTAAGGATTCCCTGGTGTCCAAGCCTAGCCTCCTCAAAGGCAGGGAAGAACCAGTATCAAACAGGGTGACAGGAAAGATGGAGAGGGACTCTCTAACAGGGACTGTAGTGATAAGACATGGGGCAGTGGGTTTATGAAGGAGGAGAGATTTAAGATCAAGAAGGGAAGATTTAGATTAGACATAAGGAAAAGGTGGTGAGGCCCTGGTACAGGGTTCCCAGAAAAGGTGTGGCTGCCCCTAGATCCCTGGCAGGGTTCAAGGCCAAGTTGGATGGGGTTTTGGACACCCTGGGCAGGTAGCGAGTGTCACTGGGGGTTGTAGCTGGTGGGTTGGCAGTGGGGGAACTTTGAGACCCCTTCCAATCCAAACCAGCCCCAGATTCTATGATATGCTTATGTTCTTGTTCCCTTTTCAGTAAGGAAACACAACAATGGACATCCTTCCAGTTCTTCGTTCCAGACAAAGAGACACCAATTCCAGCAAGAGCAGCAATATGGGAACAGGGCTAATGCAAAGTTTTCCCCATAAATTCTGGATAACTTAATGGAAGAGGTGTGAGCTGAGAGAAGAGGAGGTGGGCAAGGTGACTCACCCTTCCCACAAATCGTACTCAACCTAAATATGAGTGATGAATGCTAGCAATCAACAGTTGAGATAAAAAGTCATCACCGTCTTTTAACGGACAAGGACTACTACCACAAATTAACCCGTTCTCAGCTTAAAGGTAGATAGGCACTTAGAAACCCAAAATACAACAGGCTGCAGCACACTGAAGGTGGTAAATCAAACCATGCTTTAGGAAACACATTTCCCTAGGAAATTTTAATTCCCAAACCAAGTTCGAAGGCAGTTCCTAATGACTTCACAGAGTGCTTTGGTCATTGAAAGTCCAAGTGAAATGGCCCAGCAAAGACACTATGTATGGTACCCACCATGGGGGCTCACTAGTTCCACAGATCCAGTTCAGGGAAAAGCAGACATGTCTATTCCTGTCATTAAATCATAACCAGGAATACAAACCAATATAAGCTTTAGGTCTCTCATTTCCAAGAAATGAGTTTTTTCCAAGAAATTTATAAAATAAAAGGGAAAAGAGAAGATAGGAAGTTGCACTATGGAGCATGGCACTTCCAACTCCCTTGGGGTTGTTTATGTGGAATCAGGCTAAAACCCTGAATAGCAAGTCATACTATCTGTTTTCCCATCAAATCTCCAGCTTTATAAAACTCCACCTCTCCGCAGACCCAATCCCAAAGCCACAAGGAGCAGCTCTGCATGAGCCCAAGCCCTCCACAAAGCCAGGCAGTTTTTTTTCCTCCCTCCACTCCAGATGTTGCCACTTTTGGCTGAAGTCCATCGCCACAACCCATAGGACTTAATAACTATCTCCTTCAGCAACTAGCTATGATCCCTGCAGAAAAAAACACACTCACGACTTAGAATAAAACTTCAGAGGGCAACCCTTCACGATTCAAAGCAATCTGTGGACGGGACTGTACTGAAAAGCATGTGTCCCAACAACTGAATTACATGGCAGTATAAACTCCAGAACTTTTTTTGCCCTTTTAAAATGGGTGGTTTTTTTGGTGCTGTTCCTTGCTACAAGCTCAAACTTTACAAGAGAGAACAGGTTTTCTGAAGAGCTTTCTTACAAAAGCTTCTGCGAGTCGCACATCCCAATTACCGTCTCCCAGTGGTTAGAGACGTTGTTTTCTTCTATTAAAAAATGAAAGCTTATTTCTGCCTTTGACTCCTATGTTTGTCTATAGTAGGTGATCTGTCGCTTCACCTTTCCAGTCTTTCATACCTCACCTGCAGCACGTTCACTCATGTTTAGGGGGACCCAAGTCTAGTTATCGCTGTGCTGCGGGGATCAAAAATTACTGCTTCCCTGCACTGGTTTGTTCTTCAGACCTTTTAATGGGGGGAAAAAAAGTTGTAAGGATCACAACGGTGATTTCTTTTTTCCCCCTCTTACCTTTTTTTTTTTCAAGTTTTGAAGAAAGTAAAATATATATATATTTCATGCCTTTTTAACTGTCCCTCTGCTATACAGAAAACATGTAATTACTTACGTAATTTCAATTCACGACAATTATACACTCAATAAATAGTAACCCCCCAAACTTTCATGATTTTTACTACACAGGGTTTTTTTCTATCTAGGTGTGAATTGTGAAATTCTATTTTTGGATTTAAATGAAGAAAATTATTAACAATGGGGTTTACTTTGCTTTTGAAGGGAGATTCTGTACTTTCATGTAAAAAATAATAGTCTGCATTAGATGTGTACCAGTTAGCTATTTGTGCTTGACTAGCAAACCAGACTTCCCAATACATTTCCTTTAGGTACTACCATAGCAAAAAGAATAGAGCTTTTTCTTTTATATATTAAATGAGAATTAAAATTATCTTCCGATATCTGCAAAGGAAGCTGCTCTGAATACAAGGAGCTAACTTGAAGTGCTACAAAGCACAGAAGCTCATATAAACCACACTCCCCACTCCCACCACCAAGGCCAGAGACCACCAATTTGTCTGTGGTAATTATATATAATGGTCTTGAGAAATGCTCTTAGCATTGTTGTTTAGATCACTTATAAATGCACTTTAACTAAGCTTAAAAAAAGAAAAATAAAATGGCACAGATAGGGTAAGAACTGTTACTTTTTAAAAAAAAAAAGAAAGCAAAAGCCCTTCATTTTAGTCATATTATGTCTACATTTAAGTCACATCAGGTAGTCTGCCTAGGAAACAAGATACACGGGTTCCCATTGACCTTTGGCACCTCTGAGGCAATTTAGAGGTAGCTTAGGCACATCACCAAACAGGTCTCTGCGTACATGCAGCACGTCGGGAAAATCATAGTCTTTAAGCTCTGTGACAAGAGACTCAGTGGACTTCACAATACTCCTTTTCTTTCTCCCACCCCAAAATAATCTCTGCCTTGAATTATTATTAATCGGCTAACATGGTTTCTCCTAATTCATGTGCAATCTTTCATTGTTGCAGCCTTCCATCTGCAATTTCAGCCCTGCAGTTCGGCGTTGCTGCCCCAAACCCTCCAGGATCCAACACTGAGAATTTAACACCTCCAATCTGCTCACAAACCAGGCAGAATTTCACACTTCAAATTAAGTTTTTTTTACCACCTTCCCTCCAAAATTGCAATTCTGCATGTAAGGGAAGAGTGCTTCTTCTACCAGACCACACTAGCTTGTACTTTTAATGAGCCACAGGAAAAGGGGGGGAAAAAAAAAAAAGACAAAAAGAAAAAAAAGAAAGTCTTGAACCACAGTGCACGAACTTCACTTCTCGGGTTTTGCTCGAGGAACTGCGTCACCGTACAAAGCAAACGGAGCAACCGTCTGTACGCACCGCGAGCTCTTTATTAGTAATGTGTATGCTACGTCTAGTCCCAGGAGGTCATTGCAAGCCAAAAGCAATGTTAAGTGTACAAGCTTTAAATAACTTACAAAGTTAATGTAATGAATGTAAGTGTTATCTGAAATCCATCACTCAGTGGCTTGCTGTAGCCTCAAGCTGTGATAAAACACCACTCATAAATTTATATTAAAACTCTGTTCAATAGCAATTATTTACCAACAAAGATTTATTGATTGCATTTGCTGTTAGAGACTGGGGCCCTAACTGAGTCAATCAGCTTATGTTGTTGAGCTTCAGGGCACCAGGAGAAGTTACAGACTGCCATCAGGCTCTGGGTCCCCATCATTACCGAGAGCAGAGGCAGCTAATGAAAAGCCGCCGGTGTAGGATTGATTGGACTTAAGGTTAAAAAAAACCCAACCAACAAACCACCAGACGCTGGTCAAGGGACCGCTACGCATAATATCCACAGTTCATCTGAATACGCAGGAATCAGCTAAATCTCACTGCTCCGGATGCCTACCTGTGAGCTACAAAGGTTACTCGCTTAAACAACAAATGAAGACAAATGGTGAAGCAATTATGAATTTGTTTTATGGAAGTATTTCAGGTTTTAAGCAGCAAATTATCAGTATAAGAGAGTCACCTCTTGATGCTGCTTAACAATGCACTGAAGATGATGGGAGGTGAGCTGCCTTCATTGTTCAGGTAAGCCAGACAGATGGTAGCAGAACAGACTTAGACGCTTCCGACAAATCAATGTCATCAAAACCCATCAGACACACATCTCCAGCCATTGCTTAGCTCATAGAACTAGTCCTGTGCAGGGAATGACATGCTCTGCACGCCCTGCACACCCGTTGGATCTTCCCACTTTCCACACGTGTTTCAGACCTCCCAGGGGCCACAAGAGATGAAGGGTTTCAGACATGGGATGATACCAGACAGTCACAACTGCAAATGCAAGGGTTTTTTTTCCATTTGCTCTCCCATAGCACTTGAGGTTTTTTTGGGGCTGTTAAATAGGATTCGGTACATTTAACTTAACATGCCAAGCAAAAAATGGCAGAGGCTTCTGGAAGTAGTCAGGGCCAAGACTAGACCAGGCCAAGCCCAGGCCTCTGGCAAGGGGAAAACATGGAACTTGGGTCTCTCTTTTTCTCTCAGAATCTTACACCACTGCCGTGACTGAGGTACTAGTACCACACAAGCTTTTTTTTCCCTTCCCCTCCTTAATTTTTTAGCCAACCCCATACTGTTACCCTGACGCTGTTTTGACAGAATGAAATATGCAATCTGGCACTTAATCATTAACAGCATAAATTCTTAATTTTCCACTCAGGTCTTTAGTTCCCATAACTATGATTAGCAGCTTGCAGTGCTCTGAATTTCCTACAGCTCCATCATTTGCATCCCATTCACAAAAGGGAAAAAGCCCCACCCCAACCCAGTCACACTTGTCAGAAACATCCTCCCTCAAGTAACTGCAAAGGCAATGGTTTGTAGTTGGGATCACAAACTAACCGTTACGTACAAATTCTGGTCAATAAAACATATGCTTCCTTTAAATCCAGTAATGCAGTGAACAAATGCTGGTGAATCCTCCAGGTTTACATGACCAGCCATGTCTAAGTAGTCTGGCCCGCAGCACTGGGACTAGTCTACCTTGTCCAAACAGCAAACAAGAGATTAATTTGTAATTGACATTTTATGCTTCCAGAATATTAAACTGCAACAAGTTTCTAGTTAAAAGTCCATTTCTCCAGCATGTGGGAGATGACCAGCTCAAACTATTTTGCCTACACACAACACTTGTGTGCTATAGGAAGCTTATGGTTGCCGCTGGTCTTCCTTCAATGATTAATTTGAGCAGATACCAGAGTATCTTTTTGGGAACAAACTGCTGCAGATGCCCAATGGAATCCTTCCATGCAACACCGACATGTTTTCTTGATCTCCTAAATTTAAAGTCTCTGCTCCCCCCCCAGGAGTTTAAAAACAAAGCCTACAAGAAAGCGGAGTGCCTCTAAAGTGACACAAGTGGTGTTCCCCAGGGCTCAGTCCAGGGTCAAGTCCTGTTCAATATCTTTATCAATGACCTGGATGAAGGGATCAAATGTTCCCTCAGTAAGTTTGTGGAGGACACTACGCTGGGTAGAAGCGTCCATCTGTCTGAGGGTAGGGAGGCTCTTCAAAGGGATCTGGAAAGGCTGGATCAATAGGCTGGGATCAACAGGATGAGGTTCAACAAGGCCAAGTCCAGAGTCCTGCACTTGGGACATAACAACCCTGTGCAGCGATACAGGCTTGGGGAAGAGTGGCTAGACCACTGCCTGGGGGAGAAGGACCTGGGGTTGCTGGGTGACTGCAGGCTGAACATGAGCCAGCAGTGTGCTCATATGGCCAAGAAGGCCAACAGCATCTTGGCTTGTATCAGAAGTAGTGTAGCCAGCAGCTTCAGGGAAGGGATTGTGCTCCTATACTTGGCATTGGTGAGGCCACACCTTGAGTGCTGTGTCCAGTTCTGGGCCCCTCACTATAAGAAGTACATTGAGGTCCAGGAGCGTGTCCAGAGAAGGGCAACCAGGCTGGGGAAGGGGCTGGAGAGCAAATCTTATGAGAAGCACCTGAGGGAGCCGGGTGTGTTTATCCTGGAGAAGAGGCATGTGAGAGGAGACCTTATAACCACCTACAACTACCTGAAAGGAGGTTGTAGAGATATGGGTGTTGGTCTCTTCACCCAAGCCAAAGGTGACAGGACAAGGGGGAATGGCCTCAAGCTGTGCCAGGGCAGGTTCATATCTGACATTAGGAAAAAGCTCTTCACCTAAAGGGTTATTGGGCACTGGAACAGGCTACCCAGGGAAGAGGTTGAGTTACAGACCCTGGATGTATTTAAGAGACAGGTAGATGAGGTGCTCAGGGATAGGGTTTAGTAGAGGACAGGTACAGTTGGACTTGATGATCTCAAAGGTCTTTTCCAACCTGGTGATTCTGTGAAAACAGGAGACCTCACACGTTCTCCAACTTCAGTGTCTAACACTAACACTGCAGACCCCCCCCCACAAGACCCCATATGTTCTTACTGCAGCCAGGCGCGCAGGAGAAATCCCACACACCTTCCTTAGAAACTGGCACTACAGCAGTAGCAGAGTTTTGACACAGATTCAAAATAACTGTTCAAATTTATGTTCTACACCAGCTTTACAAGGAAATGACATCAGAACATTGAACCCAATTCTAACATGCCCTAAACACAAGGCAGTAACTCAGTGCAGCAGGTAATTACACCATGAATAGTTACTAAAAAAAATTAGGAAGATTTACTAAAACAGTAATAATAAATCCTGATGCTGATTAAGCAAGTCTAACAGTTCAATTCAATGAAGATTGCCACCTCCAACGAATAACTGACACTACATTCCTGTGGGAAACCTTCACACTAAAGACACAGTAAATGGAAAGAAAAAACTTTGTGTTTGCTGCTGCTGTGTTTTTCTTTTTAATGACTGCTCCAACAATTCAGCCTCTAGATTTTGACCTTACCTGCCAACCATGGGTAAGGTGCAAGTTCCTCCATGATGCTGCAAGTAATTTTAAGGGATATTTTCTCACTCACACAGCCTCCCCCCGTTCCCAGCTTGCAGCTCCTGTTCTGTAAAAGGAAAGCTAGATATTTCCAACATGGCATAGCCAAGGATTCCTTGGGACTTTCTTGCTGAGCATGAGGAGCTACTAACCTTACTTACAAGCACGACACAGTTGAGAAAAGATAACTGCACTGCAATTTGAGGACTAGAGAACAAGATCCAGCACGTTACACTCACCCACCTAACAAATGCACAAGCAGTCACCTTCATGTCCAAAGACGAATTTGCACAGAAAGCTACAGACCCATCTGTAAGACGAAGCAATGAGTGCACTGCTCTGACAGAGCCCTGCAAATCCAAACCTGCACCCATCTGCAGAGCAGCCAGGAGAACCCTCCAGACCCCAACACAGGCACGTCAATGCGGTTATGCACAGCTGAAGGACAAAGATGCTGAGCAAAAGAAGAGACTTCCCGAGCTCTCCTTCAACTGGCAACTTGGTGAAAAGGGCACTCTCGTTAGTGCTAGTTTATGATTATTTCTAAAATTAGAGTTTTATCGCATCTATAGACCTCTACATACTCTCCAATAGGTCCTTTCTACAGAGTTTAATATCCAAGTGAGTTACAGAACAGGATTACATCCCTAAAGGAACAGCACACCTCTTGCCCTGAGCCCAGTTTGCTACTTGTGAAGCAGGCACAGCATCTACCAAGCCACCACACTATTTTCCTGCCACACAGTACTTTCTGCCTCTGTTGCCTTCCGAGGTTTGTTCCGCTTACCCAGCACTGTTAAAAAAAAAACAACAAAAAGCCAAAAAATATAAAATCACAGCCCTTAATAATCTCAAGTAGTTGGTTTATTAACCCCTTGGCATTGGCAGCCGTGGTTTCCCTGACACCATTGTCAGCGCTAATGTGAAATGCACTGCGATGCAAATCATTATCTATCTTCGTGTCGGAGGAACCAGACGGCTGATGCCAAGGGGTCTAAGTCAGCGGCGGAGGAGCCGGCAGCGATCGGCGCCGTTTGAACTCTTACCTCTGGCTGCGGCTCCAGCATTCACGCACAGCGCTCTAACTACGCTGGCCGCAAACGAAGTTAGCGTCCACGCCAATCAGCTCGGTGAAACACCGCTACTCTAGACTAAAATTAAAAGGAAAAGAAACAACGTTGGGAAACTGATCCGGCGCAAGCAAAACATGACTGTGTGGCACGGTTAATTTGGAAAAGCCTCCGAGAGCGGAAACATTCGCGGCAGTGGAAACGGCTGCAGGGTCAGGCATGAAAAAGAAGTAACACAACATTTATTGCCCTTAAGAAACAAACTGAGCATTGTGGAGGGACACAACACGCACACTCACACGCGATATGAAAGAAGGAATCATCACGCAGACATGACTACTACTAGGTGGACGACGCAGCTCTCGTTACAGCAGCGCTCCGTTCCCTGAACCTAGAAAATTCTCTTTATCATATTTTATATAAAGTAGGGATTTGGGGGTAAGGGGGGGGGTCAGGGGAGAAAAGCCATGAAAAGCTTAAAACCCAATTTTAACTTTCTATCCTGATACTCCAGTGTTTCCATAGAAACATCAGGAAGACCACTTAAGAGCAGGGTTTTTTTTTTTTTTTGTAGCCATGTTTGGCACCATACCCCTCCCCCGGACAACCTATTATTTCACAAATGGATGCTTTTTGCAGCATGTTCTGTACTGGGCTGGGATGAAGGGGGGGGGGGGGGGGGGGGGGGGAAGAAAAAGAAAACTGGATCTTTAACCAGTTCCCTTGTGGCCCCCTCCCTTTTTTGTTGGTAATATTTCTGTCATTCTGCCAGGGTATATGGTACAAAGGGTTACACTTTAATTGAGCTGTCAGCATCTCCAACAATCCTATAAAACTCCGATTATGCACGGCGGGGTTAGTGACACACTTGTTATTGTGGATGCCCTATTTGCTAAACCCGAGCCCCCCCCTCACAGGTCACATAACCCACGCGACCTTCCTGTCATTAGCCGCGTCTATTCCTACCTCACCGCTGTGAAAATCACACAAGCGAAGGCTTCAAAGCCCTTGCCAGGACTGAATTCGACCAGGAGCTAATCACCCACAAATCCAGCTCAAATGGCAATAATTGGCTAAACTGCTCACCTCTCCAGAGCTCAGCAGTAATTTGGGATAATAAAGAAAAGAATTATTCAGCTAACTGCCCCGAAATGTATGCTTTGTGACCGACACACTTCACATTTTAATAATGATGGACACAAAATCCAATTTAATACAGCATCTACTGAATAACAAAACCAGGAACACTGGCAGGGGGAAAAAAATATAAAATAAGTGGCTTTTTTTTTTTTTTATAAAAACTGTGCTCAGTATTATTGTGCAGAAAGGATTCACACTTCGTGTTGTGAAATTTTGGGACCAAAAAGGTCTCGGTGAGCATCCCTCAGAAACTCTGCACCATAACCGGATTTTAAATTTCTTCTTTTTGTTATTTGTTAATCAAAGGGAGTTTCCTGAATTAAAAAATAATTTTGTTGAACTGGTCCTTAAACCTTTGCAGGGGGTAAGATAAGAAATATCTTTTTTTCTTGCACAGTAGCAGGGTACCTTCTTTGTTACTCCAGTTAACGGAATTTCCTGCCTCATTTTTCTCTACTTTTACACCTTGTCCTCCAGTCACAGGATCATTGGCATCAATGACCTTGCTACATATAGGTAGTGATGCTCTCTGGACCAGCCTCCTGGGATGCACTGAACATTGCAATGATGCTCCATCACTCTTGCTTCCACCCACCCCATTTCTCCTTCCTCAAATACCTCCTAAGAGCAAGAAAAAGGGGAAAAAATAATATATATATACACACACGCTTGTGTGTATACATGCATAGAAACAACAACTGCATGCTCTGACTTGTCATACTGTTTATGTTCCTCAGATGTCAAATTCACTCGGAGAAACAGGAATGAGGATGACCACCATGAAGATGTCTTTCAGACACCCAGTTAAGGCAGGTTGGGCAACTAGAATCTTCTCATTAACACAGCAAAAAACCCCAACGAGGAACCTAAAGAGAACATATTCCTTCATCCTCTGGCTCGCCTTACACACTGAAGAAAAATGTACATACTGAATTAGCATCTTCTAGACAAGTGAGCTGCTTCAGCCTTATTGAAAAGTTACAAAGCATGGCCATAACTCTCAAATTCAGCAAGTGAGATGTCTCTCCACATCCGGGGTGTTTTCTTGCTGGCACAGCACCAAGTGGTATGTTACAGATGGATTTGGAGGGAAGACATGTCATCATTTTTGACTGTCAACTGCCAAAAAGATCTCAAAATCAAGGAGGCAGCAATTGTGCTTCCTTTGGAGAAGGATCACAAGTGCTACATCTGCCTCAAAAAATTAGTTCAGAAATGCTTTATATCTCATTTATTTAAGGCATTCATGTACCTGTGAGTTGTACAATTTACCAGAAGGTGAGTCACAAAGAGCAGCCACACGAGCAAGTACATCAAGATTAAGGGGGGACCTTATCAATGTTTATAAATATCTTAAGCAGGAGATGCAGGGGGAAACAGCCAGCCTCTTTTCAGTGTCTGTGGGGACAGGACAAGGGGCAATGGCTGCAAGTTGGAGCACAGGAAGTTCCGCACCAACATGGGGATGAACTTTTCCCCAGTGAGGGTGAGGGAGCCCTGGGACAGGCTGCCCAGGGAGGTGGTGGAGTCTCCTTCTCTGGAGATATTCAAGACCCATCTGGACGCCGACCTGTGCACAATATGAGCTGGGGAGCTGCTTTGGCAGGGGGGTTGGACCTGATGATCTCTCGAGGTCCCTTCCAACACCTACGATTCTATGATTCTGATTCTATGATCAACAGGCTAAAAGGGGTTACCTATGAAAATAGTTGAGTCAAACATGACATAACTGGGCTTAAGCCAGGTCCTATTTCCTAAAGTTAGCAAAATCACATTTCATGTTCTTTAAAAAGCTGCAGGAAATGGGAAAACCCATTTAGTCACAACCTTGGTGCTTGTGTTACCTGATCATTACGGAGGATTTTTATGAAGTTGTAACACAACTATGCACTCTGTTTTCCTTTGAATAGACTCTCTGGCACAGGGTGGTAATATGTTGTTTCGAGAAGAGAGGAAAAAATGTAGACCCTACCCCTAACTCCATACCGAGATGGCATCAAAGCTGGTTACGTGGTGGCCACCATGCTGTTCCAAGTGGATGTGAGGAAGACAAAAGCCACAACCTTGTGGCACCTAAGATGTACTATCTGGAGAACTGTTCACAAGGGCATGGAGCAGTAGTACGTGGGGTAATGGTTTTAAACTAGAAAAGGGGAGATTTAGTTTGAATGTTAGGAAAAGTACTAGGGTGGTGGATCACTGGAACAGGTTGCCCAGAGAGGTGGTGGAGTCCCCATCCCTGCAGACCTTCAAGGTCAGGCTTGATGGGGCTCTGGGCAACCTGGTCTAGTGATCCTTCTGACTGCAATGGGTGGGACTACACAGCCTTTAAAGGTTCCTGCCAACCTTACACATTCTGTGATTCTATATACTCTGAAGATCACAGCCCATTCTGGGCATGATGAATTGCGAACTGTAGCCTACATTTAAGTGAACGCAATGAAGAACTCAGGCTCTCAGTTTCATCTTAAACAAGGGGAAAATATTTAGACAAATGTAGAACATGCCCGGACACAAACAGGCAACTATGACCACAAACAGGCAACTGCAGAGACAGCTATGACCACATCCTATGTGCTTGACATCTGAAATGACATTAAGATAAATTTAAAGTTTATTTAAAAGTTTTTAATAAACTTTATTTCAAATTATTAAATATTTACTAGGGGCAGCAGAGAGATTTTTTAAAATAATCCTTTTCAGAACATACACAACTTTCTTTTTTTTCTTGCAATCAAATGACTTTTAATTGTGCTGATGCATCAATCTGAATTTTTTTGTCATCTGAATACAAAATAATTCTGGCTTCACCTTGAACTATATTAAAAAAAAGGTGTAGCTGTTCACCAGAAAAACCTTCTAGCACTGGTCAAGGGCCATGACTTGTGATGGTGTCACACTGTTAAGTCATTTGAGAGAAGAAATACATTTTACTGCATGAAAATTTCCCTAAAAAAAGCCAACACACTCCGCCTTAGGTGACTCTGGCTGACAAACAGACCTTTAGAAGATAGAAGAACAAGGGCCCATGCGTTTTTGCCTTTTGTCAATGGCCAACCCAACACCTAGCAGAGAAGAAAGGAACCTCCCCAGTTCACAGAAGCAACCCACGGCACCAGCAGCGTCAGCAAAGGAGACCAGTAACTCTCTTCAGCACACTGCAATGAATATTTGTGAAGCCTCCTCATTGCCTGCTCTATGCTGTATGTCTGAAAACTCTTCCAGATCAACACATCTCCGCAGGGACGATGTCTCCCTGAAACCCACTGAAAACCTATCTGAGAACATTTCCAGGGTTTTAAGGGTACAATCTAAAGACAACTTTCAAATACAGGTTTATTACACCGTGTTCTTACATTGTTACTATAAAAAGGCAAAGCTACTGCTGTCGTTAAGAGGAGCAATCAATTTTTACCGTGATAGGTGTTATAGAAATTACAGTTAACAAAATATGAGACACATTGCCTTTATCAGTAGTCATGTGAAAGAACTTTTTGGGGAAATTATAAATCAGTGCTTTAGACAAGGTTATTATTAGGATTCCTGAAGTACTAACCTGAAACAACCCAAACTTCATTTAACATTCTTCAAAAAAGAGTGGTTCTGAGAAAAAAAACCCCACCAAACGTAGCTTTGCCTGGGCCTGTTTTGCCTCATGCACAACATAGACTCCTCCTCACCCCCACTTACCAAGTTTGGCATCAATCAGTGCAATTTCAAAATAAAGGATTCTGCATCTTGTGTCAGCAAGTTAAAAACTGTAATATTGTTTTAATGTTAAAATCACTCCAGATACAATACTTCCTATGTAGTGCATTTCATGGCTCATTTGCTTCAACAGATATTAAGCTTCAGTCAACAATTAACTACTGACACCTTTGATTTTTTTTTTTTTTTTTTAAAAAAAACCCCAAGTTTTAGCAGAAAAGCCAAAGCACAGCTTGGAGTTATTAGATGGATGCTAATTCAATGTCACCAGTTTATTTTCCTTCTATAAAGCATCCATTCCTGAGAAGGGTAAGGTCACTTAATCTACATCTCAGCTGAACTGAAATTCAGATTTGAGCCACGCGGCACATATTTTAGTCAAAAAATTGCTGTGAGGGCATCAGTTTAAAAGACCATTTAAACTGTTAATTGTTCTTCCACTTACCATAATATAACCATTTAAGCCAACGTTTAAATGGTGTTTCATACACAGCACTTGCTCTATTTAAAGTGATAGGAAAATAGCGCGTCACAAGATATTAACATCTGGAGGCAACTGATGGTTTTCTGCACCAAACCCATTAGCACTGCCTTGTGCTTCAGCCTGGGTTACCTGCAGTGTCATGGTGCTGCTGCTTCAAAGCTGGGACACAAAATGAACCACAGAATCATAGAACCGGCTTAGTTGGAAGGGACCTTTGAGGTCATCACGACCAACAATCAACCTAACCTGCCAAAACCGCCACTAACCCACGTCCCTAAGCACCGCATCTACCACTCTTTTAAATCCTTCCAGAGATGGTGGCTCCACCAACAACTTGGGCAGCCCCTTCCAAGGCCTGACAACCCTTTCTGGGAAGATATTTCTCCTAACATCCAATCTAAACCTCCCCTGGTGCAACTTGCAGCTGTTTCCTCTTGTCCTGTCACTTGTCGCTAGGGAGAAGAGGTCAGCCCCCACCTCTTTACAGGCTCCCTTCAGGCAGCTGTAGAGAGTGGTCAGGTTTTCCCTTGAACCTCTTCTTCTCCAGACATCTGACTTTTTTATTTCCTGCATCAAAAGACATTTTTATTGTCATAGCAGCAAAAATGTGTTGACGGGAAGACTCTGTCCTACCTCTCTGCCCATTCTGAAGGATGTGACAGTGCTCCTGGGATGTGAACCAACCCATCACACAGATGTAAACCCAAGCCATATTTTGTATTTCACAAGCCGTTCCCCTCTATTGAAAGCCTTATACATGTCAGAAAAGACACTCTGCGTGACACTACCTAGGATGGTCTGGTCCACCAGCCCAGAGGAGTGTAATTAACACAAGATGTTCTAACGAAGGTGGCACTGACCAAGTTCTCTTGGAAACATCTACCCCTAGAAATGCCTTGTATTCAAGGTGACAGTGAAGTCTGATGCTCCAGAAAGACTATCCCATCAGTAAAAGCACACAGCTAGGCCACAGTCCCTTTCAGGCATTTCTGGCAGCACACCTGAGACACGTTTCTGACAGCACCAGATTCTTCCATCTGAAGCTTTAAAGTTTGGGCCAACTCTCTGTGTGTGACATGGAAGGCAGAATATCGATTGCACTGACCCACCTCAAGTAATTTAACGCACTGGTCACTCAGCACTGTGGAAGGTTTTACAATACTCGGTAGCAAGAGGAGGTGTACAAAGGTACCCAGCGCTATATATTGCTATGAATGAAGGCTCACCTCTGAAGGAGTCAATCCAGGACCCTCCTAAAGCTGAAAACCAACAGATATTTCTGGAAACTCCTCCCAAAAATCATGTAAAGATACACACAGCATTTTTACCCTATGAGAGCAGTCTTTCACACATGTTGATCACTCGATTTTAAGCACATACGCAACATCATTAATATTTTAGAGGAACAGGCAACAGCAGAACACCGTCCAAGTGAGCTGCTCTCCTCCAGAGGCTATTACTGTTTTATGAGAGAGAATCCGAGAACCAACTCGCTCGCAGGCGACACGGAGGAACACTGTCTCCACAAAAGGTAATTTATAAAGATCATTTACGGATTTCTGTGTGCAGTTAACTTGGCTGTAGACTAGGTATGTTATAATGTGACGGAGACATTTCCCCTCCCCAAAATATAATCTGTTATTTAGTTAAGTCATCAGTCACGGACAAGATGAAAGACTAATTTTTAACCACCTTTACCAACTTATCTACAGATAAAGAATGCGTTTGTAAAGACAGGGAGGGAAAAGAATTATATAAATAAAAATGCAAGGATATAGAGTGCAGCTAATGGGATTTGACGCTGGCTTTAATTTTAATGAAGAAAGTTGCCAGTAGCAACAAAACTGTCAGCAGCAGCCAAGCACCATTAATAAAGACCCAGACAACATTAGTGGCACGGCAACAGTACAAAAGGTTCCCCCCCGGTTCATGCTGTGCTAAATTGGCTGCCCAATTTTTCTTAAGTGTCCATACTATTTAGAAGACAATTTATTAATTTTTGTCATCCATTGTCAGTTGACAGGCCATCATTTTGCATCCCGAATTTGAGATGAAAACTAATTGAAAAGCCTGGCAGTATTTATGAGGGGTATTATTTGTCAATTATGGCTGATGATGATACTTGGTACTACCAACTTTAATATCCCGTGCTCGGGTGTGTCAGTCGGACTTTTTTATTTTTGCTGTCATTTCCACATTAGTTTTACAAAAGTGACAAAATACAACTATCAAATCAATTTAGAAAACTCGTTAAGGAAGAAGGGCCCATCAGTTCCAGCTCTGAAATGACCAAAGCAGGGAAAAAAGCACAATGACACCCAGGAAATAACAGCTTTCATTCAGTAACACCTTCCAGGAAATAAACCAAACCCAAACAACACAACCCTACTCTATTTGTTTCCTATAAACAGAAGAGATTTGCAAAGATGCCTCAAAGGCACTCAGATTCCCAAACAAAGTGTCAAATCTTAAGTCTGACCATCCCAATTTTCCTCTTACTGCATGGAGCTTGTTATTTAAAGAAAATTAAGGGGGGGAAAGAAAGAACTTTCACCCCTCGAAAGCTCCCATCACTGTCCTGAGCATCTCTCAGGAGAACACCCTGTAAAACAGTACCATATTTGGAGCATTTAGAAAGCTAAATAAAACAATATGGACCTCGTGGTGTATCCTACAGATTCAAAACCAAACAATTAATACTCTGGAAGAGTAGAAACCTGACAGCATCAAGCAATACATCATACCCTTCCAGAACGGCTGGATCCCTCGTACACTGAGCTGCCTGTAGTACTGTGGTATTATTAGCTGCTATCACTATCCACGCTGGCTCACAACCTCAAAGGGACATTGATATGCATTCAGGACTCT
Source organism: Rallus limicola (assembly GCA_022605955.1). Taxonomy (NCBI): domain Eukaryota; kingdom Metazoa; phylum Chordata; class Aves; order Gruiformes; family Rallidae; genus Rallus; species Rallus limicola. Next base: position 37,242,592 of record JAKCOZ010000008.1, read on the forward strand.
GGCCCAGTCTTTCAGAAACATCCTCCTATTTTCCAAGCTCACAGACACTTAAAACAACAGTGATACAGTTACCAGCAAGTAGCAAAAACCATCCTGGTTAAAATCCCAGCTTTGAAACCAGCAAATTAAATCTCTAGGCCTGGTTTTCAATGCAAAGTTCTTCTTTTGGGTCATCAGAGTGCTTTGAGGCTTGACTTAAGCACATCGCCCCAACGCTCCCATGATGTAATGACACGTGAGACATGGATGCACGAGGGATGTCAGGATTGTGGCTGCACACAGGACCAGAGCACACCAAGCTGCAGCTGCAATTTTGCAGGCAGTGTATTAGTGATGTGCCACAGCACTGAGATGAGACAACTTTGGGTAGCGGCATCATGAAAAATTTAAACTGGTATTTCCCATGACTCCAGCAAAATAATGAAGTTGTTATAGATGTGAACGTTTGAAGATGACAGCTAAAACCTGATTTAAACACTCCTTTAGGAACAAAGTATGTTATTGCCTTTTGGGCAACCTTTTGGGTATTATTTTTTTTTTGGCCTGAAAGTGAGTTGATCTACTGCACACAATGGGGATTAGAGAACAAAGTGTGTCCTGTTCAAAAGAAAACAAAAATCTTGAAACCACAACTACATTAACATGTACTTTACCATGAAGTGATATATATTATTTCATAGTTTTTCATAGATGCAATATGTATTTAAAACACACTGTTGAAAAAAATCCAGTGAAAATAAAAGCAGCGTAATATCTTTCTACCATAATACCAACCATGTGAACACTCGTTCTGTCAAGACTGAATCCATTCTACTAATCTACACCCATTGCCCAGAAGACAATGTCAGCTTTGCTTAAAAAAATTCTTCAATAAGAGTATTTCCCAACTTCTTACATTTTGGGCTCAAATTTAAAGCCAAAACTTTTCCCCCCTCATTGTTTCCTTGAATTAAAAATAAGATGCACTTAGTTATCCTTCTACATGGAACTGTATAATAAAAGGTTGCTATTAATTTGAAGTCCAAATTCTCCACCTGAAAAAAAAAAATGGGTCAGTTCTTACGTTATGGAGACGATCACTACCTTTTCTTCTGCTGCATTCATGCTTGGTCTCTTACATTTAAAACACAACCAAGTGCCTCTTAGGGGGATGAGAAGGCTGTTTGTTCCCTTTGATCCACTTCCAGTTGCAAGGTGCAAAACCAGCTGGTCTGACTCACGAGTCAGAGCTGCAAGTAGGACAATCCAAGTGGTCCCATCCAACTCAGGAGATTCTATGATTCTACAAGAGACTCCCCTTGTCCAATTAAAAGAGGGCAGAAAGACTGCTGATGACTGACTTGGTTAATGTACTCCAACACCATGAAATGGTTTGGGTTGGATATCCCAACATACCACTGCCAACTTGGTCTCCATTCACTACATACAGTCTAAGAATTGAATATTCAGGTTTTGGGGTGTGCAGGGGGCAGGGGATGTGTGCAATACATAAGACTCCTGTACAGAGACTACCTTGCATTCAGGCTTCCTTGAGTATTTGTATTTTTCTCTTTCATGCATGAGTGAAAAGTCCTGGCAAGTTGACCCCACAGAGCCCTTCGGAAAGGCAGCAGTATTCCCATGATGAGCAGAACCTGCAATGCAGCAGGACTCTGCCACTAAGAATGGAGGAGCTCTGCATACCAGGACACCAATCCTCCAGTGAGCTTTTCTTCTTGTTTTAATTGACCTGAGAGAAGCTAAATTCATCAAAACACAAACAGGCATGTCACTAGTGTTCCAGAAGTGCCAATGTCAGCCACATACAACACATGACTTTGCTCACTAGATTACTTACACACCACCGAGATCTACAGACTCAGAACGTTGGAAAGACCTCTGGAGGTCATCCAGTCCAGCCCTCTGCTCTGAGCCAGGCCAACAAGGATCAGGGTTTGGGTCTTGTCCAGTTAACTCTTGAGAAGCCATCTTCAAGTGACCCTTGAAGCCATCCTCAACCTGCTCTAAATGTTGCCCTCTTGGTGGCGAAAAACAAGATACAAACGTTTTAGCATCTCTAACTGGAACTTCCCCAGTCTCAAATCGTGTCCAAACTTCAGTCAGAGAATTGCTTCCTTTACTCCACTAGTCAACCAGTTAGCAGTGAGGTAGGGGAATATTTTGCTTTCCCGTGCTTGGATAAGGTACATGTCTTGCATATCTGAAGAGCTTCACAAACCGCAAGCAAGCTGTAAGACCCACTAGGACAATTGCTGAGCTATTACTCCAAAATGGAACAGGTTTGTTCTGCCATCAGTAATATCTTTTATGCACTTGCACTGTCATCTTAAATGGAGGTTAACTAATATATTGCCGATTTAACTTTCAGTAAGATCCTCGAAAGGCATACGTGTGCCCAGGGAAGCTTCTGCTGCCCGAGTGTGAAAGGAACTGAAGTCAAAGTAAAAACTCACATTGCTGCTGAAATGGCAAGGATAAAGGAAAGCTTTACCATTCTATTTGGAAATTAAGGAGACCACAGAACGAAAATGCTTTACATACTCTCAAAAAGCATCAAGCCTTTCTTGCATCGGAACATTTGGTTACATTTTCTAGCACTGCTGCTCAAATTAAGGAGAATCATGGTTCCACCAAGCCCGAAGTCAATCTCCTAAGACACCGGAGTCTTCATCTCTAATTCAAAAACTCCAGATGAAAATCCACAGACTTGCTTCTGAACATTTTTCCTCCCCCTGTCTTAGAAAACCAAACAACCCAGCTCAATGCCACAAGCCTCCTGCAAACACCACAAGCAAAGCTCTTTTTCTCCAGTGCATCCATAAAAGGCCGGTGCTTTAATAGAAGATAAATCTGACATCCAAATCCCCTTAATCTAGCTCAAGAGGCAGAGAGACCGGACACCTTTTACAAACAATCGTGATGCTTTTAAGATACGTGTCTGAAGTTTCTACCTCTACTGCAAGCCAACCAGTTCATCCCACAATATAAGGGAGATAAGCTCACCAAAAGAAACGTAAGCGTAAAACTCTAATTTATTTTCTCCGTTATTGTTGCGGTGAATTGCACAGCAGAAGAAATTAAGGGTTCTTTGTAAGCATCCTAACTTTCCAGAGAAATGCACCGTTTCTTTTACTAAATCTACCTTTTTAACCTCTTTGTTGCAAAGTGTCAGCGGCGTATCAGCGCCGGCAAGAGTGACTAACGCACAGAAGCTGCTCCGCAAGCTATCGGGACTCCAATCTGGAGTTCACCTACACGTTAACTCCTACCGCTAATTCATCATCCCAGCACCCGACAGCTAGGCTGATTGTGAGCCTTCCAGGACAATAAGGGTCTCGGCTGACCACCAAAAACCAGCCCAAGGGAGGAGGGGTTGATGGGCACAGACCTGGAGAAGGTCTAAGATAAGTGCTGGCTGTCAGTGCAAGGACAAAGAAGGGCAGGCCCTGGGGAGAGAAAGGAGATAAAAAAAAATCTCGACAACTGCTTTATCTGATGAGGGTTATGGCTAATTAATTATAAACTCAATTACCTAACCCTTACTTCAGCAGTCTCTATTCATTAAGAGATAAAACCTGACTGACTGTGCTAACTTTCTCTTGCACACACGCACGCACAGCGCACGTATTTTGGATTTGCACACTTTAGCACACAATTTCTTAAAAGAGATCTCCAAAAGCCTTCATACCCGTCAACTTTGTGCTCACAGGATGGAAGATTTTTCCTTTTTTTTTTTTTTTTCCCCACTCCTTTTCCCCCTACCACCCAAAGCACCCTTCTGTCGCACAATGGGAGGGCCAGGCCTCCATGCTGTGCATTGGCATTTAAAAGCAAAAACCAGACATTAAACAATAGACATTACGGACATCAAAGCCCTTTTTTCACAGCCAAGTTTCTGCCTCCGCAGGCTTCTGATCTAGTTCCCATTTTAAAATGAGCTTTTAATTTTGGGTGCTAAAAGTTTGGCGGCGTAGCTCGCCGGTATCGACTAAACATTATTCTTCCCATGTTCGAAGGTAGCCAGCAAAAATGAATCGCACTAAGGAATGAACTCTAAAACCCCTTAGCCAAGCCAACTCTTGCTAATAATCCAAACTGAATTTTGCATCTAACGTATTAAAAATGTCTGTTTTATTGCTATTCAGATTCCACCCGCATTCCTGTGGTGCTTGGCCTCTCCTCCAGCTTAAGTTCTTGCCCCCTCGCGTTGCGGTTGACACGAGCTCAAACAGCCTTGCAGAATCAATCCCAGCCATTAAAAGAAGGCTCCTCTTAATCTCTTTCCAAAGACTGCAGACCTGTCTCGCTCTCACCTTTTGAGTACACGGATATTCTCAAATCCCCGTTTTGCTCTGGCTGCCCTCTGCTCTAGCTTTTCCACTTCTGCAGAATAATATTTTTTACATATATTTCTTTATGTGGGGGTTTCATATATATATGTGTGTGTATGTGCATGCATCCATCTATCTATCTATTTATCTATCTATCTCTACCTGTATCATATATATATATAGATATATATACCTGTATATATATATATATCATGTGAGTTTGATCACCTTGTCGTTTCATATCTATATATAGATATATACATATATGTCTTTCATATATATATCTATCTATATATATGAAAAATATATATATATGAAAGGTTCATATATATCTATATATAGATATGAAACGACAAGGTGATCCAACTCACATCATCTCGGAACCTTTTCAAAGAATAATTTTCTCCGATACGTAGCATGAAGCAATCCAGCTCCAGGTCTTTCCTAAGTCCTATTTCAAATTACTGTCAAGTATATTTTTGATATGACATTTTGGTTCATTCAAGATGTACGGCCTTTTAGGTCATTTTTTTCATACTTTGAAAATAAGAACCACACAGGAACATAATCCGGCCAGCCAATACATGTTGAGCAAGTTCTTCACTGCAAAGACATGATTCTATGATGGTATTTAAAACTAATATTTTGGTCTTTGTTATTATCATTATTAGGTCTCATTAAAAGGATTTATTGTACTAATACTAATACCAATGTTTTCAGATGTGAATGTAGTCCAATGGTTCAGTTCCATTCTATACTGCTGCTGTGCAGCCACATTTTTCCAAAACCTATTCCTGCACCTGTTCCTTTTCTCACTTGTCTTGCTGATACCTGACAGAGACCTGCAGTAGGTATTAGCTTGCTCAGTTCAAGGTTTGGAGACTTTCCTAAGAAGCTAGAAAAAAATATATCGCTTTACAAACTTAAGATACTTTAACACTCCATAATTTAAAAACTTTAATTCAAATTATGAGTCTAATGACTTTAACACACGTTACGTGGATAAATTCAACTATAACTAAAGTCTGCCAGCTTTGATAAAGCCTTTAAAAATTTGAGAAGGAAACTTCTTCAACACCATAACCACATTAAGTAGCCATGTCAACTCTGGCTACCTTGTAGATAAAACATAGATAGCCACCTTCCCCATCCTGAGCTTCTAAAGCCATTAGGAATATCAATTCTATACTGTCCCTTACCATCACCAATTTTAAATCCAATTATTTATTGTAGTATTTTGTATTATTTCCTTGCTCCCCTTCTACATTAGGTTGAAAAGCTTATGCAATGCTTTTATGGTCGCCCATTTTCCCCTCATATGTACATCTTTCTTCTTGGGTGATAGTCTTAAAGTTTGTCATGTGACTACTACAGTTGGATCAGCTCCTTGTGGTTCTTTGTAACTTCCAGTCTTTTTTCATTTGATGGCATATACCACATTTCAAGACCATGCATGTCCGAGTGCTCTGGATTGTCTCTACTCACTCTGACCAACAATTCTGAGGATATTCCAAACCGTTCCATTAATGAGCTTTTTACAGCCATCCCATTCTCATCAGCTTTCACGTTACTCTTCACCCATAAATGCAACTGCAGCTATTTATTTGCTATATATTGAATAAAACCAGAGTTTTCTGTATTCTGAAAGATAAAATCAGGTCTGCATTAGGTTTATCGCAAGTTACATGTCTGCAGTTGCCAAGGTAGTTCCATCTCTGGTCAAATCCAAAGTGTTACAAAATGCAGATGCATCCATCCTCTTTGCTTTTCTTTCCTGTAATTGTAACAAACTGCTGAAATCCCTACTCAGCAGAAAGCAAAGGAATGAGCACATGCTAAGTAACAAGAACCAGAACATCTCATTTGCTACCAAGCTCCCTTCCACCACATTTCTTCCTCTCTTCCGCGGCCGTAAGCTCTTCCCCTTTTTGACAGGAGCATCTCCAGCACCTGAATCCAGTTGAGTTCTGACCTCCCTTTTCACTAATGTCTACAGAAAAGTTCAGCGCTCTCTCTATTCGGTTTTGTGAGCTGTTGCAGATACCAACCATTTTAAGTCTCTTTCCCTGTACATATTCAATTTTATATAGTCCTATAACTTTTTATCTGAAGGGAGATGATTGTATTTTGAGCAAATTGCAGCTTAAAAAAAACCCAACCAAAACCCACCCCAGAAACAGTAAAAAAAAATCCAATGCCATTTTCCATCACCAATTTCACGCAGCTATTTAACTTAAAAATATAAACTGTGCTTGAAACAACCACGCACTCTGTAATCCCGTTCTCTCAATTGCCTTCCCATCACGCCAACAGCATTAGGTAGAAAGGAAGACTTCTCCCATTCATCAATAGAGGAGTTATTCATCCGAAGTTTATTATCTCAGGTAATTTGATCAATACACTTCACCTTTATAGTACAGTTGTCCTTGTGAGCAAAGCATTTTGCGTTTTATAGCGAGATGGTTATTATGAAGGCTATTCATAGGGAAATTTTCTGCAGTTAAAAGTTTTTCCGATTAACTACATTTAACATCATTTAAGCCATAAAATGGCGGTTACATTTCACACCGTGTTGTCTAAGCGCAGCGGTGCTTAGAAAGCAGTTACCGCACGTTTGGCGAATACATCAACCCCTCACGTTGGAATGGAAATCAAGAAAAGCCTGCCAGGAAATAGAGAAAGACCTTTCCAGCCTGAAGTCATGGATATGCCACAAAAAAAAGCATGCATTGGAAGAAAAACTGTATGAAAAATGTGAAGAACGGCCCCAGTTTCCACAGCCCTAAGAACATGCCTCAATACCAACTCTTCTTTTCCCTCCATGCAATACCAGCACTCTTCCATCATATTTCTTTGAGAGTCTTCTTGTTTCTTCTCGTTTGTGTAATCGAGCTATGAGCTTCCAATCAGTTACAGCATAGGAGAAGAAATTGGTTTGTGTCCTTCTGGGATGAAGATCTCCAGAAATCACTAGCATCACTCTATACCTGAAGTCTATAGCATCTGAGATGCTTCCTCACTTGCTAGCATTCAGCCTAAGTCACCACCAAATATGGGGAAAAACTATTCGGAACTGAACGAAAACACCAAATTCATGCAGATCTGCTATTCTAAGGAGAGAAACCTCTAACAACTCGCTCAAAAATAAAGAATTATTATTCCTTGTGAGGCATACTCAGAACAAACTAGTTCATTAAAGTCGTATCAGCACTTGTAATTGGCCCTTGTTGGCCAATAGAAGGAGACATTTGCAACTTTTCCCAGGAAATTATATTCTAAATCCTTCACGAGGTGGACCTTGTCCTTTTCTGAGGAAACTTGATAGCAGTCTTTAGTATTCACTGGCATAATTAGGACTGCAGTTAATTTCATTAAATTCTCTTGCTGCTAAATGAAGCAGATTATGAGACATCTTTTATTGCAAGGCATGAAATTACAGCCTGTCAGCTGCCAGTGGTAGAGTAAAACTAATGAATTACAGGGTAAATAACACCAGAATTAACCAGCCAATTTAACATCGCGGAGAACAAAGTCATTTTTACTCAGAGCTCTAGCAAACGCCATCACCACTGGGATACCTTGCAATGGAAAAGGGAACCAAATCCCAGAGCCTCAAAATTCCAAACAGGCACAGCTATCAAGCAGTGATATTAAAAACCCAACTCTGCCAATAAGTTCCTAGAAATTGGCCAGGTGAAGCCATAGGTATCGCATCGGTAAAAGGTTTTAATGGCGGTCTCACCAAGTAGTTTGTGCTAATGGATTATTCCTCACGCACCCCAAGAAAAAGGGCAGCCGCGCATTAATTTGTTACTATTAAACCAGTTTAATGGTGACAGCTCTTCACAGGCAGTACCAGACACAGTCCCCATTAATGAGGGATAGATGCTCTGCAGATAATTAAAGAAAACGGAGAGCAAGTGTAGCTAGCCAGTCCTATTTCCTATGCCCGCGCTTCCAAACCTCCAACACGAGGTACAGAGAGTGCTTTCTCCCTGCATAGCACCCCAGGCCTCCCTTCCTGGCTAGCAGGGCAAGATGGATGCACCATTGAACACTGACTGTGACCTTCCAGGAGGTCTTGGGGGGGGGGAAACAGGAGTCTTAACAGCAGACTCATGAAGCCTGGGGGGCTGTTAGACATGCACAAAATTAATTTGTTTTTCACAATTCATTTGCTTTTTTAGACCAAGAAAAGATATTTTAAAATAAATGATATTTCAATTTTCTTTGACAATCCCCATTCAGGACACAACTTGGCAATGCTCTTGTATGGAAAACTTTTTTAGCTGGAAACTCCCACAGGCCCCAGAGTTTTCCACAGGGAAGAATCACGAGGCACTTCTCGTACAAAGAAGGTCAGACACCTTAGAGCCTGTGGAACAGATAGATGCCCACAAAATCCTGATGATGCAGTGAAAGCAAAGCATAAAGCCAAGGTAGACCACACAGACCAAACCGAAATGGAAAGATGTGCTTCATTTTGAATTGATGCTCTCACTTTTCTGGCTGTAAGTTGAGGATTATTTTGGCTGCTGCCATAAATTGGAGGGTGAAGGTCTGCGTTACCTGGGAAGAGAACAACATGGGTTGGCACCAGCATCTCCATCAATAGAGCTCAGGCTGCAGCAACACCCATGTCATTAGCGAAGAGAGGGTCCGGGAAGAGGGAAACCCTGGAGAAAAGCCTGGAGAAAAGACGACTGAGGGGGGATCTAATCAATGTTTATCATTATCTTACATATGGAATGCAGGAGGAATTGGCCAGCCCCTTTTCAGTGTCTGTGGGGACAGGACAAGGGGCAATGGCTGCAAGTTGGAGCACAGGAAGTTCCGCACCAACATGGGGAAGAACTTTTTCCCAGTGAGGGTGAGGGAGCCCTGGGAGAGGCTGCCCAGGGAAGTGGTGGAGTCTCCTTCTTTGGAGATACTCAAGACTCATCTGGATGCCTATCTGTGCAACAGGAGCTGGGAAGCTGCTTTGGCAGGGGGGTTGGACCCGATGATCTCTGGAGGTCCCTTCCAACCCCTACAATTCTGTGATTCTGTGATCCCCTGTCATCACATGGGCTGATTATATCCTCGGTTTGGCAAGCATCTCATAACCATTATCAATTGTACGCACCCCAAAAGCATTTGCAAATGCTGTTTCAAGTTCCATTTTTCAGCAAGTTTCTAACAGACAACACCTGAAGTCTCCTTTCCAGTCTTCTAATAACTTCAACATCAACCAAGTTTAACGGAGGGGCAGGATACCAAAGGGATGTTCTGACAAATTGTGTTAAATTTCCCATTTCTCTCCAAGACCGAAAGTCCCTCCCTTAGAAAGCAGACTGCAGTTAAGAGTTTGGTCTGTTTGGCTAGGATGGACCACGACCTGGCCTGCAGCTTGGTAGCAGACACAGCATGTGTTGTTTCTTACCCTCAACAAGGCTTGATGAAAAAAAAATCCTGCAATTTGTGCTTTTTCCTCCCCCCTCCCCCTTGCACCTTCTCTGACTTCCATTTTTAATAGTGCCAAGAGACTCTGGTTCATCTTTCAAAAAAATAACCGGTATTTAAAGCTCCACATGTAAGAGGGATTATCTATAAAACCTAAAACAAAAGAAAAACTAAGAAAAACTACACAGCGGAATTCCTTGGCCTGCAAAATGATCTACTGACTGTTATCAAAACAAAGAATTTCTACGTGGAGTAGAACCTATTTCAAATAAAATGATGCACTTACTGCTGCTACTTCTGTAATGCAAAGCATACAAGCACCCGTGGCACCAAATCAGCCAAAACCATGTGCTGAACATTGCTTAACGTAGCATTTACTGATGTTGTAAGTAAGTATATCTCACGTGGGAACAAGTTTCCACTACTCGGGTCAGCACAATGTTCTTTAGGATTTCAGATTTTAAAAAAAAATTATCCTTACATGTGCCTTGGTGTTGGAGTGAGAAAAGGGGAGAGCAAGAGCCAAGGAAAGCAAACCAGGTGCCCAAACACCACCGTGTTACGGAGGAGTAAAACTTTGTGTCACCGCTGCCAGTGCCAAACACGAGTTCTCCGGGATCTGGACACCAGCACCATTCATGAAGTCTGGAGAAGTTACCTGTGCCCAAAAAGTATTCCCACAAGAGAAAAGAACTTGGAACAACCCTGATTTCAGAAGTTACAATCCCTGCATTAAGGCAGGCCTGTACCTGCTGTGAATTCAGAAATTTCGCTTGCGGATGGACTCTCGAAAGCCCATGTCGGTATTAGGCAGGAAGGACTCTCTGAAACTTGTGCCTAGCCCTTGGCTCGTTCCAGTATGGTAGTACTCCTGTGAACATCTGGCACTGGAAACTGGCTCTGGCCCCACGCAGGTGGTCTGCGATCCGGGCAGCAAGATGTTGGCTCTCCCAAGTCCCTCATTGCCCACTCTCCACTGTTTCAAATTCCCATCGTATGTATTTTGAGCAATCATTTTAAAACCACCAGAAATATTCTGGACTGACATCGATACCTTGCCTTCAGATTTCCCAAGTGGAAAAAATCAGCTCCCTGACAGCGTGCGTGCATCAGCTCCAGTGTGTTCGTTACCAAAACGTGCAGACTGAAAGCTCTTAAGACTGTTCAATTGGAAACAGCTCGGAGGCACTGATGAGGTGCCGTGCACCAGAGGCACTGCTGCATTGCTGCAAGCTCCCCATCCATCACTACTCTTCATGCCTAAAGACATCAGCACCCTCATAACCAGGCACCTCCAGGGATTGGTGTGCCCCTCTGAAAGATGCTCAAGGTTTTTAACGTTACTGAAAATGTCATGTTGGTGTTCTTTTCACTTCCCATCTCCTTCATGGTCTTTGTTCAGTATTTACCCTCCTTCCTCTTAGCTTTTGCTTCTCCTTGGTTCTCCGGGCAGTGTAATTTTCCCTGAGAGCTCTGTCTAACTCTCTCATCTCGGCATTCCTTCCCCTCTCCTCTTACCTAAAGCCCCTTGCTTTTGCCTGCATCCTCGCCTTCTGCCAAAGCAGGGAGCTTGCAATCTGTGTGCTCCACAAACATGCAAGAAGCCTCTTGCTTCACTACATTGCATCGTCAGCAAGAAGTATCACTTAATTTGAATTAAGTGTGACTTAATCTGCATCGGGCATTACTTACAGAAAGAAACATGCTGCAAGATTAAAGCACTAACAACAGTCATCGTGCATGTATTATTTCTCACCTACACAGAGACTACTGCCCTGAATTACAAATTGACAGCACCATTCCCCATACAAAGGGCCAATTCATAAAGCACTCTGAAGAAGTTCTTAGCCACGCCATTAGCTTAAACAAAACCGACGCGTCAATCTTCAGAGCGTTGAGTACACTTCAGCAGTGGATGGACGCACATGCTCTCTCATCACAGCAGAAAGGGGTCTGCCAGACATGGTGCTGGAAGTCTGAAAACCTGCGTACTACAAGAGCCTTCGCTCACGCAAATAATACACGCTTACATCTGAAGAATCAGGCTTGAGGATTTATTTTACGTGAAGCACACCAACCAGAGTTCTTTACTTACTCAGTCTGCATCCTGAGAACAATTTGCTTCCACCCAGTTTGCTCAAAGCTTACTACTCTGCTTTTAGTCCAGGATTTACAGGACACCTTTCTCCCCACACAGTTGGGTTTTTTTTTTGTTTTTAATTTGGCGGTGAAACAGCTTGCAAAATTTTGATTTCTAAAGCGATGACACCCGCCTTCCTAAGCGGCCCCTATTCTCTGTCATTCCCATGTACTGCTGCCTTTCCAAGAGTAGAACTTCTAAACAATTCAACCTCTTAGCTATTTTAATTGATTTTTCTTTCCAATACCTCCCGCACTTGAAGATTTCTTAATTTCCCCCCCTGAAATATTCACAGGAGAAGAGAACATTAGATGTTAATCTAGCTGCTTGATTTGTAGCAGTTCTCCAGTTCTCTACCCAACCATTTAAATACTGTCATTCATAATAGGGTGATATACTGTACTATAAACCCTTTTGCAAATGGTATGTCTTGGTATTTTTCTTTTGTGACAAAGAATCATATTCGTTATAAAGGGGAAAGAAGCGGTCTCGGCGCTCAGACTTACCTACAGAATCTCAGCGTCTCAACAGCTTCCCTCCCCCTTTTTAAAAGAAATCTCACCCCCAAACCCTTTTTTAAAAGGAAATCCATTTAAAGAATGCTTTAAAGTCTGACAGCGCCAAAGCCCAGAAGCTTTCTTTTGGTACTAAGCCCAAAATCATCTCCTCCTGATCACTCCATACCTCTGCACATGTGTCTCAGAGCATAGCAACACCACTTTTTACCATAGATTCCTATGTATAATTACAACTGCGTGGTTGTAGCTTAGCTAAACTACCTGTAATTAGCCCTCTGATCTCATAAGCAGTGACCTGATATGGAAACTTGCTTCCCTACTGCAAACATGCCCTGACTACCATGGTGGTAAACACCTTCAGTCCAAGAAGGCTCAGAAGGTAGGATTATGTCCCCAGCGCAGCCCTGAAAGCTTCACCTCATCAGTGCGTGTCTAACGAGTTTGCGTGCTCCTTACTGCACATGACCCCAAAATGGCCCACATCATGATCAGTGCTTGAGTTGGATCTCTTTTACATGGCAACGCAATGGCCTTTTATCCTCACAACACATCCCCAACTTGGGTTCACTTCTCCAGCTGAAACCCAAGTCCAACTCACAAGAACTTGTCACCTCCAGGTCTATCTCCGTAAGAGTACCAGAGACACCAGACACAGGTTTTGGAAGGAAAGCTGCCCAACTACAGCAATATAGGCCTGTTCCAAAGACATGCAAAGCTTCTTGTCCTGGGGGTTACAGGAGAAAGTCTCTTGCCAAGATACCGTATGCATGTAAAGGCCGAATACTTTCCAAACGTGGGTCAAACCAAGTTCAGGCTGCTGGGTTTTGAGTCAGGCTAGCTGGAGTTCACATCCCGCTTCAGTTTATTCCACCCTATCGCCTTTGTTTTCATGGTTATTTCAAACCAGGATGAAAATACACTTACCAAAGCAGGGACACAGCACTGGCAAGAGATGATAGCTGATGCTCCATTAAGAATCTGCTATCAACAGTGAACACGAAGGAACAAGGGAAGTCTGGCACACAGCAGTAGTTAGGACAGACCAGGATGATTTAGCTTCTGTTGAGTGACTTGCATCTTTACATGTCAAATCTCATTTCATTTCGTCCCCACTCTGGTCCTCGTCCCCCTTCTGATGTGCCTCAGCTTTATCCCGGGGATGACTGACACGATTGCTATGTGGTTGCTCGCGATTTCCAAGACCACTGTTAACAGCACTGCCGAATGGCACCGGCCCTAGAACCGCACAAAGCTCAGTCCTCCTTCCAGCCCGCTCAAGCCACGGGCTGGCTTTAGCTTTTGTTTATGATCCCATGGACCATTTTCAAACCACATCACAGTTTTTAGCCAAACACATTTGGATGAACTCTCAATTCAGCTGTTAGCAGGCAGCACCAAGTCGCTTTGCTAAAATCCAAGTATTTTAGATCTGCTAATGTTTGCTTCGTGCGCTTATCTTGAAATTCTAGCAAAAAGGTAATCGAGTTTTTCTGGCAAGTTTTAGTCTATAAAAACCACCCTGAGTATCCCTCACAGTTACATTGAGCCACTCAGGAAAACTAAATCCTGCAGCCGTGTGTTTGTATTACTCTTCCCTTCTCCCTAAGACCAGCTACAAGGCTCATTTCAAGCTTTACAGCTCTAGGACAACTGAGAGTGAAATATCTTCATGTCATCTAACCATATAGCTCATCTCCAATTTATCATAAGGTGATGGATCCTTTATAATAAACAAGACATCCAGTCATATGAATTTTTCCCTTGTTCTAACTCACACAAAATAAACTAAAGGTTGATTTTATTGTATTAAATTGCACTACTTAAATATTTTTAATTTAAAGGGAATAATTAAGTGCCAACATCTGGCCTGTCTGCTGAGACTGCTCGAAAGAGGTGTGGGTAATTATTGCAGTCAGAAGGTTTTGAAAGACGCAAAGTAGGACCAGGGAAAATGGTATTTTAACAAACCTGTGAGGACTTCCACAGTGGGTATTTCAAATATGGGTATCAACGCAGTACCTACATTTCAAAGTAGCCCTGCTCCCCCACCCCTGAGTAATATTCCTTCTTCATGCCATTTACTATTACGAATTTGCCATCGTGACTTATACTTGCTCACACATGTTAAATATTAACAGGACCAACCCCTCTTTTTCAAGATTTTAAATAATAAAAACAAGAAACAAGGGATGTTGGGCCAACAGCCCTGATGCAGATTCACACATGATTATCACACCATTAAAAGGTAGCTAAAGAATTATGAAAAAATTATTGAGAATGCCCTAAGTTTGCCTTGTTCAAAAATTAGGCTAAAGGGCTTTAAATGCGTGCTGTTCAGTTTACTCTTTTGATTGCTTTACCACTATGTAAATCAATTTGTTAATGTTCCTTACAAAATGCATGAGCCAGTTATACTGACAAACACACAAAGCTCATTCGTAATTAGCAGTTAATTAGTAAGAAGGAACAGATGCTGTTAGAGTTTCAGCAGGCGAACAGGTTCTGTAAACAATGCTTATAAATCTAAATGAATTTATTAACCACAATGCAACTGTCAACATTTTGCTGGCAACCATACAAATATGGTGGAATCCCCAAAACATCTTTACAACATATTAATAATCATTGTGTCAACCCAAGTCTATCAGGCCGTCTCACTTGCTAACTGTCATAAGCTTTCTACTTAATCTTGTTATGTCACTTCTCCGGTCTAATTCCTCATGCCCTCAGAGGAAGAGCTCCAGTCACCAATGTTAGCCCAGATGCACACACTGACTCACCTCCAAGATATCGCAGCAACTCCAAATGATGGCATTTTTGCAAGATGAATGTTTGTTTTCCACCGATACCTTGACCCAACCTTTCCACAAACCCAAACCCAACCAAAAGTACGCACATCGTGGTCCCGGAGGCCTCCCAGTCCTTTTCTTTAGAACCATAATCGCTCGATGAGAGATCGGTACTACGAAGGCATCTTTAGACCTCATCAACTAAAAATAACCTAAGGTCAATTATTTCCACTCACCATTTATAAAACTGTGCAGGCAAAAAGCCACCACGTGAAGCCATAGGGATTTTTTTTTTCTTTTTCTTGGTTGGCTATTCAGTGGTTTGGTTGATTTGGGTTTGTTTTTTTTGACTTATCAGGGTAGAAGTAGATGGCTCAAATAAACAGAATGCAGCTATGAAAGCAGTATGAAGACACAAACTCCTTGAATCAAAGGCTTTTGGCCAGGGGCCAGTTCTTAGCCTAAGGGCAACAGTGGAGATACCTTAGTGACCTCATTGCTGTCAATCTCTGCATGTCACATTGACATGCCACCTTGATATATTACACCATTTCAGCACTGGAAAATTCTAATAAATTTTTTAAAGTCGTATTATGGCTTGCTTTATTGATGTTCTCTTTTATACCTACATTGCTTTCGATCATTCCCTCCTCCTCCTCTCCCCCAAAGTATCCTGACACCTCTTCGCCACAGTCTGTACATGGATTTGCCACACACAGGCAAGCAGAAGAGGATGAGAACATCCCAAGTGGAGGAAATTCTCCAAAGCTTTACTGGTGAAACTGCTTTGGCTGGTTTGCTTGCTCCAGTCCTCCTCACTGCACTGTTAAGAGAGACCGAAAGATAGGAGAATCCATTCTCTGCTGGCATCAAGAGAACAAAAAGGAAATGAGGATGCAGTACCTGACAGGCAATACACACTTGTTCTGCCCAGGCAGAACAGAAGAATTCTTTCTTCTGCAAAGAAGAATGTGGCAACAACCCAAGATGAGACTTTCAGAGTGTCTGTATACTTGTTACAG
The DNA here is from genome assembly GCA_022605955.1 of Rallus limicola. Classification (NCBI taxonomy): domain Eukaryota; kingdom Metazoa; phylum Chordata; class Aves; order Gruiformes; family Rallidae; genus Rallus; species Rallus limicola. The sequence goes on from JAKCOZ010000008.1 coordinate 37,258,834, forward strand.
GGGAGAGAGGAGAGGAAACCAGCTCCACAGACCTCCTCCAGAGAAGTCTATCTCCAATCTATACTGTGAAGACCCATGCTAGGACCCCAAAACTCTTCCAGGGTGATGCCCTGAACACTAGCAGCACTACGCCCAGGTCAGGTTTGTGCCTCACTTCCACAAGTGCTGACTTCCCAGGTGCAGCCCTGAAACTGCTGCAGCTACCAGTAACACCACGACATCTCAGGACAGAGCCCAAGCACTACAGACAAGTTCTGCCTCTAGAGCCTTGCAAAGCTGTAGTTTCTCTGGCAGACAAGCTGATCTTGAAATTCAGTGGCTTGAAAATGGGTGGACTTGCCAATGTCAGGTTTAAGGTTGGACTCAATGGTCTTCTCCAACCAAGCTGATTCTATGTTGAAGCTCAGCAACTAGTCTCTTCTTTCTCTGGAGAGTTCAGCACTGGAAATCAGATCCTAGACTGCTCTACCATGAAGAGCAGCAACTCTTCCTTTTATAAGGACATGGGTGGTTCTTTCTGCACTTTTGCCCCTCAATTTCTTTTCTAAGTAAGGGAAGATCCAGGTCTTCTGGCACTCTTCCCCTCCCTATTTCCAGTCTCTCCCCACTGCCTCTCCAGGGATGCTTAACCTGATCAACACGCTGCTCCAAACAGCAGCTGGAATGTCTTCTTATAAATCTTAACCTGGCACAAGAGCTACCATCACATCATCAGCTAGGATATCATCAGCTACTAGTGAAACTCAATGTTTTTTCATTATCTCTTAAGAGGCAAGTAAGAGCATAATATCTGGGCAGGACTAAAGAAGAGTTGAACATCTTGAACACCTTGTACTTGCCATCATAAGCAATCTATGCTAACAAACATTTAAATACACTTCTTTATTAAGTGAAATTCTGTATAAAATAGAATTCTCTGTTCACTATCATACACATTGTACCACAAAGCCACATTTTTGAGCTGGGCATAGTGATGAAGCAAATCACCCTGAAATGAAACCAGTTAATTCATACATAAGCCACCAGCTTGTTTCCATTACGAGGACCAGAGGCACCCATCAGCTTCAGGTCACAGAAACAAGCGGTCAAAAAAATGATAGAAAGTTAATTTCTCTGCCAAGTTTATGAATAATACCTCATTTGTAGATCTTTTAATCCACCCATGGAGTAGAGCAGGAGGCTGCTCTGGTTGGTTCTGGCACACTTGGGACTATGACTGCACAATGTTTGCAGGTATTTAGAGATAAGACAAGGACAACTTAGAGGGTGGGGAAGTGAAAACTTGTATTTTAGGGACTGAAATACTGGGAGATTAATTGAAAGCATCATAGTAGGAATTCGATCCTTATCACAGAATCACAGAATTATCAAGGTTGGAAAAGACCTAAAAGATCATCCAGTCCAACCATTCACCTATTGCTACCAGCTCCCACTAAACCATGTCCCTCAATACAACATCTAGTCTTTCCTTGAACACCCCCAGGGTTGGTGACTCCACCACCTCCCTGGGCAGTGCATTCCAGTGCCTGACTACCCTTTCTTATAAGCCAAAGACCCAAATTCCAGTTTTCGCCTGCAACCCTCAGCACATCTGGGGAAGGGAAACCAGCAGAATCCAGCAAGGCAGAGGAAGCAGATGACCCAGAGGGACAGACAAGCAGGGAAGAAAGAGGAACTGTCTCAGAGATGCTGACATTCTGGGCCAGGCCTGCCCACTTTGGGCAGGAGGGGCTGTTCCCGCAGGGTGGCAGGTAAAAGCCATAACTGTGGGCAGGGGAGGGTTGGATGCCCAAACCATGCAATATTCTCATCTCCTGCCTGTTTGCAACCAGACAGCAATTAAAGCAGGCTTCCCAAAACCAGAAAAAGAGTATTTTCTGTTAAATCCAGGGCCTTTTTAATGCTGTTTTATTCCAAGTACTTAGGAGTCCTGCTTTTCTTGGGACGATACCTGAAAAGCATCGAGAGCAAAACACACAACACCCAGTTATCGCAGTCAAAGGAAACATTATTCCAGGCAGGTACGTGTGGCTGTAGCTGTTCCTCTGATGTAAGGGCACATTTGATCTAATTGGAAAAAATATTTCAAGTGCACTGGGAATAGTCACTGTTAACTGAATGCAACAACGAAAAAGGAAAAAAGAGCATGCAGACCCCAGGGAATTACCAAATCAATTAACAACTAATTCAGGAACTAATTTCTGTATTGCCTCTTAGCACAAAACTGTATCTTTAATTTCTCCTGCAATAAGCATCACCATGATAGTCCTAACACACTCTGACGCTTTAAATGAGTTTACAAGTATCTCTTTTTGATTGGCTATATAACATTATTTCTTCACAGTTCAATGCAACCATAGCCAAGTGCTCTGAAATATTTAATTATACTGGTAGCTACCAGTTAACAATTTACAGAACCACAGCGAGTACAAAACATTTTATAACTAGTAATCAGCTAATTAAAAACACAGCAAAATGTGTATGTTCTGATTATAAACAATTGTGGGGGAATTACACAGAAGATTTCAGCACTAAGAGTATTTGGCTAAAAACCATACCCTCGTTGTTTGTACAAGCAGATCTAGATACTGATTACTGTGATTAGACTGAAGTGTGACAGAGGAAATTACACCCCATGCTTGACAGAAATAAATAAGAATATGTCATATGCCAGTTCCTTGATAAAAATCATAGAGATTCCAAGTTTCGGAAAGCCGCTATCCAGAGGCGCTGATACTGCCCTGCAAACAACTACCTGGGAGCCTATGCAAGCACAAGCGTGTAAAAAGCATAGGTGGTGCAGTTTTGGGGAGTACTTTGGTGTAGAAGATGGTGAAGTAGCACCACAGTGGTTGGGTGTCTGAACAGGGGTCCGACGCAGGAGCTCGGCAGGTAGCATCCATGCAGAAAGGGGACATGTATAAGGAAGGCGAGTAAATCCTAAATTGTGCCCCTCCAGATTGTAGAACCATAGAATGGTTTTAGTTAGAAAAGCCCTTCAAGATCATCAAGTCCAACCTTCTATCCAGCCCCACTAGGTCCAACACCAGACCATGTCACCAAGAACAGTATCTCCTCTTCTTTTAAACCCCTCCAGGGATGGTGACTCAACCACCTCCCTGGGCAGCCTGGTCCCAGTATCTGACAATCCTTACAGGAAAGAAATTTTTCCTAATAGCCAACCTAAACTTCCCCTGACGCAACTTCAGGTCATTTCCCCTTGTCCTGTCAGTAGCTACCAGGGAGAAGAGACCAACCCCCACCTTACTACAGCCACTTTTTAGGTAGCTGTAAGAGCTATGAGGTCTCCCCTCAGTCTCCTATTCTCCAGGCTGAACAATCCCAGCTCCTTCTGCTGCTTCTTGTAAGATGTTTGCTGCCATCCTCCCTTTGAAACAGTTTTGGTCCTCAGATGCATTAGCCATTTCTCTCTCAAAACACAACCTGATTTGGAGTGTGGGCAGAAGACAGGAGCCATGGTAGAAGCCCCAGTGCTCAGCCCTTCTAAGGCATTCGTAGCACCCTGTGCTCTAACCCTGCTCTTCCTATACCATTGGGTTTGTGGGTTGGTTGTTTTTTTTTTCACCCTGTCAAGTCAGATGAATTAGGGAAGAGCAGATGCTAAGATGGTTGCTTGTTCGTTCTCTCTTTCCGTAGGCTCAAAGTAAACATGAACATTCGGGAAACCTGCTGCAAAGAGCATTTATTGTTTGTGACGACGGCGAGTCTCGGGTCTGACACTTGCCTGAAGCCTTACAGTGCTCTTCTGCTAGTGAGGAGGACTAAGGACATCCCTTTGACTGACTAGACGTGGCAGACCATCTCTTTTCACAACCTATTTCCAAGACACTGCCACACTTACTGAAATGCTCTTAAGAGCAGGCACAGACAGCCCCGGGTATTTCAGGGGACAACAGATTTCAGGTATGATGTTCCTGAGCAGCACACCGCAGCAGGCAGACAGGAGGTCAGAGGGGTAACATGGGTCAAATGTCTGTTGAAATCCTAATTAAGCTGTAAAAACCCCTTTTTATTTTGTTCTTGAGCCATGCAGGCTGACAGGGAATAAATGTGTTAAAGTCCCACCTGTTTGGGCTAAAAGGTGACAAAAAACAACTCTGGAAGAGTTAAGGAGGACAGGGAGCTACTGGAGAGAGGACAACAAATTGCTATGGAAATTATTATTAGACCAGAACACCTCTCTGATGAAGAGAGGCTGAGGGACTTGGGACTTTTTAGCCTGGAGAAGAGAAGACTCAGTCAATCCTTGAGGGGGGGTTCAGGAGGATGGGGTCAGTCTGTGTTCAGGGGTGCCCAGGGACAGGACAGGAGGCGATGGGCACGAACTGGAGCAAAGGAAGTTCCACCTAACCCTGAAAAGGAACTTCTTTCCTGGGAGGGTGGCAAAGCCCTGGGCCAGGCTGCCCAGAAAGGTTAGGGAATCTCCATCTCTGGAGAGATTCCAACCCTGTGACCCTGGATGCTGTCCTATGCTGCAAGGTCTGGCAGGGGGTTGGACAGGATGATCTCCAGAGGTCCCTGCCACCCCTGATCACCAGTGATCAGAAATAAGGGAAGAAATGCAAAGGGACAACCTAAGCTTTGGCATCCTGAGCTGAAGGTAGGCAGGCTAAGGGTTGGTACCAGGACACCCCCCCTCACGCTGCAGCTCTCCTCCTCCTCATCCTCTGCAGCACAGATGGCCGCCACAAAGCATTTGGTCAGGCTGGAAGAGGCACGCTGCTCAAGTTTACTAGCAAACCTTCTCCCCAGACACGTATCAAAAGTGACTGCTAAGGCTCAGTCTAAGAAAACCAGAGTCTGAGATAAACTACATCGAAATCCTCTAGTTTCCCCCCTCCAGTTGAAGGGGAATTCTTGGGATCCCACAACTCAATTTAAAAGCTACAGGAAAAAGATTGCTGATAAGGGATCACAAGTTGTGACACATCTTTCAGAAGCTCTTTAAGTCCTATTTTTTCACACAGACTCTGACATTTGTTGGAAGCACCCTCCAATAATTATTGTGGAGAAATTTCATGCTTCTTTTTATAAAAAGCCAAATATATTTTGTGAAATTCCAATATTCTTTATGCCCATCTTAAGGAAAAGTTGCACCTCACGCATCCAAGAACCAAACTTTGTGCATACATGATTTACTTTGTGAAAAGCAAATCAGTGACAAAGCCCTGCCATAAAAAAAATTGCCATTTTTAGGAGAGCAAAAAGAACCCACAACAAATCCCCCCTGCAAAAGGACAAAATCCTTAATTCCATTAAGATTACTTTGACACACCAAGCTGGCAGGCAAAAAAGGTCATCTGAAATATCACCTAAAAGTAAAACTCGAGCAAGATATTCGACTTTCTCCATTAATACAGCCATTTGCAAACCAGGAGAAGCAAAGGGATTCTGAAGTTCACCTTTGCAAGTCATGGATGGTGAGTTTTTCACTATGTCATCACTGTAACGTTAACCATTAGCACGTTGAGTTTTTAGCTGCGCTTCGAGTTTGCCGCTCCTAAACGAGGCAGGAATTTGGGGGCAACAAGAGGTACCAGGGTAAGGCAAGGGTTGAGGCAACCTGTCAAAACCTATTTTTGACCACTTTTTGGTCAAGGTTATCTAGTTGGGGCTGTGTAATAATATGGGCATCTGTGATTAAGTGCAAATGGCAGAGAGAAGAAGGTCTGAGAGCACAAAGTCAAGGCCAGCTCTTACGTATTTATTTACGCTCTAATCTGGAGGGGATGGAGGCAGAGGGGGGTAGGGGGGGAAGAGAGAGAGGGAAAAAAAAAGGAAAGAGCACACAGCTGCCATCCCAAAACCAGACCTCCCATCTGCCACCCACGATTTGCATGTCACCTTCTCCAGGCTCATTTGTACTTCATTAACTGCCATTGACTTAACAAGATTTATGCAAATGACACCATAGGAGCTCGCTAACTCCCACTGCAATCAAGTGATTATGTATGTACAATTCTCCACAGCAATGAAAAATTAATACATGACAAGCCCACTCACCGCTGAGCTGAGCTTCTTGCTTTTATTTTTCTTGTTGTGCTTCCTTTTTTTTTTTTAATATTTTATTTTATTGGAATATGCCCTACTGCTAAAGCTTTAGCGAGCCCGCAGAAGACAAAGTAATTTTTGCAAAAAAAGCCAACTCCCAACCCATCCTAGAAAGCACATCACCCTAAGGGGAAGAAGACTAACACATGCTTCCAAATATTCACTCAGGTTACCAGGAACACGTTTCCATTTTCAGAATAAACGTTTCTGAACAGAGGATGCTCCGGAAGGAGTAAACCATTCTCCCTAAGTTTGCTTAAAGGGCGGTAGTAGCAATGCTACAGGAGATAGCTTCATTTTATTTTTTTTTGGTTAGTTTAAGCACCTCCTTCTCAGAAGTACAGAACTTTCTATGGATTTTAACTTTGGGCCAATAGCATCCCAGACTTTTTCTGATTCCATTCAATTAGCAGAAGGTATTTACGTAGCACCCAAGTCAGACTTTTTGCCCCTTCCTTCTTTTTGGAAAATCAGGGCATTCGTGGTCTTAAAAGGATGCAAAAGTACAGGATTTAAGGCACACTGATGTGGAAGGGGATTGTGCCTCCCTGGAAAATCAGCCTTCCCAAAATTTCATGTGCCTCAGGACATCTTGGCAAAAGTTAGCAGTGACGTTTTAGAACCGTGCCTGTTTTTCATTGCCTATGTCTCAGGCTTCTACTGGGAGCAAGAAGGTTCGTCAAGGGAGTTTCATATGGCTTAGCCCAATAAAGCTGTCTTCAGAACGGCAGCAAAAAATTATTTTTTAACATTTAGATAGGACAGAAAGCATAAGAAAGTAAGAATATTAACTCCTGTCCACCAGGTTGCTTTGAGTTCAGCACAGAGCGTTGAAGGAGCAAGGTATTTCTGTAAACAGGCAGTTTATAATTTTACCAATTTCCCCTAAACTCTCAGGGATTCAGGAACTGAGAGGAGGAATTCGGGAGCAGGTTGCACCTCTTGGCCTCTTCTGACCCAAAACTATACCCAGAGCTGTGCAGACCAGTACCTGGATCCCAGGATGGCTGCGATACACAAATTTACCACAACTCTTTATGCCAGCACAGATGACTCCAAAATGTGTATGTGCATTTATAAAGAAACCAGGGGGAAAACGGAACACTGCCATATCCCCACCCCCTCTTCTCTGCCAGCTCAAATGGTCTCCAAACATACAAGAGCATCACTCTGAGGGGAGATGTCAACCCCTAGCTATGTCAGTTCGACTGCTGCAATAGAGACCGGATCTAGGAAAAACCCACTGATGAAAGACAAGATCCTCATCGTCACATTTTCTACGCTTCCTAGAGAGAGATGATTCGTTCACACGTTTATTCTGCGCTCTCCCCACCACACATGAACATACCGGCCCTTCCTCCTGCCTTTCACGTGCCCCTTTAGTGCTGGAAGAGATTTCTTTTTCTTTCAAACCTAGAACATTTCCAATCCCCAAGTAACTTCTTTCAGTTTCTCCTGGGGTTTTCTGCTGCAGTTCTCTGGTTTAGGTTGGGAAATAGCGTTTCTAATTTTGGAGAGAACCTGGGTAGGTGAGAACAACCCACAGGCACCATGCCATTGATCCCAATAAGCAAGCAGTAAGATTTTTGTTTCTCTCACTTTTTTTTTTTTTGTTTGCAATTACCTTTTTTCTCCCCCAAAATATCAGTGAGCCGAGAACACAAAATCCACTGTATCTCACTTTCAATTGTAACCTTCTATTTGACACGTGTGTAAATCTGTTAATAAGCTCAACCAACACAACTGAGGCACATGTATGAGTCTGGACTTCTCGCCAGCAGCCCTTATTAAGTATTGCTGCCATACACAGTGAGTAAGACCCCACAGAGACTAAAACAAAGTACTAACAACAGGTATTAAAAAAGCCTGGCCACTAACATGCTCTTGAAGATGCCCTAAAGACATAAAAGCAGAGTGTACGCATGAAGCTGGAAGAGACTTCTGCTCAAGAGCACTGTAAAGAAGTCAGAGGACATTTAACATAACTAGAGGTTACTCCTGGTTTACTACACAGGGCAGGGTAGCAATATGACTTTTGGGCTAACAGGAGGACAAATGCTGGACAACACAGTGCCAGAACAATGAAAAAAAAAAGTCTTTTAATGATGTAAGAAGCAAACTCTCCCACAGCAATATCATGACTGCTACAATCTGTGTTACTCTACTTCCTGAAAAGAGACTTCTCCTTCATTTGCCATGGAAGCGTTAACGCAATGGAAGGGGTTAAGAGGGCGCAGCAGCACGACATACTGAAGTTTTTAGGTTCTTTTTCACATCCCTCTGTCTTATTCAAACTCAGTGTACAGAATAAGAGGGACACCATCTTTTCCATCAGGAATTTCTGTTGCCTCAGAGAAAGGCCCAACTATCTGGTGCCTGTAAAGCCCACTGAGAGCACATATGCGGTGGCAATTCACCTCGGTGCCACCTCCGCTGCCAGGAGCTCTCCGCGCCTCAAGAGCGGGTAGACAAAAAGCCACCTCCTCTGGGAAGCCTCAGGAGCCTTTTCTGCTTGAAGTGGTGTAATTGAGGACCGCTTCAAACTAACGTATATTTTAAAACATTAATGAAACACTGCCTGGATGAACATGCGTTGCATATTCAAATGTTTCCACATCAAAAAAGCGGGGTTTTTTTTCTCCCTACTCCATCCTTTTTTGATTCAATGGCTAGGCAATGCCGGCCTCCTTCAGTTTATCAAAACCTTCCTATAAAATACAAACTGAATTAACTCCAAAGCCCACTCTTTTGACACACAAGGATGACATGAAACACCCTTGATGGCGTCCATCCTATGACGCTGCATGCCATGCAACCTCCGTTCTTCTGGCACCCCGATGAACAGCATGTATCCACTGACTACCGCTCAAATATTTATTGTGAATAACCTGAACGTGTCCAGATGAATCCAAACAGGTTAAATAACAACAGAAAAGGACACATTCCCAAAACATTGGGCATGCTCAGTACACAAGTAGGGGTTTGTGGGGAGGATTTTTCAGTGCAGAAACTTGAGACATTGTAGGGGATGTTTCATTGCAACGCAGCACGGCACAATCATGCTTTAAAACGCTTACCTTATGAGATACCCTTCCCTACAAGAGCATTTTTAATCAAATTAATTTCATACAACAGCATTTCAGAAAAGAAGAGCGTGTATGCCTCGAATAAATATTGAAAAATGTCCCTCAGTTTTTCACTCTCAGCTGCATTCACAGGCACTTTTGTTTAATTAGCATTACCCAAAAGAATTCCAGCTGGTCTAACCCATCTCATACCATACAAAAGCTGTAGGGGAAAAAAAAAAAAAAAAAAGATTAAAAAAAGTAATTGTAGCTTGTTTTAAATGCCTGGAATTTTCTCTGCTGAACGCAGAGCCAAATACTGAGCGTAGCCGGTTTCAAACTGCTCTTCTGAATTGCAGCGTGTTTGATTAAAATTTGTCTACTAGAGATTCACAGACACGACAGCACTTATGCTGCCTGATGGTCCCAAAAGGTCTTTTTAACTGCCTTTAAGAAAGAAAATCACTGCAGATAGTTAAGTGTAGAGGAAACTCATTTCTCCCCTCACCTCCAAAAATTAAAACCAAAACAAAACACCAAAAAAGCCCCCAAACACCAAAATCCGTCCCCAGCCAGGAAACCCAGCACTGCCTGGAGGGATGAAACATGGACTGAGGAAGGGTTGGAAGAGGCAAAGGGGAGGAAAGCCACTGAAAGAGCCTGGAAACAACCACATGGGAAGAAAATAAGCTCGCTTCCTTCGGCGCCAGTGCTGTCTCCAGCGCAGTAACTCACAGGAGAGTAAATACTTGCAAACACCATCACAGAAACTATTTGTAAAGCATCCCGTGCAAGCGCTTAGCGTGGTGTTCTGAGCCGTGTGAATCCAGCGCTAATTTAATCCCAGAAAGCAAATGATCTCATTCACCCGAATACTTTGCGTCAGATGCCAGCGCTGGTTCTGCCTTTCAAAGGAGCGTTCGCAGCTACAATTTAGCATTGAGTTTCCGGGCTAATGAAAGTGCATCTAGGCTAGTAAAACAGAACCAAAACAAATCCTTGAATTCAAGTTCTGTTGTGTAATGAGGAAGTTTAATTAAGGCCACACATTACAGCCGTAAACGTTCTCTTATATAACAAGGTCTAAATGAAACTGAACCTAATCAAAGTTACAATTCCTTCATTAGCAAATTACAAACAAGAGCGCGCAGCTGACACACCGGCTATGATTATCACAACTAATTGCCTCGTTGTTACAAACCAGCCTGAAACCGCGTTCAGATGTCCGTCTGCGGTAGCAAATTAGGGCCACATCAGGCTATTTCTGCGATCACAAGGGGCTCTTGTAGAGCGATCTGATTTACCCCGCCGACTGGCAGCACACGGCCAAATCAAAGCCCCCTCTACAAAGGCAGCTTTGAAGCCAGCACAGCCTAGAAACCCGCTCCATATGCAGGCCGGCAGACTGCACTTCATTAGGCCTGTTGTCACATTTTCCCTCTTCTTATTCTAATGATCCTATTTTAATACACATAGGAACCTCTCCTAATTGATGTCAAGTGAGTGACTTCCACATTCATCACCGGAGCACATCAAACACGTCCTGGCGCACGGGTCCGCCATCAGAGTGTTTAAGACCCGAGGTGTGTCTCCAACAACGAAAAGCAAAAAATAAAGAAAAAAAAAAAAAAAAGAGGAGGTGGGGGGATGGGGTGGTGAAGAAGAAGGAAGGAAAAAAAAAAAAAAAGGCATTTCAGCATTACCTGTTTAATTGGGATTGCGCGACCGCTTCCAATGCTATCTGTTCTGCTCTCCAGGACCTTCTTCTCTTTGTCTGGGTCACTCCCTTTCCGAGACTGCAAAGCAAAAAGAAAGTTTGTGCTCCATTAAACAGAGAGGTTCACACAGAGGATGCTTTCCTTTTTTTTTTTTTCTTTTTTTAAAGCAATTTAAACAAAAGTATTTTGACACATAAATACAGTAAGACTCAAAGGCCGAGAATCTGCAAGAGTCCATGACTGTCCCAAAATCTGAATACTGAATTACCACCACCTGTAATTTGCAGCCATCCACTCGTTTGAAATGGTGTTTGGGTTTAAAGAGTTACAGTTTTGCCGCCCAAAGACCCAGCAAATCAGAGGACACGTTTCTGAAGTCTCCAATAGTAGCTCCAAAAAGGAATGAAGGTTCCAGCTTCTCATTTATTAAAAATAAAAAAAAAAATCTGATACATACATCTAAGTTACACCTGCATGGCTCTTAGGATTATCGACTACTCAGGAATGCAGTTTTGTGATGGCGGTTTTGATCCTGGCAACTTTAGCTTTTTATTTTTCCTCTACTTTTGGACGGTTACAAAGTTGGAATTGCAAGAAAAGGCATCGATTGCTGCTGAAAAGAAAAAGTTACCAGAACACAGTGAAGGAGAAAATCAGCATGGGGAAAAATTTAACCAAAGTTTAAAAGCTGAATTGCCTGATTTTGGTTTTCCTTAGCACTAAGTCTGCCCTAGGGGTAAGTTCGGAGTGCCAACTTCATGACTTTATGAAGTTATAAAGGAATTTTAAGAAGTTATTCAGATTCCGGTCCATTACTGTGAAAGAACGCACGAGCATAATGATTGTGACAGATTTATTTTATTACAAAAAGAAGACCTGAGAGTCATCCTCCTTAATAACTGAACTGACAAGTGACAACTTCACTCCATTACTTTTCAATGGGAACATTACTCACACAGTATCGGAAACGGGAAAACATTTTCACGTGCTTTTCAAATCAGAGATGATATATGAAACGAATACATTTGCCCCGTCCAGGACCACAATGGGAAGTTAATGAAAACCAGGATGTCGCGGGATCTCGCTCTTCATTTTCAGAGGAAAGAGACATTTGGAAACGAGGAGAACGATTAGGATCGCCGACAGCTTCTACTACCCATTTTCCGTGTTATATGAAGGGGTGGAAGGATGGAAGGAAAAAAAATCCCCAAAGCCGTTGCCTTGGGGGTGAGAGGAGGGAAGGGGAGGGAGGAAACCCACAGAGGAGGACTCGAAGTAACACCATTCTCAGCGACACATTTACGCAGCAGGGATCCTGCGCTGCCTTCCCCGCTCCGCCGGGAACGGGCTCCTATCACTAGTTACTATGGTTTGGGGCGATGGAATGACGTGCCGGGGAATTAAACAAAGAATAAATGAAAGAAAGCAAAACAAGTGGGAGGGATGAAATCCGATGTTCAGGATAACTATTGTTCCTTGTCCTTCAAGACAGATTTCTGAATCTGAAAGTGCCACTTCCCAATAATACAAGGCAAAACAATGCTTCAATGGCACAGAGCGCCTGTTAAGTGACATCTTAAAGAAACTCGGTGGAGGTAGCCAAATCCTTGGGAGGGAAGTTGTCAACTTGAATGTTTCTTTTTTTATTTGCCTTTTTTCAAAAGGAAAGGCTCCTGCCTCTGAAAAGCAGGCTGAATATCTACACTCTACTCCTCATTTTTGTTTTTTAAATCATCACGTCTTCCATTCCACAGAACTAACAGTGCCTGGAAAGAATACATTGCACATAGAAGGGAAATATTTATACCCAAAACACATATAGAAACGTAGGAATTTGTGGTAGGCAAATTCTGTTCTAGCTGCTTGCAATCATGGGCTACAGGAAGTTTTGTGGGGAGAATCTTAGCAGGCTCCGCTATTTATAAAGACAAACCGTGCGGTGAAACAGAGATATATTTTGATCTTTTATGCTTTTGTACCTGTGACACACACAATGCATCTCACTTCCTACAGAGGAAAAAGATGAGACACTAAACCGTACCGGAATGACGTTTGCTAGGACTTTTTCTGACGCTGTATCTACGTGTTAAGTGATTCTATTGAAAACTTCATTCAAACAAACCAGAAAAAGTTAAGAAATCAAATCAAATCACAACACCTGCATGAATAAAGTTTGATTCATTTCCCCTCTGCACTGGCAGTTCACACGCAGGCTGAGGTCCACACAAAAACTTACCCAGGCAAGGAGTGTGAAGTAAGATTCCTGAGGGGTAACTTTGGGTGCTATGAGCAGCCCCTGAGGGCCCCCAAGTCACACGACTGCTATCTTACCGCAGATACTGAGACAGACTTCACTTTAACTTGTAAAAAACAACAACAACAACAAAAAACAACAACAAAAAAAAAAGAGTCTTGCTTACAATTCTGCAGAGATGCAAGCTAGGTAACAACAGGCGTGGGAAGGGAGATGCATCCCACCATCCCTCCACCCCACACGGGATGGACAGTTACAATCAGCTCCTCAGATGCATTTGAAATCCTCACTATGCTATTATTTAGTTGTCCCTGTTAATATGATGCACAAAACAAAGGATGTTTACTGTCCTGCTAATATTTGATCTATTTTATCACCTAAGTAGAAAGTCAGCTATTGCACCAATCACTTTACAACAAATATTAATATTCCAAGCCAAGCCAAAAAGATCAGACACTGCATTTAATGCCCCTTAAAATTCTCAACCCCATTCCAGCTCAAAAGCTGTAATCCATTTAAGAAAAATCCTATCTGTTTTCTACTTAACCCAATTTTCTTCCAGCACTAAAGGATCTTCACGTAGGAAACCAAACATATTACTTATGCTAGATAACAAGGGGTAATTTGCAATTAAACAGAAACATATTCGGTTCTGGAAGTGGTGAAGGCATGGGCAAGTAACAGGCTAGGAAGGAAGCACAGCAAGAAAATATTCTGATTACACGCTCTGTCCGTAACTCGACAGAAAATACTTGTCAGCTATTGAGTCAATTAAATAATTCCAGGTTATAACTTGGCCGATACAGCATGAAACCTGGGTTAGGGCAGGGGCAGCGTTAAATACATCAGGACACGGATTAGAGGGCAACTCATTACGCAGCAGTTAATGTGCCCAGATCTTAAAGACAGAACCAATTCTGAAAAGTCAATTTATTTTTTTTCTGTAGGACTTGTTTCTGCACCCCCTCCATAATCTCCCCCGAGTTATTAGACATTAAACCAACTAGCAACATCCTCTCATATTAGCAAATTTGCTTCTTAATGTGCTATTCTTACAACCTGGAGCTTTAGCTTATTTGCTTCCAGCACACAACGCTGACTTAATATTCTTCTAAAACCTTTTCCATGGTGGGAGATGGGAATACGTTCCTTTTTACTCTCTTTCTCAAATTCACACCCTACTCCAATTTACAACATCCCGTTTCCCAAATGCCAGCAAGATCCGCACACCCCTTAGAGCATTTTATGGATCTTTCGGACCAGAAATGGTCGGTGTATGGCTTTGAGGGATGCAGTAGCGAAGCAGCTCTGTTTCCAGAGGTATCGCTCAGTTCTGCTGGCATTTTCTGGGCTGACACTGACACCTAGTGGGGTTTGTAACTCCTGAGTACAGCTCAGCAACAGTGAGTATTTCCAACGGGGGAATCTGCACGATTGCTATAAAATATTGGTGTCAAAATTGGGTGCTTTCCCCCCCTCCCTGCCCCATGCCGCTCATTTTTACACATTTTATTGTTCTGCACCTATGTGTTTGCACCTAGATGCAAACACAGGATGCTTTGTTGGAGGTGTTTGAAGACCCACAGTTCGTAAATCCAAATGTTGCTAGTGGGATGGACACATGAAATATGGGACTCTCTGCTCCAAAACGGCAACAAAACTTTCTACTTGCTAAAGGACCTCACCTTTGGAATACAAAATATAAACTATTTACAATGATGGGGAAGAAGAGGCTTCCTAAATGTGACTAACGTGTAGCTACAACCTCCCCAGGGCTTACATACAAGCACACAGGGATTGTGTGTTTGCTGCAAAGTATGTTAAGAGAGTCAAAAAAAACATGTAACCAACCCACAATTCCACAGCCAATGCGATCCCAAAGCTATAAGTGAGACTGAGAAATAAGGAAACCATCACTCAAGGCTTCATTAACATCTCCCAGAGTACTCCTGTATAACAAAGACCTATCATATTGGACCAGTCAAGCCTTCTATGTATTACTTCTTTTTTCCTGCCTTATAATGAAAGTGGGGGGAGGGGGAAATAGAAAAAGAAAGAAGGTTTGGGAAGAAAAGAAGTAATTTTGATCTCCATCGTCTCTCTCAACCCTGGAAAAGAAAAGTGAGTTGAGACTTCATAGTAATAAAAGTGACATGGGGTAGTTATTTTGGCATATGCATGGTATTCCCATGGTCAATGCTGGGACCTCTTGACAAACACGGGAGCCCTCACAAGAGGGTCTGGAGTCAGTGGCATCATTCAGAGTATGGGCAGGGTTAGGGAGCAGAGGTCTGGCTTTCCCTCTGCTTACTGCCAAACCAGGGACAGTAGACAGGTCCGAGAATGAGACACAGGCTCTAACACTTAACTGTGGATCCCCTTGTTCCACTGCAGCTCCCAACAGGATAACTTCACCATGTTCAGCCTGTGTTGAAGCCCTCAAACAGAACCACCCCATTGTACCTCTAAGGAGCTCTTGTTTCCAAGCCTTCAGACCCATCTCAACACTCCTGCCTGAATTAGAGCAGCTCAGCTCAAAGAGGGCTTAAGTTTAAGGCCGTCACCACAGAGTGCTATGTGAAATACAGCAATAGTCTCTTCCTTGGCTCACTCACCGTGAAGAGGTTGGATCGGCGCTTGGACTGTTTACGGACAGGAGTTGGCGTGTTGGCAGTGGGAGGAACATCAATCCGTAGCTCCTTCTGGCTGGTGCTTGGAGTTGATGGGACAGAGGAGGAATAATCACTTAAACTCCCTCCTCCATTACTGGTCTGCAAGGATTAAAGTTAGTTTTAAACAGTGATACACTGCTTTCAAGAAATTACAATCCACAGCTGTATCTATCTTAGTCCTGATACGCAAGAGCAGCAGCCTAGGCTCTGGAACACGGCAGGACTGCCCTACAGCCAACTTTGCCATTGTTATTCCAAGCCCTTAAAATACTCTTCCTGATGTTCCTTTTGGAAAACTTTGCTAGTTCTGTTGATGTGGCAGTCATTTTTTGTCCTACTCAATGCAACTTTAACTGGAGAGAAATAGTTTCATTTGTTTGACCAGCGTATGAGGCAGCAAAATTGGGTGAAGCCTGTAAAATTCTGGGTTTCTACCTCAAAATCTGCCTCAAACCTAAGAAGAAATACCTTGTGCCAAAGAACTGCATTGCTGGACTTAATCCTATTCAGGAGACATTGGTTCACTGGGTGCTAATCAAAAAAATGAAAAGAATTAAACCCTGTACAATGGTGACCAAGAGTTCCCAACACGTCTGCTGAAGCTGTTGGTACAGAGAGAGAAAATTTTAAAAGGAAGACATTCCAATTTAGTCAAAGTAGCCAAAAATTTAAAGTTATATCATTGTCTTGAAAGACACAAAGCATTCAACCAACAAAACAACTGTGGGGAAAAAAAGAGTCTGGAGTTTTGCTGGTTTCTGGGGGTGGGGTGAGGGGCTTTTTTTCCCTTTTTTAATCTTTTTTTCCCCTTTTTAATCTTTTTTTCCCCCCTCTCACTTATTACACAACTAAAAACATCTTTTAAAAGGATGTGGAAGCAGTCTGGAAAGGGAAAAGGAGACTTTTTTTCCTATCAGATATAAGGATAGAATGTATATGCTGCTTGGGGACTGGGGCAGGACAAAGGTGGACAATTCTCCACACTGTTGATGAGAAGCTCACCAGAACAACACATGAAGGGTCCAGACAACAACACACACATAACAATGAGGGTGGAAATAATGGTCTGGGGTGCACACAAATGGGTGAAAGAATGTCTAAAAAGGTAAAGCTTCCTACAAGGAGAAAAGAGGGTAAGAGGGTATTTCCAGGATGCCTGCCAAGAAGGGTTCTCCCATGACACTTAACCCCTTACTTGGTTTTGTCTTAATCACCAGGTAAAGCTGCCCAAAGGGCAAAGAAAGGCTCTCCAGTGTCTGCTCTTCTACACTCCTACACTAGTGACTGGCCTAATGTCCAGAAAGCTGCTACAGAGGGCAGGCATCGGCAGCATGATGAGACTTCTCACACCATGTGGACCAGGACCTCAAGTTGCAAGCAATCAAGAGGAAACCTCTAAAGGAGAACCAGGTAGGAGACAAACCTTTATACTTTATGTACCATTTCCACTTGCTCTATCAAGTATATACATACAGATATATATCAGCCGGGTCAAGCTAGAGGTGTCCCTGCCCATGGTGCTCTTTGATGATGACCATGGTGACTTGATGATCTTTAAGGTCCCTTCCAACCCTAACTGTTCTATGATTCTATAAATATCCAATTGAAGTCTCATTTCATGATTTCAAGTCTTCTGATTCTTCCAGCTTTTGCATTTTTATTATTTTGTTTTGTTTTAAATTCAAACAGCAAAGAATAAAAAGGAAGAGGCACAAGACAAGCAGCTCATGTTTGGGCTGAAGCACCTATATCAATGCAGACAGAAATCCAGGAATGTCGCTTCTGAAAGTCACCATTTCTCTGCAAACAGCTCATTTCTGTGACAAAACAGGCCTGACAGTATCACAAACGAGCTTTTTGATGGAGAAAGCTGTTCTCTTCCCCTCTTTAAAGACAAAGAAATAGATATGACACTAAATTTAACTATCCCTTCATTCTGACTGAACTGGCGAAGCGTGGCTGTCAGGAAGCCAGAGGTAAGGTATGGAAAGTTAACAAGAGGATCTTGAGAGAGTTTTTCTACAACATTTTCAAGTGCCCTGAGGAAGAAGCAAGCACAATTTGGAGATGACCCAAGTGTATAAAACAAAGGAGATGAAAAGGAGGAGAGCTGAAATGGTCATTTTTTGTGTCCTAACAGAAAACTTTAACACCGGAGAGATGAGCAGGACAACCTGGGAAGAAGTGAACTTAATTCACCCTGCATTTGCTTCTCCCCTTCTCTGTGGCAAACTTGCTGAGACAACAAGTAACACACCAAGCACACAGGAGAGGAAATGATCTGCATGAAGACACACCAAGCCTGTGGTAGTCAGAGATTACCTGTCCAAAGAAATACAGGAAAGATTTCTGCATTAAAAGTCATGAAAAAGTACATACCTAGGACACTCAAAGTGAACGCCAGAAGGCTGCTGAAGTTCAAACAGCCAAAGACTTTGAAAAGGAGTACTCTAACCATTGGACCTATCAGAGATGAGGAGGGGGGTGGTATGAAAGCTTTAAAGAGGTGGCTGATGATAAAAAAAGGTCTAGAAGGAGAACATCTCATCTGGAAACTCACTAACTGCAAAATAGCATTAGGGAAAGAGAGCAAAGATGCTGGTGTGAAGGAATGGCGACAGCCTACTGTCTGCTTTTGCCATGACTGAACCCAACTGGGATGGAGAAAATGAGGGAGAAGGACATCTAAGGAATCAACTGCTAATGGGAAAAGGCACTGAACACATTTAAGACTAAAACCATGCAGCCGAAAGTCTCACCCAAGGAGATGAATGAAGTAATGAAGATGGAGGAGAAAAGAAACATCTCAAGAGGATTATGCCTGGAAACACTTAGAAGAAGCTTCTTCTACAAAAGGAGAGGAACAAGGCTAGAAGGAAAGATTCATCTGTCATACACCAATGAGAGGGTCTGAACCACAAGCTGTTGAAAATGAAAGGATGCAGCTACATTGTCACATAATGTTGATCAACTTGGTAACTATCCACTGGAAAATTAAACTGAAATGAACAGATTTCTATCCAACTGCTTATTGCGCAGACAAAGCACATAAAGGATTCCCTAAAATGTTACCTTTTGAAATCTTTTTACATCTTACAGCATGATTTTATACTTTTCTGCAGTGAGGAACTGTCTCCTGGATTTCTCAGCAACTTATTTTCCAAGAGTGAGTAACTCTTAAAGGAAAACACATATGCTGGGCACTCTGGTCCCCGAAGACAAATGCTCCTATACAAACAACTTCCATAAAAGAAGCCCTGCAGGCAAAGTTTCTTGTCACACATACTAATCTCACTGGATTTTAAACCTGATAAATAACATTGTGAGGTGGTTTCACAATAAGCTGTGTCAAATCCACTGGCTGGAAAAAAAAACCCTAAACAAAACTGTTTCAATAAGAGACTTAGAAGTGGCAAACTTCAAGGTTTCCACAGATTCAAAGCATGGCTACCAAAACTGAACAAGCTCCAACTACTGAAGGTGCCAATAATTAGCAAACATAAAACTATACTGCTGCTCTGAAACACTTCAGTGGAGAGAATAGGTTCGACAAGAAAGGGCTCAGACGTGACTTCCAAGTAATAGCCTGCATGGACAAGAGCAACAAAAAACACAACCAGACAAGCACTTGGAAACAATATACTTGGTAGTATCTGAAGATAGAGCACTGCTAAAGGAAACAAAAGGTCTTGAGTGGTCTCTGAAGTCCAGGGACTTTGTTGCATTAAGATTGTAGAGAGCAGTTTCCTGCTGTTGGGATGCAAGCGTTCAGTAACGAGTGCACTGGTGTGAAGGCCAGAAGTTAGGACACATGGCAAGAACTATAATTCACAGAACTTAAAAAACATTAAGTCAAGTGGGTGAATGTGAAGAACAGCCTTCCTGACAGCACATGTAACCTAACATGTATCAAATATAAACTCATTTGCTGACTGTAGATACATTGGTCAAACTTGTGGTACTCAAAGCCTATCAAATAAGTACCCTAATACCCTCTGGTATTACCCTTTTTCTACCAAGCTGCTCTCAAGACATACCTGAGATGTCACCGTAAGTGGTCATTTCTAAGCCACTGCTCTATCCAAAGTCATGATCATAGGGGTAGAGGTCAGTCAAATGACCCTAGGTAGGGAAACTATTTACCCCAGTAGAACCCTGTTTCGTGTTCTTGGGTGAACAGATCTTCTCGCCCTTGTTAAGGCTATTCAATGTGCTTGTCTTCTGGACACACACAGTACAACCTTGTCTTTCCCCCCTTGTCTTTCCTTCCTGCCAGGAATGTACACAGCCCAGTGGTGGTCAACAAGTTCAGTCTCAAGAAAAAACCCTTTAAGTCTTTCATTTCAAGGAGATGTTATTTCAAGAATGCACCAATGTGAACAGCCAATACTCTGTTTACAGACATGCACACAGTTCATACCTACACTAGCTTCTAGCTCTGTTGCCACAGATGCAAACAAACCTCAAAGTCATTGCAGAAAACACAAATTTAGCAGAAAATCATCACTAAACTGTTCTCAGACAAGAGCAACTCAGATGAAGCTACAATCTGGAGTAACTCGACCAGATAGGTCCATTCAAAGCAGCTATCTCAAAGGCAGACATCACCAAGGAAAGCATTGAAGCCTGAAACGAAATTCCAGATGGTACCTCATTAAAAAACCTCAACAAACTCAAACTTAGTATACAATGTCCACAGTTCTGAGCAGAAAAGGGACTGAACCAAGTCAAATCCCCCACTTGCAAAGCTTTTACATATTACGGTTGCCTTAGTAAACAAACCAGTGAGCGAGTTACCTGGCATGACAGGAGCTTGGCAATGACCTGCAGTAAGAAGAGGCTGGATTTATCCTTGCAAGAGGCATGTTCCTCACTGGCCACTTACAGAAAAAGGTGGCAAAACATTCACCTTATATCTTACACAAACGACCTGGCATTGCCAAACAATTCATAAAGCTTCTGTAGTACCAGTATCACGTCAAGCCACTAAATGAGAGCATAAGAAGAAAGATTTATTTTTTCTTCTTAATAAATAACATTACACAAACAGAAAAAAATGAGGGTTTTTTCTCCTCTCTAGACGTACCAGGATGCCCTCCAGAAAAATCATCTCTATCCATTGCTGAAGGAGAAAAATGAAGGCAGCAGGTCCTACTTCTAAAACAGGCAAGAGATTGCCAGAACTTCAGGGAGCCTGGGAACAGTTGGAATAAAGCAAGCCTTGATGAAAAGCCCAGATTACATACCCTGGGACAGAAGGCTTTTGGTGTCTGCACCTTCTGTTCTTGGGGAAAGCACGAAAAAGCGTATTTCTGTAGAAACACAGAAGCCTCGTGGAAAATTCTTTAGTCGGGACACGTTTTTCTTTGCCCACTGGTGTACAATTTCTCTCCTGGAAGTCACATCATCTCAGTCTTTCATCTGGAAACACTATAGGTGGGAGTCCAATTTATTCAAGGGATATTGGCGATACACAGCCATGCATCCAAAGACAGATCAAGGAAGAAACTGTTTAGCCCTTGCCTCAGCAGAAGCCAGAAAGTTTTGAGTACACTGCCGTGGAAAATAAATTTGACAATTTCAAACCTAGGTCCAGATAAAGAATTTTAGAGATATTATGTCTAGCCCTCTATAGTGAGACCAAACTGCAATGCTGTAATTGTATTATTTTTCCATATTTAGCAGCTGAACGTCATCTTTTGGGACATATTAGAACTCAATCATGTCAGGAGCTTTGGCCTTTCCTCATCCTAACAGCAAGGTAAGAAGAAAGAGCAGATTTGTCCCATCTGACAGACAAAGAACACCAAGAGAATCTGAAAACAACTTCTGAAGACAAAGCAATCTGGCATCTAAAAACAAAAAAGGTCATCTCAATGAAATTACTAATAATATTTAATTAACCAGATGTGACAACTGGCTTCAATACTCCCATGGCAGAAACTGTGATGTGAACTGGCAAATCTAAAGGAAGACCAACTCTGGAGTTTAAGAGACCTTAGAAACAGGCATAAGAAAAACTCATTAGGAACATAACTGCAGTCCTGTGCTGATAAAGAAAAGAGGAAAAAATAACACCTATAGATGTACTCAAGTCTTGGAGAATGTGCTTGTATATGAGTCCATACTGTATGTGACACTATCCACATGAACGAGGGGGAATATGTACACACACACACGTATATAGACACCCATACACGTACATAGAAAATGTTCATTTTAGTAGCTGTTAGAGATGACTTAGAAATAACTCTGAAACTTTCAGAAGGATGATGATGCATGTTGCAATGGTATTAAACACTGCTTTCACTTCTCCTGGATTTCATTGGGCAGTAGGATGAAGCAGCAGAAGGAGAAGCTAGCTAAGCTCTTCTTCAGTCAAACACCAAAATCCTACACGCTGCTTTATCCCAAATGACCCCCGCCATAAATAAGATAATTGCACCCTGCTATTTAGTGCTTATCCATAATCAGGCCTCATATACAGCAAAATAATGGATGATTAAGCTGACTGCACTTTTAATAGTTTAATTTACATATTTAGACCATCATGCTGTAGGAAAAACTTCATGGAGGCACAGTGCAAGCATAAATAATGCATCTTTAGAGGTTTGAGGCAGGTAGTAAGGAGCAAGCCTGCGTTCCAGCTATACCTGAGCTGCAGTTTGGTAAAATCTGTGTTAAGCCCCATACCTTTCTTGGGTACAGTGCAAATCTCCTAGGAGAGGGACACTGCTGCCCACTAAACACTTTTCTTGGAACTGCAGTCCATATGAGTAACTGTTTACCTTAAACTGTAGCATAAAAACGCCTTCCTGATCTGCCAGGTGTAAAGGACAAGCAACTCCATCAGTGCAGCAATGAGTAGGGAAAGGGAATGGCTATACAGTTTTATGATGTAAGGAGAACTTGTGCTCTTTGGAAATAAGGTTTGGCATGGTCTACTAACATGTGAAGTCTGTAAAGACTGACAAGGGACGGAGTGGAGGGAAAGGAAAGGCAGGATAGAGATAAGAAGGACACGAGATGCTGGTCTGGACTCCCCCAGTGTGTGTCTTGTTGATGGCCAGTGTAAAAAGACCTACATTGAGATGCAGGCGATGCCAAGTTGGGAGAAGTGTCGATCTGCTGGAGGGTAGGAAGGCCCTCCAGAAGGACCTGGACAGGTTGAATAGATGGGCAGTAGCTGCAAGCTGTGCCAGGGGAGGTTCAGGTTAGAAAAGAGGAGAAATTTCTTGTCCAAAAGAGTGGTTGGGCATTGGAACAGGTTGCCCAGGGAGGTGGTGGAATCACTGTCCCTCACGAGTGTTCAAGGAAAAGCTGGATGAGGTACTCAGGGACACAGATTAGTGAGTAATATAGGTGGGAGGGGGACAGTTGGACTAAATGATCTTGGAGGTCTTTTCCAACCTTAATGATTCTGTGATGTCCTGTGGGTGATAAGAGGCCTCCAATCCACTGACCAAAACGATCAGGTTGTACAAAGAATCACCTATTCTCTTTAGGAAGTTTTGAAAACCTATATCATCATCATCACAACCGGTAAACTATGTCTTTCTTGGATCCAAGAGTAAGCTTGGTACTGGCAATGTTCTCCACATTGCTGTGACAGCCCATTTCCTCTATCACTACTGAAGAGGATGGGTCTCAGTACCTTAGCTAGACTCTAAGGCAGCATAACTCTTCTTGCTCTGGAAGTATGAACATACAAAACCATCACACAGAGGGCTAGTTCCAAGTGCCTGTGGCAATGTCCTGAGAGTAGCTGGAGTAACTTGGTTAATGTCCCATGGGACAAGAAAGTCTCTCCCATAAGAGGAACTTGTACTTCACCAAAAGGTCCCTAGAGTCCTTCAGAAGAGTCACATACCTCAGCACCTGCTTTAGGAAAGGGGATCTGAACTTCAGCATTTTCTGTTGCTGTAATCAGAAGTGAGTCACACTCTGAGGTTGGTGTCTGGGGTTGGGTCAAGGCAGAAATCTCACAGCAAAGACCAAGCTGGCATCTGCATCTTGAGGTAACCCAATGGTGGGTTAATTTCAACTGGGGCTTAGAAAGAGACCATTCACTGTGAGCACAGAACCACCACAGCCTTCCATCCTGTGGTATATTGCTTGCAGAAGACAGTAACATGTCAAATTAAAGAAAAAACCCCACCACTTCTCCCCCAGTGATAGAACACTTCTTCACTACACCACTTTTGCCCAAAAGCAGACATTCTCAGCGTGGGAGAAAGGTCCACAGAAAAACTTCAACATGGGTGGCTCAAGACTGTAACATGACCGGAGAAGACAGTGGTGTGTTATTGAGTGTAGCCTGGAAATCTTGCCAGGAAAGCCGGAGGATGTATTGGACATCTCAGACTGCTGTAGAGGAAGCCAGGCCACAGTTTGGGCCCCGACTGTAAGGGTCACAGTGACGGCCCTACACATCCATCGGTCAAGGGAACACGACACCCCTGGCTGCACAGGTCACGGATCTGAGCGACAGAGCTTATATACATCCTTACTGCGAGTGTACACAGAGATTATCACTCACCACTAGAAAACAAAGACACTGAGGAAGGGCACCATGAGGGAACGTATGAAGGTGTGTGGGCAGAAATTGCGTAGGCAGGAAAACGTTGCTATTAACTGTATTTTTCCATATCTACGCCGTCAAGGCCACCGGCCTCTCCTGCCATACATTAAGGTAGCATACTGTTTTGTTTTTACACATCGTATCCTCCAAGTCAATAGCAACAGACGTTTCTATGTCATTACAGGGGAATAATTTCAATTGAGCATAACAGAGACTGGCAATTACAGCTGTGCCCAGTGCTCACAAATGTACAATTCCAGCATGTGAACCACTGAGATACACCAGCTATCTATTATTGCTCAGCACACGACTGAATGAGAACAATAACCAAAAAAAAAACCCCACATAGTGAGGTAATTTTAAAACACAGTACAGCAAATCCTGCTATTGCAACAATTGGTGTCCTCAGAACAGCAGGTTGCTGGGCGTAAATCAGCACGATCAAAGATGGCTTTAAAGCCAAACTATTTTACTGCAGCGGTTTCTCGAAACAAAGTCAAGCCAATTTTAAAAAGTAAATAGATATTGCTTCAAACTACACATAACTGATAATTTAATTAAAAAAAACAACCCTGCCAAATGCCTATTGAGCTGCAAAAAGAGTACTGGCATTAAACACATGGAATGAAAAGCAGCTATCGTTTCATTTTTCAAGCAACTGGAGTCTGTACCTGGCTGATATGTACGGCAGAAACCTGGGCGGAACACACGGATGAGTGGCTTGGAGAGTTTGGGAGAGATTTGCAGGGTCCAATTGAGAGCTGCTGTTTCTTCCTCGTTGCAACGATCTTCTGAGCCACTAAAGAAAAACAAAACGTACAGGCAGGTAAGTTATGGTACACGCTGGAGAACATGGTACGTCAGAAATACACAGACCAAGGGTTTCCACTGCCAAAGCCTGCTCCAAAAATTGAGTGTCATATGTCCAGTTAAGATGACAGATGCTGGTTTCCTGCAACATGCTCCATGTGAGACTCCAGCTCTGTCATACCAGGAGAGAACAAGAGAGCCAGTAACACCCAAGCAGAAGGGGAAAAGGCAGGTGTCCAAGCCACAAAAAGCAGTAGTGGAAGGCTCTAAGAAATCCACTACACCCTCACAACACCATCCTAGTAGTAGTACACACTCTCTTTTCTTCTTTGGGGTGTTCTCTTCACAGAGAGGAGATAAATGCAAGCGACACTTGACTAACAATCCACCTCAAGTGCATCTCAGTGGTCTTTACCAAGTGCGACCCTGGAAGATGTCCTGCAGCACAGGACAAGGGTTCCTTAGGAAAGCCATCGCTCCCAGTCCAAGCAGGTGTGGTTTATACCAAGGCCCGTGCTCTCTGCTGCTGAGGAGCAAGATGGACTCTGTTTAATTCCCAGCCACTGGACAATCAGGGCAATCCATTTTAGAAAGCCACAAGCTTAAATGGTTTGAAATAAAGGCCAATCAGAATTACCAAACTGACAAAGGGTCCCTGACACAGAATACCCAGAACAGTGATGCTGTAAATCCCATCCCACCTAAATCTGTTACAGAAAGATGCCGTATCATGACATCTAGTTTCAGGTTTTATTACTTAGCAGCACCAGCACAGCTGGCAAAATGCCAAATCTATTTTTGCAATTAATTAAGAAATTTCCTACAAGGGGTAAGGAACAGCAGCATTTATCAAGGAGACGCAGGGATCAGAGTCATTAACATCTCTGTATACAGCTTAGCAGGCTCATAACAAAAAAATAGAAACAGAGCTCCTGTGAAATGCAGCAACTTCCATGCCTCTCTTTGTAATTTTTCCATTAAAACAACTTAAGGTATTTCAGAAATTCATTCTGTGATGCTCTGAAATTTCAGTTCATTCAGCTAAGGCCTTGAAAGAGCTCGTGTTAGGTTGTAAGGACTTAAAATCCCTTATGCTGCATTTGTTGCCTACCTTTTGGGTCACAAATTAAAAGAGTAAACAAAATCTCCATCTCCAGAGACTGGCGGCTAATGAAAATACTGCTAACAAAACTTAGCTTCCTGGCACACAGTCATCTTCATGTGAAGCAAAGCACGTGATGAAACACTGTGTGAGGGTGTCTGGTGCCACTCGCACTGGTTCCACCAAAACCAGAGAGGCACAACGGCAACAGTTAGTGGCACCTTCTTAAAAAGTCACATGGAAACCTGCTGTAATTAGACTAACAGCATTCATTTGTCTTGTGCAGAGAAGATAGGAAGACTTTATGGAAATTCCAAGATCTTTTTTTTCCAGCTGGTTCAGCCCCAAACCTGGTCCCGTTACATGCAGTAACAGAGGCAGAGATGTTCTTTAGCAGAGTAACCATGGGATTTTTCCTCAAATGAATGGAATTTTAATAAGAAACTGGTCCATGGCTTATGTTTTTCATGTAAATGAATGATGGCATAACCATGATTTAGTGAGAATACATCGTGTAAAAAATGGCTCGTATATATGAAGAAGCAGCTTCATTAGTTACATCCCACCTCCAATAGGCCTCTTATCATCCTGAAAGGATGGTATCAATTAATTTATCTTCCCTGGCATATTGATCATAACCTTCATCAGCTAATCATGTTTAAATTACAGAGGAATATCGTAGCACTCTGTCATTTCAGACCCATTGGTTTATTGATCTGGAGCCTGGAAAGCCATATATTAAAATATTTTAAACCACATTAATGAATGCAGAGAGCAAACCAAAGGTCAGCTTTTAACATATGCAGGTGGATTTGTCTTCATCATAAGCAGCAAAGACCTAAATTAAGACCAAAACTGAATTAAAACCACACATGAATGGAAACTACCTTCGGCAAAAGCTTCCTCTCTCACACCGGAGAGGTAATTAGTCAAGCAAAATATTTACCTCTTCCCTTCAATCTGAATATAGGTGCGTTTGTAGCTCCACATCAGCACACATAATGCTGTCTTGCCAAATTACCACTCTACCAAGGAACGAGGGGAAAAAAACCCAACACAAGCCAGCCTGAACTCACCTACTTGAATGCACAACCTCAAAGGTCTTTTGTCTCCTACAGAAGTAGGTATTTTAAAAAAATGCTCCCCCCAAAACATACAAGCAGCCTGGAACTACACCTTACACAGAGCAGCACAAGGATTAATTTACTGCACGCACCATCCAAATGGTACAACGACAACAGAAGGTCTAAAACCACACTACAAATTCTGGACCAGCCCATTCTCAGCCTCAAATTTCTCCAGCTCTTCCCTCCGTTCGAAAAACGACGTGCCCTAATGGAAATCCCCTTCTGAGCTGCCAAACCTTCCCAATTCCCCCTCTGGTTCGGCAACAAGTCTGACATCCCCCGCCAGAGCACGGTTCCTCCTGCCTCTCCCCTCTCTTCATTAGCAACCCGCTCTTCCTTTGAGACACCAAACAGTTTTTGCTTCTTTCATTGCAGTCATGCAGCCATCACTCCATAATTAGATTGCGTTCAATATTCAAGTGCTCAGGGCTACTTGCCCTTGGATATGATGGGGATATGAGCTTCAGAAGTACCTAAAGGAGTACCCTGACCCTTCAAAGTTTGCAACATATGAAAGACGTGACTGATCATCTGTGGGGCAATCGCTGGACTGTCAAAAGACCTACTGTGCTCTTTCTAAAGCTACCTTGTGAGAAGAGATGAAACCTAAATCTTGCCCATCAGAAGTCAATAAAAGGGGTTCAGCACGTATCTCCTCAGCAGTGCTGCTGCAAATTCACGTTTTCTACATCTTCTATTCCAGAGAAGAAAGCCCTGAAATACACAAAACTTAAAATGGCTGGCACTGAAAACCCCACAGATCTGCTAACTCCTGCTGCTGACATCTTCAGACACAGTAGTTAGGGAGGAAAAAAACCCCCACAGTTAAATGGTTGTGTAGCAAGAGAGAAATACACCATAATTATAAGAACTAACACCAGACCCAGAGAACGGCCTTGCTGTATTGCTGGTTCAGACCCAAACTCATTCCCATTGCTACATGTGGGTTAGGACTCAAGGTGATCATTAGCTGCTTAGCAGTGGTAGGGAAAAAAGTAATCCTTAAACCAAGACAATTTGTTTCCCTGACTACAACTTATAAAAGTTCACCCTGGATTTATGAGTGAGTCTGTCAGGGTTGTATCAAAGCACATCCAAAAGGGTCATTTTTTTCCCTCCAAAAGGCAGTGCCCACCACCCAACAGTGTCTAGATGGGACCTAAGCTGAAGAACACTCTGCAGTGACAACTGTTTTTGAGGAATGCCCAATATAAGCTGTGGCCATACGTAAACACCTCCTTGCCCTTAATGAAAGCCAACTATTGTCCTTCATTAACCAACGTAAGGCTACTCAGAGTCAAAATCTTCAGCTTAATATTGAAATGCCCATAACTGAAATGTTAGTCCAGAGGAAACTATACAATTAAAGTGAACGTTGATCTATAAAGCGAATAGAGGAAGCAAGGAAGCAGAAATAGTTCTGCCCTGGAGCTTTCAGGATCTATTTCAGCCAAAAGATGGTTCCATGCTACTGAATTTAACGTAAATATGCTCACTAAGATCTCTTTCTAAACCAGATGGAACACCAACTTAATCTATGTGGCAGATATCAAAAATAATCAAGATAGTGACAAGCATTTCAGCTGTTTTTAAAAATCAATGTCACTCTCTCTACTTTTATATACACTCAATTAAGCTATCAATTTCAAAGAGGTTTTTATTGTAAGCCATCTATCTGCAGTATGAAAAGCTAAACAAAATTTATTTGCAAAGACGAGGACTCTTCTGCAAATAAACAGGGACATACATGCCAAGGAGATTTAGAGCTATAAAGCAGGAGAACTGATGATTGGCAAATATTTGGTCTTTGGAGAAGACATGCTTATTTACATTTAAACTTAATTTCACAAGCCAGAAGGACTAGAAGCTGTATTTTGCTTCAAGGCCTTATTAATTAAAAGCATGTAAAATTCCTGGGTCTTCAAGATGAATAAAACATCCAAGTTTGGAGAGAAAGCTCTTGACTTGAATGCCTCTTCTTCCATGCCTGACCTAGCTCACCAAAACAAAATTAACCTTCCCACCCGCTGCCACTTTCATCTCAAAGGCTACTTTTTGTTAGTCAAACTAACCCATCGGCCAGCAGCCCCTACCAACTTCTGGCTGGCTGGTTTAGCGGAAGGGCGGGAGGTCCCACTGAGCAGAAAGCTCGGTGGTCCAGCAGCCTTGGAGCTGTAAAACAAAGTTTCATCACTCCAACAGATCCACACATCGCCTCCGTTTCCATCCGCACGTGAGGAAAAAGTTATCTGTATGCTAACTTTGGCCAAACAAAGCTCTCCCATCCCGCCCTCAACGCACAGGGCTGACTACTAGAGGGCTGAATTCATTTGTGGGAGGAAGAGCAGGTCCCCGAAACCCAGCACTGCGCCTCCATAATGAACCAATTCCTCTTTGTGCTCCCTTTCGGGGCTAATCACCATGAGAAACACTGTTGCCAGAGTAACTGCTCTGACAGAGTTGTCTTTCCTTGGTTCAAAGGGCTGTTCACATGTCAACTTCTTGTGCAGCGTGAGGCTTCTTTGGCAGGGGCAACCAGGTCTCTCAAATCTCGTTAGCGCAGCTTCATTCAAGTATAAGGACAAGAAAGGCAGAGACCTGGGGGGAAAATACTCCTTACAAGAAGTTCAAGCCACAAGGTAGGACTGTCTCATCTAGCTCCACACCTCTTCAAACCTAACACACAAAGGTCCCGCTGCATCGCACAATAGACGTGCTTGGGGAAACCTCATCTAGCCCGAGGCCTCCTCTCTCTCTGGGTTAAGACTGGAAAATATCCAGAGATATCCAATAATCTGATCGGTGCCCTCTTTCCCAACGGGCAGTGACCGGAGTCACCGCTGTGTCCTCCGCTTTTCACCAGGAAATGCCTGAAATAATAAAGGGATGACTCCAGGCACACAATACCTGTATCATCGGGGCTTCTCTTCCCAGTTATAGCCACCAGCAGAGGACTGGGTATTCAGGTGATGTGAACAGTGTTCTTCAGTTACCATTAATTTAAATCAGAACTGGTTTATCATGACCACATATAAGACCATTTATCTCTGCTGTGTGTCTGAGCATGAGCAAACACCGGGGTCAGTTAAAACCTACTACGCTCTGTGCAAAAGATGGGACACAAGCAGCAAGAAGCACATTTAATTCTACTTATTGACTGGCAGAAAACAGGTTTCAGCTGAAGACAGGATGCTCATGGCTGGCTGGAGAAGTACAGAAGGCACAAACACTCACAAGTATCTATTTTAACTGGTTGTGGGGAAAAAAAAATGTCTGAAGCTTTACACAAGGACTAGCTTTCATCTTAAACAATGTGTCTACCCTCCACAATTACATATCTCTTTGAATGCCAAACAACACGGCATCTTTGTGGAAAGTCTCTGTCCAATTCATATTGCCCACCAGCAAAGTGGAAAAAGTGCAGAATTAGTTTTAAATTCAGCTTAAATGCTCTGGCTGATGGAACAGCCAGCCCTCTGAAAACATACAGCAGATTATTGAACTTTTATGGAAAATTTTAATTCTTTTTGCTCACTCATGGGTTGGAGTAACAATCTTAACAATTCCTGGTTTGATTGCTTTTAGAAACCATCAAGAGACCTCTGCCCACAAAGAGCACAGAATATTAACCCTTCCTGTGGCTGGTGCTAAGCAAGATGCGCACCAAGACGACTTCCAAGGAAGGCTGAACAATACATGTACCAATACTGCTCTTGCTGCAGAGCCCAAGGCTGCAGGATGGAGGGGTTAAGCATGAGTGAATTAACATTTGATCGTGAGGCTTGCATAAGAGACCTGATTCTGTGTTTAATTGTTAAAAATAGTGAAAAAATAATTCTACATGAGTAATTTACATGAGTCAAAGTATTTGCTTAGTGCTTAAAATTCCCAGGGGATGGAAAGAGCTTCAGAAACAGTGCAAGGTTTGTCATCAGGGCCCAAATACCATTAGAAACTCCTCAACCAGTTCCCATGTAACTCTTGGTTCCTTAAAAATATCCCACTAACCCAAACAGAACCTGGGAGGGAGCAGGAGAGGGAAAGCTGAAGAAGCATAACCGGTATAACCGATATAACACCACAATCATGGTTCACCAGACCAAGGACAATCAATTTCCTTCTGCCCATGAGCCCCACTAATGACAGTTCCCTGGCTTCATGTGAAAAGCCCTGTTGAAGGAAAACACACGGTGGGAAGTTAAGATACATAGCAGCTTAACATTTTTAAGGCAGCTGCGTTACAGCTTAATATTCCATATTTACCATATATAAGAGTTCATAAAAGGAAATTTATTCCACAATTACGTACTAGAAGCAAAGCAGTAATAACTAGAAAAGCAAGCACCAACCACAAATGCTTCTGAATGGGAAACATTAACTTAAGTATCCACTATTAAGGCCATTGAGCCTGTTATTTTAAATTCAATCCATTTTTTTAGGCTAAACAACTGCTATATTTCTCCCTTTATAAAGGCGAGCTTGGCAGATCACGTGCCAGTTGCAATACAGAATTAAGTCCTGCACTTCTATAGCATCTGGGCTCAGAGGCAGCTATTTCTTGAGCTACTTTCCAGGTTTTCTTTAGCTACTATATGTCAATATATTAAAAAAACCTCAAGTCTCATCCTCAGGACCCTTATGTGTTTCTGTCCTCTCCAACAATGGTCAAGCTGTTCCATTAAAACAGTACTAGCAGTGAATTTAACACAATATTCTTGTGTGCAAGCACAGCATATGTAAAACCAAGGCAAGCAAATGCTCAAGGTATACACATCATAGTATGCGGTTGCACGAGATGCCACTTCTAGCAGAAAAATTGGCTTAAGAACTTTTAAACTCAGGCCTTTTCAGTGATCCAATTTAAGCCGTGGTCCAACCATCAGCACAACAAATGACTGGGCACTTCTCAGGCTGGTTCTCCCCTGTAGAAACAGTGTGCACCCGTGAAGATGAGCGGTCAACCTGCACTGAACGCAGACCCACGTACAGCTCTAAGAGTGGTATGTGTCAGGATAACCTCTAGTTCCCAACAAGGGTGGGAAGGGCGAATGCACAGCTACTACTCACCTCGGCCCCTGCACAGCAAGGAAAGGGCCAAACTACCTGATGAAAGAATTAGCATCTACGGTCCAAGGCACCAAAAGTTTAGGAACTTTCAGAGGACAAAGTGCTCTGCTAAACCAATCTTTACTACTTATAACTGTCTGATGACATACATACTTGATACCTGCCTTTTTATTACTCAAGTACATCACACTTCACTTTGAAATGGAAAACCAGAAGAGGGATTTCAAGGAAAACAAGCTACAGGGGATATCATACTGCCAACACCAAAGCTAACTCAACAATTGCAGCTGGCAAGCCGAAAGGTAACCACTGCAGAACTAGTTGGCTAAGAACAAAGGAAAGGCATCTCTACCCCATGGAAAGACAAGCAGCAATGTTAAGCTTTCCCCTCCCAAATGCATACCACAATGCATTTCCCCCACAGCCTGTACCTGTACTATTAGGACACAGAACCATCAAAGGCTCTGCACTTCCAGAGCTTTATTTCTGGAGACTCAGTAACTCTCATGGTGAAATATCAAAATTCGGCATCACTTCTGAAATCACAGCAACACTGGATACTGCTTTCCAGAACATTTAAAAAGCTCCGTTGCCTTGGGAATGTTAAGTAAACCCAATTGAGTTGTCCAAATTGAGAGCAGCTATCATTCCTATACTTGGCAGGGAAAATAATGCAAATAAATTGATCTTTTAGAAGTGTTGGTATATACCTGTTGGCACGTCTTCCCAGTAAGCAGTCAAATCCTTCACCAGCTGTGAATAAATGAGGGAGCACCTCTCCTATGAATACATGCTCAGAGATGGGAATGTTCAGCTTGGAGAAGAGAAGGCTCTGGGGAGACCTAATTATGGTCTACCAATACTTATAGAAGTCCTACAGGAAAGTGGGAGGGGGACTGTTCACCAGGGAGTGCAGGGATGGGCCAAGAGGCTGTGGCTTCAAGCTGGGAGAGGGCAGGGTTAGGTTAGACATTAGGAAGAAATTCTTTACTCTGAGGGTAGTGAAGCCCTGGCACAGGGTGCCCAGAGAGGCTGTGGAAGCCCCATCCCTGGCAGGGTTCAAGGCCACGTTGGCTGAGGCTTTGGGCAACCTGGGCTAGTGAGGGTGTCTCTGCCTGTGGCAGGGGGGTTGGAACTAGATGACCTTTGAAGTTCCTTCCAACCCAAAGCATTGCATAGTTCTATGAGAAGGCTGCTACCCCCTATTAACACCTTGTCTTCCTTGTGGTATCTATTTTAATATAAAGCATTATAATTTAACGCAGACAAAAGCTTATTTAAGTGAAAGCGCAAAGCTGGTCCCAAAACACAACATTTTAATACAGGATCCAATTTTTACCTTTATCTCATTAAATATAAACCCAGCTTCTCTTCCTTGATGTCTCAATTACTTTGCAGGGCTGGAAATAAAGCTATCATGTGACTGCTCCCATTACTTGGGGGATGTAAATACCATCTGTAACAAAGAGTTACCTTTAAGGAATCATTATGGTTGGAAAAAACCTTCAAGATCATCAAGTCCAACCATTTGTTCAGGACAGAACAAAGTCAAAGCTACTTGTATTTATTTTTGGAATTAAAAAAAGTAATTAGCTATAGAGCCAGAAAAATAACTCCTGCGAAGCACGAACAAAGTGGGATAGGTAACGATGTATTTTGCTTATCTGTCTTGGTCTTCAAGCTATAGGTAATGGTTTGCTATACCCATCTATATTCTTCAGGGAAGGATGGGCTGATAGGCTGCAAGTCTGCCTATGGCAGAGCAGGCTCTTCAAAGCAAGCTCAAGCTCATCCTGGCTGGAGTTAACGGACAGTAGAAATGCATAAACATAGCGTATGTGACAAAGAAATGTTAGTTTGAGTGTATCATGGTCGTCTTATGGTGCTACAGCGCTTCCCCAAAAGAGCTCATCATTGCATCTCGTTACCAAGATGCATAAACTTTGTAAAATCTGTGAATTTTTTGTAAATTTCTAAACCAACTGCGTAACTCATCATACAGAGACAGTGTCCAAGACCTACAAGGTTCTATCAGAATACATGTAAACAGGAAACGTATGTGTGAACGCACAGATTTCGTACCGAAACACACAGGTTCACTATCACCACAGTTAGCAGTTAAGTACACCTACAGTGGGACAGTGCAGTGTCATTTCTGAGAGACCTTCCTACATTTCTCCTTAAAATATATTGAAAACCACATCTTAGCAGCTCCTTTGGCCTTTTGTGCTGCTGTCACTGAAATACTTTTTTAATTTCAGCTCTGGCTCTCAGAAGAAATAACAACTGTGTTTGTTCTACCAGATACAAACCCACAGTTATAAATCAAGACTCAGTATTAAATATCTCTAATCAATGCCGATATATATATTTTTCTCCTCCACAGGTAACTGATTAATGCTGCATATCACTTATTCCCAACTGGGATGCAAATCACTGTCTCCCAAGATTATGTAAGCAAATACTTCAATAAATCCTCTAAGGCAATCAGGAAAGCATCTGGTGTCTAAAGAAATTTTAAAAATAAACCATAAAAAAAAAAAGAGTATACAACTTTAAGATTTACAAGGCAAGCACTGTGCCAGAGACACAGGTAAAGGCTTCTGCATGTGGATTTACCCAGGCTGTAAATCGTGAAGGTCTGTTGATCCTTTCATTACAACGAAATCAAGTCATAAATGCCATCATTTTCTACACAAAGGTCTGGTTGAAACAAGGAAAAAAACCCACAAACCCCACAACAAAACCCCCAGAAAACCACAAATACAATTGATGTGTTTCATAAAATGCAAATAAATAACTGTTTTTTTAACTATGCTTAAAGAATAAAATTATCCATCATAGGATTGCTGCATGCTATTCGATTCTATGTCAAAACAAAGAATTATATATTACATATATATAATCATTTCAAAACACAGAGTTAAATAGCATACAATAACAGCAAGCTTCAGAGTTTTGCCAAATTCACATTTACATTTTGAAGTAGCTTCATGGAAAGGGAACTTTGTAGGGTGTGCCACTGAATTACAGCCTTCACAGAGAATATTTATTCTTTCTAAAGACTTAGGTACCTCCAATAAGCTCTCTAAATAATGGACAAAATGATAGAAAGCATCTTGTTACATCAGCAAGAATCCAATACACCCGTGCCTCACTTTGGAGAGTTCTAGTAAATCCAACATGAAGGAAAGGGTTTGTTACCAAAAAAAGGTGGCCCTTCACATGAAGTTTGGATGCCATAAGGGCAGGTTTAACACCCCTTTACAGAGGATGAAAAGCACGGTGTAGTCAAGCAAGGGCAGCCCGATCTGAGGTCTTGCCCCACCTCTAGGTCCACCAACTTTCAACATAAAACTCTGTTTCCAGCTGGAACTGGCAGAAACCAGACAAATCACTGCTCTCTAAAGACCCACGCGCGATGCAGCTGGAGGAGAGGATGGTGTAGCCTGTGCACACCAAGCCTACACCATCCACCTTTCTGAGGCTCTGCCACCCGTTAATTGTTCTAGTGGACAACTACCCAAGTGTTGTTAGCATTTAAACATGCAGCCTCACTTACGTGCTCTCACACCCAGGTATTACCTACTTCACCAGTGCATGACTTTGCACTGGTATCCTGTGGCAATTTCATAACACTCTTCTGAATCCACTTCCAGGCAGCATCTATTTAACGCCACCCACAGAGGTGGCTCTGCCATGGACAAGTTGGTTCTCTTTTGTTTCCATGTTTCTCATAGCAGCCTTCACCCAGGCAGAGAAGTTGTAATGCCTGTGCTTAACCTAACCAAGCATTTCATCCCTTAAACAATGTTTTTATCCCATCCTCCAAATAGTGCACTCCCCCTCTCTATGATGTCATGCTCAGCATGATGTCATTGCTCAACACTGCAGCTTGATTCACCAAACCATAAAACTGAAGGCACATAAAAATTCATGAAGAGCTATTACTGTCGTGTCCTGCCCTCCTGGCACATCTGGCAGGCACACACTTTTGGCAGGTGGAATACCTACAAAGCAGAAAATTAGCAGGTCGAGGAGTCATCCATACTCTGAGGAGAGGTATCTGGGCACATCAGAGGTCCAGAGGAGCAGCAAAAGCCCCAACATCTCTATCAATTTTAACGTGACTCCTGGGATATGTCAAAAATGCCATGTTCACTACACAATTTGAACAAATATCATTTTCCTCGCTTTAAATCTAGGTATTATTCCTCAAGCTGTGACTATTCTTCTCAGAAACAAAAAAAGGAAGTAAAAAAAAAAAAAAAGACACCATCACCTCCCTGGGCAACCTGTTCCAATGCCCAACCACTCTTTCAGAGAAGAAATTTCTCTCCGTTTTGAACCTGAACTTCCCCTGGGGCAACTTGCAGCCATTCCCTCTTGTCCTGTCACTGGTTATTGGTGAGAAGAGGCTGACCGCCAGCTGCCCACAACCTCCTCTCAGGTAGCTGTAGAGAGCAGTAAGGTCTCCACGAGCCTCCTCTTCTCCAGGCTAAACAGTCCTTGTTCCCTCAGCCACTCATTATCAGACTTATGTTCCAGACCCCTCACCAGCTTCATTGCCCTTCTCTGGACACACTCCAGGGCCTTGATGTATTTCTTGTAGCGAGGGGCCCAAACCTGAACCCAGTATTCAAGGTGTAGCCTCACCAGAGCTGAGCATGGGGGGGATGATCACCTCCGTGGTCCTGCTGGCCATGCTATTCCTGATGCAAGCCAGGATGCTGTTGCTCTTCTTGGTCACCTGGGCAATATCATGTCTCACAAAATATTTCCAGCCTCCTGACTGTGCTCCTCAAACATCAGCATCTCTGCCTTTAAGGTGTGCAGCATATGCACATACCACCACCTTGATGATTTTGAGCACTAGATATACACTAGGTATTTGTTAACCCTCCTTGGATTTTTCAAAATCCAAGAATTTGAGTTCCAAGACACACACACAAATACACTGTCTCTTCTGAGAGTGGTGAGGCCCTGGCACAGGATGTCCAGAGATACGGTGGATACCCCAATCCCAGAGGCATCCAAGACCAGGTTGTATGGGACTTTAGGCAACCTGGGCTAGTGAAGGTGTCCCTCCCCTTGGCAGAGGCGTTGGAACTAGATGATCTTTGAGGTCCCTTCCAAGCCAAAGCTTTCTGTGATTCTGTGAACCAGTCAGAGCAGGAGCATCATACAGCATTTAACATAAATCTCACCAAACATCTAAGTCCCCCCCACTTCGCACTTTAATCATTTGCTAACAGTTACAATAAGATTGTATTAAAAATTTAAACTGCCCTACTTAATGCAATTTACCTTCAAAGGTCCATTTCCAGAGAGTGAAACTGACTGATATAAATGTCGAACACTTGATCAGATTTATTACACTGAAGAATATTTCTCTTGATAGGGATCTGACGAGTGAAGGCTAATGGTTTTAGTTTTATTACTTTTTAAGCACTTAATGGGAAAATTTAGACATTTTCACAAGACTAAGCTGCAGCAAGAATGGTTCTTTTACAGGAAAAAAAAAAGCTGTGTGGTCTCTTTAGAGATGACCGGTTCGACAGTGTTATTAACAGAGATTAGTGTGAAGTATTTATCCTAGTGATTTGTCACCCAGCAGTTACTGACAGGGAAGAGCAACAGAAACTGATGAGTACAGCCAAGTTTTTGGACTGTATCGGGACCAAAACGCATGACCCTGGGAGAAGAGAAACTCACACTGAGACTGTAAAAGGAGTGAAGTGATACTGCTATAGGTACAAAGGAATCAGTTCCTGCAAGGGATGAAGGGACACCCTGGTTACCAAAGCACTGCAAAATTACAACAAACCCCAAGCCTGCCATCTTTCCACCTTTCCATTCCAGCTGTGTTCTCCAGAAACACAGAAAGTACTTCCAAAATATGAAGCAATAGTTTTCCTTGACAAAACAGATCTATTTTTTTTCCCCCCAAACTGAAAGACAGCTGGTAATCCTCAGATTTCAATTAATGTCTAAGTACTTATCCAATCAATCATCGAGTGCTATAAATTTCCTATATTTCTCATTAGTTACACTATTGCACAGCTTAAATCTAACCATACCTTTCCACAAGACTGTAAATTAAAACACGTAAGACACAAGCAACTGTATCAGCCATCAGAAGAGGCATAAATGATGAGAGCAAGTCAATTGCGTACATGGGAAACTGAAGCTGATTTACTCCTCACAATTTTCCTTCCCACACAAAAGTTATCACCAACAGAACCACTGCTATCACACTACGTCGCTTGGAGTTTGCATATATGACTTGAAACCAGTAATGACCTGTCTTTATTAACATTAACAAGTTTTACGCACAAAATCCAATTTTCTATGGGGGAGGGAGGGAGGGAATATTTCTTTGGCATCTGCCAATAACGTTTTTTCATCCAGCACAGATAGGCAAAGGTTTGTTTTTCTTCAAGCTCTGAAGTCAGCCTTGGTTCTGTGACTCCAAAAGCCATCTTCAGCTTTTACCAAGGGGATGCAAGTGGGAAGAGGCCCCAAAAGGCACCTGGATCAGCAGTATCCTGTCTGCATGGAAATCCTGGGGGCTACGGTACTGAAACCAAAAAGAATTCCAAGGTTTATTAACAAAACTATTAGCTTTTTAGTTCTATACCAACCTTACAATAACTACTCTTCCAGAGTCCAAGGTCGTCCTTTTAATCTCCAAGATAAACAATAGTTGTTTCACAAACAAATTATTTCCCCAACAGATGTAAATGTTTCACCACAGCATTAAAGCAAATTTCCATTTTCCTCCCACATCTGCTTGGTGAGCCTTTAAATTGCTGATTTTTAATTTGCTTGCATAGGGACTGTATGGGCTTCTCCAGAAGGCAGGACAGATCCTGCACCCCACCCTTCTCAAGCACTGGTGGAACTCACCAGGACAAAGAGACCCATCTTTCTCCAAAGAAGCTCTATTGGAAATGAAGATTTCAATCATTCACATAGATATAAGGCACAAAAGAAATCAATCCCAGTGAGAAGACTGTAAATAACTTGGACAATAGGAGGACTACTGACTAAGAACTGCAAAATGAGTGTATCCTGACATGGAAAAAGCTCTTCTCTGAAAGGGTTGTTGGGCACTGGCACAGGCTGCCCAGGGAGGGGACTGAGTCACCGACCCTGGATGTATTTAAGAGTCAGGTAGATGAGGTGCTCAGGGATAGGGTTTAGTAGAGGGCAGGTACTGTTGGACTTGATGATCTCAAAGGTCTTTTCTAACCTTGATATTCTGTGTAAAGGTTTTCTACTTCACTGCAGAGGCTCCCAATGGAGCGCAACCTTTGCTGCCATACGAACACACATGGGTAACAAACATGCTCACACTCTGGCTTTCTGGTTCCAGCCATGGAAATTTCTTAAGGAGTGAAGTCAAGGTTTGGGAACACCTTCTGCCACACCAGGGACTTGCCATCACAAGGGACCTCATCAGATCGGACTTCAGAGTTGAATTCCATGCAATGAGCTTATTGATTCTCTAGTTTCCAGAGAACAGGACAGTGTAATTTCAACTCGGTAGCAGTTTTCTGGTACAGGACTCGAGGCTGATGGTGTACTACAGCCATACATTCATGCAGGCTTTGAATCTCTGACACCAGGAGCGCTAATCCCAGAGAAGCAAAGAGTTTCAAGAGGATTTGCATATGCAAACGGATTAGTTGAAGCGATTTGCAACTGCATTTGGGGGGGTGGGAGGGGATGCTTTTGAACAATAATCAATGCTAATAATACACTTTGATGTTTGAAAGGGGTTTGTTACACAACAGAGAACATTAGGAAAGGATTATGTTTACTACATAAGTTCTAAACATCTGATAGCTCAGAAAAAAGCATCCCTTTATTGTAAGAACAAAAAGCCAACTATTCTCTTTAATAAATGTTACTGTTCTGTTGTCTGTCAAGACAGGACAAGGGGCAATGGCTGCAAGTTGGAGCACAGGGAGTTCTGCACCAATCTGGGGAAGAACTTCTTCACAGTGAGGGTGACAGAGCCCTGGGACAGGCTGCCCAGGGGGGTGTGGAGTCTCTTTCTCTGGAGAGATTCCATCCCCGTCTGGACACCGACCTGTGCAACCTGTCCTAGGGACCCTGCTCTGGCAGGGGGGTTGGACTCGATGATCTCTGGAGGTCCCTTCCAACCCCTACGACTCTGTGACTATTAATCTGTCAATGCACTGCAAACACACCCAGGCACAGAGAGAAGTTACAGAAGCTCCTGAGATACAAATGCAACACCAGCATTTTGACAACCTTTTTTTTGACAACTCAGATAAAAGAGTTTCAATGTGCCATATGTGAGAAATAACAAGTACCGAAGAGCAACACATTAACACTTTGGAGCCTCAAGGGATGGTGTGAAACACTGCGGCCTGATACATCAACAGAACAGCCCACACCACGGCTGCTTCTCAGGATCAAGTCAGGTTTTGCCACACAACTCCTTGGGGTATTGCCTCCTACCTTGGCTCTGACACTTCTATTTCCTACCTCGAGCAAAAAACTCTTCGGTGATGCTCTGAGCAGGTCACTGTTAGAGCAAGGAGCAGAGAGCATTTTCCTTTGCATCCTTCTTGAGACAGGACACCTTGCCTGTGAGCTAACAGAAGCCAGCAAAGTCATTTTTGGGCCAAAAAAATTAAAGTTAAATCCAGAAAAGACAGTTAAAACCCAAGCCAAAGGATGACATGCTGGGGATGGTTAAAGAAATGAAGCTTTGGACATTTCTTGCCACTCTCTGTGTTCGAGAGCTCGCTGGACAAGCTGTAAGGAGCACACGCTGTAAGGCAGCAGGCTGAACTGTTAATGCGCTTTGAGATCTGCCAAGAAGAACTGAAGGAAAACCCAAAATCAGATTGAGCAATCAACACCATAATAAAGAGCGCAGTGGCAGGAAGAGTGACAAGGACCTGCCAGAGATGCAGACCATGCCCCAAAGGCAGTAAACAAGCCACAGATTACACAGGCCTCTTAAACAGAGGGAAGAGAAGAGTCCTTGCTATAATAAAGACAACATAGACTGGCTGAAGCCCTTTTTGGCCCTCATCTCACCTTGTGGTCAGCCCTGCCACCCTCCCTTACAGCATCATTAGCAACTGCAGAACCGGGGCTAAAGAATCATCTGGCTAACAGATATCACTGAGCAGCACGTATAAATATATATATATATATTTCTTTTTAATCCTCAAATTTGGATCCATCCCCAGCAATTGAGCCCAGATGGCAGCTGTGCTGTTACCACGCTACTCACTATGCAATCAAAGTTCGCTTTTTCAGGTCACTCAACTGAAAAAGAACCGTGGAAACTGTCACTGCTCTTTTCAGCTTCTGTCACCAGCCTCGCCAGGATCTGCAGCACGACCCGATTTAGCAGAGGGATGGGGTTTTCCCCCATAATTCAACCTCTGTCAAGGTGACAGGACATCTGATTTATGTCTATTCTGGTTTTTCTTTTCTTTTTTTTTTAAAGCCACAAGACCATCCAAGCAGCAGCGTTGCCTTCCCAAGGTACCAAACACCCCAGCAACACAAGCACCGAATGCAGACTGTGAAAGGAGAGAGCAGGGATTGATTAGAGATGGAAATCGAAGTGCAGAGATCAGCTCTGCACAGTATGGGGAAAACACTGTGTATTTGGAGAGGTTTCTAGCTATGACACCCTGTGCTTTAAGAAAAGCACTGGTGTAGGGTTGGAATGAGACTCAGTTCTTATCAGAAAGAGAGAGAAATGGAGAAAGCAGCTATTGTCATCTCACGAAGCTAAATGCAGCCTCCATCTCTGGAGAGAGAACAACCACGTTCCTTCAGATCAGTGTCTGTGTCCACGTCTGCACGCAGAACTGGCGTGTTACCTATCCCTGCACCACAGGTCTGGT
This sequence comes from Rallus limicola, assembly GCA_022605955.1. Taxonomy (NCBI): domain Eukaryota; kingdom Metazoa; phylum Chordata; class Aves; order Gruiformes; family Rallidae; genus Rallus; species Rallus limicola. The sequence continues at coordinate 37,301,207 of JAKCOZ010000008.1, forward strand.
AGCAGTATTTAATACTGGATGGAGGACAAGTTGGTGTGGATGGTGGGAACGTAACTACCATAAAAAGAACAAGTCCCATTTTATTGATGACACTGAAGACATCAGCAGATGAGGCAGAACATGACCAGAGACAAAACCTCCCAGCTGACACCAGCAGCCATTGAAAAGGCAGAGGGTTTTTTTAAAAAGAAGGGATTTTCAAACTTTCTCCCTCTTCCAGAACCTGTTTTCATTTCAGTTCTTGGTGGTCACAGAAAAGAATCCCCAATTTCCTGACAGACATTTCATAATCATGCTTAGACCATCTTCTCTACAAAACACATGAGCCTTTACAACACACTGCCTACGCCTCTGACCCTCAGGTCTGTCACCAAGAAAACTTTTTCCCAAAAACCTGATCATCATGGTGCCTGCCCCAGGATTTCCCTTTAAGCTTGACCTAAGGAATATAAACCTAATTAGAACCACAGAATGCTTTGGGTTGGAAGGGACTTCAGAGATCACCAAGTTCCAACCCCCTGCCATGGGCAGGGACACTTTCACTAGATCGGGTTGCCCAAAGCCCCATCCAACCTGGCCATTAACGCTTCAATGGATGGGGCTTCCACAACCTCTCAGAGCGTGCTTGCTCCATGACTTCAGCAGCTCTGCAGCACCATTGTCTTCTAGGTTCCAAGTAATGCACCCTGCTGCACACCCTTCTGATTAAGATTTCAAGAAAGGGTAGTAAAACTAAGCCTAGAAAGTCTGGAAGCCACACCAAAAGTTCTGCAGAGATTACAGATTTCTACAAACAACCTAGACAACGATGCAGCACAGCTATAAAACAAACCTCCCCAGAACTTTAATCAACAACATGATTCAACTCCTCTGTACATGTTACAGCACTTTTAAATGCCATACCCTGGGCTGAACCTTCACGTGTCATCGTTTAATTCCAAGGAGGAGAAAAATTGATGCAGACCTGTTGTTGGAAGATCCTTTTCTCTTCTTTTCTCCACTTGCTTTAGAATCTAGGTGTAGATTTGAAGACACTGGGTGGAGTATTACAAGTCTTCAAGTCCCTAACAGTTAGAAAGTCCTATAAATTGTCACAAAATGCAGCCAAGGGCATGTGAGAGTCCCAACAGTGTGGCTGTAGCACCCGACTGCTATGTATAATGGAAACCGTGTACAAGAGACCCTGCAAGTTCCCAGGGACAACAGAGAAAAATCTTGAATATATAAAAAGTGTGAATTCCAGTTCATCAGAAAATACCAATCCAAGGAAAAGGGGGTCCCAGAATAATTTGTTACCTTGATTGCACAATAGCTGCATCTTCCAGTCCAGCTCTGCTGATGCCAACTGGATGAAGGCTTCTTCACATTCTTACTTGTTCTCCAGAAAGTGCTCCATTTGTAGAGCTCATATCAAGCCTTTCTGAGAGCTACTGACTTCAGATATTGAATAATTTCTTTCTACTAATTAACATGGCACCCTCCTGTAATAAAGTGATGTGTGGCCTCTCTCAGACCTGGTGGAGAAATCATTGTGCCTGGGAGATGTATTGCAGAGGTGTAAGAGGAGCCACTACAAAACCCCCAAATTCTTCTTCCTAGAACACACAATCTTAGAATTACAGATTCATAGGATGTATTGGGTTGGAAGGGACCTTAAAAGGCCATCTAGTCAGAACCCTCTGCAGTAAGCAGGGACACCTTTAACTGGAGTAAAATGCTCAGAGTTCCATCAAGCCTGACCTCTACTCCTTGATTAATGGTGCATTAAGGTAGGGGTAAGGGCAAAGTTTCTCACTAAAATATCACCAAAATCAGAATAAAACACATGCAGAAACAGACTTTGCAAGACAAACCGTATCACACTTCTGTATGTACAGCTTTTTTCCTACCTTGGCTACTAAATGACTTGAATTTTCTGATTCAGTTATATCAAGCTGAGAAGAAAATTCCCTGAAGAGAGTTTATAAGATATATTAACACCTATTAAAACTTTGCTCTCTGTTCTCCAAGCAATACAAAACTGGAAGAGAAAGAACACCTTATGGTGGTACTCAAGTGAAGAATTTACTGTGGTAGAGAATTACTGCTTCTGCAATCAACTGTGGCATGCTCCTGGTGAGCCCAGCAGTAAACCCAGGAGCCATATCAACAAGTTGGGTCTTGGAAAAGGCTGGTCCACTGCATGGGGACCTGATGCCCTGCTGCCACAAAAGGGCATGGGTTCTTCTGGTTGTGGAGGTTTAAAAGCACCCAACCCCCCAAAAATAACCTTCTGTCATATACAACGAAGAAAAATTGAGATTTGGAAACCTTTGTTGGACACTAACAGCTTACACATCACTGATGTTCATATTTAAAGAGACACACTGACCCAGTCCATCTCTGACTAGCCTAATTAACAAGTAATCAAAGCAGTACATCCCTTTGGATGCCACACCACAGCCATGAGCGCTCTCCAAAAGGTCAGCACCACACCATACCCAAAACCAAAGGGATTCCAGGAGCCAAAGGACCTGCTCCCCAGCTCCACGCTGCACTTGGGTCCCCACTGCTCATGCAGCCCACACCTCAACTCCTTTGGGCCCTACCTAGTGCAATAGGAGTGAATATTGCCTCCTCCTTAAACAGCTGTCAGCTGAACAGGACCGAGACTTTTATTTACTTCCCATTAGACTGATTAACATTCCCTAATGAAAATACATCTATAAAAGCCGACTCCATAACACTGATAGCCAGTGACAGCCCTTCCCCGCAATCCGGCTGTAGGAGCAATTTGTCACTGTCCATCCCTTAACAGAATTAGTTCGTCGAGGTACCCCCTGTCAGTCACAGTTGTTCAAGGCAGCATTAGAGACACTATTTGCATTTGGAAATAAACTATTTCTGGTATATGTTTACACACTGACACACACTCTGTAATAAAAGACTAGTTTCGTTTGCAAATAAAGCATCAAAAAACAACCTCCACAGCAGCACAGTGCTAGAGCTTAAGGTCCAAATTGTGAGGCAGCAATGACCTCTGCCATTATACACCAGTAACTCCTGCCTCAGTATTTGTAGATTTACTGCTATTTTGGGTATTTTTATTTCCAAATTTGTGTGTTACACCCATCAGTGCAAGATAAAACCTCCCAAACCTGTGTTTGCTGACTGATGTAACAGAGATCCTACCGCACACGCAACAGAGTGAGGCACTTTCTCCCTTGTATAGCACACACACCAAAGTACCAAAACACAAACCCCAACCCTAAAATAACCCTGAAGCCCAACCCTAAATAACCCTGAAGCCCAACCCTAAATAACCCTGAAGCCCAAGCAACGCATTTTTACCTAGGACTGACATGGCAGCAGCAATGCCATCTGTGGCAACTGAGACAAGAAAATTGCATCAGCACTCTTCTACCACATGCATCTTCACAGGATGGGATTTGTCCAGGGCTTTGAACCCTGATGTTGCAGAAATCCATTCCCAACGAGGATCATCAGTAACATCTGTGTACAAACACACACGTGTGGATGCCCTTCCAGAGAAGGGCAACCAGGCTGGGGAAGGGGCTGGAAAGCAAACCTTACACAAGGAGCAGCTGAGTGAAATGGGGGTGTTTAGTCTAGAGAAGAGAAGGCTGAGGGGAGACCTTATCACTGCCTACGGTTACCTGACAGGAGGGTGTAAAGAGGTGGGGGTTGGTCTCTTTGCCCAAGCAACAGATGACAGGACAAGGGGGAATGGGCTCAAGCTGTGCCAGGGCAGGGTCAAATCAGACATTAGGAAAAAGTTCTTAATCAAACGTGTTATTGGACACTGGCACAGGCTGCCCAGGGAGGGGGTTGAATCACTGCCCCTGGATGTGTTTAACAGATGGGTAGATGAGGTGCTCAGGGATATGGGTTAGCATAGGAAAGGAACGGTTGGACTTATCTTAAAGGTCTTTTCCAACCTAGTGATTCTGTGGGTTGTTACGTGTGTATATATATACGCATATGTACACGTTCACACACACAAGTGGGTGGGACAGCAAGCCCATAAAATAGGCTCCAATCTCCCCCAAATTAAGACATTTCCAGGTTTGTAACACTAACACGACTAACCAAGAGGTTTGCAGCATTTTGCCATACCGGAGCAACCCCACAGCAATATGAAGGATCTCCACGTTGAAAGCTCATGCTGGAAGATGTAAATATGAAAATCTACCAAACACTTTTGTTCCACAGCCGCTGATGTGAGCTACACTGACAGCAAACCCTTACACACTTTCAACATTCGATCTTGCTTGCTTTCCTCTTGCCATGTCAGCAAATTGCCCAGCACACAGTTAAATGGGTCAAAGCAAACGTGAACGTCAAGCAGGCGAAGACGTGCAATTATGACTACATCACCGACAAAAATCAAAGCAATTCTTATGCATTAATGGTACATCAAGCTAATTCAAGAAGGCTAAAATCATTAAAAAGGCATCCCAGGGCAGTACACAGTCATTACAATACTGTGCTGACAAGAAATATTAAAATAATCATTTCCGAAGTCATTGATAGAATCCATTCTGATAAGCAGGACCACTATGCTCTCTCTCCCCGCCCCCTGCCCCCTCCCCAAATTCTTAATTGGGAAATCTGAAGTCAACACAGCTTTTATTAGCATCTCAGCTTATTTCTAAAACTTAATTCTGCCTGTGCGACACTGCCCAACTTCAAATATCGAAAGCTAAGAAAGAATTCACTATCCTCCATCAGCAGGCATGTTATTCAGTTATTCCCCCTGAATGTAGAAGTTTTTAATCTTGTTTTAAAATTTCAGACCAAAATTCAGAGATTCCTTGTGCAGCTCTGAGTTCAAACAGCACCGCTGATTAGACATGAGTAGGACAGAGCCAAAGGTTAAAACCAGCCCTCTCAAAAGGTCCAAATCCCGCTTCAGTTCAGAGTACCAACTTTGGCAGAAGCCAGCTGATGGGCACATCACAGGATGCCCAAAAACTCAATGCACTTGGGAAATGACACGCTCTACCACACTACTGCAAACACTTCAATTAGTTAATTATTATTAGGGTATCAGAAAACGAGTGATTCATCATAGGCACATTCCAAAGGACTAAGAAGAACCATTCCGACAATTATTATTTATAAACTACCATTTTCAGCTTCTTAAAGCATCAAAAAGAAAGTTATCTACAAAAAGTGGAAGTCTATGTCAACCACACATGAGCCTCTGTAAGAGCTTTCCATGGACAAAAGTGAAATATCATTGCAAAGCAGCCTTTGTGTTACAAAACATTCACCTAGGGGCTCAGTGATCTTAAAGGTCTTCTCCAACCCAAATGATTCTACACAATCACTACTGAGCTTCTCAACTGTCATTATTCTACCACTCAAGTGCAGGGAAAGTAGGAAATGAGTTCTAGCAGACGACCACGCCATGAGGTCAGTGGATGCTTGCAGGGGAAAACCAAGAAATTTCATCCCTAACGTGCATGCAATCAAGGAGAAAAGGAGCCTTTGATGCCATTCCCAGTCTCTTCATCTGGTGGGTAGATCTGCATCACACCAAGGCAGAAAACAAAGAAAAAATTTAAATTTTATAAAAGGCTTGTAAAACCAGCACCTTCAGTAACACGACTGGTAATTGGTACATTGAAGGAGAATGTGCTGTGACTCAGACTGGAAGCAGGAGTCTGGACACTGGAAGTTTGCAGTCAGTTTTAGATTTAACAACGAAAGCGAGACAGGGGAGAGAAAGAACAGGTATGTTTGGACCATAAATTACATCCCAGCTGATGCAAAACACTGCATAGTGTCTGACTGGATTAAGAAAGGAGTTGTAGCATGCAAAGTGAGAGCACCAAAGCTAACAAGGCTAAACCAAACCCAGGTTTGCCCATTCCACCTGCTATAATATCTACATTAAAAAAGCCCAACCTACCAAAAAACACCCAAAACTAAAACAACCCCCAAACCACCAGCCATTGCAATCAGCATTTTCCTAAAAATGCAAGAGAAGTGAAGTACATCCCTTGCTACAAGCCAGCAAAAGCTGTGGAATGTGGTCACCGTAATGCAATACCCTCAGAGACCTACCAAAGCCAACACACTTGGAGCACCTCAACACACAGCCCAACTGTTATATAAAGTGATTAAACCCTGTACCAAAATCCCAAGAAGGGATATCCCTCTGGCTGGGAGCAAAGTCTAGAAACAATTTCAATACACAGAAAGGGCTCTCAACAGGTATAAGCAGCTCCATGCCCTGCCTACAACTACTAACTCATCAACAACTATTTTTACCCAGCTACAAACTATAACAACTTTGTCTTATTCATTTATCTATTAATGGAATGTAGTAATTGGTCTGTGCCCATTTCCAGTTTTCTGAAAAACACAGTTATGAAGGTTGCTGGCAGTGGCTAAGGGATTCCTCAAATTAGTAAGAGGAAAACCACTGGAAGACCTCTGCTTTGCCTTGTCCCTCCTCCCCTCACCCCTTCCTTCTTCCTTAGACATAAGAGAAAAGCTCTAGTGCCCAATAACCCCTTGGGTGAAGAACAGGGTGCCCAGGGAGAGGGTTGAGTCACCAACCCTGGGTGTATTTATAAGATGGGTAGATGAGGTGCTCAGGGATATGGTTTAGTAGAGGACATGTGCAGTTGAATTCTATGATCTCAAAGGATTTTCCCAAACTAGTAATTCTGTGATTCATTGACAATATTTACCTCAAGAAGTAATTTTTTTAAACTCAGACTAGGTGTTCTCATATTGGATAATTAGCTTAATTAATCCCAGAGAGGAACCGAACACAAAGCCAAGTTAATTACTGATGCTGTGTGCTACTTGTTTTTGAACAAAGAGGGTTTGGAAGCCCCTTAATAAGGCCCAATACAGCCTCAAAAGGCTGTACTGCAGAATTTGCTTGCATTTAGAAAATAAGAATGGAAGTAAACCACAGGTATGAGGTCCAAGTCATTGGTTAGGCATTGGAACGGGTTTGGCCAGGGAGGCGGTGGAGTCACCATCCCTTGGGATGTTCAAAGAATGGTTGGATGAGCTACTTAGGGACATTGGTTAGTGAGTAATATAGGTGGTAGGGGAATGGTTGGACTAGATGACCGAAGAGGTCTTTTCCAACCTTAATGATTCTATGATTCATGCAAGAAGGCAGATGATTGGTTTCCTCATTGAAAAGGAGCCAGGTTCTTTTAGTGTAAGGTGAGGAAGAGCCATCCCAGCTTAACAGGACCTTCAGAAAAGATGCAATACTATGTGAAACCAGCAAAGAAACAGACTGGATCCATGCAGGCTGACTTACCAAGCACGAAAATGTTCTACAGTTGATGTGTCAGCAGGGTCAAGTCACAGACCATTTGGGGCAATTTAATTAAATTACATCAGGTGTTGATACAGGCATTTGATATTCCACACCTACCCACACACAGAAGTTGGAATGACATGGGAGCCTGCAGGTAAAGCCAGTGTATATTTCAGCACACTAGCTTTTATTTCCTATCAAATACAATTTCACAAAAGAGGTAACCTCTAATTTTTTTTATCCCCAAGAAAACCCCAAAGTTGTTATCTTTAGACAAAGGTTTTCACATCATTAATGGTCATTAAAGCAGCCGTGATATAGTCAGCACCCACAGTGCTGGCTTGTACCCAGCGACAGCTCTCCTCACCATAGCACCTATCTCCCAGTAACTCAGCTTGCTGCTACAATGATGCTTCACATTATTTTTGGAGAGGAAGAGTTGTTCAGAAGTTTTCTTCAAGCTTCTACCTTTTGCCCTTCCAAGGTCTGCATACAGACTATATGGACCCTCTGAAGAAGCCACCAAAATCCACCATGAACCCACGCATCCCTGAGTTGGGCAAACCAAGCAGCTTAACCAAGCTTGCACGGTTGGTTGACACCCTCTCCCTTTGATGGGGTTAAGAAGTTGCTCTGGCTCCTGCTGAAACAAAGCACCAAAAATTACTAGGAATTGGATTTGGTCCCAGACACGTCTGGCAACTGCAACGTGTGTGTTTATACAGAAGCATTCCTAATCCTTTTAGTCAGGAAATATTACAGAGTTGGGTGAGTGCCATGTAGGTAAAACAAAACCTTGATGTTTCTTAAACACGTGATGTTTGTCAACCCTTTCCTACTTATTGCTGAAATTTAGCAGAGGCAGAAAGAAGCGTGAGGGAAGCCCACACGGTTCTCACATCACCTCTGTGCCAAGACATCTCACGTGAGAGAACCCTGAGAAAGAACAAAAACTAAAAGGAACCAAAAAAGAATGGCAAAGTTTACGAAGTTCCTCAAACACCACAACTTGGAATTAGAATTATTAAATATCTAACTATAGCCAGTGCTCCAAACTAAATGTACTAACAAAAAACCCTAATGGTTCTCTGAAACTCATATTCAGAATGGAAAATGTAGGCAGTGAGGAGTTATTTCTGCATCTGGTTCCAGTGAGAAAAGTAAGCAAAGCAAAAGGACGCCACTTGAAACGTTCTTCTCAGGAATCCTATGAGCAGGATGGGTAAAACCACCCTTTAGTTAGAATCACAGCTAGTGCAGCACATGGCAGGATCTTCCCTTTAAAAATCTAAACATGTTGCTTATTTTCCATGTAAAAAACAGGATGCTTTGCTTGCTTTTGACGAAAACTATAGTTCTCTGCCCAGACCTCCGATAGGTACTGAGGTGACGCTGTCTCATGTAACCCCCAAACCACGCAGGTCTTTCCAATGATAAAGCTGGCAACAAAAAAGTCCGCAGGGCTGTGGTGCCCCGAGGTGTCTTTCAAAGTAATTCAGAAGGTTTCTGCAAGCAGAAGAACTGCTGGGATGAAGGGCTGAGGCGTTCAGCCACCAGACAACCCCAGTTGAACGGTAAGACCACAAAACCCTAGGACACCCAGCTGAATTTCCACTAGAGGGTGCACCAAGTCTACCTCATACCGCAAAGACCAAGCTCAGTATCGCTTCTCTGACCACAGAAGTTCTTCCAAGGCCTAACTGTTTCAAAATAGTTAAAACATGGTCAAAAAGAACATTCATTATTTCTTTTTATTTATTTGATGGTATACAACAATCCCAAGCACCTCCCTCAAGGCAAACATGAACACTGCAGCCAGCGATAGAACCCATGAAGCTGCATCAGGGGAGGTTCAGGTTGGACGTCTGGAAGAGGTTCTGTACTGAGAGGGGGGTCAGGCACTGGAGGTGAGAGGGATCTGGGGGTTCAGTCGACCGTGAGTTACCCGTGAGCCAGCAGCGTGCCCAGGCACCCAGGAGGCCCAACCACCTCCTGGGGCACAGCATGGCCAGCCAGGCCAGGGAGGGGATTGTCCTGCTCTGCCCTGCGCTGGGGCGGTTTTGGGCGCCACAGGACAAGAAGGACACAAACTATTGGAGAGTGTCCAGAGGAGGCAGCGAGGATGGGGAAGGGTCTGGAGGGGAAGGCTTATGAGAAGCTGAAGGCCCTGGGGTTGTTCAGCCTGGAGAAGGGGAGGCTGAGGGGAGACCTCATCACAGCCTGTGGCTTCCTGTCAAGGGGGGCTGAAGGGGCAGGTGGCCATCTCCTCTCTTTGGGGACCTGGGATAGAACCTGAGGGAACAGTGTGAAGCTGTGCTAGGGGAGGTTTAGGTTAGACGTTGGGAAGAGGCTCTGTACTGAGAGGAGGGTCAGGCGCTGGGACAGGCTCCCTAGGGGAAGGGGTCACAGCCCTGAGCTGGGCTGAGGTCAAGAAGCATCTGGACGATGCGCTCAGTGCCATGCTCTGACAGGGCTGGCCCTGTGTGGAGCCAGGAGTTGGGCTCAATGGTCTTTACGGGTCCCTTCCAGCTCTGGAGATTCTAGGATTCTGTGACTGCTGCTAACAATGTTTTGGATCACCATTCAGCCAGTGACTTCACTTCTAAGGCTCCACGAATGCCACGAGTTACTTCTCACAATTACCACATTCCTCTCAATTTTCTCAACTGATTTGCACTTTCTCAAATGTGGAGGACAACTTTCAACTGCTCTGCACAAACAGCAGCTCATCGTCCCTTCGAGCACTACACGAACACTGAAAACTTTGTAAAATAAAGAGAGCACCAAAGAAAATTGGGGAAAAAGATCGATGAAGACTAATTGAAGCCTGTTACGATGTACAAGACTGAAGGTGCTGGCAGAATAACACGATCAGCACAATGAAGCTTCTTCATTTAAGGCAGTAGAACAAAATAAATCCCTAAACCCAAGCTTTTTCTTTAGTTAAACATTAACAAACCCTTGCAAGAAAAGGCCAAAGACCCAAGCGATCAGACATCAGTGGTTATTTAAAAAAAAAACAAACCACCAACCCAACAGCCACAGTTTTATGCAATATGCTGGGATGACAAAAGTAATCTTTACCATCTTGGAAGACTCTCTCCACATTGAGTCCGTAAGTAGCACAGGTCTCGTAGTAAGTGCACCTCTTGAGATCATTTGATAACTTCCTTGCCCTGGCATCATCTATGACACGTGGATTACTGGAACTTATAGCATCTACAGCAACAGCAGAGGAGGGAAAAGAAAAAAAAAAAGGCATTTACATATCATTTGAAAGCATCATCTTACAATTATCAGTACCCAAGCAGTAAATACAAATAAATACAAATTTAAATACAATTAAATACAAACCACAAGACTTCAAAAATATTTAGAAAACAATGGGGGGGGGGGGGCGTGTCACTCCAATTCTATACTTAGTGTCACTAATACCACCCCCCCCCCCCCCAGCACACGGATTGATTCTGAAAACCAGGATGCTTTTTGGCTACCTTAAAATAGATTTGCATCACTAGCTGAAAAAACAAATAAATACAGAATGACATGAAAGAGCACAAATGCTGATGTAAAACATACTTATAAAAACAAGGGGCTGCTGATTTCTAAACATGTCAAATGATTTTTAGGCCTCCTGTATCAGCACTGGCTTACAAGTAACCTATACCTGTGGAGCATGAAGCACAAAACACGATGCATTTCCAATTTCTCATCTATTCACAGGCTGCATTGCTGTGCTGATTTCCAACTCCCAGCCAAGACTGGATCCAGGAAACTCATCATGAGTCTCAAACCTTGATTTAAAGGCACCCATGAGACATTGTGTGAACACAACCTGCTCAGACACTAAAAATAGTAGTTTCCTAAACAAGTAAGAATACTTAGTGCCCCTCTGCAACAGCTGCTTTCCCCACACGCTTTCTACCTCCCATTTCTAGAGCTCATCCACCAAAATCAACTTTCACACCAGGAGAGGAAAAAACAATTCCACGTGTGTTACATTGCTCGCCTCTCCATAAAATGAGAATGCTATGAAGAACTCTTTAGAAAGGCAAGTTATTTTAACAGAGGTACCATGGGTATCAATTAGCTCAGCAAAAAATAAGTCATATGGTGAGATGGCAGAAATTCTACAGCCACCGATTTCTGTGGTTAGAGCTGCTCCAAAAGGTTGCCTACAGATCTGCACCAAAACCACCTTTGTTCTTTGGGGGAAAAAAAAGCATCACTTTAACACGAGCATGATGTCAGCAAGGATTCTAACGCCATATTCAAGGCTCAAGTTCTGGGCCTGACACAACTGCGTATCAACTGAAGTTACCACTACCATCTCTGGAGATCTAATTAACAAAATCGATTGTTTGGAAACCTAAAGGCAGATTTATTTATTTTTCTTTGATCAGCAGAGGGCGCTGAAAACATTTAAACAGGAAAAGAAACTGATAAGCAACGCGGGTGCTTCAAAAAAGTTTGGTGCCTGATGCAGATTGCACACTTACAGCCCAGCCCATCACCTGGAGCAGAACCACGGGGCAGATGAAGCACCAAACGTGAACATTTGGGAGAGGTTCCACCTCACACCAGTCAAAAACCCAACACACTGGATGCTGAAGAGGTGTATTTCAAATGTATTTATACCAGATAGGTTTCCATACTTCATTATTTCCATACTGCACTGGCAGTTGTTGCAGTTGAAAAGCTGTGGGGGTTTATTCTGATGCTTGATCCCAGAGCGAGCAGTATTCCCACCTTCAGTCATCTTTTAAAAAAATTTCTCTCCTTTGCATCAGTGCTGCAACAGTACCTGAACTTTGAAAACCAAAATTCCTTTCTGGTAATAACTGGAACAACATGGGATGCAAAGGGTCAAATGTGTTGAAAGAAAAGCAGCTCCGGGAAGTGTTTCCCCATCTCCTCAAAGCAGTTCATTTCTGCTTTTCAGCCGCAGTTTCTCCTACCCCAGGACTTTTCATGTACCTACTTCACTTCCCTCCTCATTTATTTGTCTTTTCATCATCTGTTTCCGCCCTACAGCCCAGTTGCGATTCCTCCTTTGGCGCTGCCCACGCTTCCCCTTTGCCTTCACGTGGCCTTGCTGGTGGCACAGCTCTGACAAGCCAAGCGTTCTCTCGACCACCAGCCTGGCAAAGGAAGGAGTTGAAAAAGCCCCAAAAATCTTCAATGCCACCAAAACCACCAGTGTACACTGAAAGGGAGCAAGCCCCAAATCAAATGTACAAGAGCAAGGTGTGACACTTACGCTGTCCCTCTAACACAGCGCAGTAGCATCCAGGAGAGGTGCTGGAAAAACAGATTTTTGTGGGTGTGGGTGTGTGTTTTGAGTGGTAAAAAGCTGCATTTCTACTTGATTTAAGCAGCGGTCAAGTCAAGAGACTGCACAGGGGCATGGTTCAGTTCCGCTTCTTATCATAGTGCTGGAGGTTTGCAATCTCTAATGTCTTCATCACACTGGGATATCGATCGCTTGAGATAGGGAAACCAGCCTGACGTCACAACTTTGTCACACCAGTGACTGACCTGCTCAAATCCAGCATTAGCATCTCCCTCCTCATCAAGAGAGCCACCAGTGACTGGCAACCACTGAGAATATTTTTTAAAATACTCTGGCAAAAATCTCATGGCTCATGTCCCAGGGGTGCTGCACAGACATTTCGTGTCGTCGCAAAAGAGGGTAAGAGACAGGAGGTGGCTTTGCCAGCGTGGAACAGTCCTTACAGTCACAGAAATGCATTCATAAATCAGGATTGCACTTACCCTGGGTTCCCACTAGTACCATTGGAATTTCACTAGTGTTACGATAGTTGGCCATCCTGCTGTAGTAGTGGTAAACAGTCTGGAAGCTAATTTCATCCTCCAAGCTGAAGACAAATATAACGGCATCCACCCACATGGCAAACTGCAGAGTAAAAATGGGAAAGGCACACTGTGAGAACATCAGGGAAGGGGAAGACAGAGAGAAATGTTCTTACCTTAGAGGGAAATACACAGAGAAACTGTGTCAGTGAGGATAACCAAGGCCTTAAGAGAGGCAAATCGTTGCTATAACAATGAACCAGCATTCACTACTCCACAAGTGCTGGGGGTCTGGGACATGCAAAGGTTTTTTTCCCCATACTCACAACCTCATCCCTTCTTCACTGGTATACAACGTTACAAGGCCAACTACTACCAGTCCACACTGGTTATTACGGTTCACGGCAAAATACGACATCACACCCTCAGATTTCTGCACTTGGGCATTACAAGTGTCCTTCGTTTATAGTGACATTTCTATCTGTTTGGAGATTCAGGCGGTGTCAGCTTCAGGCATCCCAAGCTGGCATAGGCAAGGGGAAGAAACGCAAAAGCCAGCAGTGTGAAGTTACATACTGAAATTGCTGAGCTCGCAGAATTCTCCATTTCCAGAAGCAGAAGCTAGTAGTACTTCTTGCCTATTTTTCACACAGCGTATTAATTAATAATTTAGGTCAACATGCATGTTCATGACTGTATTGTATTTGAAACCAAACATGTCTCCTATGGGTACAGTTCAAAAATATCCAAAAAAGTTTTGAGGTTTCCAAGAGAGTCAGGAGGACTGTCATCTACATGCTGGGGACAGAACTGCCTACACATGCTGTAGTTACTGCCACAGTAAGATCAGCTATCAGACTATTAAACTGCAACTACTCAAACCAGAAGCTGTAACCAAAGGAACCAGAGACAGTGTCACTGGGTTTGGGTTTTGGTACAAAACGTTTCTTGCTGGCTGGACTCAGCGGCATCATGCCAAGAACTCTTCCTTACAGCTACAATGCCTTTGCAGCATCGTTTTGAAAGCTAATGGTGTCTAAACTTTCTTAGTATTTCATCAGTGCATAGCAGCAGCCATCTAACCAAGGATATTTAAAAACATCCAGAGCGTGGTTATTCAATGCAGTTCCTCTGGATACAAAATATTTCCATTAATTTCTTAATTTTTTTCCTCTTTATATTAAACTCAGTTTGGGCACACACAAGGTCTGGAAACACAGGACATCTGATCCACAGGAGCATGCATAGAATGGCATGAAATACATCAGCTGCTGCTACACAAACTCATCTTCAGACTTAGTGCTGTGATTGAGCTGACCTGTTAGCTCATGGGAAGGCCAAAGAAAACCGAATTATAAAAAAAAAAAATGTTCTAAATTTAAGAAAAATAGTATGTGACAGCTCATTATAGCTCAGTTGCTATGTTAATCAGGTTTTACAATAGGAGACTACTACACCTGTAAGAGATCACAATGGGAGTAAAATCAAGGCTGGAGTGGACGGTTAATATTCACAAACTGAAGCAGCCCCGTGTAGTGCCGCTCACCCCTTCCTCCTTCCATGAAATGGGTTGTTTTAAACAATTACTTTCATCTTTGAACAACCTAATGTTAGACAAGAAAGAGAGGCACCGTAGGTGCAGAAAGCAAGCCTTCAGGTGGGATAGTTTTCTCTGAGCTGCTGCCCGTGCGCTGAAGAAGCCATCGTCCCCTGGGCACCTTTCTGACCCAGTGCCACAGAGACCCTGGTTTGGCTCATTAACTTATCAAAGCTGTAATTCTATCCCAATCATCCATGAAAATATAACCATGCTGTTGCGAAAAAGCAGAACCTTAAGGCTAAAACAACCAAGTCTTTCTGTATCATAAGCAAATAGGGGGATGTAAGCATACAGTTATAAATATTCATTAACCCAGAAGTAAACTTTTCATTCCAGGAATTAATAAACAGAGCAAAGATCTTTACAGACATGCAACCTGAAATTATAAATCCAAAGAGAATCTAGGTGAAAGGCATCTTCTGAAGGGTGCAGAAGCACCAACACCTTAACCCTTCCCATCCTCAAGATGTGCTGAAGATAACTCTCAGACACAATGGTAAATAACCCCCTTCCCCAATTTACCTAGCACAGATCAAACCCAGACCACCACGCCTGTCCTTTAGCTTGCAGCTGGCTCGAACGATCTCTGCAAGAGCAATTCTTTGGGCAGAACAGGGTTTAGATTGCTGTGTGCACCTTTACTTATGTCTTTGTGTGAGTGAATGTTCCCTAAGCATTGGGGCCTGGAACCCGCTGTGTACTTCAGCCAACTGATTCACAGCCTCGAACAGAGCGCTTCTTTTAGGCTCCTGCCTCACACGGACGCAGATGTGTCAGTGACACTAATTTTTTTGTTTCTATTTTAGCTTCCTTCCAGGATGTGTGTGTCGGTCTCCGTTTCCTCCACCTCCTTTCTCTTCTCCTTTGTCCGGACACCTTCCCCCATGCTCTCATCCTCCTGCAGCTAACGAGCAATAGTGAAGCATTGAAACACAAGCTGCTGCTGCTGGCACCGCTCCTGCTCAGCTGCTTGTTGAAAGAACAGTTCCTGCCACTAAATTTCAATTTTATTTTATTTTCCAAAGCTGATCCAAGGCCAGCAGCAGCCACCACACTTGAGAAACCCCAGGAGTGCCCAGGTACGAAGAGAGACAAGAAGGACGCCCAAGGACAAGGATGGTGCCCGCAGCAGGGCTGGCAGAGACTGCGGTGATTGGAGCATCACTTCACATCACTCAAAGGGAAGGAACCACACATCATCTCAAAGGCAAGTCCAAACGAGTCACCTTCCACAGGACAGGGAGGTAACACACAGTACACAGAAAGCCAAGGACTCACCAGTGGTGGTGCTGACATTCACCAAGATGAGTCTTAAACAGCACAGGGACCAAACCGTGGAAGCAACAGGGGATGCAAAGATTTGTACACAGGTATGTGTGTCACTGCCTGTGCATCCGCTCTGGATTTTAACAGCTTGGAGATGCCAACTCCAAAGAAAACTTACAACTGTAACATGAAACTCCTGTCACCACTGGAAGCATGCAGTAATTAAGTCTATGTCTTTCAAGGTTTCACGTTGTAATTTGAATCCCAAAGGTTTTCTAAACACCAAATATTTCACCCACGGGTTTGTATAGGGTTGGTTTTTTTCCCCAGCAGAAAATTGAGAAGGCCGCAGGAAAGAACAAGACCAAGGCAAGTTCTCTCCAAGGCAGGATTTCTAAAAGGAAGGGAAGCTTAGTGCTGTGGTGACAGAGCTCCACACGCAATGCTCACCTGTGCCTCCGGAGGGCCCCCTTCATCTCTGATCAGCAGCAGGTAGCTCTGGCCATCCACCACAATCTCCTTCTTGAACCTCCCACCTGCCACGCAAAGTTAACACGTTACAGAACAGGAAAAGGTAAAAAGAATACCAAGCAGAAAAAGGCTTCGCTTGTGGAAAACAAGTGTCCTGAAGGTGCATTAATGAACTACTGTGAGTATATAGGAAGTTCACATGCACATACGTAGACCACTTCAGCAAGTTGTGTCATACATTTTTCAGGCTAACATGGAACAAGGCCGATGACAAGGCCTAACCCCCATGCTGGGTGTACGCGGGTTCGGTACACACAGAGTCGCCTTTGCTCTGTGTAATGCTGAGACATGCGTCTCAAAGGCAAACAAGGGACAGTTGCCTACAACCAATGTGGTGTATAGGGATTCAAATCTCTTGTGTGAATTAAGATTTCCTCAAGAGAAGCCCAGTTCTTACAGCACACACGTGATGTTATGAGAATGATACTTCTATACTCACAAACCACAGTTAGGGGAGAATAGTAGACACATGTTAGACAAAAACAACTACAATGATGGTACCTCTGCAGAGATGTACTAAGCTGAGAGAAAAATGTTGTGCCACTTCCTAGGAGGATGAATTAAAGACCCAGTTTGGAGATGTAGATAAAAAAAGCGGAGTCACGGCCTTCAGCCAAAGCCTGTTCCTGATCCTCTTATTTCAGGGAGAATATTGAGCGTGTGTGATGACCTAAGAGCTGGCAGGGAGGCTACCAAACCCAACCAGGGCATGCAGCTGCCCTCCTCTCCCCACTGACCTCACGGGGACTTCAAGCACAACCCAAGGGCAGAACTGGGATTGCTTTCCTTTGGGGTTAAGCATATTTTGGGTGTCCCACGGTGTTTCCCAATTGACTTCAGATAATGACAAATCACATTTAGGGTTTCAAGTGTGACAGAGCCTAAGCCAGGATTAGCAAATTTGGCCTAAGTACTTGGGTTGCTTGTAGGTTTCTCTCTCTTAGAGGGAAACACGCCCTTATCTCCACCCCCCAGCCACAAAGCACACTCAGCATCACCCAACTGCCTCTCATCTGAACTAGCCAGACCAAGATAAAACAAATCTACTGATACACACTAAACATCTGTCTTCATCTCCTTTTTTTAACCCCTCCCAACTGGAGCTACTTCCAAAGCAAACCCTATTTCCCAGCTATGCTTACCTCACAACTTGTTGTCCTATCAAAACCAATGCATTTAAACACATAAGTGAGTGAACAACTCTGGCTTGTTCTTCAAAGGAGCTCTCTAAGCAAATAAACCAGCGCACACACAGGCTAGCACTGATCCTCACAACATCTGCAGAAAAACTGCCAGCCTTAGGGGAATGACAAACTGGTTTAGCCCCACCACTGCCCCAGCCCAACCAGTACAGCACAGTTCCAATCAAGGTCCCTCAACAGTTCGGCTATGTGCAGTATCTAAGCATATTTAAACACATTTAATAAAAGACATAAGAAGGAAGGGGAATGTGTGTGTTTGTGGCTTTGCTGCTGCTCTTTTTGTGCTCTTTATTCTTTGTTTTTTGTGTTTGGGGTTTTTTTTTGCATTTCTTTATGAACCTACCCTATTATGAACAGCTTAGCAGTACCAAGCACATGACAATTAGACGGTCACGTTTCTTGTTCAACCACAGAGAAGGAGCAGAAGAGCTCTGTATAGATTTTCATTGTCTCACTCACAAACTGGATTTCAATTTCTGCCTTGGAAGAGCAAGCGGCAGATAAATGTAGATCATTAGCAAACTTGAAGAGAATAATCAAAACCAAGCGCGTAACTTCCAAAGGAAAACCAGTCTCAGCTCTCAGGAACTGAATTTCTATTAACCAGATCGTTATTTCTATACGTTGTCAATTAATTGCATATGCTTCATAATGAAGTGTTAAATAAGATGAATTACTTAATATACAGCCCCTCTAGAGAGGCTCTTTAAAGCTGTAAGTAACAATGGAAATGCAGTCTATACGTGATTGAAGAGTGAAAGTTCTGAATAATTGCTGTTTCCTGTTTCCTTTTCTAAAACACTTAAAGTTCACACAACTAATTATAAAATAACACAAGCTGAACACATTGAAAACCCAAGTCATTATTCCCCCTCACCAACAGGGCACCTTTCAAGTCTCGCTGTATCTTCAAAGGGACCTCAGAGGTATATAAAGCAAGCTAAGACAAGGTGAAATAAAAAGCTTAAGTAGAGAATTGGAAAATAAAAATAATATCAAAATCCATGGTTATAGTGGATAGAGACCACCAATGTGAGCACTATGAGATTTGTTCTTGGGAACCACTTCAGGTTTCATCTGCAGAAGCAGGTTTTGAGAAGCATCCCTTATTTAACACCCGCAGTCACCAACCACCCTCTTCCTACGCGGATCCACATTAAGTGACCAACTTGTAAACCTGTTCCTCGCCCTTTCCAAAAAAAAGCTGTGCTCGGAGCTCGGTAGAACACTGCTGTGTTTTTATTTCCAGAATTAAATTCCCATCTTGACATGCTGTACCACTGTCACAGCAGCAGCCCAGTGCAGCAGTCAGCAAAGCACACAGTCAATTTATGTCTGTTCAAGTGGCTTCTTCACCCTTAAAAGCCGTGTATGCACGTTATCTGGAATACACGCTAGCTCCTCGCACACCCTCATGCATTTCTGTTTGGGTTTAGGCATGCCACAATAAAGAGTTAAATCTGACAAGCCCCAGAACCAAGATGTTTCAAAGAATGCCCTGAGCTTCCAACCCACGATAAGCGTTTCAAATCAAGTCTGAAGATGCAGAAATCTAATGGCAGACTTGCGCTCCTTCCCCGAGCAGGAACTGATTTATGCAAATTTGAGATCAAAGCAGGATGCATCCTCATTAACTTACATCTCTACACCATTAAAGAGCCCCTTATCACGAGCACATCGCAACATGAGGTGCTACACAGGGCAGAAACTGTGAAAACCTACCTCAGTATCAAGCACTGACACAAACACCAGTAGAAACACGAAAGAATGTACAAGCTTCATGAAACCAAGGCAATGGGGGTACCTGTGGCCACAAGATTAAGGCCAAAACCAGAGGGATCCTGCCTTTGACTCTATGAACCCTGACGTGCTCCATCACCAGGCTGGGGATGTAAAAGCAGGGTAAGGGCAGAGATTCTGGGACAGTTTGGCCTGGACAGCACTGCACTAGGAGTTTGGGGTAAAATTTTTTAACAAATACATCTTTGGAACTTGCAAAGCCTCACAGGGGCATCAAGGACAAAAGAATTTGATCAACCAGTCCAATGACTGAGCTACCACTACCTGTTAAAGAAATCAAGAAGTCTCCCATGCCTACAAAACATCCTCATGGAGCCACAAGACACTGTCTAAGCTGACAACGCTGAAAACAAAGAAGCCACCTTCTACATTTAAAGAGTGAGCTCAAAACCCAGCGCACTCGTCCCCAGGGAGGCAGCTAGCTTTGTTCTAGTCCCATCAGTATGATGACATGCACAGCTTTTTAATGAGGGGATTTCTCGACTCCCGTATGTACCTGCCAAAGGAGGTCACTGAAAGAGAAAAGATTGGCAGCCTGGCTCACGGCTCCCAAGGCCGCAGCAACGGCTCCTGCTACATCCTACCAGGCACGTCAAAGCACAAAGATGCTCGAGCGCAAGGTCTGCGGTCAAAAGCCGAGCCACAAGTACTTGCAGCCCCAGTCCCATCTCTAAAGCAACAGCAAAGAGCTGCCAGCAAATACCTAAATGACTCCACAGCCACAGAGATGGAGCTGGAAACTGTTTTTGTGAAATATCACAGCGATTTTATAAAAGCAAGCCAGTGAAACTGTACAGAAGCTTTTATTGGTGGGGATTTTAGTGTGTGGTTTATTTATTTTCTCTGCAACTCTATCTTATTAGTCCCAGTTTTCTGAGGCAAGATCATTCACAGAGACTCATTTTCAGGCACGTATAGCATTGTGCATAAGGAGGGAAACGTTACTCCCGCGTACCAGCCAGACAACACCCGCCAGAAGAGCAGTGCTTCCTATAAAAAACACCCACCCACTCTCTCCTGTACCCTTGGCCAGATTCCTACTACAAGACTCTCCATCTAGAAATACAGCTTTGATCAATGAAACGCTGAATAAATTCTGTGCATCAGCAATTCGCAACCGTGGCTAAAGACCCAGCCCAAGTCAGAACACCAGGCTGAGGGCTTCAAGAAAAGCTTCCCCATCTCATTTCCATGCACGCCATTCTACAAGGCCGGGGCTTTGAATCCTCAGCGATACGAAACCATCCTCCAGTAAAAATCAATACAGATTTTAAATACAGCATGCATTTGTAACCAAAGGAGCTCTGTATTGAAAAAAGCTTTATAGTGTGTAGGGAATTCCATGGATTATTTTTTTTTTCATCCGGCTATGAAAGCCTGGCTGCCTCTTCTCTAGCTGATAGCTGTTTTCACTGCCTAATTGCTCACTGAAGCAACCACTGATTTTCATACTGTATCCCCCAGGCTTGACTGCACTCGCCAGGCTCTTTATTCAAGCAAATTGCCACGGGGATAACGTTATTTGGCCATATGAGAAAGATAAATTCAGAGGGCTGGCCACACGACAAACCCATGCGGCAGCTGAATGTCTACCATGACCACGGGGCAAGGAGCGGAGAGACGAAGGGAAGACAAGGCAGCTGTAAGAGCCTGTATTTTCTATTCCCAATGACACATGCATTTTGACAAGAGTGGTCAGTCGTCTTACACAGGGGGATTGCGGTATTTTTGTCTGTAAGACAGAAAAGGGCAGTGCCAAGAATCTGGTTCCTCTTCAAGGCAACACAAGGAAAAATCCTTTATGCTCCATTCACACACACATCATTTCAGGGCCAGAAAGAGGAAAATGATTTGTTAAGCTCAGAAAAAAAACCCAAACCACCACCCAAAAAAACCCCTGCTCACAAGATCTTCCGCAGCTAAGCAGCACTACTAAAGGATGATGCTATAGTCCTCTAAACCAATGCCAGTGTGGCTACCCAAAGGTTTTATTTAAATAAACTACTCCAAAAATGTCTCTCAGAAAGCATGTCTTTACACAAGAAGCGTTAGGAAGACATTTTTACAAAAGCAAACATATTTATTTCAGAAGAAGTGTTAAAAAGTAAATTTTGACCCAATCACGTTGTGCTCAGTGCTTGATGTCAATTCTTATCGGTGTTAACAGGAGAGAAGCTCTGACAAACTCTCGTTCGGTCACAGGCAAAAGTTGGCTTCGGGGTATTTCCTTAATGCAAATGTGCTAGACAATACTTCAGAAAACAGATGTGGTTGAGCACCTAACCACAGAAGTTCAGAGACTGGGGAACTACTGCTCTCGCATGAGTCTAACAGCCGCAAGCAGATAACCAAGTACCTAGGTTAGAAACAAAAGCAGAACACAAGAAACCAACACCGCAACCAAGACTGAGCTTTTCAAACCCCACTGCTTCTTCTGATGGGTAGGTTTATGATGTACTTTAGGAAACACATGGATCGAGTCATGGACTAGAATCTCTCCTCCCAAGTAATGAGACAGGATCAAACAGCCTAAAGTTGCACCAAGGGAGGTTTAGATTGGATATCAGGGAGTTTCTTTACCCAAATTGCTGTCAAGCATTGGAACAGGCTGCCCAGGGCACTGGTGGAGTCACCATCCCTAGAGGGATTTAAAAGATGCATAGATGTGCTGCTCAGGCACGTAGTTTAGCGGAGGACTTGACATTGTTAGTTTTACAGCTGGACTCTTAAAGATCTTTTCCAATCAAAACAATTCTATGGCTAGACCAGTTGAGTTCTCCCTGAACTACCATGCTATACTCCATGCAAGGCAGGCACAAAACATGGATGCAATAATATTGCCTATGTAGTAATACTGCCTATGTAGTAATATTGCATCATAGAGATGCTCTTATCGGAAGCCAAAAACTGCCAAAGCAGCACTAATATATCATCTCATAATTACATGAAAAGAAGAGGCCCTTATTGCTGGAATTTTAGTAGCAGCCACAAAGACATTTAACAGTGCAATTCTGGGCTAATCCCATTTAGCAATGCTTCCACAGAAGGCCAGCTCCGATGGGGCCACAAAACCCAGCGGCGATTTGAATAGAGATCAACTGAATTTTAACTTTCAAAGCATTCAGGAAAATACAGCCAATACTTTAAAAAAAAACATTAAGTATTCAAGCTGCATACAATCAGAGACCATAATGAATGCTTAGATAGAAAATAGGGGGAGGAAGGGTGTGGAGTGTGTCTGTGTGTGTGTTCATCTTGAGGACCTATCAAGATGCCGGGTGACATTTCTGTAAAGGTATCCATCTCACTTCCAAGTGCTATAAAACCATTTAACAGATAGTATCATCCAGTCCTGAACTGCAGATTAAGCAAACAAGGAGGAGCCATCAGAGGGTGACATCAGTTGCTTCCATTAACTCTAAGTGGTTGTCAAGATCTAAAGAAAACAAGCAAAGCAGTAACAGGCTGGGATTCCCAGCCAACCTCGTCTTTCCAACAGAAGAAAAGAAAATGATGGATTAGCCACCAATTTAAGATTTAAAAAAAAACAAAACAAAAAAAAAAGAGCCAGGCTCTGAGCAATTAAGTTTCCTTCCCTGCATGGAGTCAGGACTTCAAGATGTTATATTTCCACTATAAAGCTTCTGATGTCGGTGAAATACTGCTTGTAAGCCAAGTAGAGAAGTCCCAAAACCTGCTGGAAGTGCCGAAGCAGAAGGGAGCCGTGCTTGGTGCTTATCAAATGACTTGTCTTTAAAACAAAAATAAACCAACCCAAGTTTCTGCTGGAGTGTCAAGCCTCACACAAGTATTTTATTGATAACTTGGAAGATGGAAGTAACAGGCTATTTAATTTCCAGCTAATAAAGCAGCAGAGATTGTGATTGTATTAGAAAATCAGATTGTACTACCAACATAAGACTCATGGGATGCGTTGGGTTGGCAGGGACCTTTGAAGGCCATCTAGTCCCACCCCTGCAGTGACCAGGGAAACCTTTAACTAGAGCAGGTCGTTCAGAGCCTCATCAAGCCTGACCTTGAATATCTCCAGGGATGGGGCTTCCCCCCACCTCTCCAAGCAACCTGTGCCAGGGTCTCACCACACTCAGAGGGAAGAACTTCTTCCTCATGTCTCATCAAAACCTGCCCTGCTCTAATGACCATAACATGACCATAGAAAGGTAGAACAAGGGGAAAAAAAAACTCCAACCCCAAAGCAGCATCATCAGGAAAAACAGAGAGTCCTCCACCTAAGCAGGAGCAAAGACAGGGTAGGACAGCAAGCCACCAGCACAGCAGACAAGCAGAGAACTTATCCTAGCCCTCATGTTGTCAACAGCTTACAAAGCCTCAGCCAAAACGCCCTGTGTATCACTCTGGGTAGTACATCCCATGGAAGGAAGGACTGAATGGACAGGGGTCATAAGTGCTCACAAAGAAAAAAAATCTCTCTAGAAAACCCACAGAGCAAGAAAAATGAGCCCATGAATTGTGGTTACTCAAGGGAATGGACTAGAAGAGAGAAGAGGTGAGGGTTTGTACTAAGAAATAACCATCCAGTCCCCTTGTAGGGCAAGGGAAACACCTTTGCTATTTTTCCAGTTCCTATTTTATTATGATTCCAGGTGAACAGGCAAAGTATCACGTGGAAGTAGACATGCAAAGCTCTACCCAAGAGTCACCAACATTCCAGCTGTAAACCTTGGGATCTCTAGTCCAGCAGCTAAGCTGGGAAGCGGAATGGGATTCTGGGAAGCGGAATGGGATTCTGGGAAGCGGAATGGGATTCTGGGAAGCAGTCACTACCAAGGAGCATTTTAAACCAGTTTACCCTCAGAACATGGAAAGCCTTGTTATGGTTTCACTCTTCCAGCTGAAGCATCCATCCCTGGACCTCAGGGTATATGCCATTTACAGCATAATTGGTATCTAATTTGACAGCAGAGGACCTACTCAATCATTAAAACTGTCTGCTGTAGGGGCTAGTTCTCCATCTCCCCTTCTGGACAAGCCACACAGGTAGTATAATGCGCTCAAAGGCAGCTTGGAAAACCGTGTCTAGGTAACACTGAGGTATCCAACACAGCAGATAGAGTACCAAGCACACTTAACATTAACTAGTACAGACAAAACTATTCACATGTCTGGAAGTGTACCAGAACTCTGCCCATCATTTTACATCTGCCTGGAGAATAAAAAGTCTGTGACTGTCTTACCTCCTGAGAAAGGCACACCACCAACCTATGTAAGATTTTTTAAACACAGTACATAGGTTTGACACTTTAGCCCTGATAAAGGTTCTAGCTTGAATCTGCAATACGCTGAAATGTTTTCTGCAGTGTGGTAAAGCTCACATCGCCAGCATTACTCTGCAAACAAGGTATTAGACACCCATCAACTCAACATGATGAGGTAACATGCTTCCATCTGACATCCGCTGCACATAAATATACAGGAACTCTGGCACTGAGCAAATAAAAGCTGAACACATTCCATGCTGTGAGCACGCCCTTTTCACAGTTCATTCACATGAAAAAAACAGATTTCTGACAGTTTAAAAGGAATGAAAAGTAACCAGTAGGAACCTATGAGGAACCACCAGTCACCTCGATCCGTCGGGTTTGCCCCCAACATCCTGAGTGCCAGGAGGCTTTTCAGTCACACTTAGCACTGGTCACCACAGAACTCGGTCCCTATGCTGAATCCCATGATTGCTAATTAAAATTACCTGAAGATTCCCACACTCCTGCTTTTGTTCCTTGCATTTAGCATCCTCGCTGGCACCACCATCTCACAGCTTGGCACGGCAATACTTACATTTCATCAGGGCACAGCTATGGATCTCAGATGTTTGAGCTTAATGGGACAGTAGAGCTCTTCAGATGAACGTGCTGAAGTACTGTAAAAGCTACACCTCATTAAGTGTTAAAATGGAAGGGGGGGTGGGGGGCAGGGTGGAACACAAGGTATTTTGAATTTATAGGAATGTGACCAGGACTTCAGTCATCATACCTACCACCTCCAGTTCATAAGGCAAATAGCCATCCCACACTGCTGTCGTCACCCTGCTGAGGATCCCCAAAACAACCTGCCTGGACCCATAGTGCCAGGTGACAAGGGCCAACAATTAAATCAGTTTCTACTTAGAAGGCAGGAGATGGTCTCAAGGTCACCAGTGCAGGGCCAGATCAGACATTAGGAAAAAGTTTTTCCCTGAAAGGATCAGCAGGCACTGGAACAGGCTGCCTGGGGAGGGGGTTGAGTCACCAACCCTGGATGTGTTAATAGATGGGTTAGATGGGGTGCTCAGGGATATGGTTTAGTAGAGGACAGGTACAGTTGGACTCAATGATCTTAAATATTTTTTCCAACCTAGTGATTCTATTCTATGATTCTATTCTAAACCAGGCATATAAAATAGCTCTTCTTTTCATTCTTACTTGGGGTTTTTGCTTTACCACCAGCAGGTGCAGGAGTTGCTTACACACGTCGCACTCACTAATTGTACAGATGCTACAAGTCTAATTTTAAAAGCTTATTTTTATCAAGTCAGTTGGAGACAAACAGAAAGCAAACAGCAGCAAACAACGTTTCTGGGCAGGATGCAACACTACTTTAGAACACTCCTACCTGTTTCCATCACCATTCTCTTCAAGTTCATAAAGTTTACACCCCAAAATACCACTGCCCAAACAAAGCTCCTTATGAAGTCAGCCCTGTGACTGAAAATATCACAGCTCCTTAAAGATCTGGCTTATTGTACATTTGAACTTCTGGATGCAAATCCATTCCACCTTCCAACCCAACATATACATCATCTCCTACCATCATCCCCTCAAAATTTCTGTGTCTGAGTTCAACTTCACGAGTATAAACTGACAAACTCGAAACAGCATAAGCAAGCTGAGCCAAAAGCTGAACTCCTGGAAGCACTGAAATACAGATTTCAGGCTTTTTTCCACCTCTCTTTTTTTAAGCATCCTTTTACTTTTTATACTTAGTTTGTAGCTGGCTCCTATAATATGTATCCTTTCATTACAGCATTACATTACAAATAGCAACCCTAAAGTTAAAACTGGACTGGATGTGATTATACTATAATCTGGTCTGAAAACACATTAAAAAAAAAATCATGCTGAGATCTGCTAAGGAAACCCAGACAAAGAAACTGTCATCACCTCAGGATATGGGGTTGGTTTTGTTTTGGTTTTTTTTTTTTTACTTACCTCCCCAAATATTTCAAGGCAAAGATCTGAAGAGAAAGGTCCCTATGTGATAGCATATGGGTGGGAGAAGAAAGAATGGCATCCCTTAGTCAAAACCAAATCTCACCACCCTGCAAGGTGGAAGGCCTTGGTCATTCCCAGAATGGGTAGAAAACATAGTGACAGCCTGCTATAGTAGTAAATTTAAAACAAAGTAAGTCAATCTGTTGACAATTAAACACAGTGTGAATAAAATCAGGCAACTGATTTCTGATAGGACTTCCCCAAATGACCAAACATTAAACGGAAGGGAAAAGCCAGCCCACCACAAGAGAGTGAATACCAGCTGAAGGAGAAACACATTCAAACAACATGTGTATGTGTTGTGCTATGGAGAACTCAGCACAAGGCTGGGATTTACAAATACACCCAGAAGTAATGCTTAAAAAAGAAAACAAAGTGGAAGGCAGGCTCTCCTTCCAGCAATGGGAACTCTAAACCAGCTTCTGCCTCAAGAGTAGCCTGCCTGGAACAGGCTGCCCAGGGAGGAGAGAGAGTCACCATCCCTGGATTTATTTAAAAAAAGGGTAGATGAGGTACTTAGGGACATGGTTTAGCATAGGACAGGAACAGCTGGACTCAATGATCTTACAGGTCTTTTCCAACCTTGTGATTCTGTGAAAAGCAAAAAGCTGCGGAGACCCAGGAGTCCCTTTCAGTACTACTGAGTTACAATTTGTATTAAGTGTAACCTTGAGAGGATCCAATCAGGAGAAAGGTAAGGCTCCTCCAGCCCCCAAACCGCTGAGCATTCAAGGCAGAACGCATAGAAGACATCTTCAAAACGTGCTGACCCTGATGGCAGGCAACCTAAAAAGAGAAGTCCCTTCTAGGAAACCGCTTCTTCAGCACCTTCTCCTCAGGAAAAGAGCAAATACTTAACTTCTTCCTTTAATTAACACAGTTCCTTGTTTGTGCAGGGCTGTTAAATGGTTGCCAGCTCGACAGCTAGAACAGAGAGGTTTTTTTTCAAAGAATTTGCTAACCCAGATGGGGGTTCTCAGGGGGGACAAGGCAAGGGGCGATTGCAGAATACATAAACACCAGCTTTTATGCTAAGCCTGAAGCGCTCCCAAAGCCCAGGAGAGCCAACTGTAGCAATACTTCCAAAGATCAAAAAAAGTGTTCTTTTGTATCTGGATGTCAGCACGAAATGCCAAATAAAAATAATCATCTGATAGCGTTATAAGGAAATAAAAGATGAGGAAGGGAATGAAGATAATTTTGAAACATGCTCCTAAAGTTATTGATGTCTCCTCCATAAGTCACAGCATCTGTCTGCGGTGTTATGGGGAGAGGAGGAAGGAAAAGGGGGGGAGAAAAGAAAAAAGAGGGAAAAGGTAAAAAAGAAGGGAAAAGGAGAAAAAAAAGTAGCTTTATGTGCCCCATGGAGCCCTGCAGAACCTTGGAAAACGTGCACCAAGGATTTGGGTTCAATGGGGAAAGCGTCAGCTTCCCCAGGTTTTGTGGTCCAAGCATCACAAAGCTCAGCTCTGAAGTTGATGTTGCCTTTGTGAACTCACATGCACCAGGAATTCTTGGAAAACGTCCCCGCACAAGCTACGTGTCAGTCTTCTACGTACATCAAGATGATTTTATGGAACTCCAAAAAATCACACACACAAAAAAAAAAAGCACAGAATTTTCTCTTTAGGAAAAGCACATAAGGACTTAATTCAGAGGACAAGTTTCTCTGTTCTCCATTGACATCTCAGCCCGCTCGCTCACCGTGAACAGGTTAGCCTGTGGAAGATCAAAACTGGCTGCTTAGGAAATACAGCCTCTGGTTTCCTACATATTTTTAAAAAATAGCTGGATAAAAATAGCCAATGCCTTCTGTGAAGAGATTTACAAGAGTCTAACTCTTGACAAGGGAAGAATTACATTTTCAACCTGCATGGTTAATGAACTGTGGGAAGAAAGGGACCCGAATCACAGGGTACAGGAGGAAAGAGCTGTCCCGTTCTGCCACAGCTTCTGTCTGCCACCCAACCGCGATCCACATCGCACCATTATATCTCCACGAACACCCTGTTATAAAGAACAGCAAAACACAGTATTCCCTTCCTGCCTCACTTGTCTCAACACTTAATTTAATACAAAATGGTACTTTTCCCCCCCCCCAGGAGAACAAGCTCCATTTCTTGGTTTCATTCCAGAGCCCAGCAGCTGAAGAACAGGACCCTTTCCATGAACGAAGCCAACTGGAAGGTTATCTAGGCTAAACAATTATGTCTGAACTTTTTGTATACATATGTTTTTAAAACTCTAGGGCCAGATGAAAATCTCACAAGGGGATGCTGAACAAAAGCAGCTGGAATGCTAAAGTAGTTTTTCTCACCCTTCTTCACATAATTACACTCTGCTGAAGTAGCAGGATACAGAAATAAATACTAGAGATAATAAACTGAAGAATAGGAAGAAGTTCTTCCCTCTGAGGGTGGTAAGATACTGGAACAGGTTGTTCAGAGAGGTGGGGGAGGACCCATCCCTGGAGGCATTCAAGGACAGGCTTAATGGGGCTCTGAGCAACCTGCTCTAAAGATGTCCCTGTTCACTGCAGGGGTTGAACTAGATGGACTGTGAAGTTCTCTGCCAACCTAACACAACCTATGAGTCACTGATTCTATAACATTTGTTCCCCAAGATGAAAATTCGACATGTTTTGGTAACTGGCTACTGACTTACTTTCACGTCCATCTCATTATATTCATTCTTCTTTAACAGGGAGGCTGAAGATGACAATTTGTTTAGCATTTTAATGATAAATGTTAAGTTTTAGGACCATTCCTGTTACTCGTGTGATACAGAGTTCAGTGCAGGTACTTAAAAAAGTTACTCAGTGAAGGCTTCTCTAGTCTGAAGTTATTTTTAGGTCAAGATTTCAAACAAAGTAAACCATCACAGATCTCTGGAAAGCACATGGAGGCTTTATTCCATCACGCTTACTGGGGGAACACATTTATTGCAACCCTTAATACATTAGAGAACTCTACCTGAAATTAAGGGCTACATAAAATTCTGTTTATCTTCTCCTCCAGGGACAAAGGGTCCCAGTGTGGTGGCAACTCTGTAGCTCACCTGGGCTGCAGCACCATGAAATCCAAGTGCAAGGCAAATCTCTGCACCCCACTTGCACTGCAGCCTGGTGACACTCAACATGCCAAGAGGAATAAAGCTCTGTAACGCAATGGCCTTCAACCCATTCAGCCAACAAGAACAACCACCAGCAGCATGGCCTACAGTGACAAACAGGAAATGGGAAAGGAGGAACTGAAAGAAAGTGAATAACCCATAGTGTAAGGAATAAAAAAATACAATCACAAATGACACAGAATAATGGGGGTTGGAATGGACCTCTGCAGATCATCCAGTCCAACCCCCCACCAGAGCAGGGTCCCCTCGAGCAGGCTGCACAGGACAGCGTCCAGGATCACAGGGTTTGAATGTCTCCAGAGACTCCCCAACCTCTCTGGGCAGCCTAGCCCAGAGCTCTGCCACCCTCCCAGAAAAGAAGTTCCTTCTTGTGGTTAGGTGGAACTTCCTCTGTTCCCGTTAGTGCCCATGGCCTCTTGTCCTGTCCTTGGGCATCACTGCACACAGACTGACCCATCCTCCTGACCCCATCCCTCAAAAATTTATTAGCATTGGTAAGATCCTCACACAGTCTTCTCTTCTCCAGGCTGAACAGTCCTAAGCCCCTCACTCTCTCTTCATTAGATGTTTTAGTCCTCCAAATATACCCAAACATTTAGTTATTAACCTACTTAAAACATCTGTGCCTCATGTTAATGTCAAAGTAGAGCATCAACTCTCACTTGAACTATTCTGTAAATTCAAGAGGATTTTGTTAACGTGACCTCAGCTGCCCTTCTTAGGTTCCTTAAGCAGAAGACATGCTGGACAGATTTGGCAGCACATGTTTCTATCTCACTGTCCTGTGGCAGCGGGGTGGGAAAAAAAACCTCAAAGTCCTTTTCCCTCATCCCACCTGAGACATCATGGATCACAACTCAACTGCTTTTTATGTTATTATCAGGCTCACTGGAAAAACCCCCAAAGTGAAGTACGACAGGAATTAGGGTATTCACAGATGCACCAGAGATGTGGCATGTTTCACACATGTTTTTGGAAACAAAAACCCAGCAGAGTAAGACAATACTCCTGACACCCTCTATTCCCCTGAACTTCAATTCACCTTGGTCTGCAAGTGCTTGGTCTCAAATTCCACACACCTTCCACTTTGCCCCTGAGGGTAGAATTAAATTTTAGGTGTCAAAAGCCAGCAGGCTGCATGTACGTCACTTCATACAACCATGGAGAAAACACAACACATTGTTTTGTAGTCGTTTTTCTTCCAGTTGCAGGTTCTTAAAAGATCACAAATCACTACAATACCTTATTTCCCATTCTTCCCTTCTTGTACAGAAGAAGATCACCAAGTCACAGACTACTGAAATTCCCACTTGTTAGAGGTAATAATACATCATTCTTTCTCTGACATCCAGTTTAAAAACAGGTCACATAGGAGTGTCACTGTGTGCTTGTTAAATATACAAAGGAAGAGTTGAAAAAGTCAATTTTCTTCCCACAACAAACTTATTCTTTAAGAAAACAAAGATTTTTCATGTCACATTCACAGTAGAGACTAAAATTAATTCTGAACAGAAATAAAAGTCGAGCCAGGTGATGAGAGAAAACGGCTCTGTGCTTTAACGTGGCCAGATCCCTCCTCTCGGTCAGGAGAGGGTGTCAGGCAGCCAGAAAAATACCTCATCTTAAAGACAAGAGTTGAAGGAAATCATGAAACCACCTTTATGTACTTAAGATTCATTTACTGGGATGACAAGGCCACCTTAAAAAGTCTAAAGGAGCTCTGGCACTCATTTAATTCAGGGCAGCTTTCACGGTAATTGTAGCAATTTAGAAGGCAAAGGGTAGCAGAAATAGCCATCCCTGGTTATAATCACTATTTTCACACCAAGGATGCATCCATCATTTTAGCAATTAGATGCTAATTATACAACGCCTGATAATTTTTGCTGTAAGCATTTGAAGACAGTCATTTTCTTAACCAGCCCTTCTTTCTCCCCAAAGCCAGCCCTTGCCCAACCATTCAAGCACCTGATGCCTCAATGTCTGATACACACTCCATTCTTTAACAATCCAGCACATTTACAATACCTCAGGAAAGAAGATCCACGTTGGCCACCAACATAAAGGGTTCCACATAGTCTCTATTTACCAAAAGCCACGTTCCCATGCAGCAGGTCAAAATCAAGAGTCCCACACTGCACAAGAACCAACCATCTGCTGCTGCACCTTCTATGGAATGGCAGCCTACGGACTTAGCTTGGACCAGAAAGGATAAAACACCGACAAATCACTGCTGCAGATGTTTACTAAGCACTGTTTATATGGGTGAATTTCCTTTAATACTAACTTGATTAGAAATCTTGACCCTACTCCTTACAAGGTGAATTAGGGCACGTATTTATTTCACTTTTGCTACTGTTAATGAAATGGAATGGTGTCATTAGTGAGGCTTGTCAGCTACACTTATGTGGAAAGACATGATTTGACGCTGATTTTGGCATCCAATCCTTGCAGGAAAAGTGGTCAGAATATCACTTGAGCACTGTTAATAAAAATCCTTGAAGACAAAAAAGGACAGATGGCAACACTCTCAAGGAACAGCATCTAACATATTGCTCCGGAGGAGACGGCTGTTCACCCTGTGCATAATCAATACATTTCAATCTTACAAGAAAAATAGCCCAAAATATTTTCCATCCATGAAATGAGGGAAGGCATCTGTAGACAGTCAGTTTTGCTCAAGACTTGATGCCTTCAGTTGAGCTGGGATTGTTCAGCTTGGAGAATAGGAGACTGAGGGGAGACCTCATCATTCTCTACAACTACCTGAAAGGTGGCTGTAAGTGAGGTGGGGGTTGGTCTTTTCTCCCTGGTAGCTACTGACAGGGCAAGAGGGAACAGCCTGAAGTCACATCAAGGGAAGTTTAGGTTGGCTATTGGGAATAACTTCTTTACTGAAAGGGTTGTCAGATACTGGACCAGGCTACCAGGGAAGTGGTTGAGTCACCATCCCTGCAGGAGTTTAAAAGAAGAAAAGATGTTGTTCTTAGTGACATGGTCTAGTGTTGGACCTAGTAGGGCTGGATATATGGTTGGACTCTGATCTTCAAGGTCTTTTCCAACCAAAACCATTCTATGATTCTATGATCTACATCACCATTTCCCTCTATCAGCACCCAGAGGCAGCAGGCATAAAGCTACACCCAGTTTTGTTGCAGGGCTCAACTATCACTGCTACAAAGCACCAAAACTTCTAAAGCAAGCTTAGAAACTGCAAGACTTTGCTGTTACTGCAATTACACAAGGAGAAAGACTTGTCCATCCCTCCCATTCCCTCTCCTCTCATTTTAACCACAATTAAAGCCTGTTAAAATGTCAAGTATTATGCTTAACAGCTTCCTTTGGCAAGAGTTAATTTGAAACAAATGTTATTGAAGATGCATGAAGCTACAAACTACTGCTGAAAAGACAACTACAGCAAGAGACAACAACAGTGAGGTGCACTAAAGACTTGAAATCAAAAGGAAACAAATCAAGATGATACACAGAACAAGGGGAAAACGCTAGAGTACAAAAACTGCCAGTCTCTCTCTCCAAAACAAGAGCTGCCATGAAGACAATGTATAGTTACCTGCATCCATATCTGCAAAGAATGGAACAGCCAGTAAGGAAAAGAAGGAACCAGAAATTCAGTGTCTCAGAGTTGGATTTAAAAGTTCATAAGGAGAATAGATAAAAAAAATATATATATCAAAAAAGTGTTTAGCGTAAGCTACACCTCTATAAGGTACTATGAATGTTTTGATTTCAAGCTATAAATAGATTAAACACTACAATGTTGTCACTTATAAATTAGTTTTCCATGGCATAAGAACAATTAAAAAAAAAGCCAACAAACTTCAAGACCAAAGATTTAATCTATTAAATATGTAACAAGTTATATCTTTAGTTTCAGCTCGCCAAGTTTTTGATTCTCCCAAACCAAGGGGCCTGATTCTGCAGGGATCCTGCACCAGATTCAGTAATTGTGGCTTTCAGCACCCAAACTGAAAGCAGCAGTGGTACTCAGAGCCCTCAGCAATTCTCAATACAGGGCCAGATGTTTCCCATATGGACACATAATGGGTGCTAAAGTATTTCAGGGTGTTAAGTAGTTATGAAAAGGTTACAGCTATACTCATGGTGTATGCTTATCTCAGTCTGGAGAATGTTAAAGGGGAAAAAAAAATCTCCCTGAACACTGAAATAGCAAATTGGGTTCTTTACCAATTCTTTTCTATGTGATTAAAAATGAATAAAGATGTCGTTTGGGAGAAAATAAATGAGTTTATGAAAGCTGCATATCCACATACCTTCTGGTGATTCCTCCTGGACATAGGTGCCAGTCAGGTACCGGTGTACAAGTGCAGACTTGCCACTTGCTAAGTTACCCACGATCCCCTGGAAATAGAATTAAAAAAAAAAAGAAAAGGGGGAATAAGTTCAACTGCAATTAATCCCTGGAAAAAAAACAGTATATTCCAGCACAATCTTAACACAGAAATCACCTTCTGTGCACTTGAGGAGAAAGCCCACATGATACAAACACTCTAAAACACACAACCAATAAACTGCAGAAGTATAACGCTACAGCAGAGCGGCATACACGACAAACCATGTAAGCCACCATCAGCTTTCATGGGTCACACCCCTTTATTCAGCTCAACACGGACATGGAGTGTGAACGTCAGGCAACGCACAGGCTTCAGGGAAGAAGCCAGAAGCTCAGGACAAGCCTGTCACCTCTCCACTGCAAAATATAAACCCAACACTAAATTCTCATGCTGGGAAGCATCTCCATAGGCTATCCCCTATGTGATTCACCGTGACTCGCCACTGAAGCACACATGGTATATAGGGAGTTCAACAGGCAGATCCTAGCTTGCTCAAGTCCCCTTACTTTACCAAGCAGTTCACAACTCAAACCCTCCCCGCCCAAACATCTGCACTGGGAACACCAGATCACCCAACACGAGGACTCATTCATACAGCATACGTGATTTTTTTGGGGAACATGCCTTCTCTTTCAAATAAAGGTGTGTATATATACATGTATCAGTTGTTATCTGCTAATTCAGATCTCCTTGTTGAACACAACTCTGCCCTTACTTGGGTTTTGAGGGAGTAGATGGGAACTTACTGTGTCCTTTACACCAACCCCAAGCCCACCCCATTCTTGCATGTTGATCCTGACCTTAACCACAAGGTTAAGTATGTGTGTGTGTGTATATATATATATATATATATATATATACACACACACACACCCCCCTTCAGAAGGTAAGGTCCCTGGAAGGGGATGAACTCTGTGGATCTGCCTGAGTTTGCTGAATCAGAGGCCACACAAACATGTTACACAAGGCACATTCTTCTACTCCACTGGCTGAACATGAGCTAGCAGCATGCCCAGGTGGCCAAGAAGGCCAATGGCATCCTGGCCTCTGTCAGGAATAACGTGAATAACGAGAGTAGAGAAGTGATTATACCCAGCTCTGGTGGGGCAACGCCTCGAGTACTGTGTCCAGTTTTGGATCCCCTCACTACAGGAAGGATGTTGGGATGCTGGAGCACATCCAGAGGAGGGCAACAAAGCTCATAGCAGCAGCAAGTCCTATGAGGAGCGGCTGAGGGAGCTGGGGCTTTTTAGCCTTAAGAAAAGGAGGCTGAGGGGAGACCTTATCACTCTCTACAATACCTGCAAGGTGGTTGCAGAGATGTTGGGGTCGGTCTCTTCTCTCAGGTGACAAGTGATATATTTCCTCTCATTCTATGATACAGGCTCATCCTATATATGGGCTTATAATTGCCTGGGGGAAATTTAGGTTAGACATAAGGAAGAATTTCTGTACTGAAAGGGTAGTCAGGCACTGGAACAGGCTGCCCAGGGAGGTGGCAGAGTCATCATCCCTGGAGGTACTTAAAAGGTGCGTAGGTGAAGTGATCTTCATAGACAGGAGGACATGAGCTAGAGGTGGACTAGGCAGAGTTAGGCTGTGGTTGGACTTGATCTTAAGGGTCTCTTCCAACCCAGGCGATTCTATGATTCTACAATCCCAACTGGCAAGAAACTACCCTCTACATCAGAAACTACTTCAACCAACAGCACGGTGCCATCGTAACCCAATGACAGCTTTGGAGGTGGGGGGTGAGGAACAAATAGTTATTTACTCTTCACAACCCAGAACAATTTTCAGTAAAGAAAAGGTTAACAGGGATGCAAAGGATGCCCACGTTCTCTCTGCAGCTGATGTGCAAGAACTGCTCAGATGAACTGGAGCAGAGAGTAAGCAGCATGCAGTCTTGTTATCACCCTTCCACATGGCAAACAGTGTGGGCTACAGTGGAGGGGAACCCCCACCCCCTAAGAACTCCAAAACAGATTTCAAAAGTAATAGCAAAGAAGAATAAACCACAACCTAACAGGGGATATGAAGGGCAGAAAAGGCAGGAGAGAGAGACACACATCAGATCCCGCTCAAACAGACAGAAAATGTTTTTTAATTTAAAAAGACAAAAAGAAATATAAGTCAAGAAACTCTCTGTAAGCACAGCTGCTATCAAGAATAAAAAGGATGTCACAGTCCAAGTGGTTGGACAACACATATCCACGTCCTGGGCTTTGAGCTGACCTCAGAAAGTGTTTAAAGCAGTGTACCACACTGAAAACTGTGCATCTAACTCAGTGCTCAGAGAAATGACAGGCCACACTGGCACACATCTACGTCTAAAACTAAGTGCAAGATACATGAGTCAGAAAGGCCACCTCCTCTGAGGCTGACTAACCTCACCCTCCTGGAGCCCACTTCTACAGGCAATGCTCTCTGGAAACTCCCCACAGAACTTCCTTCAGGCCTGGCCAAGATAAAACTGTTCATTGGCTCTTTTTCTACTGCATCTCCAGGGGGGTTTGCTGGGAACCCAGAAAGAAATGTTACAGGAGATACTTTCTTAGTGAGATGAGCTCCTGCAGCTTCACAGAAAGAAGCTTCTCCAGGGAGAAGGGTAACCAACTTCTACAGGTGCCCGACATCATCTCCCCAACGACCTCATCACATCAGATGCTAAACACCAACAGAAGCAGGATACAGCTGAGAGCTCAGACCTCCTGAATGAGGACTATGTTCCACAAGCCCTGCTTTGCTAGAAGGTCAGACCTTCAGCGGGACCAAAGCTCTTGCCTCCAAGATGCCCACGCTTACTGGCTGAAAGCAAAGGTTTTGTGAAAGAAAATGTTTCTGATTTACCTTGCAGCAAACCTTTGTAGCACCAACACATCCACAAAACCCCCCTCAGTATCAGGAGATACACAATCTGTCACCTAGATCCCTTCACAGAAGAAACTGAATTCTTCACTTACAAATCTCTAGTCCTGCATGGATGCAAGCTAATGCTATTCTACATTAAACCCAAATTAAAGCCAAAAACGTAACCAGTCAGAGGGCAGAACTGCCAGGAACAACAGAAATGCATCAACTCAGGCTCCAGTGAGAGTGAAGATGCTGTGCCTTTCATCCATGGCTGGGACATGTTACTGCATTTAGTCAGAGACCCCCAAATATTTGAAAAACATCTCGTGACTTAAGAATACAATTTTATATTTGTCTTTCAAGACTAATCAGTATTTCTAAATTTACAGCCCTTTGGGTACTCCTGTAAGTTCCTCTTTATCACACACCAAAGGGCATTACTAAATGTATCAGTAGGAACTGATGCAGAAAGCAGTCATCAGGAGGGACAAGGAATGTATTTCAATTAAGTATCACAAGGTTGGAAAAGACCTTTGAGATTATCAAGTCCAACCATACCTGTCCTCTACTAAACCCTATCCCTGAGCACCTCTCATCTACTGGTCTTTTAAATACATCCAGGGTCAGTGACTCAACCCCCTCCCTGGGCAGCCTGTGCCAATGCCCAATAACCCTTTTGGTGAAGAGTTTTTCCTAATGCTTAATCTGACCCTGCCATGGCACAGCTTGAGCCCATTCCCCCTTGTCCTGTCACCTGGCTGAAGAGACCATCGCCCACCTCTCTACACACTCCCTTCAGGTAACTCTAGGCAGTGATAAGGTCTCCACTCAGCCCCCTGTTCTCCAGGCCAAACATTCCCAGCTCCTTCAGCCTATCCTCAGAGGATTTGCCCTCCAGCCCCTTCCCCAGCCTGGTTGCCCTTCTCTGGACTTGTTCAAGGACCTCAATGTCCTTCTGATGGTGAGGAGCCCAGAACTGGACACAGCACTTGAGGTGCAGTCTCACCAATGCCCAGTACAGGGGCGCAATCACCTTCTCAGACCTACTGGCCACACTGTTGCTGATGCAGGCCAAGATGCCATTGGCTTTCCTGGCCACCTGGGCACACTGCTGGCTCATGTTCAGCCTGCAGTCACCCAACACCCCCAGGTCCCTCTCCGCCAGGCAGTGGTCTAGCCACTCTGTCCCAGGCCTGAAGCCTGCACAGTACTGTTATGTCCCAAGTGCAGGACTCTGCACTTGGCCTCTTTGAGTCTCATCCTGTTGGTCTCAGCCCATCCAGGTGGGGAGGGGGAAGATGAGAAAAGCATTAATGCAGTTTACTTTCTGTTGGAGGACTAACATGAACCTCTCCAAGGATGCAGGAGCCCAAAGCAAGTTTCCCCAAACCTGACGACGAAATCTTCCCTGGCTTGAAATTTTTGATCTGGACAACTAGTGCAGAGAGGCTTCAGGGTTCAGTCCTTGGTTTCAGGATGATCTCCCCCCCTCCCCACCAAGTTATGACCAAGAGGCCAGTGTGTTCATACAGCAGTCATCCTCCTGCCTCCCATATTTTATGCACAGATAGTCTCGTTCCTATTTATTCATGGATATGCAGGAAATGCACAGAGTTATGACAAGCATGTCACAAAAGAAAAAATACCACCCCAACCCAGTTCAGAAATGAGAAAATTCAGCTAATGAGGCTACAACCCAGTGCTCTGGCAGTTACAGTCTGTGCAACGCTGAATCATGTATTTGCATGTGCCAGACACGCTGTAAAATACACCCAAACCACCCTGCTCACCTCCTGCTACAGCCTGTTTGCAAAAAACAAAGTGTATTGACAGCATTTGGCATTTTAAAGATGTCCAGCATGGAAGCCTCAGGGTGCTTTGCATATTTTTTTTGAACAAATTAAAGTATTTTGCCCAAGAAGATCTGGTATTTATCCTGGCTACCCCATCCTTACTTTACATTTGGATAAATGGGAGCCAGGAGTACCACCATCACTCAGGAAAGGGACTGGGGTCACTAACTGACCCAGCGCACTCCTGACCGTAACAGGAGCATCAACAACTGTCAAGTACAACTCTGTGGCACTATCTGATCAGCAAAAATAAAGATCCTTCCAAAAACTGATAAGAAATCAATCTCAGCACGTGTTGCTAAAAACAAGAGGCAGGAGGAAAGCTCCTTCCTCATAAACACCTTGAAAAACATCTATCAGCTCTTCTTCACGGCACCCCCGTGTGACTTCTCTGCTCTCCAGAGCCCATTCCTATTCCCCTTAAACTTCTGTAGAGCCCAAGGGTGTAACAGCAGCCACTATACAAAACAGAAAATCAAATGAACCCCGTGAAATAAAATTAAAGAATCAACCCCCCACCGCAGTTTGAAGACAACCTCCCCTTTCTGTGGCAGCATAAGTTCACAGCCACGGCTGGTCCTGCTGGCTTCAGTCATCTGTGGTGGTGTAATCAAATGACTATCTTTGTAACCGTGGGAGTCCAGCTTTTATCCAGGACTATGCAAACTGAAACCTTGGACACCTCATGCACACTGACCGCTTAAAATCAATTCCTCACAGCAGCAGTGCAGCAGAAGTTTATTTTCCTACCACTGGTGCAAACATCAAGTGGGCAAGACACCCCAGGGAAGTACTCCCGTAACACAGCCATCACAGAATCCTAGAATCTCCAGAGCTGGAAGGGACCTGTAAGGCCCACTGAGCCCAACTCCTGGCTCCACACAGGGCCAGCCCTGTCAGAGCATGGCACTGAGCGCATTGTCCAGATGCTTCTTGACCTCAGCCCAGCTCAGGGCTGTGACCCCTTCCCTGGGGAGCCTGGGCCAGTGCCTGACCCCACTCTCAGTACAGAACCTCTTCCTGAAATTCAGCCTAAACCTCCCCTGGCACAGCTTCACACTGTTCCCTCAGGTTCTATCCCGGGTCCCCAAAGAGAGGAGATGGTTGCCTGCCCCTTCACTCCCATTCATCAGGAAGCCACAGGCTGTGATGAGGTCTCCCCTCAGCCTCCCCTTCTCCAGGCTGAACAACCCCAGGGCCTTCAGCCTCTCCTCATAAGCCTTCCCCTCCAGACCCTTCCCCATCCTCGCTGCCTCCTCTGGACACTCTCCAATAGTTTGTGTCCTTCTTGTCCTGTGGCACCCAAAACCGCCCCAGCGCAGGGCAGAGCAGGACAATCCCCTCCCTGGCCTGGCTGGCCGTGCTGTGCCCCAGGAGGTGGTTGGGCCTCCTGGGTGCCTGGGCACGCTGCTGGCTCACGGGTAACTCACGGTCGACTGAACCCCCAGATCCCTCTCACCTCCAGTGCCTGACACCCCAGGCTGGGGGTGCAGCCAGGGCTGCCCCTTGGTATCACAGGAATGCCTGTACCCCAAGACTATCACCTAATGCTCAGCAGTTGTGGTGTTCCCATCACAACACACAATAACTGCAGCTTTGGTCTCACCTGCATGCCCCTGTTAATTAGTGGGTGTTGAGAATTAGTAGTGCTATGGGAAAAGAAAGGGATGGGCAAGAAAACCCTCAGCAGATCACTGGCAGCGTAAGCTAATTCCAGTCAACACCTTTCAGTCCTAAATCCTTAGTGGTTTGTTTTGCAAGGTATTTTGGGAGGTATTTGTCTTCCAAATTACACCTCCAGTTAAACTGAACCTGATGAGCACTGCTGGCCCTTTCCAGCGTGGCAGTTACACCCACTGACTGCCCTATTTCTCTTTTACTTACCTTGTGTGCTGCTGAAATCAAAACAAACATAACCGTAGGCGTGAGGAAGCTGCTTCAATTCAAATGCTGGTTTGCATAAGCACAGTTGCCACGCTGAGTTTGACCTATGCCTTCTCTCAGCCCTGGAAACACTACTTATCCACTCAGATTTGGAAGAAGACACCTACCACATAAGAAGGGGGCCAGCTAAGCATGGGGCCAGTGAAGCACGGCACCAGCCACCTGTTCTTCACTCAGATTCTTTTGCCCCATTCACTCTGCCACTCAGCAAACAGGCATTTGGATCAGAGCAGCTCATGCAGTTAGAGCCAGGCAACAGCAGCAGGGCATGGACCAAAGGTATCACCCCATGTTGGGTAGCTGGGGTACTGCAATCATTTTGTAGGGCTTGAGAAATTGATTGACTTAATTAAAGTCAGACTTGCACACAGTAAACATCTCAGAGATCCAGCCTCAACAACCATGTGCTGCCAGTTCAATATCCACGATGAGGAGGCTGCAGCGCCCTCATCTCCAGCCTCCACGTTCCTAACGCCTAAAAGGGCAAATTGGGGAAATTTTCTCCACCTGTTTCTGTGTTATTTCCCTTTCTTCCACCAATGTGGAAAATTCTTTAGCCAAGGGAAAACTTCCTGTGAGCAGCTATTAAATCACTGCTTATTCTTAGAGTAAAACGTAGGTTTTTGATTCACTAGATGAACCTTCAAAATACTCTCTTTAAAAAAATTCAGTATTAAGTCAGTTAAATTCTTTCAAGAGAGGGCAAAAAGACATTTAGTCATTGAAGAAATTGTGAAAAATTGTTCCAGTGAGATAAAAGCAGGTTTATCTATCACCTGCTAACTTCCACCTCTCCTCTTACAGAAGTATAAGGCTTCCCTGCCAAGAAGACCACCCTAGGTAGCTGGGTCACGTAGCCAAACAAGTCAAAACAGCAAGAGAGTGCAAACAGATCTTTGAAGCATGATTATAAAACTAGAAGGTACATAAACTTCATAAAGATAAGTATCTTGAAGAAAACCACTTTATTTTTTAAAACTGTTTCTGGGTTGGTTTTTTTTCCCCCCAACAGTAGATTTAATGATATTTAGAAGATTATTCACTGGTGTGCAACGCTTTTGGGATGTTTTTCAGAGATAGAAAGCAAATATCAACTCACCACTTTCAGTTCTGGTACAGACCGGCTTAGTGTCCATTCCTGGCTATTTACAAAGGCATCTGCAAAAGTGGACAACAAGGAGAAGGTCAGTACAATGACACGTCATGGTCTGCTGCACAGAGCTTCAGGCTGAGGCTTTGGGTTTATGAGACCAGAAGTTACACTCAATCTTACGAGACCGACAGTCCGACACTAAGAAAGCGAAGGGGTTGGGTAAGTCACATGAAACTCTAAGACCACCACGAGTCACCATTCTGCAGAACAGATGTAGCACAGTCCAGCTCCATTATCACCACTGGCACTAGCAAGCTGAAGTCAACTCCAGACCTTCGGGGTCATGGAAAGGCTCTTCCACCAAGGAAGATGATTCCCATACACCAAGACACACTTCTCTACAAGAGAAGCCTCAGATCACCCATCACACTCAACATCAACAACCGTGGTTGCCACCATCAGCGGTGACTTCTCTGCCCAGATCAATGAGAATATCTGCCTGTTCTAATATCACTCTATTTTTTTACTGTGTGTCATATCTAAAGTCAACAGCTGTGACTACCAGCATCAGTGGTAACAACATCCCCGTCCAGGCAGGGGAGAATACCTGGCAGGAGGGGGTCAATTTCTGGCAAAACTGGTGAGTTAAGCTCATCTTTGCCCCCAACAGACATGAAGTCTTTTGGGCTGCGCCCGCGGTCCAACCTCATGAACAATCCCATATCCAAAAAACAGAAATAACACTCTATTTGTCAATCTCCAAAAACTTTTACCACTCTGTTCCTCCTGCAAAGGTCTAGTCAACTGAAAGCCAACAGATAATGACACTTCTGTTACAACTTCAAATCCCGATTTATCCCTCCCCAAAGGCACTCACACCAGGAGAAGGACTGCGTGTCACACACACACTGAATGCATCCCAGCATCACACAGCCAGTTCCCGGTGTTACACCAAGTAACTGTGGAAAAGTTGCTGGCTTACAGACACAGCGTGGTCAGATGTAAAGGTTCTGCAAGCCATTGATTGCTTCCCCTCTGACACACTGGTCAAGAAAGTGTTGGCTATTTCATCATAGCTTTTCCATCCAGAAAATGTAAACAAACTTTTTCTGGTGTCCAACTAGAAACAACCTCAAAGCAAGCTTGTTTTTTGCATTGTATCCCTATTCTCCAACTAGATGCACTGCTCTTGCTCAGTGTCACAATATGAGCTGAGAGTTTTGGAAGCCTTCTCCACCTTTATTTATCGTATCCCTTTACTAATTCAAGTAGGTAATACAAAGCTGCTAATAGAAGCTTGGGTGTACTAGCAGGACATCTGTGTTTACAGGAAAAGCGTTTGAGAAGGTAACAAGTGGCTTGGTATGTTGCAATCTCGAGCTGCTTCCCACTTGCTAACGGGAAGGAAAAGGAAAATCAAAGGCTTCAAATCCAGATGATCTGAAAATCTGGGTTTGGTGCTCCAGTTGCAAGGAAAGAAAGGTCATTAGGCTCCTGTTGCACGATTCAAAGGATGATCAACTTGACATACTATTTCTCTTCATCAACAGTAATAAAGATTGACAATTATTTCTGATGTATGAAAGCTTGCCAGTGCTGATGTAAATGACTGCATCGCACGCTTTGCCACTGCTCCCTGCCAGTAAAGATAATTAACTTGCACTAATACATCTGATGCTTTGGATTACCTTTTGTCTTTTCTAAACAAAACTCATTAGTCAGTCTATAATTACACCAACGGCCTCTGTGATCATAGCAAAATTACATCACAGAGAAGAGGTAAAATTCACATCTTACCATGCCAATAGTTGGCTATCAGATCGAGAACGATTACTCCAGTTAAGTCTGATTCCATGAACAGCTTTTATCAAGAATTAATTACATGTAATTGCACGGCACTACCTCACATTCTTCTTCATTACTATCTGCAAAAGATGGATAAATGGATAAAAATTTAACTTGCCGTTTTATCTGCGAGACTCAGCAGCAGAACAACTAAGTCAAGGCTGTACAACCACTGGACTTGATAATCTTAAAGGTCTTTGCCAATCTAAATGATTCTATAAACACAAGGAGGTTTCAGCTGATCTCCAGGATTCACAAGTGTCAAGGAAAACCATCTATCTCAGCCAAGTATTATACCTGACCGAGGGCACACATGTGGGAAACAAAACATGAGAACTCTCCATTAATGTCAACAAGCCTCAATAAAAAAAAGCAGCATTGGATTTTATCACCACAGAAGATTAAAAAAAAAAAAAAAGATGGATGAGCAGATCACTGGTACTGCTGCTGCCTTGGAGAACTGCAAAAAATCTACCATTTAAGCCAAGCTCACTAGAAGATCAAAAGCCCTGCCACCTTTTTATTTTAAATAACCTTAAATATTATTTTGTGAGTTCTGTATATTCCATAAGCAGAAAGCGAGTAGGAGAGGCTATGAATGGTGTATTTCCAAAAGGTGGAGAGGCCAAAAGACAAAGCAGAAAGATGGCCGTTGAGGAAGGCAAGAGGAACCCAAGGGCAAAGATCTATTCACCCTTCACTGAACTACATCAAGAACCCTGACAATGTCCTTCCAAAACAAACTGCCTCAGACATCCAGAACCCTCAATACAGGACATCTGTGTATTTGAACTCTGATTGGCCGTAGGGTAAAAGAAACACAAGAACACTAACTTGCAAGGTGCTGGACTTCTTAGCAAAAAGGAGAAGGCAGCTGTGTTAAGTACCTGGTTATTGCCATGTTGAGTTACTTGGAATGTCCAAAATATGCTCAAGTATTTGAAAGACCATTTTATTGCAAACACATATTAGTTTA
The DNA here is from genome assembly GCA_022605955.1 of Rallus limicola. NCBI lineage: Eukaryota > Metazoa > Chordata > Aves > Gruiformes > Rallidae > Rallus > Rallus limicola. The sequence goes on from JAKCOZ010000008.1 coordinate 37,346,075, forward strand.
AAAAAAAAAAAAAGCTTAACCTCAACCCAACGAATATAAACTGAAACTTCCCAATACTATTATCTTCACTTTGCAGTTGAATTACAGAACATCCTCCATTGTCCTTCAAGAAAAGCCAACACAACCCACTGAAAAAAAGCCAGCCCTCCCCCCCACAACTTTTATCAAGACACATTCAAGATTATCTTCCCTCTGCAGTCTAATTTCCACTGGCACATTCACAAGGAGTAACAACAGTTAAAACCAGAACATGTCATGAAACAGCATCAGTCTCTCAAGCAAAAAGAGGTTCACATACCACCATCTGTATGGACATGGATGCACCCCAATACCCAACACAGCTCCAGGACAAATGCCTCGGAACGGAGCAATTTATTCCAAGTTAATCCCAAAACTCATGGAAGTTAAGGTGAAAAGGTCAGATATTTGCAGATAGAACATGATAAACAAGCTTGGGGATTTGCTTCTTTTTTTAAATAAAGAAAACTTAAGAGCTAACAGCATGATTAAAACATTGGATGTGTCAATACCACAGCACACAAAGCACAAACTGGGGAGTCCACAAACATACTCTGCTCAAAGAAATAAACCCCCACTACTGCATGTTGATTTAAACATATTGGAAGAGATTTGCATAATAAATAGAACCACATGCATGGAGTTGATCAACTGGAGTCTTGTTTGCATTACTTTCCGACCCTGGAATTTAAGTGAACTCAACCTTCACATCTAACTACAGACTATACATATGAAAGGAATGACTTTTGTCAATAATTAATCACAGTTGTGTGTCCTGTTCATTTAACTTCTGCATCAATGATCAAAAGCTTCAAATATGCATGGTGTCAATCATTTATTTTTAAAAACTGCACCAAAGAGATAGTTTAAGTTGCATTTGCTGCACCAAGTTTACTTTGTTACAGACAGCATATTTTTTTTCCTTTTCATATGGCTTTTTCCTCTTTTTAATTCCCACCTCTACATTTAAGAGTTTCTCTGCTCTGCTTGCACACTGTTACTCCGAAGCACAAGCTACAATAAGGTCCTTGGCTATTTTCAAACCTCTCTTTAGTAACTCAACTCCAACCAGAGGAACCTTCTCTATGAGCTCCCATATTAAGTCTCAGGTGTACCTGCCTTCTTTTGGTTCCCTTTTAGCATAAAGTTGAGGTGAGATGTTGGAGAGTTGATGCCTGTTGCTGGCAAAACCTATCTACACCATGGTATAGCACTGCAGCAGACTTTGAAGGAGATCTGTTTCAATGATCTATATATAAAAACCTCCTGCTTAGACTATTTCTTAAATAGAAAAATTACATTTCAGTCTTTAAAACCAGTAACAACTGCTACAAAAATAAGCAAATCTGTATTACTGAGACAGGTTCAAGGTCAATTCAATCCATCCATGATTCAGAAGAGGGACATCACACAGGAAAACATTACAAGTTCCCTAGCAAGTATAGAAATAAGTGTAGGAAAAGCTTCTCTCAGGTGTTGAGCAGCCTGTGTCCCCCCATATTGACTTTTAACGCTGGAGGGCCTCAGCTTACCTAAATGAACTCCCTTTACAGCCACAGGCCCCAGCAGCAAGGCAGCTAATCAGACCACAGAGTAAATACTTTTAAGTGGTGTGGATGATATTCAGACCGCCCTCCCCATGCCTTTGGTCATCCCTGCTTAAAAATTCCCCACAAGCCAACAAAGTCTGTCCGTCAGTGAAAGCTCTGGCAGAACCTAAGCAGTCCCAGTACTATCCTGGCATTGAGCCGGCACAAAAACCTCTGCTTCATCCCCTGTGCCGCACCGCTCCTTGCTCCACTAACCTTGTTTTGTCCTTTATTGGCACCAATGTATCTCACCCCTGCCCAGCGACTTAATCCAAAGCCTGAGAAGCTCCTAGATTCCTTTTTGTCTGATTGAGATGAAAACCCAAACAGCAAACCTGTTCCAAAAGGAGGGGTGAGCAGAGAGCGGGCAGATGTCTCTGCAGTATGACATGAAAAGACTTAAATCTTCCATGATTCTTGGAAAGCTTCTTAGCAGAGCTTCCCTCAGGCTATCTCAAAGTCCCTTTGCTGTCCTTTTAAATAAGGAAAAGCTATTAAAAAAAAAAAAAAAAAAAAGCAGCTGCTAGATTTCTCTGGAAGCCCTCACCACAGTATCCTTTGTTTTTGATGAGAACAGGAGACCTCAACGACACACAAATGGAGTTAGTCCCCATAACTGCATCACTCCCTCCTCAAGAATCACTGCATTAAAAGTAATACTTAAGAGTTACTTTGTGCTTTGAAATAAAAACCTGAGAGCGACCAGGTAGAGAAAAACATCCCTACGTGTTCCCACTCGTCCACAGAAGGTGTAGATAAAACAGTGCATCTCTCCTTTGGAGTGGTATCAAAGGAGCGCTTTCCAAACACATTTCCCAAAGCCTGTGTGCTAATTTTCTCAGGGAAGAGGGAAACATCCAGCTTTTGAGTTGAGACTCGTGGAACTAATAAACAGCAGGGTTTTCAGAGGAGGGGGAATCTCTCAGCACACATCGCCTCCACCTCAGCCCCCAGCATTTCGAGTCAAAACTCCAACTCAATTCCAACACAGGGCAGCAGGAAATTATCATGACATGTTTATTTTTAAGCTTTGTTTGTAATATTATTTGGAAGAGTGTGCCATAATCTGAAAGGTCCTTTTTATGTCTTCATTTTCTCAAGTATGGTAACACCTGTTTCTTTAAAAAAGATCAGGTTGTGATATGGAGCCTCTCTGCTTGTACATTCAATTCTGCATGCAGTTATGCTTACTCCAAAGCAGTAACAAATGCTGGCTTTTAGTAAATCATCCATATCATAATGAGGAAAAGTTCATGGTTTTCCTCCCCAGACACTCCACTTGACCAAATTCTAGATCACAGAATCACAGAATTGCAGGGGTTGGAAGGGATACCCCCCCAAAGCCCATTGGGTTCAACCCCTGCCAAAGTAGGGTCCCTAGAACAGGTCACACAGGTCAGCATCCAGGCAGGTTTGGAATATCTCCAGAGAAGGAGACTCCACACCCCCCTGGGCAGCCTGTCCCAGGGCTCCCTCACCCTCACCAGGAAGAAGTTCTTCCACATACTGGTGCAGAGCTCCCTGTGCTCCAACTTGAGGCCATCACCCCTTGTCCTGTCCCCACAGACACTGAGAAGAGGCTGGCCATATCCCCCTGTGTCCCACACTTCAGATATTGATAAACATTAATAAGATTCCCTCTCAGTCTCTTTTCTCCAGGCTGAACAGCCCCAGCTCACTCAGCGTTTCCTCACAGGGGAGATGCTCCAGGCCTTTAATCATCTCCGTAGCCTCCACTGGACTCTCTCCAAGAGATCCCTGTCTTTTTTTATACCAGGGAGCCCAGAACTGGACCTAATAATAAGCAGCTCTCCCCTTAGGGCTCCTTTAACAATGTAACTCCAAGCAGTTCCCTCCTCTCCAGAGTTCCAGAAGCATCCTTTATTTCCCCCCCCGCTTCTCAGTTGAACCCGAAAGCAGAATTGCAGGGTGGCTTGTCCCCTCCCAGCCAGGCTCCAGCGAGAGCACTGGGAATCACACCACGACACTGTATTTACACTTCATTAATAGGATTAATACACACATTGCAGAAGTCATCAGGAAAAACTGCCGCGGAGCGGTTCAATTACAGCCCTAAAACAAGAGGGATTTTTGCGAGCTGTCACTTTGAGACTCCCCCGTTCCTCCCAGTGTTGTCAGAAAGGATAAAAGCCCAAGAGCTCTTATGCTTCCAACAGAAATGTTTGACATCAGTTTATCACTGGCAATACCTATTGCTAATTACAAGAGGGAAAAGCCACTCTAAGCTCAGCTTCTTGAAGGCATCCATCGAAATATGCCAGAGCTGCACGGACATCTGCCATTGGAAAAGCCATGCCCTGCTCCTGAGAGCTGTATTAAACAGATATTTAGGTCAAACCCCAAATCTATTTTCCAATAGCAACGGGCAGCTGCAGCAGCGTTATCCTTTGTGCTGCCATGGAAACAAAAGGAGGACCGGTGATGGAAAGAGCTGTGCAACCTTACCAGCCAGCGAGTCAGCCTTCCCTAAAATCGCTTTTGGGCTCGGGAATTGAAGGGCACTCCAGGGTGGGGTTCCCTCCCCCCTCAAATTTTTACATTGTTGAAATTGAAAAGCATCTTGTTGCTCCTAATGTTCCTACTCACCCTTTGTGTTACATCCACAGCCACACCAAATCTCACTAGAGACAGGGCCCTCACGCTATTTTAAAGCTGAGATCTCCTTACCTCCCACAGCTGGAAAAAAAAAAATCCCACCCTTCCCACAACAGGATGGAGAAGATGTATGTAAGGTTTCCAAGAATATTCCCCAAACCAGTTTCGTGCTTGAAGTTTTACACCACACACCACCACAGTGTTTGTTTTGCCCTTAAACGCAACCTCACTCCAACCAAGACCAGTCATCTTCACCCCCCCCCCCCCCCCCACACCCCTGAGAAAAAACCCCAAACCAAATCAAAAACAAACAGAGAAGGTATTTCTCCTTGTAAACAGCTTGCAGCCTAAATAAACTACTACGAGTGACTTAACGAACAACAGAAGCTCCACGTTCCCCTGTATTCTCACAGTGGGTCAGGTTGCAGAGCTGACATACAATTAGCTTAAGAAAAATTAAAATCCTACAGATGAACCCATTGCTTTCTCCTGAGGCAACACTGCCACCAGAGAAGAGAAATGCCCTTCAAAGAAGGATCTTGTGAACGAGGGCCATCGGGATTACAGCTTAATTCCAATAAAAAGCACATTCCTCCGCAGTACCTGGAGAAGCTCTGAAAAACACAGATCCCAGCTGGCCCCTCTGACAACAGGGCAATGAAGTGCACAACAGGAAAGCATGAGATTCAACAGGGGCTAGTGTAGGGTCTTGAATCTAGGGAAGAACAGCCCCTGGAGAGCAGCATCGGTGAGAGGGACCTGCGGATCCTGGAGGACAGCAGGATGACCAGGAGCCAGCAATGTGCCCTCATGGCCAAGAAGGCCAATGGCATCCTGGGGTGTATTAGAAGGGGTGTGGTTCGTAGGCCAAGAGAGGTTTTTCTCCCATCTACTCTGCCCTGGAGAGACCCCACCTGGAATACTGGGTCCGGTTCTGGGCCCCTCAGTTCAAGAAGGACACAGAACTCCTTGAAAGAGCCCAGCTCAGGGCAACCAAGGGAGTGGAACACCTTCCTCATGAGGAGAGGCTGAGGGAGCTGGGCCTCTTTAGCCTGGAGGAGACTCAGGAGTGACCTTATTAATGCTTATAAGTATGTAGAGAGTGAGAGTCTGGAGCCCAGAGCCAGACTCTTCTCAGGGATGGCAGTGACAGACAAGGGGCAGCGGGTGCAAGCTGGAGCAGAGGAAGTTCCATGGGAATGTCTGGAGAAACTTTGTCACTGTGAGGGTGATGGAGCCCTGGGACAGGCGGGACAGGCTGCCCAGAGAGGCTGTGGAGTCTCCTTCTCTGGAGACATTCAAACCTGCCTGGATGTGTTTCTGTGTGATTTAGTCTGGGTGATCCTGCTCTGGCAGGGGGGTTGGACTAGAAGATCTTTCAAGGTCCCTTCCAACTCCTAACGTTCTGTGATCCTTGTAGATAGTGAAGAATCGTAGGTAGTAAAGCTGTTCCCTGCCCCAGTGAAACTGGGAAAGTAAAGGATCACTTCGAAATTAAGGATATCTTAACAGCTTGCTTTACTTTTTTAAAAAGTCTTACCTTTTTAATAAAAAAAGGAACTATATGACATAAGCACAACAGAAAACCCACTTCTGCCAGAGCAGATTCATAGAAACCAGCCAACCTCCACACCAAACTAGCTGCACAGCCCCATCCATCCCATGCATCCAGTACCTCCCCATCCATCCCATACCCCCTTTGCCTCTCCCAGGCATGCTCAGCCAGCATCATCTCTTCCCAAGCATGTGCACCAGAGATATTCCTCTCCCCTGAACGCGAGAGTGGCAGTAAAACACATCCTTGACTTAAACTCTTTCAACATGACATCAGCAATCCTATCAAACACACATGGCTAAAATCTGCTGTATCACTTCATATTCCAGCAATCCACGGAGCACCAGCTAGCAGCACTGCTTGCATAGCAGGGCTTGGGGATGTCCTCACGCTTCAAGCCATGTCCACACCTTGTGATGAAATCATCTCTGGGTTTTTTTTGAGGCAATAAACAGCAAAATCTGTAAGCACCAAAGTGCCAGAGAAGGCAGCTGAACAAGTAACCACAGCAGCATTCGACCCCAGTAAGAAAACTGAACGCTGAAATGTTGAGTAAATGTCTTTTTGTTGGACATTGCTAGAAAGCAGGTCTGTGTCAAAGGTGAAGTCTGTTTTATACCAGCCCCTGTCTCAAGGGATGGGATAGAGCCAGCATGGGAAAGATTATCCCAAGTGTAACTATGGGAAAATCCAGTGATAAGAGTTTGAGCTCTAACAAGCAACGCTCAAGACATCAAGGGAGCGATGTGCTGCTTAAAAGCCACTGGATACAAGCGGCAAAAATACAGAACTAAACCCACGTCTGAGCAAAGGTGTCCAAAGTACCATAAGACAACATAAAAAAAAAATCACAGCCTTTCTTGACTACAGACACCAAGGAGCAATTAGCCATCCTTATCCAAACCTGAATATTAATGAGAAACCCTCCTAGGAGGCATCAAAGCTGAAGAGGGACAGCTAACAGAGTTGGCAAGAGAAGAATCGATGTCAAAGTATATATTAAAAAAGATGAAGTGGGGGAAATGAGAAGAAGGGTCTAGATGAATATGGAAAGAGATTTCATTTGGCAGGCCAGAGAAAAGAAAGTCACAACAGAGATGCAAAAAAGACTGAGATACATTGATTGGCAGACTGAAAATACTCTGAGCTTTCCAGATTGAGAAGAATGGTTGTAACTCAACAAAAAAAAAGCAAAAATACAAACATGAGGAACTTGGTGACTAGTTGGTAGAGGAAAAAATAGTTATTTTATAGGTAAACCAGCAACCATACTGTGTAGTTCAGATAAAAGTAGCGTGTTCATATAACTACAGCCCTTCCCGGCTTTAATCCATCAGTGAGTTGCTGTGCATCCCTGCATCCAGACTGACACTCCCACGGTCCTCAGGGACTCGCAGCTCAATTATCTCTTGGATTATAACAAAAGGAAAATTTATTGGGCTGGGTTTTCATCTGCCTCTTGCTAGTTTTAAGGGAGTCCTCCATTCTCGTGTAAAGAGGATAATCAAGCCCAATTCCATCTCTGCCCCAGTCCTGTCCCACTGAGCGCCGTCTTGCCTTGCCCATCCTGCATGGAACAAAGTGCCTGCCTTTCTAACTCACCTTTTTGGTCTCCTATGCTTATTTCTAGATGCGAAGACCACAACCAACCCCCCAAAGCCTCCAGAGATGAGCACACTGGGCCCTTTTAAGGGAGTCATGACAGCTTGTTCTGTTTCCTGTCCTTCACACACTTCGCTTCCAGCCATGCAGAGCCACTTCATTCACCATTCCCACAAAGCTCTCACAGATGCTGGGATCTCTACCGAGACTTGCAGCTCATCAGAGCTTTGATACACAGGTTAGGACTGTCCTCTCCTCGCTCACCCACACCAGCCACTAACCATCACTAGATTTTTCTGTAGAACTGGCTCCTGGGGTTTGGGGTTTTTTTTACTATCTTGACCCAACAGTAAATCCTCACCCTACTTCATCCCCTTTCCCAGGGCACTTATCAGTATCTTAACTAGAAGAGGCCACAGCACTGATTCCTCCAGGACTAGCTGCTGGCTTTTTTTCAAGGGAGGTGGGGAGAGGAAAGAGAAGTCAACTCTTTTATTCCTATGCATTTTTTCCTACTTTTAAAAAAGTTACATATATGAGGGGTCCCTCCCTCTTATCTGATGGCAGCTCAGCTCCAGTCTCTAGCGACAGCAATACTTACAGCCATCAAAACAAACAGCTTTCCCTTATCCTCCCCTAAAAAGCTCCAGTAGATATGAGGGATGAATTACCCTGTAACAGACAAGTCCACCCTTCTCCAATACATCATCCATCTATTCATCCATCCATCCATCTGAGTTTATTCCCCGTTTCTTCTGGGTGGTTGCACACCCAAAGCGTGATTAATGCAGATATATTCTACCCCCAGCCACAGCCACGATGAAGCCAGCATGGGTAAGCGGGTGTGATGCAGTAATTCCACTTGCAAACAAGACTCTTGGTCATCAGCACACACTTTGCTCTCAACAACACACAAGCACACAGTGCTAGACAAGACTGAAAAGCGAGCGACGATGCGATCGAGGACGCTTCATTCTTCTGCTGCTCCGCACCATCTGGTGCAAGCCCCAGCATGCAGATGCCAAAAAATATGCAGTATCAAAGTTCAATCACTTCAAAATTGACTTATGGCCCAACCTCTTTGCTTGTCAACCAAGAAAAAAAATAATAAAATCCATGCTCTGGGCTCAGGCAGTCATTCAGATTTACTTTTTCTTGTCTTTATATTGTGGCTACAGAAAATAGGTCCAGCGTGTTTGTACAGAAATACATCTAGAAAAACATTTCCCCTCTCCACCAGGGAAATTATGACTTGTTTATGCAACACATTTCTGAAAACATTTTTTAGAACTCGAGTCATGTCTCCAAGATTGCTGTGCTGGTTGTCAAAACAGAGCCTTTTTTTTTTCTTTTCCTTTTCCCTGACTATACCATATGTAATCCTAAATCCACTTTCCCTAACTTGATGTCACCCATGCAAGATTTGGAGATGATTAGTGGAAAATACACAAATGAGACACTGTTCTCCAGAGAACGAGCACTGCAGGAATCATCTGATGGGTTGGGTTTTGGGTTGTGGGGGGGGTTTTTTATTTATTAGCCCGATGCACATCTAACTTGTTGAAACAAGGCTTTTGTCAAACGTCAAAAAAAATGCTAGTGCAATCCAAGGCATGCTCTCAAAGGGAATTAATGCTAAGCTGGAACCACCATGAAAGCCTTGGTTACAGCAACAAGGAAACAGAGAGAAGGGGCCCCTTTTTATTTCGTGTGCAAATAGATCCACTAAGACAGATTGGTTCAACTCTTGATAGCTGAGAGGAAAAACCTAGAGCTGGAAACTGGTGTGGGGGCAGGTATGGAGGCAGGTATGTGTGTGTCTGTCAGACTCTGTCTCCCTGGTGGGATGAGGAGTGGGTCTCCTGAAGGGCAACCCAGGGATGGGCGGGGGTCCTAGGTGCTCTACCATGCCCTCTCTATCCTTCCTCACAACAACACGGGGATGCCCAGACCTGTCCCAGTGGCACAGCTAGGGGTGCAACTACTGGCCTTAGATGCCCAACAACTTCTGATTTTCCTTGTAGTAAGGATAACACCCACTTGTTCCTTTCCATCCCCATTTCGACAAAAAGAGACTGCTAAACCACCAAAGCATCAAACCACCCCAGGACCACCAAAGCATCACTAAAGACCTGCCTCTTAACACACCGTGACACCATGCAGCTGAGCAAGACACAGGGTCCTGACATAGAGAGAAAGCAAAGAAAAGAGGGAAGGACACCAGGATGCCATTATCTTTTGCCTTAAAACCATTTGCAATGTAACAGCTAAAAAAGGTAGTATGTAACCACAGGCTCTGTTCAGCAAGCAGCTTCCTTCCCCAGCTTCCTCTTCAAAGAGCACCTGCCATCGTGAGGCATTTCAGAGCCCAGCAGACCTAGGCAAGTAGAAATTATTTATTTTGGAAACTCAAAACACTTCTCAGGCGAACTTTAGACTCAGTGACTAACTATAACACAAAGCCTCTTTTTAACTGCCATTCCCAGGTAAAGCTGCACATCCATAGGGAGCTGAAAGCAAGCAAATCAGTCATCACAATCCCAAGATCCACACCCGGTTCGCTACCACTCCTTCACCTCCTCCTCCCAGTCATCCTTGTCCAGCCTCACCCGTGGCTCATCCTGCTCTGTTGGAATGGTGGCAAGAAAGTTGGGTGAAAAGGGTGTTGCAAACCACACACATGCTCAGGTTTAAGTCACCTCCTCCTAAATCTCAGCAGTCACCATAAAGTTTGGAAAGGTCTGGTGTGGAGACGTTCAAGGTCAGGCTGGATGGGGCTCTGAGTGAAGATGTCCCTGTTCACTGCAGGGGGTTGGACCTGATGGCCTTTGAAGGTCCCTTCCAGCCTAATGCATTAGATGATTCAATGATTCTGTATCACATCAGGTCTGCAAGAGGAGAAGGAGACAACAGCTGGCATCGTTCCTACTTCAATTATCAGTATGGCACCAGCCTAGTTCTCGCTCCCCAAGAAGCAAGAGTGCAATACCTGGAAAGGCTGGGAGTTCAATCAAGGCAGAAGCAGATGTGCTGCTGAGTCTGCCATGACATTTTATTGGAAGAAAAAAAAAAAAAAGAAAAAAAAAAAGAAATCAAATCCAGGCTATACACAAGTATCAATTTACTAATACATCTCCTTTTGAGGCTTGCAGACCTGAATTTTTAGCTTTGCTAAAACTGGTAATATTACATTTTTTAAAAGAACATCACCCAGGAATAAAACCCTTCTCAGTCTTTGCAAACATCTCGCCCTCCAGCTATATCCTCATTTGTGTTTCCTGGGCGAAGCCAAGTATGTTTGCAGAGCTTCATCAGGTTCCCATCACCTCAGGCACCTACTTTAAACTTGAGCTATCCTACTGCAAAAGGCATCTTTAAAGAACCCCCCACGCAGAGTTTGGGAATCAGAAAGCCATTTAGCTCCTCCTAAGAGACCCACACCTCCTTACTCACAAACCCACTTTAATGCTTTTTGGACCCACTATTTTTACAATGCCCCACTAAAAGGGGAATTGGGAAGAAGAGCCTGTTTTTCCAAAAGCCCTCTGGGCATATCTTCACACTATCCTGGCTCAACCTATGGCGTAGCCCCATTGTAAACCCATAATCCTTGCTAAGCCTGTACACCCAAACCCATCAGAAATAACTCTCTCTCCATATTCTGTTCTCTATTAATGCTGTAACCTCCTGTGGTCTTCTTGTGAGCTCAGAAAAGCTGGAAGCCAGTTGTCCCATTGTGGCTTTTACTCTTTTTCACCTCTGCACCACTTCCTAAGGTAAACTCAACCGCATTAGCAACTGAAAATCATTATAAGGGTTTGTGGTGGGGGTTTTTTTAATGTTTGGAAAAAACCTGAAAGTCAAACCCACATAAAGATCTCAAACACACTTCAAAGCTAACAAGGAGCGTGTCAGCCTCTGCTCCAGCAACAGCACTAGGCACACATTCTTAAAAAAGATAATTAACACAATCAAGCATGGCCTTTAACTGCTAATAAAATGCAGCCGCTTGGAAGCAGTAGAATGGAAAACAAAAATCAAACAGCTACAGTCTATGTATCAAAAAAAAACCCCACCCCAACAAAGCAACCCACCCAAAAGCAGGAGCAGAACAGGCTATACCAACACATGATGCACGCTTGGGAATCGTTGGTGGGACCAGCTCTCTGGTCCCAGCATACAGCCGCTCTGTTGGAGCCTGGGGATGGCTCAGTGCTCTCCCACCCAACACAGGGTACAGCAACAGCAAGTTCTCAATTTTCCCATTTCCTCGTGGATTCTGTACAGCTTTGCTTGGAGCATCCCTCAACATCCCAGCTTGCCCAGGTGGGCCTGGAGCACCGTACCAGGAGAGGGCAATCCAAAGGATGCACCTCTGGAATTTGGACAATCTGGCTCGCAGGGACAGCAGAGAAGAGACTGGGACCAACAGTTACCTGGCTGGTGTGTGCTGTGCTGGTTTGGGTTTTTTTTTTTTGCAGCTAAGACAGATTTTGACAAATTCTTCCCCGGTGCTCCCAAAAGCCACACTCGCATGAAGAAAAGGGCACTGGAACTGCCCTTAGGAGAGCAGATGCAGAGACAACATGTGGTTAGCACATCAAGTCAGCTACTGGTGCAGTTCAAAACAATTTCTGGCTCCTCCCCGTTTAAACGGATTTATTTTTTCCCAGGCAAAGGCACCAGGACGAGCACACAGTGCTCACTGCAGCTGCTGCCAACAGCTGTAGCAGGCCCCGCCACAGCAACAGGATTTTAGTTTAGTTTATTTTCTAAGCCACAGTGCACAGGAGTTCACATCCCAAATTGAAAACAAAGCAAACCCCAAAATAACCTCCGCTGCCTTACTAATTAAAGGGATTCATTCCTTCAGGAAGGCTGACACAAACCATGGCTGTGGGGTTAAGAAGGTATTTTTAGGCCTCAGTCCTTCCGACATCTTTACTGAGGCTGTGCAAGCGAGCCAGAGCCCGACTACCCAAGTAGCATCATTAAAACCTCTATCAAGCAAGTGGGCTTTTCACATAACTATCTGAAACGTCACATGACAGTCACATAAGCTAAGTCTTTCATTTCACTTACAACTGACATTCTCAAATTCAACTCCAACTGTAACAGATATACCTGCTTTTATTTTAAGAAATCCAACACAGGGTTAAAACCAGACATTTCAAGTCACCACTACTGACCTTTCCACTTACCTCACAGAAGTGAGGGGCTTTTTACCACCTTGAGATTCCACTGGGAATTAACAGTATCATTTATTAGCTAGCAAAAGCAGGAAACTCAACAATGAAAGGGGTTGGGAGAAAGGATGAGGTCTGAAACCCAAGCAAAACCAGTGATTTCTGAGTTTACTGTCTTCTATAAGGGGAAAAAACCAGCCCAACTTCAAATCCAGAGCACAAATTGCACTCAAGGATGAGTGTAACAACTGCCACAGCCAGTGTACAGAGCAGGCAGGCAGTGTCATGTACTGCCACTGCCGTCCTGGAGATGGGCCTTCCCTTCTAAGTCAGTCCCAAGCAATGCCTTGAAGGTTTCTCCAACCGCATTCCAGCCCAAGTGGCCTGACACCAAGAGTTGTACAGCATCAAGTTGTACCTTGTGGCGAGCAGAGCAGGATAAGCAACATGACTCCTGCTCAGTATATGCCACACAGGGAAATATAAAGCTGGTGTAATGCAGAAGTCTTCACATCAAGCAGATGTGCACATTAACACAATGCAGAAGGGCAGGCCTTTGTCTCCAGCTACAACTCTAAAAATGAGATGGTCCCAACTAGAGAGATCTTCCTGTTCTTGTAATGCTCTTCCATATTTGTGGATAAATAAAGCATTTTGCATCCTAACTACCAACAAGAGCCAGCCAAGAAAACCCAACTCGTTCTCTCATACATGGTTTGGGTGATTCACACCACTGAAATAGAAGTCTCAAGACCAGTTAATATAAGGCAGAGTTAATGAGCAGTCTTGGATTAACACTTCACCTTTATCACTTGGGAAAGTATTTCCTTATGGGCTGAGCACCACCCAGTAATCAGGTCTCTGCTGACTCACAGAAGTATTAATCAGCCTCTGAAAGAGGTCATGTTCCACCACGGTATGTAAATTACTGCCAACTCCTGCAGAAAGGGACACCACAGTTAAGGATGCGACCTGTCTGGGTATGTAACAGAATATCCTCTATGGCATGAAATCACAATGAATTGTACTTGTGTTACAACACATATCTTTTGGTTGGTAAAATGTGCAGAAGAATAGGGTTTTTGGATACTCCATATTGTCCAGCTCACTTTGCTCCTAATCAGGCCATAAGATGAGTATCTCATGACAATTTGCTCACCTTATCTGCCTCCATACCAGCCTCCAGTGCAAGCACATAATATTTACATATCATTTAGGTACTAGCCAGTTCATGGGGCCTGCAGGTTACAGGGAAAGCGAATGGAGTAAGAATATCAAACCACGCTGCCCTCCCCTCTGGTAGAAGCTGCAGAATCTATATAAAGCTAAGGAAAAGGTGAAAAGGCACGCTGCAGTTTTATGCTTCATCTTCTTGCCAGTTTGCATTACAAAATTAAACGCTGGACACAAGCCTACTCGTGTTCAGGCAAGGGAGGCATCCTCTTTGGAGAGAGCAACAAGCTTCCTGAAGTGGGGGAGTGAAGGGGCAGGCGCCCATCTCCTCTCTATGGGGACCAGCTATAGAACCTGGGGGAACAGCGTGAAGCTGTGACAGGGAAAGGTTTAGGTTGACTGTTAGGAAGAGGTTCTGCACTGAGAAGGGGCGCTGGGACAGGCTCCCCAGGGAAGGGATCGCAGCTCACAGCTGGGCTGAGGGCAAGAAGCGTCTGGATGATGCGCTCAGTGCCACCTCTGACTGGGCTGGGCCTGTGTGGAGCCAGGAGTTGGGCTTGATGGTCCTTATGGGTCCCCGCCAGCTCAGGAGATTCTAGGACTCTAGTGTTTATACAGACATTGAAAACCTGGAGATGTTACCTCCTGTTTGGGTCAGACTGACCCCCTTGGTACAGCCCTCACAGGGGATGCCTCCAGGCCCTATAAGTGCTGCTTCGGTGCCAGCCAGATGCTTCTCATAAGATAATTTTAATTAACTTTGCTCACTGTTACCGGTTGAACATACCCTGTTCTATCCCATACATGCTATGTACATAGCAGAAAGCGCTTGCATCCCAGCTTCTAAACTTCTAAGCAAGGTTACATGTGGAAATTAAACAGGCAAACTCAATCCCATCCAGTTGACTAATGGGTGGATGGTCTTGGGGGCACATCTCAAGGTGATTTATAGCCCCCCCACCACACACCTACTCATGCCTGTCAGGAGCACTGGGCACTCGCCTAGTCCACTTGTAAATAATCCAAATAGTCACAACTTTTTCTCCATTAATGAACATAGCAGATAGCCACAGAGGGCACTCGAACAATTCCTGAATGAAGAAGTCTCTGTCCAGACAAGGCTTGGGCAAATACAACAAATAAGAAGCACACTATGGATCTTAGGCTAAAAATTGTGTCCCTGAATTAAACACCTACTCTGTATCATACCCAGCACCTGGAGGACTGAAAATCTCTGATCACTCTACCAGTAGAACCATACTGTACTGTATAAACTACACCTTGCCTCTTCACAGGGTTTTGATCTAGTACTACTCAAGTAATCCCAAGCTTTACCACCTGCATAAACACTCTGTTTCACAAAGCCTGGCCCTCCATCCCTCCCAAGCATTCAGCCAAGCTTGCTGGAAGACTTCTCTGAGCACATTGGCAGTCAATGAAGTCACAAACACAAAGCCACTCCACTCTCCTATTACCTTTCAGATCTCAGCATCAACTGCTGCCCTGAGGAAGCCAAGGTGAAGTTCTGATTTACTTTCTTGCTTGTTAAAACCCACATACACCACCCCCCACCCCACACCAGATCTAAAAGCTATTGCCAAGGGGAGAAGGACAAGTACCACCGCTCGTAGCAGGCTTGTCCATCAAACCAGCAGCACCTTCAAAGTTTATTTCGCCTATTCCTCAAAGTGTAAAATACTGCAGAAATCTCACTACTCCTGACACAGAGTGAACTTCCATTCATGTTTATCACCAACCACAAGGAGAAAAACCAACAAGACAATGTAAAGAGCCCAGTTCTGCTGACCTATCCGACGGGATGATTATCTTCCTGTGCATCCCAGAGTTTGGTACCAGAAAGTATTACCTCCCAAGTAACTAAAGGAGGGGCATTTTTATAGAGGGGACATTTTTATAGAGAGAAACACAAGCTTATGGAGGTTGAAAGGTGAATTCAGGTAGTGAAACAGTCCACCTGCAGAGACATGTACTTTATCTTTCATATTAAATAGAAAAGTCACTACAATCCTTAGTGTACCCCAGTCTTAATTAAAAAAAAAAGAGGTATTAAAAAAAGGAATTGTGCTGAATTTCAAAAGAGACCTTTAAAAAATGGAAAGTTCATGTGAGCCAATTCATATTCTGTGAATAAATCACCAAAGATTAATCAGATTAGGAGTGATAAGGTTTTCTGCACAACTGAAAGAACGGGCAATGTAATTTCCCCAGACTTGGGTGCAGACGTTGCATTTGAAAGCCACTGTCTCAGGCCATCACCCACCACAAACCTACAGTAAGCATGGCTTTGAAGTTACCATGTAAAGCATCTGACAATTAGATCCTTCAGAAAGATCTGCCATCTATTCTAGAACATGAAGAAGTCACCTACTGGCATTATGGACAAGCATTCCTGTTACTTGTGCTGTAAGGATGCAGTAAAACTGAACAGCCATGCCCAAAGCCACAGGCAGGCTGAAGCCCTCCAGTGATGTTAAAGCAGACTATCAACAGAGTAATACTTAAGCCAGAGCTACTCCAAAGCCCACACATCCTCCTACACCTCCCCCTGAACATAAAACCAACGATAAAGGAGAAATATGATGCCGTTCTGTCAAGGCTCCTCAAGCACAGGATGTTTTCTCCTTGCAGCAATTCAAAGGCTGTTGAAGTTCTGGAAATAATTTGGAAATTACTGAGAAGTGATTTATAACATGCCCAGGGACAAGAGCTACAAGCAGCATAAGCATCTAGTGAGAACTTGAACTTTGTGGTTCCTTCTTTATGTAGTCTATTCTAACAGCCAGCCTGGCATGTGCTGGACACATTGGTTGTTCAGCCTGGAGAAGAGGGGGCTCCAGGGAGACCTTATAGCAGCCTTCCAGTACCTGAGAGGTGCCTCTAAGAAAGCTGGGGAAGAACTGGTCACAAGGGGATGGAGCAATGGGATGAGGGGTGATGGTTTTAAGTTGGAAGGGGATAGAATTAGATTGGATATTAGGAAAAAAAAGTTCTTCATTACAAAGGCGGTAGGTAGATCACTGGCACAGGATGCCCAGAGAGGTGCAGGAGACCCCATCCCTGGAGACATTCAAGGCCAGGCTGGATGGGACTCCGAGCGACCTGCTCTCGGGAAGATGTCCCTGCTTACTGCAGGGGATGGGACTAGATGGCCTTTAAAGGTCCTTTCCAACCCAACCATCTCAAAGAGTATCCTAGAGTTAAATAATCTCTCGCTTTACCCGCGGAGAAACAGCCTACTTCATTCCTAAGGCAGATTTCTGAGCTAAGATGGTGACACATTTATTCCTGAAGGTTCACATGAGCGGAAACTCAAAGACTTCAAAAGCTATGCTGTAATTCACACTGCATTTACATGACTTGTCCCCGCTTCATGCACAGACACACACGTTTCCAACACCCCCAACTGAAGCTCTCAAAAAAACCCCACAACCCAAAACTCCCCAAAAAAAAAACCCTGAAGAAGAAAAAGAAATGGAACAAAAAAGCTTCACAACCACCTCGAATGTTTGAAGCTCAAGTCATCTGCTGGAAAAAACAAGACAAAGACATAGAAAGTGAGAGCACAAAAAGCCTGCTCCTTTCAACACCCATGAATCCCCAGCTAATTCTGTTGGTTCCTCAATCATATTTTCCAAGGTTTGGCCCGTCGGGTGCATATTCTATTAAGCAAACTCGATGAAGAAATGACAGTGGTTAAAGCTGAGTGTAAGTGAGTTCATGTGCTGGAGTTTAACAGAAGAGCTTTTATAACTCAAAACTTCCCTGCTTTTGAAACCCAGGAGCAGAGAGAAACCATAGCACGGAGCTCACCGGCCTGGACACAGCTAAGGGACTGTTAAATACACATAGGAAGTCTAATAAAGTTCCAATAAAGACACTGCAACCCAACTTTTACATGTTTTAATAAATATATTTATAATATTATAGAAAAGTTGGTGTATATTATGTATAACATGTAAACAAGTTATACCTAATACCCCCTAAAATGCTAAGCCATAGATAAAGGGCATTTAAAACCCAAAAAACTGCTCTGAGATTGGTGGAAAAGGATACAAGAGCTGACAGGTAAGCTAAATTCTAGCTGTCTGAGCACAAGCATAGCAGGGAAGACCAATGTGGAAGTTACACAGAGCTCCATGACTCATCATCATATATTTATTATGAGGTAGTCCTATGAACTACTCTAAAAGTAAACAGCAGTCTGGTTTTACTAACCTCAACAGGAAAAAGAATTACATATATTGCAGTTTTGCTGTGATTCCTGTCACTTTTTACCACACAGTTCTGCAGGAACCGCTTCTAGCGTCCTCAACTGAGGAGGGATGATGCTGCCAGGGCTGGTTGTCACGCTGGTACAACCGCGGAGGAGACAAGGGGATGTAAACAGAAAAGGCCAGCATCATCTCACACCAAGAACTGCAGCAACACATTCCTAGGATTGTTCTGCAAGAAAGGAACTCCCATCGGGTCCAGAAAGAAACCAACTGCTGACTTGGAGTCTGAACTGCAGCGTCCCACTGCAACAAGTGCGGGCACTATGTGTAACAACAGCGGGACAGGGAATTTCACGTGCTGAAGGGGTTTGCAAAACTCACTCTGGGTAAACACAGCGCTCTCTCCTGCAGACAGAGGGGAGGAAGAGTTAAATTCCTCCTGTTTTCCCTTTCTGTTTTTCCCAAGTGCATCAGCGTCAGCCTGTGAGTGGGCCGGTGAAGGAGACACTACGCAGCTGTGAGAGTGGAGGGGGCTGGAAAAGCCAACACAGTGACAGACAGTCCTACACACTCTTCAGATACCACACACAAAACACTCATAATGCAACTGTGCTAGAGGAAGTATTTTGGGACAGGATACTGACTTTGAAGACACCCAGAGACAAGGGAAGACTGCACCAAAATCCTGCGCTCATGGAAAAAGAGCTACACACCCTTTTGTAAGTCCATAGTACAACCATACCCAGCTGCAGTACTCACCACCCCCAGTGTTGAGCTGTTCTCGTCAGCAGTACTCGCACACAGAATCGGTACAGCAGCTCTTTGGGTATTTTACCCACACTATGTATGGCCAACCTTAGCTTAGCCACTGTCCATGTCGCAACCTGGGAGCCCTAAAAATACAAAGTAGCGTGCATTCTGGGATCACGATTCATTTCTTCTTTATTTGGGGATGGAAAGGGGTTTGTTATCAGTCAATTCCTTACATGCTTTGCGAGGGTAGAGGTTAAGGCAAGCTGTGTCAGGAACGTACTCCGTAAGTATGAAGAGGAGCCTCATCCCAACACCTCTTCTTACAGGAAAGAAGGGCTCGGGGGTTACTACAGAAAACCTTGGTGCACAGTGCCTGCACCTCAGCTCAAGTAACACCTGGGGATGACTCCAGGAACAATTTCCTTCAGTCCTTTCCCAGTCATCTGAACAAAAGGATGCCCAGGTGAAAGCCTGCCAAGTGCCCACATGCACATGAAGGCCCTGCAGGGATTTCACAGCTAAGTTTGAACAATGTAGCGCACTTACCTTAAATGCTAACAGGTGTAACTGGAAGTCCATAATCCAACAAGCACAACCCAACCTCCATTTGATGGGAAAAGGCATATAATCATAGGAGGGAGCTAATGTAGTATCACTCAACAGTTACCTAGGGAAAAGCAACTAAATCCCTCTTTGGTCTGGAATCTCAGTTTCCATTTCTCCCACCACCCTCATCCCAGAGAAGTCCTACATGACAGATGCTCCCGCAAGGAACAACTGTATTCATTCTGCAGATGTTCCAGAGGTTGGGTGAAGCCCAGGCAGATGTTGGCAAACAGCTGGTCACAGCACCTGGCTCAGATACAACAGTCATATCATTATCACATCACCTTCTTCCTCCCACCCCTTGGTGGTACTGACAGACTATCTCCCGTTCTTACCTCTGCCATCAGCGTGGCTATGTATATAGATATACATCCCCTCTTCCTCCCTTGGTAGGAGGAAGGTGATGTGATGATATGACTGCCAAGTTGAGGCGGGCTGCAAATGGATTTCTGTGGTAAGGGGGAAGAAGAAAAGGGCAAATGGAAAGAACTAACAGGATTTCCAGGCTCCAGGTGACAATGACCACCAGTTCCTCATTGCCTGCAGAGCTTAAGACTTGATGCAAACTTAAAACACTACCAAGAATTTCATCGAGGATTGCTATTTCCCTGCACCCAAACCAGGGACAGTCTGAAATGCAGCAGATGAAAGCTGCCCACCAACAGCTCTGTTAAAATCCATCCAGAGAGAAGTTTCTCTTCCTTAAACAAAGCACCTAACACAGGCAACAAAAGTACAGGTGCTACTCTGGCTGAGATTTACATGGAAGATTCTAGAAAACAAAAAATAAATCATGAGCAGTACTGGCATCCTGCTCATGTACCCAGGAGGACATGGATGGGGAAGGCTTCAAGCACAAGAAGCATCTGTGCACGCCAAGACACATCTCTTTCAGAAGCAGCCATCTTTCAAAGACGGGCCTACAGCTCAATGACAAAGCCAGACCTGTACTTTAATCCTTACTGTCCTCTCAAAGGTAAGACGATTTGTTTCTGCTGGTAAGCTGCCAGAATGAGTAGGGCACTTCAGGTCATAAACTGCTCTTACGTAGACTCAGAGAACTGATAAAAAGACGTTCTTATTTTAATTTGGGCTTGGTTAAAGTCTAGGCTCCTCAAAGTCCTTGTCAGGAAGTGCTTCAGCTAGAAGGCCAGCACAGGGCTTCAGGTGTCCCTTGCCACCGACCTCAGGGCTAGTGCTGGGAATTGCCGGTGGGTGCTGGGAGAGCCAGCTGCGGGACAAGCATCACAACATACCAGCCACAGATGACCTCCCCCTCGCTTCCCACCCTCCCTATCTGCTAGGAAGTCAAGAGGGAGAAGAGACCCGGTGCCACACCAAACTTAGCTGGTAAAGCGTGGCTCAGCAAATGGCAGCAGAACTGCATGGAACCGAGGACAAGGCAACACGGCACAACCACCTCCCAGCAGGAGCCATGTCTGTCCAGGGACTCTGGCATCTAAACCAGCTGAACTGTGCAACACTGTTTGTCAAGTACAGACTCTCCAGCCTTACTACAGCATTGTTAGATGATCGGCAGCCAGCATACTGTTGTCTTACAGGCACGACTGAACAGGAAAACATTCAAATCCCACGCCAGTAACTTATTTTATTTATCTTTTTAGATGTTTTAGATTTGAGATTTTCTCAGTATGTTTTTCAGAGGAAGTTCTTCCCTTGTATCAGTTCTGTTCACTGGAGAAGACAGCAGCAAGAATACCACCAAGCCCTCAGATGACTGTACCACCCTGTGACCAGCCCCTACTTACCAGCATCCCTCCCGCTTCAGGTTACAGTCAGTTCAAAGGGCTGGAGCCCAGCAGAAATCAGGAGGCACACACTCCCCCTTAAGGCTCTGCTGCCACAAACCCACCTAAGGAGGCTGCAATAACCTCGGGAACACTTACATCTCAACACAAATCAAATCAAGGACCTGATTTTGCTATATTTGCTCCCCACCCTTTTGTTGACAAGGCACAGAGATAAGCAGGGGCAGGAAAAGGGAAGGATTCCTGAGCTGGGTTTACAGTGTGGCTGAACGCACTCACAGTCCTGCTGTGCCCATGGTATGTACACACGGGAGTAGTTCCCACAACTCCACACACCACCAGCGTGCCAAGCACAGACTCTGCTTATCTGATCCCACCTGACTTCTCACAGGCCCACAGCCCTTCCTAGTAACTTCACCTTGAGTCATCCAGGGAACTCTGCAGGTATCTAAAGTGAAGATCGAGACTTCTTTCAGAGAACTTCCAGTCCCAGAGGGCTCTATCCCCATCTAACCCAGCCCCTGAAGGTCATCACTATCACCTTCATCCTTCATTCACAGCAACCTCATCATCTCAAATACCACCACGTGCACCAAGCCGCCACTGCTGACCTAAACACACCTAAAACAATTTCTCAGGTATAAATTACGCTCAGGTGTTAAGAATAAAGGCAATTTCACACAGAACCACTGGCACTGAATGGCATTTAGCTAATGCCTTCAGAGCCATGCTGGCCATCAAGGAGGAAGCCCCACAGGAGAAGAGCCTGCGCTGTTCTGCTGCAGGACAGTTCCTGCCTCGCAGGCTCTTCCTGAGCTAACCATTTCCACACACACAGCACAGCAAACTAACTCACACCTCCAAACTCCTGCTCCCCTCACCAGCACCCCGAACGAGGGGATGCATTATTGAGTTGGTTTCTGGAAGATGGGTGCAAGAGCCAAAGTCACCTCTGACAACAGCCTTGGCTCTTGACTCTCACAAGCCTGCCCAATCTGAGGAGGTTCATCAATAAGGGAACATTAAAACATGAATTCTCCCGAGGCCATAAATTAGCCCCCTTTTATCAAACCAACTTGTCAATGAGAAATTTAACAAGCAAGGACATTGTTACCACCAGGAAACTGGGAGCTGATGTGCAAGGCACGCCGAAGGCGATGAACCTTCTGAAGGCATTGAACCCCGTTATAATAAAAAATAAATAATTATGTCATGACTGTCACTTCTCTGCAGGAACCATGTGAACCACCAGCTTGGGCAAAATCTCCAAAGTCTCACTTGGAAACAGACTTGCCTGGGTTACCTCAGCAGAGAAACAGCACTTTTGGGCATGGAACAAGCCCAGAGTCTGTTAGGCACAAGTGTGGCACCCCAACACCAGGCTCAGGTCTCTCTTGAGGAAATGACAGGCGCCACCAACACTTCACCAGCGGCACAAAACTGGTGTGGGAGGCCAGAGGCATTAGCCTGGGTGGCCACCAAACAGAAGGGAAGGGAATAAACCCCAAGAGCAGCAGAGCAATAGCAATTGCACTTCTACAAACAGGAGCTGGGCCACCTGAACACGTATCTAGCCACACTTGGAAAGTAAACACAAGTCAGACCTCCTAACCACCTCCTAAATAAAATAAGGCCTGCCTTGGTCTTCAGCAAATGCTTCTACCAACAAAGAACAACCCCCATTACAAGCTTTCAACAACTGAGGTTGGATTTTGAGAACATACACTCTTAACTTATGGTTACCAAACTGACAACCCCTCTGCATGACTTTATGAAGATGGGAAATACAGAGATAAGGGACTACCAAAGCCATATGCATAGTTCAAGGAAGGTTTACCTACAGAACTACTCATACCTCTACCCACGCTATGGGGCACCATCAACATCTGCTTCCACATGTTCTGAAGCATATCACACACACTTAAGCAGGTCCCTGGCCAACACACAAAGTCACACCTGCTTGAGAATACATGCAGTTGCTTAGTTTAGCTCCAAAATTACTCTAATCAGAACGGTTAAACCTGAAAAGCTTTTTCAACAAGGGAAGAATTCATACTGAGATTTTCATTGGAGTTACAAAACTCTAACACCAAGTCCAGAAACAGGCAGAATAGCCCACTGTCTCTTCACAGGAAAATTAAGAGTTGACCTAGATGGTTTTGTCTCTCACCTGAGCATTGTAGCTGGAGAACAAGAGTTTGCTTCTTCCAGCTCTTCACTGAAAAACACGACCTTCATCCTCAAGGAACAAGGAATGAAAGATGGGGATCAGCATGTAAAATCCTGGGCTGGTTGGGAGGAGTTACTTGGGTTTGTTTATTTTCTATCGAGAGAATATTTGGGGTTTGGCAGGTTTGGGGAGATTTGCAACAAGGCTGTATCAGCAACGTGGATGTCTACAGAGGAAGGACCAGAATGGGCACTAGAAGTAAAGAAAGAAGTAAATTTTAAGATGGGAATTGTGGCAAAATATTTAATAGGCATACAGAACAGCCAAGGAGATGGGGACGGGAGGAAATAAATACACAGTGAAAGGGATACCAGTAGCAGCCAGTAAAGATCTGCCATGATGGACTCTGAGGAGCAGCAGCCTGGGCAAGGAAACCAACAACCTGCTGCTGAGGATGTGACAAAACAGGTGATTTTCAACTCTAAGTCAAGTTAGGGAAAAAAAGTAAAATGAACTTTTCCTCCAAGCCTTGAGCACAATCCCCTGAAAGCTGTTAAGGGCAACACACATTCCATTTTAACTGCTTTTTAATAATTAAAATTACGGAGAGGTTAAACCTTGTATCCTCCACGAGCACAAAATAGGATTATTTTTTCCCCCCTGTGGGACACAGAGATAGAGACAGAAAAGCTGTTGCCTGGCCAACATAAATATTTCTGTGTCCCTGAACAGAAGAGCTTCTGATTTAGGATGTTGCATAAGGAACAGTGAGGTCAACATCCCAGTTTCCGAGGCAGTCCATCCCTGACCCAACAGCAGCAACAGCCCTGGAAGAGCAGGACACTTTAGGTGGTTACATTATTCTGATGCTCATCCCAAAGAAGGCTTTGGTTTTTGGGATCTATGGGGAGACCATCACACCTTTGCAAGAATGCTCCAGAACAGCAATGCTAAGGATGTTGAAGGCCACTGATTTTTCAGCATTGAGTCTAAATAGAAAATAAAATAAAAAAGTGACACCTCGTTGTGAGAATAAGCAGAAAGTGAGTGATTTCACACCAAGACAAAGACAGAACACCCTGCTCTCCAGACCCATGAAACACACACCCACCCACGGGAAGCAACAGAGAAACCGGGTTCGTGCATCTTGATGGGGATGCATCACCTTTCCTTGCAAGCACAACCACACTGAGAAGCTTTTTGGAACAGCTTTCCCTTATGTTTAACACCAAAATGCTGCCAACAAGTGACTGCTTGCATGGGAAAAAGATGAAAAAACCCATGTCAGTGTTACAGAATCCTCTTCTCAAAACCCACATGTGCACGTAACACACACGCAAAGTCAAACACGAGTAAAAACAGAGCTTTTAGGAATCTGGATTCCCTATCAAACCAGGAGACAAGCTGACTGACACACACACACGTGCAAGTAAAAGAGTTGTTATGAGTAACTGCAAGTGCCAGGAGCTAGCAGCAGCCAGCACAGTGTTTGCGCTCCCTTCGTATCCAAGTCACAAGCAGCAGCACCTAACACTTCCCAGGAGGACACATCTGCTGCCGAGGATCTCTCCAAGAGACTCGCATGTTATTTCTTAATAGGAACCTCCAAGGCTGAAAATAACTCTCCACCCAACTCAGGAGGTGAGACACATTGACAGTTCAACCTCAAAATAAGGGTTGTTTGATGCAGCTCCAACTGACACCGCTACATTTTGGTATTTCAGTTAATAGTTCTCTCTAGAAACTAGCAAAAATAAAGTTACAAATAATGTAACTCCAGTAATTTGCATGTAAGATCTCCCATATGAACGAGACAGAACTCCATATATGCCCCAGGTGGTGTATTTACAGCCAGGAAAATCCAGATGTGCCTACCTCACAGATCCCCATCCCTGGATCTGATGTTACAGCCAGACCTTATAGGGCTTTCAGCAATAAAGCCCTTTCTGAGATGTCTTAATACACTCAGACATTTACTCTGTATTAGAGCTTCAGACAAGTGACCTTTACATCTTCCTCTGTGCAACCTCAAAGGAAGCCCAAACCATAGAAAAAACAAGTTCTGTGAAGCTACACGTTAACTTACATGAACCCGTGCCCCAAATACTCCTTCCAATTAGGCCAATTAAGATTTTCAGGTCTATTAACCAATGCAGGAACCACCCCCAAATCGGTCCTAGGCCTTGCTCGCCTCCTCATCCCCAAAGAAAACCCCAATAAATAACAAGACCCATCGTTTCAAGCTTATTAATCTCTCCTGCAATCAGTTTTTCAATGAAAAAATAAACTGCAGGAAGCTCCAGTTGCACTGGATGCTTATTATCCTGATGGTATTTGTCGCCTGTTTCACTGTAAGGAAACATTTGGCGCTGTTTTGTCAATAAAGCGTCAGTATTTGTCAAACACTGTCATTATGCACCAGCCTGAAACATCCAAAGCATCAAACGCCCTTTTTTTTTTTGCACCAAGATAATCGCTTTATGTTGGATGCTTTTCCCCAACAGAACACACGACAGTTTCCCCAGCTCAATATACTGACATTTCTTGTTCCTCACACATAAAAAAAGCCCATTCTGTATTTTTTTGGCAGAAACCGCCTGTTTACTGCAGTTGCCTAGGGGAAATCCTAACACCAATTATCAAAAGCCACGCTATTAACATTAACTGTCTGCATTAATGGCTTCTTTTTAACCTCCAACTTCCCAAATATCTATTCTTAAGGTTATAGCCATGCCAAGGAAAACAGCAGTTAGGTGCTATTCCAGCTATTACATCCCCTCAAAGGACAGCTAATGGTTGTCGTGGCAAAGTCTGAAGTCTTCCTCTATCTGCAGCAATTTAAATCTTTACTTCAGCCTCAGGAGAGAGCTCACATGCTACTCTTCTTCTGGAAAAGCCCAGTGTTCTGTATTAACTTTAGGCTCACTAGGATTAGGGAAACAATCCCAGAGTAACTGTAACCTCATCGCACTGAGCATCCTCATAACCAGGTCAATTAACCAGGAGGGAAGGAACAAGGAGTTTTTCTTTTCCTTGTGTGAATTATGTTTTGTTCATCCAAGTGAGTTTTTATTAGATCAACTCACCATCTTTACCTACAGCGGTAAAGCAAGCAAGAGGCAGATCTCCAGCGAAACAGGAAGGATGCTAATTTAATTTACAGAGCTTGGTTTGCAAGGGAACAGAGAAGAATGCCTACATGGTGTTTATACAGAAGTACTTGGGGGTCTGTCCCAAGAAAGCTACCTGTTACCACCAGTTAGCTGCTGAGTTAATACAGAGTGACACTGAAATTCTGCATTTCTTCTCAATGTTAACAGGAAAACAAAGGCCACGGAGCTAACATCTGGCATACACTTCAATATTGTGCAAACTTTAATCCATCTCATTCTCTAATTCAGCCAGTGACCTTAATACCAGTTCAGTTCTTAATCATCTGGCTGTATCAGTGCAGCTGGCACTCATTTTGCTTGACACAAGACCTACCCAATAAATAACAATAATAAACCCCCCTCTTAGGCCATGCTTGACAACACTTAACCCCAACTGCCATCAGTTTCTCTGCTAGACTTTATTTTTGGAACAATGTCTAGCCAACAGTCACCCCCAACGACCAAGAGAGCTAAAACAAGAGTCTGAGAAGATGTTTTTAGCCCAGTACAGAAGAGGACTCTCCTGCACTGGCACCA
Organism: Rallus limicola; assembly: GCA_022605955.1. NCBI lineage: Eukaryota > Metazoa > Chordata > Aves > Gruiformes > Rallidae > Rallus > Rallus limicola. The sequence continues at coordinate 37,373,036 of JAKCOZ010000008.1, forward strand.
GTAAACTGCAGCTGCAAGGCTGGGAAGCACATGGAAATGGTTCCCATATGTTAGCGCCAGTCCCTAGTAAGGTTCCCCCAGGCTCCATCTTTGGTCCAGTTCTTTTTAATATTTTCATAAATGACCTGGGAAGGGGCTGCCCTGGCTGCACCCCCAGCCTGGGGTGTCAGATGCTGGGGGCCAGCTGTGCTGAGAGGGATTTAGGGGGTTCAGTTGACCGTGAGTTACCCATGAGCCAGCAGCGTGCCCAGGCACCCAGGAGGCCCAACCACCTCCTGGGGCACAGCACGGCCAGCCAGGCCAGGGAGGGGATTGTCCTGCTCTGCCCTGCGCTGGGGCGGTTTTGGGCGCCACAAGACAAGAAGGACACAAACTATTGGAGAGTGTCCAGAGGAGGCAGCGAGGATGGGGAAGGGACTGGAGGGGAAGGCTTATGAGAAGCTGAAGGCCCTGGGGTTGTTCAGCCTGGAGAAGGGGAGGCTGAGGGGAGACCTCATCGCGGTCTGTGGCTTCCTGATGAACAGGAGTGAAGGGGCAGGCGGCCATCTCCTCTCTTTGGGGACCTGGGATAGAACCTGAGGGAACAGCGTGAAGCTGTGCTAGGGGAGGTTTAGGCTGGATTTCAGGAAGAGGTTCTGTACTGAGAGTGGGGTCAGGCACTGGGACATGCTCCCCAGGGAAGGGGTCACAGCCCTGAGCTGGGCTGAGGTCAAGAAGCATCTGGATGATATGCTCAGCGCCATGGTGACTGGGCTTGGCCTGTGTGGAAGCAGGAATTGGACTCGATGGTCCTTATGGGTCCCTTGAAACTCCTAAGGTTCTAGGATTCTACATTCATCCCACCACCTGAACTGCTTGTCCTCCAAACACCCTTTCTACTCACCCACACGAGCACACAGGCAACATAGAGGGATGCTGCTGGAAATGCCAGCATCACTGAAGAGTAGCCACCATGCCAGGGTAGCAAACAAGACAGCACAGAACTAGTATGTTAACTCAAGGTAAGCTTTGCAATAGAAGACTGGCAACCTCCAACAGAGATGACCTGTCAGCTACCCTCTATTTCCCATGGATATATACTTCAGAAAGCTTGAGATAAGAGCTTAAAACTAACTCATCTAAACCCTTGGGGGGGTGGGAGGGAGGAAAAGCCCCACAAGTGCAGTTTAAGGTATTACAACAATACTCCTTTTGAGCAGATTCACAAATCTGCCTAATAAATCCTAAAGAGGGGTTATTCAAACAAAGTTATCTCAAAACAAAACCAAGACCCACTGAAAAAGAAAGAGCTGTTTTAAAACCCCACTGCCCCAGAACCATCCTCCTCCCCCAGAGCAGCAAGAGTTCCTCTCCTTATGGAAGCATCGCAAAGACTTCAAGGGGGAAAAAATGAGGAACAACATTTCCCTTGACAAGTTCCCCTAAACAGTTTTAAGGTAAAAATAGCTTCTCTTCCTTGAAACTCATGGAAGCTTCTCTATTTTTTCCCCTTTGGGGGGAGTGGTGGTGAATCTATATAGGAATGTTTCTTGTAACAAATAAATTAACATATGGGTTGAATGCTGTGACATAAAACTGTTTAAATCGGGGACAAGTGAACTTCAAAACTAAGAACTGGATATTTAGATGGAAAAATAATCCAATATTAGAATAGCAGCTATACCAGCACCTTCAGCTTTTCTCCCTTCCAAAGGTAACCTGTAGGAAAGGAATTCAATCAATGCTTCAGTGACCTGGAACCGTAGTTCCCCTTAGCTGGGAAGTGGGTGTTTGCACCCCCATTCCCCTGCTACTCACAGAAACTTTGGGAATTGCCACTTGCTTGCAACAATGCCTGGGCAAATGGGGTTTGCAAGCAGAAAAGGAGAATGCTTGATGGTGAATGCTTGAATGCTCAGCTCTGGTGAGGCTGCACCTTGAGTGCTGTGTCCAGTTTTGGGCCCCTCACTACAAGAAGGATGTTGAGATGCTGGAGCACATCCAGAGGAGGGCAATGAAGCTGGTGAAGGGTCTGGAGTACAAGTCCTACGAGGAGCAGCTGAGGTAGCTGGAGCTTTTTAGTCCTGAGAAAAGGAGGCTGAGGGGAGACCTTAATGCTCTCTACAGCTACCTGCAAGACAGTTGCAGAGATATCAGGGTCTGTCTCTTTACAAGGTGACAAGCAACACGAAGAGTGGGAACGGCTTGAAATTGCACCAGGGGAAATTTAGGTCAGAGAGCAGGGAGAATTTCTGTACTGAAAGGGCTGTCAGGCACTGGAACAGGCTGCCCAGGGAAGTGGTGGAGTCACCATCCCTGGAGGTATTTAAAAGGCGTGTAGATAAAGTCCCTAAGGACATGATCTAGAGGCAGACTAGTCAGGGTTAGGCTGTGGTTGGAGTCAATGATCCAAGAGTCTCTTCCAACCCAGATGATTCTCTGATTCTACGATGCCCACAGAAGGTTTACTGACAGTGTGAAAAGCAATCCACACCCTCCTCTAATTAAAGCCATAAAAAAAATTTGAAGAAACCTTTACCTACAGCACACAACATCATCAAAAATGCAGAGATGACAGATTCTTTACTCTGGCTTGAAAAACTGTTAACTTCAGCCTGTTCAAAAGTTACCTCACCAAAGCTATTTTTTATATATACATATATGTATTTAAAAAAATGTGGTCAGGTCTATATAGAGATACATGCACACATATTAACTACCGTGGTCAGGTAATATATATATATGTGTATATATATGCACAGACACACATGTATGCACATTGCAATATCTGGGTGATAATATTCCTTGGAAGTCTGTCCTTGGTCAGGTCATATTTCTCTACTGCACTATCTGGTTGGTTATCTGAAGCTGAAAACACCAACAAGTCCAGAGTTTTAAGACTCCTAGTTTCCCTGCAGACCCTAGGCTGGCCTCGTGTAGAGAGTACCAAGCTAAGGAACTCTCAGCACAGAACACCGATGGTGCAAGGGAAGTGAGATTCAGGTAATAAAACCTCTTTTTGCAACTAGTTACACAGAGAGAGGAAAAAACCCAACAAAACAAACCAACCACCACAGGTTAAAAATCCAGCTCCCACCTATCTCCCTGGGGTTACTCTATAAGCTAGGCAAGGGATTGTCAAGAGCATCCCAATTGCATATGGACTAAATAAACAGCCAAATACACAAGTCCTGGCTGAAGGGCAGCTAGTTCCAGCCTTGTAATGTTAAAATGTATTTGGCACATTACTGGTAACATCTCACAACGCTGTTCTCCCTGAGAAATAATTAAGGACACATGAGTTGAAACTCAGGTTTTCTGGATGACACCAATCAGCAACAGCTGAAACCTTGCTCAGGCTTTCCCCCCCCTGTCAGTAGCAAAAGCAATGGCTCTCCTGTTCCCTGGAGAAGTGGCAGAGCCCACCAGACCTGCTAAAACCAAGCACCGCTACCGACCTGTGACCACATCGCTGGTCTCCGCACGCATCTTCTGGAAAAGCGGCAGCCCTGAAGCTTACTTTCACCAGCCAGATTTGATACAAGGACATACAAGACAGACCTCTCTGAAGATCTTAATGCTGCGTGGCAATGGTTACTGATTAACTGTAAGTATCTTGAACTTCTCCGGGGCCGTAAGGACTGTGCTCCGAGTATATAGCTGTACGCTGTTAACACGGGGGAACAGTTTGAGCCTCCTGGCACGGGACAGGCATAAATAGTTGTATGAAGTAACTCTCTGTTGTGGTTACCTCAAACTTTAACCAAGGTCAGACCACAATTTCCGTCAAGATTATTAGAAGCCCACATGAATGCCTCTGCGTCAGTCAAGTACTACAGTTCTCAGTTATTAGGTCTAAATATTTGGCTTTGCTCCTCGTGCCTCAAACTCTGGGCACACTCCACTCACAGCAGGACTTGTGGATCCATAGTGATGGGCTGGCAGCAACACGAAGCATCTCCTGCTATTATTGCTTCACCAGCATCAACTCTCTGGGCCCGATCCTACAACATCCTCTGCTGCACTTGCACTTCACAGAAAGCTGAGCCTTATTTTTATAAAAGCAGCGCCTTGCCCCGGTAAGCACCTAGTACTCAAAAGCTACAGTAACTACTACTTAAAGGTTTCGTCATAGATACCTATTAAAGACATGAGGCACAGCATGCCATCTCACCAGACAGCTCTGCGACCAGCATTTCTGGTTTGACACGTCCCAGCCAAGGATACGTAGGGAGATGCTTCCAGATCCTTTCAGCTCCTCTCCAAGAGCAGCTAGTCATCTCTTGACTTCCACCCCAGAGTCACGTTCATCTTTTGAGTTTTTCTCATACCCTGGGTTGTTCACAAACCCCAGGATTCCCACCCTGATTTCCAACCAGCACCAGCCACGCTTTGGCTAGGTCAAGATTCAGATATATAAAATAATTCAAGGAACGCAGCTGCAGAGTATTTTTAAAAAAATATCAAACTCAATTTAAGTGTCTGAAGAGGTTTAGGATTCACAATATGTTTATGCCAGTATTCACCTCTCCAAAGCGAGTAGGTGTCTTTTTGACCACTACAACCCACCTTTAGGATTAACAAAAGTCCTTCCCAAAGCGGAAAGTCCCAGTCCTGCACAGCACTGGGCCACCCAGTGACCTACATACAGCAGCACTGGAGCCGAGTTCCCACTCCATAATTTAACAAGCTACACCTGCCTCACTCCGCCGTCCTAGAAAGCACAGTCCATCAAGCTGGAGAGTGGTTTTTGGTTCAGGAGGCACACAGCCCAACCTGCCTCCATCAGAACTGCTGCTAGGCAATGCACCTGAGAAGAAAGCACCAGCACACACTTAAAAACACGCCGTATCCGCTACTGCGGGCAGCCAACCATTCTAGTGCAGCATCTCACACATAAAGGCCACTTTACCCGCACCAATTCAGGGCTTCGGAGCCAATCCCCCCCACCCCCCGAGATAAAGCAAGGAAAGGCACCTTTGTGGGGGGACCCGTTGATGCTCTCGGAGCTGGACTGCATGTCCGCGGCGGCTCTCCGGAGGCTGCTAAAATAAGCCCTGGACCTAGAGAAGCTGCTGCGAGGGGAGCGCCCGTGGGGGCTGCCGAAGAGGGCGGAGGCACCGTCCTTGCGGGCGAAGATGCCGCTGAAGAAGCGCAGCAGCCGGTGCTCCTGGGCGGCGGCAGCGGCGGGGCCCTCCCGGCCCAGCCGCTCGGAGAGCCGCTGCAGGTCGCTGTTATCCAGGGTCCGGTTCTTGCTCTTGCTCCGCTCCCAGCGCTCCAGCTGGGAGAGCGGGTCCGCCTGGCTCAGCACCTCGCCCACATCCAGCGTGTTGCGTTTCTCGGGGGAAACGACGGGGAGGGCGGCGGGCGGCGAGACCCGCGGCTCGGGTCCCTGGCTCGGCGCCGGCCCGGGGAGGCAGCCGGAGCTGCTGTGCCGCCGCACCCGGCTCAGCGCCCGCACCCGCGGCGGCTCTCCCCCGCCGCTCCAGTGCCTGAAGCTGAAGCTCCGCCGCAGCAGGCCGGGCTGCCGCCAGGGGCTCTGCCCCCGCTCCCCCGCCGGGGCCTCGCCCGAGGAGCCCGACGGCGGGCCGCGGGGCCCCGGAGCCCCGTCGTCATCGTCCTCGGCCTCGGGAGAGGCTCCAGCTTCGGCCCCGCCACAGGTGGCGGCCGGCTCGCCGCCGCTCCCCTCCGGGGAAAGGCTGCCCCGCGGCCCCCCGAGGGCGAGCTCGGCGGGGAAGGGCGGCCCCGCTCTCCGCGGCACCTTGAGGCGGCCCAGCTCCAGCTGCCCGGTGCTGAGGGTCCTGAAGTTGCGGAAGCCGCAGGGACTGGGGACTCGGTCCCGCTCCTCGCCTTCGTCCTCGCCCTCCTCCTCCTCCACCAGCAGCAGCCCGGCCCTGGTGAGGCTGGAGGAGCCCGGCGCCCGGCTCCCGCCGCGCCGCCCGCGGCGGGGCAGCTCCGGGCCGGGATGGCCGCTCTCGGGGCCCAGCAGCTCCTTCTTCACCATGGTCACGGAGATACGGTACACGGTTTTCCTCTGGGGGGTCCCGCGCTGCATCCTCTCCGGAGAGGCGGCGGCGGCGGCCGGCGGCTCGCTGCTGTCCAGAAGATACATGTCTCCCCGCGCTGCTCTCCTACCTTCAGGCAGCAGCATCCAGCCCGGGCATCGCGGCGTGCCCGCCGCCGGAGATGGAGGGGCGGGAGGGATGGGGGGGTTCTGGAACCGCGAATCAAAATGCGGAGCCGCAAACCACTGCAATCCAATAAATAATAATTATATATATGAAAAGAAAAAAAAAAATCCTCCGGTGTCACACCCCGCTCGGGGAGTCACTCCGCTGCTCCCCGCGGGGTTAGGCGGTCCCCGCTGCAGCGGCTCCGCTCCGGCCCCGCTGCCCGCCGGCGGACGGCGTCCATGGAAGCGGCATCCAGCCCTCCCGGCCCCTTGCGAGGAGACACCAAGGGACGAGTTAAATCCATGCAGCAACCGCACGCATCCTCCTGCGGATCCCAAAATGCATTGCCGGGGAGAAGCGCGGTCCGGCGTTCAGGGGATTAGAGCGGCAGCCGCCTTCAATTGCATTGTTTACAGCAAGGCTGCACGTTTGCGGATCTTGCGTCCTTTTCCTTTCCCCCCCTCATCCCCCCCCACCTCTCCGCCGGGTAAATCCGATTAATATCCGTCCTCAGGCTGGAGGAGAGGCGGGCAAGGCGGGCAGCGTCAGCCCGCCGCCCCAGCCGGGCTGGAAGGGGGCCCGTTTGGAAACGAAAACGCCGCCGTTCTCAACCGCAGCGGGCGGTGGAGAGCCCGGCCCCGAGGCGCACGCCCCTAGGCGGGCAGGGCAGCGCGGCACGGCGCAGCGCCGGGGCGGGCGGGCAGGCGGGGAGGGAGCGAGCGAGCGCTCGGCCGCGGCAGCCCGGGCTCTCCCAAGCACCGGACTGGAGTTCCACACGACGAGGAACGGGAGGGGAGGAGGAGAGGATTCTCACTCACCTGGCACTCGTTTCCTCTCTGCCACCCCTCTACACCTCACGTTTCCCAGGCAACAGTCCCAGGGTTGGCCCAGGCCCGCGCGAGGGCAAGGTGAGCCCAAGGTCCCCTGACCTTGGACAAAGACTTAGCCTCCACACAGCCATCTCAGCCCAGGTATCTCAGGACCTTAATTTCTTTCCTTCTCAGTAACAAAGAGCCAAAACCACCCAGAATCAGTTAATTTTTCACTTGGGACAACCATAGTAGCCCTTAATACACATTCAGTGCCCCTAACACTTTAGGCAACTCCAAAACCACTTCACTAGATGGTTACCCACCCAGAACTCTGACCTTACCACAACCCCTGTGACCAGGCTCACACCAGAACCTGGCCCCTGCGCTGAGCTGGAAGACGGTGGGGGTCACGCTCTCCTCTTACCAATTCATGAGTGGTCCAGATCAAGGATCACTCATTACTGACCAACAGATGCCACATCAGGAGTCATCATTAGCAAGCCATAATGGCAGACAGTAGAAGTTAAACGATACTAGGAATAAGGTTTCTAGGCCCCATGCATAACATGCTTTTAAGTGTCAAGCTTCAAAAAAAACTACCTTCAACTGCTTTGTACTTCCCTTCCAAGTCTGCAGCCACACGCCTTTCAGTGATGGCAGTAAGGTTAGAAAACAGTAAACAGGTGAAAGTGAAGTGAAAAATCTAACTCAAATGGAAAAAAAGCCCAAGGCTGTGGAGGAAATTCACCCCCAGGATGGCTTAAAGTACATTACAATAATAAATTAGAAAAACAAAAGTCAGACCGAAGAAAGCAGCAGTCAAAAGCTACTTGGGTGCTCCCCAAACAAGCACCACAGATCCAGACAGCAGGACACAGGCAGACTGAGCTCGTCAGGAGCATCTCTGGGTGGGAGGTGATGTTCTCACACCGGATGACCCAAGAATAAAGGACACTTTGGGTTGCAGCTATTTGACACATGGTTTTAGCTAAGACACTGGGATCCTGCGACACACAGGGTGAACTGCTGATATAACTCACATCCTCAGATACAATGGACCCTGTTGTGTTTAACACTGAGTAATTAACATTTACTGTTAGTCTTTGCTCCACTCACACAGCAGAACCTTGATCAAGACAAACTGCAAAATCAGCCCTGTAGGAAAAGCCCATTCTGAATGGCCCCACGTGAGCTCACACCTGACCATCCTGAGAAGTTTCAGGTTCATGGGAAACGCTAGATCACTGCCACAGAATGGTTGCAGATTTTTCCATGTCTGTAACATCAAAAAGGTCACAGAATCACAGACTGGTCTGCGTTGAAAGGGACCCCAAGGATCACATAGTTCCAAATCCCCTGCACCAGTCAGGGCCACCAACCTCCAGGCCTGGAGCTACACAAGGTTGCCAAGGGTCCCATCCAACCTGGCCTTGAACACCCCCAGGGACAGGGCACCCACCCCCTCTCTGCGCAGCCCCTCACCACTCTCTCTGTAAAGAATTTCCCCCTAATATCGAATCTAAGCCTCCCCTCCTTCAGCTTTCAGCCCATTCCCCCTTGTCCTGCCAGTCTCTGCCCTTTGAACAAGCTGATTCCCCTCCTGTTTCTCTGCTCCCTTCAGGTGCTGATAGGCTGCAATGAGGTCCCCCCACAGCCTTCTCTTCTCCAGGCTGACCAAGCCCAGCTCCCTCAGCCTCTCTGCACAGTGGAGGTGCTCCAGCCCTCTGAGCATCTTCACAGCCTCCTCTGACCCCTCTCCAACAGTTCTACATCCGTCTACCCCCAATAAGTATTTCTAATGAAAGAAATAAAATGGGGGTGTGGGGGGGTACCTGTTATGACACAGGGGTGTAACGGGAAACACAGTCACGCTTTTAGAAAGGCACGGACGTTACTCAGTGCCCCCCCCCCCCCCCCCCCCCCAGGCAGCGCAGTCCGCCGGCCCCCAGTCCCGGCCGCGTCCCCAGCCGGATCCGTGCCGCACTTTCCAGCGCGCCGCTCCGGGGAAGCGGGCTGGCTCCCCCGGATCCGAGCCAGCCATTCCTCATCCTCCCGGGATGACAGACCCCTTCGGAAGAGCTACTTTTAAGCGCATTCCTTCAACCCTCTCCGGAGCATTCTCCCCACCTCTCCTCCCCTCCCCTCCCCTCCCCGGGCCGAGCTTCCCCCCACCGGGCAGCTGCCCGGGCCCTTGCCAGCCCCAGGAGGGCCGTGCTCCGGCCCTCGGGACAGGCACCGCGGTGCCGGAGGGAGGTAGCGACGGGGAGCATCGGGTCGGGAGCCTCCAACAGCTCTTCTGCAGGGACTGGTTGTGCATCATAGTCGGAGGTCGCTCTGCTGCTCGGGCTGACTACTCACTGCAACTTACTGCCCTGCACCTTCTTGTAAGGGCAGCTGTAAGATAGACTTCTCCTAAGGCAAAGATAGTGCAAAGACCATCGTGTGCAGAGACAATCATCTGCAGGGCCTCTCAGCGCTCCCTTCCTCCAGCTTCAAGAGCTCTGTCATTAGTTCACCATCAGTATCAGCTATTTCGGAGCGGGGACATAATTCCCAGGGTGAGGGATTCCATTTTTGATACTCTGTAGGAGCTCCAGAAGTACCAGAGAGGCCCTATGCCATGCCATAACTCAAGGGTTCCTACCCCTCTGCGCCCGCCCCAGCTGGGCTGAGATCCAGGAGATCTGAGCACCAGCACCGCATTCCCTCCTGCCCTACTTCTCCTCCCATGTGCAATTAGCCCAGATCCGGTCCCAGAACAGGAGAAGTCCCTCGGGCTGCGTGACGGAGAGCAGCCAGAAGCTACAGCAGCCAACCCAAACAACTCATTTGGCTTAAAGCCTTACACCCTGTGTCCTGAAGGGCCCTCGGCGGCAGCTCCCCGTTACCTTTCATTGTGCAGCCAGGGCTGCAAGCACAGGGCATCATGGATACACACAGTAAACACGGGGATGCACCAAGAGGACCTGACAACTCCAGTTTATACCCCTCCCAGCTCAAGAATTGCCAATTGCTGCGCTACCCTCTGCCAAGCAGACAACATGCGTCCGCAACGCTGCGCTCGTTGGCTTGCCATCCCTTCAAGACAGTCACACAGAAGAGCAGTACCACATAAATCCCCACCCAACATCACCATTCAAGCAGTCACGTTGGCCACTTCCCAGCCTACTGCTGAGGTCAAGCCTATCTATGCTACTCTAAAGATCTTCATCAGCAACAAAACCAAACCCCAGCGCATCTCTAGAGGCCACGTAAAGCCATTTGTGCATGATGCTGGCTCATCTCACAACATTGCCAGCAAACAAGAAACACTCTACAGTCTCCCAAGTTTCCAGCAACAAAAGCAAAGCATTTCTTTTAATCGACAGGGTGAGACACGGATGTCTCAAAGGCACCTTTTAAAATGCTTCAAGCAATCTTCATGTGGCCTTCTGCCTCACAGAGCCTGCTTTGCTTTAAGACCACAGTGCTGCAGTACCAGCTGCATCTGTAGCATGACCCTGTGCAGCACGAAAAGGAAGCCTCAAATTAAATACTCAAATATATACAACAAGACAGGGAGAAAATGCTATTGATCAAAAAAAGCAAACTGGGGGCCCCTTGAATGCACCATTCGCTGCTTCCCAAACTGAATTACACTCTGAGTCAAGTTTCACATCACTGCTGACTGGGTCAGTGACTGCTGAACACGAACAACAGTGGAGACAACCACGCTGGGAGAAGCTTTACTGCTTTCTCCAACAGCTGTGAAGTTCACTCCAGCCAACCGATGCCATCAGTACTGACTTTGTAAAGCAATGACTGCTTAAATCATTAAAAGTAGACATAAAATAGGCACTGCCATTTCTCTTTTCCCAAGAGCTCTTTGTAATAAGACTCTTAGATCTAAAATTCTTGAATTGCTTGTTCTTCACTCCTTACAAGAATTTCACATCCTGACGGTAGGTTCAACGCAATCACTGTTCAAATGTAGAAGTCCAGACAGTGAGAAACACATGGGCTCCCTGGTATAAAAAAAAGACAGGGATCTCCTGGAGAGAGTCCAGTGAAGGGCAAAGAAGATGATTAAAAGACTGGAGCATCTCCCCTATGGGGATAGGCTGAAAGAACTGGAGCTGTTCAGCCTGGAGAAAAGAAGCCTGAGAGGGGATCTGATCAATATTTATCAATATCTGAAGTGTGGGACACAGGGGGAAATGGCCAGCCTCTTCTCAGTGTCTGTGGGGACAGGACAAGGGGAGATGGCTTCAAGTTGGAGCACAGGGAGTTCCACACCAATCTGGGGAAGAACTTCACAGTGAGGGTGAGGGAGCCCTGGGACAGGCTGCCCAGGGGTTTGTGGAGTCTCCTTCTCTGGAGATATTCCAAACCCACCTGGATGCTGACCTGTGGGACCTGTCCTTAGGGACCCTGCTTTGGCAGGGGGGTTGGACCTGATGATCTCTGGAGGTGCTTTCCAACCCCTATGATTCTGTGATCTGCAGGCTCTGAGCATTAAAATATCAACCCTGAGACAGCCATACAAGGTCAGCCTGTTTTCCCAACAGCTTTAGGGGTCCATGATGCTGCTTGATTAATATGCCTGCGCTTTGCTTCTTGTTGGCCAACTGCTAGTCATTCAAGTCCTCACTGCTCTCAGTTATTTTGAGGAACAGCAGACCCAAACTTAACAGCTTTGCATGCTGCAGGTTAAACACCACACACACAGCATCGTTCCAGGTAGTTGTTTCTTTATCAGACCGCTTGTGGAAGGGGAAATTAGGTCACCTGAACAGTTCTTGCACTAATTCAGATGAGATTTCACTCTTCTCTTCTAGAGACACTGCGCTCCATCCGCTGTTTGTCGGTACAGATCAGCGTTCAACAAGGAGACAAGAGAAGGCATCTGGACGAGAACAACATTGTGCTGGAGGGTACCAGCAATTCAGAGACCAAACTCAAGGGCTCTCTCCAGCCACAGGGTTTACATTAAGGCATTGAGCTGTGCTCTTCTTCTGTCACTATGCGCTTGTCCGCTGAAACAGGCCTGAACTCACTGCGGGCAATTCTTCACTAAGACAAAGAATAGAGACATCTCACAACACCACAGAGAGAAGGAGCTACCCTCAAGAAGCCAGCATTTGCCAGCAATAATGATCTCACTGTCCATGAAATCACATTCCCGTCCTAAAACCACAGGATGCTGAGCAGGAAAGGGGATAAGGGTGATGGGATGTGCAGGAAAAACACAACACCATCATTTGGCTCTCACCAGGAGAGAAATAAAGTGTTTGCACGTCTGTTTTTAAGGAAAACTGAGGATGCAGCAAGCTTGTTCAAAGCCCTTAGGACTTAAAAACACACCTCCATGCACTGCAGAGGAAAAACTCAGGGTGCTTTCAAATTTCAGAGGGCTGCCCGCCCCACTGGGGAAGGAGACACATCTCACTGCCAGGTGGGATCATCCAATACTTCTCCTTTTAATTAAATGCAGGTTTTACAAATTCCTTTCATATAAGTTGCTGCTGTCTATGTACTCAATAGCCTAGAAGGCTCACATTTCATGAGAATGTTATAGTATAAATTCAATAATGAAATCTTTAATTAAGATGTATGAGACAAAGACAGGAGGGGGGGAATGGGAAAGAGTTAAATCAATTACAATTATTTATTTTTAACCATGGTACATGCTAAAGGTAGATTTTTAAAAATTCTCTTATTGGACAGCTTCAAGCAAATTCCAAAGTACATATAATTTCTGATGCCCAAGTGTGGCAGATTTCATCACCGTTTTACTTAATAGACCCCCCCCCCCATTTTTAAAAAGAGGAAAAAACCCACAAAAAGTCCTCATTTTTTCTGCATGACTGAAATTATCCTTCTGATTTCTGCCCTCAAGCTGACAGAGCCATTACAATTAATATGTTGTGCCTATCCATCTGCTTCTCTTCAGCTTAAAACTAAACCGAAATACCCGGTTGCAGCTAGATTTCCACTGAAATACATAGGCTAGTCCTAAAGTACCTTCTCACTAAACAAACAGGCATCCAGGGAATTACACCTGCAAGATTCATCTTCCCATTTTAAGCCTTTTTTTTTTTTTTTAGATCACATCATCTGAGAGATGAGTGGCAGCCTTTTGCTGCTACAGAACTTCGCTGGTAAAACCAATAAACTATCTGTAGAAACAACTTCCCCCCATCCCTCTCCCCATCAATACCTTCAGGTAAGACACTGGAGCCTGCAGTACCTCTGTCCCAACAGCTGCATGGTGGTTCTTCACCCAGTAAACCTGCCTGGTGAAGGTGGCACAGCCATGGGTGAACCAGACCAGTGTACAACACCAAAGCCAATCACTATGGGCCTTTATACACGAGTGTTATAACTGAGGCAGCAAGCAGAAATGTAGATCATCATCATCATCCTGAGACACTCAGAGCTGCTAGAAATTGGCCCTGCCCCTGCGGTGTTAATACTGGGGGCTCTGGAGTTTCCTCCTTTGGAGGAAGACCAAGAGGTCCCACCACTCTTTGCAGTCCCACACTCAACTTGGCCACATGATCCCAAAATCCAGTTCACTTCCACATCAGCAGAATAGAATCGAAGCAGCCCTGTGCTGCAAGACGGGTATCTCACCCAATAATAAACGTAGAGACTCATCTACCAGGGAGACCAATGTACCAGGGGGGCCAAGGTTGGCCCTTGGAAATAAAGAGAGGCTTGTGGCACGGGCACAGCTTTCCACCCCCTTTGTACAGCTTTAGAAAGGGAGGGCTGGCTTTCACTCAAACAGAAGCCTACCCCAGAGGTACACACGTACGCTGCATACGTAACAAATACACCACATATATATATATATCTATCTATCTCAAGTGCATCTGCGTGCTGAGCACCCGGCCCTGTAATGGGCTTACACAAGCCCATCCTCAGAGTCAGTACAAAAGCAGATGGAAGCTGCCCGGAGCTCTCACCCCCGGGATGCCAGGCACAGGACTGGTTGAAACGTCCGCGTAGAGCCGCTCCGTAACTAAACGGGCTGTGACGTCCACAGCAGCTTTTAGCACTCCCTGAAACTCCTTTAAGCTGCTGTTTTGAGACATGTAGCACAGCAGTGAGATCACATCCCGTGCAATCAGGGGAGCAGCAGCCGTGTTTTCAAGCTGTCCCGGAGCTAAGCAGCCAGGAGGGGTTAGCAAATACAAAGATGATGGGTTTGGGCAGGTACTTCTCTAAAAACCACAGTGACCCCAGGGGCACTCAAGTGCCTAAAACAGAGTGGTAATGAGAGCAATGCAAACCTACCCAGGTTCTGCTCAAAGCCTTTATTTACCCAGCAGCTACACCTGCATGCCGACCTGTAGCTTTACAGCTCCACCGCGCTCTGGGGTGTTATATCAAACAAGCCTCTTTCTCCACAACAGCCCTCCTTCTCCACAACAGCCCTCTTTCTCCTTTGGCTTCAGCAAGTCACACAATGCAGCACAACTGTGTGTGTCTAGCCTGGAGGAGAGGGGTGACCTTATTAATGTTTATAAATACATAAAAGGTGAGAGTCAGGAGGATGAAGCCAGGAGTGATGGAGCCAGGAGTGATGGAGCCAGTGATAGGATAAGGGGCAAGGGGTGCAAGCTAGAGCAGGGGAAGTTCCATGTGAATGTCTGGAGGAATGTTGTCCCTGTGAGGGTGACAGAGGGCTGGGACAGGCTGCCCAGAGTAGCTGTGAGGTCTCCTTCTCTGGAGACATTCAAACCTGCCTGGATGTGTTCCTGTGTGATTTAGTCTGGGTGATCCTGCTCTGGCAGGGGGGTTGGACTAGATGATCTTTCAAGGTCCCTTCCAACTCCTAACGTTCTGTGATTCTGCATGTCAGACACAGGATCACTCATGCTGCCATCTCAGCGTGTATCTCAGCGTGCTCCATGTACAGCCAGCATGGCAAACACAATCACTGCCACGTATTTGGTAGAAGGACAAGGAAGGGGAGAATGAATGCCTGGAATTAGACCCAGATTTAATGCAGTGGTAGGTACACAGTTGTCTGTATGTCCAAACTACTAACAGGCCTGGGAGCCTGCCAGAGTCAACTCGTTAGAAATAATGCAGGGCACAAGAAGCTTAAAGCAGGACAGGGAAGAAAGAAGAACGTCTCAGAGACCTCTGGCATCTTTGGCTCACACAGGACCATCCATCAGGCATCCAAAGAGAGTATGGGCACATGACCACACTTCTGCTGGTCCTTCCTGCTCTACCAAGGACTGCTGCCAGATGGAAAGGAGCTGACAGTGCCCTGGCTGGATCCCCAGCATCAGCCATTAGGACCCACTTTCCTGCCACCTTTTCAGCTCATACAGCACTCAGGCCTCTGTCCCAGCACACATTGAGCACATGGTCCACTCCTCTCCTGTATCAGTCCTCTCAACAGCACAGCAAGGTTAGAGGCAAAAAAGAAACCAAGAAACCAAGGTACAGGTAGGTGTTTGTGCTGTGACAATGTCCTCCAGCACAGGAGACCCCAGCTCACACCACAGTGAGATATAATTATTTTTCCCCCACACACACAGATCTTAAAGATGCTGCAGGACCAATTCTGCATCGTAGGCGTTAAAACGGCACAGTACAGTGGCCAAATTTCAAGTCCTTATTACACCAAAGGCACAATGACACCAGAAAGCAGCTGAAGAAACCTAAGGGACTCAACCCTTTCCTCCCCCATTTGCAGGGCTTCAGCAGGTGATGGGTGGCAGGGAGGAGGCAGAGAGTTCAAACAAGCTTGTCAGATGGAAAATGCTATTAAATACCAGCATTCCCAACACATTTAGGTATGTTCAGTCTGTCTCTAAGCAATAGGCAAAGATACACTTAAACATGAGATTAAAGCCTGAAGAACAGTATTTTCCATTGATGAAAGACATTCCTTACCACAATGATGGCTTCAGTCCCACACTCTGACTGGGCTGGCCCTGCGTGGAGCGGACAAGAGGGAATTGGCTGAGGCTAAAGGAGGGAAGGTTCAGACCAGATACTGGGGAAGTTCTTTACAGAGAGAGTGGTGAGGGGCTGGAACAGGCTGCCCAGAGAGGGGGTGGCTGCCCTGCCCCTGGGGGTGTTCAAGGCCAGGTTGGATGGGGGTGTGGACAACCTTGTGTAGCTCCAGGCCTGGAGGTTGGTGTCCCTGCCTGTGGCAGGGGGGTTGAAAGTCTGTGGTCCTTGGGGTCCCTTCCAACCCAAACCAGACTGTGATTCTATGATCCTTACAGGTGCCTTCCAGCTCAGGAGATGATATATATCTCAAAGCTCATAAAAGCATATACATTTAGATGTCTCAATGCAGGAGAAGAATAGATGTTCTCCCTTACAGATGCACCACCTCACATTCTATATTTTACAGTGCACTGCTGGTAAGAAGCATCACCACAGACAATGTGGCTATTATTTGAAGACTCATCTTGTACCACTTGAGAAGATCTGCTTGAAACAGAAGCACTTACTAACTCAGAGGCCATGAGGGAACGCAGTTCTACACATGAATTTTGATTAGGACTAGCACTGAGAGGACAAGCTAGTTGCTGAAGCCAGCCCTTTCACCACACACAAGACTATAAAATGTGCTATTCCCACCCCGTCCTTGGCTCCTGCTCTTGTTGTCTGCCTTCATTCAAATGGTTTCCATGCCATTTCATTAGCAGGATAGGAAAATTAACACCATTTTCTAACATGTAGGGGGGAAAAAGGGAAAAAAGAAAAAAAAAAAAGGGGTGTGTGTGTGGAAAATTCACTTCCTTGCTTCTGCTGTTGTAGCTCCAAAGCTAAGCAAGGCCAGCTGCTCAGGAAATACCACTGTAATGAACGCATTATTGAACGTGGAAGCATCAGTCGAGATTCCTGTCAAAACTTTCACGTGCTGCAAACGGGCTAGCGATCAAAGGGCTCTTCTGAAATCCTTCTTAGCCATGTTTAACAGCTTCATCTTTCCAAATTCAGGCAACAGGATCAAAATGACTTTGAAATACATCACACCCACAAGATCTAGAGTAATTTCAATTGGAAGCCAGGAGCTGCTACTCCTCGCTAACACCCAACGCTACTGTTTGCTAGATGCTGCATTTACTCCAGACCAAGCAAGGGAAGAAAAGTTGTCACTAGAAAGGACTTCCTTTCAAATAGCAAAGCCCATCAGTTGGCAACACTCAAAAGGCATTAACTGGAGAGCTGGGCTGGGAAAAATCTAATGAAGTTCAACAAGAGCAAGTGTAAAGTCTTGCACCTGGGGAGGAACAACCGACTTTATCAGTACAGGCTGGGGATGAGCTGCTGGAGAAGAGCTCTGTGGAGAAGGACCTGGGGGTCCTGGTTGATGACAGGTTGGCCATGAGCCAGCAGTGTGACCTGGGGGCTAAGAGAGCAAATGGGATCCTGGGGGGCATCAGGAAGAGTGTGTCCAGCAGGTCGAAGGAAGTGATCCTCCCCCTCTACTCTGCCCTGGTCAGGCCCCACCTGGAGGATTGTGTCCAGTTCTGGGCTCCCTGGGATAAAAAAGACAGGGACCTTCTGGAGAGAGTCCAGAGAAGGGCAAAGAAGATGATTAGGGGCCTGGAGCATCTCCCCTATGAGGAAAGGCTGAGTGAGCTGGGGCTGTTCAGCCTGGAGAAAAGAAGACTTAGGGGGGACCTAATTAGTGTTTATAAATATCTTAGACTTGGGATGCAGGGGGAATTGGCCAGCCCCTTTTCAGTGTCTGTGGGGACAGGACAAGGGGCAATGGCTGCAAGTTGGAGCACAGGAAGTTCCACACCAACATGGGGAAGAACTTTTCCCCAGTGAGGGTGAGGGAGCCCTGGGACAGGCTGCCCAGGGGGTGTGGAGTCTCCTTCTCTGGAGAGATTCAAGTCTCATCTGGATGCCTGTCTATGCAATATGAGATAGGGAGCTGCTTTGGCAGGGGGGTTGGACCCGATGATCTCTTGAGGTCCCTTCCAATCCCCTAAGATTCTGTGATTCTCTGATTTTACAGGGCAGCATCTGCCTATGTTTTAAATAAGTAATATTATAGAGGTTTCAATCAGCTGACAGTGCTGAACAATTCTGTGATGACCAAGTTCCTACAGCTGCTGATGTCTCTCTGTTACAGCTGGGATGAAGAAATTTCCCTGAAATTTTTTTACCTGTTTTTTTGGTGGGTTTTTTAATGTGACAAATACTGCCATCAGTGTTACAAGGAGAAAATTATGGGTAGATATAGCATTTACAGCTATTGCATGGCAAGGTGGAAGACCAAATAGGGATTTTCTTGGAGGTAGACACCAAAAACACAAGGCACAGCTGAAATACCCACTGGATATTGGGAGAACAGAACAAAAACAACCACCAAACACCATAACAACACCACAGTTCCTCATGGTAGCTGTTGATCAGAGCAGATAGCTGAGAAGTTGTAAAGCCTCCGTGCTCCAAGGTGGCCCTGCTTTTCATGGGGCCAGACCCAGGAACTCCAGGAACTGACTGCTCCTGTGGTATGACTGAAATACCAGGTTTCACATGCGCTGTACTGGCTTGCTTAGGGTACCACTTCTGGCTTTCATGCTGCTGTGCCACTTGGAAGGAAGCACCACTAGCAAGTCTGTTCTTTCTTGCATGAGCAGATGGATTGTAGCTGGTGACTCAGCTTCTTCTCCAAGCACATCATTGGGATTCCTGCTATTTCCCCCAAAAGAGCCTTTTTGTTGTCTTACAAGATCCTACAAGTCTAGCACACAAAGTAGAGTCCTGCAAATTACACAATCCTTTGTTACTAACCTGAAGTAACAACTGAGCTTTCTATTTTTCTCCCAATTGCACCAGCCATATTGCATTACCATCTACTGGAATTTACTTCCAGAATATTTCATTTTACAGTGTCTGAAGTTTTAAATCTATTTAGTATCTGGTATCTTGCCTGGTTAGTTACTCAAGTGTTCCTAGGAAAGTTACCCCCCTCCTTCAAAAACCATAAAAAAACCCATCCAAGATGTAGTGCATTGAGAAAAACAACCAATCCACAGTATGGAATCACAGAATCATTAAGGCTGGAAAAGACCTCCAAAATCATCTAGTCCAACCATCTCCCCCTGCTCCTGCTCCCCCTATTACTTACTAACCCATGTCCTTAAGTACCTCATGCAGCCTTTCCTTGAACACACCAAGAGACAGTGACTCCATCACCTCCCTGGGCAACCTGTTCCAATGCCCAACCACTCTTTCAGAGAAGAAATTTCTCCTCATTTCTAACCTGAGCCTCCCCTGGGGCAACTGGCAGCCATTCCCTCTTGTTCTGTCTCTGGTTTTCTGTGAGAAGAGGCTGAGCTCCAGCTCCCCACAACCTCCTGTCAGGTAATTGTAGAGAGCAAGGAGGTCTCCCCTGAGCCTCATCTTCAGACTAAATTCAAGTCCCTTAACTGTTCCTCATCAGACTTGTGTTCCAGTCCCTCACCAGCTTCATCACCCTTGTCTGGACACACGCCAGGGACTCGATGTCTGTCTTGTAGTGAGGGGTATATTGAACAGAAACAGTACCCTGAAGCACCTACCATCTCCTCACCAAGAAGACGAGAACAAAGCAATACTCAAGAGCCTTCACTACCCTCTACTGCCTCAATCCAAGTGTTTTCTACAAGCAATGACACTGACTTCACACAGATAAGGGCATTGCAAGCCCTGACACTGCACTACATGTTGATGCTTTCTCTGGTTGCTCTTGAGATGTTAAAACCCATCTATATTCAAGGAAACAGCTAAATGAGCAGGTGGAGATTTCTTTCTTTCACAGACCACCTGTGTTTAAAGGGATATATCCACTTTCTAATCGCAGAAGCTTGATGAAGTAGCAGGTAAAGAGCAGCTTACATAAGGACAGTTTCTATACATATGCTAAGATACTTGACTCCCCTAAACAACAATTAAAGCCCCATGAGAACCAGAGTATCCAACACACCTGAACATGGAAGTCAAATAATCCTGGCAACACAGGTAATACCAAGAAAACATTGTCTTCTTCTATTATTTTCTATTATTATTATTATTTCTATTATTATTACAGAGTTTTATGTTTAGGGACCAAAGGTGAATTTCATTTATGTCATGTGAAGGTCTTCAATCTCTCCAAGAAGAGTAACACAGAAGCATTATCCAGAAAAATTCCACCTCTACACTTTCACTCCAAAAAAAGAGCCTGTGTGTAAGGCAGTGCAGTGGAGAGCAGATCTCCACCTTCACCCACAGCGGTCCTTCCATCAATGGCACCGCAAGGAAAGCCGAGCAGATGCACAGAGAGCTCCACATCACCACGTGTGGATGCTTCAGCACAAGCTTCTGCAACTGCCTCTTCAGACTGATTCAGGATAACAGATCATGTGTGTGTGTGTGTGTGTGTGTGTGTGTGTGTGCGTTGCTGACAAATGCTTCACTTGATACACCTGACTGTATCAAGGACAGCTCAAGCTATCCTTCCCATACATTCTGCTCTACAACAGCTTTGTCACAGTAAGAATTATCTAAGTATAATTTCTTCATGGAAAGAATGGTCAGGCATGGGACCAGGCTGCCCAGAGAGGTGGTGGACTCTGGTGCGCACCAGAGGATGGATGACCCTAGATAGATTTAAGAGATGGGTAGATGAGATGCTCAGGGATATGGCTTAGTAGAGGACAGGTGTGGTTGGACTTGATCTCAAAGGTCTTTTCCAACCTAGTGATTCCGTCTTAAGTTAGGAAGCTGGCATAGAACAAGCTGTGTGAGCCAGAGTCCTGAAGGTCCTGGCATGCACAAGAAAATTAAAGTGACCAGAGGGTTTGAAGCTGAACACTGAAAGGCTGGTTTTAAATTGAGATCAGGCAGAGCAGATAAAAGCTGAAGAGATAATGCCTTCCTGAGTACAGAGAGTGTGATACGTGGAAAATCCATTCAAGAATTCAAGGCTTGTCCACTTGGTAAAACAATGAATGGCTTTATTGTCCCTGCCCTTCTTATCAGGAAAGGATTTTCAAGTATGCTCCTTCAACTTCCACTATGGCCTTTATGTCCAAGTTAAACAGTTGGCTGTTGGCATTTGTGACAAAGAAAACCAACCTCTACTGACTCCAAGGAAAGTCTTAATGGGATGATTTGCACCCTCTTGATTCTAATTATGACTTTGTACAAGTATTAAATCATACACCCCTAGGTGTATGCTGGCACTAGGACTCCTGTTGATTATTATACAGCCAAAATCCCTTACAATAAGGCATGGAGGCAGTCAGGAGCTTAGCACTTCCACATTAAACATGATTTCACCAGGGAGTGCCCCAAGATGCAGTCCTAGTAAACACTCAGTACCTACTGCTGACCCAAATATGCTGCATGCTACTCTGTGTCTTATGCCCTCACTCCCATACTGATCTCCAACTGCATGGCCCATCTCCATCAATACTTAATAGGTGATGCTCTTTTATTAATATGCTTACTATAAAAAGTGGTTTTGACAGTCATACCATAAAACACGTGGGAAGTAATCCCACTAACACACCTTGAGACTACAAGACTACAACAACTCAGCCAAGACTGCCTGTGAACTTCATATCCAGCACATAGGGACTAGGAGAGAGTCACATAAATCATGGCAGGAGGTGGACAAAGCAAACTGGTACTGCTTGGCAGTGGAAGCAGCACTTGCTAACATGCACTTAATGCAACCCAGCTGGAAGCAAGCAAGTTCTTCTAACCCTCATTTGATACCTCATGAACCTCCTGTCACAGGGTATTAGGCTGAGTTAGGGTTGTTCAGCCTGGAGAAGTCTCCAGGAGGACCTTATAGCACCTTCCAGTACCTGAAAGGTGCTGAGGAAGAACTGTTTCTGAGGATATGGAGCGATAGCGTGAAGGGTGATGGTTTTAAACTCAAAATGGGAGGATTTAGGTTGGATATTAGGAAGAAGTTCTCTGATATGAGCATGGTGGATCACTGGGACAGGTTACCCAGAGAGGTGGGGCAGGCTCATCCCTGGAAACACTCAAGGTCAGGCTTGATAGGGCTCTGAGCAACCTGATGTAATGAAGATAATTCCTGCTTGTTGCAAGGGGTAGGACTAGATGGCCTGTAAAAGGTCCTTTCCAACCTTACACATTCTATGGTTCTATGAATTTATGAGAATTCAGCAAATATTATTAATGGTTTGAAGTTGCATTGGGGAACTTGAGGTTGCTTATTATGAAAAATTTCTTTACTGCAAGGGTAATGAGAATACAGAGGGCTGCCAACTGCACCTTGGTAAAAAGGACTTCAGTGCTAAATTTGTGTACCCACATTAGACCTTCCCTGGTAATTTCTGCAACAGCCACTGTGTGCTTTGTTATGAAGAACCCAAATTAAACCCAGCTTTGCAACTAATATCAAAGAACATAAGTCACACAAGCGTGAAGAGGAACTGGCTTATCTAAAATTTGGGTATTACACCCAGGTTAGCAACTGCAGTTCCTCTCACTGGAGAGCTGGCCAACGGGCACAATAACCACATGAATTCATCAGAATTCAAAAAGCTGTGGGTCAAGTTACCCAAACCAGGCAATGTAACTTCCATCTTCATAGAATCATAGAATGCACTGGGTTGGCAGGGATCTCTAAACCCCCTGCAGTAAACAGGGACACTTTTATGCTCAGAGCCCCATCAAGCCCAACCCTGAATGTCTCCAGGGATGGGGCCTCTACCACCTCTCTGGACAACCCGTGCCAGGGATCCACCACCCTCATATTGAAGAGCTTTTTCCTAATATCCAACCTAAATCTCCCCTTTTCTAGTTTAAAACCCTCTCTCCCTGTCCTACTGCTCCATGCCCTTGTGAACAGGGCATGAGTTTGATGGGAAACATGAATTTAGTGGGAAACAGGACAGAGATCACACTGAAGGCAGATAGACACCTGCAATAGGTGAGGAGGCAGGGATGTTGAGCGTAGGGTGCAGAAGGACAAGGACCAGCCAGCTAGTTCACTTCCACATCAGCAGAATCAAAGCAGCCCTGTGCTGCAAGACAGGGATTTTGCCCAGTAATAGATGTAGAGACTCATCTACCAGGGAGAGCCCAATGTACCAGGTGGGTCGAGACTGGCCCTTGGAAATAAAGGAACCATAATGCATCACTGGACCTTCAGCCATGGTCAAAAGCCAATTAGTATTTGTCAACTAAGCTGGAAAGGTACATGGTGAAGGCAGCCATGGCTTTTCCTGGAGCAACCAGGAAGAACCACCTGATGGCTGTGGCAGCAAAGGCCATGCAATCACTAGGCCATCTTCCTTTCCTTACCTCCAGCTACTCTCAGAGGAGATTAAGATCACATCCAAAGAAGTCAGGAAAACAAGAGACAGCTACCTTAGCAATTCTTCCTTTTCAAAGTCTAAGGCTCAGACCCACATCCCAGCAAAAGCATTACTGACTGCTTACCTGGGCTTCATTCCTCCTCCAGTCTCAGTCTTTTTGTGTGTTCCTGTTTCTGTAACAGGTGAAAGAGGAAAGATATCCCACCCAAAGCAGCTTTCCACTCTGCAGATACGCAAAACACCAGCGCTGGGGCGGGGGGCGGGGCACAGAGGAGGGCTGGAGGAGAGAGAGAGTGCTTCCAGGATGCTGCATCAACCCCAAGTAATGTTTCCTTCCAGCTGCAGGTCACAAAGTATTCTTTATATAAATGTTAAACCCCTTGATCTGACCTTGCTTTTGCATGAGGCTAGACTAGATGACATCCTGAGGTCTCTTCTAACCTGAGTTTTCCTACAATGCATAGGCAAAGGTGTGAAAACAGGTCAGAGTTTTGCTATTTTACATTTTATACTAAAAAAACCCTCAAAAATTATTAATATCTATATATTGAAAGGAAAACTTAGCTCATATCTACCCCTTTCCTAACTTTCTGCATGGTGTAACAGAGCAACGCTCCACATCTCCTCCTCCCCTGGCTAAGGGAACTACTTCTACATTCACATTAGGTAGAAGCACCTCCACACCCTTCCACGTTCCAAGACAAATGCATTTCACATTTTTCCCACTAGCTGGTCTGCAACAAAAGGTCCTCAGGCATTACTCAAGAATGTTTTCTCCCATTTCTGGATCATCATGTTAAATTCCAGTATATCGAACTTAAGGTCATTGCCTATTAAGGCAAAGAGGCTGCAGAACTATGAATTATCTTCTCCATCAGCTTTGTGGTTACCACCCTACTGCTTGCAAAGTATTAGCAGAAAGAAACAGCCACTGAAGCAGAAGGAATACTCCATTACTGAATCATTAAGAATCCATCGAACGCCCTTGCACCTACCAGTGATGTCTTTAAAGAAAAAAATAAAATAAAAAGGAGAAAACCTAGAACACCACCACCCAAAAACATCAAGCACCCTTGTCTTCAGTAAATTCAAGAATATGAGCATTGCAACAGATGATCAGCACTGCAGAAAGCATTTCAAGAGAGATTTGCAGCCCTAACAAGCACACACACACACTGGATGACAGTTCAAATATAAAGAAAAAAAAAAAAGACTATTCATAACATGAACATCTCACATGGGGAAAAAAAAAAAATATCTTTAAAGCCATGGTGATATTGCAACAATGTTTCCTGAGGTAATAAAAACCAAAAAAGACTAACTCATATTTTATTTTGGAGGATCAACTACAGAAGAGCCTGTCCAGAGGAGCATTCTGTGCCAAAGACACTAAATGGTCATCTTTAAATATATATTGGAAGCAAAATCGATTAAATGCTTAGTACCAGAACTGAAAAGGCTTTATGTCAAATACCAGAAATCAAGGTGTGGAACTAGAGGTCATTCAATCCTGCCCACGATGTGAGAGGCTGCTAGTTGAGTTCCCACTACCCCCCAGCAAGCCAAGTTCTAGAAAAAGAAGAACTTGCATCCCTTTACCTTTGGAAAAGCATGACTGAATGTCTCTGCTACAGTAACATTTGACCCTAACACCTTCCCAATCTGCACAGATTTTCTCTTCCCCCTACCCAAAGCCAGCTTCCTCTGGCTCTTCAAGACTGAGATTGAACATACATTGTGCCTGACCTTTCTCCACTCCCCTGGGCAGGGACACTGCACCAGGCTGATCTGACACGTAACAGAAGGTATCCCCTTCATGATTGAAAGCAGCCTACCTTGTCTAGTCCCTACTTTTTGTTCACCTATTAAAAACCAACCCTAATTACTTAGCTACACTATTTTCTGCAAAGAAAAAGTCACTGTGGCTCTAAGCTGTGGGTGCGCCCATATGATGGGAGTGATCAAGCTTGCTTCATCACTAGGCTCATAGAACTGTGTCAAAGACTAATCCTACCATAAAAAGCAGTTTCAATTGCATCACACAAGATGCAAGGCCAAGACACAACCCCTTCTTCCCACTGGAGCATTCAGTAAGCCTAGCCTCTGGATGGCCAATACCCCGACACAGGGACTGCCCAGCCTGCTGCATCTCCACATGGAGTTCCATGGCCATTCTCCTTCCCTATTTTCCCCAAGTACTTTCCAAGTAAAACACCAGCTGCCAATCAGCAACACTGCCTTTTGTTTTGTCTCTTTATAGCCTGCCCACACTCAGCAGCTCTAAAGACAAAGCAAGGGCCTTTGCACTCCAGGCAACAAGTTACAAGTTCATGGGATATATTGTGCTCCTCTACCCAATTCAGCCATAATCACACAATGAAAATCAACCCCACGTGACTGACTGGCAGCGCTTTCAAGTCATCAGCCCCCTTGCACAAGTGCTTTTTTTGTCAGAACACCACAAGACCTCCCCCATTTCCAAAGGTGTAGATGAAGTCAAGAGGAGTGACGACAAATCTCAATCACAAACATCACCCCAAGACAGCTTCTGATTACTCACACAGCTCTTCCTACCAAATCAGCTCATCAGACCTACAACTGTTTACCAACTGTTACCATCAAAATCCTATCACTCACATGTTTACGTAGCTGTAGTGGCAAAAAGTTCAGCCTCCCCGTTTCCATGAAGAATTAGCACACATACATAGCTTCATATTCTTTTGCTCTAAAGCCCTGTTAGCATTGGTATATTTGATCTTTCTGTTCTCTTAGTAAACTCTCCTTATCCCAACCCACGGGCCTCTTAGTTTCTTGGGTTTGGAGTTATTTGCCCCTTCCTTTTCCCTTCCCTTGTTCCCCCCCTTTCCCTTTTCTCCTGCTCTTTTACTTTAAGGAGCAGGCAGCTGCGTGGATCTCAGCCCAAGCCGGGGTGAAACCCCGACACCTCTGAAGGTCACCTACTCTGATTCTCACCTACTCTGATACTCAAAGCAGTTCCAAGAATCCACAGCAGGTTGCTGAGGCCCACAGTCACTCAAGTTTTAAATAACTCCAAGAATGGAGATTCCACAGCTGCTCTCAGCAGCTTGTTCCACTGCTTGACCATCCTCACAGTCACAGTTTCTCCTCCGATCTCCTCAGTCTCTCATTCCCCTGCTCATCTGTTGCCTTTTGCCTTGTTGCTGCATGCCTCTGAGCCCAGCTGTACGGTCCCCATGAGTTGCAGACAGCTCTAAGGTCACCCTTACTACTCTCACTCCTGGAAGCATCACACTTCTCCCTGCCACGCTTAACACACCCAGCCCACTCTGTATCCCACCAGAGCTCGTGGGCATCAATCCCTAGCAGCTCTCTGCTAACTCCAGCGTGTCTGTGTGCTTCTTGCACAGGGGAACCCCGAACCAGACACAATTACCCAGATGTCATCTCAGAAGTATGACTAGAGGGAAAGGGTGACCCTTCCTTGACCTTCCAGGTTAATAACCCCAGGGTGCATTTGGCTTTCTTTGCAAGGTAACACTGCCAACTCCCATTCAGCTTGCCCTCCATCCTAGGTCTCACTAACTTGGCTACACAGGTATAGTAGGAGATGATGTCAAAGGATTTCCTAGAAGGCAGCTATACAGCATACACTGCTCCACTGCTGTCCACAGAGCAAACTATGTGATCCCAGGGTGAGGGACAACGTTCTCCTCATAGACCTACCCTGGCTGCTCCCATACAGCTTGTCCTTCATCTGTTTAGAAATGGCTTCCTGGAGAATTTGTTCCATCCCCTTCCCAATGACTGAAATTCAGCTGACTACCCCAGCATTCCCTGGACTCTCCTTCCACGCTTTAAGCATGTACAGCATTTGCTTTTCCCCCATCATCAGGAGCTTCCCCAGTTGCTATCATCTTCTAAGGATGACAAAGTGGCTTTGTTATTACCTGGGTCAGTTCTCAGCCAATGCTCAAACGCATCTTTTCTGACCAGATGTAGGCTGGTGGAGCATCAGTTTCACTATTGCCAAGTAAGCAAGTATTCCTGGGTTTGGCAGTGGAATTTCAGGAACTGAAAGTGCTCTCAAACTCAATACATTTTCAGGAGCTTACAGAACTAGAGTGAAAACTAACAAGTCACTAATCTAAATATTTGCATTCTTTCAATTGTTTAATACAAAGAGTTTGCTCTTCCCAGAGGCCTCAGAATGTCCCACTGATGGAGTAAAAACTGATGCTGACATCTGGCACTTCCATGCATGGAAAATGCATATGCATGCATGTGAAACCCTTTGCTCACAAAGGGTTTAATGCAGGTGCTTAGACACCTAACATACTGTTGTTCCCCTCTGTTTGAAGAGCTCCTGCTTCTGCCAGTACACACGGGTCCTAACTTAAAGTATTATTGAATATGCATAATCCCACTTGAACAGAAAATTATAATCTTGCCCATCTATTGTTTTAAGCACTTATACTCACAATGGAAAGAAAAAACACCCAGCAGTTCTGCATGCATCCATGATTTAACTGTTAGGCAAACAGAACACTAAAGGTTAATCTTGGGACAGGGAAACAGATGTTCAGTCAAAAGGAAATTTTTCTCAAGAGGAGATACCCAGGAAGTTTGTCTTTCCAATCTGCTCCAGCCCACGAAGTTTCCCACCATGCTTATCCAACTGGGAAAAATTATGAATCTGCCTCCAATTTAACCATATATATAGCAGAAAGAACAACTTTGAGGCCTTGAGCACACAACTTTATAAAGTACTTAGGCTGGAATCACGTTAAGCTTACATACTTCCTCTTAACAACATCATTCCTGTGACTTTCATTAGTCTAAAATTTAAGATGCTGAGTTGTTTAAGCTTAAATTATAAGCAGAGCACTCTGGCTTCTAAACCACGTAGCATTTCACAGGCAAGTTAAAATACCACCAGGCTTGCTATGGGTGGGAGAAGTGTGGGAAAAGGTCTTTGTGAAAGGAAGGGGTGGCATTTTCCTTCTTAGCTAGTTATGCGTTTGTTTGCCCAGGTACCTCCAGCTGTCAAGTCAGCCAGCGGTTCCCAAGATGCTTCCAACTCCTAGGAATCCTCTTCACACTGCTGCCAGGATGGCTGAGGTTAGAAGCAACCTCTCCAGAGCATCTGGTCCAAACCTAAGGTTTGTCAGCTACAGCGGGTTGCCCAGCACCATGTAAGCTGGGCTTGAAAATATCCCCACAAGTGGAGATTCTGCCACGTCTCTGGGCAGCCCATTCCACTACTTGACCACTCTCACAGTCAAAAAGTGTTTTCTTTTGTTCAGATGGAAATTCACGTGTTCCAGCACACACCCCATTGCCTCATGTCCCATCAGTGGGCACTAGTGAGAATAGCACACCGCCTCCTTCTTCATTCCCTCCCATCAGATACTTGGGAACACTGACACAACCATCCCCGAGCCTTCACTTCCACAGGCTGAACCCAGAAACACAGAGCTCTCTTTGTTGGAAAGGACCTTTCAGATCAAGTCTAACCATCGCCCTAACCTGCCAAAACCACCACTAACTCCCATCCCTAAGCACTGCATCTACCTGTCTTTTAAATCCCTCCAGGGTCTGTGACCCCATGTCCCTGAGCAGCCCCTTCCAAGGCCTGACAAACCCTCTCTGGGGCAGAAATTTTTCCTAGCATCCAATCTAAACCTCCCCTGGTGCAACTTGAGGCTATTTCCTCTTGTCCTGTCACTTGTCACTACAGAAAAGAGGTCACCCCCCATCTCCCTACAACATCCCTTCACATAGTTGTAGCGAGGTCTCCCCTGAGCCTCTTCTTCCCCAGGCTGAGCAGCCCCTGGTTCCCTCAGATGCTCTTTGTTACAGTCCCAACTCCCGCTGCCTCTCCTTGTATGCAAGATGCTCCAGTCCCTCAATCATCTCTTGGCCCTGCTCCACTCCAGTAAATCCACATCTTGTACCAGGAAGCCCACAACTAATTGTACTACTCCACAGGTGGCCTCACTGGTACTGGATGGAGAGGAAGGATCATCTCTCTGCCTCTTTCAGTCTTCCTTCAGAAAAGGAATGAAATCATGCCCTTCACTCCTTACAACTGCAGCAGCTGTTAAGAGGAAGAACTCCAGGGCTGAGGCTAGGTTAAGGACTGCCATACCACTGTCTACTACATAGCTACATATGTTTCTGATAGCTAGGAGAATTTTGTTTGTGCTGAATTTAACCTCTTGTACTTGACAGATCTTGTTTCATTCAGCATGAGCAATAAAAATCCCCACTTAGGTAGAGCCACAATAACCTTACCATAACACATAACACGCACTTGCAAGCTCAGAGACACCAGGAAGGTACCTCTGGCTCAAGTTTCATCTTTCCCAATTGCCAAAACTAAATAAATGGATAGGTATATCAATGTACCTTCTTTGGCCCATGTCCAATTGCAGATGCAAACAGCTGTGCCAATTACTTGCAGCAGTGGGAGGCTGCGTTTCAAAGGGAGGATAAAACCTCTATCCCCAAAAAGATGAGGATTAGGTATTTATTCTTTTAGCCAGATTCTGCTGATAAGATCCCCTCTAAACAGTTCTAGATCCTTTTGCGGCTCTAACATGTGCTACCTTTGAGATATCTTTAAGATATTTTGCAGCCTACCAGAAGAGAAGAGCTCTTCACCAAGCCACCGTGTGTAAGAAGAGCTGAAGAGGGCAGTACTCGAGTAGGATAAATACAAAGTTTGTGGCCAATTACACAATACATACCCAACTCCCAAACTTCAGCTAATCAGCATCCAATTGCACAGAGGCCCTCAGAAAGAAAAATTAGTTGCAGAGTAGTTTAAAAAGAAATAGAATTAAGTAAATGTGAAAGTTCTCTTGTATTTAACTCATGTGCTGTCACAAAAATTAAAAGCAGCCTGTAAAACACACAAAGAAGAGAGAACACCTCCCCTACAAAGAGAGGCTGAGGGAGCTGGGTTGGTTCAGCCTGGAGAAGAGAAGGCTGTGAGGGGACCTCATTGCAGCCTTCCAGTCCCTGAAGGGAGCAGAGAAACAGGAGAGGAATCAGCTTGTTCAAAGGGCAGAGACTGGCAGGACAAGGGGGATGGAGTGAAGCTGAACGAGGGAAGGCTTAGATTAGAAATTAGGGGGAAGTTCTTTCCAGAGGAAGTGGTGAGGGGCTGGAACAGGCTGCCCAGAGAGGGGGTGGCTACCCCATCCCTGGGGGTGTTCAAGGCCAGGTTGGATGGGGCCCTGGGCAACCCTGTGTTAGATCCAGGCCTGGAGGTTGGTGGCCCTGCCTGGTGCAGGGGGGTTGGAACTTTGTGATCCTTAGGGTCCCTTCCAACCCAAATCAAGATATGATTCTATGATAAAGCTAAAATTAAAAAAAAAAAGGCTTAAGCATTTAGGTACATACAATAGAGGTAATGGCAAGGACAATGCAAATAAACCTAAATACAAAGAGCTGGCCGTGCTCTCTTCATGCCAGCAACATCTGGCTTAAACAGGTGATTACTGACCAAGCAGTCATGCTCACATTTCTAAGGGTGAAGATCCAATTCTGAAGAGCTGTGAGAACTAATATTTGGTGGGACAAACACTCATGTCACATCCTGCTAGTTCTTACAAAAATAGTAAGTATTTAGGTTTTGCATTCTTTAAATACAGCAAGAGAACAGAAGGTGTTATACTAAACCTTATGTCAGTTATTAAAAAGGTACTGGCCTAGGAAATTCAAGAACTCATACCTGAGGCTGCAGTATTAAAGACAAGTAGTTATAGGTCAGGACAAAAAAAAAGGAGATGTTTGTTTCTCCCCCACCCCCCAAGATGAAAGTGTAAGGTCAAAAGAAACCCTGGGTCCAACACTATTCCTGGCATTCAGTTTGGTGGAATGTTGCTTTCATTCCAGTCTGTCAATGGGCTTTGGTCATCCCAAAATTAAGTGAGCAACCTGTATCAATCGTGATGTGTGTCACCAGCCTTATTCAGGCTTTGGATATGTATTATTAACACTGTTAATGACATTATCCTCATCAGCAAAAATCTACCCAAGAGCCCATTCTCAGTCAACGTATGGCAACTTCAGGCTCTATAAATCCATGGGTGGCAGGACACCACTCATCTCAAGCACTTTGAGGAACACCTAATGGATATATCAGGAAGCAGCTCTCTCATACTCAGGGAAAGATGACCTCACCCACCTTGAAGAGAAGGACGTTTCAATAGCCTAGGGAGTAGCTTCAAGTTGCTGATAACAATGAAATTATCAACTACAACAAAACATACCAACTGAACCACAGCTCAGTGTAAACCTTACACCTTAAACCTTTCTGAAACGCTCCCACCAAAGTTAAATACATCTGACCAATACTTAGTTTGGAAAAGCATGTTAACACGCCTGACATTTCTCCAGGAAAGTTGTCACTTCACAATCCATACCCCTCTCAGAGCTTTACATACCCAAGGAGAAACTTGAGTACCTACCAGTATTGCAGCTATTTTCAGTGTGCTCTCTTCCCAAACAAAGGTCTAACTGAAGTACATATCCATTCTACCTGTGTAGCATCACCCAACCCTGCTCACCCGCCACCCACTTTGCTGCAGGAAATACCAGTTTCCAACACCTGATACACCCAAAAAAGCCTCTTGGCAAGTAGCTGCTCCTGCTGAATCACCCCTTTTCTTTAAATTGTGGTATACCTGCCAAGAGGAAAAACCCCCTCCTTCTTCTACTTTCCAATTTATGTACCAGAAGCTTGCTAAGAGCCAGAAGATTGCTGTCACTGATCCCAGCTGACATCCCTGACACGCCGAGTGCTCGCCCACTTTTCCAGCCAAGAGAGACACAACCGGCTAAAGCTGTAAAAGTCTCTTTCTCAACAGACTCGCTGTCGTGGTTTCCCCCCGGCTGTGGGCTGAGATCCACGCAGCTGCCTGCTCCTTGAAGTAAAAGAGCAGGAGAAAAGGGAAAGGGGGGGAAACAAGGGAAGGGAAAAGGAAGGGGCAAATAACTCCAAACCCAAGAAACTAAGAGGCCCGTGGGTTGGGATAAGGAGAGTTTACTAAGAGAACAGAAAGAGAAAATATACCAATGCTAACAGGGCTTTAGAGCAAAAGAATATGAAGCTATTGATACCCAATGCAGTTTCTCACCCAACCACACAGCTCAGGCCGCAGCACCCAGAGCCGTCCCGGAACCCGACCGGCCCCCAAGACCCTCGCGTCCCGGAACCGCCTCCCTTCCTCCTCCCATCAGCCCCCCTTTATCCTGGGCAGGACGTAATTGGCATGGAATACTCTCTTTGGCCCATCTGGGTCACCTGTCCTGGCTTTGCCTGTCTGACTGCAACTAGCAACATCAGGGTGTTCTCAGCACTGCTTTCATTGTAACTCCCAAACACAGCATCCCATCCACTGCTACACATGGAGTTAACTCTCTCCTGACTGAAACCAGGACACTCGCAAACTACCTCAAGGTGACAACACCCATACCTGTGTTCACCATGGTAATACCCATTAAACCATCCTCCCTATGTTTGTTACAGCCACGTACTACTAGCTGACCTCCATTTCTTGGCAATAGTGCATATTACCTGGCAGGCAAAGGACTTGTTCCAGGCACATGCACTTAGGCACACACACAACCCAACAACTTCTTCTCTCAAGTGATTTTCTTTCCAAACAAGCCAGGCAAAGCAATCTGTATTTCATTTCACACCATCAGCCCTCCAAGGCAGGGAACTGGGATTCTCCTTCAGTTCAAACCTTGCCACAGCAAACAGGAGGGACAAAGAGACACGCTGACACGCCTGCCAGAATACCAAAGAGCAGCATGACCTTCCCATCCAGCAGTGCATTTTGTAACAGTATTCCTCATCCCAGCATCCACAACTACCAGGTTCTCATGGCTACTTAGAATTACTTTCAGAGCTCCTTGTCCATCGTTCCAACAGGAACCAGCTCTACGCTGCCTTATCCACACTGAAGTCCACGAGCTTTCATTTTATTTTCAGATATTTAAACTATTTTCAACTAAATTAACTTCTCCCCCCCCATACCACTCCCCCCCCCATCCTTTCTGCCAGCCCCTCAGAAGCTTGTTCTGCAGTTACATTTCCAAAGGGAACACTCACAGGCTCCTCTCCCCATTACTAAATTATTTTAATTCTCTTGGGAAACCGGTTCCCTTCAGCTTCACTATTTTGTTCATAACACCCAGAGACAAGAGAAGTGGTCACCCAGCATGACAATTTTCTTCCCCTCCCGTAACAGGCTTCCTAAACATTTTGCAGAGGAAGCAAGACTGCAGGAAGAGTAGCCTTTTCCATCGTTCTTCTACATATAAAATCCTCTGAGGTGGTTAAGTGCAACAACAAGATGAGTTTTTGTTTTAAAAAACACTCCAGTACCCCAAACAAAGGCTCTTTTTGCCAGCCACAAGGGACAAAAGTGACACTCTTTCGTTGTCTGCAGGAAAACACAATTGACTTGGATTCATGTTGATAAACACTGAACACTGAAGTAAAAAGCTTGCAGAAAGCCATGCACTTGCTGGAAGGCAAATCTGAGGATCTGTCAGCCAAAATAAATATTAACATGTGCCCACGGATGCACACAGATGCCAAGATCAGGTGCTGAACAATGGATAGGAGTCCCAGATATGCCTACATCAACTGGAAAGAATGAATTCTTTGGTACAAGTTAAATTCCAGGATTTGGGATGTTCTGCATAGCAAAAGAGCATCTAAGTGTTGAAGTGACAAAACACAAGCCCAATAAATTCAAAGTACAGCTGCTTCAGCCAGCATGACACAGCTAACACTGCAAAATAAAATAGAAACACTTGGAAAATGGATTTTCTTCCTGTTTACTGTAGGAAAGTACCACCCTGGTGAGGAAGGATAGAAGGAACCAGACCAATACATAGTTCTGCTTCAGGTATTTAACAAGCAAAGCTCCAGTCTGGAAAAACATGCAGGAGACCTGCCCTGTAGAAGACCTTGGGTCATCCTGCAAGGGAGGGGAGGCTGGGTCAAGAAGGGAAGGAAGCAAACAAGGGCCTGATAAGATCAGGCTCCTGTGCCCAAGAATCTGAAGCGACTCCAGGAGTGTAATGAAGAACATCTTTACAAGCGATACTGAACACCCACAGAGGGAGAGCAAGCATGGAGGTTCAGCCCAGAGGTCACCCTACAGACCTGGCCTTAAAAATCTCCACTCCTGCAAGGAGCAGAAGGTGTCCTTGCTAAGGCTGAAGGTGCCTTCTGAGGCTTTGCTGGAGACGTGACAAGGTACAATTAGGATTAATTTTTCAGAAGCAATTCAAGTGAGCAATAAATAACCTACTTCACCTTCTAAAGCCCATTTAACATACTGAGCAGCACAGCAAGGTATCAAAAAGCATCTCCTTAACCCAGGCAGCTTCCCTGTCTCAAGTGATTCCATCTTTCTGGAGAACCTAGGAAGAAGATACGACTTTTCACTGAAGAGAGCTGCTACTTCTTCCCTGACAAGCTTGGGAAAGAGCCCGTCCCTCTCTCCAGGAGCACACAGGCTCCCTCACAGCAGTACAGCACCGGTCTGTGCAAAATGGGAAAGCAATGGTCCCCAGAAAGCCAGGCAGATGGCAGTGATGGTCACAGCAACACAGACCCCAGTGCCTTCAGCAGCTCTTCCAAGAGATATGAACCAAGGCATCAAGTCTCACCTCCTTTTCCAAGTCTTTTCTAATGCCCAGCAGCCTAGAAAACCATTCCAGCTGGAAACAAGTCAAAAGACTTGCTCCCAATCCAGCTGTTTCTTTACCTCATCTTCTGATTTAAGTTCACTGCTGGAGGTTTAGCTTGATGTTTTTCACCATCTAGAAGTGAAAACAATTATCCCTTTGGGACCCGGTCAGGGTAACTCCAGTCTCAGTCATGTACCTCAATACACCAAGGTCTACTGAACATTTTTCATCTCCTTACTATATAATTAGACCTCAAGTATGCTATGAATTTGTAGCTCAGCCCCATTGCTTTATGTGAGTCAGTACACTTCATTTTGCCCTCATTCCATACCTTAGCACTAGCCTAACTCGGTAAATGACATTCTTTGCAAAAAAATGTTGTCCCTGCTTAAAAAAACAAGCCTCTCAAAGCCAGCAAATACCCACAATGTCAGACAAAAGGTGTTGTGGAAGGGAAGGTTGGCTCCCCCACAAATTTGTTCAGCCCTTAAATCACTAGAATATCGAGGTCCTCGAGCATGCCCAGCGAAAGGCAACCAAGCTGGGGAAAGGGCTGGAGGGCAAATCCTATGAGGAGCAGCTGAGGGAGCTGGGGGTGTTTAATCTTGAGAAGAGAAGGCTGAAGGGAGACCTTATCACCACCTACAGTTACCTGAAAGGAGGGTGTAGAAAAGCGGGAGATGGTCTCTTCAGCCAGGTGACAGGAGATGGGACAAAGGGAAATGGCCTCAAGCTGCCCCAGGGCAGGGTCAGAACAGATGTTATGAAAAAATTTTCCCCTAAAAGACTTGTCAGGGCCTGGAACAGGCTGCCCAGGGAAGGGGCTGAGTCACCATCCCTAGATGTATTTAAAAAACAGGTACATGAGGTGCTCAGGGATATGGTTTAGTAGAGGACAGAAAGGATTGGACTCTGTCTTAAAGGTCTTTTCCAACCTAATCACTCTGTGATTCTGTAACTCATAAGAAAAGCAATAGACACTCAGTACTCTTAACTAGTAGAGGCACTGATCTACCACAGCAGTAACAAAAAAAACCTTCTTATACAAAGATACAGTTACTCCCTGAGCTCAAGGAAGGAGATTCACAGCCCTCCCAGTTATTAGTGCCACGCTTCCTTTCTGTGCTGAACGCACTCTAGGAAAAGTTTGGCAGAAGTTGTACCAACAAGCAGCATTTTAGACACCCAGCACTGGAAATTACACTTCTCTTGACGTTTGCATAGCATTAAAAACCCAAAGGAGATTGCCTGTCCATGCAAGGGATCTAGGAATCCACAGCACCCGCACAACAGCCAGAAGGCAAATGCTCCTAAGAAGTAGGTCAGCTCCTGCTGCTTCAAAATTATTTCCCATCCCCAAACACTATGTTGTAAACACAGCCAGCATTCATTCCAGGCACCATGGTCCAATGCAGCACACATCAGCTCAAAGACTGGAAACAAAACATTGCATTGCAGAAGCTGAGCGGTACACAGTGACTTCAGCCAGCCACCTTTCCTGAAGCCACACTGCACTGACATAATAGCAGCTGAGGTCACTTTTAGGCCAAATGTCACTTGGAAGGTACACATGTCGTAGGATCATAGCTGGTTTGGGTTGGAAAGGACCTTAGAGGTTCTTGTTTCAACCCCCTGCCATGGTAGGGACACCCCCTAGCAGCCAGGGATGCCCAAAGCCCCATCCAACCTGGCCTTGAGCCATGCCATGGATCCAGGAGCAGCCCCAGCTTTTCTGGGCACCCTGTGCCAGTGTCTCACCAGCCTCACAGGGAAAAATTTCTTCCTTTTACCCAGGTTAAATCTACCCTCTTCTGGTTTATAGCCATTATCATAGAATTGTAAGGGTTGGAAGGGACCTCGAGAAATCATCGGGTCCAACCCGATGGTTCATCCTACCACTACCTGTCCTTCTAAAAAGTCCCTCCCCACCCTTCCCGTAGCCCCTTCCAAGTACAAGGCGGCTGCTATAAGGTCATTCCCCCCATCTTCACTTCCCCAGTTTGTACAACCCCAACTCCCTCAGCCTGTTCCCATAGCATGTCAAAAATCGAGGTGTGTCCCATCAGGATTTAGTCTCATGCTTTGGAAAGCATACACCTAGTCTCATGAAAACATTGGATTTCACTACTTTTTGCTGTTTTCTAGACAAGAAAACAGCAATTACTGCCAAACTGCTGGTTTTTGGTAGCCCACAAATTCTGCAAGCTCCCCAGTGGCTTCAAGATTATCTGCCCCAACAGCTCTTAGGGGCTACAGACAGCAGCAGTTGAAAGACCAAGCCTTCATCACAACACATGGAAGTAAAAAAATTAATGAATTATCAGTGTCAGTCCCTCACAAACCTGGTATTTAGACTACTCCACCTGAAATAACACTGTAGTGCAACACTGAGCTTGGAGTCTGGCTCCTCCTTCCCTCCTCCCGCTCCATCGGAGCGCGCGTTGAGCGGATGGCGCACTCTAAACCCACAAATCGAGGTCGACTCGCAAAAGCAACATGACTTCCTAACATTGCATTCCCCTGGCAAAGAGAAACGCTTCTGCAGCTGTTACAGTCATAGATCTATGCTTTCACTTCCCAGAGAAAAACTAGTTATCTTTCCAGGATACCACAACACGGAAAAAACATGTCCCTGGTACCACCCACCCAGAGTAGGAGGCGTGCGTTGGGTTTACCTCGAATGACCTTTCTTACCATGCTCAGCAAAGCACCAGATGGGATTCTAAATACCACTTTCCCCTCTCCCCCCATCCTAATACTACTTAACCATTTCCTGCTGTGGGGTAACAGATGAGTTAGTACCCCCTAGAGAACAAAGGAAATGTGGGTTCAGAGTCTTTCCTGAAATGATTTTAAGTTTTAAAAAAAAACACCAAACCAACAACCCCTATGGTCATGCAGAAAACAACATATGATAGCATCAGTCCACAGAAAAAAACCCATTAAAATCCCAAGATCCCTCATTGCTTCAAGCAGGGATATTAAGCATAGTTACATCTGTATGGGTAGCACCCATACATGCCATGCTACATAGACGTTTTCTTACAGGCAGGCCAAGGCATCTGAATAATTAGTAACTTCTCTAAACCTGGTTTGGTCCAAAGAGCAAGACTTCAGGGTCCCCACAACATTCCAGTTGTATCTGTTCAGCTAAATAAACATCACCACCAACTTGCAAAGGCCAAAAGCTTAGTTCTCAGTGCCAGGGAACTCCAAATCCACTGCCTTCAGCTCCTACTACCTGCCACAGAAAAGAAACCAAAAGCTATCTTGTGGTTTGGAAGGTCGGGAAGGCAAACTGTAGGTACATCAAATCAAACATCAGACCCAAATCGTCACAGGCTTTTTTTGGTTTTGCTTTTTAAATACCACCTGTGTGTGACCTTATCAAAAGGAAGAAGAAGAGTTTCAAGGGAAATAAAGATCAACTAAAACACCAGACTCTGAAAACCCAGGTCCTTTTACTATAGAGGCAGAGTAAAGATTCATTGACAGGATGCATCTTATCAGAAAGGACATGTTTGGACACCAACATAGAATCACAGAATCGTAGGGTTTGGAAGGGACCTCAAGAGATCATCAGGTCCAACCCCCCTGCCAAAGCAGCTCCCCAGCTCATATTGCACAGGTCAGCGTCCAGACAGGTCTGGAATCTCTCCAGAGAAGGAGATTCCACCACCTCCCTGGGCAGCCTGTCCCAGGGCTCCCTCACCCTCACTGGGGAAAAGTTCTGCCCCATGTTGGTGTGGAACTCCCTGTGCTCCAACTTGCAGCCATTGCAGCTCAACAAAAAGCAGTGGCCAACACAGGGAACACACTAGCAAGACATGACAGCACCGACTACCCACCCACAAGGCTGGTTCACAACACAGGCATTAAGCATTTGGTTTGCATGTGTTTTGGCCAAGTCTCCAATTCAATTTGGAACTTCCACAACACTTGAGGTTTCAAAACCAAGCACAAATATCCCAAACCTAAGCTGTCTTCCACAGGTAAAAGCCAACTTTTAACTGAAAGAAGCCTTGAAAACCTAATTTTAAAAAAAGAAAAGAAGCAACAGACCAAACAACCCCACAGTATCTTAGAGAACATACATTGGGAGGCAGCAAGGAACCTAGTCACCGGTTTAAAAGCCAAGCGACAGTTCAGATCAGTGTTACTGCTAGCAGCAGGTGACCTGCTGATCTGGACAGCTTCTAAAGAGTATAAATGCTTTTACTGCAGTTAGATCTTAACATTTCTTTCATGGCAAAAGTAGTAGGAAAACACTCTGAAAATTACACAGTGATTTTACAAGTTAAGAACACACCACCAGTTGATAAACACCCCCCACGTTACTCACACTCTCCATGTATTTCCATGTTCTGTGAAAGCAAACCCACATAATCAAGTCCAAAAAGGCACATTCAGTCCAAATGAACCTACTTGGTCAGTCTTCCACATTATTTCACCAATACTAAGCCTGGCAATTCAGCCCCAAGTGCTGAATTGCACTCAAGTAGGAAGAAGCCCATGCTGGAGGTCTGGATGGGGAAGCAACAAGTTTAAGGCACTTCTGCCTGTTGATGCGGCCACAACGCACAGGAACCATGCTGATTTTTAGCTCCTACTTCTTCAGCCTTGTTCACAAGAGCAAGCAGGTGGCTGGGAGGGAGGCTATGATTCCCTTGCCCTGGAGAGCTGTAATGAGGGCAACTCGGGAGATGAGTGTTACACTCCAAACGAGTTGGATGAGGGGATGGTGGAAGTTTGTACCTAGCAGGGAAGGTTCAGGAGATGACAAAGCAGCAATAGTACAGCAGCAATTATGTCAATTTAACCAACACACCTGAATTATTAACCAAATTAATACCTAGTTGCTTTCTAGTGAGATCTACTTCTGAAGTATAATATGTTATTTGTTACCTTATTTCCCCAAGACAACAACAGGTCCTACTTGGTGTTAAAAGCAATGATGAATTCTTCTGCTTTGTTAACCTCATAAGGTTCTTGTACTCATTTGAGGCAAGGAGCACAGAGGAGGAAGAAGAGGATTAAAGGAGCCTGGGGTGCTCTTCAGTACTTAAAATAATTTCCTTTCTCAGCCAAGCACTGTGCTGCACTGAAAGCATACACAGGATGCCATAGATGAGTAGTGGCCCTATAGTTACTCCAAACTAACACCTCAGAAGTACTAAGCCCTTAACTCCACATTGCAGCAGCACACAAACTACAGAACCATGCAAAGCTTTGAGATCATCCCAAAAATCAGAGGGCTGCAGAATAAAACAAGACTCTACTAGATGTTGCTGAGAGACTCATCATACACACTCAGTATCTGAATCTCCCTCTGAAGTGCTGTCATCCCTCATCCCCTTTCCAACCAACAGCTGATCACGTCAGCAGTGAGTTTGGTTTCGATCTGTTTGGATGGCCAGAAGCACCTTGCACTGTATTTTAAGTTACTTTAAGGGAATTCCAACCAGCTCCTATCACAGTTCTGGCATTATTTTGCCAGGCTCCCCTTGCACTGCTCCGAAGCGATGCGTACAGGCACCTGCTCATTAAACAGAGCCGTGTGTTCAATTTCAAGTTCACTTCCAAGTCCCTGGAATGGTTTTTTAGCCTTAGCTAAAATACCAATGTATTCAATTATCACTTATCTCTTAGGAGTGAAATTTATTTTTACCATCAACTGAGCCAGAAACCTGTTTCTTAAAAAGCATCCATCAATTTTTCAAGTTATGGTTCTTCCATGAGGGTGAACACGAGCTGAAAGGGGCTTGTGGGTTGGGTTTTTGTGTGTGTGTGTGTGTGTGTATGTGGTGAAGGCATGTTAAAATAGACATAAAATGTCAGGCATAATAGAAAGCCAGGTGTTGAATTTTTCCCTTAATGGCTAGAGGCAAAGAGGAAAAATAGCTGTGACCCACTTCTGCAGAAACCCATATGACCACTCCATATTAAGCTCATAGAAAACCAGAACGCGTTCCTACCCTGGTAATTCGTTCTCTGCAGAGAGCAGCTGAATCAAAGGGATTTTAATTCTTTTCCTCTTGAGGCTCAAAAATGGATTTCTGGTTTAAAACAAAAGTATTTAAAAATAAATGTTAGCATTTTCAGACCAAAAAAAAAACCTACCACAGCACAGACCTTACTGGAAGTGCTTGGAAAAATAAAAATAAAATATAAACCTCACAAATGTCTATCAAGCAAGAATCATGGCGAGCATCCTTGCTGTAACAGCAAGGTCTGTATCATTCCCACCAGGGTTACTTTGCTGCAAAAGCACCACTTGCAGTGAATACTCCTCAGCACACGTATGGAATACTGATAAACGCTTCGGAGAAGACAGAGGCTCATCAGGAGAATGGAATTACAAGACTAAAGGCGGGTTACTTACAGATAACAGATACAGAGTTATCCCTTCGCATCCAGCTTTGCCTTTATTCTTAAAGCAACCCATTCTCCATCCCACTTGTTCCTATCAAAGCAGCGAAGCCACAAAGCTACCTGCACAGAGGTGACATAGGAGCTCATTGGGTATGTGAGCTTCAATTTCCACATTCAAGAAAGCCATTCAGTCTTTTTACAGCATAGGTGAATCCGAGCCATCAAGTCCAGTCCCTCTAAAGAGGCCCAGCTCCCTCAGCCTGTCTTCATGAGGAAGGCATTCCACTTAAGTCATCTTGGTGGCCCTGTGCTGGACTCTTTTAAAGAGTTCTATGTCCTTCTTGAATTGAGGGGCCCAGAACCTGTCTCACCAGGGCAAAGTAGAGGAGGAGAAGGACTTGACCACCTAACCACACCACTTCTAATACACCCCAGGATGCTAGTGGCATTCCTGGCCATGAGGGCACATTGCTGATCATGGTCATCCTGCTGTCCCCAAGGACCCCCAGGTCCCTCTCACCTACACTGCTCTCCAGTAGGCCAGTCCAACATATACAGGTACCTAGGGATGTCCTTCCCCAGATGCCAGACCCTACGTTTGCTCTTGTTAAATCTCATTAAACTTCTCCCTGCCCAACTCTCCAGCCTGTCTCAGCCTTGCTGAATGGCAGCAGAACCCTCTGGCTTGTCAGCCACCCCTCTCAGATTTGTCTTGTCAGCAAACTTGCTGACTACACACTATATTCCCTCATCCAGGTCACCAATGAATATACTGAATAGCACAGGTCCCAGTACTGACCCCTGAGGGACCCCTCTAGACCCAGGCCTCCAGCTAGACTCTGTCCCATTGATCAAAACTCGCTGTCATCTTCCCTTCAACCAGCTCTCAATCCACCTCACTACTTGACCTTAAGGTGTTTAGTTTGTTAGATAAAGGACAGGACAGAGCAACCAAAACACCAAGAAATCATTGGAAGCTCTGAGGAAGGGAGACTGTGAACTGCACTTCCACGTGCACTCCAGGTGACAGCACTGAACAAAAAGCCAACAGCCCTGAACACAGCTAC
The DNA here is from genome assembly GCA_022605955.1 of Rallus limicola. Taxonomy (NCBI): domain Eukaryota; kingdom Metazoa; phylum Chordata; class Aves; order Gruiformes; family Rallidae; genus Rallus; species Rallus limicola. Next base: position 37,415,443 of record JAKCOZ010000008.1, read on the forward strand.
AGGCAGAGGAGCAGCACAAAATCACCACAGCTCCTGGCAGATCACTTCTGACCTTGTTGTTACAGGGGAAGCACACCCAAGCATGCAAAGGAAATGATAAATATTTAACTGAAGTTTTTAAAAAAAATAATCAACCTCTCTCCCTGCACTGATGTGGCATACCTTTTAAACAAACTGGAAGGGGAAAGCATGGAACTCATCTTTTAACGCCCTCAACAGATCCCAGCACATGAGACTGACAAGCCAAGCATAGTGAGCAGCAGATGGGATAAGGTTCAGCAGAAACCACAGTCATATGCTAATGTGCTATTAATTACAGAAGCTGTCAGGATGACTGCAGTACTATGCACTAAGGAAGGGCATCAGTTAAACAGAGCCCTTAAGGAAGATTTTTTTTTTTTTTTTTACTAAGAACAGCTTTTGATAGAAATATAATTAGTTTTAGTGACTGAAACAATAGGGTGAGGAACCTACAGTGATCCTGTTTGCTATTATACACACAGAACCTGATGGTCATAACTAGAGGAAGGCATCAGCACGAGTGCTAAACCCAGCCCTTGCTGGTTTAGGGTAGAATATTCAATGTGACCTCCTCCCAGACAATCCCTCCTTGCATCAGCTGCCCTGACACTGATTTGAAAGCTGAGGAGTTACAACAGATTTTGAGCAAAGTGTTGTTACTCATCACTTCTCTTGCACAGAAGTTGCTAAGAGAAAAAAAACAAACCCACGCCAACAGGTTAAAATAAAAGCTTGCTTCACAACTTCAGCATCCTATCAGTTGTGGATTGTAACACCAATCAATTTGTCCTGCCAAAGTTTCCCTGAAGGGAGGGATGGAGCTAACCAAAGCTCCATATTCCTCAAAAGTTTAATGGGCATGTAGAATAGATCCAAGATATTTCCTCCCCCTCCATCCACATTTTGATGGTCCTCCAAAAGTGCAGAAAGACCAACACCTCTCTACATGTCTATAAACTTTCCCCCCTTCAAACAGTATTTCCATAGATATTTATTTTAAGGAACAGGTTGTTAATAGAAGTGTAATTTAGATTTATATCCCTACCTATGTCAGTTCCTGGAGATTTCAGCCCAAGGGCACTAGGCATTTGTCGTTCCACGTCTTACTAGCCAGAGCCACTCAAAGCAGAGGAGGACAGGCAAAGAGAGATGTCAAGGCAGTATAGAACCAACTAGAAAACTTGAGGAATTTCCTTCCCCTCAACACACAAATCCTATTAGCTGCTAAGTAAGTACTTGTCAGTGTGAATGACTAACAGCAAAGAATATTTCATATATCATCTGGAAAGAGCCAAGCCCCTGAGATCTCATTATCAGAACCAAGCGCCCCAGCCGACATGAATTATTTACTGCAAACCAGTGCTTTTGATTATGCACATGCATTATATGCTGAAGGTGCATCTGTGCCCCAGTTTTAAAACAGCCAGGCAGAAACAAAAGCCAGAAACTGAGCCACAACATAACATTCATTCCACAAAACAAGATGATGCTCTTGGCTGCTAAGCTGAAGTTTACCTACCACGTGTGATCGCACACAGATGTTTCCAATACAACCTGAAGGGAAATGGTTGTAGGCTGGAGAGGTACATGTGTTTATCTGCCTTTTCTTTTGACACGCTGACAGAAAGGGAAATTCTTGGTCTTAATCACATGTACCCAAAGCATGAGGTGCTTGCACTTACCCTAGGCACAGCATGCAGGGAGGCATGGAGACATCAGGATACACTCATCTGGTTTAGGTGTGTTTCTGAGTCTGGCATCCGAGTTCTGACAGGGGGATTTCCCCTGTCTCCTCTTCTTCCCCCTCCTCAGAAATCAACTGCAAGCCAACCTGCCCACGGCTTCACAGAATCACAAGGCTGGAAAAGACCTTTAAGATCAATTCCAACCATTCCTGTCCTACTCTAAACCTTATCCCTAAGTACCTCATCTACACATCCAAGGAAGGTGACTCAACCACCTCCCTGGGCAGCCTGTGGCAGGCCCCAACAACTCTTTCATTGAAGGAACAGAGGGAAACCTCACTCATTTCACTAAAGCTGCAATACACTCAGGTGTGTTTACTCCTTCCATTTCATTAACATCCAACTCAACAGATGGCTTCATACAGCATCTTCAAGCCTGTGAGAGGCACCCATGTGGCTGCCAAAGAGAAACGTGGTATCTTCTGTTATAGTATTAAATAAATCCAGTGATAAATATCATGAAATGAATGATTCTATGTGTAAGAGAACGTTTTACATTGGAATCCTAGGCTAAAAAGCAATCCAAGCATGCATGAGCACGACGACCATTCCCAAATGGAAAACGGACAGCAATTATGACATAAATACTGGGGTGTTTGTCAGGCCAACTCAAGATCAGAGAATAATAGAACAGTTTGGGTTGGAAGGGACCCCACGGATCACAGAGCTCCAACACCCCTGCCACAGGCAGGGCCACCAACCTCCAAGCCTGGATCAACACAAGGTTGCTCAGGGCCCCATCCGACCTGGCCCTGAACACCCCCAGGGACGGGGCATCCACCACCTCTCTGGGCAGCCTGTTCCAATCCCTCACCACTCTCTGTGAAGAACTTACTCCCAATATCTAATTTAAACCTTCCTTCCTTTAGCTTTAATCCATTCCCCCTTATCCTGCCATTGTCTGCCCTTTTAAAAAGTTGATTCCCCACAGGTGAGTTTTCACATACTCCAGGCAACTGAAGAAAACTTCTCAACTTAGAGCAGCAAGTCAAAGAAATGAGAACCAGTCCCTAGCCAGCAGACAGTGTTCCTGGCATCGAAATCTAGAGTTCTTCTGGACAATTTGCAAACTGTTTACATGGGTTTTTTTTTTCCAAAAGCTTTCATATACAGAACATAAGACCTCTGCTCCTGTAAAGGGAAGTCTTCTTCATTGTGCTGCGTGTCCTTAGCAAACAGTGCACCAAGCTGAAGGCAGAAGTCACGTACATGTGTAATCACAGAATCACAGGGGTTGGAAAGGACCTCGGGAGATCATCGGGTCCAACCCCAAATGCAAACACACACAAAAAGCAGCTCTGCTCCCAACGCTGATTTTCAAGCACAACCCCACATCACAAAGAGGTCACGTATGCTCAGTGCATATATTGAATTTTCTTCCCTTGGGTTCTTTACAGCAAACACCCTGATATTTTTTGGAGGGAGGAGGAAAGGGAAGAATGCATTGGTCATGCCATGGTTTAACCGGGTGGGCCAGGAAGCACATCTGTTGCAGCATCTCTTGGCAACTCCTTATCAACTTGGAGATATTTACAGCCATAAACATTTCCCAAAGCAATTACTAAGCCACCAAGGAATAGAAACACCTCCTCTAGGGATCTGTAAGCATGCTACATCACTAATTTCAACCACTGAACTAGACATCTCACAGGATTGTTTTTTTTAGAAGCAAACAGGATTTAATGTCCACAAGCCCTTCTGAAAACCTACCTATCAGCCCAAATGAAATAGGATATACCCAGAAAATAACACCTCAGGTTACCCCCTGCCTGCAGTGAGCACAGGACAACAGAAGTTAGCACCTGAAAACAAACCAGTGCTGACCTCAGCTACCTCAATTTCTAGGTTTACTGTGTGAAGATTTTTTTTTTTTCCCCCTAAATTGCACAAGACTACACTCAGATGTCACACAGCCACAAAGAACATCAGTTTGCAATCATAAGCAAAGCAACACTTTACAAACTGTTGGTACAAACATGAAATACACCCAGATTCTGCTCTGCTCCCACACACACCTCAACCTAGTAGCGCATTGGAGTAGAAGTGCTACTGACCCAGCTATTCACAGAATCACAGAATTATCAAGGTTGGGAAAGACCTAAAAGATCATCCAGTCCAACCATTCCTCGATTTTGCCTTCCCCAAAGCCTGCCTTCTCCCAAATCTTTTAGTTTCCACCACTGACACCCTCAAGCCCCTGTCAACACCACTGCTTCCCCCTAGAGGCACCATGCCAAAGACCTCTCCTTTCAGATACAGGACATCCTCTCTTCCAACGGTCACCAGTTGTCGTCTTCTAGGAGCTTTCTCCCCCCAAACAAAGGAGAAAGGGCCCCGCACATTCAGCTAACAATCCTTGCATACATGAGGTTTTCAGGCCTGGATTTGGAAGGTACATTGCCACAACTGTTCTCACGTCATGCTCTGCCTGTCGCTCTCCAGGCCGCGCAGGCAAGAGAAAGGGAGCTATTGAGCTCAGCTCTTGCATCTGTACAGGGCTGTACCCTTACAGTTGACTAAGAGCCTTGCCAGAATCAAAGAGTATGGTTTTAAAATTCAAGTGACCATTTCAATGAGCTCCTCAGCACTGCTTAGCAGCCGTGAGAAACACATCTTCTTACCAAGCTTGGTCGGCCTCAGATTAACAGCCAACACATCTCTCACTTCTCACCTGTTAACAGCAAATCTACCAACAGTCTTAAAAGCTTTAAATACAAACAGAATTCTTACAGGTAAAGTGGCTGTTCACAGAATGCTTGAAAAGCTGAAGCAAGCACCAGACCTCAGACTTGAGATTATTTTGATTGCATCAATACCCACAGCCAAAATAGTTTTACAAGGCAAGCTGGACCCAAGTCTGCCTTTAGCTGAAACAGGTATAGTCAACCAAGCATGCACTCAAAATGCCAGCTACCAGAGCATCAGCCCAAAACCACACCAGGTTCAAGGTGTCCCTCTGACATGGACCACTTTTTTTCCTAGCAGCACTAGACCTACATACCTAAACCTAAGGCCAGAACTGACAAAGCACAGAACAAGTTGACCTAAGGAAGCAATGTGTTGGCTTGCAATCAGAATTTCTACACTATGCCTTGCATACTAACACTTCAAGTCTCTACTACATGATTTCAGAAGTTTCCATGGATTAAGTTCTATTGCTGTCCTCACAAGCTGATACATCGCTAAAAGAGGAAAGACCTGGCACAAAAGACTCAAGAACACATTATGATTTTATAGCAATAGCATTCCTCTATTTCTGTCATTTAAACTTGTTTTATTCAGTGTCCTGGTTTCAGTCAGGATCGAGTTAACTCCATGTGTAGCAGCGGATGGGATGCTGTGTTTGGGAGTTACAATGAAAGCAGTGCTGAGAACACCCTGATGTTGCTAGTTGCAGTCAGACAGTCAAAGCCAGGACAGGTGACCCAGATGGGCCAAAGAGAGTATTCCATGCCAATTACGTCCTGCCCAGGATAAAGGGGGGCTGATGGGAGGAAGAAGGGGGGCGGTTCCGGGACGCGAGGGGCTTGGGGGCCGGTCGGGTTCCGGGACGGCTCTGGGTGGTGCGGCCTGAGCTGTGTGGTTGGGTGAGAAACTGCATTGGGTATCAATAGCTTCATATTCTTTTGCTCTAAAGCCCTGTCAGCATTGGTATATTTTCTCTTTCTGTTCTCTTAGTAAACTCTCCTTATCCCAACCCACGGGCCTCTTAGTTTCTTGGGTTTGGAGTTATTTGCCCCTTCCTTTTCCCTTCCCTTGTTCCTCCCCCTTTCCCTTTTCCCCTGCTCTTTTACTGTAAGGAGCAGGCAGCTGCGTGGATCTCGGCCCACAGCTGGGGGGAAACCACAACATTCAGCTTCTTCAGAGTCAGCTTAGAAACCTTTAACTCGAGGTTTCTCAACACATCCACATACCCAAATCCTTAATTCCTTCCTTCAGAAGTTCCCTCGCCACTATCACTCACTGCAAACCCTGGGTGCAAGGATTGTCCTGGACATAAGGAACTCCCACAAGCATTACCAACCCCCTGACACAAGCAGAAGGATCCCGAGGGAAGCATCCTGAGGTCAGAGCTCTTTATCTTTTCCTGCTGGGTCAAAGTTCCTTGCACAAACCTGTGACTTCAGGTATTTCCCTATCAGCAAGCACTCCTTGCAGGGCATTGTTTTCCATACAGACTTGTGCAAACAAGCTTCTAGGAAGGCTGAAACTGCTGTGGAACAGGAGGACAAGAGAAATACAGATGCACATCTATATTTTTTTCCAAGGCATAAACTTCTTACGTTAAGTTCATTTATTCCACAGCCATAAATTGCCATGAAGCAGTTCATCTTTAGTGGTAACTTTCCACAAGGCCATATGACAGTCAATTTGTGCCAAGCTCTACTTTCACATCTAAGGAAAAAAAGAGCTAGTGCCAATGCCTATGGAATTTGTGACAGTTCCAGGGAAATGACATTTCTTCACACATGCACTTTCTCTTTTAAAACAAAAGAAGTGTCTCTGAACTCGATGCTCATACATATCTCACCAAGTAAAAATGGCCTGGGGATGTTCAAACATGTTGCTCTCTTGCTGCCTGAAGTCTCTCAGCTCTGTTTGGGCTTTTGTCTTGGTGTTTAAACCTTGGCCTGTAAGCTACAAGTATCAGTTAGACACTCCATAACTCTTCCCATGGAAACAGCTTTCAAAGTTGGAGAGCAGGGATCAAAGCTCTCTCTCCAAAGCATTAACTGAGCATGAAGCTGAATTCCTACGACAAACACGTACTTAACAGCATCACTTCTGACACCTCTTGGTAATTTTCTAATAAAAAACAAGTGGCTGAGGCATTCAGAGGCTCAAGTCACATCCTATGTGGCAGCAAGACGAGGTGAGTATGGAATTATCTCATGGTATCCCATCAAAAGCCCCCAGCGCAGCACACGCAAGTTGCTGCACATCAAGTCATCTCAGTACACACTGTTATAATGGCTGTCAAAGTGCAGGCTGAAATTCACCTACAGCACCGGCTGCAAGTGTTCCTTATAAAGCACCTGTGGGAACTGCAACACACCAGCTTAACTTACAGTGTCATCACAGAATCACAGAGTGTGTACGGTTGGCAGGGACCTTTAAGGGCCATCTAGTCCAACCCCCTGCAGTGAGCAGGGGCATCTTCACTAGAGCAGGTCACTCAGGGCCTCATCCAGCCTGACCTTGAATGTCTCCAGGGATGGGGCCTCCACCACCTCTCTGGGCAACCTGTGCCAGGGATCCACCACCCTCATATTGAAGAGCTTTTTCCTAATATCCAAACGAGATCTCCCCTTTGAGTTTAAAGCCATCACCCCTTGTCCTATTGCTCCATGCCCTCAGGAACAGTTCTTCCCCAGCTTCCTTATAGGCACATTCCAGGGACTGGAAGGCTGCTATAAGGTCCCCCCGAGTCTTCTCTTCTCCAGGCTGAACCAACCCAAGTCCCTCAGCCTAGCTTCATAGGAGAGGTGCTCCTATCCCTTGTTTCATTTCTGTGCCCTCCTCTGGGCTCACTCAAACAGGTCCATGTCTGTCTTGTACTGAGGGCTCCAAAGCTGGACACAGTACTCCAGGTGAGGTCTCACCAGAGCAGAGGGGCAGAATCCCTTCCATCAATCTGCTGGCCACAGATCCTCAAACCTGATTTAAACAGACTGACCCAACGTGCTTTAGGAGGTGGCAGCACTACACTGCCACAAGCTCTGTCTCCTGCTAGATTAATCATGGCTAACTAGTGAAGAAAAAGGTTACGGTTTGTAGGTTCTGAAGTTAACAGAGGATTTTATACTGTGAACAGGTCTCTGTGTCTTGTCCCACGAGATGAGCTAGACCTTCACACCACCTAGATATGCACTCTAGGAGCCTGGATTTGGCTAAATGAGTTTCCTTCCCTTATTTAATTTTAAAACCAGGCTGAAATGTTATAACCCAAAAGGCAAACCTGAAGACTGCTGAAAAAGTCAATTCTCACCATGACTCATATGGTTTACAAGAGCCCCAAAACCCTCCCACAGAATACACACACTTTCATAAACCACAAAGAAAAAGGAGAAACCTTGGAAAAACCCAGATGCCACAAGAATACTTACAGGGCAGCTATCTGACTTCAAGTCCCAATAAAAACAGGGCTTAATTTCTTCTTCAAGCCCAGTGAATCACAAAAACAAGCTACCAGTTATCACTTCGCTTTTATTCCATTTTCCGAGGACTAGAGAACCAGTTTGAATTAGATATCTCATTACCTCCATCTACTGGTAAGAGATGCTGCTTGTAAAAAGAAACAAACCACCACCAAACCACCACCACCAAGTTTCCCAGACTTGAACATTTTAAAAAGTGCTCATTTCAGAAATACTGATAACGAGAGAAGCGAGAGGAGAGAACACGAACAATTCAGCCCGGGTTAACCTGAAGGTAAGACTAGCCCAAGCACCCCACACCACCATTTTCGGACATCCAGAATTTCTTCACGCTACCAGTATATTAAATTTACCTCTGGGATTGAAACTTCACAGCAGGAGCCAGCCTGAGGGCTGTCCTCTGATTTGTTTCCTGCCTACGAGCCCATTCAGAGACCAGTGTGATGTCAGATTAAGCTTCAGAGTTCTTACTGGTCACACACCAGACATTTTCTCCCCTTGTAGTATCACTTACACCTCAGTTCCTTTGTAAGCAGGAGAGCACCATTAGCCTTCAAAGCTCTTACAACTTGTTTTCCACAGAAATCCACGTACAATTTATGCAACTGAAACTACTCAGAATTGAATGTTTTTCATTCCAGGTGCTACATCACCTGAACTGATGCACAAAACACACATTGAATGATGCAAAGCCTGCTAAGACTTCAGAAGTATCCTTCTAGAATTGACTAGTCCATGTAGCTACCTGTTAGCACTCCAAGTTCAAATGATTTATTGTTTTAAAATTATTATTGACTATATTTAAAATTATTTTCAATAATAATTTTAAAATTATTATTGAAAATAATAATTGTCAATAATATTTTAATTTATTATTGTTTACATTTAGTTTTCTGTCCTGGTTTCAGTCAGGATGGAGTTAACTCCATGTGTAGCAGCAGATGGGATGCTGTGTTTGGGAGTTACAATGAAAGCAGTGCTGAGAACACCCTGATGTTGCTAGTTGCAGTCAGACAGGCAAAGCCAGGACAGGTGACCCAGATGGGCCAAAGAGAGTATTCCATGCCAATTACGTCCTGCCCAGGATAAAGGGGGGCTGATGGGAGGAGGAAGGGGGGTGGTTCCAGGACGCGAGGGTCTTGGGGGCCGGTTGGGTTCCGGGACGGCTCTGGGTGGTGCGGCCTGAGCTGTGTGGTTGGGTGAGAAACTGCATTGGGTATCAATAGCTTCATATTCTTTTGCTCTAAAGCCCTGTCAGCATTGGTATATTTTCTCTTTCTGTTCTCTTAGTAAACTCTCCTTATCCCAACCCACGGGCCTCTTAGTTTCTTGGGTTTGGAGTTATTTGCCCCTTCCTTTTCCCTTCCCTTGTTCCCCCCCCTTTCCCTTTTCTCCTGCTCTTTTACTTTAAGGAGCAGGCAGCTGCGTGGATCTCTGCCCACAACCGGGGGGAAACCACGACATTTTCAAGCATCACCAGATTTCTTAACCCTGCTTAACGCAACACCCAGGTGAGGCTGGAAGCTGCTGTTCACAGCACCTTCCTTACTACACCGAGCATTTCCACTCATCCCTAAACCTGTGTTAGGACAGATGGCTCAGCAAAGCTTTGAACTTTCTCCAGTGAGCAGCACCAGCTGTGAATACGTTTACCATCAAGCACTACCTTTAAGGAGCACTAACAACTTGTTTATTTCCAAGAACCCCAAGCACCTTACCTGGGCTGGCACAAGCATACAAGCTCTCTACACCTCACAGCACATAGTCTGTGCTCCATGACGCAGCTGATGAGGCACCTGGCCACACTCCTCCCACAAATAACTTGTTTACTAGTTAAAACAGGTTAATGAGAAACTAAATAAGCTATCACATAAAACATGTGGTTTTATACTAAATGAGATATTTAATACTGAAATACTGCTCCTTGATTCTTCTTAGAGGTGATCATCCTATGTGCCAGGAGACCCTCCTGATATCCAGCTGGTCTTTAAGTAATAGCTAATTTTTAAGCCATCAAAACTATCTGTTCTAGTGCAAAAAAGCACGTGCTTCCTTTCTTTCCCAGCTATTTCTCCTCCACCCCTCTCCATGCCCCACTCTGAGATGTCAGTAACCAGAAGAGGGCAACATTTGAAATGCTATGTTAAAACAATATGGATCACAGGGCTACTTGACACGCTCGCTCTTAGCAAGTAAAAACCCCCTGTCTCAAAGCTCCTCATTTGTAGTATCACAAGGAGGATTTCCATTTCTTCTTCCTACCCACACATCCAGTTAGCAAAGCTGCTCCAGAGTAAGATTCTTTCTTCAGGCAACATGCCTAACTTCCACACTAGAGTCAAAATGCAGATTCACTTCAGGGAAATGCAAACCATTTTCAACTTAGGATAAAGAAATTAATTGCTCTTGGAAATTCAGCACACAAAACATGCTCCAATCCATCTATTTCCAGGCAGCACTGTTCACTGATCCACAAGCAGAGCCACAAAATTCTCCAAGAGACTGCTGCTATGGTGATGCCTCTTCAAGAGCAAACAACATCCAAAAAACCACCGCTGCGGAGAACCGCAGGGAAAAAGAGCTCCTCCAGCTTTTAAATTGTCTCATTTCAATTGGGAGAGAAGCATTGATGTAACATTTGGGTGCTAGCAAAGAAAGTTTAAGCAGGGATTCACACAAGAGCTTTATTTTTCTTAACATGAATGCTACCAGGCTGCATAAATAAACAAACCTAATTTTTGCCTTTTCAACCAAACCCGTAGTGGGACTCACCGACTATTTCACTCTGTAATTCTAAAATAACACAATAAATAACAGACTTGGAAATGGACCATACACCCTGAGCACATTCCAACTAAAAAACTTGGAACACCTGTTAAAAGCCTGATGATTATTTTTATGGCTCCTCAGTGCCCAGCACTGCTAACACAGAGGATGAACTTCAGTAGGGTGAAGCAAAGCAGGCATTGCTCAAGGCTCACAGGAAACCTGCAGGCCAAGAGAAAACAGATTCATCATCTGGAACAAGCACCAGGTATCTGAAGGCATCTGGTACAACTAACGCTTGCCTGGTAATAGCATAAGTAATATTTCCTACTTGGGTTGAGCCAAGGAAATGATGGTACCAGATACCTTCAGATTTCAGCCCAGTTTCCATGAGAACTAAGCACCTACTGCACCAGTCAGGTTTATTTCTTTAAATTCTTCACAGTTTTATAGAGGCACAGAGCTGTAAAACCCAGTATGAAGTATTTTTAAGGTATATCATGACAGAAAGCAAGTTTCACTTCATAATTGAGGAAGCTCACACAGGAAAAGTCAACATTTCAGAAAAGTTGGCCAAAATTAATTGGGTGTTTGTTGTTTTTTTTTTTTAAAAGAGAGGCAGTAATTAGGTTACAGAGGTTGAAGCAGAGATGCCACACTGATTTCCCTAGCGCTGGTTCAGATGCTGAGTCCTGGTCTCATCTTCCCCCACCCATCCAGCAGGAAACTCCTAACACAAACTGTCCTTTTAGTGCTGGGCGTTAGGCCAGCGTATCAGGACCAAGAGCTGGGGACGTGAAGCTTCACATTTTTTTCCCAGGCTGTCTGGATAAGCTGCCCCTTAAGGCAGATTAATTAGGCAGCTCTTCTGGGGAGTAGAGGATCGTGAACCCAAAAAGATCATAAACCAAGATCAAACAGCTCCGCTCTGTGTACGGATGATCCCGGCGGATGTTTTGCCAGAACTGCACTTCCTGTGCAGCAGCAAAACATTCACACAGGCTCGAAATGTAGAAGGCAGGCCACCCAGCACCTATTAATAAAAAAGGGTTTTATTTATCTCATGTCCTGGTTTCAGTCAGGAGAGAGTTAACTCCATGTGTAGCAGCGGATGGGATGCTGTGTTTGGGAGTTACAATGAAAGCAGTGCTGAGAACACCCTGATGTTGCTAGTTGCAGTCAGACAGTCAAAGCCAGGACAGGTGACCCAGATGGGCCAAAGAGAGTATTCCATGCCAATTACGTCCTGCCCAGGATAAAGGGGGGCTGATGGGAGGAAGAAGGGGGGCGATTCTGGGACACGAGGGTCTTGGGGGCCGGTCGGGTTCCGGGACGGCTCTGGGTGGTGCGGCCTGAGCTGTGTGGTTGGGTGAGAAACTGCATTGGGTATCAATAGCTTCATATTCTTTTGCTCTAAAGCCCTGTGAGCATTGGTATATTTTCTCTTTCTGTTCTCTTAGTAAACTCTCCTTATCCCAACCCACGGGCCTCTTAGTTTCTTGGGTTTGGAGTTATTTGCCCCTTCCTTTTCCCTTCCCTTGTTTCCCCCCCCCCCCCTTTCCCTTTTCTCCTGCTCTTTTACTTCAAGGAGCAGGCAGCTGCGTGGATCTCAGCCCACAGCCAAGGGGAAACCACGACATCTCATCACATAAAGGGAAATTATGTAGATGACACCAACTCTGGGAGAAGTGTCGACTGGCCGGAGGGTAGGAAGGGCTTCCAGAGTGACCTGGGAATGTTGGATCAATGGGTAGATGCCAATGGGATGAAGTTCAACATGGTTAAATGCCAGGTCCTGCACCTTGGTCACACAACCCCAGGCAGTGCTACAGGCTTGGGGTAGGGAGGCTGGAAAGCTGCACATAGGAAAAGGATCTGGGGGTGTTGGTTGACACTCACCTGAACATGAGCCAGCCATGTGCCCAGGTGGCCAAGAAGAGCAACAGCATCCTGGCTTGCATCAAGAATAGCGTGGCCAGCAGGACCAGGGAGGTGATCATCCCTCTGTGGTCAGCTCTGGTGAGGCCACACTTTGAATACTGTGATCAGGTTTGGGCCCCTCGCTACAAGAAATACATCAAGGCCCTGGAGTGTGTCCAGAGAAGGGCAATGAAGCTGGTGAGGGGTCTGGAACACAAGTCTGATGAGAAGTGGCTAAGGGACCTGGGACTATTTAGCCTGGAGGAGGCTCAGGGGAGTCCTTACTGCTCTCTACAACTACTGAGAGGAGGTTGTGGGGAGCTGGGGGCCGGCCTCTTCTCACAGATAACCAGTGATAGGACAAGAGGGAATGGCTGCAAGTGGTGCCAGGGAAGGTTCAGGTCAGAAATTTCTTCTCCAAAGGTGTGGTTGGGCATTGGAACAGGTTGCCCAGACAAGTGATGGAGTCACTGTCCCTTGGGGTGTTTACAGAAAGGCTGGGTGAGGTACTTAGGGACACAGGTTAGTGAGTAATATAGGTGGGATAGAGATGGTTGGACTAGATCTTGGAGGTCTTTTCCAACCTTAATGACTCTATAATTTCCACAACCATATCAATTGGCAGATGAACTATAACTCTTAATTTAGTAACATCTCTGGCATAACATGGAGTACCTGCCACCCTTCAAACACTACTCAAAAGCTTTGTTAGAACTGCCCAACTCATCAGGGCACATATAAGAACAGAGAACAGGCAGTCCTTATTCACCCTGTCCTTGGGGCTTCTCCCACCACCACCACGCTTTCAGTAATAAGCTGTCCCAGCACTACTCTCCCATATCCATCTTGACACAGAGAGGCTTTCACTAATTCTGAAGTTATCTTGTAGGCTTCATTCCTCCACCAGTGTTATACATCAGTTATTCAAGTGAATTACTGACACTGCTATCACCTGCTGGTACTTTTGACAAGGAGACAGTCATTGTTAATCAAGTCATCCAAATAAAAGTCTATGAGTAGTAGTTAGTGGTTGTTTTGATCATCACTCCAAGATCTAAAACAAATAGTAAGATTTTTTTTTTTCTCTGATCAAGTTCACCATCAAAACATGAATTAGTTTATCACAAAACTCAGCATCAACAGTTCTATCAGCTGTCACAATAAAATCTTCACTGGTCCAAATAAGCCAAGCTGGGTCAAACCCACTGCAGGCTACAGCTTGAGAAGCTCAATGGGAATTGCCTGTTCAAACACTCTTCCTTGACATTTCTGCCTGAATCCCAACTTCATTACTGAAAACTCCTGGAGTAACCTCAAATATTATTTTATAATAATTAAACATGGATTTACAGGTTGTCCAAAATACGCTGTCCCTATAGCACAGGGTTTTCCCCCCCCCCAAAAAAAAGCATACTCTTAACATACTGGGAGTTTGTGAGCAGAAGAGATGGATTTTTCTTTTATTATACCCAGCACATCCCTCATTTATACATCTCTCTGCCTCTGATGCTTTATACAATAACTGCTCTCCTGACTAGAGAAAATTAATTGCACTTCAAAAGAATACTATACTTTCCATTAAGCCATGCTCTCAATTAGATGACACACCAAAAAAAAACAGATGTCCAAGGCCTACTGCCAGTATAAAGGGTTACAGGATTTCCACCCCTGTGGGAATTAGAGAGTTTTCATTAGCAAATTATCTTCAAGGCCACATTCCTGGAGGATGATCACCTCACCTGCCAGTTATCTCTGGAGTTTCACCATGTTCACACCATGGGGAAAACTCCTGGATGAACGTTGTTCTGCTGCCACATGTCACCAGCACAAGTGGCATCGTAGGACCAAGGTAGTCCTGAGTAGCACTACAGAACCCAGCCAGTCCTGCATTTGCTGATATCCTGATGATTACTTATTACCTTGCTGTGCCTCTATTTTACAGAAGGTCACACGTGAGGATGCTGTTAACAGTAACACCACACAAAAGTCAACCAGAGCAAGATACATTAGCCCTTGCATTCACTTTCTTAACCACGATTGTACGTGGCTAGATAGCAGCAGTGGCAAAGAGTGTTTAGGCAAACATAATTCTTCCCCATTACAAGATGATTCATAAAGGGAATCGATATTTCACCTCCAGAGTTCACGACACGTCATCTCTTCTGCACAGGCACAACCTACTAATCACGACTGATCTGCCCACAGCACAGTATTTATCTCTCTACTGTGTTCTGCCAGCAGATACTACTCACAGAAATGCTGTCCAGATAAAACCCAGCGTGGCATTATTACATATTATACATACTCCTTACAACAAGGGTATTACAAATGATGATCCTCCCCCTCTACTCTGCGTTGGTCAGGCCCCACCTGGAGTACTGTGTCCAGTTCTGGGCTCCCTGGGATAAAAAAGACAGGGACCTTCTGGAGAGAGTCCAGAGAAGGGCAACGAAGATGATTAGGGGCCTGGAGCATCTCCACTATGAGGAAAGGCTGAGTGAGCTGGGGCTGTTCAGCCTGGAGAAAAGAAGACTTAGGGGGGACCTAATTAGTGTTTATAAATATCTTAGACTTGGGATGCAGGGGGAATTGGCCAGCCCCTTTTCAGTGTCTGTGGGGACAGGACAAGGGGCAATGGCTGGAAGCTGGAGCACAGGAAGTTCCGCACCAACATGCGGATGAACTTTTTCCCAGTGAGGGTGAGGGAGCCCTGGGACAGGCTGCCCAGGGAGGTGGTGGAGTCTCCTTCTCTGGAGATATTCACAACCCATCTGGATGCCTACCTATGCAATATGAGATGGGGAGCTGCTTTGGCAGGGGGGTTGGACCTGATGATCTCTTGAGGTCCCTTCCAACCCCTAAGATTCTGTGATTCTGTGATTCTGTGAAATATTGCTAATCACAGCAGAAATAATCCTGCTCTGCCCAGAAATGCAAAGTTTCTTCTATATTCACACAAGCAATGAGATTTATTTTTTTAAACACATTACACATCCTTATTCAAAACACTCTGAAAAACAGCAATGTTCTATGTCTGCTTCTCTTCCTACAGTTTGCTGCACAGCTCCCAGCACACAAATACTGTCAGTCAATCACTGTCAGTCACCACACACAGCTACTGCGCTGTTTGGGCTGGTACCAAGCACAGCCAAGTTAATACTGCACAGAAGTTCATTAGTGCTTACTGCCAATAGTAGAAAAATCTGGAGTTTGGGGTTGGAATCTCTTTTGCGTTTTTCTGTTGATCAAGGAACAGAATCACAGAATGTTAGGAATTGGAAGGGACCTCAAAAGAGCATCTAGTCCAAACCCCCTGCCAGAGCAGGATCACCCAGACTAAATCACACAAGTAAACAAAAGTTCTTAACTACTACTTCTTTTCCTTCCCTTGGTTTCTAACTAGCTAGTGACACAGTGTAAGGATATCCACGTAACTAAGAGCTGCTTAGACCACACAAGTAACATCAGGGACTTAAATAACTCTTCACAGCAAATATTAAGACTGTTATTGACAGTTATTTAGCTTAACTGAACTTTATTTAACTTTGTTTATATAAACATTCCTTTGTGACAGAATCACTGGAATGAGGAGAACTGAACTGGGGGACACCCCAAAAAATGACTATTTCACTGCTTTCTTCAAGTGCTTCAGAAGAAGTGCTTTATCTGGCCATTAACATACTTGTTTCCTAACACTGCACCCTTAAAGCAAAACTCTGTTACCATTCAAAGTTAAACCAAGCCAGGTAGGTAAGGATTATGCCACGAGTTTCAAACTCTTCCCCATTTCATCCCACAGATGACCTGACTGCACCACTTTGGTGAACAAAGACTGCCTCTTTCTCCCCACCCAACAGCTCAGTATTTGACTGTTCTTCTCCTTCAGAAGCAATCAAGGACTGACAGACCACGGGGGAAAAGGAAAACACCCCACAAACACAGAACAGGTCTTTTAACAGATTGTTATACAGACAGCCTGTTTGAGCTGTCCCACCACAGCTACACCATGGACTGGTCCCACTTGGCTTACAAAGATTTCTTAGACATTCCCTTACCTAGACCCCTCTAATAATGCTCAGCTGACATAAGCAAAGCCTGCCCTGAAGAGCAACAGCCTCTTCTCATTACTCACAGAATCACTCCAGCATTTAAGAACCACAGAATCATTAAGGATGGAAAAGACCTCCATGACCGTCTAGTCCAACCGTCCCCCTACCACCTGTATTACTCACTAACCTGTGTCCCTAAGTACCCCATTCAATCTCTCCTTGAACACCCCGAGGGACGGCGACTCCACCACCTCCCTGGGCAACCCATTCCAATGCCCCACCACTCTTTCTGAGAGGAAATTTCTCCTCATTTCTAACCTGAACCTCCCCTGGGGCAACTTGCAGCCATTCCCTCTTGTCCTGTCACTGGTTATCTGCAAAAACAGGCAAATCCCCAGCCTCTATTCTCTACCCTCCATAACCAATGGTGGACAGCTGGTTAGCAGTGCTGGAGAACCCATGTCATCAGCTACAGGATAAGGACCAGTAAGATTGTGAGCAGTTTTAACTGGGAAATACAGAATCATACACTCAGCTAGTGTACATCTGAGTTGGGTGAAGTACCAAACACCCATCTACCCTACAACAAGAACTAAAGACAATATACACAAGGTACCCAAAAAACCCCAACAGCTTTGAGCAGTAAGGACTTTATCATTCTGGAGGTACCCCAGCAGATAGCCTATTTCCCCCCCCTCCCTTGTACCAAACTTCATCACAAAAGGCTCCTACAGCTCTTGGCTATCATGGAAGCCTGTCTATTTTCTAAGTGGGTTGTGCAATGTGAGGAGGAGAAACCAGCTGCTGACAAACCTCCCACCAGAGAGTAAGGAAAGCGAAATTAAGAGAGCCAATAGGATCCTGGGGGGCATCCGGAGGAGTGTAGCCAGCAGGTCAAAAGAGGTGATCCTCCCCCTCTACTCTGCGTTGGCCAGGCCCCACCTGGAGTGTTGTGTCCAGTTCTGGGCTCCCTGGGATAAAAAGGACAGGGATCTCCTGGAGAGAGTCCAGAGAAGGGCTACGGAGATGATGAAGGGCCTGGAGCATCTCCCCTATGAGGAGAGGCTGAGTGAGCTGGGACTGTTCAGCCTTGAGAAGAGAAGACTAAGGGGGGACCTAGTTAAAGTCTATACTTATCTTAAGCAGGGGCTGCAGGGGGAATTGGCCAGCCCCTTTTCAGTGTCTGTGGGGACAGGACAAGGGGCAATGGCTGCAAGTTGGAGCACAGGAAGTTCCACACCAACATGGGGAAGAACTTTTCCCCAGTGAGGGTGAGGGAGCCCTGGGACAGGCTGCCCAGGGAGGTGGTGGAGTCTCCTTCTCTGGAGAGATTCCAGACCCGTCTGGACGCCCATCTGAGTGATATGTCCTAGGGAGCTGCTTTGGCCGGGGGGGTTGGACCTCTTGAGGTCCCTTCCAACCCCTACAATTCTATGATTCTATGACATCAACCAAGGAGCTCGCAGCATCCACAGCCTGAGAACAAGTCCACGTTTTCATGATTTTCTCACAGAAAGCATCGTGTTTCAAAGCCCGTTATGGACTCAGCATTCAATTTTGCTCAGATCTACCTGCACTGAAAGCCTTTTTGTATATACAAGTCATGCTGAGGTGGTACTCACAGATTTTTGCTAAAGCTTTAAAAATAACTTCTTTGGCAGTAGGTATCCTAACAGCATTAGGCAGCAGATCTCTACCTTACCAAGGAGTCTTATTCCCAACATGACAAAAAGAAAAAAATCCCTGGCAGAATGCAATTCAGTTCTGGATCCCTAAAAATTACCTCCTGATACAGGGCTAACAGGCATGAGAAGCAAACACTCTAAGTAAACCCATAACAGAAGATTTAGTCTCTCAGCAGCTATATTGTAATAGGAAGATAAGGAATGCATCTAATCTCTTTTAGTCTCCAACTCACCCTTCTGAGAAAGAGAAGGCCATGAATTTTCTGTAAGGAGAATTGCACAAGCCCATCAAATATTAAAAAGCACTGCAGATGGCTGCAGTCCTTTCTAAAAGCTTTTTTTTTTTTTGGCCTCCAGAAAGCAAAGAGGACACATGAATTAATTAATTTAACTGTTTCCAAACATTCCACAAAGCGTTACCTTTCTTCTGAGGTTTTTAACTGAAAATTAGTCTGTTCCTCAGGGTTTTTAGTGCAGAGCTTCTTGATATCTATTAACAGAGCATTTCAAAAAGCTTTGCAAAGACCAACTGCTCTCTGCACAACCGCAGGCAGCAGTTACATCCCGCTGAGGCTTTTCTGAAAGCCTCCACCTCCATCCTGCACCTCAGCCGCATCTTCACATCATCACTTCCACCAGCAAGCACCTCCACACAAACATTAAATCACAGGCACTGTGCAGAAAGCTGCTTGAAATGATCAGGACTGCATAGGGATCCCATCCCTTTGACTTACAGAATTGCTGCATCTGCCCCACGACAGACCTTACGGGTCGTCTACAGTGGAATCTCTCTCTGCCAAACACAGCTCCATTTCACAGTGGCACTGGCTGGATGCCAACAGAGGGGACAACATTTATTCCTTCCTCAGCTATAGCTGCAAGGTACCTGCCTGAATAATTCTAAAAAGATGAACTTTGCATCCCAAGCAGTCCCTCATTAGTCCATCACTTAATAATCAGTCATAAGATGCCTATTCCTACAGAAACGCACTCAGAGACATTATTTTCAGAATAGAAACTGTATGGAGAGCTAGAAATCATACCTGTATTTGACAGGCCATCTTCTTCCAGCTCCTCTGCAACAAATAGCATCCTTCCTGAGAAAAGCAAGGTGCAGAAACCAGCTTGTGCACTCCCTAAATGCACACAGAGCGGGTGAAACGCATCGTCAAGACCTTACATAACTCATCTGAGAAGTACGGAGCTCTTCAAGGTCACAACTTCAGCCAGAGATATGCAGCTCCTTTTATGTTCCACCAAGCAGTACTATTCTCCTCTTGCATAAGAGGAAGGATTCCTGGCTATCAGCATTTCCACCCACAGCCGTTGCCAGCTGCCCTGCAGCCCACGTTCGGCTCGGGCAAGCCGACCTAAGAGGCTAGCAGATCAGTGCTTTCGGATCACGGCTCCTCAGAGGCTCCTGAAAATAGAACACCAGCTGCTTTTGGAGGCCACACTCAACATCCAGCGCTGCTGATCAAGTCCCACATGCAAGACTCCTATTTACTTAATGCAACAGACAAGTTTATATTGCACTCTCTATCTGCTGGTGGCTCGATGATGGTAGTTCAGGTCCTTTGCCCAATAACCAACATTAAAAAAAAAACAAACAACTTTTTTTTCAGCTCCTCAGGTGTCACTGCTTCACCCTTTAGAAGTAAAGGGGGTGTTTCAGGCTTCAAGAAGCAGCCAAGCATGCTAAACAAATAAAGTTGCAGCCACCACTCAGATTTTACCAGCAAAAGACCATTATTACTTCACAGCTGTGATGCTGACTTCACACAAAACTGTCACTGAAAATTGGTCCTGCCACATCTAACAACACGGATTTCCCGGGAATTGAATTAGTTTCCAACTAATCCCACTATCTCCACAGCTGGGAATATATACTCTGAGGAGCCTTACTCTTGGACTGTGACCTACTGTTATCGTGGAAATTTAATCTGCCACACAAGCCCGTTCAAAGTCCATGGATCTCCTCCAGGACAAACCCTCACTGGCAGAAAGCCCTCAGCAAGAACTTTTGTTCCTGTGCTGGTCAAGCTTCATCCAAGTCATTACAGAGTTTCTCTGTAGCTGAACAGCTACGGCTGTTGCAAAGCCTGGCCTGGTAACTCCAACTTCGGCAACAGCAAATTCAAGTGGGAACATGAAGCCAGCAGCGCTGAGGCCTGCCAGGGATGAGCCGGCCTAGACAAACAGTAACAGGGATGTTTCCTTAACGTTCACCACTAATCACTTCAGCGTTGTAAGGTTGTTGGGTGGGGGTTTTTCCCCCACTTTCACCACCCAACCCTTGGTCTTCTCTAGACTGTGACAACCCAATCGCTCCTTCCCCCTTTCTAGCTTTAGCCTGCTGCCTCTACACACCTCAGATGACCTCAAGTGGAACAGAGAGGACCACAGGCCACATTTACTGGCCGCAAATGTAACCTAAAGCAAAAGCCATGTTTGCATTATTCCTACAAAAACTCTTATTTCAGCTATACTTAGACAGGCTGGAGAGTTGGGTGGGGAGAAGTTTAATGAGATTTAGAGCAAGGGCAAGCGTAGGGTCTGGCATCTGAGGAACAACCCCAGGTATCAGTATAGGTTGGGGACTGGCCTGTTGGAGAGCAGCGTAGGTGAGAGAGACCTGGGGGTCCTGGAGGACAGCAGGATGGCCAGGAGCCAGCAATGTGCCCCCATGGCCAAGAAGGCCAATGGCATCCTGGGGTGTTTTAGAAGGATGTGGCTAGTAGGTCAAGAGAGGTTCTTCTCCCCCTCTACTCTGCCCTGTGGAGACCCCACCTAGAATACTGGGTCCAGTTCTGGGCCCCTCATTTCAAGAAGGACACAGAACTCCTAGAAAGAGCCCAGTGCAGGGCCATCAAGATGATAAAAGGAATGGAACACCTTCCTTATGAGGACAGGCTGAGGGAGCTGGGCCTCTTTAGTTTGGAGAAGAGGAGACTGGGGGATGACCTTATTAATGCTTACAATTCTGTGAAGGGTGAGAATCAGGAAGACAGAGCCAAGGTCTTCTGAGTGATGGCCAGCGATAGGACAAGAGGCCACAGATACAAGCTGGAGCACAGGAAGTTCATGTGAATGTGAGGAGAAACCTTTTCCCTGTGAGGGTGATGGAGCCCTGGGACAGGCTGCCCAGAGAGGCTGTGGAGTCTCCTTCTCTGGAGACATTCAAACCCACCTGGATGTGTTCCTGTGTGATTTAGTCTGGGTGATCCTGCTCTGGCAGGGGGTTGGACTAGATGCTCTTTTGAGGTCCTTTCCAATTCCTGTTGTTCTGTGATTCTGTGATTTAGGTCCCCACTAGTTCTTAGCACAATTGTCACACAAATTTCAACTCAAGAAGTGCAAACATTGTCCTTACAGAACTAGTCCCATCACCAGTAAAATCTGCAGTGGGTTAGAGTCTGTGTTGTCAGGAGAGTGACCTACCTGTGTCTGTCAGAGAAGCAAGTAGGGAGCCCCCATGGAATTTCGCCCTATTTAGTCTCTTCTCAGATGACAAACACCCCACAGCTCTCTTCCACAAAACCAACATTACTCAATAGCACTCTTTTCTTAATATACTAATGGAGAAGTACACTCATCCATTTTAACTAATTTCTGAAGTGTTAAGTACCAAACACCTATGATAGTTGTCTACATTGGCTAGATAAATTATATAAAAAGCAAAAAAGCCAATTTCCATGAGAAAATAAGTCAATATAGTTCTTTCCCAGCTAGTTCAGCTCCTACTTCTCTGGGAGTTTATGTTTCAGGTCTGCCTTTTTACTCTTTCTAGTGTAAGAGCCATGCCAGGAGGTTATCAACACAGTACTACTATTTATTGCCAGCTGAAAAGGCATTCAACACCCTATGTTTTCACTCATTTCAGGGTTTTCTGTTTGCTCCTAAATCATGACCATGGGGTTAACTGTTCAACACTTTGCCAAGTATTACATAAGGACACTATCACTCAATAGATTTACAGCAGTCACCACCCATCACCTGAGAGTTTATTCAGCTTTATGATTACCTCAAGTCTACCTTACCTAGGTCTAAACATGCTACAACCTTTTTTCCCCCCCAGTAGCATTTATCACTTCAATAAACCACTCTGTGTGCCTTCCTGAGTACAAGATATTGACTCCTTAGCATGGGCTATGGGTTAGGGAAGTTAATTCCTACTTGCTGGAATCACTTTATAGCTGATCGTTAGAGCATTACATTATTAGCCGACTCAATGGAATTAAGTCCTCATCACTGCTTTAAAAGGCTTTTCTGTTATTATCATCCAAGAAATGTAATTCAGCTATTATTCAGAGTTGTATACTAACCACTTTGGGTTATTTGCTAGTTTTTGTTGACACAGCAGCAGGGTTGTTAAAGCCACAGGGGAAAAAAATCCAATCCCACAGGGCTAATCCTTCAACAACAGCTTCAGCTCTACATATCCCCACATCCTCACAAAGCAAAGCTTTCTTTTCACTTTTTCTTGACAAACAGTTCTGGAGGTTCTAATTCAAGTTTTAAATGATCATACTTTCACACATTCAAACAGCATGTAGCTTCCCACAAGCACCCTGAACACCAAGTACATCCCAATACACACCGTCACGACCTGAGCAGCTTATCCTCAAAATACTTGAGGTTTTACGAGCGACCCAAATCCACTCAACTGGCAAAACTGAGCAAACTGCAGAAGCACCACCTCCCCTCCCCCCCCATCATTGTCTCAGACAAACAATTAGCACAATGCTTTCCAAATATTTGCATTTTCAAATATTTGCACCCACAACCTGAGCTTTTAAGGACTTCTGATACTTGCTTACCAGGAGTAGTAGATAGATAGTTCTCTCCTTCTGTTTTATTCCAAAAAATGGGTGATTATGCTTGATGGTTTTTCCCAAAAACAAGCACTCCTACAGATGTAGGGTGAACTCCCAATGTAGGGTCAAGATTAATAATCACCCTAATGCATGCAAGCAAGGTTCTCAGGGCAGCACTCAAAGTCTATGGCAGTTACAAGTCAGCTTCATCTAGCTGTAGACCCTTTCCTCACCATCCTGGCTCACGCTTCAAGTCAGTATTTCAGAGTTTTCATCTATCAGCAATTGTTATGCTAAAACCTAGGAGCTAGCAAAGAGCTATTTTTGATGTTGCCTGTCAGAGCACGCCTCACTCAAAGCAGCCTGTCAAAGACATTGCCATTAACAAAGAGATGCTGAAGAAGTAGTTGATGTCATTTTCATTAATAGGAGAACAAGCCCAGTGACACAGATCTAGATTGTAACAAACTATAACTTCTATTGTTATTTCCAAAGCCCACTGAAATTAAAAGTTCAGGAATCTGCCAGAGAAAGGGCCTTGAAGTTAATGAAATTACTCATTTGAGGTTCAACAAGGCCAAGTGCCACGTCCTGCACTTGGGTCACAAGCTATAGGCTTGGAGAAGAGTGACTTGAGAGCTGTCTGGAGGAGAGAGACCTGGGGGTGTGTGGTGGTTTGGCCCTGGCTAGAGGCCAGATGCCCATCAAAGCTGCTCTACCACTTCTCTTTTCAGTCAAAAAGGAGAGAAAATATATATTGAGAGGCTTAGGATTCAGGCAAGGACAGGGAGAGATCACTCTGCAATTAGTGTCATGGGCAAAAGAGACTCAACACAGAATAAAGAAAACTAAATACATACAACCACACTACACACCCAGTGAAACCAGAGTCAAGTAATGAGAAGTGCAGCCAGGTCTTAAAGCACGTCCCCCCCACCCCTCCCTTCTTAGCAGACTTAATTTAATTAATGATTTTGCTCCCTTCTTGCCCCCCACATCATGGCACGGGGAGGGGCAGGGAATGGGGGAATGTGGTTTCAGTCAGTTCCTCACAAACCTCTTTCCTTCTCCAGATCTTAAACCAACTCTACTTCCCCCCACCCCTCCCTTCTTCACAGACTTGACTTTAGTCATAATTTCACTCCCTTCCTCCCCACCATTGCAGTACAGGGAGGGGAAGGGAATGGGGAATGAGGGTTTTCAGTCGGTTCCTCATGGGTTGTCTTCCTTCTTAGCTGAGGGGGGCATTCCACACACACACACACCCTTCCCCTGCTGCATCATGGGGTCTCACCCACGGGAAAGTCCTCCACGAACTTCTCCAATGTGAGTCCTTTCTATCAGGACATCATCTCATCACCAATTGCTTCAGCACAGCTCCCTTCCATGGTGTCCTGACCTTCAGGCCCAGACTGCTCCAGCCTGATCCCCCACAGTCACAGGTGGGTCGGTCTCTCCACAGGCTGTGGATGGGATCTCTGCTCCTCATCATTATCCATGGGCTGCAGGGGGACAGCCTGCTTCACCATGGTCTTCTCTATGGGCTGCAAGGGAATCTCTCTCTCTGGCACCTGGAGTGCCTCATTCTTCCACGCCCCCCCTGTCCTCCTTCCCTGGTCTTGGTGTCTGCAAGGCTTCTTACATCTTCTCACTCCCTTCTCTGGGAGCAAAATGCAGCTGCCTGAAGGTTTTTTTGTCTTCTAAACGTGATTCCCAGAGGTGCTGTGACCAATGCTGATGGGTTTGGCCTTGGTCAGCAGCAACTCTGGCCTTGAATCAGCCAATGTTTACACTCTAGGGCCTGCAGAGACCTTCTAGCTGCAGCTTGCAGAAGCCACCCTGCAGCCCACCCCCCACCTTTGTCTCCACCAGGACCCAGCTATGAAAAACTGCAACAGGGTGTTGATCAACAGCCAGCTAAACATGAGTCGCAGTGTGCCCAGGTGGCCACGAAGGCCAACAGCATCCTGGCTTCTGTCAGGAAAAGCATGGCCAGCAGGTCCAGGGAAGCAACCCTTCTCCTCTACTCAGCACTGCTGAGGCCACACCTGAAGTACTGTGTTCAGGTTTGGGCATCTCATTAAAAAAGGGCATCAAGATGCTTGAATATGTCCAGAGAAGGGCTACAAAGTGGTTAAGGATTTGGAAGAGAAATCTTATGAGGAATGGCTGAGGGAGCAGGGAATCTTTAGCCTAGAGAACAGGAGACTGAAGGGAGACTTCATCGCTCTCTACAACTACCTAAAAGGTATTTGTAGTGAGGTGGAGGTCAGTCTCCTCCCTGGTAGCTAGTGATAGGACAAGGGGAAATGGTCTTAAATTGCATCAGGGGAAGTTTAGGTTGCATATTAGGTTTGGGTCTGGTTTTTTTTTATGGAAGGGGTTGTTAAGACAGCAAAGGCAGGAAAAGAATAAAAGCAACTGTGTGGTTCAATTCAAGACAAGTTGAGCTGCTGAACCGAATCCACATCCCCCCTAGCCCAGTGGAACAGACTCCAGCTCCCATTGGACCAGCAACAGCTCCAAGCAGCTGGAGATGTTTTGAGCATTTCATCAGCCAAGTCATGCTAATCACCAATTTTTCCGCTAGCATGGAGTTAGCGATGGAGAACCCACTAGGAAAACTTGCCTTCAATAATTCATCTCTCACACTGAACTCCTGAGCTGGGAAGGAAGGCCATGGATACCACCTCTCTCTCTCCTTCCACACAAAACCAAAATACCTTTCAGAACGTGTTTATTAGCTTGGACATCTGCCCACCTCCTGTTTCAGCTTTCTGCTTATCGCCCGCTCTCCCACGCAAGCATAAGCGCTTATAAAAGCCTGAAACATCCTGAAGACCATTTTGGAGAAGCTCCATCCATCTCCATCATTAGCTATTAGCGTACAGGAGGCATGCTACAAGGGAAGTCATTAGAAGGTTCTTCCAAGGAGGAGAGACTAATCAATAAGGTAGCGGCAATCAGTTACTTCAGCGCTTACAACAGGGAGGATCACAGGTAGGAAGAACATGTATCAGACAGACCGCAAGCCAGGGTCCCTTGCATTTTGTTATTCAGACCACTGCTGGATTTCCCAATCAAAAATAGTCAGACATGGCTGATCTGTAAGCCAATGAGCAAACTCATCTTCAAGCATCCACCTCCAACATCACCAGCTGATTGGAACAAAGCAAAAGGCACCCAGGACTTACAGCAAAGCCTTAAAATAGGCAGATGTCAAATTCTTGGCAACCTTTTCATCAGAGCGTAGTCCCCTTAACACTGAGCACAAGCTGAAAACACTAACTCAGAGTATCAACCCATGGGCTTTTTGTCTTGAATTGTATTTACCAGAGTTTAAGAACAATCATCTGACATTCCTCTGGACTAATTCTTACTGCACTTGGGCAAAGGTTTAATCATTATTACCCTGGTTCTGTCATTCCTGAAAAACAAAGAACACCACCCAGTCAGGCACCTGTTACTCTTAGTAGTTCGAGACCCCCCTGTAATCTTGACCTTTTTACACTTCACTTAGGTTGCTCCAAGCCAATATAAATGTTTTCCACCACACAGTTACTAGGCCAAAGTCAGAACATTTCTCTTCCCATTCAGTCACAATAGCTTGTTCTTCATCCCTTTCCCAGAAATCAAATTACATCATTCTCAGAACTGCTCAGAGAACACAGGAAGATCCACTTGCTTTGCAATATTTATTACTCCAGTTATCATCTTACAATAATTACAGCCAAGTAAGCATCTGACAAAGGCCTAAAGAGTGTCACTGTCTTGCTTAAAATCTTCTCCAAGCTACTCAGTCACAACTGATCTCTGACATGACTCAACAGCACAGGAATTTTTCAGATGCACAGAACCAACGAACTACAAGTCAGCTCCAAGTAGTAGCCAACAGCAGAAGACTGATCACACCATCAGCATACAGAAAACAGTTTGTAGGCACCTCCGTTTCCTAAACAAGGCTCTGAAGATCTCCAGCTCCACTGCAGCTCTGTATGGTCCATGGCATGTCCTGTCCATCCTGCTAAGCCCACAAGCAAATCAAACCCAGCTACAGCTCCACTTCCACCAGAAAACACTTCTGTCTCTGTTGACAAACCAGCATCAGACCTACTAGAGCTTGCTAAATGTCTTGAGGAAATAACAGAGCACTCTGCATGTTTGTGAAGATATTCACCTGCAGTGATTGTAGGATGGAACACTGGAACAGACACAGCACTCAGTACGTGCCACTTACAAACACCTAGAGATAAGTGCCCATTTATCTCTCTCTAGGAGAACTAATTAAAAACAATAATAGCATTCTGAACCACTGGTATTTCTTCCTAGGTAACCTGGGAAAAAGGTTACTGAAAATTATTTGCAAAGTAATGAATATTCTACCAGATGCAGTAGCTTCTCTACCAGCAGGACCCTGCCAGACCGACCCTGTCCTCACACAGCTTTGGCTACTGCTCAGGTCCAAAGGCACAGGATTGCAGAGGCTTCCTGAAAGCAGCCCAGCTATCTATCCCCTCTTAGTCCCCACCCAAGCAGTGAGATCCCCTTTCAAGCAGGTGCTTCATCCATCAAGATAAAGATGACAACTGTTCTCTCAGCTTCAAGGAAAACCTTTGAACACCAGCTACAAGTTCGTGGTTAGATTTTTACTATTTTTTTAATACAAATAAATTTTACTGCCCAGTTTACAGCCAGGGATGACAGCACCAAGGAGCAGTGCAGAGAAACTCTCCTCTACCCTAACTACCAAAGCAAATCAGTTCATCTAAGAAAGTAATTCCAGGATCTGTGGATATACTGGTCCTGGAGACCTGAAGCACCACAACAGTCTGGCTAAGGCTTGAGTAGACTGGAGTGATCGCTTCACACGTCCGACTTAGAGCTGTTCCCGTTACCTGCACCCCGCAGATACACTCCTGGCCTTGGACAGCGAGATCAAACCTTGAACACAGAACTGTGAACCCAGTGACACCCCTTCTCATTCGTTCAAACTGCGTTACCAGTGACTCTGTTCACCACATCAATCCTCTCCCATTCACTGTCAGGCTGAAAGAAGCCTCCAGGGCAATAAGAATAACAACAAAGGGAGGGGGGGAAAAAAGGGAAGCTGTACTCTCACATGAAACTTGGGCTGCTATCACAAGACTTCAACCACCCCCTGCAAAGCTGGGAGGTTTTATGACTGCAGTTATACAGGCAACAGTTGTTCTGGCCGGGTTTCAAAACAAGCTAGCAGTGCCACAACCCAAGGAATCACTCAAAATTCCTTTCCAACACCCCAGTAGCAACCTGCCATTGTAATTCTTCACTGTCATTCATGACAAATTAAAGTTCTCACTTTTTGGGGCGAGCACAGCAAGTTACAGTGCACTGAAATAAGGTTTCCATAAGGCAGTTCAACTTCCAGGACATAAGCCCTTGCAGTAATTCCAACTGCATTTTCAACTGGAAGCCAACACAGGAGCTCACTGCTGACATGCTGAACCCTTACCCTACGGGATTAGTATTTACACTTAATTTATGTCCAGGCACAGCTATGTTGCTTGAGGTTTGCAAAGCCCGTGCAGTCACTTGAAACACAGCAGAAACCCAAGTGCAATCCCGTTCAAGAATTCCTGAGACTCAACCACAAGAGAATTAAACACAAGACCTTCCACATAATCCACTAACTTGTATTTCTTTTAACACATCTTCCAGGTAGTGAAAAGTCCTTTCCTTTCCATTTTAGTAGAGCACGTAGCTACTACTGACATCTCAAGAACACACGTTCTAAATTTAGCAGAAGCTTTTTCAGAAGGCCAGCACTCCCTAGCAGTAAGAGTGAATGTGGTTTCACTAAACCTCACCTAGAGCTTAAGATCCAAGTCATCTGGAGGATGCTTTCATACAATCCTAGAACCTCCTCAGCTGAAATGGACTCATCAGGCCCATTGTGTCCAACTCTTGGCTCCACACAAAGCATGGCACTGAGCACATCATCCAGATGCCTCCTGACCTCAGCCCAGCTGGGTGCTGTGACCCCTTCCCTGGGAAGCCTGTCCCAGTGCCTGACCCTCCCTCTCAGTACAAAACCTCTTCCCGACATTCAAGCTGAACTTCCCCTGGTGCAGCTTCACATATTCCCACTGGCTTTCATTTCATGGAGAAAAGAGCTGCTCAGGAGTGAGACTAGTCTCTAACAACCCCCATAGGTGAAGACACACATGCACTCACCAAGTTAAGTCTTCAATCAGGTTTTTGTAACAGTTTGCCTAAGCAGCAGACACAGTGTCCTACTCATACCTCCAAGCTGTTTGTCCCATTTCCAGCAGGTCCTAGGCAAAACATACCAACAAGAGCTAGAAAATCTCAGTTAACAGCTTCTGAATAATCTCAGGCCCACCTAATCTGTTTTTAAAACCAGTACTGCCACACAGGCTACCAAAGAAAGTGATTACAACATTTCACTAATAGCTACCTCAAACAAAAGGCACTAACATCTTATAAACAGATTCACCTCAGACAGTATTACATGGAAGAGAAATCTTCCTCCTGCTCATGCAGGAGTAACACCTGTTGGTGGTGACCTTGTACTTGGCCACACACAGGACTTGATATAAAACTTAACAACTCTTCCACCATCACAACATTTCTCTGCTAGAATGCTTTTAGAGTTTATTTAGAATAACAACATGAACAACAACAGAACAACAACAATCTAGAACAAACAAACAATTTAGAACAACAACAATCACAGGTTTTAGGAAGGTCACAGCCAGAACAACGAGATGAGAGAAGACCTCACAGAAACTCAGTGCAAGAACCCAGCCTTTGTAGCAGACATACCACAGTCAGCTACAGCATTTATCTCCCCTGAGTGCTTTCACAAGGAGGAAAAAATAAAGCTCCACATGCGAGCTGAAACCTTGAAAATTTGGAAAATGGAGTAAGTCAAACTTCCAAGCATTCCTAGCTGTACTGCAAGTACACCAGTACACCACCACCTTCCCCAGCACCTTACAGACTGGGTGCTCTGCTCAAAGACACTAAGCCCCACACTTTTCCACAGGAGTCAGCACAAAACCATCCAATTCCACATCCAAGGTGGTGGTATCTTTTCCTTGCTGCCTGTGGCTGTGGTTACATTGAAGCCACTTGAACCAAAACAGCTCCAGCAGCCAGGAGGTTCACACCACCTGATCTGTTTTCCTCCTGTAACCCACCTAGCACACAGATCCATCCTGTCTCCCCACTGCTTTTGTACCTGGATGTTTATTTCCCAGGCAACACCACTCCAAATATACCCCCTCCTTTCCCAAGTTGGTACCTGCAACAAATTCTAGAAACACAGCTTAATTACTAGCTAAAGGGAGGTTCCTATGACCTTAAAAACCCCAGTGAAACCATGCAGGCAGTGAGTCAGCAGCATCAAGAGTCTGTCATTAAAGCTAATGACAAATTCCATTTTTTCAAAAAACATAAATCCTGGGTTATTTACTGAAATACAGGACCACATTTCTTAACAGTTTAAGGAATAGCTAGAATTTATTGATAGTCATCATTTACCAGACCACCGAAAGGCTTCAGCATTTAAGGTGCTAGGAAAACAAGGAAGTGCTATGACAACATGAGGAGGGTGAGCTGTGCCAGCCCAGCTGTCCTGGTTTCAGTCAGGATGGAGTTAACTTCATTTGCAGCAGCGGATGGGATGCTGTGTTTGGGAGTTACAATGAAAGCAGTGCTGAGAACACCCTGATGTTGCTAGTTGCAGTCAGACAGTCAAAGCCAGGACAGGTGACCCAGATGGGCCAAAGAGAGTATTCCATGCCAATTACGTCCTGCCCAGGATAAAGGGGGCTGATGGGAGGAAGAAGGGGGGCGGTTCCGGGACGCGAGGGTCTTGGGGGCCGGTCGGGTTCCGGGACGGCTCTGGGTGGTGCGGCCTGAGCTGTGTGGTTGGGTGAGAAACTGCATTGGGTATCAATAGCTTCATATTCTTTTGCTCTAAAGCCCTGTCAGCATTGGTATATTTTCTCTTTCTGTTCTCTTAGTAAACTCTCCTTATCCCAACCCACGGGCCTCTTAGTTTCTTGGGTTTGGAGTTATTTGCCCCTTCCTTTTCCCTTCCCTTGTTTCCCCCCCTTTCCCTCTTCCCCTGCTCTTTTACTGTAAGGAGCAGGCAGCTGCGTGGATCTCAGCCCACAGCCGGGGTGAAACCACAACACCAGCTCTCAGCGGCACTGTCTAGTCCTCCACCCTGGCCAGCAGAAGGCAAGGTGGCTTACCAAGCAGTTGGGAGGGGAAGAGGCACTAAGCATGAGGAGAGGCAGCCAAACGTGCTTGGGGCTCAGGCACACTCATGCTTTGGGATAAATAAGTGTTTTCTAGAACACAACAATTGTCTAATGAACAACTGAATTGTTTGGCCAATGGTTGGTTCCTGTAAGTAGTTTGAGGATGACACCAAGCTGAGCAATGCGGTTGACACAATAGAAGGAAAGGAAGCCATCCAGAGGGATCTTGACAGGCTTGAAAGCATTTAAAGCTAATGAGGTTCAATACTCCAAAGCGTAAAGTCTTGCACTTGGGCCAGAGGAATCCCAGACATATACACAGACTGGGAGAAGAGCTCCTGGAGAGCAGCCCTGCTGAGAAGGGCCTGCGGGTTTTGGTAGACAAGAAACTTCCCCTGAGCCAGCAGTGGCTCTTGCAGCTCACAAGGCCAATGGGATCCTGGGCTCCATCAGCAGAGGGGTGGCAGCAGGGACAGGGAGGGGATTGTCCCTCTCTGCTCTGCCCTCCTGAGGCGCCATCTGGAGTCCTGTGTCCAGAGCTGGGGAGGTCAGGAGATGATTTAGAGGGCTGGAGTACCTCCCCTACAAAGAGAGGCTGAGGGAGCTGGGCTTGTTCAGCCTGGAGAAGAGAAGGCCACAGGGGGGACCTCATTGCAGCCTTCCAGTCCCTGAAGGGAGCAGAGAAACAGGAGGGGAATCAGCTTGTTCAAAGGGCAGAGACTGGCAGGACAAGGGGGAATGGACTAAAGCTAAAGGAGGGAAGGTTGTGATGGGGGGGGAGGGAGGAGGGAGAGGGTGGAACTCTGATCCTTGGGGTTCCTTCCAACCCAGTCCATTGTATGATAAGTGCTGCAATTAGCTCAACATCAACAAATTAACTCAGTCACCCATTAATTTTAGCACTACTTGTATTACACCATACCAGGTAGCCAAGACCAGCTGCATTAGCTGACTTCAAGTTTTAGAAATCTTCCATTCTTTACTATTGTTGAATTTGCAACCTTTGTAAACCTGCCTCTTCCCAACCTCCCAACAGCTTGATCATCCTCCAAAACAGAACCAGCTGCAGGGAGTCAAGGTCCATCAAAAGATTAGGGTGATTATGGCTCAGAAGACAAGCCTTCCTTTTCTTAATATCCACAGACATCAACAGATAGTTGAGGAAAGTCACAGGCACTCGATTTAGCAGCAACTGGGCTCAGCTCAAACTCCAGAGTGTCCAGCCAGCGTAATACTGTGTTGTAGCATCTTTCAGCACCTTTTCATATAAGAAGTTTCCTCTTGCTGAACCAAAATCCATGTTTAGCTGCGTGGCTTGCACACAATACAGCTCTAACAGGACTTTCATATGCACACAGCAAATTAAAAACAATCCTAAGGACAACAGGCAACATCCTTTTGGCAAAATGAATTAGAGCCTTGGAGCGTTGATTATGCAAGTAACTGAGGTTCCACATCTTTATGATCAATTGCAGATAAGAAGCATGCATATAACTCCTGGAGAAACAGGTTTGGGTTTGCTACAGCCTGGAAGTCATTTTGCAGCTTCCCAAGCAGTTCAGTTGGAACAGCTGCTGTGCAGCACACTGCTTCCTTTCCCACTGATTCTCAAGGACAATGATGTTTAGGTGTAGGACAGAGACCGACCCAACAGCCCCTCCCACACCCTAATGAGATGTCCCAGACCTTGCAGCCCAATCCCACCTGCCCCTCTAACAGCTCTGAAGCTCATCCGAGCTTTTCAGCTTGGGACCCTAGCAAAACACTGATATTTACCTCAAGCTGGCTTCTGAAGGGCCACAGCAACAGAGGACCTGGTGAGGTGGAAGGTTCCTCGCCTTTCACCAACAGCAAATCCATCGCTAGAGGCTCACCCACTCTTCAGCCATATGCTCAGAAGGTGCTGAAGATCTAAACCCATTTTTACCAAGTTTATACTCTGCTGCTCTGTTACCAAAAGCCTTTCACATTCCTAGTGTTATTCTCAGCTAGATCTGACCTGGGAACCAAGCAGCACATCAACCTTGAATGGAACCCGTAATAACTCTAATGCACAAAGGGGCACAGAAATATAACCCTCAGATTACAAACTTCACTTGCCTGACTAACCCAGCAGAGGGTTTTAAGAGAATTTTCTTTAAAGCTCTGCTCCCCCCCCCACCCCAAAAAAAAAAAAAAGACTCTCATAGTATTGCAGCAGCTGCATCCATTATTAATCAGGCCTCATCTGCTCAATACATCATTTCCATAGGATTAGCAGTCGCCCACATGTTACAACACGGCAGCAAATACCGTCTGCTTTCCTCAACATAAGGCTTTCACCTCCTGAAGAGTAAACACAGCACAAGTTTGGATGGTTTGGGGTTTTTCTGTGCAAGTCAGTTTAGCCACTGGATGAAAAACACCCTGTTATAGTAAACCATCTGGTCTGGGCTAATTTGTTTCACTAAATAGGATCAGCAGTAGGATTTGATTGTGGATCTCAATTATTTCAATCTTAGATCTCAATTTATCATTAGCAAGGTTACTTTACATATTTCTCCTTAAACACTCACTCCCCTGGCACTTTTCACTTGACTGCAACGTAAAGAAAAGCAACCTGATTTGCTAACAATGTTCCTTTCAGGAAAATAACACACTGCACTTCATTTTTAAATACTTAAAACTTCACTGACAAGTAGGTGGAAGATGCAGCTTAAATGAGTGCCATAGCCTACTCGCAGCTGAGAAATCTGTGCTGCTAAATCAGATGCTCAGTGTGACACAGCGTGTATAGATGTCTAAATACACAAGTTAGTCTGAAAGCTGGCACTCTTGGAGACCAGAAGCAGAACCAGGCTTGGGATCAAAGCCCTTCCTAACACCTCAGCAGATGAAAGTGGCAACCCAGGAGCCTCCAAGTTTTGTCCTTTTGTTGATACCTCCTGGTCACCCAGGCCCAGTTGGTAGTTTTTTGAATATTGAGACTTTTCCTTGTTTTTATTCCCAAAAGCCAGCAGGCTGCAACTGCCTGAAAAGTTTTCTGGGGTAAAGAACAGGGCACACTAAGGCCTCTATATTCCACCCATCACTTGTTTGCCCTGCTTGAAGGCAAGGGCTAAGGAAAAAAAAAGAAAAAAAAAAGGAACCAATAATTATCCCCCATCTCAAGTGTATATAGCTATCTCGGCCATTAAAACAAATTTTTACAGCTTTGCATGAATTAATTACTTTCAAGCTGTTATGGTTTAAAAATAATGATTCCCACACTCTCTCCCAGAGCAATAGTTTTGCATCTCTCATCCTTCATCAGCAGTTTCTGCTCAGCCACTTTTCCAAGGGGAAATCATACACACCTCCTGCGTATTCCCTTGCTCGGTTTCCCTTGCTCTCCTTTTTGGCTCAAGACAAGCCACAGATGTACAGAAACCATTTTGGCTGCTGCTTCTACCTCCAGGATGGGCAGCACCCACAATTAAGACAAAACCTCAACTATTACTGGGGTTTACTTCAATCTGTACAGGATGGTGCCACTGCAACATCTGGCGATACGAAACCTGGTGGGTGGTTCATAACCAGCATCACCACTTTGCCACCCCAGCTGCTTTCTCAGAGCTTGGTGGCAATGTCAAGTCACCTATTTCCAAGTCCAAGCACATTGCACTCTTGGTTTTCAGCTTCAGATACTTCAGTGTTTCACCAAGTGAATGATACAGGCACAAACAATGGTTCTCCTCAATCCACACACGACAATGGGAGGAACATGGTTTTATACAGTCACATTCATACCTGGTTGAAGCAGGATGGGGTTTGTTTGGGTTTTTTTTTTATTATAGCCTTGATGATCTTGTTTTAAAAATATGTAAACCTATTTGTAATGGGATCTATTGATCCATATTTGATTTACCCCATGTGTCCTCACTGAACTGCTTTTATCTAGTATCACCACTTACATAATAAAAAAGATTTCCCATCTGCTGAGTAGAAAAATACTATGAAAACTACACAGAGACAGTTGGAGGGCATCAGATAACCCACAAGAAATGTATTACCACTGCTCACTAACAGAGGCTCCTCCAGTAGCACCTTTCACCAGATTTAAGGACTACTGGACAACCTCTAACACATCTTGCTTTAGTGTTGTGTTCTTCCAAAATGCAGTTTGTACTCAAGTTTCTAGCGGGCAGCTGGCTCAGCCTGAGCAAGCCACCTTATCTACATGCTAATTTAAAAAATTCATCTGGAACACCACCATTCAGCTACCTTGCTCTTTACAGATCCTGGCAAATCAATTTTTCCCATTTATCTACTGATTTTTTTTTTTTTTTTTAAAAAGCTATGGGACTGGCCTAGTTAGCAAGTCAAGGGATATACATGTGAGCTTTAATTTAATAGCATGTCATTACCTAACACCACGTAATCCCTAAAGGGACATACTCGTGCTTTTTAGGTCACTGAGGTATTTTGCCTCTTGCTGTTGACAGCCTGCATTGAAGTCACAGGCAAGCACAGTGTTTAAATGCATTTTTCTCCTCCAAACACACTAAGTTCTTCCAGCTGCCTGCAGACTGTCCCCACAGCAAGCTTCAAATCAGGAAAACACTGCATTCAGGGAAGCAGCTGAATCACCTTTGAATGTTAACTTCAGCCTAGACTGATGTATGGTTTGTCAGACAGGCATCTGCCAGGGCCCTTAACCCATGAAGATATTCTGATCTCACCATGACACGTTACCAACAAACCTGCAGCTACACAAGAGGCTCTGCCCAGCTACCCCGCTCACACCACACCAGCCTCTCACTGCATCCCCCACTTCAATACCAAAAGACAAACCGTTTGAGGGAGGTAGAAGTAATGTCCATAAATTCCATAATCATAGAACCACAGAGTGGTTAGAGCTGGAAAGAACCTCCAAGATCATCAAGTTCCAATCCCTAGCCATGAGCAGGGACACCTCTCACTAGACTAGGCTGCTCAAGGCCCCATCCAACCTGGCCTTGAACACCTCTAACACCAAGATCTCCCCCCATCAGCCCAGACATACAAAGTGGTCCAGTTTACATTAGAGTTGATCTGTTTGCCCAGGAAATAAATGCTTAATAAGCATTTTCTTAACCAGAAAGGGGGACTGTCAACATACCTTACTATCGACTGGCA
The DNA here is from genome assembly GCA_022605955.1 of Rallus limicola. Taxonomy (NCBI): domain Eukaryota; kingdom Metazoa; phylum Chordata; class Aves; order Gruiformes; family Rallidae; genus Rallus; species Rallus limicola. The sequence goes on from JAKCOZ010000008.1 coordinate 37,452,013, forward strand.
CATATGCCCAAACATCAATTCCAAGTGGACATTAGGTCTTCCATTGCCTAAAACTACATGATCAAGTACCATCTTGCCAGACAGGTGACAGCAATGATCCAAATTGAAGAAAGAAAGAGAGGCACGCTCTGGAGGAGTGTTTTCTAGAGGGTGTTCAACCACCAGGAACAGCAAGATTGCACTGAAGTCACTCTAAGTTTCCCCCAAGCACTGCACTGACCAAACAGTGCAGTACTTCAAACAGGCACAAGAAAAACATTCCCCAAACAGTTCATCTATCTGTATGTTGGCCAGATTGGAAAAACAGGTATTGCCCCAGTTGAAAAGTTTTTGCCAGGGAATCTGGAGAGGAGTAGCCCACAACCATGCAGTCCACATCAAGTACCACATCAATCAGCACCCTAAATCCAACCAGCAACCCTCCAACTGAATTCGCTATCACACAGGAAGCGAGACCTTCCAGCAAGCACAACACTGGGGTAGAAGTGCTGTTGCCTTCTAAGTCACATAGGTCTCCTGATTTAAGCTAAAATACTAGCTTTCAAATGCACTGAGCAGTTCTCAAGGCACTCATCTGCTCTCAGTTATTTGTGCATCAAACCTGGGTGATGAAGACGCATCGCTTGCTTCCCTCTCAGAAGTTAGACACCTACATACCCAGAGCATCTTCTGCCTCGAGCAAGAGGTGCCCTTTTGGTCCCCTCCACCCTGCTCAAATTTAATTTTTCAAGGCAAGTCAATAGCAAGATCTTTCTACCCATAAACATATCATTATGCATTTAAATGCTATTAAATGCCGCAATCTCATAGCGGCGAAGTATTCTGAAGCTTAATTAATGCAGGTTAAAATTAGAATTTTAGTTTGCATGAGAAAAGTAATGAAATGGGACTAGACAGATGAGTTGCCACAGGGTACAGGAATAGTTTTCCACAGCTTGTTTCTATTCCTTCCTCCTTTCCTGTACTCAACTCCAAGGGTGAGCCCATAGATAACATGTTCAAGCAGCGGACTGCCAGAGAGAGGTGATGAACAGCTACAGGGAAGCCCCATGTGCACAAAGGCTGCAGCTATAGATTTTCTTCACATTCCCAGCTTACCAGCAGCGTTACCAATTCTTGCAACCTCATACAATGCAAAGCTGCTACCCATCACTGCCACCATCCTGTGCAGAGGGACCAGAAGCTTGCACAGAGACATCTTTCAATCCCAAACTCCAGCAGACACCTAAAGCAAATTTCCTAGGAGCAGTGCATTTTGAAGGAAAAACGATTACTCAGCTTTATTCACAGTACCAAAAAAAGAAGAGTCCTATCTAGACTTCAGGGTGTATTGAAAATTCTAACAAGGCTTTACTATAAAAGCATTATTATACTCTATTACATCATTGATTTTATGTTCATTAAAGAAAATGAATGCCATTATTCCTTGAGATCACTGACATTGGTACCCTTGGAAATTCAACCAGTAAAACCGTCTAGCTAGAAACAGACATGACAATTAATAAGGGGTTTATTTCTACCTGCTTTACCAGAATTCTCACTGTCAAACACCCATATCTAGTAAGGTATTACAAGCTGTCCTTCTAGGTTTAGTGCTAGACTGTACAGTCACCCAAGGAAGAGATACATACGTAGTAGCCCATCTCTCTGTTCAGTCACATGCCTCCAAAAGCAGCCACACCAGCAGCTAGGAAGCTTCATGCCAACTTAGCGACCCTGCACAACTCCAAACTCTAATCTTCACCTATTTCTGATCAGACCCAACTTAGAATCATGGAATATCCTGGGTTGTAAGGGACCCACACGAGGACCATCGAGTCCCACTCCTGGCTCCACACAGGCCCAGCCCAGTCAGAGTATGGCACCGAGAACATCATCCAGACGCTTCTTGCCCTCAGCCCAGCTAGGTGCTGTGACCCCTTCCCTGGGAAGCCTGTGCCAGTGCCTGACACCCCCCCTCAGTACAGAGCCTCTTCCTGACATCCAACCTAAATCTCCCCTGGCACAGCTTCACGCCATTACATTGGGTTCTATCCCTGGTCCCCAAATAGAGGAGATGGGCCCCTGCCCCTTCACTCCCTCTCATCGGGAAGCTTGTTGCCCTCTTCCAAGAGGATACCACCTTTGCCTGTAGAGGTAGACGCCTTTGCACATGTGTCTACCAAGTCTACAGGTGATCACGGGCAACCTCCCTAACAGTATACTGCAACATAAGTATCAGCTACCAAACTTTACATATCACGAAGCACCTATGTGACTAAAGCCTATCTCCTGTTAGGTTTACGGGAGAGGCAGCAATATTCAAGAACAAGAATCAATCCAAGGTCAGCTCAATTACTCCTTCCCACTACTTCAACATGACTAACGGCTTAGTTTTCAAGAGACTTTCTGCATCCTGCACAGTCAGCTTGATGTTTTGAAAGCAATACAAGTAATTTAGCAGGTCATGTTCACCACCAGAAAGGCCATAGGTTCCTCCTGCTATTGGCTTTCTGCTTCTCCCACTGCGGGGCCATTAACATTACCAGCCCAGCGCAGAGGTCGGGCAGTTTTGATCTGAGATGCCTGCTCACTATTCCAGGGCTTCAGACCCAAAACAAGAATGCAGAAGCATGTTAAGGACTTCATTCCTGTGCTAGGCAGCCATTCCAGTATCCCCAGATCACCGGGCTCATGCCTGCTGGGCTTCCATGAGAGTATTGGTTCACCCTGTACTCAAACTGCAGCTACTTGCACACTTCCTTAGCAGAACATCACCTCTGCGGTCCGGACCCACACTGCAGTTACCCTAAGAACTACTGGGTACAACAGGCTTCTTGGCTGCTCTCCTGAGCGTGGGAAGCTGAAGCAGTGAGGTAATGGAAATCACAGCCACACGCTTCCGTATCTGTCTAACTAAGGAGTGAGAGCAAGTTATATGGGATGCTACAAAACCCTGCAGCAGTGCCTTGCCTTGCTGTGCCCTCCATCTGCTTAAGGTACTGAAAAACAGAGCTGCAACGTATGGGTATAGTGCTAAAATAGTGTCATATAATGCAAAAAAAAAATTACTAACAGAAAGAGTTTATCAAGAGCTCTAATAGAAAATGTAAGCACCTTCAAGTCAAAGCAGGCTTTCCTATGGGTTTCAAGTTAAATCATGTCAAGCACTGATTATGCCAAGGCTACGGCCAGTCCTTCAAGCCCTTCAAAATTATTTTACAAAATTTAAAAAAAAAAAAAAAACATCAAATTTTTCATCTGAAGCTTCTCAAAACTAAATACAAAACCTCAAAGCAATAGATTCAGTGATTCGAACCCAGTACTCTCAGGAGTCTCTTTGATTGCCTGTATTTTTCTTAAGTACAGAAGGGGAAATTATCACCAAAATAGCTCTCTAATCATTAGGCTTACATTCATTATCCAATAACGTAAACAAATAAAGCTACTACACAAGGCACTGAAATTACATGTCTCTCCCACGAACCCTGTATTTTCACACTTGCTTCCTTAAGTGGTTAAATGAAGCTCGCTTAAACAGCAGGAAAAGATAAACAAAAACCAAGCTGTTTGCTGGGTAAGCTACACACCTTACACCTCTTCCATCCACACCGCTACACAGGCTCAGAAAGGGTAGCAGTCAGAACCCTGAAACGGCATGGAGGAGCTTAACTGTGCACATACTAGTCAAGAAACACACCTGCTTCTATCCACATTAAATAGTAATAATAAAAAGACAGACATGAAATACTTCCAGAAGGCTTTGGAGTCAACAGCTGCCCCCAACTGACTCGCTAGCAGTCAGGGAACACCACAACCCACCCACCTCCACCTTGAAATATGAAATTTCCACCAAACTTCCCAAGAAGACACAGCTCCCTGGTCCCTGGTCCCCAGATACATCCGAGTGAGGCGGTGCTGCTACCTTATTTCCAGCATTAGTCACGAGATTCCCGCACCACCTACAGCTTTATCAGAATTACAGCACAAGTACAAGCTAACTGTAAACAACTTGGTCTTCTGGGCAGAGCTTTTGGTCTGAAGCAGCAGTTGAAAGGTCTTTCTGTGTAGACAGGGCTTTTCCTGGTTTTATAAAACCCTTTTTTAATAACATCATCACTGAAAAACCCAGTCACTGCCTTGTGCCCACAGGCCAGAGTTTGCGACTGCCCTTGAACTGCATCTTCTCCCCTGTATTTAATCCCAAGATCTTCTAGTGCAGCAGCAAGGTTCAATACCAACCACTTAAAATCCCAAGACATGTGAACATGAGTGTTGTCCACGGAGCATTAAGTGTAACGTGACAAGCAAGTAGGTGAAAGCCACAGTAACCAGTACAATGGATAATCCTAAGGTAGTTCTTGGGCTCTTTTTGTTGGGACTCTCACCAGGACAACCAGGTCTCTCTCATCCAGCGAAGCCCAGAACTGGCACAACACTCCAGACGTGGCCTCACCCATCCCAAGTATGAGTTTTTAAAATCAAATAAATATAAAACGATAAATAAAACAGCCCCCAAAACACACCCCATCAAGGGGCTGGACCCAGACACCCAGACCAACCTGCTGTCCCACAGAAGAACAGGCACAACTCATCACACCAGTGTTCCCAGCCTGGGTGGGGGGCTCCCACTAACACCACCCAAGGCAGTGGTACCTGCAGGGCACCAGCTTACCCTCTCAGCTCCTCTCAGACATCCCTCCATACAGAGATGACACCCATGAAACCGTGCTTAACTCCTTGATGCTACACAACTCCCAGAAATCTTTAAATCAGAAATTAGCAGCATCTCAGAACGAGTCCATATCAAGCATTGTTTTCTCAATTATTTCATGGTATGAGGACAACTGAGAATACAAGAAAGCAGCTTAGTATGGGTGACAAGAAGTACAAACAGCACTCAAAAGGCAGTCAAGGACAAACACTAATATTGCAGAAGACCAATCTCTTATTTCTGCAGCAGTTCAGATTATCAAAACTATTTCATACAACACTTTCTATGCCAGAACAAGGAGCTTCATCCACGGTAGATTACTAGGTAATCATTTTAGATTTTTTTCCCCCACAAGTGATGTAAAACCACACATGTGAAGGTCAGAAAGAATACCCCAAACATAAAAACCCACAGACACAGAACCCCGTGTTTGAAATGAACTGTCAGCAGAAGGCCACGCAGCTGAGATGTAAAGGACTTGTGCATTTCAGCTACTAAGGCTTTTGGAGCTTACGTTACACCTTTCCTCCAAGGGTTTGCCAACAATATCAACACTGCTATTTACTTTGCTTACTGGTAAGGACAAAACCAATTCCCAGTTGTGATGAAAGAATGAAAGGAGGAGTAATTCCTGAGGTCTACTGAGCTCACCCGACTGGCACCATGCTCAGCCTCCATCCTTCTCCAAGAAGAGCGGGGTTTGATTTCACTTGTAACTGTCAAACTACAGCATGCTTGTGAGCACATCCTTTAATATTTGCAATTAATGAAATACATCATATTCCCACATCAGTTTTCACCAGGCAACCCAAGACTCAAAGCATTTTCTTCAGGTGGCAAAGTTACAACTAAGACCATGGATACCTCAAGTGCCACACAACAAACCTTACTAGAAAATAAGTCACAGGGTGGTTTGGGAAGGGCTCTCAGAGCCCCCCAGTGCCACCCCTGCCATGGCAGGGACATCCCCCACCAGCTCAGAATGCCCAAAGCCCCATCCAACCTGGCCTTGAACCCTGTCAGGGATCCAGGGGCAGCCCCAGCTTCCCTGGATAGCCTGTGCCAAGGCCTCCCCCCTCCCCACGCAGGATTTCTGCTTAGTATTTCACATAAATCTCCCCTCCTTCAGCTTAAAGCCATTCCCCCAGTCCCCTCACCACATGCCTACGTCACCTTTCAGAAACCACAATCCCTGTTTCACACTGTGCTCAGCACAAAACAGAACATAAACACAGCAACCAGCGTTATGAGGCCTGTTCCTTTTTCCCATGTGCCCGAGATCAGGCAACACTAATCACATCGCACAATCACATGTTTAAGGATGGTTCTTAAAGGTCATCCAGTTCCAACACCCTGCCACAGGCAGGAAAACATCCCATCTGCTGCAGTGCTGAGTGGCCCCTCTTCTTAGGGAGCAAGACCCATTTGCCAATTGAAACAGAAATCAAAACACTGCTGTGTATACACAGCAGTACGATCTCTTGTTTCAGCATCACTGCCTGCTGCTTTAAACTAATCCCTCAAACCAAACGGTGGGAGAAGTCTGGCATGCTCCCTGCAAAACCCACAGCCTCACAACACATTTGTTCCAACAACACCAGTTGATCCACAGCAGGTCTCCTCCTTTGTCTCAGGGAAAGAGGTTACCCTCAGGAGTTTACGGTTTAAGGCTTTGCTCTCAATTTACATTTACACACTCACTCAAAAGCATTCGACATGTAACCGTGTGGCTTTTGCTGAGGACTGCAACCAAGGATGGAACTTAAAGCCAGAAAGCACAGTAGCATCAACATGGGGTAAGACATTCCAGTGACCTGAGACACAGCTATCAAACCAAGCTTCTAGTTCGCCACACAAGTAAGACCCTTGAATTTTCTCAGTTACCCCTGTGATGAAGTCCATTGCAATGCTTATTAGGTATAGGCACACTCAGAATTCACCTAGGTGCACTTACACACTAGATCCAGTGCCTAACAGCTCCCCACATCTGACTCAATCACATTCATTAATCCCCCAGGATGATGACGACAAAAAGCACATCCCCAGCCTGCTCTGCTGTTGCTCCCCTCCCCTCTCCCCCCGACCCCCATCTGAAACAATCTTCGGTTTACGAGCTGAGATGTCATAACCAGCCTCCAAAATCCACTTTGGAGCCTTTTAGCTTCCAAGCAAACGGGCATTAATCATACCTCAGTGTGTTCCCAGAATCAGGCTAATGGCTGTAAACCATATCGTTCAGCCCGCAGTTCAAATAGGCACAACAACAAGGGCTTGAATTGGGTGACTGCTATTAGGGCTTCCACATACAATTGCCTTACGTAGCACTTGCTGTTTCCAGCTTTGTTTATTTATGTGTAGTTTAAACAAGACTATTTGTTTAAACAGCAGAACATGCACCCAAACTCCCCTACCCTGGCACTTCGTTTAATTGTTTACTAGCATGGCCATCTCTCTCTGTTCCAACAGACTAAATAAAAAGGAGTGAAGGGTGTTCAAGCAGCTTTCAGAGTGACCATCACCTGCAGTGGTTCAGCCCTAAACAGTGGCTGTGCACACCACAGTCCTTTTTGGCCTTCAAGCCCCTCCGCCACTTGTTCCCTCCGGGAGGTGGAACAGAGCAAGCCCCCTTGGTTGGGATAAGGGCAGTTTACTGCCAATAGCAGTGTGAAAGCGGGAAAATCACAGCCCAGGTCAAATTTCTCTCACACCTGGTGATAAGACAGAGTACCTTACAGACCCCCCTGACTAGTCCCTTCATGGGGACAGGATGTCAGGTAGTGAGGAAAACAGCCTGGGCTAACTCAGCTCACCAGGGCTGGCTGCTTGGGGAGGTTGACTCTGACCTGACCAGGACATCACCATTTTCCGAGCTGCAGCTTGATGCAATTCTTGGCCAACTCTTGTAATGCCATCAAGGTTTTGCTCCTTGTCAGGAGCCATTTGCACGCCCATGGGAAGGCTCACATTATTAAGAGGCTCCTATACAGCGGTGATTCACCCTCAACTAATCACTTCTCAACAAACTATGAATCTCCTTCCCTAACAGGAAGCCAAAGAAGGCTGATCATTCACGTGCCTGCCATTTCTCCATCACCAAGTCAGAAAGGACATTAAGCAGTAAGAACAGCTGTAGCCTTAAGATACTGTAGTGTTAAGATGCTACTGTCAGTTCCAAAATGGAGTACAACTTCTCCCATAAGATGCAGCCCCCTCCCAGCATTGTGCCCCCCAACATACCTAAGACCAGCAGCTGAGGGACTGCGAAGGGCTCTGAATGCACACAATAGGGAGTAACACTGAGACAGGGTCCCACTCAGGTAACAACAGATGTGCATGTATGCATCACAGGGTTTAGATCCACCCACAGTACTTTTAAAAGTAACTGAAGGGGGGGAAAAAAAAAAGCAAAGTTCATACCTTCTGCCATTTTTCCCATTCTCCCAAGAACATCAGGATCTTCACTCTGCCCTCAACAAGTCATTTCCAAGTGTACACATCTCATGTTCTCTAAGACTTACAGCTACAGTCTTAAGACTGAAGGAAAACACTTTACAATCAGAATTTGAAAACAAACTAGCCCCCAAACCATACTTTTATAATTCCACCCCCCCCCCCCAACTTTTTTTTCCTCCTATGAAAAAAAATGAGCCTACAAGTTACAAAATGCACCAGAACATGGTAACTCATAACTGAATAATGTCTGGTACAGCATCCATAAGAATGAAAGCAACCTCCTCCCCTGAGACTTATAAATGAATAGGAAATCTGACTTTCTTGAGACAGGAATAAAAAAAAAGAACATCTTCCATGTAGTCGGTGCTTTACGTTACCCACACAGCACACTGAAGTGTATCTTATGCCTTGTCATCAAAGTTTTGTCTTACTAGTAGGGGATTCAAGATCTGCTCACACCCCTGTAGGGAAGCACAACCTGTTTTGGTGGGCTTGCCACAGTGTAAATGGATAGCAAACTACTACAGGTGCTCAACATCTGCTGTGTTACTATCTGCACGTTAGCAAAAGCAGTTTTATCAAATACCAGCCAACATGACACTGGCAGTGTTAAATTGTTTTAAAATCCCTTCATGAAAGGATCAGAAATGTAATGTTCAGGTTGCTTCTCTGCCTGTCCTTGGGTTTGCACCACTCCAAGTTTTGTAGCAACACCAAGCCAATCTCAGCCTGGACAACAGAAAAGGGAACTGACATACTCAGCTGCAGGTACCCTCAAGTACCTACACACATCCCTTAAGGCTGTCACCTACCCTCAAGCACCTATACACACCCCTTAAGGCCACAGCACCTTGAAACCCCAAGGCATTCCAACAATTTAAAGGTTGCTGAAGTCAACTGGTGATGCCTTCTCTCCATTTCCAAGCACGCAACATCCCTGATATCAGAACCGGCTGGTATTGATCAAGTGCTGACCTAACCACTGCTGCTGGAACCAAGCTCAGGAACTACAGGGCAGGCAAAGACACTTCTAAGCACAGTTAACCGTCTAAGTGACTGCATCAAAAATTGGTTGGCTACTCAGCAAAATAGTCATACAAAGCAAACAGAAAGAAAGGCTTAAGCTGTTGGTTTCACAACTCTGCAAAATGCAAGGAGAGCCTGAAAGGAAAAACTAACCAACTGGTATCTCACAGAGCTGTTTTACCCAGTATCACACCTGACTTGGAATAAATCTGTGTAGAACACACCAGCACACCTGTTTAGGAATGCTTAGAGGTTGCTCTCTTAGGACCAGATGCAGCTCGTGTAGCTGAGCCTGGAGAAGCACTGCTGCTGAAAGGACAGGTTTTAATTCTAAAGTATTTCCATAGTCTTCGATCCAGCATGTCCAAACACTCCCTACAGTACAACTCCAAGCCTGAAAAGAGTTTACACTGCAAATAAAATCCAAAGTGTTGGTAAGACAGTGCCGCTCTATGCTGAAAAGAAAATCCTGAGAACAAGCAATGGTTTCTTTACTCCATGGAAATAAAGTCTCGATTGCTTTAGATTCCAACCATGTTCTCCTCCAGATCTGACAAACCTCTCTTGAGCAGGAAAGGTATTATTTGAGCTGGTCAAGAAGCACATGTTGGTCAGAGTTAGGGCTCCAAGCAGCCTGAACAAGTGGGACCATCGTCTCTCCTTTACCGGTACAATTCTCCTTGCACTGGAAGGAAGTATTCGAGCAAAAAGTGACTTGGCACCTTCCCGCACCAAGCACGTGCCAACCCCACCACAACCCCTCACTGCCAGTGAAAAAGCTGCATACCCCAAACTCAAGAGGTCTGGCACTATTTAGGGAGTCCCAATCCAATGCTAAACTCTTTGCAGCTCAATGAAGGCTCCTAGGGCTGCCAACAGCAGACAGACAAGTCCTTCCTACACGCAACATGGCTTTACCACATGGGATTAAAGGCTGCTGTCAGAGAGATGGTCAGACAAAGGAGGCTCACCAACAATACAACCTCGTGGAGTTGCCACCTGAAGAAGCCAGTTGTTTTTTTTGCATATGTATGCACTTTTCAATGCTTAGGAGTTAGTCAAAGAGCCCTCAGAATAGAAAAGACTTCATGTACACACTTCTTGGAGATAAATCTTTGCCATGAATCAGACCCACTGGTTTCATGACTCAGTCTCCAATATAAGTTAGACAGCAAAGCCGCCCAATGAAAATTTTACTCACCAGCTCTGCCTCTGAAACACACACAGGCAGGCAGCTATTTCGGTTTCAAAGTCCTCACGCCTGACATGCGAGCTAGGCTGCAGCTCGGTGTGACGAGTCGTTCGTACATGGCAAGGCAAACACCGGCCACGTGCCAGGACAGCCACCACACACCGCGCCTCACACCCTCCTCCCGCCTCTGCGCAAACTTGGCCACACCACCGTACCCCAAGCACCTTACTCTGTCCCATGTAAACATGTGTTTATTATCACTTAAAAGTAGTAATAAAAAACAATAGTAAAGTTCTGCTGAAGGCATCACCTATCCCGAAGGAAACCAAACACTGAGAGCTGTACCCTTCCCACGATCTCTATGTTCGTAAGCATCCCACCCTCTTCAGTGCAAGAGGAGTCAAGGGTTAGGAAGGACTCCCTTGAGAGGGCAACCCAGGCACCAAGCAGCTGACAACCGCACACAACTCGTTTCCATCAGGTCACAAACACAACACGCAATACCATACCGCGTCCCTCGTGCCCGGCTAAGTCTCCCCAGCCAACCAATGCTGTTTAATAAGCGACAGGCACCGCCAGTCGCGGCGACTCGCTGTGCAAGACAGCGAGGGAGGTTTCTCTCCCCCTCTCCCCACATCCCCCTCTAAAACGTTCACAGTACTAAGAGCCTGGCGAGTACCGCAGCCTTCCGAGTAACAGTCTCACCAGCAGCTCTTCCAGCGTGACTTTTCTCGTTCTATATAACTTAAGGACGAGACAGGCCAACAAACCAAGCTGGTTTTAAGCAGCTCTCCGTTTCAGCTGCCGGACTTCGCACTCCGCTAGCTTGAATCCCTTCCAAAACAGTGCCAGCCTGTTCACTAGAGCACACAAGGCAAAGCTCGGGGAGTCGTTACCCAAAAGGGACTCAACAATTTCTCCTCAGAATACGTGTTTCTCGGCCAATGCCGCCTGCTCTTCCGAACTCCAGAGAAACACCCGCAGACTTCCCAGCGCTGCCACTGTTTGTTTCTTCTTCTTTAGCAGCCCCTAAGTAGCCCGAGAGTCTCCGCAGCGCTCCTCCGGGGACGGATGCGTATAAAACCGAAGCTGGGAAGACTGTTATCTCCATCTTGCCTTCCCGTGCGGCTTCTTTACACGGCTGCACACGGAGACCAGCGCTCCGTAACCCAGCTGTCGCTCTTGTTTACACCGGCACGGAACCGCAACCTGTACCTTAAACGTCTCCCATCAGGAACCGCACGGAGCACAGGCGAGGAAACAAAACACCAATCCTCCTGTCCTCTGATCCAGCTCCCACCCACCCCCCCGCCCCCAGCCCGGTCCTGCGGCTCTGCCCGCACCTCGGCAAGTAGCAAAACAACTTCTCCTCGCGGCGCCGAGCGCCCCTTCCCAACCAATTGACCTCCGCCAAGGAAACCCACGCCGGGGGAGGAGAGGAGAAGGGGTGGGGGGGAGAGGAGAAGGGGTGGGGGGGAGAGGAGAAGGGGTGGGGGGGAGAGGAGAAGGGGTGGGGGGGAGAGGAGAAGGGGTGGGGGGAGGCGCTGGAGGTTCGGTGCGGAGGAAACCTTACCCTCACCTCCCCCCCACCCCCCCCCGCCACGCCGAGAAAAAAGGCTGCCACGGCGTGGGGGGGGGAGGAAAGGAAGGGTTCGGGGAGGGAGACAGGCGAGAGCGTGCGGGCGGCTGCTCCCAGCGAGTGCTCCGCATGCAGGGCCGCGGATTGGGGGGGAAGGGCAGGGAGGAAGGGGGAACAGGGTGCACACCCCCCCCCCAGCCCTCTCCTCGCCGCGCCGGGGCCGCCGGCTCACCTTCGATGGCGATGACATGCTCGCGGATCTGGTTCTGCAGCACCGGCTCCTCTACCCGCTCCAGCAGCTCGTAGATGGAGTAGATGTTGGGGTGCACCGACTCGAAGCGCTGGATCTCGGCGCGGATGGCTGCCGAGTTGGCCAGCTGCTGCTGGTAGTTCATGGCGCGGCCGCTCCCCTCCGCCACCGTCGTCCGCTCCGGCCCGGCGCCTCTTCCCCCTCCTCCTCCTCCCCGAGACCCCCCGCGCAGGCCGGCGGGAGGCGGCGGGAGGAGGCGTGGCGCGCAGGGGGCGAGCCCCGGCCGCCGCCGCCGCCTCACTCACCGGACCCCCCGCCGCCCGCCGCGGCCCGGGCCGGCAGCAGTCCTTCGCTTCCCGACCGGCAAGGGCTGGAGGCGGCGCCGCCGCTCTCCGACCGCGCTGTCACTTCACCGCGGCGGCGGCGGGGCAGGGCGGGCAGGCCGGCCCCATGGAGCGCGGCGGCGAGCCTGGCTCCTCCGAGCTCCCGGCCGCCGCGACTCCGCGGCAGCGACCGGTCCCGCCGCCCCTTTCCCCCCCCCCCCCCCGCCCCGCGCGCGCGCCGACGGCCGGCCCCTCCTCCGCCGCGCGGCCGCGGCCGGCCTCGCTCTCGTGCCCCGCACGCGGCGGGGCGGCGGCGGCGCGCGCGGCCCCACTCTTACCGGGACGACCCTTCCCCCTCTCGCGCCGCGACCCCCCGCGACGCCCTTCCCCTCTGCCCGCTCCACGCTCGCGCGGGCCGCGCCCCCGGGTTACGTCACTGCGCAGGCCGCCGGCCACGCCCCGCTCACCGCCCTCCCGCGTGCGCCGTGCCCGCCGCGCGGCACGCTGGGAAACGTAGTGCGTGGGGCTCGTGAGGGTCGCGCGCCTCCGTTGTACCCACACCCGCCCCCCCCCATCCCTCGCGGGTTGTGTGCCGCCGCGGCGCCATGGCGCGGGGCCCGGCCGCTCCCCCGCTCTCCCCTTAGCGCCCCGAGAGCGGTGCGTGCCCGGGCGGTGGCCCCGGGAGCCCAGCAGCCGCTCGCCCCTCAAGCAAGCGGAGGAGGGACACCCCCTCCGCCCCAGGAGGAGGCGGCGGCGGCAGAGGGGAGACCTCATGGCGGCGCGGGCGGCCCGGAGTCCTCGCGGCCTGGCGCGAGGCGGGCCGGCGGGGCTGCTGGACAAGCCCGGGCACGGCCCCGCTGGTCGCCCCCGCCCGCCCCGCTGCCGAGGTCCGGAGCCCTGGGAAGGATCGGGCCAGGAGGTGTGCGCGGAAGGTGCGCCGTGTAACTTCCTCACGGCGGCGGCGGGTGGTGCGTGGGTGCGAACCCGCGCCGGGGCCGCCCGGACCTGCGGGCTCTGTCGGGACCGAGGGCTTTACTCAGCGGGGACGAGAACAGCGGCGTTCTCCGTCAGAAACCTGGAACGGCCGGAGGTGTCTCCTGCTGGGATAAGTTACGGTGTAATGAAGGGTTGCTGCCGTTAGCATAAACAGGTGTTACGCCAACCACATCCTGGGGCGCATCAAGCACAGCGCGGCCAGCCGAGCCCCGAAGGGGATTGTGCCGCTTTGTGCTGCACTGGGGCGGCCTCGCGTCGAGTCCTGGGGGCGGTTTTGGGTGCCCCGGGACAAGAGGGACACAAACTGTTGGAGAGTGTCCAGAAGAGGCAGCGAGGATGGGGAAGGGTCTGGAGGGGAAGGCTTAGGAGGAGAAGCTGAAGGCTCTGGGGTTGTTCAGCCTGGAGAAGGGGAGGCTGAGGGGAGACCTCATCACAGCCTGTGGCTTCCTGAGGAACAGGAGTGAAGGGGCAGGCGCCCATCTCCTCTCTTTGGGGACCAGGGATAAAAAAAAAGGGAATGGCATGAAGCTGTGATAGGGGAGGTTTCCTAACAGGTTGGATGTCAGGAAAAGGTTCTGTACTGAGAGGAGAGCCAGGTGCTGGGACAGGCTCCCCAGGGAAGGGGTCACAGCTCTGAGCTGGACTGAGGTGAAGAAGCACCTGGATGATGCGCCTAGTGCCACACTCTGACTGGGCTGGGCCTGTGTGGAGCCAGGAGTTTGACTCCATGCTCCTTGCAGGTCCCTTCCAGCTCCAGAGATTCCATGATTCCATGTTTCTATTATTCTATCCTATGATTGTTCACAGAATCACAGAACAGTAGGAGTTGGAAGGGACCTCAAAAGATCATCTAGTCCAACTTCCCCTGCCAGAGCAGGATCACCTAGATCACAGTGTGTTCATAATACCACCTGCAAGCCAGCTATATGCAGAGCTAGGAGTTCACCCCGGTGAATACTTCTCTAGGGACAATATTATATGGATTTGAACTCCAATGCTGTAAAGCATGGAGCAAACTTTAATACACAAAACAGTTCAGTGGAAGGAATAGCCTACGGTGTTTGAAAGGTTAGTGCACATTTATCAGATTAATTGATCTATATTTTAAAAAGCCCCATCCTGCTTCATTTTGTTTATGCTTTAAGTACATCTGGGAATGTAAGTGATGTATATCGTGTCATCTCCAGGGTGGAAGTAGCTGTTCCTGCCCTGTAACTGAATTCTTAACAGCTTAAGAGAAGAAAAATAGAAAAAGGCTTGGTGAGCTTGGCAGCAAGCAGAAGGACAGGAGTATCATAAATGTGGAATTTTTATTATGAGCAGCAGCATTTAGTGTCACAGCAGGGAATTGTTCTCTGGCTTGTCTGCTGATGCTCTGTCACAGGTCTTCCTTGTTGTCCTGGTTTCAGTCAGGATCGAGTTAACTCCATGTGTAGCAGCGGATGGGATGCTGTGTTTGGGAGTTACAATGAAAGCAGTGCTGAGAACACCCTGATGTTGCTAGTTGCAGTCAGACAGGCAAAGCCAGGACAGGTGACCCAGATGGGCCAAAGAGAGTATTCCATGCCAATTACGTCCTGCCCAGGATAAAGGGGGGCTGATGGGAGGAAGAAGGGGGGCGGTTCCGGGACGCGAGGGTCTTGGGGGCCGGTCGGGTTCCGGGACGGCTCTGGGTGGTGCGGCCTGAGCTGTGTGGTTGGGTGAGAAACTGCATTGGGTATCAATAGCTTCATATTCTTTTGCTCTAAAGTCCTGTTAGCATTGGTATATTTTCTCTTTCTGTTCTCTTAGTAAACTCTCCTTATCCCAACCCACGGGCCTCTTAGTTTCTTGGGTTTGGAGTTATTTGCCCCTTCCTTTTCCCTTCCCTTGTTCCCCCCCCCCCCCCCCCCCCTTTCCCTCTTCCTCTGCTCTTTTACTTTAAGGAGCAGGCAGCTGCGTGGATCTCAGCCCACAGCCGGGGTGAAACACTTGTAAACCCATGGTGACCTGACAGAGCTGAATGAAGGCTGCTGGGAGATCCTACGATCTCCTGCTTCTATCGGTCACCTCTAAGTGAATTCTGTCACATAATACATGAGCTGTTACTCCTGAGGTAAGCAGTTGTTACCGATTTATGCCATATGCATAGTGTCTAATATTTCAGTGGTAGCACTTGGGTGTTAAGCTTCCTGATGTGATGGGCTCACACTGAAAAACAAACTGTAGCAGTGATAAGGAAGCTCTGATCCGAGGTTGACCTTTTGGATACTCCATGCCTAGTTAACAGCAAGTAGCCTTCACCCTCACGAGAATAGGAAATGAACTGTGTTCATGTCCTCAACGAGTAAAGGGGACAGGGATGGGGCTGAGGGACTCCTGGAGCCCCAACCTCACTGACCCTGTCTGGGTCAGTGCCTGTGAATTCTACCAGAAGTAATGCCTAGGACGTCATCTGCAGATGGGAACACAGTGGGGATGCAGCAGCAGGGAGGGAGGACGTGACACGGTAGCTTGTCACCACATCCCCGGGGTGTCAGCAGTGCGGGGTGGTCTCAGTCATGATTTCCCCTGTCCCCTTTCATGTGGGGAAGCTGCAACCAGTAAAAGCAAGCTGACTGCTTCAAGTTACCAAAGGGGAGCTTATTTGTCCCCAGATGATCACTTCCTGCAAATTTTCCCATTCCAATTCTCAGACAGGGAAGGCTTTCATTCTGGCTGAGGGACTAAAGCTTTCTCAGCGCTGGTTGCTGGTCTGCTGTGAGAGTTGTCTTCTGCTCATTTGAACAGTGGAGGGGGAGAGGGCAAATACAGTCGTAGATACATGTGTTGTCTTCCCTCTTCCTTCTCAAAAGAAACTGGTATCATTTTTGTTAGCTTTCTTGGGTTTATTTTTTAATTCTAGGAGGAAATTCTTGAGTAGACCAAATATATATATATTTAAATTGCAGGAAAGAATTATAGTCCCTGCTTCTACTGGTGGGTGTTGCTCAGGGCATTAATGAAGGTAAAAACTCTGAAACTTGAGAGGATTTTTGCTTTCATATACCTTTAACTGTTTTAATAAGCTAATGGCATATAGAAAGCTGGTTAATGAAAGCTTTAATTCTCCCCTTTTCCTCCCTGTGTTCAGAAGCATTACCTCACATTATTCATCTTCCCAGAAAATGCCAAAGTGAGCAGCTGAGCAGAGTCAGGCAACAGCCTCTGATTTATGCAGGGCTGATTGTTTCTGCTGCTGCTGGATGCTCTGTATGCTTCCAGCTCCAAAATTCATGGCAGGCTAAGATGTGGAAAACAACTCCCAGAGTAGTCTCAAGTAGTAAATGAAAGCAACACACAAATAGTTGGAGCGTTGCAACCCTGTGTTGATGTAAAGTGTTTCTGAGACCTTCTGTGATGATTTGCTGCCCTGGTTTTTTGCTACAGAATAGCTTGTGTCTAAGCTTTGTAAAATTAAAGCAAGATATAAGCTACTGTTGCAGCTTACACAGATTTCTTGTGTAAGCAGGCTGTAACAACAGGTAGTGTTTCCCCACGCTTGCAGCTGAGATTAGACTGAAATGTTGCCTGTGATGCACAGAGCGATGCTGGGTGCCTCTCTGCTCTAAAATTCTGTTCTAGAGTCTGGCAGCTGGAGTGCTCTATCATCCCTTAATGCTAATTAACAAAGAGAATGACCTTGGCACCACTGCTGTGTTAACAAAGCTAGGTTTGTTTTTCCTTGGTCTGGGACAGGGCTAACTTGGACGCTTTAGTTTTTCTGGGTCTGCTTTCATCAAAGATGAGCTGGGACTCACCACGAGTTTTACAAGTTTGGAAGGGCTGAGGGGCTTTAAGATGGCCAAAGCATGGGTTAGCCTTCTGCCACTGGTCTTCCTTTCTGAGGTGAAGGCTCTCCACGGGGGAAGCTTTGCCCTGGCTCCACACTCCTGTGCGGTTGCTTCTGTGCTTCGGGCTCTAACAAAGTTCCACCTGCACTGGGCTCCTAGTCCTCCTCCCCATCTGGCAAACCCACTCATTGCAGTGACTACAGAAAGCTGAATGGGATGGTTTCATTCAGATTTCCACTATGGCAGAGTTTTGCAGATATGCAGTTGTTGAACTTGGGCTTCAGGCATGTGGACAGTTGAATTTTGCTTTTGGAACTGAGCTGCAATGTGGCAGTGAAAACAAGCAGCAGAGTTTGACCTTAATGGCAGTTAGACTGTGGAAAGGTCCCACAGAGAAGAGACTGTGGAAAGGTCCAACAGAGAAGTTGTGGGCAGGTGCCCTGGTTTCAGTCAGGATGGAGTTAACTCCATGTGTAGCAGCGGATGGGATGCTGTGTTTGGGAGTTACAATGAAAGCAGTGCTGAGAACACCCTGATGTTGCTAGTTGCAGTCAGACAGTCAAAGCCAGGACAGGTGACCCAGATGGGCCAAAGAGAGTATTCCATGCCAATTACTTCCTGCCCAGGATAAAGGGGGGCTGATGGGAGGAGGAAGGGGGGCGGTTCCGGGACGCGAGGGTCTTGGGGGCCGGTCGGGTTCCGGGATGGCTCTGGGTGGTGCGGCCTGAGCTGTGTGGTTGGGTGAGAAACTGCATTGGGTATCAATAGCTTCATATTCTTTTGCTCTAAAGCCCTGTTAGCATTGGTATATTTGATCTTTCTGTTCTCTTAGTAAACTCTCCTTATCCCAACCCACGGGCCTCTTAGTTTCTTGGGTTTGGAGTTATTTGTCCCTTCCTTTTCCCTTCCCTTGTTTCCCCCCCTTTCCCTTTTCTCCTGCTCTTTTACTTTAAGGAGCAGGCAGCTGCGTGGATCTCGGCCCACAGCTGGGGGGAAACCACGACAGCAGGGTTCTGACAATCAACTTTGAGTTGATGTTTAAATACAGATCTTGGAATTGCAGAAACTCTCCTGGAGTTTCACTTAAACACTTGCTGTTACTTTCCTCTAATGCTTTGTTGCAGCGTGGTGAAACATGCTTTCCTGCCTGCTCAAATGGGAATTAGGCAGGACTAGTTTTTAGTTACTAAACCAGTAGCTGAAATGTTGATTTTTTTTATTATTTTTTTTTTTTGGAGGGGAAGAGTTGAAGCCTCCTGTCCCAATCTGTAACAGGATTTACTATAAATACACTGAAGTATCACAGGTAGATAGTTGGACACAGAGACTCATTTGCAGACCTAACAGGAAGGGGGTTAACTGAGGAAGCTGAGAACACAAGGACTCCTGGACCATCCAGGAAAAGTTATGAGAATTCTAGCTGATCTTTGGTTTAACCTGGGCTGTTACAGTGTCTGTTCATGATCTTAAACCCAGGCTGTCTATGTGATTACTGTTGGTATGAGCAGTGTTTTGTTTAATACGCAGGGTGTGCCTGGAAAAATACAGGAGATGGGGTGTTAGAGAGAAATATTTGTGCCTCCCAGTACTGACATTGCCACAAAGCCTGAAGTCAAACCTAAGTGGAGAACAGATAGGGAAACATCAAGTTTTTTTCTGAATTATCTTTGTCATATTCTGCAGTGAATTGTCAGTACAAAAACTTAAAATAGGTTAAGCTTCTGCTGGTAACAAATTGGGATGAAACTCTGTTATTTTACTGGGTAAAGATTTGGGTCAGTCACTTACTATTACCAAGTGATTAGATTGCTCAAGAGGCTTTGAAACAAATGTAACTAATGAATTAACCTCATTCACAGAGTGTGAAATCTGTTCTAGGAGAAATGCCAACTAGTTCAAACAATACTAATTACGGAGTAGCAACAACAAGGGGTTGTTGAAGCTGTAGCTCATTCCTGAGTGCTCCTGTCAGAACTGGGAAAATCCTGTCCTGTACCAAACCTGCTGGAAAAAAAAAAAGGTGGCACAGGCAAAAGCAACCCACGTTTCTGAAGGTGGGAGCACAAATCACATCCCTTCCAAGGACAAATAATCACAGAATCACAGAATTATCAAGGTTGGAAAAGACCTAAAAGATCATCCAGTCCAACCATTCACCTATTGCTACCAGCTCCCACTAAACCATGTCCCTCAATACAACATCTAGTCTTTCCTTGAACACCCCCAGGGTTGGTGACTCCACCACCTCCCTGGGCAGGGCATTCCAGTGCCTGACTCCCCTTTCTGAGAAGCAGTGCTTCCTAATGTCCAGCCTGAATCTCCCCTGGCGCAGCTTGACACCATTCCCTCTAGTTCTGTCACTGTCTACACGGGAGAAGAGGCCGACCCCCAGCTCACCACAACCTCCCTTCAGGAACTTATAGAGAGCTATAAGGTCTCCCCTGAGCCTCCTCTTCTGCAGGCTGAACAATCCCAGCTCCCTCAGCCGCTCCTCGTAAGGCCTGTGTTCCAGACCCCTCACCAGCTTAGTAGCCCTCCTCTGAACGCCTTCCAGGGCCTCAATGTCTTTCCTGTAGTGAGGGGCCCAAAACTGAACACAGCACTCGAGATGTGGCCTCACAAGTGCTGAGTACAGGGGGACAATTCCCTCCCTGTTCCTACTAGTAACACTGTTTTTGATGCAAGCCAGGAGGCCCTTGGCCTTCTTGGCCACCCGCGCACACTGTGGGCTCCTGTTCAGCCGTGCATCAATCAGCACCCCCAGGGCCATTTCCTCCACATCCTCCTTTAAGGGTCTTCTACTCAGAAGTGAACTGGCATTCTGCTGGAGGGCGATGAAGTAGTGATAAGTGTATGTGCTCACTGTGTGGGGAGAGGTGTCCTAGAGCCATGTCTCGATTCTAGCCCCAGGGCCTTGAATTTTCACTAACCTTAAATGTTCTGAAATGTGCAAATGAATCGTTTAGAGAACTCTTGTGTTTATTAAACCAAGGGACATTGTTGAGACTGGGAGTTGGGCTCAGGCTGATGGTGATCTGTGCAGCGACTTAAAACAGGGACTTGAAATGCATGCAGTGAAAATAAACAGCTTCTCCAAAGAAAGAAAGAAAGATGCTTTTAAGTCCTAAGTTCTGCCTGTGCTACTGCCCAAAGCTTAGACAGCTTCATTTCAGGCAAGGCTTGAACCATGTGCAGTTAAAGACACTTGTTCAGTTGCAGGAGCTGTGATACGGGTACCCCTGAGTCGGGGCTCAGCTCACCTCCTGGATTTTGTACCAGGGAGGATCTAGGGACAGCTTCATATGGCAGTTCTGAGATACTCAGCACTTCACTGAGCTCTCATCATGGCTAAATATGATTACACTGAAAGTCTCTCTATGCTTGTTGCTGTGGTCACTTTCTTGACAGGGAATCAATGTTTGATTCACTGCATAATTCCACCTTAGGCTTGGATCCCACTTCAGCAGAGGTATGCCAGCAGGACTTGAAATGTTAGGCAAAAATTGAGGGCTTGGTTGTCACTTTTGAACTCTGGGACACGTGCTATTGATTTCCTGCAAGACCCACAGGAGGAGAGGTCTCTGTAGATTAGTTCAAACTAATCTTTTAGAACAATTACTTTAGTGTAGAGTGACATGTTACATGCATAGTGCTGTAACATGCAGGGTGAGAAATCAATACTTACAAAGTGACTAGGTTTGGCAAAGTTGTGATCTGGACACTATGGTACAAGGACCTGTAGGTGACTATACAGGATGACTGTGATCCCAGGACCATCATAGCAAGATGTACTTGTTGCTGAAGATACTAAGCATGCTCCATTACTGCAGGTCTAAAGAGCAATATGGATCTTGCTGGTGTGAGAGGTAGTGACCTGCCTTTGTTCTTCCCTGTCCTGCTCCAGAAAAGGAAGGTGGCAAAGGAGTCTTCACAACGTGGACAACTTGAGTGTGGTAACACAGCCGATCCCAGAGAGTCCAGCAGGAGACAGAGCAGCCACATGGTGTTCAGCTGCCAGCTGGGGCAAAACCACGACAGTCCTCAACATCTGTCTGGTAAGAAAGCAAAACATTGGTGTTATGGGGAGCAGTGTGAGCCATTACAGCTCAGTGACCAGGTGCAAAAGAGCATGAAAACAAAGCTGAGCGTGATAGTCAGGGCTAGTCATCATATTTCCCCACATTTCAGGTGAGAAATTCTGCTCTATTTGCCCTTGACACATGTGTGCTGTGGGCAGGGAAAGCGCTGCCTGTGAATACTAACATCAGAGAAACAACTGGCAGCCTGCAGCAGAAAAACAGTCTGTAGAGTGAGAAGAGAGCAGCAAGGGCTCAAGTGTAGCTGTGCAACAGGCTGCCTGGCTATGAGAAAGAGTGCTGTCAGGCAACACCGAGTTCTAGGGGAAAGGAGGGGTGCAGAATTGTTCACTGTAATGCTTGTGTTCTCAGGGTGGCTCTGGACTCAGAGCAGCAACATCTGCAGTACAGCCCTGCTGCTTGTCACAAACAGGTTTGGTCATGTACCAGAGACAGTACTTCTACTGCTGGCATTTATTTATGTATGTATTTGACAGCAGTGTAATTCAAAATTGTCTTTCTTTGGAACTTGCCCTTCAGAATTAGTGGTACTTAGCTGGCACTGGAAGTCCAGCCCTTCAGCTTGCCTGCCTGAGAAGTTGATTTGCATGCTGTCCAGCAGTCAGCCCACAACCCCAGTGAACAGGGATACTCCTGAGCACTGCACTGTGTCAGAAAGGCATCCCCAAAGGGCTGTCCCCTAGGCCGTGGTCGCTGCAGAACCTGCTGGGCTTTGCTGTGTGTCTGTGCTAGTTCTTGGAGCTGCTTAACAGCTGAGAACAGCTCGAGGAGTGTCATGGCAGAGACAGGCTCCCATAGCACGCTTGTGCTTCGGTGCAGGCTGTGGAGAGATCCCAGGAAGAATTCCCTGGAAAGGGCCTGGTACTCACTGCTTGTATGCATCACCTTGCTTGCCCCCTTTCTGTAGCTGTGGCTTCCTCATAAAGATGTAATAAAATCCCATGGGCTGCTTGTCTAGAGACAAGGAAGGGCTCCTGGCATGTTTCCACCAGCACATTTCACTTATGGTTTGACCAGGTTTGTCTGACCTAGTTCTGTTTCTGTTCATAAACTGGGCTTAATGGTGAAGTCCTGGAAATGTTCCCAGCTGCTAAAGCTGGGCTATTCCCTTTGCAGCAATTAATTCCAATTTCAAAAGCCCTTCACCAGCTATGTATCAGAACATTAACATAAAAAACATGTTCTCTGTGACTCTAAGCTTTGAACAAGCTTCTTATGGTGGCAAGACTTACATTCACTATCACAAGGGCACCATGGGACCCTGCTGCCTGGTGCTAAGCATGTACTGAACTGGAAAATCTCTTTTCCTGTGTACCCATTACAGAACTGTTATCAGAGAGTAAAATTAAGCTTTGGATTGTTTTTGCTAAGCTGGGTGTGATTTTTTTTTCATTCCAGTCTTAACTTTCCATCACTTGCAAAACAAGAATGTGGGAGCAAGTATAATAAACTGAAAGCTGATACACAATAATAATTTGAATTCCACGAGGCTCCTGGGGAGTGCTCAACAATTACTACAGACAGGGAGAATCGTTGGCACTAACCATCCAGCAAGGAGGCATCTTGATGAGGAAGCTACAGCTTCTGCTGGTAGAAAGGCAAATAATAGGGTTGCCCTTGCCAGTGCTCTTAGGAGGGGGAGGAGTATGTTGTGTTTGGGTTGTGCACATGTTGACACAAGGCAAACTCACTGTGGAAGTGAAGAGGAATGGAAGATTTTTGAGAAAGAGGTAGGGTTGGGGTCTCAAGGAGCTGTTAGTAGTTGAAAACCGTGCCATCAGCTTTACACCAGCACATTTAAAAGGGAACCTTCCAAAAGCTGAGCCTTGCTTGTGGGTGCTGTTTCTGTAGCTGCTGCAATAATCCTCTCAGGACTGATGTCAGGATACTCGGATGTATGGGCTCAGATGTATTTTATCTGCTGGAAAACATTTCCTCTGCTTTGTAAAGGCAGCTTGGGTTCCTTATGCTGCCCTGGAGTTATTTGCAAAGTTTGCTTTAGCTTTTGCGGGCACCTGGAAGGGGTGGTTCCTTCAGCCAACATCTGGGAGTGGACAGTGTGTTAAAAAGAGAGGTCAAGTGTGGTTCAGTAGCTTTCAAAAGAGTTCCTGGGTATTTTAAGCACAATGCTTCATTTAAATTCAAAAGACTGAGTCCTGACACCCTTCAAAGTGTCCTGGTTTCAGTCAGGATCGAGTTAACTCCATGTGTAGCAGCGGATGGGATGCTGTGTTTGGGAGTTACAATGAAAGCAGTGCTGAGAACACCCTGATGTTGCTAGTTGCAGTCAGACAGGCAAAGCCAGGACAGGTGACCCAGATGGGCCAAAGAGAGTATTCCATGCCAATTACGTCCTGCCCAGGATAAAGGGGGGCTGATGGGAGGAAGAAGGGGGGCGGTTCCGGGACGCGAGGGTCTTGGGGGCCGGTCGGGTTCCGGGACGGCTCTGGGTGGTGCGGCCTGAGCTGTGTGGTTGGGTGAGAAACTGCATTGGGTATCAATAGCTTCATATTCTTTTGCTCTAAAGCCCTGTCAGCATTGGTATATTTGATCTTTCTGTTCTCTTAGTAAACTCTCCTTATCCCAACCCACGGGCCTCTTAGTTTCTTGGGTTTGGAGTTATTTGCCCCTTCCTTTTCCCTTCCCTTGTTCCCCCCCCTTTCCCTTTTCTCCTGCTCTTTTACTTTAAGGAGCAGGCAGCTGCGTGGATCTCAGCCCACAGCCCGGGGGGAAACCACGACACAAAGAAAGCCAAGTTGTCACTTTTGGGACAGCTCCTGTGGCACTGTCAAGGCCCTGGAAGTGTTCCTAAGGCAGCAAAACTATCTGCAGCGTGGAATAGGCTGCTTTCAAAGCGTACAAAGCTGAAACACCTCAAAGCTTAGCCTCATCTTGTCTGCAGTTTCAACTTGTGTCACTTTGAAACACAAGATAAAATGTAGACTGAGGTCTCCTTGAACTCAACTGTGGTGAGGAAACTACAGACAGGATGGACCCTCATTCTGCAGGCAAGGGGGGGAGGATGCAAGCACGTCTCTACCCTTTGTCCTTAGCTCAGTACAGAATGCAACAGACTGCTTATTGACCCAGATCTCAAGGGTCAAAAACCAGGGGAGTTTTGGCAGGACTTGTCCAAATAGCAGGCTGGATGAAGTAAGATGAAAGTATGTCATGGGTTCTTGCTTGCTCCTTTTCAGTCATCTGAGCTGTCACAAAGTACAACTGCCTCATTCTCCTTGAACCCTCAGCTGAATTTTGAGGACTGGCATGGGAAATGTTTAAAGCTGCCACTACAGACTCCTCAGTGCTCCAGACAAAGCTGCAAAGCCTTGGTTGCATCAGAAAGGTTGGAAGTGATATCACCCATCTTAAACTTTAATCAAGCAGGTGAAAAAGTTCTGCTGTGGTCTCTAGTAGCAGCACTTCAGTAATAGAGAGTTGTAAGCACTTGTTTGTCTTTTTATCTATTCACTTTCT
Source organism: Rallus limicola (assembly GCA_022605955.1). Lineage (NCBI taxonomy): Eukaryota > Metazoa > Chordata > Aves > Gruiformes > Rallidae > Rallus > Rallus limicola. The sequence continues at coordinate 37,476,911 of JAKCOZ010000008.1, forward strand.
GATTTGGAGGAAAGTGTAATACACCTTTAGATGTGCCCTGAGCAATAGTGGGGGGCTCTGTAGTGTTGAGCTATATGCAACCTGGGATAGAGTACTCTTGAAGATAAACTATTGTGGTGGCACTTTTGTTTCTTAGACTGGAAAATGGAGTAGAAAACTCCTCCCTTGTACAGCTGACAAGCACATGTACACATGGGCAGGAGCTGTGCATGCTAAACAGACCTGGAATTGCTGGTGCCTTTCAGAACATGAAATCTGGATGGGGAATGGTTATCTGACATGAAATGCTTGGCAAGAAGTCTCAAAAGCTAATGTCAGCTCTATAATTTTCTCTTTAAGGGAAATAGGTTTAATTGGAAGCTAATCCTTTTGTTGGAAGTATCATGCTCAAGAGGACAAAAATGTTCCTGGTGTTTGGAATTTGTATAAGTTCTGAAGGTGCAAGGGCTTCAGGGTGCTGGCTGCCAATGCCTAGCTAAACTGCATATTTTGAGAACTTCCTCTCACATCTAAGTATTCAACTTGTGACTTCAGCTAAGGATGTACTCCAGGGTGTACCAGTCATGCCAGTAGACTTGGCTGCCTGATGCTTATCTCAGCAATTTACATTGATGGAAACAGGTGGCTCTGGGAGCCAAGTTGAGCTCTGTAAGGTATCAAGGCCTACTAATTCTTAGAGAAACAGTGAAGAGTAGTGGTTCAATTCATGTGCTAGTTCTGTGTTGAGTAAATCAGCTGTTCCTGGCAGAGTGGAGGGCCTTGGCTTTTCCATAGAGTTATTGCTGGGATCTGTCAAATGTCATGGCAGTACCCATGGCAGCCTGTTGTTTTTTGGGATTCTAATCTCAAGCAGAAAGCATGAAGCAGTAACTCTGCATCTTAGCTCTTGTAAAAAACAATACTGGGATGAAGTGTGCCTTTAAGGGAAAATGGGGAAACAGCTGGGAAGGACAGAGCAAAGTCAAGCAGCTTCTCAACCAAACTGGCATTACAGCACTGCAGAGACATACAGGGAAGTGAGGTGGCACTTCCCAGAAAAATTTCCCTCTGTGAGAGTCAATTCATTTGCTATGGCAAGAGTGAGCACTCCTGGCGTGACTTAGAGCTTCCCCATTTGCAGCAGCCAAAACAAAGATGTAGTAAGAGTTGTTGGTTCCTCTACAGCATCTGCATAGAAACCCTTGGAAGGGATTTCTCATTGTGTAGGAGTAGGGGCACTCACAACTGCCTCCCATGTTGAAAGCAAAACCAGAATCCACTTGGAAGCATAGTGTTTAGTGGGAAATGGGGATGTTAGATCACAGAGTCATAGACTCATATAATGTGTAAGGTGGGAAGGAACCACTAAAGGCCATCTAGGCCAACCCCCTGCAGTGAACAGGGACATCTTCACTAGATCAGGTCACTCAGAGCCCCATCCAGCCTGACCTTGAATGTCTCTATGGATGGGGCCTCCACTGTGTCTCTGGGCCAGTGATTTACCACCCTCCTATTGAAGAACTTTTTCCTAATAATCCAACCTAAATCTCCTGTGTTTGAGTTTAAAGCCATCACTTCTTGTCCTATCACTCCATGCCCTCAGAAACAGTTCTTCCCCAGCTTTCTTAGAGGCACCTTTCAGATACTGGAAGGCTGCTATAAGGTCCCCCTGGAGCCCCCTCTTCTCCAAATACTAAGATCAATCACATTTGTGTAACAGCCTGTACTGTGATAGTACCAGTACAGGCAGCCACTAACACCCTGTTCCTGCAGGACACTCCAGGGCCCTATATGACCACCTTCTAGCTGAGACCCTGTGCCTGCTCTGGGTTGACATGAGAAACTTGATCCACAATTCCCATTCAGTGTTTAGGTGTCTGTGGGAAGTGTTCAGAGCAAAAGAGGCATGAAACTGGTGTAACAGATGGGTCAGCTCTGTGTCTGTAGGGGCATGAACAGGAACTTGTAGCATTCAGATGGCTACGAATCTGCCACTGCATTGCACACCTTATGGACCACCAGGTGTGCAAAGGAAGGGAGTCAGGCCTGTTGTGGCCACTGGCACAGAGCCCTGAGCTAGCATTTGCCTTTGTCTTCTTTTGGCTAGGCAGCTGAGTGACAGTAAACAGGTTTATTTCCCATGAAAAAAGGGAATGCTAAAACCGCTTAGAACATGTTTAAATATGTAATGAGAGCCAAATCCATCTGTCAGAAGTGCATCTGTTGCTGAAGTGTGCAGGTTGCAGGGACAGTCAGGTTAAATGTCTTTAATCATACCTGATCTATATTGAAAGGGGGCAAGATGGACATGTCCTGGTTTCAGTCAGGATGGAGTTCACTCCATGTGTAGCAGCGGATGGGATGCTGTGTTTGGGAGTTACAATGAAAGCAGTGCTGAGAACACCCTGATGTTGCTAGTTGCAGTCAGACAGTCAAAGCCAGGACAGGTGACCCAGATGGGCCAAAGAGAGTATTCCATGCCAATTACGTCCTGCCCAGGATAAAGGGGGGCTGATGGGAGGAAGAAGGGGGGCGGTTCCGGGACGCGAGGGTCTTGGGGGCCGGTCGGGTTCCGGGACGGCTCTGGGTGGTGCGGCCTGAGCTGTGTGGTTGGGTGAGAAACTGCATTGGGTATCAATAGCTTCATATTCTTTTGCTCTAAAGCCCTGTCAGCATTGGTATATTTTCTCTTTCTGTTCTCTTAGTAAACTCTCCTTATCCCAACCCACGGGCCTCTTAGTTTCTTGGGTTTGGAGTTATTTGCCCCTTCCTTTTCCCTTCCCTTGTTTCCCCCCCTTTCCCTCTTCCCCTGCTCTTTTACTGTAAGGAGCAGGCAGCTGCGTGGATCTCGGCCCACAGCCGGGGGAAAACCACGACAGTCTTATATAAGGAATGAGAGAAACTTGGTGGTGTAGTTTTGCACGTCTGACTTCTGGTGGAGAAGTGGGGGGCTGCAGGGATGGCTTCTGGAAGAAGCAACTAGAAGCTTTCTGCAGGCCTAACAGGGTGAACACCAGTCAGCTCAAGGCCGGAGTTGTTGTTGTTGACCAAGGCTAAGACCATCAGCGATGTTCACAACACCTCTGGGAATCTCATTTAAGGCAGGGGGAGGGGGGGACGGGACGGGGGACCAAACTAACCCACAAGCAGCTGGGTTTTGCCACCAGAGAAGGGAGTGAGAAGATGTAAGATACTGCGCAGACACCAAGACCAAGGAAGAAACAGGAGGAGAAATGGGGTGCTCCAGACATGGAAAAGAAAGATATTCTTGCAGCCCATAGAGAAGACCATGATAAAGCAGGCTGTCCCCCTGTGCATGGATTACGATGGGGAGCAGAGATCCCATCTACAGCCTGTGCAGGACTCCATGCCAGAACAGATGGAGACACCTGAAGGATGCAGTGACCCCATGGGAAGCCCATGTTGGAGCAAGCTCCTGGCAGCAAACCTTGCAGCCCATGGAGAGACTGACCTACGTGAGAGCAGGTTTGCTGGGGGAACCTCCGACTCCATGGGGGACCAGGCTGGGGCAGTCTGGACTTGAGAGCCATTCTATGATTTTATGACTGCCCCCATAGCAGTGACCCACGCTGGGGCAGCTGGGGAAGAGCTGAAGCCTTGTGGGAAAGGACTCACATTGGAGAAGTTCCTGGAGGACTGTTTGCTGTGGGTGGAACCCCAAGGTGCAGCAGGAGAAGGGGGTGAGGAATGCTCTCCTCAGCTAAGAAGGAAAACAACTGATGAGGGACTGACTGAAGCCCCCATTTTCCCAGTCCCTGCCCCTCCCTGTGCCACAGGGAGGGGGGCAAGAAGGGAGTGAAATCCTAACTAAAGTGAAGTCTGCTAAGCAGAGAGGGGTGGGGGGAGCTGCTTTGAGCTCTGGTCACACTTCTAATCCCCCAACTCTGGTGTCATGTGGGTTGCAGGACAGTGCCATAGAGAGTTTTCTTCCCTTTATTCCATGCTGATCTGTTCTGCCCGTGACACTGATTGTGGGATGGTCTCTCCCTGCCCTTATCTCCACTCCTCAGCCTCTCAATAGGTATCTTCTCCCTTGTCCAGCTGGAAAGGGGAATGATAGAGCAGCTGCATGGTGCTCTGCTCCTGGCTGGGGGCAAAACCACTCAGGATCTTTTCCATGTGGTGACTAGCAGGCTTGCATCCTGCTTCCACCTCAGTCTCCTGAGACAGATTGTCTGAAAGTAGTTAATCAAATGCTTGCTTGGATATGTCTAAAGGGCTCAACATGCAAATTGTATGGCAATAAGGGTGTTGTAAATCAGCATAACCTGAAAGAAGAAAATGAACTGTAAGCCTGCTAAAAGTGCTTTATGCTGCTCTTAGCTGCTTCAAAGTACCTGTGCAACAGCAGTAGAAACAGGGCATCCTTGCAGAGAAAATCAGCCCAGCAATGGCAAACTTGTGCTTGGTAATGGGTATAAGAAGGTGCTGAAGAAGTGCAAAGTGGAGAATAATTCACTATGCTCATGGTTTAGTAATACTTTTTGTCCCTGAAGTGGTTAATTCTCCAAGAAGAGGTAGCTGGCTATCTGGCAACTGAGGCTAACAGAGATCCTGTGGGGGTTTTGTGGCTAATGCTAGCATTCAAGTAGCAGTCAGCTTTTAGTCCTGCTTTTATTCACAATGCAAGAAGCTTTAATAAAACCATGAGGTTGCCATACTTTATTAATCATCTCAAAAATTCTAATAATTGGCATAATGCCTATGATGGGAGAACAGCTTTTCTGTCTTTCCAGCCTCATTCCATTGTTCTAATTGGTTGGCTGAAGTAAGAAGACACTGGAGCTCCTAGTGTGACTTGATCTGATCAGCGCCAGCATAAGTTTCACTGGGGTGTCTAGTCAACAGGCTGCCTTCTGAAGGGTCCTCCAGATACTCCAGCATTGGTCTGATTGGAATAAATCATAAAAATGTGTTAAAAGTTGACTGGATCAGTTCTAGGCAAGCTAATGTTGAACTATTGCAAGCAAATTGTTGTCCACGTGAATCAGGCTTTAGACTTCAACTCTCTCAAGTGAAAGAAACAAAACATCCCAGTACTTCACATGAGCTCTTGTTCTGGGACAGGCAGTTTCTCATGTAAACTGTTCACAGGTATTTAGTGCCTGATATCCTTGCAAAGATAGAAAAGGAAATAAAATATCTGGGGAAGCTATTTAAGAGTTCCATGTTGTCCTGAATTTAGGTAGGATAGTGATAAATTTTCTTCCTAGCAGCCAGTATAGTGCTGTGTTTGGGATTTAGGCTGAGAATAATGTTGATGACACACTGATATTTTAGTGGTTGCCAAGCAGTCAAGGAATTTTCACCTTCTCACACTGCCTTGCCAACAAGAAGGCCAAGTGGGGGCCAAGAAGCTAGGAGGAAGCACAACCAGGACACCTGACACAGGCCAGCCAAAGGGTTATTCCATACCAAATGATGTCATGCTCCTTATATAAGAATGAATTGAGTGTAGCCTCTGGGTGGTAAGCTGTTGTGCTCTGCATCACTCATTTTGTATATTCTTTTATCATTATTATTGTTGGTTTTGTTGTTGTTGTTATTATTATTTCCCTTCTCTGTCCTGTGAAACTCTCTATCTCAACCCACGAGTTTTACATCTTTCTTTTCAGTTCTCTCCCCCATCCCACTGGGGCAGGGGGTGAGCAAATGGCTGTGTAGTTGTGCTAGCTGCCTGCTGGGTTAAAGCCCAACACACATCCTTAGGGGCTTTCTTATGGGTAGATTTTCTTGCAAGATATTCCATTATGAGGATGTAATTTAAAGCCTGAAAAGAAGGGATCAGGAGACTACTGAAACTTTCCCAGAGAAAGCTTTCTCCAAACACTGCCTGAATTTAGTCAGTGGTTTTAGCCAGGTGTTAGGTTTCATCTGCCTGGTACTGCTACAGCCCAGCCTCCTGTTTCCAGCAAAGCAACCAGAGAAACCCTGGTGTTTTGGTTAGGAATGATGAGATGCAATTGGTTCACACTGGCACTCGTGAACCATCTGATGAAACATGAACCTTAGCAGTTCATAATTAGTGTCTTCTTTTCATCCTAGTAATGCCCAGGGTAGAGCTTTTGGGGTTCTGAGGGCACTAATAGTCCACAGTGGCTTCAACCAGCTCTTTGGAGCCTTCTCTCCCATGCCCTGGCTATGGAGCCAGGAGTCCATTCAAGTCCAAGGTCTTCCCAAACCTCCTAAGCCCTGCTGTAGAGTGCTGGTCTCCAGCTCAGCCACGTCTGTACGAAGGCCCATGCCTGGCCATGGATCCTGCTGAACTTGACCCTAACATACTGATTGACTTTCTTGCTTGACTTTGCACCTGTCTTATCAGGATGGACCTGCCTGGTAGTCACTGGGCTGTGTCTGATGCTGGTTGCCCTCACTGGGACCCACCTTGATCTGAGTCTTGACTTCCTAGCTTGGCCTCAGACCTGCCTTATTGCCACAGATGCATCTGGCCCTTTGGACTTGTCGGTGCTCCATGGTAGGAGCCTGGCAGGCCATTGCCAGCAAAAACCCCCTTCCTTTGCAGGGATTATTCTGTTTTTCAGATCTGCCTCAGCTCTCTTTCCTCTTCAAGCTTTACAGCACTTGTCAAGCAAGAAGCTAGCGTGGTTAATTCTCTGTCTACTCAGGGAAGAGCTTAGTGCTGTCAGTGAAGTTTGTCACTGTGTTTCCATAGCTGGTTCCAAAGCCCTTGTGTGAGGCCAGGGAAGGGAGGGCTGCAACTGAGCAGGTGAACTGCTGGGGTTGCACCCGTGCTGCCCAGACAGGGAGGCAGCAGAAGCCATTCAGGGAGGTCACCTCCTGTGTTTACCCACTTTCAATTTTCATGTGTAATGAGCCTCCCTTCAGACAATTTGGCATTCTGAAGTGAGCTTTGGGTTAGTTCTATGGAAACACAAGCTCTGTGGCAACCAAGCACAAAAAGGGACTTGAGCAGCACGTTGTGCTGCTTTGCATAAATACATAGTGCATGTGCATTTGAATAGTGCATGTGTTATGTAACAGCAGGACTGGAAAGGGCTCAAAGGATAGGTGAAGCAAGAGATGTGGGTTGTGTTTTTTTTTAGTTTGGACTTCTTAGGTGAGATAGTACAGACATAAAACCATATCTGAGCTGAAGCTGGTTGTGGGACTGGGAGGAGTCATGATGGGATTTTGTTATTCTTTTGACCATACTGAAATGGGATGTTAGATTGGCTGCTCCTCTCTGTGATCTGGTGAGGTGGTTAGGGATGGGGTGTAATACTGCTGAGCACTTGTAGGAGGGTTATAATAAAATTACTCTTTCTCAGTCTTAGTATTAGATTGGATGCTGACAGTTGGGCAAAGGAATGGGCAGTCAGGCCTGTTTAAAACTTGGCAATATGCAGCTTGCCATCACTAGTTAGGAGGGCATAGTACTGATTTTCTGAAAACAGAACTCTACATCCAAAGAGAAAAGTATGGACTCTATAAAAAATATACACTTAGTCTCTAGCACTCTCATGCTGGCTGATTAAGCATACAGTGACATTTGACTGACCTTGTCAGCTGGAGGGGTGAATGGATAAAATAAATGAGCTTTCAGTCTCTGACTGAACATATTTAATATGCTGGGTAGGAGGTCAGTGTGACTCATCCTTTCCATTTGCTGGATGGCTTGGTATTTGTAGAGAAAAAGCAGACCTTCTGTGGGATGCTTCTAGAGATGTGATGCTTCTCAGTACTTGAATGCACCACAGGTACCTTTCCAAACTGATAGCCAGTTTCTGTAAAGCTGCCACACCTTGGCATGGCTCTCTGAAAGTACTGTGGTTTCATCCTAAAGGGCAGAGATTGTCCCCATATCACGAGGCTGGCCCAATCCTTAATATGCCACTGCAGCTTGAGAATGCATTCTACCACCCAGATCAAGGAGTTGCTCCTAGAAGGCACCCTAACTTGCTCCTTCCCTTATGTGGGAAGCGGTGTGTGGCTTTTGTGCTGACCCAAGAAGGCAGCAGGCTCAGCAGAGATCTAACAGCAAACTCAGAAGAATCAGTCACCAGCTCTTGCTGCCCCACTGAGAGCGTGCTGCACTTCAATGACCTGCTTCTAAAAAAGGGTCCCCAAGGAAACACTACACTGTACATGAAGATCTCTACAGGAGTTTAATTAGGTGGTGTCCTCTGAGAAAGATGCTTGCTGCTTCTCGAGTCCCGTTAACAACTGTGCCTCTGCCTCCTAACTGTCTTGTTCTTTTAGACTGGGACAGCTAAATAATAATGATCTGAGCTGGGTGAATGAATGTAGAAAAGTGATGTTCTTAAATGCAATCAGCCACCTCTTGCTCTACATTGGTAATGTGGTAACTCAGCCTCACTAGAGATCCACATGAGCATAGGAATGCTGCAAAATGTTTGCAGAAGTTTTCCAGGAATTAATCAAGTTAGCTTTAGCTTGTGCAGTGCAATAACCTATGCTCCAACTGGAGGTTTTAAGTGATTTCTAAATGGGCATGACATTAAGTGAGCAGAAACCTAATCAGTAATTGATGGATCTAGTTGCATGTCCCTGTCACCACAGTGTCTCCGCTCCACAGACCAGATTGAGCCATGGAGCCCTTACTGCAGCTTCTAAGTAGGTTTCGCTGTACCACAGTGATGCTAAAGGCCTCATTACACCTCCAGATATGAAAGCTGAACCCTCACCTGGAGAATGTAGTGCACAACTCTGTGTCCAGTTCTGGGCTCCCTGGGATAAAAAAGACAGGGACCTTCTGGAGAGAGTCCAGAGGAGGGCAAAGAAGATGATTAGTGGCCTCGAACATCTCCCCTATGAGGAAAGGCTGAGTGAGCTGGGGCTGTTCAGCCTGGAGAAAAGAAGACTTAGGGGGGACCTAATTAGTGTTTATAAATGTCTTAGACTTGGGATGCAGGGGGAATTGGCCAGCCCCTTCTCAGTGTCTGTGGGGACAGGACAAGGGGCAATGGCTGCAAGTTGGAGCATAGGAAGTTCCGCACCAACATGGGGAAGAACTTTTCCCCAGTGAGGGTGAGGGAGCCCTGGGACAGGCTGCCCAGGGGGGTGTGGAGTCTCCTTCTCTGGAGATATTCAAGTCTCGTCTGGATGCCTATCTATGCAATATGAGATAGGGAGCTGCTTTGGCAGGGGGGTTGGACCTGATGATCTCTTGAGGTCCCTTCCAACCCCTAAGATTCTGTGATTCTGTGTAACTCCAGTAAAATTTCTCCATTAGCTCTCATGGGAAGGCTAAGTGCAAAAAGGAGGTGGAGGATCACTCTATGCAAATGGCTAGTCTTTTGTTTTGTCTTCTTTTGTCCCAGCTGTCTAGACAGCTAGACAAATGCCAGGTTTATTTTTCAAGATGCTGCCTGCAGGATGTTTTTACACTTCATCCTTTCTCACACATGCAATCTGCCCAGATTGTCTGGTAGCTATCCATCCCGTGTCCAACAGACTGGAAGCTTTTTCCAGGTTGTGTCACTTGATAAAGTCAAGAAGTACCACTGACCAAGATTGTAATGAGTTTGGTGGGTTTCTAAGTTGTTGAATGAAATACAAAGCGAGCTGAGGTGGTGAAAGTCAGGTAGGAGCAATGAAACCCTTGAACAGATTGGTCTGACTGATGGTTGTAAGTCCTGATATCCTTGAAGTAATACAATTGTTCTTGGACTTAAACCAGAAGTGAAACAGAAGGAGAGTTCAGGAAAATTGTAATATTCAAGATTGAGGTATGAAGTACTACATTTGAAATGAGATGTGTATATTCTCATAGCTGCTCATCTCCCTGTCTCACCCTTCTCCCTCACAACTCTGCTGTTGATGTCAATCTTCTCCAATCTGCTGCATGAAGAAGTGTTTTCTAGGTGTGAGAGCAAACACCAGACTTCACCAATATGCTTCTCTGTGCCTTGTGTCTGTTGCTGTGATGCCCTGCAGCATCTAAGGAAGGCAGCAGTCCTATTCAGGTCCTCGTTTCTGCCTCCTGACTCCACCAAGTCCTGACTGGAGTCGTAGTATGTGAAATCCAAAAAGTGGAAGCTGGGACAACCTTTTCAGGACAAAACCTGAGTGTAGAACATGCTGTTTTGCATGACACTGTTGTGTTTGGACTGAGAGATGGCATTTGGCACAGTATCATCGAGCAGGAGGCAATGGCACTGTAGACAGATGATGGATAACAGGCTTGTGGCCCTGAGCAGTTGCTCACATCAGATCTATGGAAATTCATACAGTGCCTGATTAACACTTGCTATCAAGCAGAATCTTAAAAAGCTGTTCACAACGAGGGAAGGAAAGCTTATACTGGCTTGCAGTGATAGCTCTTACAGGGAACTTGCCATCCAGCACTTGCATGAAGCTGTCTGCCATGCTGGGAGAGCACAATGGAGCCGTGTTGGAATTGCTGATGTGGGTCACGACCTGCAGCACAGCAGATAGAAACCTGGGTCTGACATTCCTTCCATGTAGCTGGGATGGCTGCCCCCACAGAGTCCATAAGCAAAATTTCAATGTGCTCTGTCAGTGGTTTGCTGCCCAACCTTGGGGTACAACAGCTGAATCTGCTCCACAGCCTCTTGCAGATGCAACAAAGATGCTTCTCTAGCAGCTCCCACTAGTCCCAGAGTGTATTCTGTGCCTGCTCCCTTTCCTGAGTTCATGAGGAAGACTCAGTCATGACACATTATTGCATCTTGAACATTGCAGCTCTGGTTGATGCCAGATTTCCCCACTTGGGGAAATCATCTATGTAGGGAAGCAGTAAAGCACAAACCTCTATGCATAACTATTGACAGCACCCAGATTTGGTATGAGAGGGAGCACCAGTTATAGGTTGCTGAAGCATCAGGTTGGAAGATGGAACTAGATACTGTGTGCTGGAAATAATTAGCTAATTGGCTTTTCTGCTAAGCTCAGAATACTTTTTTTGCTGTTCAAGCAAAACCACTCCACTATCTTTACCCAGAAAGAAAAGCAGTGCTTTAGAGCAGAGAAAGTAACCCTGAGCACAACTTCATTTATCAGCACAGTGTGGTACAAGCACAGGAACGTAGCAGCATGACCTAAACAAAATGACTTGGCTGGCTCAGAAGCTTGTCATGTAATCTTTGTTGCAGCCAACACTCAGTAGTGCTCCAGCCTAGTCTAGTCTGTGGATGTTTCCATTTAAATTTTCTATCAGTTTCCTTACACAAGCTCAACACTTAAGTATTTTTTATGTAAGATGCCAGCTGACTTCCCCAGTGAATGATGCTTTATGTTCAGCCATACATTCCTTCGGCCCCTGACCCCTCTGCTTGCTTCCCTTCTCTCTGGGGTGCCTACTTTGCATTTTAACTTGAGTTTTGACTGCCATTGCCTTCCCCAAACTGTTCATAACAGTTAGAAGAGCTGACTTGTCTTGCAGCTGTGCTTTTTCAGCCAGAGAGCCCTTCTTGTCTGGGGAGACCCCAGAAGTTCATTGCTAAATAATCTATGAATAGAGAATACTCCAAGTAGGATCTGCCCTGGCTTCAATGAGAGCCAGGAATTGTCTCATTTTAAGTGAAATAATGTTTATTCTCAGGAGTCAGGAACATGCTTTATGGTCCATAAAGATGCTTGAGAAATGGGAGCAGGGAGTCTAATCAACTGCTTGGCAATGCAATGGTGGTAGTCAACATAGCTTAAATCTGGCTGGCAGGCCTGCCTCATAACCACGATTGGCTTCCTTCCTTTTTAAAGAGGGATTAGCAAGTACTACCAGAGTATTCAAGCACTCAGAAATTTCTGAGAAATGACCATGATTCAAGAGCACATCTGTTAGCCACATTGGTGGGCAAGTCTCTCCAACTGCAGTTGCCTTTTTCTCCTGGATTTGGGCAGTAAGTACCCTTTTCTAACTCACTTTTGCCATGGACACGACACCTTCAGTTTAACTGCACACCAAAAGAGCAATTCGAGCAGCTGTTTAGTCACAACTTCACTCTTGATTGCCTTAAAAAGACACTTTTTTGACTGAAATGGACTGTTTTGGTGGATTTAGGAGTCAGAGCACATAATGTCCTTTCCAGCCACTTTCCCCAGAGATCTCAAGTACTGTCTTTTTTAATTGTCTCAGAATCAGTGACTCTTCTCCGACTGGGACAGTCACAGCTGACAACCCCGCCTGTGAAATCTCTTCACTGCTCTTTGGATACTTCTAATTCATCTCTCACAACCATATGGTTGTCAGGAGGATTTAACCTCTATTCAGGGGGGCTTACATTTCCACAGGCAGAGAAGCTTGCTGTATGCTATCCCAGCAAATACAACTGCTGCAGACTTGTTACATCACCAGAAAAGAAGCAAGCTGCTTTCTGAGAAATTAAATGAAGATTAGAACCTGTAGAAAATGCAAAAAAACCTGTAGAAAATGCAAAAAAACCTGGAGAAAATGCTAAAAAAATCTTTAAAAAGCTTCAGAAGAAAATTGAAATAAGCTTCTGGCAAACACAGCAAGGTTCTTTTCTTTGATAATACCTAATTTTGGTAGCAATGGCTGAAATGTAGGAAGTCAAACGCATCGTAGTTCCCTGGGTCTGTTGGTGTCTGGCTGCATCTCATTTTGAAGAGGCAGTATCAGAACAGTGCTCTGAGGACTGTGGCAGTAGCTAAGCTTTAGCCATCATACCAGAGGCTTGAGGCAGAGATAAGTCACTTAACATTTTTATCTCATTGGGCATATGTTTGTTATGTGACTGTCGTGGTTTCCCCCCGGCTGTGGGCCGAGATCCACGCAGCTGCCTGCTCCTTAAAGTAAAAGAGCAGGAGAAAAGGGAAAGGGGGGGAGACAAGGGAAGGGAAAAGGAAGGGGCAAATAACTCCAAACCCAAGAAACTAAGAGGCCCGTGGGTTGGGATAAGGAGAGTTTACTAAGAGAACAGAAAGAGAAAATATACCAATGCTAACAGGGCTTTAGAGCAAAAGAATATGAAGCTATTGATACCCAATGCAGTTTCTCACCCAACCACACAGCTCAGGCCGCACCACCCAGAGCCGTCCCGGAACCCGACCGGCCCCCAAGACCCTCGCGTCCCGGAACCGCCCCCCTTCTTCCTCCCATCAGCCCCCCTTTATCCTGGGCAGGACGTAATTGGCATGGAATACTCTCTTTGGCCCATCTGGGTCACCTGTCCTGGCTTTGCCTGTCTGACTGCAACTAGCAACATCAGGGTGTTCTCAGCACTGCTTTCATTGTAACTCCCAAACACAGCATCCCATCCACTGCTACACATGGAGTTAACTCTCTCCTGACTGAAACCAGGACAGTGACCCTCACGTTGGAAGAGCCATTCTTCCAAATTCACATTATCCCACCCTGACTGATGAGTTTATAGCTGGCACAGGGAAGGGAAGTGCCATTATGCCACAGTGCAATTAACTTCATAAGTCAACCCAGCCCATATTTTCTTTCACGCCGACTCCCCTTGATATCCAGCTTCATATGCTGGTTTTTAGGCTGTGACAAACTGTCAGTGTCAAGTGCTGCCTGTACATGAAGGGAATATTCTCATAGTGGGAGCTGTGGTTGCAGCAGAAGGTTTCTAAGAATATATTACACAGTAGGCGTGTTGTACCATGGATGTCTTCTCTGAGCTCTGGAAATAGTCGGCCAAACTATTCCAGGAGGCTACTCCCCCACAAAGCTAGTATCAGTTTGAGAAAAGGAATGCTAATTTAGTGTCTATATAATAAGGTTTCTTTAATGTTTGAAGTCAATGAGCCTTACAAATCTCTGGGCATGGTATTGTGCAGCTAAATTCAAATACATAAGGCAAAACAATATCAGTGTGCTACTGAAGCTTAAATTTAAGAGCAAGCAAACCAAGCTGATGAGTCTGGAACAGGAATTCTCTCCAAAGGCACAAAGCATTTTGTGGTGATTCCATTAGGGATTTTATGACTTTAGATATGGCTGAGCATAATGCTTTCACATGGAGGAGCGGTGTGATGGATGATGGTTTTTAGAAGCGAAATAGGAGGGCTGCTCTTCAGCTTGTGCGTGGAGCTGCTTACCAGCTTCTCTCCTGAGACTTAATTAAAGAGAATATACCCTCCATCTTCATACAGAGATACTGGTGTACTGGAAACACTGTTCTGATGAGGTTACTGTATCCAGGTGTCACACTTTTATTTAATATGACCAATTATCATAAATACTGTCTTGCAACTAGTGAGTCTCAGCATTACGGCCCTGGGAAGCTGCAGGAGGTGCAGCCTCAGTTTATGGACTTGGAAAGTCAACATACCCGAAACAACAAGTTGTTCAGTGTCATCCGTCATCGCAAAGAAATTCCTCTGCCCACCCCTTCCTGTTGCCTTCTGGATATGAGGTGATCCTGTGAGCTTGTGGGATGCTCCTCATCACAGTGCTGTTTCCCAGCTCCCCTTACGCTGCTGCTATGATACAATCACATACACGTGTATCAGGACACCAAGTGAAACGATGAAATTGTGGCCAAGGTGGCAAATCCCCTCCAAGGTGAAGATGCTGATGACTTTGCCAAGCAAAGGAAGCAGCATGTGAGCTTTGCCACGCCTCTTCTCTTGATGCTCAGGTCTTCCTGAGCATTGAAATGATGTCAGGATGCAGCACACTTTCTACCTGCAGATTTTTCTTGTGAAAAGTAAAACTTGGGGCTTCAAGAAAACCCAAGCATGAGTCTGGAGGCTACGAGGATTATGTGTGCTGGCATTAAGGAAGCAAGAAGCAGGAGGGGCAGGTGAGGGAGAAAATAGGATTCAGTATGGAGCAAAGCAGCCAGAGCACAGCACGTGAGGACTGCAGAAGCAAGGCAGGCAGCTTGTAACCTGCTGTGTCCATGTGCTGGATCAGAACGGCCCCTGGAAGCACGGTGCCTTGCAGTGAGGGGCAGTGACACTTGCAGGATACTTCTCCCTTCCCTGGTGTCCTGCCATGCAAACATTTTATGGTAATATCAGACAAGTCTTTTCTACCACTTTCACATACTCCAGGAGCTTGAACTCTTTTTGGCCTTGGTCAAGGTAAATAGGTGTGTCCTGGTTCTGGCCAGGCCAGAGTTCACCTCCCCAAACAGCCAGCCCAGGTGAGCTGAGTTAGCCCAGGTGAGCTGAGTTAGCTTGGGTTGTTTCCACCCCACCTGACATCACTCCCCCATAAAAGAGGCTGGTTGGGGAAGGGTGCTCCCGTGTTGCTCTGGGGAAGTCTGAGTGTGGTCCTCAGGTTGGTGAAGTCCTCGGGTTGGTAAGGTACTGTGTGTTATCACTGAGTGTGAGTGAAGTTTGTGAGCAGCTTGTTACTGTTCCCCTTTCACAGTCTTTTTGGCAGTAAACTGTCCTTATGCCAATCAAGGCTCTGTTTGTTTCTCCTATGGGAGCAAGTGAGTGGTGTGTAGTGCTCAGCTGCTGCTAGGGGCTGATGAAGCTATGGATAGATGTGATGTAACTTCAATGGAAAAAGAAGTTATTTAACTTTTATCTCTGTTTGAAGTGTACTTGTTGGAGAGGCTATCTGGAGATTAGGTTCAGTGTGTGTGAGTATTGCATTTCTGTAGTGAGTAAAGCCTTCACTTGACTGCAAGAAAGTCATAGCTTTTTGTATGTCTTCTACAGTGATTATTAAATGTATAGCTGGTGTAGATGCATTAGTGGAGCATTACAGCCAGTTCAGCAGCAAATTAGTAACTATTTGTGCTGCAGAAAAGGCTGGAAGACTGCTCAGTCTTTTCAGAGAATCACAGAATTACAGACTGGTCAGGGTTTGGAGGGTCCCCTGAAGAGCATCCAGTCTAGAGGCTGCCAGACCCGGATCATCTCGAACAGGCTGCAGGGGACAGTGTCCAGGTTTGAATGGAGACTTCCCAGCCTCTCTGGGCAGCCTGGCCCAGGGCTCTGCCACCCTCCAGAAAAGAAGCTCCTCCTTGTGGTTAGGTGGAACTTCCTCAAGTCCAGTTTGTGGACTGCCTCTTGTCCTGTCTCTGGGAACCACTGAACGCAGACTGCCCCATCCTCCTGACCCCCACTCCTCAAAGATTTATCAGCATTAATAAGATCCCCCTTCAGTCTTCTCCAGGCTAAAATGTCCTGAGTCCCTCAGCCTGTCTTCATCAGAGAGATGTTCTAGTCCTCTCAGCATCTCTGTAGCCCTCTGTTGCACTCACTCCAGTAGCTTTCTGTTCTTCTTGACCTGGGAAGCCCAGCACCACACACGATATTCCAGACATATATAAAATGCCCGTTACTATCAATCTCTAAGTCAGTGTAAGCAGCCTATGTTCTAACTGTTTGCTCTTTGGGATGACTCTTCTTCTGAAAGCTTAGTCTTAACTAAGTAGCTGTTTCTGGAATAGGTGTATGTTTTTCTGGAATAAATGTCAGGTAAGAGCAGGAAAGACTTGGTCTGTCAGAGAATTATGAGTAGTGGTTCAGATGTTTGTGCTTTGAGTTGGTTGTATCAGGAAACCCTCAGTTAAATTCTTTGGATGAAAGTTGTAAGCAGCTGCTGTTTGAGTTGTGTTAGTACCTCTGTGAATACTATAGAGATGGTGAAAATGTTGGCTAGCTACCTACCCTTTGCAGGAAAACATGGCTAAAACACAGATTATTAACAGTGAAATTCTGACAGTTGTGCATAATATGTTTACTTTGTATGTCTTATGTTGTAGCTATTTCAAAACCAGAATTTTCATGAATCCCAGGGAACAGCATCAATCAGCTCTACTAACAGAAGTCTTTTTTTGCTAATGTTAAAGGAACTAGAACTTAATGATCTCTAACCAAGAAGAGTATTTCCTATAATAAACCCAGTGTCATCACCAACACTTGCTGTGTATTACTGGTATTTAGGACAGGTGAGGTTTCTTTGCTGTTCTTAGTAAACAAGATTCAGACTATCTTGGGAATAAGGCATGGCCCTGCAGTTTGGTGATTGCTAAAAGGGGATTACCATCCCCCCCTCTAAGCTCTAGGAGGGGATCCCTGCTCAAAGCTCTTGCAGCCAGACAATTTGTGCATCTTCCAATCCACTGCTCATCCTTTGTCTAAGAAATGATTTAAAAGAAGATAGACTGTCTCTGCCCCAGTTTTCCCTTTGTGTTTTAAGTGCTACAAGCAAACAGGGACATGGTAAACTGTTGACTTGAACTTCATATTACAATTCTCTGTCCATGGAGCTGGAGCAGGTTTGCCTTGGGAGCAGAACTAATATTTTTCAGTCCTTGGTATCCAGTAAAGACTCCTTCTGTGTTCCTGACTGTGACATTGAGTGGAAAAGCATTATGATATCTGCTAGAGTCTTTTCAGCTGCATCTGGTGTGATTGCCAAGCTGAATCTTGTGATAACTCAAGGGCTTCAATTGTTGCAGCCAGCCTGGGAGACTTCTGATCAAGCTGTGTAATTCCAGGCCACTCTACAAAGCCTGGTATCTGTGATTACATGAGACCATCTCTTTTCCTGTAGGAAAGGTGGTTGTAGTGACATTTGAATTGTGGCCTCAGAGAGCACTGCTTGCTATAAGGAGCAGCTGTTATTCTGGGAGCCTGAGCATATGGTGCAGCACAAGGCCAAACAAGTTTCTCCCCATGATTTGCCAACCTGTCTCTTAATGTTCCCTGTGGTCTTCTCTCCCTCCTTGGCAGGCAAAAGCTTCGCATGCAGCTTTTCCAACTTAATAGATGTAGCAAGAAGACCTTGTCTGTCCCTGCAGACCTGCCTTCCTCAAAGTCATGGCCCTGTGGGCAGTCTAATGCCTCTATTACAAGTGTGGGGATGCCTTTCATTTTGCTTCTTGCCCTGCACTTGGTCAAACCTCTTACTGTATTTTTTCCATAATGTTTTCAACTGTGGTGCCCAAATTATCTTCACAAGGGCCAAGACTGGCCCCTGCTCCTCTGTTTACTCTCTCTTGTGGCTGTTTGAGCCCAAAGATGAAGAAAATATTTGTTCTAGAATAAAATTAATTGGCTCTTTAAAAGCACAGAGAACTGATTTGAGCCTTGATTAGAGCCAAGACCCTTCACCAGAAACTGTTTGCTAAAGAAACCTTCATATTTCCTTGGCATTAACTTCTGTCTGGAAGGTTGGATCTGGCTGACAAAGAATTATTGTTGCAATTCTGAGAGACTGAAACATGACACAAGCTTACTAGACAAATCCTATGAAATCAAGAACATGGGGAAAGCTTAAAAAGGAGGCATTACAGTGGTGTAGCAGTGGACTGGTAATGCATTTGATCAGATTTCCAGGCACTGAGTTAATATTTTGTGGTGGAAGAGTTGGTATTTCCAGTGGAGAGCTCAATCCCTTAAGTGTTGAGTGGATTAAGCTGACGCTGGGTGATCTGCACAAGGCAGAATCTCCAATCTCCAGGCAGACATGCTTTTGAATGCTTGTTCATCCAGCTGCAGTGTCTTTAATCTCCCATGCAAATGGCTTGCTTGGTTTTCTAACAGCACAGCTCAAACACGCTGGCAATTCGCTTTGGGAACAGCATGGCTACTGCCTCTGTCCTTTTAATTACATCCAATGGATGCTTTGGGAGGGAAATTATTTGTCACTCTGAAAAATCAATCAAATGGCTTACTTGTGTAGAAGGAATCAAGGTTTGTGCTCCAGGTGTGGCGTTGCATACACTGCAGATAAGAGTTATCTCCCTCTTGGGGTGAGCTGGATGCCTGTTGCATTAGTGCAGGAAGCTCCATAGTGCGAGTGGCTTCTCGGAAGCAGAAACACCATCAACTCAACTCTCAAGCTCTGCAGCTCCTTGTCCTGGTTTCAGTCAGGATGGAGTTAACTCCATGTGTAGCAGCGGATGGGATGCTGTGTTTGGGAGTTACAATGAAAGCAGTGCTGAGAACACCCTGATGTTGCTAGTTGCAGTCAGACAGGCAAAGCCAGGACAGGTGACCCAGATGGGCCAAAGAGAGTATTCCATGCCAATTACGTCCTGCCCAGGATAAAGGGGGGCTGATGGGAGGAAGAAGGGGGGCGGTTCCGGGACGCGAGGTTCTTGGGGGCCGGTCGGGTTCCGGGACGGCTCTGGGTGGTGCGGCCTGAGCTGTGTGGTTGGGTGAGAAACTGCATTGGGTATCAATAGTTTCATATTCTTTTGCTCTAAAGCCCTGTTAGCATTGGTATATTTTCTCTTTCTGTTCTCTTAGTAAACTCTCCTTATCCCAACCCACGGGCCTCTTAGTTTCTTGGGTTTGGAGTTATTTGCCCCTTCCTTTTCCCTTCCCTTGTTTCCCCCCCTTTCCCTTTTCTCCTGCTCTTTTACTTTAAGGAGCAGGCAGCTGCGTGGATCTCGGCCCACAGCCGGGGGGAAACCACAACACTCGTGAAGTGTCTATCAAGCTGAAAGCAAGGAAGAGCTGTGTGGCTCCTCTGAGATCAGTGTGCTGCCAACTGATTAAAAACCAGGAAAAAAAAACCCAAGAAGGGATCAAGCCAGAGGGGTCTGTCTGACAGTAACAGCAGCACTGGTTTCATTCTGATTAGCCTGGTGTTACTTAAATTTGGGTATCAGTTGTGACTAAGGCAATGGGTTTGGGCAGGGTTGGCCAGGACTTATGTCCCTCAAACATTGTGCATTCTCTGAGTCTAGGAACATGGTATTAGAAATGCATGCAAGAAATTAATTATTCAAGCTTGCTAGGGTGAGCCTTAAGCTTCTTGTAGAGCAGTATTGTAAAATAAAAGCTTTAGAATTCCTTGGTGCAATGTAGATGGCTTAATATCTGCCTAATGTATGAAAATGCACTCCAGGAATAATACCTCACTTGCCTTGCCTTACTGGCATTCTGCTGTTGCCCTTGGCATAAGCAGCAAGGCACAGTCCTGTTAATCCTGCACAAAAGATGATGGGATCCTGATGCTATGAACATGGTCAGGAATCCAACCTCTCTCAGCATGCTGTTGCCATCAAAAACTGAGATCAAATACTTCTCTCAAATGATTCTCTTGCATTCCAACTGTGCAATTTTGGGCTCAGAAGGATCTTAAAAATAATACTGTCCACTTCCCTCCTTGTCTGTTTCATCAGGGCAGCCTGATTAGTTTTCTGTAGTGGTTATGCTTCTTTCACCCCTTAAAATATAGCACACTGCAAAGTTTCCTTCCCTTTCACACTGCTCAAGCTAGATGGGCACTTCTGTTCTGCCAGTCTGTGCCCCATCAGGCTGTGTATGGGGCAGATGTGGTCACTAGCACAAGGTCACATCTAATGTTCCAGCCTGGGTTCTCAACAGAAAGGAGCCATAAGCCATTTTAGTAGTTAGATTGTGTGCCCAAAATAATTCTGTTTCAGCAAGGTTAAAACTGAAATGGGTTTGGACCCTCTTAGAACCTGCCCTTAACTAGACCTGCATCAGTCCATTTGCAGAACTGAGAACTGGCCTCTTGGCTACTCTCCCCTATGACCTGGAGTTGTAGATTGGAAAGCAAAGAAAAATAGATTTTGTAGCCATAGCTAATATTTCAGAGGGTGTGATCATGCCCCAAGCAATGGGGTAGCTGTCCCAGCAGCTGACTCTGGAGAGCAATTGTGAATTTGCACTGAGCTTCTGGTGGAGACAGACCCTGCTGTTAGCTTGGAGCTATGTTGTCTGTAATAGGAGTAATTAACATTGAAGGGGAAAAAAATCATTACTTCTAAACAACAGCTCTCATGTAGTGTGAACCTTGAGAGAAATGGTTTTTATAAGAAAGAAGTCCACTTGAGCTGGTCAGGCTAACTTGCACCCCCAAACCTACTGAACAGAATTGAAGAGGCAAGTCTCTTTGCTCCTCTGATTCCTAGAGCAGGTATTTTAAATACTCTGCCCATATACACAGGGTGGTAGAAGACTCCAGTGTGAAACCTTCTGGCATTATTACATCAGCCAGTTGTGAGTTAAACACAGCCCATGCTATCTTCTTTCTGGGAGGAAGCAGAGGTGCCTCACTAAAATGGTGTACTACCTTAGAAATTCCTATAGTTAAGAACAGGGATGGCCAGCTAGTTAAATTGAGAGTTGCACAGCTTGATATGACATTGGCCAGCTGGAGAACGTAAAGAAGAGTAAAAAGATAGGAAGAAGAAACAAGTTTTTCATAAAGAGATTGGTCAAAGCCTGTGATGGGTTTCTGAGAGAGGCTGTGAAGTTTCCATCCTTGCAGATACTTAGAATTCAAACTAAAGTCCTGAGCAATCTGACCTAACTGGAATTAGCCTGGTCTTGGGCAAGGAGTGAGGATACTTGGACCAGATGGCCTCCAAAGGTCCCTTCTGCCCTCAATCATAGAATGGTTAGAATGAACTTGTGATTTGTCATATTCCTAACCTGTGGTTGTCTGTGCCAGGTGGGGCTTCCCAAACCAGATGTATGAGTCTGTGCTTATTTGCCCTTCATCTTTTAATTCTCTTCTTTGAATATCTCCATGGTCTTTTTTTTGAACATCTATTACCTGAACACCTGTTAACCACAATGCTTTGGAGTGGTGTTCTACATCTACAGCTTGTATGTGCTGCTGGCTGTTGCCTTCAGTTTGCATTGAAACTGCTTGTTTCCTGCCATGCCTTCTACCTTGGGTGTTGTAGAAGACAATAAATGTCACATGTGATTCTATAGGATCATAGAATGGTTTGGGTGCAGCCTTTCCAGTACCTAAAGGAGCCTACAGGAAAGCTGGAGAGGTCCTGTTTATTAGAGAGTGTAGGAGCAGGGAGAATGGCTTTAAGCTGCAGGAGGAGAGATCTTGATTAGATAGGAGGCAGAAATCCTTCCAGGGGAGGAAGGGGGGAGGCCCTGGCACAGGGTGCCTAGGGAAGCTGGGGCTGCCCCTGGAACCCTGGCTGGGTTCAAGGCCAGGTTGGATAGGGCTTTGGGCACCCCTGGCTATTGGGGGAGTGTCCCTGCTTGTGGCAGGGGTGGTGCTGGGGTGACTTTGAGTCTTTTCCCCACCCAAACCAGTCTGGGGTTCTATCATTCTACCCTTGGGTTGGAAAACTAGCATGTTTCCTACCCTTCCTACTTCATCTGAAGAGAAAGCTGGTCCTTGGGCAGAGGTGTCTGATGTTCTGACTGTCCTCAGATCCCTGGCACACCATGAATAGTTGTGGAGGCTGACTACATGCTTGGGGTGTGTAGCCCAGAAGTAACTTGGTGTTCTTGGCTGTCTGAACAACGTGGCTTGTCTTTGCTCATACCAAATGGTTTCAAACACTCCATGCATGGTGATGGCTCTCTTCAGTTGGCCAGGCTCTCAGGTAAAATGCCCAGAGCTTGTTTCTCTTGCATCTTAGTTATCCTGTGAGACATTGTGCAGTGGTTACCCCTAATTTTGTATGATCTTCCCAAGACATTAAAGTTGTATGACAAAGGTTATGTCATGGACCAGATGTATTCCTTGGGTTGATGCCCTGGCAGCCGAGTCTGGCACATCCTGCCCTTTACTTGCATGAAGAATTTGAGATTTTAATATGAGAAATTCTTTTATGCAAGACACACAGGAATATTCATCCAATATCCATAAAACCCCAAAAAATACTATTCTGATTCATCCTCTGTGTGTGAAGGGAGAACATCAAAAGACAAAAGGATGGCTTGTGCTGGCTTTGTTTTCCTCAGTGTTGGAGCTGGGCACTGCATTAGCAGACCTGTTAATGAAATACACCCCCCCCAACAGCCAGAGCAGCTCATGCTTAATGGAAAAACATGAAATGTTCCATTGGGAAACAATTGCCCTTTATGCAAGATGCATTTCTTCTCTCTCCCTTTTGTTCAAGGAATCTTACTGGGAACAAAAACCAGCCTGTCCCTTCAGAAGTCCTCTGTTCGTGCTGCTTACTCCCCAAACCCAGAATCATAATCCCTTGTTTGGAAGACAGAATCAGTTACACAAATATCAGTTGAGATAGTGCAGACAGATCATTGCTTCCAGCAGGAAAGGGAGGATGGGTCAAGCTTTAAATACCTCTGACTTGATGCAACTGTTTTTCCTAAGGATAAAACACGAGGAACATAAACAAGAAGTCTTTAGGCAGATGGCCTTTAGTAACCTCTCAACAAGCAATGCCACCCTGTGAATAGTCAGTGGGCCAGACAAGCCTTTCCACACCCAGATCTGCAGAGCCCTTTGGCTTGGGGCTTCTCTTTTTTTGGCTGAAGGGGAAGATGATTCCAGAAAATCAAATGCTATTGGGAGAAAAAGAGAAGGTGGCAGATAATGAACAGTAACAGGTGAAAGCCACTGTGGAAGATACCATTCTTGCAGCTTTTCAGTACAATGGTTGTTAACTTGGGAAGATGGAGGATACTTTTAGGAGCCATAAACTCTAGGTTGCTTTGGTTTTCTCATTTGATGTTGCATGGAGGTATCCTGCCCTCTCTGTAAGTAACACTGCTGCTTCCTCAAGGGTGTTACTAAACTTGGAAGGACAAAGGGAAGCTTGATGCAAGTATTGGGTGCAATGTATTGTGTGACAAACACCTGTTTCTAATCCAGATCCATATCTAGATCCTTGAGACTCCCTACATAATCATCCTGTTATCCTCACAAATTTCTCCATGGGCATGCTTCAGAGTTTGCATGACTGAGATTGGAATCAGAAGGATCAAAATCCTTCCCTGATGCATATTTTCAAGAATTACCCTTTTCCAAACTAAGTGAAGGGATGCTCAAGCTATACAAATTGGAATTGCTGTTGCTAGAACTGCATGAATAAAACCTGCAGAGATATCTTTCAAGATTTCTCTTAGACTGCATCTCAACACTGGCTCACCTCAATTATATCTCTTCATTTAACAATCCAGTTGGGCTGCTAGCCCTGTACATTTACACAGAGTGTACAGAAAGACTTCTTTGAGGCTGTGAGGAATATGCAGTAGAGGTGATAATGAAGGGAGAGTTTTCTCTAAGCTGAGTATTGAAACAGTGTGGGCAGAGGCCCTGAAATGCTTGTTCAGCCAGCACCAGATGGAAAGGGAAAGCAGGTAACTAGCCCAAGCATCTGCATTGGGTGGGATCACCATACACTAGGATTTTTGGTAGCTTCATGCTCCTAGCTGGGAAAGGATGTTTTTCAAGACTTCATAGTGAGATTACATCCATCTTGGTTACCTGCAGGTTAAGCCAGCAGCTTTGGTTACTTGTACAGCAAATGGTGCAGATGGAATTCATCCTCACATCTTATTGATCCCTCATCTCCAAAGTCTAGCATGTTAGTCTAGTAATAAATGCCATAAGCATCTTGGTTTTACTTCTGCTGTCAGACAACTATTTTTGTAGGCTGTTTGAGGGCCTCTTACTCTGATTCAGAGACAATTACTGCCTCTTTAATATTGGGTCTGAGACTCTGTACAGAGCTGTGAATTGTCTTGCTGACTGTTTCAGGTTCTTAAACTGGGTAGTAAAACAGCAGTGAAGATGTCATTGCTGCCTTGGATTGATTGTTGCTGGAGGAGAATTAAATGTATAAATGCATGCAAAGTTAAATGACCATTTTTTTCAAATTGTTCCCATACATGGTTGAAAAACACTTGTGGATTGATGGGTGAGAACCTTCACATGAGCCAGCAGTGGCTCTTGCAGCTTGGAAGGCCAATGGTGTCCTGGGCTCCATCAGCAGAGGGGTGGCAGCAGGGACAGGGAGGGGATTGTCCCTCTCTGCTCTGCCCTCAGGAGGCGCCATCCGGAGCCCTGTGTCCAGAGCTGGGGGCCCCAATAAAAGGAAGATGTAGAACTGTTGGAGAGGGTTCAGAGGAGGCCATGAGGATGATCAGAGGGCTGGAGCAGCTCCCCTATGAAGAGAGGCTGAGGGAGCTGGGCTTGTTCAGCCTGGAGAAGAGAAGGCTGAGGGGGGACCTCATTGCAGCCTGCCAGTCCCTGAAGGGAGCAGAGAAACAGGAGGGGAATCAACTTTTTAGAAGAGTAGACAATGGCTGGACAAGGGGGATGGGGTGAAGCTGAAGGAGGGAAGGTTTAGATTAGATATTAGGGGAAGTTCTTTACAGAGAGGGTGGTGAGGGGCTGGAATGAGCTGCCCAGAGAGGGGGTGGCTGCCCCATCCCTGGAATTGTTCAAGGTCAGGTTTCGTGGGGCCCTGGGCAACCTTGTGTAGCTCCCGGCCTGGAGGTTGGTGGCCCTGCCTGTGGCAGGGGGTTGGAGCTCTGTGATCCTTGAGGTCCATTCCAACCCAGACCATTCTATGGGTAAAATGTTTATGTTCCCAGTAAAACACAATGATAATAAAAACCAGGCCTGTGTTATCTTGAGCCTTTGTGAGATGTAATTCTAAACTAGCCTCTCCCTTTAGCCATGCCACAGTGAAAACTGGACACTCAGGGAAGAGATCAGGAGAAATGAATTAGGCAATTTGTCTGGCAAAGCTCTTCTCACCTTTTACCAACACACATGTCAATCCTGCAGGCTGTGGGCCTAAGGCTTAGCTATGATTCAGCTCAGTGGAATGCAAATGAAGTCTCCTGTAATGAAATGAGTGGGAATGTTTGGGACTTTCATTAACTTGACACTGTAAAAAAAGATAATTCAAAGAGCTGCTTCTAACTCCTGAAAGAGAAGTTTTCAAACACACAATTAGAGATGGATAGAACTGGGACTTTTGTTGTACTTAAACCTTGGGTGAGCAATGTCTGTAAAATCCTCTTATCCTTGGTCCTGAGGGTGATTTGAGGAGTGAAATCTTCAGTGCCTGAAAGGCATGAGGGCAAACTGAATTTAGCATGGGAAGGCTGCCAATAGCTGGAGTTTGGAGCTGTCTCTGAACTGAAGAGCTATTGGAAGTGGTAGTAATGTTTAGTAAACCCAGGTCTCAAGTAATGGCACTTTGTTTTTGGCCCTTGACTGAAGTTATTAGAATAGGGAGTAAAATGGGGTGGTGTGTGTTAAGTACCAGTCATCTGGGCTAACTCACCACCCTTGTAGCTGAACCAGGGGTGGGAATTTAGCCCCGAGCTTTGCTCAAAGCCAACAGCAGGATGTGTGTTAGATGTGTAGTTCAATGTGCTTCTGAAAGTGGCCTGATGCTGGAGGTGGTTGTGCAGTTGCCTGTAACTGCATTAGATCAGATTTTAGGAAAAAACCCATCCTTAGAAGGTAAGACATTCAACTCTTTACTGTTCCCTGCTGGTTTTTGAACTGAGGTCAAGTAACACAAAACCAGTACGTGGTGTGAAGAGTGATCATGTGGTCCAAACCAAGTTGTAGCACCTCCAAACTTACAATGTTTACTTAAGATCTGTTTTGTGACAGAATCATCAGATGATTGGGTTAATCATATGTGTTTATACCCAATTGGATGCTGACCAGGAGAGGATAAGAAGTTAATATAAACATAATTGTAGGTGACATGAAGAGGCTCCTAAGCCAAAGGTGATTTTACAGATCCAGTCCAGGGTAGATCAAATCAATACCAGGATTTGTTACTGTTGAAAACAAGCTGTTTCAATACCAGGTTGTTTGCACAGACCTGTTTTTCCCTGGAGGAGGGAGAGCTGGTGATGGCCAGGCAGGCTAGTGGCCAAGGTACCTGCCCCCATGCATGAGTGCTGCAGGGCCAGGCATGGGCAGGAAACTACAGCTTGTGGCAGAGTGTGCAGGGTGATGGAGCTGGTGTGCAGAAGCCCCCAAGCAGCAGGAAAACAGCTGTGGGACTGGAGCAGATACTGGGGTAGAGCAATATGCCATGGGTGACTCCCCAAAAACAAACCCCATCAGTAGCAACAGAAAAAAAATGTGACTGCAGCAGGAAGGCACTTGGAAATGAAATGAACAGCCCTCTGCAAAGGGAAGTACTGGGGAAGGGCTTGGCCTTAGGAGTCCTCTGTCATGCTCCCATACAGGAATCTATGCAAATGGGCAGTACTCTCAAGACCTGTGAGCCTGAAATAATTTACATATATGAAAGGTAGGGGCCTTACAGGGAACAGAGTCTGGTAGTCCCTGTATTTGTTTAACACTGCAGCCATGAGCCAGCAGATAAGGATGAAGAATCCATCCTTCCCTTCAGGAAAGCCTGGAAAAATCATTGTTCTTTTTCCTTTGTGGGTAGGAGCTCAACAAAACAGTAGCTTACAGCGTGCCACTGGCTCTCCTGTCTGTGATGTACTCTTCTGCAGCACTTGAGCATGCTCCTAGTTATCATCCTTGGGACTGGCTAATGCATTTACACTCTGAGTGGTCACATCTTGAAGCTCATGTTACAACATATGCCCTGTTTAATAGGAGTGAGTATTAGCCTGATGTCTGGAAGCTTGTCCTTACATTTAGGTGCTAGTAGGCTGTACTGAAGTGCTGCCTCATCAGACTGAAGTATTTCAAATTTAATTTTCTGTGGCACTGGCACTTCTGAACTAAAGGGTGGAAGTAGCAAATGGAGCTGGCTGGAAAAAGCCCAAATGACAAGAAATGGAGTCAGGGACAAGGCAGAGTCAAAGTTATTTCCTTGAGCTGAGAAAATAACCAAGCTGGAGCTGCTGTAGAAAACACTTTGCTGTGTAACTGGCAGGAAAGGTGGCACCGGGTGAACCTAATGAGCTTCAACACTGCCAAGGGACAGGGGTTGCACTTGGGTCAGAGGAATCCCAGACATAGATACAGGCTGGGAGAAGAGCTCCTGGAGAGCAGCCCTGCTGAGGAGGACTTGGGGATTCTGGTAGATGAGAAACTTCCCCTGAGCCAGCAGTGGCTCTTGCAGCTCACAAGGCCAGTGGGATCCTGGGCTCCATCAGCAGAGGGGTGGCAGCAGGGACAGGGAGGGGATTGTCCCTCTCTGCTCTGCCCTCAGGAGGCGCCATCCGGAGCCCTGTGTCCAGAGCTGGGGTCCCCAATAAAAGGAAGATGTAGAACTGCTGGAGAAGGTTCAGAGGAGCCATGAGGATGATTAGAGGGCTGGAGCAGCTCCCCTATGAGGAGAGGCTGTGGGAGCTGGGCTTGTTCAGCCTGGAGAAGAGAAGGCTGCAGGGGGACCTCATTGCAGCCTGCCAGTCCCTGAAGGGAGCAGAGAAACAGGAGGGGAATCAACTTTTTAGAAGAGCAGACAATGGCTGGACAAGGGGGAATGGATTAAAGCTGAAGGAAGGTTCAGATTACATATTAGGGGGAAGTTTTACAGAGAGAATGGTGAGGGGCTGGAACAGGCTGCCCAGAGAGGGGGTGGATGCCCCATCCCTGGAAGTGTTCAAGGCCAGGTTGGATGGGGCCCTGGGCAACCTTGTGTAGATCTGACCTGAGGTTGGTGGTCCTGCCTGTGGCAGGGGGGTTGGAGCTCTATGATCCTTTGGGTCCCTTCCAACCCAGACCAGTCTGTGATTCTGTAACAAAAGGACAAGCATTAGGATGCCTTAAGCTTGGCTTTATAGCTGAACTGCGTGTCCGGCTCTTGCCTTCCCCTTTCCCAGCATTATTCCTTAGGGCAAAGCAAGAGAAGAATTTACCCTGTTAGCAAGTGACCATGAAGCTGATCCTCTAGTTGAATGATCAAGTGCTCATTAATATTATACTACAATCCCTGTGTGGATGCTGTCAGCTAACACTTATGGAGCAACAGGACTGGGTCTCAGTGCCAACCTTCCATAAGTGAAGTGAATTAAAGCAATAGGAATGAGCAGAAAAAAAAATGCTAGTAGGTATTTTGGAGTTGGACATATGACTTTGAAGAGGGGGTTTGGGAGACAGTTAGGTGAAAAGATAATGGTCTGCTTGGCTTTGGACTTGTGAGAGGAGAAAATAAACCTTGGGCTCTTCTTGGGTCATGCCCACATGGGGAAAAAAAAAAGGATTTAAGCTGGGCTAACATAAACTGAAGTCTTCCTCAAAGGAGCATGCTGTGTGGATGCCAGGGAACAGCTTGGGGGGGGAGAGGTGGGGGGTGTGTAATTTTGATGCAAATGATGCTGTTGATTCCCAAGCACCTCCTAAAGAGAAAAATGTCAATAAACACCTCCTGATGCTGGGTAACCTGGTGGAAGCAAAAATACCTCAGCATAGGAACTGCTGCTCCAGTGATCCCTGTTGGTCAGCTTTCATACACTCCAATGCTGGAAAATGGATCTGGGCAGGCAGTAGGTATGGGAGTTGAGGATAAATCTACAGTTCTCATTCCCTTGGAGGGGGGGGGGGGAAATCACAGGTCCTTAAAATAGAGTCTTTTTTCATCAAAACCAGTGGTAGATTAGCAAAATGTTAAAACTTAGGAAGAGTATGAAACTTTAGACATATTCATGACATAATGTATGTTCCTTGTGGTATTTTTCCTTTTTTTTTCCCCTTGGTTTTGGCACTAGAATAAGGTCTTGATATCCAAAACTGCCCTCATGTTTTCTTCCTGTGGATTTCTGAGAGCAGCTGGATCTGGAGGTTAAACAATTGCAGCTTTTGAGAAGAGAAGGGGTTGGGAGCACCAGTGTCATGATGCACAGAAGGAAAAGAATTTTTTTTCCAACAAAAAAGATCTGTTAATGAATTCTGAGTATTTATAGCTCT
This sequence comes from Rallus limicola, assembly GCA_022605955.1. NCBI lineage: Eukaryota > Metazoa > Chordata > Aves > Gruiformes > Rallidae > Rallus > Rallus limicola. The sequence continues at coordinate 37,506,372 of JAKCOZ010000008.1, forward strand.
GTGAGCTTTCCTGCAGAGTTTATCTCCATGGGAAGTTATTAGCTCAAAAGTGAGCTTAGTCACAAGCCGCTTATATAGGGAATATTTCTATTTATAATAGTCTCATTTCAATAGCTGGTGCTTCTATGACATGATTATTTACTAGTTGAGGTGTCCAGTACTGCTTAGGTCAAAATCTATTCCTTTAGATATAGCTGTCATGATGGGGAAAGAGCAATGCAGCCCTGACAGGCAGGGTGTCCTGGTTTCAGTCAGGAGAGAGTTAACTCCATGTGTAGCAGCGGATGGGATGCTGTGTTTGGGAGTTACAATGAAAGCAGTGCTGAGAACACCCTGATGTTGCTAGTTGCAGTCAGACAGGCAAAGCCAGGACAGGTGACCCAGATGGGCCAAAGAGAGTATTCCATGCCAATTACGTCCTGCCCAGGATAAAGGGGGGCTGATGGGAGGAAGAAGGGGGGCGGTTCCGGGACGCGAGGGTCTTGGGGGCCGGTCGGGTTCCGGGACGGCTCTGGGTGGTGCGGCCTGAGCTGTGTGGTTGGGTGAGAAACTGCATTGGGTATCAATAGCTTCATATTCTTTTGCTCTAAAGCCCTGTCAGCATTGGTATATTTTCTCTTTCTGTTCTCTTAGTAAACTCTCCTTATCCCAACCCACGGGCCTCTTAGTTTCTTGGGTTTGGAGTTATTTGCCCCTTCCTTTTCCCTTCCCTTGTTTCCCCCCCTTTCCCTCTTCCCCTGCTCTTTTACTGTAAGGAGCAGGCAGCTGCGTGGATCTCAGCCCACAGCTGGGGTGAAACCACAACACAGGGGAACACACACAATGTGAGAGTGGGCTGGAAGCAGAGAGAGGTGTTGAAGCCCTATTGCTTGCCCAGTAACCCTGTATTGATGCTGAGCAGCAAACCAGGGCAGTAGGAGTGGAATAATGGGAAATATATCTTGTGCTGTATGTTGTGAGTGTTGGGTTGGGGTTCTTTCCCATCCGTTTACTGTTTTATCTGATGAGTGGTTTCCGAAGCAAATCTGCCTTTTGCAGTGCAGGGTGAACAGGGTGTACATATGTCAGCACAGCAGAACAGCTTGGAGCATGAACTGATATTAAGGCCATTCATGCATGAGGTAATTTGGTTTATAATAGCAGCAGAGAGCCTGCTTACGCATCGGTGAGATGCAGCAGCCTGCTAACCATCAGGGAATTAAAATAGGGTTGTTGACTGGCTATGCTAATAAATACCAACTTATGCCTGGATGGATTTTGTTGGGTCTAGGGCTGTGCAGCACCTCTTTTGTTGCCACTGTGCTGGGATGTGAATCTTTGGGCTGGTTTTGTGAGCATCTTTCTGCTGCGAGGTGCATCTGAAGAAGCTGTAGCCTCTTCCCATAGTTGGAGCCCTTGGTGCAGGTTTGGCTATGTTGCTACCGCTGGAATGCACCTCGCACTAACCTGCAAGTGGCAGCTGCTACCAGGACTTACCTGGAGTCTGATCACAGGCTTCCAGACTGACCAGGGATGGGAGGGGTCTCTGGAGACCATCCAGTACAAGTGCCCTGCCAGAGCAGAGAGAGAAATGAGGAGAAGGAAGGATTGAGCCTGTGTAGCTTTTGTCAGGAACCAAATCGTGACTCTTCCATCTCAATTCTGGTTTTTACACCTGCACCGTGCCTTCTGCAGGCTTTTTTTAGGTTCCTCAGTGAGGTCTGACTTAGAGGAAGGCCTTAAGATCAAGCATTCCCTCAGTAGCATGCTACTCTTCTAAAACAGCTTGCAGTGCTGGTGTATCAAGAAAGTTGAGGGTTTATTTTGAGCAATGGTAATATTGTTGCTGTTTTACTCCATGGGAGAAGCCACTTGTTCTTGTCACTATTTCTGACTTCCTAGTCACTGAAGGTCATGCCCAAGAGGGTTTCAAACTAGGTTGAGTTTTATTATAGCTGAAGACTAAAAGTGAAATGGAAATGTACAAATGCATTATGGAAAGTGGGGAATGTTGGTGTAGGAATCAGTGCCAATTTCAGTGTCAGGCTCCCCTTGAATCCAGCTCCTAGCAGCCTCTGTCTACTGTGGTTAAAGCCATTAGTCGAATTCCTTTACCAAAATCTCTGTAATGCCACTCATTTACTGTCACTGGATGTTATTAACTGTTGCTCAGGACCCCCTGAGGGTGTATTTTTCTTCTATTAAATATGCTAAATGGCATTCCAGACAGCCCTTTGGGAAGCTGAGGTTGACTTGAGCTTTTGGTTGGTGAGGCAGCGCTGTGATTCATCAAACCGCAGAGGTTCAGCTGAAGCCTACTCTTGGAGACCCTGAGGTTTATGCCATCAAATAGCTCAAAAATGTGACTGGAAACCTGGATACTCTGATGCTAACACCTCCATTTGCAGTGAGTGTCACTGAAATGGTTGCAAATATCTGTGAACCCCACTGCCAGGTTGCTGGGCTGTGAAGCATCCATTTTTGGTGGATGTATTTTAGTTTTGACATAGACTGAAGACTATGTGCCACCTTAAATGTTTATGGGAATGAACAGGCCATCAGTTGTATTTTTACCAAGAGGAACTGGAGCTGCAGATGTCTTTTCAGCTAAAACATCAGCTGGAAGCAGAGGCTGCCACTAACAAGCCTTGCAGACCTTTTGTGTGATGCCTGTACTGATGGGTACTTTGACTCCAGACAAAACATGACCTAAACCATTGCTCTGATGGTCAGCCTGATAAATGAAACTCCTGACCTTCATTTACCTACTCTCTTACTCCTCTAGTGTTTCTTTCTTTCAGGAGCAGGAGGAACTTCCTCCCATGTGGATATGCATCCCCAAACACCTTAATCTCCCAAATGTGGGGAGGGAGATGTCTGTCGATCTATGTAAAGCATGTTGTGTCGACCCTGAGAACGAAGAGCTCCAAACAAAAAGCAGTGAAAAACACTCAGTGCTGCTATAAATCACTGGAAATGAAGCATGTTGATGCCTTATGTGGATAAGTAAAATGATGCAAACAGGATTCAGGAGCTGGCAGTATTTCCTAGGGTTTTTTTTATACTCAGCCCACATGGAACTGGCTTTATTTCTAGCTGTGTATGCAGATTTTTACCCCTGAGCCTCGCCGGTGTCTCATGTTGACATCAGCAGGAGCCTTCATCAAATAGATTTGTCTTTATACTGATACTTTTTATAGAATTGGGCTGCTTGCCACTCAAAGAAACACTAGTTTCAGAGGAGTTCAAGTTGTTCCCCTGTCTAATTCATTTGCTGGGAAGATTAAGAAAAGCTTAGATCTGGCAACATGACTGCTAGGAGCTATGAGTACCCAATCTGACAGAAGCAAACCAAGACTCATTTGGGTTTTAATGAAAAACGGGGTGTCACTAAAATCCAAACTTCAGCAGAGGAGAAACATCTCAGTGTACCCTTGGGATAGCTGCCACTCTTTGCCCTGTTTCATCTTCAGCTAAACAGAGCGGGGCCGGATAAGCATGCAGAAGAACATGGGCAATGCTTGTTCCTTCCACTGAGGAAGCTGTGAAATGTTCCCTTGCTGAATCACAGTTAAGATGTGCATGGAGGAGCCTGGGGCAGAGAACATCAGATGATACTTAGGTTTGCCAAGAGAAGTTAAGGCTTTAATTGAAAGTGGATATATAGTGGTTTCTGAGATGTGTCCTGTTGAATCTGAGGCTGCTGACCCATTTGTGCAAGCTGTGTGAAGCAGGAGGAGTCAGGGCATAGCTGTGAAGTGTTCTTTTCTTACATGCTGTCACTTGTCAACAGAGAAATACCTGTATGGCTATAGGGCAGCTACTTGGCTATCAGTCAATCTAAAGGAGCGGGCTTGTAGTGACAGCTGATGTTTTGTAACTGTTATCAGGTATGAATTTAAAATCTGCTTGTAAATGGCTGAGATGTTAAGTAACTTGTTAGCTTGATGACACTGATGACAATCTGATGCCTCCAGAAATAGAAGTACAACTACTCCTTGTTCAAATCTTATCATGGAATCTGTAAGGCTGGAAGGGACCTTTAAAGGCTATCTGGTCCCACCACCTCCAGTGAGCAGGGACATGCTCACTAGATCAGGTTGCTCAGAGCCTCATCCAGCCTCACCTTGAATATATCTAGGGATGAGGCCTCTACCAGATCTCTGGGCACCCTGTGCCGGTGATTTACCACCCTCATATCAAAGAACTTTTTCCTAATATCCAACCTAATCCTCCTCTTTTCTAGTTTAAAATCCTCACCCCTTGTTCTATTACCACATGCAATATCAGCTGCACTGAAAGGCAAAAACTATCATTCCATGCTGTTCCATGCTTTTATGAGCTTTTGCTCTTTTGGTGGAACTAGAAATTTAGTCAGAGGCTTGTCTTTTTTTTTTTTTTTTTTTTTTTTTCACCTGCAGAAGTTGTTCAGCTTTTAAGTGTGATGGAAGGAGGTGGGATATGCTGCAACAGTGCTGCTGGAACCTTCCCCTGTATTTTGAAGAAGCAAGGTCATTGTTTGCTGAGCCAAGGGCTCAAGGAATGGAGCTGGGTGGGCTCTCCAAAACCCTATGTTAGCTCTTCAGGTGGTAACAGCAACCTAATAAAAAAGGAACTGAACAATTTATAGACTGGAAGAAAACAACATGGACAGCGTGTTTTCCACTAGCGGGGAACAGAGTTGGAGTTTCAATCTGAGCTTTTCTGCAAGCATGCACAGAAGAAAAACTGGTTGAAACACATTAATAGAAACTGTTTGGTGTGTGCCAATAAAACCAGTTGCTAACTGAAGAACACTTCCTGCTTTTAGCCAAATCCTGTGACTGGCTCTAGAGGCAGGAGATCAGGGTCAAGGCCTCTGTGGCAGAGGACACTGGCTGAAGTCAGTGGGTGTTTTACCCTGATGGCAGCACTTGACACAAACATGGGTGTTGGTACAGTAAGCTTACCTCACTTGGACTTAGCAACATGAAACTTCAGTACCCTTTGTGCTATACTGGCTCTGCAGCTTTGCTCTATATAATGAACCCAGCTTGAAAAAAATGGGAAATTTGTGAGTATATGTAATCATAGAATCATGGAATTGATCTGGGTTGGAAGGGACCCCAAGCATCACAGAGGTCCAACCCCCTTGCCACAGGCAGGGCCAGCAACCTCCAGGCCTGGAGCTACACAAGGTTGCCCAGGGCCCCATCCAGCCTGGCTGTGAACAACACTGTTGCAGGTTTGCATAGTTGGCTACTGAGAGAGGGCCAGGGGCTGCAGAAAATGGCTGCTGGAATCCTCTGCAGGCTGCTGATAGCGCCTCTGAGAGTCACATACAGGAGACACAGACTCCACCAGAACACCGAGTGCCAGGAAGGCTGCGATTTTGGCCCATTAAGGGCATTGGGATGTCTATTTGCATGTAAATGTGAGCAGTTGGCAGACACAAAAGGCCGGGCAGGCTGGGGGAGGAGGCGCCCAGGTACCCGGGCAGAGATGCCCCTGCAGCCCGAGCTGAAGCCCGGGGAGTAGCCGGAGGAAAGGAGCCATGGAGGAGGCAGAGACCCGACCTGCCCGTGGAGAGGCTCCACGCTGGATGGAGCCGGGGGAGACACAGAGAAGATGCCGTGACTGACGTTGGGATGAGCCCCTGCCAGCACAAGCGACCTACAGAGATGAGCCAGACAGGTTTGCTGGGGGAGGCATCACAGCCCCGTGCAGGACTGGGACTGAGACACACTGGGATTTGTTGCTGCCAGAGCAGAGATGAAGCCCGGTGGGAAGAGATTTGCCTTGGAGAAAGTTCCTGGAGGACTGGCTCTTATGGGTGAGATCCTAGGGTGCAGCAGGGGGAGGGGGTGTGGGATGGATGCCCCCATCCCGGCCGAGAAGGAAACCATCTTGCATGGGACTGACTAAAGCCCCCATCTCCTAGTCCCTGCCCCCCGTCCTGTGCTGCGAGCAGGAGAGGGGAAGAAGGGAGCAAACTCATGGCTAAAGGGCAGTCTGCTTTAGAATGGAGGGGTGGGGGGAAGGTGTTCCCCAGACCCCCATTTCCCCAGTCCCTGCCCCTCCTGGGCTGCGACCGGGAGGGAAGAAGGGAGCAAACTTCTAACTCAAGCTGCTGAGGAGGGAGTGGGGGGGGGAAAAAGTGTTTGCCTGGTTGCATTTGTCTTAAGATTGCTGGTTGCACTCCTGGCTCTGGTTCCTTTTCACTGTTTCTCTTTAGTGTAGTGTAACAAATGAGATAACTTTCCCTTCAGCACTCTGTGCTGAGTCTGTTTTGCCTGGGTCATTAACGAGTTTGCCTCTCAAGCCGCCTAATTATATTATTTCTCTTCTGTCCAACTAAGAAGGGGAGTGATGGACTGATTTTGGTGGGCATCTGGCCTTTGGCCAAGGCTCAACCACCACAACCACCAGGGATGGGCCAGCTACCACATCTCTGGACGGCCTGTTCTGGCCCCTCACCACCCTCTCTATAAAGAACTTCCCCCTAATATCTAATCTCAACCTTCCCTCCTTCAGCTTCACTCCATCCCCCTTGTCCTGCCAGTCTTTGAACAAGCTGATTCCCCTCCAGTTTCTCTGCTCCCTTCAGGGACTGGCAGGCTGCAGTGAGGTCCCCCCACAGCCTTCTCTTCTCCAGGCTGACCCAGCCCAGCTCCCTCAGCCTCTCTCTGTGGGGAGCTGCTCCAGCCCTCTGAGCATCTTTGCAGATCCTCTGAACCCTCCCCAACAGTTCTACATTTTCCTTATATTGAGGCCCCAGCTCTGGACACAGGACTCCAGCTGGGGCCTTTCGAGGGCAGAGCAGAGAGGGACAATCCCCTCTCTGTCCTTGCTGCTACCCCTCTGCTGGCTCATGTGAAGTTTCTCATCCACCAAATATACCAGGAGCCCCTGGCATGTACGTGTAGTTCCTCAAGGGTTAATGTTTGAGTCCCTCGCAGTTCTTTGAATGGTTTTGTTGGCAGAAATGCCTCTCAGTACACCAGGCTTGGAAGTATTGATTTAACTGCAGGACTGTTATCTTGAAGTTTTTAAAGACTTAGCCTCCTGTCTCCTACTCTCTGATCCTCACATGAAGGCACGCTTTCCTGTGAGCCAGCTGAGAACTAAGCTCCAGGACTGCTTTGTAGAGGCTGCTCTTCTTGCTCTGAGCAGCACTTGCCATGTGTTCATATCTAAGGATTAGTACTTGCTCTGCTCTCAATTTCCAAGGATCTCAACTTTTTGTCTCTTAGTTGCAGATTTCTAGTCTGAGGGCAGGTCAGCATGGAAAACTTCATTTTCAAAAGGGAAAACTGGCATGAAAATGTCTCTTTGGTGAATAGAAGGAAAGTTTCAATTAGGTGTTTCTCAATTACCAGTGATAATCTTTGATGTGCAGAGCTTAAAGACTAAAACTTTTGTAGTCAAAGGTCTCAAAATTATCTCCAGCTGGGGTAATGTACCACACTGTCTTAGGCATACCAGATATTTCATAATCATGGTTTATCATCAGCAAGACAGAGCCATACTCTGTGCTGCTTAGATGATGACCCGTTACCACCATCTCTTTGTGTGGACTTGTACTTCCCAGTACTCATCCAGAGCAGCTTCCTTTTGCCTGCAAAGACCTCTTTCTGCACTAGTGTGGCTATTCTGCTGGTCAATAGCATTTAAACATCTGTGGTTGGAAGCTGAGACACAGCTCCAAGTGCCCTAAGACACAACAGAGCCAGAGTCATGCCTGACCTAAGAGCAAAGTTAAATAATTCTGCTCTGGGAATCTGTTCAGCAAAGGAGCAGGATTCAAGTTCTCATGGCTTCACTGTTTAGTTTTTGGTGTTCTTTTTATTTAGTTTCTTTATTTAAATGCACTAAACTGCTTAAGTGTAACTGTGAAGAGTTAAGCTATTTAGTTGGAGCACCATTCATAACTCCTGTTTTGTCCCTCCCCTCTGCAGAGATTAAACTGATGTCCCCTTTCTTGGTCCTGGCAGTGAGATAAGAGCCAAGCAGTTTGTGGTTTTGGCAGGAAAAGAGTAACTCAGTTATTGTACTTCAATTCCAGATACTGTGACAGCAAAGGACTCCCAGATTCTGTGAGTTCATAAAGGCTTAATATGTAAATGTGATCAAATCTGCATAAGCTCCAGCATTCACACAGGTGGAAGTAGCACCAATGGCATCCAGGAGAAAGCTGAGCCAGAGGTTAGGACATGGTGTGTGGTTTGAGTGCCTGCAGCTGGCAAGCTTCCAGTCTCATGGGCATCACTTGTCCCCAGTGTTGAAGGAGTTCAGAGAAGTGGTGGGTGCCCCATCCCTGGGGGTGTTCAAGGCCAGGTTGGATGGGGCCCTGGGCAACCTTGTCTAGATCATGCCTGGAGGTTGGTGGCCCTGCCTGTGGCAGGGGGTTGGAGCTCTATGATCCTTGGGGTCCCTTCCAACTCAGACCAGTCTGGGATTCTATGATTGGGGCCTGGGAAGAAGCAAAAGCCTTTTATTGATGATTCAGATAAAGGAACCTCTACAAACTGGCTGGAGTTAAAGTAACATACCAAACTGGTATGGTCTGCACTGCAGGGCACTGAACATGCTGTACTGCTGGCTGCCTCTGTATCACTCAGGGGTTTCTCCTATAGCCAGGGCTCTCTGGATGGGGTTCAGAGATGCTGCTGAGCCATGAACAATCCTGGTTGACATAACCCTGGCATTAGAGTTTGTAGTCACAGTGCTTGGGCTAGTTTTATCTCACTTCTTGTCTCTGCCAAGTATGTGGCTTTCTAGGTGTACCTCTATAACATGCTCTGGCCATGCAGTTCATCAGCCAAACTTGAACGAGTCTTTACAATCAACACCAGCTGATGTAAGCAACAATCCAGAAGTTGTCCATGTGTTTGACCCCACTGGCAGAACGTGGTGTTGAGGGCCAAACTGGCTGGCTGCATAAATTGGGTAAACTGGTAAAAATACATAGATTCTTGAGCAGTTGTGAGAGCTTATTGTACTGCTTGATATCCTGATAGCATTAAGTTGATATATGTGGTTTCAAAAACTGTTAGTAAGTGTTTTCTTACTGGTGTGGTACAAAAATGTGGCTTTCACTCAGGGTGAAGGAGTCTGCACCAGAGCTAGTGAAAGCTGAAGCCTACTTTCCAATACTTATTATCTGCCCCAGGAGGCTGTGATGTAAAGAGGACAACTCATCCATGTGTAGCTCCTTGCTACACATTGAGCACCTCTTGGTACTGTTCACCTCATGACAAAGCTAGGGCACAATGTTCACCAGGAAGCTTTCTGCCTGCTTGGGGGGAGAGGAGATGCTCTTCCCTACTACCCACGGATACCTGGTTGCAGTATCCTCAGCTTTGGCTTCTCCAGGTTGATGCTTGATCCTTTATAAAGGGAAATCTGTATGACAGGGAAGGAGGAGTGTGGTGGAGGATGATGGTAACAGGTAGGGAGGAAGGACTATGTTAGATCACTACTGTTGTGAAAGGCCCCAGCAATCATGTGTGAGGGCTGTTCTGGGAGCCCATGACTTGACTGTGCCCTAAGCTATCACAGAATTATCAAGGTTGGAAAAGACCTAAAAGATGATCCAGTCCAACCATTCACCTATTACTACCAGCTCCCACTAAACCATGTCCCTCAATACAACATCTAGTTTTTAAGCTGAGATGGTTTTGTCTCTAAAACTTTTGTTTTTCCAATTCAGCACTTCAAGGTGCAGGAAACTGTCAAGTACAACTTTCCACTGCAGGTTTAAAGGGTAGATCTTCTTCTTTGAAGGTTAATTGTTTCCACCCCATGTCAGTCACTGAAAAAACAACTGGAACACATGCCCTTACACCTGAGCTGGTTGGTAGGAGCATGCTAACAAGCCACCTGAATGCTTATTCAGTATCTACAAGTCTCTTGAAAAACCAGTTCAGGCTTCCATGACAAAGCCATTGATGGTACAGAAGGTGGTGGAAAGACAAGGTGTAGCTGGAGGAGAATTGGAGGCAGAAACTCATCTGTATGAGGATAGCACACAGGGCCCCCAGCAGCACAGACAGCTTTCCTCTAATGTGGATTTCTCTTCCTGCTATTTAAGTGCTACATACAAATTTGCATGCTTCACTGCCAAGAGATCTGGGTGTTTTGGACAAGAGGACATGATGATAAAGCAGTTTGAGAGACAGGGGTTAGAAGGCAGGTCAGACCAGGTCATGGGTAAAATCTGAAGACTAACTGAGAATCTGGTGGAGGAGAGTTTGAGAAGGAAGAATGGCCAACAGGAAATGAAGCTACAACAATAAACCTTATCCTGAAAAATGCCAGATTGTTTTGCATTCCAGTAGGAATTCAGTCTTGGTTCTCAGGGTAGAAGCCCATTTGGTGGGACAGTAGAGAAAACAACTAGTTCTCTGGGTAAAATGTGACATGCCAGATGTCCAGACACTGGGTGAAGTGCTGTGCTGCTCCTGCTGAAGTCAAACTTAAAATACATGAAATTTAGGGTTTTTGGACAAAAGATACATGATAATAAATAATTCCTACAGACCAGAGACAAACATATGTCCTGTGCCCATGAAAGGGGCTAGACCCAGTCCCCATTGCACCAGCACTTGTGCAGCTCCCTTGGCTGGGTTCCATATCTGCACTGAGAATGAGAAAACTTGCTGGAGAGGAGGAGTTGTGAAAGTGAAGAAACCCAAGAGAGCTCCTTGCATTTCCCAGAATTCCCTAAAGACTGAGGTTGGCTTGCTTCCTCTGAGGCCTGATGTAGCAGGCCTCACAGCCTGAGGTTTACTCGGCCTGATCATGGGGTAGCTTGCTTGTCTGGAGAGGAGTAGCTGTGTGTTTTGCATGTCATAATTACAGCTCACTGAGTTTTAATAGCCCCATCAGCACAAAGCCCTTGAAACCCCCATTCCTCTTGTAGAAACATTGCTCAGAAATGACCTTGTTGCCCCACTTAAAACAGAGAACCAGGAGGTTCAGCAGTAATGGTTTACAGCACAACAGTGGTTTTGGGTGCTGCCTGACTCAGTCCTGAAGGTATTCAGAGGTACTAAGACAACAAGTATCTTACCACAGATGTTGGCAGCCAGCTGTTGATGCTCTTTCCATGTGGTTTGTGGTTTTGAACAGGAAGTGTTGGGTTAAGGGCCAACTTTGGCATGTGAAGGTGTTTGGGTGAATTTAATAATAATTATGCACAGTAATCTGTACTTACTGCTATGGTAGGAGGTCCAACTTGCAGTTCTTTTAGAAGAGCAGGGAAAATTGTTCTCTCTTCCCAGTCCTAGTCAAGAGTTAAAGGCTCTGGAAGTTAGCTCTGACTTGAGGCAGTCATTGTACTTCCTGGTAGGTGACAATCTCTTTGTCCCAAGCAGTTAATCTGGAGGAAAGGGGGAGATGGAACAAGCCTGCATTGCCTGTTTGCTATCAGCAAGGTAAAATGAGGGCATGTGAATGTCCAGGCTGACAAATTTAACTATCCAGGGTTTAAAAGTAAGCCTGCTTGATTTGTTTTGCCCAACTATCTGTATATTAGAAATATAGAACATAGTGTGATACTGCTCTTGCAAAAATTCAAGTCATTCCTTCTTGCTTTCCAGTTGTCTCTGACTTTATAGCCTTTGCAGCTACAGAGTGCCCTTAGGAGGATTCAAGTCATGGTTTGCCACTCATTGACACCCAAAAAAGATGTATGCAAAGGCTGTTAGGTCTGTGACTTAGAGGCTATCATGCCAGTACATGCCAAAGAAGCTCTAGGAAGATGGAAATACTTGTGGTTTTATTAAGAAATGTATGGAATGTGGATTATTTCACTTCAATAAATGTCAATCTTTAGCTTTCAGCTCACTACTGCTGAGGCAATTTCCTCTTACTTGAGCACAAGTCTGGAGGAATAACAACCAAGCTAGAAAATGTTGGCTGGCAGCCTCTGTCATGAAATGGAGGAAAATAACCTGTTCTTCTTCCCAATAATTCTGTTATCCTTGAGGTACTGACACAGGAGTAGAAATCCAGGCTAGCAGCAGAAAATGAAGGTGCCTTACCCTTTCAGAGCCCAAAGTTGCACTTGTTGACTACACAGAAGGTCAACAGCAATAGGGACCAACAAAGGGACCAAAGCTCTGTCAATGCAATTCATGAGCAACTTCAGCAGAAGAGCTGGGGCAAAAGCAGTGGGGAGAGAGGGGAAGGGTATAGAGGGCACAAGGAGAGAGGCAGAGGGATGGTGCTCTAGTGCCCTGCCCACTGGCATTTGCAGCAAGGATGATGAGTACTCTGCCCTGGATGAGTTTTCAACCCTAGGTCAGTATCCTTCCCCAGCTACTCACTGGAAGGTTTTCTCTATTTGTCATCCATGGCCAGAATGAAGTCCTCTCCTCTGTTCTCAGTGCTCACCTCTTGCTGGCAGAGCCAGATACCTGCTCTGTGCCTACCTGGCTGGTGAAAGGGGAGGTGTCCCAGGAGTCACCACGTGTTGCAGAAACACCTGCCCCCAGTGAATGCTTGGGGTTTGGGCCCTCACTGCAGACAACTGTGATTCTCAGCTCTGTGGCCAAACAGTACCCAGGCAGTGAAGGACATTTTAATACCAAATCCATGAACAAATCAATTTACTGCAGTAAGCTACTTAGGGGGGGTCCATCTGGTATCTGCTAATTTACAGACTGGGCCATCTGCTGCTATCACAAGCTGGGGAGACTAGAAAAGTTACCCAACATAGCCAACAGTTCAGCTTTGTTTTCTTCTTTTTTTTCCCTTTTTTCCCCCTCAATGCTCTATTTTGTTTCATTGCTAGCTGGCAGCACCACCAGTGGTTTCTGTTCTGAAATCCAGATTTCTCAAACCTTGGATAATCTTGTGTGGCTGGGAGATGCTGCTGCTGTGACTCAGCAGTTGTCCCTGGGTATGTTTATGCAGCATTCAAGCTTCTGACAGCAGGATGGCTTAGGAAGCTGGGTTTCCACCCAGTGCCTGCATATTTTGGCTTGGTGTGACTGACAGGATGTGTGGAAAATGGCTTTTAAATGTATGTTATTAAAGCCTTACTCCTCTTGAGTTGCAGAATGCCTTCTGCTCAGATGGAAACAAAGAGATGACCTAACATGATATGGAAAGCAAATCTGTTAAGAGCTGCAGGTTTCTTCTCTGAGTTGTTTTTGACCATGTGTGGGGACTGAGAGAGGAAGGTAGGTTGCAAATTTGTCCAGAAAGGACAGCCCCAAAGAGCAATGTGTCTGTAGTTCTTGCAAAAGATGCCATGGCTGTGTGGAGTCAGGTGGGTGAGTGTCCATCAGGGATAGAACCAGAGGGAGGTTCAGGTTGGATGTCAGAAAGAGGTTCTGTACTGAGAGGGGGGTCAGGCACTGGGACAGGCTCCCCAGGGAAGGGGGCACAGCACCCAGCTGGGCTGAGGGCAAGAAGCGTCAGGACGATGCTCTCGGTGCCATCTCTGACTGGGCTGGGCTGTGTGGAGCCAGGAGTTGGATGCCAGGATTCTGATGGGTCCCTTCCAGCTCAGGAGATTCTAGGATTATAGGATTGTATTGCTTATTCAATAATTTCATGATTTCTGCCAGTGCTCAGGGGGCCATGACAACCTTTGAGCACAGTCAGGAATAGGACATGTCCCCTGTCTCCATGCCATGCTACCATCCCATACTGCAAGGTGGGCAATTCTTGCCAGTGTCTTTCTTCATATGAGAATGGGGCATCTGTCTCATCTGCTGTAGTTGAGCACTCTCCCCTGCATGAGTGAGCTAACAGTTGGCTTTGTTCAAGATCTGTGTGACTTGGTCTTCTCATCTGCTCCTTGCTGCTGCCAGCTCTCACAGCACATGTAAATTGGATAGAGTTTTCTGTTTGAAGATGACTTGGTGAAGCTGAGTTAGATATCTTACTACTGTGACTAGGAAAAGCCTTAGACTGAGTACAGATTTCCTTTGAGAATATATTTCCATGCCCTTCAAAAGGGGTTGGAATTGAATCCATGCTTGTTTTCTGCTAACTGGATAATGTTTTAGGCTCTGGCAACCTGAGCAGTGGAAGTGGTGGGCTATAGGATTTGCATCATCCTCAACTCTTAGCTGTGCAGATGGTGAAAACTGAATCAGCACAAGAGACCCAACACTGACCTTCTGAAGGTCTGACCCTGAGAACTCCTTTGGGCTGCCCTGGATTAAGATGGCAGCTCATCCTAAAAGGGGAAAAACTCAGCAACAACAAAGCTCTGCAAACCCAGGGTGTTGGGTTTTTTTTTGTTGGCAGGGTCAAATCCCAAAGCCTTCCCTTACTTCATGAGACTAAGGGGACTCTCCCTCCTGGGACAAAGGCTCTCTGCTGGAAGTTTGGGGCTACAAGTTCTTTTTCATCCAAGCTTGCTTCTCCTCACTTACTTGTGCTTGAGCATCTTATCCTTAGGGGCCACATTAATTGAATTCTCTCTCAGATTCTGCTTTAAGAACTGGGAGGGCCCAGAGGAAAGATTACCAACTGGGGGTCCTGTAGCTAATGGGATTAAAAATTGTTTGGCTGTGGAAGACAGAATGTTGTTGCTCTCCATTGTGTTGCTCTGCAAAGAGATAACTCCTGGTGCTGACTACAGGAGCAACAGGTCACACACATTTAATTCAAACAGCTATAAAAAGAAACTTACAGGAGGGCTGCTCATTGGGAATTTAATAAATAATAGTTGTTACCACTCAGTATAATCCCAAGGATATGTACTCTTCCTGGAACCCAAGCTATCAGTTAAGCTGGGAAGTTGTTAAAAGCTGATTAGATCTGAAAGGCAGAATTACCTTTTTTGGTTGTTTTTTTTTTTTATGATGGAATTTGGGTTCTGAGCACTGATCTGTTTTGTCCTCACAAAGCTTGTAGGTCAGTGCTGCTAGATGATTTTTTACTGCTGGGGACTAGAGGCTGGAATAAACTAAGCAGCCCAAGGTTGCTCTAGGTCTCCTTGAAACGGTTGTGGTGGTTGCTCTGCTCATTAAGCTCTCCTTAATTAACTCTTGGTACTTCCCTATTGGGTGGCTGTGAGATTGGAGGGATCCTCCAGGTGAAGGGCTTTGGGTAAATGCAGGTGTGGCTGCTTCTCATAAGGCTGTAAATGAGGCTGAGATGGTGCATGGCACTGTGGTGGGTTGGAAGAGAGGGGAGAGATAGACATCTGCTCCCAGGAAAAGGGGTCCTGGCTCTGTAGCCCAGGTTTGGCTTTCTAGTCTACCTCTGTGCAGGGGTTTGAAGATGGGTTTTGTGTGCCTGCTGTCCTGGGATAGGGCCCCTGGGCTGGTGTTGGGCTGTTTGGGTCTCCATGCTGCTGGGAGTGCTAAAAGACCAAGGGTTTGGTGATGATTCACTGGCCCTGTTAGAAGCTGCTCTAACAGTCCAGATTTTGACCTGACAGCGCAGACAGGAAGGCAGCTATGTATCCCACTGTCTGCTTCTAAGAAATACTGTTTTGGGGGGTTTCTTGAAGTCTGTGGTTTGGTTTTGCCTGCTTTGCTCAGGAATGTGCTCCTGGGAGAGGCACTATGCCTCCTGCAAGTGTTTGAACCTGAGGAAATTTGCCACAACCTCAGAAGCTGTGATTTCTTTTCCCTGTGATTATTCTGCAGCTTCTCCCCACCACACACTCTTGTCAGCCTTCAGTATCCATGGTCACAGTGAGGAAATAGCTGAGGCTTATTTGCACTGGGTGCTTGACCAGTGTGCCAAGGCTGGCTGTAGATACCAGAGCAGACTGTCCATCTCTGGAAATAAGTTGAATAACCAAGTGTTTATAGTTTTGCAGTGTGTATAACTTGGACATGATGGTGAGAGGGGTTTTGGCCTCCATTGTGCAGGTCCTGCTGGCACTCTGCAATGAGAATGGACCAACATAAGGTCCTTCCATTACTTCCTCTGGAAGATACTCCTCAGGTAAGCCAAGTTTGTTTGTCTTCTGAACAAGTTAATCACCAACTTAAGTTTTGGGGTTGTTATTTTTCTTCTTGTAAGCCTCTTTGCTCAGTAAAATTTTGGGTGTGCCTTTGACCTGTGTTTTTTCACCTAGAACTTCAAAGCTTTGTTCCCTTGCTTTACAAAAGGAGTAGAATCTGGCTCTGCATAAAGTATCCTGAGAGGTGTTGAGCAGAGAGATGTACAGACTTCAGCTTCTGAACTGCAGGGAGCTTGAGTGAGGGGAAAGGTCCTTGTGAGAGGTGAAATGTACCTGGAAAAACTGCTTAAGAAAACAAGTAATTTCCTCATGCTGAGTCGAGGCCCCTCTGTGGAAGGGGGTTTGTGTTTCTTCACTCTTTGCCTCTCACTGCCCCTGTATCAGCTTGGGAAATAATGATGTAGAAACTCAAGGGACTGCAGTGCACTAACCTAACCAGCTCTAATAATGTGCTGGCTTGGAGTTGGCCATTGGTTTCTTTCTTTGTTGGCTCCTTTAGTGCAGAGCAAAGTGTCAGCTGGCAACACTTAGCTTTCAGGTACCCAGGGGGTCCTTAAGCTCTCATGCTTTCCTTTTTCTTGCCTAGGGAAATAGGTTTCAGTTAGTCAAAAAAAGAATCTCAGGATCTTCCTCAGGCCAAAACCTTGGTTGAACTTGGACTGCTGTGAATGGAAAAGGACATCTTGGAGGCAGGGAGGTGTACAGTCAGTGATGGGTCATCTTGCTGGTAAACAGAGGGGTGAGAGATGGAAGTGCTAGACAGAGCACTCTGTTCAGGGGCTGGGTTAGTGCTGAAATGCTGTGCTCCATCTTAAAGTGACACAAGGGGACATTCAAGTGTCAACAGGCTTATTTTCTCTGAACTCTGAGACGTTTGCTGTGCATGTTGAGAGGCTGTGGTGATGTTGTGCTGTAGTCCTGCCTGTAGTAGCTGGGCAGGAATGAGTAGGGGACAGGGCTCAGTTGGAAAGAACCAAGTTGAGAAGCTGTCACCGCGTTTGTCATGTAACCTCTTGTCATGGTTCCACCCCGGCTGTGGGCTGAGATCCACGCAGCTGCCTGCTCCTTACAGTAAAAGAGCAGGGGAAGAGGGAAAGGGGGGGGAAACAAGGGAAGGGAAAAGGAAGGGGCAAATAACTCCAAACCCAAGAAACTAAGAGGCCCGTGGGTTGGGATAAGGAGAGTTTACTAAGAGAACAGAAAGAGAAAATATACCAATGCTGACAGGGCTTTAGAGCAAAAGAATATGAAGCTATTGATCCCCAATGCAGTTTCTCACCCAACCACACAGCTCAGGCCGCACCACCCAGAGCCGTCCCGGAACCCGACCGGCCCCCAAGACCCTCGCGTCCCGGAACCGCCCCCCTTCTTCCTCCCATCAGCCCCCCTTTATCCTGGGCAGGACATAATTGGCATGGAATACTCTCTTTGGCCCATCTGGGTCACCTGTCCTGGCTTTGCCTGTCTGACTGCAACTAGAAACACCAGGGTGTTCTCAGCACTGCTTTCATTGTAACTCCCAAACACAGCATCCCATCCACTGCTGCAAATGGAGTTAACTCGATCCTGACTGAAACCAGGACGAGCACCTTGCTCATGGCTTTGAGTCCAACAGGGAAGAGCAACATGAGGCCTGGTGGGCTGAGAACTGTAGCTCAAATCCCTCTCACTGATACGTGCCCTTGCAAGTGCTTATTAGCTGCTACATGGAAGTTCCTGACTGAAAGCAGGACACCTCTTTAGACATAAATCTGTTATGACATGGTGTTTCCAGACTCCTAAATAGAGCTGTCTCTTGGGGTGCCAAGCCTTTGTTTTTAAAGGCTGGGAGCAATGAACTCTTCACTGCAATTATACTTAGAGATCACAGAACGTTTCCCCCAAGCTTAGTAGAAAAATGTCAGATACAGCAAACTGGCTTATTTTAGGGTTGGTGTAAATCTGGACATGAAATAGTTTGACCTAATCAAGCAACACAATGTTTTAAGAAAGCTGCCAAGCAAGAAGGAAGGACTGTGGTTATGTTTGTTATTGCACTGAATGAATCTCTCAAGCTCTGTGGAAATGGTGACAGAACAGAAGGCAATCAGACTTCCCTATTTCTAGGCTCAACACTGTATCAGATTGACTTGATCATGGGAGAAGGTGGTCTTCCCATCCTTTTCCAGCAGAATAATGTCTTTATGCCCTGAAGGGACAGCTTTAGCTCCAGTATATCTGACCTGAACTGGTATGAGTTTCAGTGGTGATCTGTGCATAGAGGCTTAACTTGGTCCTTGCTGAATAATCATCTATCCTTGTTGGGGATGTTCATTTGGTGCTTCACCTGCTTATGTCATATAACACCCCCATACCCTGCCTTATGCCAAGGCTTCCTAACAAAGCTTTATGTAAAGGTAAGATCCTGGTTGGTGGTGTTTTGTGGTGCCTCATCACTACCTACTGTGACATCTCAGGAGCTTTGAGCTTGAAGATGTCTGTGCCTGGGCCCTCTTGATGGGTGAATGAGGTGGTGTCTGATGGCATTTGTCTCACCGTGGTTTGCTTATCTAGATGCCTTGCAGCAGTGGAGGTTTGTGCTCTGTATAACAGTATGTAAGAACAGCTAAATCCCTGCTCCAGAGATGAGCAAAAGTGTGAAAGGACTTGCCTTGAATGAAGGAGAGCTGGCCCCAGAACCAGCTCTGGGAGAAGAGGCTGCTTCAGAGCAGATGGAGAGTTTAGCCCAGATGGGGAAGGATTTGGGCTGCAAAGCTTCCTGGCTGGTTACCAGGCTGTCAGCTGTGAAGGGATGTGTGGCTCTGCAGCTGTGATATGATTGTCTGCTTGCCCTGTTGCTCATCTCTGGAGCCATGGAAGAGCTCTGGAGTGTGGAGCCCAGCACAGCTAGCACTTCAGTTCAGCTTGGGAAGAGCTGCCCCTTGGCAGGGGCAGGAAAGCACAGCCTGTGTCCAACCTGCATCTGGACATGAGCAACTGCAGTCAGTACAATGGGATGGGGTGTGCTTGGGCTCTGCAGGGTTCAGGTGAGTTGTTTCTGGTACACAGACACTGCAGTTTGTGTGCTCTTCAAGTAGCATGAAGGTCTCTCTTGAGGTTCCTCTGGTCTGCTGCTCCATGGAATGGCTCCAGTCCCATCAGGGTTAGCTTCTGGCCACAATTCATAATCTCTGTTCTCAGTGCTTATGGAAAAGTTGTGAAGAGGAATTGTCTTTGGTGGCAGATTGGAGTTGTTGGGCTTGGTCACACACTCTAGGACAAGAGAGGTCTCTGGCAGCAGGGGAGATCATTGTTTTCTCTGTGTAATGAACAAGATTTTCTTTGTAATAAAACTTCTGTTTAGCTTGGGCTTTTCTAGTGGAGTATTAGTCCCATTATTGTTTTCTTAACCTTTTCCTAGGGATCTCTGTGTGATTTTTAAACCCAAACTGGCTGGTTTTCTCCACTCAGTTGTCTACATCTCGTTGACTACACGATGAATGCCTTGAATTTCAAATCCTGATAAAAAAAGTGATATTTATGTTCAGCTTGAAAGAGAAGGGGCTTAGTGAGCTCTAGGGACTCAAGGTGTGCAGAGGCTGGTGTGGGAATGCACCACTTAGCTTGTCTGGCTGTGGCCAAGGCTGCTGGTTGGGACTTGGAAGGTAAGATTTAGGGAATAAACCCTGGACCTCTGGAAGTTGCAGATGATGTCTTCTGCAACTGAGCTGGCTTGCTGTGACTCCTGGTGTACATCCATTATTAACTATGAACTGGCCACAGGTAGCATTTGGAAACAGGAATGGACAAGGATCTGACCTTCAGACACACCAGCTCTTCACACAAAGGTTGTATTGGTGGCCAGCATCTTTTCTAAACCATCACTGTTTCATCAGAACTTTTTTACAAGTGAAGCCAGGGTGCAACATCAGCTCTGTCATTGCCCCACACAAGTGTCCAAAGCTGAACTAGATGCTGCTCAAGGCAAGCTGATGTATCTGCTTCCTCAGCTTTTCAGGGAGGTATGTGTTTGAGCTCACAGAAATGCACTTCAAAAGCTGCAGATAATCAGCATTCCTGACCAGTGAGGTGGGGATGATGAGCTCCATCCATGGTAGTGGTGTTTGCAGTCAGGGAGAGGAGTGGGTGAGGATTTGGGAGAAGCTTTCCAGCTGTTCCCAGGTCGGTGAAGGAAGGAGACATGGGCTACAAAAGCATTTCCTGCATGAGCAGGTTTTGCCTCATGTCACAGACATCCTTTCTCTGAATTACAGTATTGTTGAGTTGGTGCTGGATGAATAAATGACCACAAGCAATGGTAAATGCAGATAAAGGAAAGGATGAGAACTTTCCTGGGGAAATAAGTGGGTGAAAAATACTGTTTGTCCAAAAGTCAGGTTGCTATTTTTAGATTTGCTGTTGCTGTGTTTTCTCAGTGGGTTATTTTGACTGTAGTCATTTGGAGATACGACCTGGCAGTCAACCTTTGCCAGAGATGCAGTTGGAGATGAGCAGTCAGGTCTTCAGGGCATGGCCTGCTAGCTTGCCACAACTGAATCCTGTAACCAAGCTCCAGTGTATAGTACCTGAGAGCTCTCAAACCTGGGGAAGACAGTGATTAAGTTTTAAAAAGCCTTGGGGGATGTGAGTACCTCTGTTTCCCCCATCAAAACTGTATCTGCAGTGGCATTCACAAGACTGTTCTGCTCCAGTAGTTGTTCTCCACCAGCTCCTAGCTTCAGTAAGTCACCTCATAATCCTGTGGTCCTGGGAGGCACCCAGACAATCTGTTGAGATCAACTAGTGACTGGCAATGCTTTTTGATGCAGAATGGAAAAGCTTGCTGAGGCTTTGCATTCCTGCTCCCTGTTCCTATCAATTTAGCCTGCAGTCTCCAGAACATCAATGTATGTTGATGTGCAAGGCTTTCATTTCCATTAAGCTACTGTGTTGTGATGTTGCTGTCCAGTGACAAGTGTTTGTATTTTCCTGTGAAAGAAGTGAGTTTGGATGAAATCTTTAATCATACATCGACATATGTTGGGTTTGTGATTTATTTTTCCATTTCCATCATTGGCTACCAAATAGCACTGGAAAAGAGTGAGGAAAAGCCTGATAAAACATGAAATGATCTGCAGTGCCCCTGAAAGAGTACCAAAGAATGATGCTGCTGCAGTGCTGCCTCCATGGCCAGCACCTCTGTGCTGAGACTGAGCTGGAAATCCAGTTGTATCATGGGAACTCCTGGGTTGGAAGAGACCCATAAGGACCATGGAGTACAACTCCTGGTTCCACACAGGTCAGCCCAGTCAGAGCATGGCACTGAGCGCATCATCCAGGTGCTTCTTGACCTCAGCCCAGCTGGGTACTGTGACCCCTTCCCTGGGGAGCCTGGGCCAGTGCCCAACTGTCCTCTCAATAAAAACCTCAACAGAGGTCGCTCTGAAAGCGGTGTGAATCTCACTTCAGTGGAGGAATGGAGCTGCCATCACACCGTATTAGCCCTCAGGAGCATGTGTGTGTGTTGCAGACCACCGTGAGGTTTTTGTGAGCCAAGCTGTGAGTGCTGTGTGACGTACCCCTCCCTGCCACAGACCTGTGTAGCCACCTGCGAGCGAGTAGTTACGTATGGGATGGCAGGTCCAAGCTGGAGCACTGCCGTGGTTTCCCCCCAGCTGTGGGCTGAGATCCACGCAGCTGCCTGCTCCTTAAAGTAAAAGAGCAGGGGAAGAGGGAAAAGGGGGGGGAAACAAGGGAAGGGAAAAGGAAGGGACAAATAACTCCAAACCCAAGAAACTAAGAGGCCCGTGGGTTGGGATAAGGAGAGTTTACTAAGAGAACAGAAAGAGAAAAGATACCAATGCTGACAGGGCTTTAGAGCAAAAGAATATGAAGCTATTGATACCCAATGCAGTTTCTCACCCAACCACACAGCTCAGGCCGCACCACCCAGAGCCGTCCCGGAACCCGACCGGCCCCCAAGACCCTCGCGTCCCGGAACCGCCCCCCTTCTTCCTCCCATCAGCCCCCCTTTATCCTGGGCAGGACGTAATTGGCATGGAATACTCTCTTTGGCCCATCTGGGTCACCTGTCCTGGCTTTGCCTGTCTGACTGCAACTAGCAACATCAGGGTGTTCTCAGCACTGCTTTCATTGTAACTCCCAAACACAGCATCCCATCCGCTGCTACACATGGAGTTAACTCTCTCCTGACTGAAACCAGGACGAGCACCTTGCTCATGGCTTGGAGTCCAACAGGAAAGAGCAACATGAGGCCTGGCAGGCTGAGAACTGTAGCTCAAATCCCTCTCACTGATACGTGCCCTTGCAAGTGCTTATTAGCTGCTACATGGAAGTTGGTGTGGCTTCTGTATTTACATCTTGTGCTGGTGTTTCAGATGAAACGTGGCGGTGGAGCCCGCACTCTGCAAAGTGCTGTGTGAAAGGGATGTTATATTTAGCTGGTTTTTATTACCAGCGACTTTGGAGCTTGAAATTGGACCTTGGGGCTTCAAAGCAGTTGCTCGGTGAAGGAAGCGTTGCTTGAATAAAAAGCTCCCTGCTCTGCTCCCCTCCCCCTGCTTATCCCTGCTACCAGCTGTGTCAGCCCAGCAGTGAGGAAGGAAAGTTGGCCTTGAAGTGAATCTAAAGAGGAAAGAGAGCGAGAAGAGGAGAGGTGGAGTCAGCTGGCGAAATGCAATAGCAGCCCGCAGCGTGGGAAGATGAGAAAGCAGAAGCAAAGAGACTGGGGCTTGAATCTCCGTGTGGGTGAGCTCTGCAGAGCAAGGGCTGAATAGAGGGGAGGGCCAAGGAGTTTAAAGACTGAACACACTTGGTGAGAAGGCAAGGATTGCTCTCCACTTGCTTTCTGGAATAGCAAGTGAAGGAGGAAGAGAAGCAGGGACAAGGAGGAAGGGAGTCGAACTGGTGCCAAGTTCCAGATTAAATCTGAGCCTTTCACAAATGAGGGGCTGTGAAACTGGAAGACACCCTGAAATCTTTTGGGTGTCATGCCAGAATCTGAGAGCAATCAACAGGCATGTGAGAATGCTGTGGCATGGAGCTCCTGTTCCCCTGCGTTCTTGTCCTGGTTGTGGAACACTGTCACTGGCAATACTTGTTTTAATCCTTAACACAGCCTGAGTATTATGGCCTTTCAGAATAAGAAAGTAAGTGATGAATATTCTTTTTCTTACCTTTTTTTTTTTTTTTTTAATAGGACCAGGCTAGTCAGAAACCTGGAGACTGGCATTTACTTTCTCTAGCACTCATGGCTTCAATAGGGCATAGTGTGGCTTTTAGCCAAGTCTAACACATTCAAGTGGAATTCCACAGATTTTTAGGCAGCACGAGGTAAATAAATCAGAATCTTAAATGCACTGAGTAATGGTAGTCAGTCTCAAAGGTCGCTTAGAACTCCTGCAAGTGACTCCACCACAGCTTTGAAGGCTTGGAGGGAGCTGAAAGCATGTATAAAAGTAAACAAAAGCTGGGTGAAAGCCTTGTTTATACTTTCTAGGGTAATGCAATAGCTAATCTGTGGTCCTGCTTTGTCAGAGCGCTGCCATTATTTATGTGTTCGGTCCCCTACGATTGCTAATGGCCCTTACCTTTCAGTAAGGGAGTGGGTTTCCCCCTGTCCCCTCCCTTTTGGATGGGGAGCCCAAAAGCAGCTTGCTCAGCTTTTCCACTGCAGTTGAAGTAGGTACTTCATGTGGGGTCCTGTGTCCCAGCCAGCATCTTACCACAAAGCCATGAGTTCTATCGGAGCTCTGCCAGGTTGGTCACAGGGCTGGGGTTGAGTGGTGCTTCAAAGGGGTGGTCAGCAGGACAGGGCTGTCTTCTCACTGGGCTGCAGAGCAGCTCTGAGCCCAGCCCCTCCAGTCTGACCTTGGTTACCGAACCCACAACTGTTTTGGTAGTGCTGGGTGACCGCAGCGCTTTGCTTACCCATTCTTTCCTTTGGTGATGGTATCAATGACTCACTGGAGAGGAAGTCAACCCACAGAACTGTCTTCTAAGGATTGTCAGAAGTAAGCATGCCTTTGAAATGTTTTGTTCTGCAAGCTGAATACCTCTAAGGTGCTGATAAAGGTCCTGTTTTCCTTGGTTTTGTTGAGGGGTGGAGAAAGACAAGGCTGGTGTTAAGACAAAGGTGCTTTGACTCTTAAACTACTCCATGCTGTGAAGCTGCTGAGCATCACATCCTTTTGGAAGGAGGAGTCTGACTTTAGCAGACTGCTGCACAGCTGTGGTGACCCACGGGTAAGACCAGAGAATGGCGTAAGGGCTGGTCCTGGGACCTTGACTTCAGACCAAAGCTACCTCTGGAGAACACTGTGTACAGGGCTTGGCCTGATCCCACCAAGATGACATTGTTCCTTATCCTACCTGCAGCTCTCCATCTTCCTGATGAGCTCTGTTGTCAGGAAGACATGCTGTTTATCCTCACTTCTCTGTTTGGGGTGGGAGGCGGACGTGATGGAGCCCACCACGTGCCGCGCTCTCCTTGCCTCTCAGAGCCTGCATGTGGTGGGTCTCTAGGAGCAGAGCTGCTCTCACCCTGCTGCAATCGTAGGCTCAAAAGCAGAACAGCTTGCTTTCTGCTTTGTCTGCTGGCAGCATGCCAGGCTCCCTCAGCTTCCCACCGTGGTTGTGGTGGTTTTTCTGAAGGATAGCATGAATCTTCTGCTTTCCTCCTCCCCCCCCCCGCCTCATTCTAGCTCTCTTGAGGGACTCAGGAAAGCCCTGCTCTCCAGAAAGCCCATTGGAAGCCTTAAAATGCCCCCATAAAGAGTATCAAAGTGTGACGTGAGTGAATAATCTACATAAGCAGATTTTTGGTTTTATCTGGGCTTTTTGTGCAGGAAAGGCTGTGTGGGACACATTTTTTTTTATTTGAAAGATGCCCATTGACCTCCTCTTTCACCCCTTCTTCTGTGTATTCACCATCCAACAAATGCCCCTCGTTGCCCAGCTGGCACACAGAAACTTTTGGAGTTCAGACAAGACTTCAAGAACTCAGAAGAAATGGGATTAAGTGCTACTTTTAAAACAATAGAGTACCCTTCCTAGCAAAGAGGTGTCAAATGGGGAATAGGGAATAAATCAGCTTGACTGAGGGTTCAGCAGTCAGCAGAACATCTGGATTGGATGTTCTCATTGTTTCTTGTGGCTTTGTATTTTGGGGATGCCATAAAAAGCAAGTAAGAGTAGGCTGGGTGGAGCAGGCAGGTGATAATGGATATTGGCAGGCTTGGCTTATGAAGGAAAACTAAATTAGTCTGTGATAGATCTTACTCAAAGCTTTATGGGAGATGGAATCAAAACCCATGGATACAGACCACTGAGATGATGATCTTGCAGTGACCCTGCTGATGCTGGGCAGGATGGACAAGTTCTGCTTCTTCTAGAGGCCTCAGGAGCAAGGTGGAGTATGTTTTATGCTGGAGAGCTTGAAGTTGTATGCAGTCCAGGGAGTTGCAGTTGAGACTGGGACTTGCATTCGTTTGCTCACGAGGCCTCAGAGCAGATGGTGAGAGAGAGAGAGAGGGTTAAAAGGTGATCCTGAGGAAGGGAAGGGTTTTTGCAGCTTTAGAGATTATTTCTTTTTGAGGAAAATTAGCAGTGTAGGCACAAAATTTAGGATGCAGTCATAATATTTTGTGACACTAGCTGATGATAGTGATAAACTAACATCTGATAGCTTATTGCCTCAGCCTGGGCAAGAATAAATCCATGGCTGTATCTGTGCCTTGCTTGGGGAGGATCCTGGAAACTCTATCCTTTCAGAGGGAGCATAGAATGAATATGCAACACTGCTTCTACTGGAACTTCTTCCTGAAAATGTGGTGTTTTCCAGCAACACATGAAAATAGAGGCTTACCCTCTCTTGCCAGAGTGGCACGTGGCTGTAAGCTCAGCTTTGAAGTCCACCAGTTGCTGCAGCTTCTCCAAGGAGGTTATAGCACTTCTGTAGTAGAGATGACCTGAGAAATTGAGTTCATGACTGCATCACCCCTCCACCAGGCTGGTGCTTGGAGTTCAAGGCATGAGTTATCCTGAAATTCTTCAGTGCCTCCAATGCCAGTGTGGGAGAGCTCAGCTGTGGCTCCCAGGCTGGTTTTGTGTCCCCAGGCAAGGAGCTGTGTGTGTGTGCAAATCCCACCTTGGTAACCCCCATAACTAGCAATAGGATGAGATGGAATGGCTGCAAGTTGCACAAGGAGAAGTTCAGGTTAGAAATGAGGACAAATTTCTTCTCAGAGTGGCTGGGCATTGGAGTAGGTTGCCCGGGGTGGGGGTGGAGTCACCGTCCCTCAGGGTGTTCAAGGAAAGTTTGAGGGGACATGGGTTAGTAATAGAGGTGGTAGGGGGACAGTTGGACTAGATAATCTTGGAGGTCTTTTCCAACCTTAATGATTCTATGTGCCTTCCCCTCTCCTCCAGCTGCTGGTGGGTTACTGGTGGCTGTTCTCCTTGTCTGTGGTTTACTTCTCAGGCTACTTTATCTGGGAAAGCTCTGAGGAGATGTGTAGAAATGGAGCTACAGCTCATGGCTGCAAGCTTTTGCTTCAGCTGAAGAACTGAATTGGCTGTTCAGCTCTCCTGAGCTGACTGTTTTTCTTCAGGACCGTGAAACGAGCCCTACTTCTGGTTGAAGTCTCTGTTAGTGCAGAAATTAGGCAGCTGCCCAAAAGTCTGCCAAGGGGCAAAGCCTAATTCTTGCCATTACAGCTTTTAGCAAATGAGGTTGGTGGGTGAGTCTGTGAGCACCTGGGCCCCTGCTGCTACAAACCCTGTGCAGCAGATTGGTGTGGACATCAAAATCCTGAACTAGTCTGCTCGTTTAGAAGTGACCTACTTGCAAATGCAGCAAGTAATGTAATTATCATCAGGAAACAACTCACCTTCTGTTGCTTAATTCTATTTCCCATGTACACTTAGTCTGTTTCAAAGAAGCTTTGTTGGATGGCACGCTGGCTTTCCCCTTAATTACTCTTATATGGTAATTGCCATGTAATTGCACCGTTACAAACATAACATGCACGTGCTTTGGTGGGGCAGTGATTTATGGAATGGAAGCATGTTTTAAAAGTGTTATGGATGTTCCTTACAGAGGATTGCAAAACCCTTTAATGGCAGTGGTCTTTCACTGCTCTCCAGTGTGTTTGGGTTTCCTGTCTCTGAGGTCTTCTGTAACACTATTACTTCATCACCCAGCCAATATTCTGGGAGCTCCCCAGGCTGGCTGTGGTGAGGTGTCTAATGATCCCCATGGGACTTGTAGAAAAAAAAATAAATAAGAATTTGCTAGTGCAGAAATAAATGCAGTGTACTAATACACAGGTTGAAGGGCTTCTAGTGGGAGTGCTGTGGTACTTGAGGTTAGAAAAGGGTCTGGCTAGTAATCCCACCACTGGAAGGATATAGGTTCAGTTAAGTGTTAGTGCCTTGCCTTTGCATACAGGAGCAGTGGCTGAGTAATCCTCTCCTCCTGTTAGCTTACATGATAGCTTCCCCCCCTTTTCCCTTTTCTCCTGCTCTTTTACTTTAAGGAGCAGGCAGCTGCATGGATCTCAGCCCACAGCCGGGGGGAAACCATGACACTGGGCCACTCCTGAAAATTAAATTTACCCTAAAAATACCCCTGGGGATTACATATGTGTGAATTGCTTTCAGAAATAGGTTGTGACCACAGAGGGGTGCCAGAGAAGGTCTTGAATCCTTCCCCACACGTGTGGCTTTGGAGCACCGGAGGCTGTTTTAATGTGGATTAAAAGCTGCCTTCTCTGCCCTTGTGAGGCCCCATTTGGAGTCCTGTGCCCAGATCTTGGGGCCCCCAATACAAGGAAGATGTGGGACT
This sequence comes from Rallus limicola, assembly GCA_022605955.1. Lineage (NCBI taxonomy): Eukaryota > Metazoa > Chordata > Aves > Gruiformes > Rallidae > Rallus > Rallus limicola. Next base: position 37,534,118 of record JAKCOZ010000008.1, read on the forward strand.
GTTGAAGAGGGTTCAGAGGAGGCAATGGAGATGATTAGAGGGCTGGAGCACCTCCCCTACAAAGAGAGGCTGAGGGAGCTGGGCTTGTTCAGCCTGGAGAAGAGAAGGCTGTGGGGGGACCTCATTGCAGCCTGCCAGTCCCTGAAGGGAGCAGAGGAACAGGAGAGGAATTAACCTTTCAAGAGTAGACACTGGCAGGACAAAGGAGAATGGATTAAAGCTAAAGGAAGGAAGGTTTAAATTAGATATTGGGGGAAGTTTTTTACAGAGGGAGTGGTGAGGGGCTGGAACAGGCTGCCCAGAGAGGGGGGTGGATGCCCCATCCCTGGGGGTGTTCAAGGCCAGGTTGTATGGGGCCCTGGGCAGCCTTGTGTAGCTCCAGGCCTGGAGGTTGGTGTCCCTGCCTGTGGCAGTGGGTTGGAACTCTGTGATCCTTGGGGTCCCTTCCAACCCAGACCAGTCTGGGATTCTATGAATGGCTGAGGGTGCTGAGTGGTGCCACATCCAGGTGGGAATTTGGAAGTGATATAATTTGTGTGTGGCTAACCCTAACCTGGCTTCAAGATTCAAAGGTGTTTGTGATGGGTGGTTCTTGCTCCAGGTTGTTTTACCTAAAACATCCTCTGTGACTCCCCCACCGTTACCACACGTTGCACATCTGTCCCCTTCTGCTGTGTTTCTGGTGATGGGATCACCTGTTTCTCTGTGTGCTTTCAGCATCTCTTGGGTGGGGGGGGGGGAGGATGTCATTTTGTGCAGAAGTAGAGCCAGCTGTGGTCCTGATTTCAGCTTTTGTGGTACCATAATGTCATCTCCTTGTCATTTATATGTTAATTTACATTAACACAGACTCGTGCTGCAGTCTGGTGCCTCCCAGTACCTGGGAAAAGAAAACATGAGCAGTCCAGTGGTGGCATGAAGAGCAGTAAGGTGCTCCAGAGCACAGGGTATCAGACAGGTTGCACTCAGTGCAACACAAAAGGAAAGGCATCACAGAAAGTGGGAAAGGTGTTACAGAACATAGGCAAGGCAGAACCTCTAGCTCATCACAGGATGTTTTAAGGTGCTTTGAAAAGCCTTGGGCCAACGTGTTGTAGGGGCAACCAAGACCTGTGGGCTGTGTTGTAGAAGGGCTAGCCATTGGAAACAGCTGTGCTTGCCCTTGCTACCCTGGTGATTGCAGAGGAAACTGTAGTGCCAGAGATCCACAGCTGATGAAATGAGTTGCAAAGAGGGGAGGCACCCACTTGGCCAAGACCTCTTCCCTGCCTGGGAAAGGCTTTCAGAGCAGCTTAGTTCCTGGAATGAAGATTTACTTTCGTCCTTCTGGATTTCTACAGCACATCTTATGGAAATAAAAACTGCCCTGGGAAAAAGAAATCTCCAGGTTTGTGCTTGTGCACAACCATTACTCTTGCTGTCTAATCCCAAATTTAGCAAAGCTCAAGTGACTGGAGAAACCTTCTGTTTCCAATGGAACCAAATGTTGTGAAATGAAGTGACTGAACCATGCAGATGAGCACATGTTTTCTCCTTGAACTGAGCCTGTGTGTAGGCTTTGGGTCACTGCTGCACACAGAGTGAAACTGGCTGGGAAGAGGACAAGGGGCTCATCACAAACACCCACGGGTAGCACAGCCAGGGCAGTGGCCTTGCTGAAGCTTGGCCAGACAGCTGCACTGCTTCCTTCTCAGCAAGCATGAGACTGATGGAGTTCTTTACAAGGCTTCCTGTAGTTGTCCCCTTGCTTTTATGGGGTATTTTATTCACATGTGGGTAATGACATACAGGTCATTGTCATGGTGGCTGCACACAGCTCTGTACTTGCTTGGAGCAGGGCAGATGAGAGCAAGGGACCCTTGCTGGTATGGTCTCTATCTTCCTGCCTCTTTCTTCCATCAAGCTGGCTACTCATTGTTTTGCATCTTCCCTGTACCCTGATTTTCTCTTGTTGGAAATGACCTAACAAGGCTGATTAGTCTTAGACTTTCCTTGTAATCCATGGGTTTTTTTTCTTTTCTTGAGACCTGGGTGTGTTGGTCTGTGGGATTCTGGGACACTGTCCCAGGATGCACACACACAGCTTGTCTGCTGTCATTGGCACTGAGCAGCCCCTGCAGTTTGCTACACCAGCATCTCTTGTGGGACTTCTGCAGAAGGGATGAACCGAGCCTGGTAGGGTGCTGGGTGGCTGATGTAGCCAAACACTCCCCTGGGGCTGAGACAGAGTAGTGTCTCTTTCTGTTTACCCAAATTATTCCCCTGTGTGATGAGCTCCCCTTTGAGGATGGGAGCAGGTAATCCCTTACAGTTGTAGGATCGATGCCTGTTTCACTGATAAGCCAAAGTACCTTTTGCACTCAGTTACTTGTATGCTCTATCACTGCTCCTCTCCTGAGCAGGGTCCAGGATAAAAACCTAGCTTCTGCTGTGTCTTGGTTTGTAAGACCTTTAGGAAGACTTCTTCCCTGAGGAGAACAGTGTTCTTGAAGTTGTTCATCAAGCACAATACCTGCTTTCTCCATTTCTGGCTAGAGCATTATTTTCACCTGTGGTAGACTGACCTTAGCTGGTCAGCAGGATCCCACCAAGCCTGGACAAGCGGGTCCAGGTGAACCTCATGAAGGGCAACAAAGCCAAGTGCAGGACTCTGCACCTGAGTCAGGACAGTCCCTGTTGTTGATACAGGTTAGGAGATGGTGTGCTTGAAAGCAGCCCTGAGGAAAAGGATTTGGAGGTACTCATGGGTGAAAAGCTGGAGATGAGCCACCCATGGGCATCTGCAGCCCAGAAGGCCAACCCCATCCTGAGTGTGTCACAAGAAGTGTAGCCAGCAGATTGAGGGAGGGAATTCTGCCTCTCTCTGCTCTGGTGAGACCCCACCTGGAATAGTGTCCAGCTTGGTTACCCTCAGCACAAGAAGGACATGGACCTGTTGGAGCATGTCTGAAGGAGGGTACAAAAATGATCCAAGGGCTGGAGCACCTCTGCTATGGGGACAGGCTGAGAGAGTTGGGGTTGTTTGGCCTGGAGAAGAGGAGGCTCTGAGGGGTCTTTATAGCTGCCTTCCAGTCCCTGAAAGATGCCTATAAGGAAGCTGGGGAAGAACTGTTCCTGAGGGCATGGAGTGATAGGATGAGGGGTGATGGCCTTAAACTTGAAAAGAGAAGATTTAGGTTGCATATTAGGAAAAAGTTCTTCTCTCTGAGGGTGATAGGTCACTGGCATAGGGTGCCCAGAGAGGTGGGGGAGACTCCATCCTTGGAGACATTCAAGGACAGGCTTGATGGGGCTCTGAGCAACCTGATTTAGTTAAAGCTGTCTCTGTTTACTGCAGGGGGGCATTGGACTAGATGGCCTCTAAAGGTCCCTTCCAACCTTACACACTCTGTGATTCAAAGCCACCCTCTCTTTAGTGGGATGGGAGAAAAGAAGATGAAAAAGCTCATGGGTCCAGATAAGGACAGGGAGGTCACTTTATCAGTCACGGTCAAAGCTTATGTGAATTGGGTAAGATTTCTTGCCAATTAAAAAAAAGAGTAGTAAGAAGTAAGCAAAACTACCTCCACCTCCCCTTTCAGAAATCCTGGGGAAGCTGCTTGTTTCCCTTTTTAACCCCTTCCTATCAGTAAACATGAGACTCTTCCCCCCAAGACTTGAATAATCACAGAATCACCGAATTATCAAGGTTGGAAAAGACCTAAAAGCTCATCCAGTCCAACCATTCACCTATTGCTACCAGCTCCCACTAAACCATGTCCCTCAATACAACATCCAGTCTTTCCTTGAACACCCCCAGGGTCGGTGACTCCACCACCTCCCTGGGCAGTGCATTCCAGTGCCTGACTCCCCTTTCTGAGAAGCAGTGCTTCCAAATGTCCAGCCTGAATCTCCCCTGGCGCAGCTTGACACCATTCCCTCTAGTTCTGTCACTGTCTACACGGGAGAAGAGGCCGACCCCCAGCTCACCACAACCTCCCTTCAGGAAGTTCTAGAGAGCTCTAAGGTCTCCCCTGAGCCTCCTCTTCTCCAGGCTGAGAATAAACCACTGATCTCTGCATTTTGCTCCTACCACTGATGCTAATCTAGTAGTCTGAAGAGTGTGAAAAGCTGCTAGGAAGGTTCATTTACTCTCACTGGTGTCTGCCTTGGCCACAGTTAATTAGGGCTGGTTACCTTGAGTAATTAGGGCTGGTTAATTAGGGCTGGTTACCTTGAGCACCTTTAAAAACACACCTTTAAGTTGAAGAGCACTTTGAGCCCCTCACACCTGTGGTTTGAAACTCTTCTATCTGAGAAGTGAGGCTCCCTCCTACAGTCATCTCTGTCTTCGTAGACTGGATGTTCTGCCAGGGGTGGGATGGTTGTGGCTTTTGTAATGATTGTTTTCTGTGCTGTGATTATGTCAGACTGTGTAGGAGTGGCAGAAAATAGCAGCTCTTTAACATGAGAAGATCCATTCAGCTGCAGTGTCAAGAACTCTTAGTGGTGGGCTCCAGTGGATGAACAAGAGTTTTTTTCACATGGAGATGAAACTGGTGGGAAGAAGGGGTAGAAAGCCTTTCCCAAATAATCATTATTCTGTTCCCTCTAGAAACTGAAGACTTTGTTTCAATAGCATCCCTCCTACACCAGGCTTGCTGTAGTAGTAACTACTTGGCTTTCAGAGGTGATTGCCAATGCTAAGTGTGATTGTGGAGACTTGGCTCTTCTGGTCAGCTGTCCCTAAATAAGACTCCAGCCTGTGGTGCTCCTTGCTTAGCAGTCTTAATCTTCAGTTTACTGTGTGATCTCAGTCTTCAGCTGTGGAAATAAAAATCAAGATGAGAGGAACATGAAAGAAACAGCTGTTGGCTTGACACTTGTTTTGATCCTTGCATCCTGCTGTTCACCATGATCGAACCCCCTGCCTCCAGTACGTTTATCAAGCTCCCTCAAATTTATTTACACATCTGTTGTGGTTTCACCCAGCTGTGGGCAGAGATCCACACAGCTGCCTGCTCCTTAAAGTAAAAGAGCAGGGGAAGAGGGAAAGGGGGGGAAACAAGGGAAGGGAAAAGGAAGGGGCAAATAACTCCAAAACCAAGAAACTAAGAGGCCCGTGGGTTGGGATAAGGAGAGTTTACTAAGAGAACAGAAAGAGAAAATATACCAATGCTAACAGGACTTTAGAGCAAAAGAATATGAAGCTATTGATACCCAATGCAGTTTCTCACCCAACCACACAGCTCAGGCCGCACCACCCAGAGCCGTCCCGGAACCCGACCGGCCCCCAAGACCCTCGCGTCCCGGAACCGCCCCCCTTCTTCCTCCCATCAGCCCCCCTTTATCCTGGGCAGGACGTAATTGGCATGGAATACTCTCTTTGGCCCATCTGGGTCACCTGTCCTGGCTTTGCCTGTCTGACTGCAACTAGCAACATCAGGGTGTTCTCAGCACTGCTTTCATTGTAACTCCCAAACACAGCATCCCATCCGCTGCTGCAAATGAAGTTAACTCAATCCTGACTGAAAGCAGGACAACATGGTATTTCAATAAATTTCCCTCATAGTTTGCCAACTTGATAATGTTGGAGTGGCCCTATGAAGCTGTTCTGTTGGGTTTGTTTTTTTTTACCTGCACTCCTCTGAATTGCTGGCCACTCCTGGTTCCTGTTTAAGTTGGGTATGTGTTGGGTCTGTGTAGAGCTACACCCTTCCAACTTGTGAAATTATTCTTAGAAGTCTTCCATACTGTAAGTGATGTCGTTGTATCTCCACAGTTGCAAGGTGTCCTGTCTGGCTTGATTGCTTTCTTAGTATCTGTGAGGTCCTGCAGTATCCTTTTAGAAAGGTGATGGTGGTCCACTGTGGTCCATGTTGGTGTGCATTAAATGTCTAACCCTTAGATACTTCACAGTGAAATTATCATGAAAGTTAAAGCTCTACATGGAACTTAAACATCTGGGGTGGCTTGATTCTCATGGGCATCTTAGACCTTACTGCCCTTTCCTGCTGTATTTGCAGTGGAGATGTTGCTTCTAGAAGTCTTCCCTAGCTGTTGCCCAGAGAGATGTTTCACTGTGACCTGGAATGACTCTTCCACATTTGTTCAAAGCTTTCTACCTGCAGAGCAGAAAGGACCTCCTAGAGTCTCTGCCCTGGTGCGTGCTCGGTGATGCTCACCAGCAGGTTTGTCTGGCTGCATTTCTGCAGCAAGGAGGCTGCACTTCAAAGCTGAATGTGCCTGCTGCTTTGTGCAATAAGACTTCTTACTTCCCAGACATCTTTCTGGAAAGGGCCCAGGGGTTTTGTCTGCCCCAGAGCTACTTTGGCAGCTAGGGAGTATCCTGGCATCTGCTCATCTGATTGGAGAGTCAGCCAGAGAACATCCTGGCCTTGTTTCTACTGCAATTGCTGCTTTGCTTCACAGACAATACAGAACAAAAACCCAACTTTCTTTGAGCACCTGAAGAGCCCCTGTCATGTTGAGGATAAAGGTGTCTCAGGTCTGATGCCACCTCCTTTCCATCCCTGAATACTAAAACCAAGTATGCCAAATAGGTCATCAGAAAATCAAAGGATGTTGTATAAGCCTTCAGTGACAAGTGAAGCTGAACACCTCTGAGATGGTGAGCTAGGCTTTTTGATGCTCCTTTTCTCCCCCTCCTCCAGTCATTTGCAACTCCCAGGGCACCTGGCTGATGAGCTGTTAGTCAGAAACCACTGAAAAACTCAAAGAGAGCTTGGGTGGTTGGTTTGCCCCCCAACCCATTCTGGTTTCTGAGCTCAGAACAGAAGCTGCTGATGAAGCAAATCTGAAAACTAGATCTTGCCTCATTCATGGGCATTTGCTCTCTAGAGAGGATCGGGTTTGAAGCAGGATGTGTGTGTGTGTTTGACACAAAAACCAGGGTACTTCTGTTGGTTATTTCCCCACTTGCCTTGGAAAAGAATTAGTTTAAACCTTCTTGGGAAGCATTGATGGTCTAGTTCAACTGAGCCAGGCTTTTATCAGCCTGGCAGAGAATAAAAATCTCGACGACGCCTCTTTTGATGCCGTGCCTGCAGAAAAAGACACATCTGAAGCAGCTCAGAATCAGAGGTTAATGCAGCTCAATTAGGCTTCTGGAAGTATTTTTTCTTTACCCATGAATGAGGAAGATGAACTCTTAACTAGATCCCTTGAGAAAAAGCTTTATCCTTAGCCATCTATCTAGACAAGTGATTTTAAAAAACAACCCCAACAGAACGCCTGTGGGATTTATGAGCTGGTGGGTAAGGTTTGTCAGCAAAAGCAGCTGCACAGCATGTGGCTGCAGTGTTGCTGGACCAGGGGTGGGAAGCATGACCTTCTGAAGCAGGGACATCTCAGTGCTATTGGTTGGTAGGCTCTGAGCTGGCCTTTCCCAATTAGTGATACCTCCTCAGAAGCATGCAAGGAGCAATAAAACCCAGTGAGGGAAGTGACACTGACTGACAGCTGACTATAATCAGGTATTAAACTTTTAAAAAAAAAAAAAATCCATAGGGGTTGTTCACTTAAACTTGTGGCTACAATGAGAACCTGCAGTGGGGGAGTGCTGTGTGTTGGAGGAGGAAGCTGGCTATGATGAGGTCTGGATATTCTCCTATCAGCATACATAGGCAGAGTTTTGAGGTCAGGATGCCTTTTGCAAAGCAGAGGGAAGTGTGTGAGGAGCTCCTGCCTCAGGTTGCAGAGGGAATTGTGTGAGGAGCTCCTGCCTCAGGTTGCAGAGGTAAAGGTGCTGTCACCCTGTTTGCCAAGCTCTCATCTTCCAGCAGGTTGTTGCTTAAGGGTTTACACATCTCTGGTTTTCCACCAGATCTTGTTTTAACAGTGTCTGGGCCACCTTCAAGGTACTTCTGCAGCCCCATGTATGTGAAATTCCAACCTGGGTCAAGTTTTTGTCCCTGTGCTATACCCAAAGATTGACTTCAAAGGGCCAACTGGCTTGGGAGGATTTTACTGCTCTGCACAGCTTGGATTTAGAGTCCAGTACTAAGAAATATTTCAAGCCTTATGTCAGGTGTGTTTTGAGTAGGGCTCAGTGCTGTATCACTTCTGAGTTGTATAAATGATGGTGGCCAAGCTAAGTGTTACCTTTTGCATGCACAAACTGATAATAAAGGAAGTGGGGGGAGTGAGTTCAGAGAAATCTATGCCTAAACCAGGGGTAAGAAGAGACTTTTAATCTGCTTTTAGACATGAAAAGCACTTGTGAGTTTGGCTCTTACTTTAGAGATTTCAGGGCATGTCTGGGGAAAAAAAAACCAACTACAAACAAGCAGCTGCTCACCTTCTTTTCCTAACATACCCTGGGCATGATGCTTCACAGATTCACAATTGTAGGGGTTGGAAGGGACCTCCAGAGATTGATTCTACCCCCCCTGCCAAAGCAGGGCCCCAAGGACAGGTTGCACATGGCGGCGTCCAGACGGGGCTGGAATATCTCCAGAGAAGGAGACTCCACACCCCCCTGGGCAGCCTGTCCCAGGGCTCCCTCACCCTCACTGGGGAAAAGTTCTTCCACACATTGCTGTGGATCTCCCTGTGCTCCATCTTGAGGCCATTGCCTGTTGTCCTGTCCCCACAGACACTGAGAAGAGGCTGGACATATCCCCCTGTGTCCCACATTTCAGATATTGATAACCACTGATCAGATCCCCTCTCAGTCTCTTTTCTCAAGGCTGAACAGCCCCAGCTCACTCAGTCTTTCATCACAGGGGAGATGCTCCAGACCTTCAACCATCTCCATAGCCTCTGCTCTCTCCAGGAGATCCCTGTCTTTTTTTGTACTGGGAAGCCCAGAACTGGACATAACACTCCAGGTGGGGCCTGACCAGGGCAGAGCAGAGGGGGAGGATCCCCTCCTTTGACCTGCTGGCCACACTCCTCCTGATGCACCCCAGGATCCCATTGGCCTTTTTGGGCACACTGCTGACTCATGGCCAACCTGTTGCCCACCAGGACCCCCAGGTCCTTCTTGGCAGAGCTCCTCTCCAGCAGGTCACCCCCAGCCTGTACTGATTCAAGTGGTTATTCCTCCACAGGTGCAAGACTTTACACTTGTTTTTATTAAACCTCATCTGGTCCCTTGCTGCCCAGCACTCCAGCCTGCCCAGGTCTTGCTAGAGTGGATGGCAGTGCAGTGTTCCTGTGTGTCAACCGTTCCTCCCAGCTTTGTATCTTTGGTTCACTTGCTGCAGGTGGGCACTATTCCCTCATCAAGGTTGTTGATGGAGCAGTGGATTCAGTGAGACTCTCATACATGGTTTTAAAAGGGGGAAAAAAAACCCCACCAACCCTCTGTTTCACCCTGCCCGTCCATCCCACGCTCAGCACTGATAATACCCAGTGGAGCTGGTGGTACTTCAGCAGAACCCAGCCTTAGCTGGGTCTCTCATAGCCTGTCAGTCAGCTCTGCCCCTGGGGTTTATGCTGGGCCCTTGTTCTGTGAACACCACTGAGCTGTCTGTCCTAGTGGATCGTGCCATGGGAGGAGAGGCTGAGTTCAACCCCTTGCTTTATCTGGAGCATGGGGATATGGTGGCCATACAAATTCTAAGGCTGGTGTACAGTAGTGCCTGAGCACAAATAACTGCTTCACACAAATGGCTCTGGGAAATGGTGTTGGAGATGTGTATGGGCCAGCAGTATCTGGGAGGATCTGGGCACTGCTTTGCTGTCTCCTTCTGGTTTCAGGGGCTCAATGAGTGGTGAGATGTGACAACCCACATCTATCATGCTGAGCTCTCTGCTTTTTGGTCTTGCTCTTTCATGTGAGCTGCTGCTTGAGCTGGTAGGAACAGAACCTGAGGGAACAGCGTGAAGTTGCACCAAGGGAAGTTTAGGTTGGATGTTAGGATGAGGTTCTGTACTGAGAGGGGGGGGTCAGGTGTTGGCCCAGGCTCCCCAGGGAAGTGGTTGCAGCACCCAGCTGGGCTGAGGTCAAGAAGTGTCCGGATGATGTGCTCAGTCCCATGCTCTGACTGGGCTGGGCCTGTGAGGAGCCAGGAGTGGGACTCCATGGTCCTTACAGGTCCTTTCCAGCTCAGGAGATTCTGTGATGATTATTATATGAAACTCCAGGGAACTCGTGATGCGCCTTTGTGCACGATGCCTACCACGTTTCTTCCTCTTACTAAGTGTAAATGTTTAGTAGCTGGAGCAGGAAGTTTAAACATGCTGAACTGGACTCAAAATGTTTCTACTCTTGCCTATAGAGGTCGTTTAAATAAGGACCAGGGCCAGAAATGGCCTTCACTGTGAGCTTCATGCTTGTAGCTGTGAGGAGTAGGGCTCGTGTGGCTTCCTGCAGACTATCCAAAAGCACTCTGTCCTGTCTGTAAGGGCAGTCCTCTCACACAGTGCCTCTGTGAGCACTTTCCTTACCTTCCTTATCTGAAGTGGCTGGACAGTTACACCATTGAGGAACCATGCTGTAATGAAACATGGCTCTTTGGTGTCAGAGAGATGTGAGAAGAGAGACCCTGCTGCTGACTAAACACACGAGCTGTTTGCCAGCAGCGTGCATCAGGTGGAACATCTAGCAGTGTGCTGAGCACGTCCTCCAAAGGCTGCAAATAAAATAAGGGGTTAGAAAGAAGTGCAAGTGGTTTCTTGTATGGATTTGTTGTGACTTTCACTTGGTGTTCCTGGCATTTACAAATAAAAATGTGGTTGGATTTGCAAGGAAAGGGAGAGTCACAGAATCACAGAATTATCAAGGTTGGAAAAGACCTAAAAGATCATCCAGTCCAACCATAAGTCTGTGCAGTGTTATGTTTCAAGGGAGTACTGGAGGTAGGTCTAGGTAAAGCTGTAGAGGGACAAGTTCTCTTTCAGCACTGGTTAAACAGCCTTGACTCAGGTGCTTACCATCTAGGGCCCAACTTCTTTCTGGGTGGATGTTGTTCTGGCCCCAAAAGCTTAGCCTGATGGCAGTGGGAAAGAAATCATCTTCAGAGCTTTCTGAGGTGGCTCCTGGCAGTGCTTCATTGGCAGGTTCTTAAGTCCAGCAGTAGGCATGTTGGTGTTGGTTGGCGTTGATGTGATCCTCCCCCAGGCAGGTATGTGACGGGGTTTGCTACAAGCATTGAAAAGACTGGCTGAAACAGCAGGGACTCAAACAAAGATGTGAAGGGAAACAAAGATAATGGCAACTGTGTGAAGCAACCAAGATAAGAACAAGCACAGGCTGGTCTGGGTTGGGAATTTGGGTTGTCTTGGTGGCTGCCTGCCAGGGCGTGTGATGGTATGTGAGCGGACAGCTGCCCTGAATGCCTTCAGCTCTCTTACTGCCTCAGAGCAGAGATAGGCTCTAAAGATGTGGCCCACTGACAAGGGTCTCTCTGAGCCTGAAAGCCCTACTTTCCTGACTGAAAGACCATCTTCTTGTAGGAATCTTCTCTGCCTCTTAGCTTTGGTGGGGTCAGTGGCATAGGAAGCTGCGTCCTCCCAGGAGAGTGCATGTACTCTGCAGTTGTGGGCTCTTCTAGGCCAAGTTTAAGCTTCTGACTAAGACAGGACAGGGATGCCAATGACTTGCTGGGCAGTAGAAAATGAGAGTAGAAGGCAAAGGGCAGATGTAATGCACCTCGAGGAGCCTGGGCTTGTGAGCTGTGCCATGCCTTGAGGGGAAGGCTGGCTAACAGCACGGGTTTAAAATGCCTGTTTCTGCAGAAACACGGCTAGTGTGCTGCACCTGGGCTGTGAAGCATCATCTTCTAATGCTGAAAGTTATTGTTGGAATGTGTTAAAACAGGAGATCAATCCCAACTCTTAGTGTGCCCAAAGTAGGCAAAGACCATCCCCACAAGTGTAACACCTTGGAGACCCAGCCATGTGCTCGGTTGGTTTGTTTGCAAGGGAGCTTCCCAGGAAGTATCAGGCTGCTCCCTTGCTGGAGTGGCACTTCTCCTCAAACTGCAGTCCTCTTGTTCTCATTTTCTGGGACCTGGCTGTGAAGTGTCACCAGCTTTAAAAAAAAAACCCTTGCTCCCTCCGCTCTTAAGTAGGATGAGTCCACTGGTAACAGCGTTGTCACAGCCGCTTTGCAGTCTGGCTCCGTTACACCAAGGCACTAACATGCCTCAGTTCATCTGTCTGACTGCAGTGGAAGGCTCAAAGCAGCTGGCTCCAGAGCTCTGTGCTGGATCTGTTTGTGAATGTAGCCACTTAATGGTGAAAAAAGGTATGCCATCGCTTCAGAGCCTGAAGAGGGGCACCTAAACCTCTTCCCCTGGCACTTCCAAACTGTAATTAAGAGTTCAGGAGTGTTTGGCTGAGGAAGCTTGTTAGCTTGGCAGGGGAGGGAGACTGTTTTCCCTGTAACATGGAAGATTGAGCCCTAATTACCTCCTTGAGCTTATGGTGTTGTGCATGCTGAGTGACTGAAGATAGGATTTTGCTTTGGGGGATTGTTGTAATTCCTTGGCCAGCGGAGTACCTGATCTTGTCACATTTTGTTGCAGGGAGGAGTTCAGGTTCTGGAGATCCTGATGCCTCTTCCACAGCGTGGGAAGGAAATGAAAAGCAAAGCAGTGCAAAGCTGCTTGTTTCACACATTCCTGGACTATATCCTGGTGCCATATCCCAGCACCATCCTGGCCACCAGGTAGGTGACGTGAGTAACATCTGTCACGTGCTGTTTGTTCTTCCATCCTCTTTCCCAGGGGTGAGTGCTGTGTGGTGGCCTTGTTTCAGGCATGCTTTGATACAGTGGAGAGAGGAGGATAACAGAAATGTGTGCTCATCCACAGGCAAAGCTGCTCTCAGGACTGCAGGGACATACAGTGCCGCTGTCTGCAGGAGGAGGATAGTTTTGTGGCTAATTCGAGCAGAATCTAATTGTGCTTTGATCAGGTGCAGGGGAGAATTCAGCCTGCCAGAAAAGGAGCACTGTCTAATTGGGCTTGATGGCTCAAGGGCTTTTATAATAAGATTTGGGGTGGCTTGAAGAGGTGGCCTTGACATGGGCTCTGTTTCACTCAAGAAAGCCTTTCAGTCACTATTGTTGCCCACTGTCAGATGTACTGAGATGAGCTTTGCACTGAATCCGTTGGAGCTGTCCCTAGCACATCCCCTCTCTCCTCACAGCCACTATGGTTAGTGGGCTAGGAAGATAGGAAGGCAAATCCCTGCTCTGCTGGCAGGTTGCCTGATGGCTGATCCTAGCCAGAAAGAACATTGCCCCAGGGATTTCATTGGCTTGTTGCACCAGAGCAGCTGTCAGGCAAGATTGATCACTGTGAGCTGGTTCATGTTGTGAGATGGTCCCACAAAGGTGTGCTAATATAGCCACACTCCAGGCTTTCTGCAGAGGTATGGCTCTTCCTGGGAAGAGTTTGAGGCAATCTTGAGCTTTTTAGCCTCATCAGCTGTTGGATAACCTCTGTGGAGATGGTGGTGGCAGGAACCCAGGGTTTCCTAGGTAGAAATGATGCTTTAGTTGTGCTTCAGTTCTAGCGTGACTGCCTTTGGCATCTGGAAAGGTTTATTTTAGGGATGGTCTGAGGCAATTCCTCTGTACTGACCTGCAGCTGAACTACTTCAAACTGAAGCATGGTGAGGTGGAAAAACATGTGTCAGTGAGTACAGACAGCAGGCAGTGAGCCAGGAGCCAAGGGGGACCCTAGTGAGGACCCTCACCCCCAGGCTGTGGTCCTGCAGCCTCTGAACACAGTGGGAGCCTACCTGTGAAAATGGGATCTACTGCCTGCCTCAGTGGTGAGGGGGGGAGTTGGGTCAAGCCAGGAGCAGCAGCAGATGGGGTATGGATGAGGCTGGCTTTGGAGGAGCAGTGTGGGTCTCAGAGGTTCATCCTGGAGAAGGGCACACCCCCTTGCCATCACTCAGGCCAGGACTAGATGCCTGTGGGTAGAGGTCTCAGGTGGGGCCGCTCAGGGCGATGGAGGACACAATCATCCTTTTAAATTACTGGACCTCCCCCAACTGAGGAAGGTGGCTGTTATTTGCAGACTGAACATGAGCCAACAGTGTGCCCAGGTGGCCAAGAAGGCCAAGGGCATCTTGGCTTGTATCAGAAAGAATGGCCAGCAGGTCCAGGGAAGTGATTGTTCCTCTGTACTTGGCATTAGTGAGGCCACACCTTGAGTGCTGGGTTCAGTTTTGGGCCCCACACTACAAGACAGACATCAAAGTCCTGGAGCTTGTCCAGAGAAGGGCAACCAGGCTGGGGAAGGGGCTGGAGGGCAAATCCTGTGAGGAGTGGCTGAGGGAGCTGGGGGTGTTCAGCCTGGAGAAGAGGAGGCTGAGGGGAGACCTTATCACCTCCTACAGTTACCTGACAGGAGGGTGCAGAGAGGTGGGTGTTGGTCCCTTTGCCCAAGTAACAGGAGAGAGGACAAGAGGGAATGGGCTCAAGCTGTGCCAGGGCAGGGTCAGATCAGACATTAGGAAAAAGTTCTTCACCCAAAGGGTTATTGGGCACTGGAACAGGCTGCCCAGGGAAGGGGTTGAGTCACCAACCCTGGATGTATTTAAAAGTCAGATTTAAAAATCTACCATACCCATCCTGTACATCGTTGAGCTGCTCAAGGATATGGTTTGGTACAGGATGGGTATGGTTGGAACTGATAATCTCAAAGGTCTTTTCCAACCCAGTGATTCTGCTGGTAGTTACTGCTGGGTTAATTCTTTAGGAACAGGGTCATTGCAGAGATGTGGCATGGGAGGACTGACATGCCACTGCAGTGATCTTTAAAAAAATCCAAAAATCAGTGCTGAAGATACTCAGTGATTTTTATTTTCTAATCTTTTTCTGGGCTGCAATTTGTTTTGGAGCCTGCAGTACCAATATTCATTTGGAAAGCTCAAGGGTTAAATATAGAAGTAATGCTGAGACTCAGCTGGTTTTATCTCAAAGCAAAAAGTGTAAAAAGATAGAAGAGGAAGGACCTGGTGCCTGTCTCACTGTCCTGGCTCTGGATGGGATGGAGTTAACTTCCTTCCAGCAGCTGGTGTGGTGCTGTGTTTTGGATTTGTGGCTAAGGCAGTGTTGACAATGTAGGAGCTTTTGCTATTTTGGCTGTTGCTGAGCCATGCTTGCACTATGTGAAAGATGTCATCCTTTTTTTTGTCCCTTTGTCCCTGCCAGGGTGTAGGTTGGGGGGTGTGTGAGTAGCTGGGAGAAGACACAGCCAGGACATCTGACTTGAACCAGCCAAAGGGATATTCTGTGCCATATGATGTTGTGCTTAGCAATACATCTAAAGGGAAGTAGGAGGAAGGGGATTGCTGATGGTCATGGCATTTGCCCTATGAAGGAATTACAGGTGGACGTGGCTCAGCATCTGCCTGCTGACAGGGAGCAGTGAGTAGATGTCTTATTTTGCTTTCCTTGAGCACACACTGTTTGCTTCCCCAACTAAAGTGTCTCTATCTCCATCCACCCATCACAGACTGGCTGAGGTTGGAAGAGACCTCCAGAGGTCGAATTGTCCATCCCCCCTGGGGTTCCTCTCCTGGAAGCTTATGGGTTTCCATCTCTGGACAGGAGCTGTTGGGTTTTCCCAGAAGAGCAGTGCTAACTACACAACTGGTGCCAGGTTTCTTTCACATCTTGGTACATCAAACTATTCCAGAAGCATCTGAGCAGTCATTTTCCTTATGTCTTTTACAGATCAAACTCACCTGCACAGGCACCACCATGAAACCTTGCATCTAAGAATCTATATAGTCCTGTATTGCTTCATGCTAGAGAAAAATAACCCAAAACTCCAAAAATAACCCAAATTACCTCTCTACATCCCTTCAGCTGTTTTTCATTGTGCTAACAAATGTCTGCCCTAAGATGGGGGCTAAAGCTTCTGTGCTAATGTTTGCTGTAAACAATGTACTTGTTATCAGAGAGTTCAAAAGAGGTGTGCTGGATCCTGAAGGGAATGAACCCTTGCCAGAAGATACACACACAGCAGTGGCTGCTTTCCCTTCCTGAACTAAGACAAGAATCTTGGTTCAGCTAATATTAGCTGTATATGCCAATTATTTGAGGCTGTGTGTATGTGTGTATATATATGGTCTCTGTGTGTGGTTCTGAATTTATCAGCATCCTGCTTTAAGCACTTAGTATGGACTGGTATGATGTCCACAGCAGCCCAGCACAGCTTGCAGAATTCCAAATCCATAGTTCAATGACGTAGTGAAGCCTTAATTCTAGGTGGAAACTTTTCTCCCTTCCCCTCTGCAGACCCTTGTTGGGCTTTGGATGTGGTGGGTCTAATCAGGGTAAGCAGGAGCTGCCCTGAAGTGGTAGCTCCAGTCCTGACAAATGAGATGTCTTGAAAGCAAGTAAAATCTTGGGTAATTTGCTTGTGATTTAGTCAAGTCAGAGTATTCACCTGTGTATTTCTGGGCTACCTGTGCAGGAGACTTAAAAAAGCATGGAAAGAATGCAAGAAGGTAGGCTAGCAACTACAGCAGCTTTACTGCCTGTCTCATCCTTCCAATCCCAGGAAATATTTGCAAGCTTACTTCTGGTTCCATCAGGGAGCCTGTGTGCAGGTTGACATAGCTGAGATCAGGTGTTTTGGCTGGGTTTTTCCTCTCAAATGGTACCTGGTTTATGTGTGGTTAAATTCCAGCTCAGCTGGCTGGGGCTCAGGATTTTGTGTTGGTGTGGTGTAAGGCATCCTTTGTCAGAGAGAGGAGCTCTGTGCCCAGGTATCCACAAGAGGATTCCCTCTGGGAAACAAGCCTTATTTTTAAAAGCAGAAACATTGTACAGCTTGGGGATGGAGCTGCCCAGCATCTCTCAGAAGGTGCTGTTAAACCCTGATTCCCAGAGACCCAACGCAGTGCTATCTTGCGGTGGTGGATGGAAGTGGCTTTCCCTCCAATTATGTGGGGTAGGGTAAACTGACCCTGTGTGACTAAAGAAGCCCCTGACAATGGGTGCAAGCTTCTGGCCCTGAGGTCTGGTTTGGTTTTATCTTGGACCAAAGGAGGAGCAGCTGTAACATCACTTTTAAAGGAAGTGAGTGGCGTCTGCTCAGCCAACACCAGTGTATTACAGCTGGATTTTTAAAATACTCCTAAGGAAACAATGTGGTTGTGTATACTTTTCTTCCCCCTCTGGGGAAGAGGGAATAAAAAACCTAAAAAGCTGAAAATCCCCCTTATTATTAAGCTTCTTTCCATGTATTTTTTTTTCCCTGCTTACTTATTGCTGTCACTGCTCTACGTGCATGGAAACTCCCTCGTATTAAAGATGTGCAGATGGGAGGCAGATGTAAATCTGCTTTTTATGCTTTGGAAAAACATCCTTATTGGAACACTGGTGATAGACTAGCTCAGAAAGGAACTCTTTAGGTGTTCAGAGATGATGGGTTTGGGAGGGAGGCAGCTGTAGTGGCCGTAAGGTTTCTGTGGCTGCGGCGGGGCGAGATCCAGTGGCATATCTCCCCTCATGAAGTGATCTGCCATGTGGAGATGGAAACTGGAGCTCTCCGAACTGACACCTCCTGCAGTTTGCATGGAGCTACTTGGGTGAAGCTGCAGGTTTCCTCGTTTCAGAGCAAATAAATCACTCTGCCTTCAGCTTGTTTCCTTCTCCTGCTGCCTTGCTTCCCCTTCAGACAGCTTCTTCACAAGTGCTCCTAGGTGGGGCTCTGAAATGAGGGCACGCTGATGCGCTAGGCATGATGTAGCACGGTAGGGCTAGTGCTTGCCTGGGATTCAACACAGGAGCTGCCTGTAATTGCTTTCATATGAAGCTGCTCTTTTCCCTGAGTGGCTCTTCAGCTGGCAGGAAAAGACTGTTTTTCTGCTGACATAACGTCTGTGCGGTGTGATGCTCGTCAGCTGCGCTGCTGTGTCAGATATCTGAGCTCGTATTTTGGTTTCTTAAAAGCATGTGGAGTAGTTAAGAGTGATGCTATAGCATTACCTACTGTGTATTTGCTGCAGCTGGCTTTACGGCAAGCCCTGGTGTTGGTTGCTTGGTTGTCTGTGAGGGAGGAAATACTCTCCCTGTTTTCTGCAGGTTTTCTGGTGACTTGGAATAAAGCTGTGAACGTGAGCGAGCAATGCCACCTACCACCGGGATCTCAGCTTCATCCTGGTAGTTCAGGTAACCGTGTCAGTGCCTGAGTTGATAGCAAGTTCCAGCAGGTCCCAACAGAGCTGGTTCTCATCCTTGTGCAGGACAGACCTCCGGACAGACCTCCAGACAGACCCACCGTATACAGACTTGTGTTATCTAACTCTGGGCAGACATCCCTGAGCGAAGTCCTGGCTGAATGAACTTTCTGCTTTGAACATTTTTTTCCCCTGTAACTTCTAAGCTTGCAAAACATACATTAAATACTGTTTGCCTTAGATTTCATCTTACAAACATCCATTGCCAACTGTTTGGTGGTCTGCATAAAATTAATGCAGGAAGCCAGCACCTTGGATATGGGGGGACACCCCTCTTCTTTCTGTTCTGGTCAGACTTGATCATCTTTTCCTTAGCATACAGCACTTTCTTGGAGAAAAGACTGGGAAAAGATTGATGCTATTCTAAGACTGAATGTGCCACAGCACAAAAACAATGATCATTAATATTGCAAATGCATTTTCTTGCCAGAGGGCGGCAGCATGGAAGGGTTTGTGTTCAGCCTTCTGGGAGGGGGAATAGCTTTTGTCTCAGCTGGGGAAGAAAGATGCCATCTGCTTCACAGGCCAGTTAGGACATTGTCCTGGTTTCAGTCAGGATAGAGTTAATTTCATTTGCAGCAGCGGATGGGATGCTGTGTTTGGGAGTTACAATGAAAGCAGTGCTGAGAACACCCTGATGTTGCTAGTTGCAGTCAGACAGGCAAAGCCAGGACAGGTGACCCAGATGGGCCAAAGAGAGTATTCCATGCCAATTACGTCCTGCCCAGGATAAAGGGGGGCTGATGGGAGGAAGAAGGGGGGCGGTTCCGGGACGCGAGGGTCTTGGGGGCCGGTCGGGTTCCGGGACGGCTCTGGGTGGTGCAGCCTGAGTTGTGTGGTTGGGTGAGAAACTGCATTGGGTATCAATAGCTTCATATTCTTTTGCTCTAAAGCCCTGTTAGCATTGTATATATTTTCTCTTTCTGTTCTCTTAGTAAACTATCCTTATCCCAACCCACGGGCCTCTTAGTTTCTTGGGTTTGGAGTTATTTGCCCCTTCCTTTTCCCTTCCCTTGTTTCCCCCCCTTTCCCTTTTCTCCTGCTCTTTTACTTTAAGGAGCAGGCAGCTGCGTGGATCTCAGCCCACAGCCGGGGTGAAACCACGACAGACATGCACCCAAACAGCTCCACCTTCAGCCAAGTCAGATGTTGGACAAATCAGGGGGAGAGGAGGGGAAATAAGGTTTGAAGCTTGTAGGTTTAATTGAATTAAGCTTAAGGACTGCCAAACTGCTGACCTTCCCAGACACACGCTGCTATCTCTGAAGGAAAAAATGATCCCCAGAAGAAATTACAGGTTTTGTTATAATGCAAAGTGTATGCACGTGGGGGGAGAGCTGAATGCAAGATCATCAAGCTTTTGGAAGTTTAACTAAAGCACTTAATTTAAATAATGCTATTCAAAAGAGTTTGACTAGCAAATCTATGGTTTAAGGCAGCAATAATGCAAAATACATATTTTCCCTAGTTAAATTTGTTCCATCAGGTTGTGTTGGTGCAATCTTTAGAATATTTATCCAAATATTCATTGCCTGCTTCTCTGTTCAGCTCGTAGAGCTGGCAAGAGACACTGAAATATGTATTCAATCTGCTCTTATTCCCAAATGGAGTGGTTTGATTCTGTCTGCAAGGCACTGACGTAGGGCTTACATGCTACTATGCACAGCACAAACAAACCCAGCTGGCTTTCTTGCAGCAAACAAGGAACTGTACTGCAGCGCAGCGTTGGAGCTCTAGTTTGTTGCCCAGTCTCCTCTTACTCTTCTGTTGGGCTGCTCCCCAAGCTTGTAAGAATGGGAAATGTTTTTTTTTTTTTCACAGGTGAATATTGCTTAGGCAATGAAGCTCTGGTTTCTGTTTTTCCAGGTTGAAACGAGGTTATCAGCATCACTTGGAAAATCAAGGGCAGAATGCAACCAGCAGCCTTTCCTGTTGCTTATGTAGGTCAGCACCCCAATTTAATGAAGTCTGAGGTCTTTCTGAGCTTAATGTTTTAACAACAGATAGTCTTTTGAGGGCTGAGGATGCTGTGGAGTTATTTTTGTCCTGTGGCTAGGACTCTCTGCTGAAGATAACCGTTGCAGAAATAATTCCAGTTTTACCAAGTGCTTTGTAGTCTGTAATTTGGCATCTGTCAGCTGAGGCCTGGTCCAAAGCTCACTTCCTTGGTTACCTTCTCACATAATCCTTAGCTGGTCATCCCTTATAACTGGATCAAACAGCTAGAATACACAGAATACAGGGACAAAAATCTCAGCCTGACAACAGATGACAGAAGCTTTTTCTCAAGCACCGGTGGCTGGCTGTGTATCTTCTGCCAAGTTTATTGTGCTGGGGACTTGAGATGCTTTCCATGCAATGTACCACACAGCTCGATGCCCTGCCATGAGACACCTCAAAAGCCATAGTGAGCTTTCTCAGAACTCAGCTGGGCTCTGTGCTCATGAATAAAATATCTCTTGCCTTGTTTTATTTATATGCATTTTCTCAGCCGAGACATCAGTGGTGACAGAGGCAAAGCCAGGAAAGCATTCTGTGAAATAAAAATAGGTTTTAGTTGTACAGCTGTCAAGTGTTTGGTGTCCACCCTGGGCTGAAGTTACACACCCCTTGTAGCAGGAAATACCTGCTGCGTGCAGGGCTGTGCCAGCGGTGAGGCATTGTCCTGGTTTCAGTCAGGATCGAGTTAACTCCATTTGTAGCAGCGGATGGGATGCTGTGTTTGGGAGTTACAATGAAAGCAGTGCTGAGAACACCCTGATGTTGCTAGTTGCAGTCAGACAGTCAAAGCCAGGACAGGTGACCCAGATGGGCCAAAGAGAGTATTCCATGCCAATTACGTCCTGCCCAGGATAAAGGGGGGCTGATGGGAGGAAGAAGGGGGGCGATTCCGGGACGCGAGGGTCTTGGGGGCCGGTCGGGTTCCGGGTCGGCTCTGGGTGGTGCGGCCTGAGCTGTGTGGTTGGGTGAGAAACTGCATTGGGTATCAATAGCTTCATATTCTTTTGCTCTAAAGCCCTGTCAGCATTGGTATATTTTATCTTTCTGTTCTCTTAGTAAACTCTCCTTATCCCAACCCACGGGCCTCTTAGTTTCTTGGGTTTGGAGTTATTTGCCCCTTCCTTTTCCCTTCTCTTGTTTCCCCCCCCCCCCCCCCCCCCCTTTCCCTCTTCCCCTGCTCTTTTACTTTAAGGAGCAGGCAGCTGCGTGGATCTCAGCCCACAGCCGGGGTGAAACCACGACAGGCATCATGTCACTGCTTCATGACAGGCTGACCAGTTCAAGTCAAGCTTCATGTGCTTTGGTGGATTGAGTTGGGGTTGAGCTTACTGCTGTCGCTTCGGCTGTCTCTTCTGTCCCTTCTCTTCCACGTGGCCCCTGGGGTCCACAGACACAGCAGGCCCGGCAGTGCTGGCCAGACAGGGGTGGGAAGCGTCTTGTGTGGCGAAGAAAGTAAAAGATAATCTGTTAAAAACGTCTCTTCCTTCTCCCCAGGTTTTTCAGAAAGGTTTAGAGGGGCTGACACATTGCAGGGAGTGAGGCATGAAATGCTCAGCAACACAGGGTTTCTCTTCCCACATGTGGTCTAGCAAAGGACCCTGAAAGAACCAAACCTGTGCGTGATATCAGGGCCAGACTGTGGGAGAGGCTTTGTATGGCAGGCCTGTGTGGCTGCAGTGGAGAAAGCTTGTTTGCTTCTTTTTGTACCTTTGCAGACAGCAGAAAACTTCAATCCAAAGTAGGGTCTGGGTTGAACAGCCTTTCTGCAGCAGTCCTCACCTGGAGGCATGAAGGAGCTAAGAAATCCACGTAACGTTTAACCGGCCTTTGCCCAGGCCTGTGCTGCACTGCACATACAGCACGGCCTTCAAGCCTACACTGTGCTCTGCACACCCCAGTGCCATGTTGTAGTCACCACTTCCTTGTAAGAGAGGGACTGTGGTGGGCAGCTGCCACCCCATGCTGGTGCCTGTACCATCTGCTTGGCCATGCCTCTGTCTCTCAGTGCAGCATACATACTGTCTCTCAGTTCTCATACAAGGGACTGTTACTTCCCTTCGACTGCAGAAGTGATGAATTGAGTTGTGTTCCTGTAAGGAAAGCCACCTGTTACCTCCAGTAACTGAAATGGGAGAGTATCTTGTATGGATGGGGTCTGCTCAGAAGTTGGTGCCTGGCTTGGGGGCCAGCTTGATGCCCCACCACCTGCAGTTCCCAGCATCACAGGGGATGTACCACTATTAGCTCCAATAAATCACTTTTTAAGTGACACCTTATGCTTCTAACCCCTGGCAATTTATTTTAATGCTGAAGCAAAGCATCAACAAAGGGAAATACCTTCATTGCAGTGCTTCCTTGCTTGAATTGTGTTACATTTAGAATTTATATGGTAAGAGTAGAAACAACCAGAATATGGAGTTAATAGCTTATATTACCCCATGTCCTGGTTTTGGCTAGGATAGAGTTAATTCCTTTCTAGTAGAAGATGGAGTGTTTGGGAGTTGGGATGAGAGCAGTGCTGATAACACACTGATACTTCTAGTTGTTGCCAAGCAATCAAGGACTCTTTAGTTGTTTATATTTCCCTGCTAAGGAGAATGGAGGGGACACAGCCAAGGACAGGTGACCCAAACTGGCCAAAGGGAGTATTCCATGCTAATTACATCATGATCAGCATAAAGGGGAGCTGGTGGGTGAGGAGCAGGCAGCTCCAGGACACATGGTTTTGGGGATGGTTTCAGGGTGGTTCTGAGCTGTACCTGAGCTATGTGGCTCGGTGAGGAACCACATAGTGTATCACCAGTTTCATATATTTTGCTATAAAGTCCTGTTATTATTGCTATATCTGTCTTCCTGCTATCCCAGTAAACTCTCCTTATCCCAACCCATGAGGTTTTGGTTCCTTGGGTTTTCCTCTCCCTCCCTTTCCCCCTCCCTCAAGTCCCCCTCACACACTCTTCCTCTTAAAGACCAAGGAGCTTCGTGGTGCCCAGATCTCACCCCACCAAAATGCCTGTCAAATGAGTATATCAGTATGGTAAGGATCTTAATCTATTTCTCACTTTGTATTTACCAGAATTGGAGGAAGCTCTTAAAATAATGATGCAGAGTACAGAGCAGCTCACCTGAAACTCCAAATCACCACTGGTGCATTGCTCAGCCATTCTGAGGCTCCTGCAGAGGACTTTTAAAATGCAAACCCCAAAACCAAACAAGATCCCAAACCAACCACCCAACTGACCCCCACAACTTTAAGAGCTGCTACTCCTCACACCTTACTACACCCATAGCCATCTCCAGCACTATGCCTGCGAGGATTTCCACAGCAAGAATTGCATATCATGTGTTATGAGCCACTAGTTATTCGAGTAATGGGTTTGTGTGTTTCCCAGCAGCAGGGTGGTTGTTGCTGTGGGTAGTAGTTGCTGAGCATCCTGCTCGCAGTGGCTCCTCATCTGGGTTCTGCTCTGACTTGTTGGGACATCTAGTGGCAGAAAGGAGGTGGACTCTTGCAAGGCAGAATAGTGTTAGAAAAACCTTGTTTTTCTCTGCATCTGTGTTTATAAGGTTGAAAGAAATGTGTGGGGTTTAAATGTTGATGTCTGTAAGTGGTTCTAGCTCTTGGTCACAAAAGCAGTTTGTGTGGAAGCAGCAAGGACAATCCATGACCTCTGTTAGACTTTCTGCTGCTCTGTCCAGAAATGGCTTCAAGGTTTCCTAAAACGGTTTTTACCTGAACAAGATAGTTCATTGTTCCAGCTCCTGTTTGACACATGACCACTCCTTCCAGAACCTCTTTATACCTCTTGTTTTATGTTGTTGGTGTTTCTCTCTCCAGGATACCCTACGGTTGGCCCTAAGGTTGCTCAGAGTGGATGTGGGGCTCCTCAGTGGCTGGAGCAGCATTCACCATGGCTGGGAGCATCGTGGGATTACAGGTGAGCAGCGAGGCAGGGAAAGATGTTTTGTTTGCCAGTCTTGCTGTGCCTGCAGGACATTCAGCATATTGCTGATAGCAAGAAAGCTCAGGCTTTTATGAGGCTGTTACAGCTCCCTTTTCCCTTTGGTTTTCCCTTCTCCAAGCCTGGGAAGAGGTAGTGTGATCCAGATAACAGATGCAGGAGGCATCTTCTGAGAGACAGCAGCCTTGGGTTCTGCATGGCAGTGAGTTTGCACAGTGAGAAGTTGAGCATTGCTCTGCTGCTTTTTTCTTTTAACTCTTTACTCTTCTTGGCAAAGCCCCTGCAAACTGTCACCTCTGGAGTTGGCAGGGCTTATCTGAACTTTTATAACGGTATCAGGTATTTCATAGCAGATCTGTAGGATAATGTAACTGCTTTAATGGTGTGGGTTTTATCACCTTTCTAGTATGTGACCTGTTTGAGGGTTTTGTCTTTTTTCCATTATGTTCTGTAGCCTTAAGGGCACAGAATCCATTTAGAAAGCAAATTGATATCCCTCTGACCCCAAGTTTGGGGAGTTTATGTAACAGGGCCCTAATGGAAAGATGAGCTGCAAAATCTCTGAGTGTTTCTGAGCTCTGTCAGTAGGTCTCTGCACTTCCAGTCCCCAAGAAGGCCAGGGCTCTTCCCCTCTCAACCAGCACGTGCCACATAATGCCACAGAATGCAGGCTGATGTGCACTTAGGTGCTGCATAGCATCTTTGGAGAAGATGGAAGAGCTGAGAGCCCAGTGAGGCTCTCCCAGTAGACACCTAAGCACCACACACACACTCGCTGTCTCTTGTTTGGGAAACAAAATAAGAAGAGCAAAAGATTCCCTTTCTTTTTCTTGGCTGAGCATGATGCTACTGTTGAGGACTCTCCCTTTGGTGAATTCAGGTCTATTTCCCTGGTTATGTCCCCCTCCCAATTTCTTGTGCATGTCCAACTGACTCAGGGGGGCAGAGTTGGGACAAGAGAAAGCCTTGATGCTGTGCAAGCTTTGCTCAGCAGTATCCCAAATGCCATCCAAGTCACAGCAGCATCCAGACTGCTGTGAAGAAAATAGGCTTCTTGGTTGCTAACCCACACAGGAGCTGTGCAGGGCAGCATGTCCATGTGTTGGGCTCTCTGTCTTCAGCTTGATGTTCAAGGGTGTTTGCTACCCAAGAGAAATTGGAGCATTTAACCCCATTCTTGTTACCCTTTTCTACCTCTGTGAGAGGGGACTTCAGAAAAGCAACACCAGGCCATGAGCAGAGCTTGTGTGAGGAGATAGGGATTTGTCTGAGTGAAAGAAGTGTGCCAGGGTGGCAGCAGGCTTCTAAGAGCAGGATTGACTGAGGCCCAGTGGGCAGTGCTACCTGCTTTGGTGTCTTCTTCCACAGTTTGGTGTTCTGTGCTCAGCTGGGAAAGTACCTAAGGAATGGCAGCTCTTCTCATCCTGGTGGTAAAATGTTGGTTTGCAGTCAGTGTAACTGGAGGTGGTGGCAAGGTGTGTGTGCCACATGATGCTCTGGGTGACCCAGACCTGGTGTAGTGTGGATCTTCTGCTCTGTGCCTGGTTCCAAGCTTGCATGTCCTCTGTTGGGACATGTGAGGTCCCAACTGTCTGGCTGTGGTGCACCCTGTGAATCATCTGCTGTTATTTCTAGATGGTGTGAAGTCCTGCAGACTGTTCTTGGGAGCCCCGGGAGAGGGGGATTTTTCTGTGGGCTATTCTGAACCTTTACAATCCCATACCAGGGCAGCTGGACTTGAAGTCAAATTTGTCATGTGAAAGAAGAGCAAAGATACCTTTTCTTCTGATGGACATCATCTGCTTTAGCAGGTCTGGGCTCTCAAGGTACCCTATGTTTTAAGTCACCCACTGAAAGACCCAGGCAACTCTCTCCTTGATGCAGTTGCTGCACACTGCTTATGTCTGTCTGGGAAATGGTGTGTCTTTTCCAGCTTATCTTCTGCTGCAGATATATGGGTCCCCAAGGTGTGTTCTCACTTCACAGACTGTGTGATAGAGGGAATGGTGTCAAGCTGCGCCAGGGGAGATTCAGGCTGGACATTAGGAAGCACTACTTCTCAGAAAGGGGAGTCAGGCACTGGAATGCACTGCCCAGGGAGGTGGTGGAGTCACCAACCCTGGGGGTGTTCAAGGAGAGACTGGATGTTGTATTGAGGGACATGGTTTAGTGGGAGCTGGTAGTAATAGGTGAATGGTTGGACTGGATGATCTTTTAGGTCTTTTCCAACCTTGATAATTCTGTGATTCTGTGATTCTGTGATTCTGTGATTCTGTGATTCTGTGATTCTGTGATGGAGGCACAGAGGCTGTTGGGATGGTTTTGTGGCTCTGCTTCTGTTTGGACACTGGGGAGGAAGGCTGTCCTGTTGGCCCCTCCCAGAGAGGTGGTGTGGCTCTCTGGGAATGGAGCCATGGGGCACATGTGGGAGAGGAGCTCCATAAGGAGCAGAGAGATCCTTCTCTGCCAACTCTTGTTTCATGCCAACTCCTCATGTCTCTGGTTGATCAGGCAGCAATTCTAGATCATGCTTCCCTAATGGGTATTTTTTTTCTAGTTTAAAGAAAAATGTTTTAAGCTAACACAGTATTTAAAGCAGAGAATAACCTAGGCAGTCCCACTGTGCATCTCTTGCTCAGTTCTTTTGCATCCCAAGTGGTGGCACCTGACCTGTCCCAGGCTCAGCCCTGTTGTCTCAGGTTTTACACAGCTGAGGTTTTCTGGGCTCCAGTCATTAGGGAGAGCAAGCAGACAGGAGAAACTCTTGGTCCTTTGGATGAATCTCTAGCCTTACAGGTTTCATGGCAGTGCTGCTGTTACCAGCATGATGGGCAGCAGGCACCTGTGTCTCCAAAGTTTGAAGCACTTAACGTATGTTGTCTTGTAATTAGCACTGTGAATGTGTTCTCTCTTGCTCTAGGAAGCTTAAGATTCATTCCTTTGAACAGCAAACTACCATGGTCAGGCTTTGGGCATCATTCAAGTCTTTAATTGAATTTTCTCATGCTCAGAGACATGTTGGGGTTTGGCTGTAAGTGGTAGCCTTCCCTATAGCCAGTCTAGCTGCTTCTCCTTCATTTGCACCTTGTACCTCTCCACCTTCTAGATGTGTGCTGTGCATGTACAAACATACACTGCACAGTACTGTGACACCTCCTGTTGTAAGGAGAGAAGGCTTTTTGCAGAGAGTGTTTCTTCCTTTATCAGCCTGTAGTGGACTCTTGCCTCTGTGTCATCCACAGCAGAGCTAGGGAGAAGATGGCTTTCTGTCTACCTGAGGCAGTTGGGTTGTGTTCTGTCCTCATTTCAATCTTGGCACACAATTGCCTGAATAAAGCAGCACCTTTCCTCTACAGACCTCCAAAGACTTCTGTGCCGGAGTGTCTGCTGGCAGCCTCTTGTAGACCTCCATAACTGTGATGTTGTCCATCTTTCAGTAACCTTCATTGTCTACAGGACATCCCTTGCAGCCTGGTTGATTGTACTTTTCTCCCTCTTCGGGTCTGCTCCATATGTTCTCCCTAGGCTCTTCTTGGTTTTGCAAAAGTTCCTGGAAAGGCTTTGTTAAACTGCTGCTTGGTGCCTTTCAGATCCTTCTTAGAGATGCCATTTGCCTGAGGGACCATGACCATTCAAGCTGAGTTTGAAATGGGTGTCATCTGGTCCCTGAAGGGAGCATACAAACAGGAGGGGAATCAACTTTTTAAAAGGGTGGATAATGGCAGGACAAGGGGGATGGAGTGAAGCTGAAGGAGGGAAGGTTTAGATTAGATATTAGGAGGAAGCTCTTTACAGAGACAGAGTGGTGAGGGGCTGGAAGAGGCTACCCAGAGAGGTGGTGGCTGCCTCATCCCTGGGGGTGTTCAGGGCCAGGTTGGATGGGGCCCTGGTCAACCTTGTGTAGCTCCAGGCCTGGAGGTTGGTGGCCCTGCCTGTGGCAGTGGGTTGGAACTGTGTGATCCTTGAGGTCCCTTCTAACCCAGACCATTCTATGATTCTGTGATCAGGTCTCTTTTTTGATGTGTGCTTAGGTAATCCCTTTCCCTCTATAGTTCATCAGACTGAACTGATAACAGCCCATGACTGTACCTCCCTGCTCAAACAGTGTGCAATAAATGGTGGCACTGGTTCAGTGGTTCATGTTCTGCATGTGATTCTGGTATGGCATGTTTCTGGTAGGGGATAGACCAAAGACTTGAGTGAGTTTAAGAAGCATTGTGCCCCTCTGAAAGTTCTCCTGTTGTCTAACGTGCTGACACCCAGGAATATCTGTAAGCCTGTGAGTTGTGTTTTCAGATTATCCAAATCATAGTTATGAACCCTGGCTTGAGAATGAGCTTGTCTTTTGGGAAAAGCCTGCAGATTGTTCAGGGAAACAGGGACATGGAAGGTGGTGCAGTTGGCAGAGCAGGGATTAATTGGTAGCACCCACAATTTACAAATTGAAGGACTTGTTCTTGTGGCAAAACTTAAGCAAACGCTTCTGAAGTGGCACTTTGAAGGTCACAGAATCGTAGGGGTTGGAAGGCACCTCCAGAGCCCATCAGGTCCAACCTCCTCCCAAAGCAGGGTCCCTAGGACAGGTCGCACAGGTCGGCATCCAGATGGGGTTGGAATCTCTCCAGAGAAGGAGACTCCACACCCCTCTGGGCAGCCTGTCCCAGGGCTGTGTCACCCTCACCATGAAGAAGTTCTTCCCCAGATTGGGGTGGAACTCCCCATGCTCCAACTTGAGGCCGTCGCCCCTTGTCTTGTCCCCACAGACACTGAGAAGAGGCTGGCCATGTCCCCCTGTGTCCCACACTTGAGATATTGATAACCATTGATCAGATCTCCTCTTAGCTGCCTTTTCTGAAGGCTGAGCAGCCCAGGTCAAAGTCTTCAATTCTGTCACACTGACTGGCCTGGTTTTGCCAGTTTTCTGTATCACAAAAAGATATTTGGAGTTGAGGAGAAGTAAGGGAAGCTGTCCTTACTCAGCTCTGGCAACTGGTGGAGACAAGTGTGTATCTACTGTGAGGCTGTGTGCTAAGCTCAAGGCATCTCTGGGATGGGAGGAGGTAGGATCTAAGGCAACAGTGTGTGTTGCTTTTGGATTTGAGGTGATAGCGTGCGTTTCTTTTGGCTGTAACAGTGGTGCTCTTGGGAATCTGGTCAGCCTTATGGTTCCAATGACTGGGACAAGTCTGTAGGGCAGCTGAAAGGCTCTGTGAGAGGAGGAACTGGTCTTTCTGGCCCTGGCAATCCTAACTCCTATGAAGAGAAATACCTTCTCCAACTTCCAAGCTGGGATGTCTTCCTTTCTCCTGCTGATTCAGGCCCACGTATAAGTACACTTGCTCCTTGTTTTCCCCCATTGCCCTTAAAATTGTGACAACTGGGCTCGTTAAGAAGGGAATTTCAATGGCCAACAGCAGGAGAGGCTGCACTGCAAGAAGGACATGGGAGCTGGCTGCTGGGATGGGAGCAGATTTAGGTAACCAAGAAAGTCAGCGCTGCTGCTGTGCTGCAAACTTGCTGTAGGGATGGACTGGGTCCTCAGATTCCTCGTGTTAAACTGGTCCTTTCACCATTTAACCTCACCACCTTCCTGATGTGATGGAAAATTACTGCCCTCACGTTCTCCCTTTGTCCTGTTGTAATACTAAATACTCTGAGAGATGTTTATCCATGCTGTTAATGTGTAGTAATGGAATTGCTATTTTAAAAATCGATACAAATATCACACTAAAAAAGAAGGGCTTATAGATTAGTCTGTCGAGCTGTTTTAATAGATCTGTCTGACATTTGAGATGCTTTCCCCAAAAGTACTCTTTTAGTTTCAAATTACTTCTTAAATGTTGCTGGTTGCTGATTCCAGGCTAGCTAATACAAGTTGTTAGAGTGAAAACCTTTCTCTGCAGTTTCAGGGAAGCTGGAAATCATAAATGTTCTCACTATTTTTTTTCCAATTGATCAAGAATGTATTCCCTTCACAAATTAAGGAGCAGCAGCTCCAAACACACACATGCTTTCTTTTTTTCTGTGGTTTCAGCCATCTGATGGACTGGGGAAGCTGGAGTGCTGAAGATGATGTGAAAGTTGAGAAGGAATCTTTCGAACCCTGCTGCTTGCAGAGTGGAAAGCTGAATGATGCTGACGTGATTGAGACTCTTCTTGAGATGCAAAAGAATTGCCAGGAGGTGATAGATGCCTTTATAATCTAAGCATTTGAAGCTGTCTTTAATATCCTTTTTTGTGTTTTAACACTTATTTCCTACCCTTCTCGTTTTCTTCTGCAGCTCTGTGTAGGATGTCTCGATGATCCTTGGCTGTCAATCTCTCTGATTCCTAAAGACCAATTAATTATCAATAATCACAGCCATTCATCATTCAGGGCCATGTCTCTGGGGTGCACATGTTCTGCTGAGACATGAAAAAAATGTTACTGGTGCCAATAGCTTGAAGACCTGCAGATCTTTGAAAGATTACTGCTGCTGTCGCTAACCCCAAGACTTAGTGCTTCCTGGAGAAGTGCAAGGGTTTGTACATACAGAAGTTTCACTCAAGGGGGATGTTTGACTCAAATCCAGCTTTAACATCTGCAGTGTCCACTTTGCAAACAGGGAGGGATGAGGAACTAGGACAATTACTCAATCCCATTAGAGCTCACAGCATCAGAGGCAAGCAAGTAGATAAACGGAGGGAAGGAGGAGAAAAATTAGGTGATGGACAATCACTGGTGGAACTGGGTGGTTCTTTGCTCCTCTGGAGGTTCTTCATTGTGAGATGAACAGAAGGTTTTGCCTGTTTGTGATGGCTTTTGTCCTGTAGCAGATACAAGTGTCACTAAGGCCCACTAGGCTTGTTGGTGACTTGGTGGGTCAGGATGCTCCAGTGAAAGACCAGGTGGTTGCAGCACTTTACAGCTGGCAGCTTTTGTGGTACTCCAGGCTAACTTTGGAGACCAAATAGAGTTGTCCTGCTCTTCTGTGTGCTCAGATTATTTGTATCTATGCAACACATCAGGATGTTTTCTCCTAATGCAGGATTTTATGGAGGGTGGCTGTAAAGCTCAGTTTGTCACAGGGCCAGTGTAGAATGACTCCCTGATCTAGGCTTTCTCAAATAATCTATCATAGAATCATAGAATGGTCTGGGTTGGAAGAGATCCCAAGGATCACAAAGTTCCACCCCCCTGCCACAGGCAGGGCCACCAACCTCCAGGCCTGGAGCTACACAAGGCTGCCCAGGGCCCCACTCAACCTGGTCATATCCGATTACATGCTTTGTCTTCCAAAAGCCTTCTCAGCACACAGCTCTTGGCATAGAACAACCACTCCCCAACCACTTTGAGGCTTCAATCAGTGTAGAACTGGGGGTTCAACCTTTGTGTAGTGGCAGTGAGAATCACAAAGCTGGGGTGTTTGGTGGCAGCTGCTGTGAAACAGCCATAGACTTGACCTCAAGTGTCCTCAGGGCAACGGGAGGTTGAGGTGCCTGGGTGTAATAACAGGAGCCCACTGAACCCAGTCAGATAACCTGGTTGGAGTAAATGTTCTCATGGTCTTCCTTACCCTCATCAATTGGTGTGACTGGCCACATTTCCAAATTTTCTTAAAACAATTTTCTCTCTTTTTTTTTTCTAATCTTATCAACCCTGTCCATCTCACCCTGCCAGGGCTGCTGGTAATTCTCTTCTGCCCTGTTCATTCTTAGTTTAAAGCTCTCTACCAGTTCCCCCATCCTACTGGCAAAAATACCATTGCCATACTGAGTGGTGGATCCCATCTCTCCCCCCAACCAGCTGCTCTGCAGATAGTGTCCCTCAGCAGACTGAACACCCACTGTGTCCCCATGTCCCCGACTGCTGTCCCCAGAGCTCTGTAGTCGCTTAGGCAACCCAGGTCCTTGGCTTGAAGGCACGTTTGTCTCCCCTTCAGCTTTGAGGCTGATGAACCTTTTCTTCTCAAGTCTGTTCTAACTGTAAAAGTAATTGCAATGATAAGTAACATCTTTTAAACTGTAGGGAGGTTTGCCTTTTTTCAGCCCTCTTGATGGCCCTGTGGTGACAGCTTTGTTATCGTGGCTGTATGGTGAAACTTCTTTATTCAGGAAAGGCTCCCAGCTGGGACCAAGGTTGATGGGAGCACAGAATCATAGATTTTGTTAGGTGGGAAAGGATCTTCAAAGGCCATCTAGTCCTACCCCCCTGCACTAAACAGAGACACCTTTAAATAAATCAAGTCACTCAGAGCCCCATCAAGCCTGACCTTGAATGTCTCTAGGGGTGGGGCCTCTGCTACCTCCTTGGGCACCCTGTACCAGTGATCTACAGTGCCTTGTGTAGATCCAGGCCTGGAGGTTGGTATCCCTACCTGTGGCAGGGTGATTGGAACTCTGTGATCCTTGGGGTCCCTTCCAACCCAGACCAGTCTGTGATTCTATGATCTATCACCCTCATATTGAAGAACTTTTTCCTAATACGCAACCTCAATCTCCCCTTTTCTAGTTTAAAGCCATCACCCTTCATCCTGTTGCTCCATGCCCTCAGGAACAGTTCTTCCCCAGTTTTCTTTTTAGGCACCTTTCAGGGACTGGAAGGCTGCTGTAAAGTCTCCCCACAGTCTTCTCTTCTCCAGGCTGAACAACCCCAAACACACACCAGAGAACTGTTCTACCGTTGCTACAGGTCGCTGGAGCTCCCAATAAACACAGCACCAGGCTGTAGCACGCTTAACCTTACTTGCTGTCCTTGGTAGAAAACTTACAGGGACTCTTGGTAGAAAACTCCAGGGACTCTGAGTCATTCTGTGCATACACCATGCTGGAGAAGGAATGAGTGAGGGCTGTGTACTCCTGACTTGCTAATGAGGTACTGAATTTAAGGCGAGTGTGACCAGACTTGGAGACAATCTCAACTCCAACAGGAATGTGTACTGTGTACACAATGCCACTGCATTTCTAGTCACTGATAGTCAGTTGATGGTACCTGTTCAGGCTCAGGGGAATAGAAGGGGTGTTTCTGGTCCCCTTTTTGCTGCTGGCTGTGACTGCAGCTAGACATCCTCCTGTTGGTTAAAGGGATGCTTTGTATTCTTCTCCACTCCCACAGGTGAAATCCAGAGGATGTCTTGGAAGCAGAAGCTCTGCAGAAGTGAAACTGCAGGTGGGCTGTGCGCTTCACCTTTGTACCTGACCTTAGGTTTAAGCTGTTCTTCCCCTTAAATCTGCCAAAGGCCCCCACCTCCCCACACACCAAGCTTCTTACGGTCTTCAGAGTATGATGAGGTGTCTAAGTGAGTGGATCAAATTCACAGTTTCCTCTAAATCACTTACCTTTCATTATAATGCTGTGTGATGGACATAAAATCAAATTTATAAGCTCCCTCTCTTTAAAGATCAGGCTGCTCAGTGTTTTTAAGCACATAGGCTTGACAGCGGCAGCCGATGAATAATTAAAGTAATGGTCAATGGAAGAAATATACCTTTGCTAATCTATAATTACTTGGAAGCTTCTTCATCCATTTTCCCTGAGAGTCTTTTCCTTGTAAGACTCAAGAAGTATATTTAGTGTTTGTTTGCTTTCAGCTATGGTTTTCAGCGGATATTGACTGAAACAGCATCTTAATCCGTCTGACCTCAGCCTCCTGGGGATCTTTTTCCATTGACTGGATCTCTTCCTCCCACCTCTCCCTGTGTGCTTGAAACTCTTGTCAGAGCTGCTGGCTCTGTCTATTAATGTTGCCTTTAGTGCTGATGATTTTAAGACTCTTTTTTAGCTCAAAGCTTCACTGTCCATTCCCGTCTCGGTGGGCAGTTCTTGCTGACTTTGACCTGAGCTATATTTCTTGGAAACAGTTTTCTTCTGCCCTCTTACTTTTCTCAACCTGACTTTCCAGCAGCAGCCCTGCTGAGAACAGAACACAAAGTCATGTGAAGACTTTTATAGGGCTCAGAGTCAGGTCTTCTCTGTGAAGACCACTCAAGACTGGATAATTCAGTCAAGCTTTCCCTGGGGGGGTATGGGGACTTTGGTTTGGGTTTCTCAGGGTTTTTTTTTCCCCTGTGGATTTGGCAAGGGTTCTTGCATTTTGCTTGTCTTCTCTGCATTCCCTGCCATCTGCTTTTTCATTACATGTATTCCATCTTTTCTGTTGCCAAACACAAGGGTGTCCATGTGCTCCCATCACAGCACTGTTTTTGGAAAAGAAGCTGTTCTGAGTGATCTGGGGTGAAGGGCGCAGCTGGTTTGAGATGCTTCTGGCTCTGCAGTCAGATTTCTTAAGCAAAAGGGCACTGTTGATACAAGGTATGGTGCTTGCTCTCAAACAGGACCTCACTAACCCAAAGGATGAAGGGTAGCTTATCATAGCATCACTAAAGTTGGAAAAGACCTCCAAGATCATCTAGTCCAACTATCTCCCTAACACCTGTATTACTCACTAACTTGTGCCCCTGAGTACCTCACCCAACTTTTCCTTGAACACCCTGAGGGATGGTGACTCCACACACCTTCCCCAGGCAACCTGTTCCAATGCCTAACCACTCTTTCTGAGAAGAAATGTCTCCCAATTTCTAACCTGAACCTCCCATGGCTCCACTTGCAGCTGTTCCCTCTTTTCCTACTGCTACTTACCTGCAAGAAGAGGCTGAACCCCAGCTCCCCACAACCTCCTTTCAGGTAGCTGGAGAGAGCAAGATCTCTCCTGAGCCTCCTCCAGGCTAAGCAGTGTCAAGTTATCCCTTTCCTGGTTTACTTGTGACACACACCAGCTTGGCAGGCTGATGAGCAGGGGGTTCATCTGACTTAGTGTGGTTTTTTTGTTCATTAGGTCTGCTCTGGAGTCCCCACGTTGTATGGAGACCTGCTGGCAAGTGAAGCATCATCTGCAGAGCACCTTAAGGTGTGTGTTTACTGTGTTTGCTTGGACTGTGAGCTGGGAAGCATCACAGGGAGGCTGTAAGGATGTGGACAGGCTGTTGCAATGCAGAGGTGGGTGCTTTCTGTGGTCACATGGACAGCCTTAACAGCAGTCTGCCAGCATCAGAGATGGGTTTCTCTCCCTCAGAGTGCCTAACGTTATTCTGTGTGTTTGTGTGTATTGGCCTCAGGTTGACTATAAATCCAGGTTCTTGCTGGATTCTCCCTGATTATTGGACTCCTGGAGCATCTTGGGGGAAGTTGCAGCTTCCCCCAAAATGTACTGTGGAATCACAGTGTCAGACAGAAGGGCTTGAGATGGATGCAAAGAAGGGTTCCTCGAGGTGGCAGCTGAAGTGAGGAAAAGTGAGTCAATATCTTTGTGGCAAAATAAGTGTCTTTGTCCTGCTCCTGTACAGCAGCTGCCTTCACACCTACCTGGGCCAGTTCCAAGAGGCACTGCAGCCTGTGCCCACGTCTGTTCTGCTGCAGCACCAGTCCAGCCCCTGCTGCCTGAAGAGCAGGCTTTGCAAAGTTGGGGCACCCTGAATTTATTGCTCAGGGTGACCTGCACTTCCACCCACTCTTTATCACCAAACAATTCCCTCTGTCCTCAGTCAGTAATCACTGTCCTTTTCTGTCCTGGGGCAGTAGGAAAGCAGAAACAGAAAGTAACAGGACTTGGGTGAGTTATTCCTGGTGGACCTGTCACCTCCTTGGATTGGTAATGAGTGTCACGTCCCTAAAAGCTGCCAAGTTTGTACAGAGGTTAGCTGGGAGCCTGGCTGCATGTTTTGGTCCCCTCCCTGGCAAATCCTGTCCTAGGTTAATAAAAAACATCCTTAGCTGCAGTTTGAGGCTCGTCAGAAGACCTGGATGTACTGCAGACCAAGGTGGCTGGGGGAGATAATGCACAAGGAGAGGTGGAGATGTGAAGGTGCTGGGGGATCTTAGCAGTGTCTGCAAGTGCCTTTGATGGGAGCTTGTAGAGAGAAAGGATTCAGGGTTCTGGATGTGCAGGAATAGGGTGCATGCATGTTGGAAAGAAGGAAGCTGCAAGTAGCTAGTAGGGGAAAAAATCATCCTGAGAGTGGTCAAATGCCAGAAAAAGGACCTTGACAGCTTGTGGGATTGATGTGGAGTTAACAAGCTGTGTGTACTTTGGTTCTGATTTACCAGAACTTCTAGAGGAACCTTCTCACTCACATGACTCCTATTTCCATGGACTAAAGGCATTTTACAGGAGAGATTGTATTTGCTGAGTTGATTAAGTGGGGAGTACTCCCATGCCTACTGCTGCCACACATGGTTCTCAGCACAGCAGTGTGAAATGGGAATAGATGAGTGAGGTGTGCACGTTACACCCAGCCTGTGCAGGACAGAGACTGAAACAGGCACAAGCCATTAGCTACATTTGAGTATGTCACTATTATGTCTCTGTAGAAGACATACTACTTCCCTGGAGCAGTTTCTTTTGCTTTAATTCAAGTTTATCAAAGCTTTTTACTCAGCGCTGCTACTTGTCTTCATGCCCTATAGCTTTGGCTTGTCTGTATGATCTCAGTGTGTGCAAAAGGGGCTGATGAATATCCTGCATTTAAAAGAAAACCCCTAAAAATAGAAAGCTGGACTGTGGTTGCCAACTTTAAACTGTGAGTGATACCAGTTACAGCTAAGGATAATCACTGGAATCGTGCAACGAGGTCACAACGAGCCTTGAAAGCCACAAGCTTGGTCTTTCTTAAACCTTCTGGCTGTATTCAAATATATGTTATTAGCCAAGTTCCTTTTAAAGAAGGTGGTTTGGATGAGGTTTTAGTTTTGACAGAAAGGTGAAGAGACTTTCCCACTGCTTTTGATTTTTGGGGGGGCTGTGCGGTGTTAGTTGTTTGGGTTCTTTTTTAGTTTGGAAAGCTTTCATTGCTGTGTCTGTATCTTAAAGAACTGCAGTGATTTCCCTGTGATAACCAGATTGTTCTGGGTTAACACACGTTCTATAAGAAGTCCATGTAGCTGAAGCAAAGCTTGTGAGCTTACTACATTGAAACTGGTGGGAGCAACTGACTGGGGGTTTGAGGCTGGGGGTTGTTTGGGGGTTTTTTAGCTGATCCAAAGTGTCTTCCACTTCTTTTTTTTTTTCTTTCTTTCCTCCTCTCTTCTCTTTCCTCATTTTTGAAGCTTGATGAACACTTTCTCAGAACATTTCCATCAAATTAAGTGCATAAAAGCCTGAGGTGCCCAATTGCTAGTTACTCTGAACATTCATAAGCTGAAAATTACATAATTCTTTTTGGTGGATTTCTTTTCTTTTTAAAGCTTTTACAGAAAGAATCTTGACAGCCTTCTGTTCATACCTATTAATATTTCACACCAAAGTGCACTTTTAAAGCTTTCTGGGCTCACATGCCTATCAACGATTTCACCCGTTGTTCTCCAAATGCAGTGCACTCTCACACTTCATGTCAATATGGGCATCCACATTTAGGAATCTAAAATGTTAAAAAGGATTTTAAATGCTTGTGAGACAGTGGGGTAGGTGATGAGAAGAGGGCAGGACCGCAGCTTTCTTCTCTGTCGTAACCCGGCTTTCAAGGTCCCATAACGCTAGGTCTCTCTCTTCACACAGTCCCACTTAGATTTGTCTAGGAGACTGTCCTCTTCAAGTGAGATTAGCAGGGCACTCTAGACCCATCTGAGGTGCATCTAAGGGATCTGGACTCTGTCAGTAATCCCTTCTTGAACAGTTCAAAGTGTCTGTAATTGCTGAAGTCCTGCTGCTTCGCACCAGGTTATGTTCTCTGTAGCGTGGTCCTTAGTGTGTCATCGTGGATGGGATAGAATCCTGCTGTGTACCTTGGGAAGGCAAATGGCTCAAAATTAAAAAATGGCTTTTAGTAATTAGTATGAAATCCTTGTGACTTGGAGCAGCCAGCCAGAAATATGCCATTCTGCAAGGTTTTCCCATTCAAAACAAGTGAGGAGTGTTGGAGCTGGGTATGAAACTTGGGGTTATCTCCAGCCAGCACATGTTGCCTGCTCACAGAGCCGTGGCTCTTGAGCAGGTGTCTCCACAGAGACACCTCTTCAGGCTTTTCTGAGGTTCTTAAAGACTCACACCCCAATGCAGCTCTGCTGTCTGTGGGTTTGTTGGCAAAATTGAACTGTAATGGGACTTACCACACTCACACTTCAGGTAGGATTCTGGTATGGCTTGAATAGTTTTGTTGACCTTTGCTGCAATGAAGAATACCTTCTGCAGCTCCTTATTTTACTGAGCTTTAATAGAACTCATAAATTCCCTGAAAGCAAAGAGACTTCTTGTAGTGCTTGGAAGGTACAGCCAGCAGTTCCTGAACACAGAAATAGGAGTTAGATCTGACTGTCTTTGCTTTTAAAAAAAAGAAAAGGAAAAAGAGTGGGGAAGCCTGTCCTTGTCCTTTTGCTTGAGTAAAAGAGTTTCTTCTCCTTTACTTCAGTCCTTTTGTGGGGTTTCTGGAGTATTGACCTACCATCAGTGTAGCAGCTTCAGATGTTCTCCTTAGCCAGAGCTGGGATGTGGTAAAAGACACAAGCAGAGAACTTCTCATCTTTGCTGGGGCATTTAAGAAGCCAGGTGAGATAGAGGCAAAGGGCACGGGGTTGGAATGACAGATAATTCTCCTTATTTCTCCCCAGGTTTGTTGTGCTCATGCTGAAGACATTCAAGTGCTTTTGAGGATGTGTATTATCTCATAGCTCACATGGAATAATTTTCATTCCTTTCTCCCCTTCTGATGCTGTTGAGAAATGCAGTAGCTAAACTGGAAACATGATGACATCATTTTGTTCTTCCCTGGGGATTATGAATCCAAAATCACAACCTAAGAAGGGTGAGGGGATGCAGAAGCTGTTACCCCTGCTCAGGGTGAGTTTCTGCTGACAGGGTGAAAGGGGAAAAAGTGGATTGTTGGAGCAAGCAGTGAAAGCAGGATACATAAGGCAGGTCAGACAGTAATTAAACTTCAGTGCCACTGCATCAAGTGTCTGTTTTCTGTTCAGAAACAGCAACAGCAAAATGCATCTAGAGGGACTTCTGGGGT
The DNA here is from genome assembly GCA_022605955.1 of Rallus limicola. Classification (NCBI taxonomy): domain Eukaryota; kingdom Metazoa; phylum Chordata; class Aves; order Gruiformes; family Rallidae; genus Rallus; species Rallus limicola. Next base: position 37,573,225 of record JAKCOZ010000008.1, read on the forward strand.
AGGAATGCTCCCTGTGAATCTCCAGGTAAAGCTTTGGTTTAGCCTCTTTAGGTACTCTAGTAAGTACCTAAAGTTACTTTAGGTAAGTACCTAAACCTAACTTACTATACTTTAGGTACTTACTAAAGTAAGTAACTTTAGGTACTTACCTAAAGTTACTTACTTTAGTAAGTACCTAAAGTATAGTAAGTTTAGCCTCTTTAGGTACTTTAGTAAGTACCCCAGCTGTTCTACCACACTGTTTGGTGCTCTGTTCTCCCTGGTCATCCATGGAGAAAATTTAGACTAGGAAAGGATGGTGATCTGCACCCAACAGAGTAAGAATGTCACCATTTTGCCCAGATGATCCACCATGCTTCCATAGTGCTGCAAAACCCATCTGTGTTTTCACTTTGGCCCTTCTCTGAGTTTCCAGTGGGAACAGGTGACCCAAGAAGACTTTTAGCTGTTGGATTCTGTGGCAGCTATGCCTCAGAAGCTTAGCCAAAACAACCTTGTTTCTAAAAGAAGGGTTTGGTGGCCAGTATTGGTGATTTTAATGCTCTCAGCCCATGAGTCTCTTTAATGTTAAGGATTTCACTTGGTGTGGTGAAGGAAAACTAAGGTAGTCCAGACCAACCAAAGTAATGGAAAACTAACAAAAAAAAACCCCAAAACAAACCTTATGGGAAGATGAATGTGTTGGATAACTTCACAGGTGCACTATGAAATTCTGCCTTCATCAACAAAATGCCCTCTTTAAGCTCTCCTGGGTCCTGGAATAGCAAGTGGTTCACTGCCCAGCACTGAAATGAATCCCATAGTACCTGGCTTTGCACACATTTATACATTTGGATGCTAAGGTGTATTTGCTTGCAGAAGGATATTTCTTCCTTACAGTCTCTCCTGTTTCTTAGCACAGTAGAAAATTATTTCCTATCTAGAATGACAGGATGTGTAAGGTTGGAAGAGACCTTTAGAGGCCATCTAGTCCAACCCCCTGCAGTGAGCAGAGACATCTTCAGTAACTCAGGTTGCTCAGAGCCCCATCAAGCCTGACCTTGAGTATCTCCAGGGATGGGGCCTCCCCCACCTCTCTGGGCAACCTGTGCCAGTGATCCACCACCCTCAGAGGGAAGAACTTTTTCCTAATATCCAACCTAAATTTCCCCTTTTTGATTTTAAATCCATCACCCCTCATCCTATCATTCCATGCCTTCATGAACAGTTCTTCCCCAGCTTCCTTATAGCACCTTTCAGGGACTGGAAGGCAGCTATAAGGTCCCCTCAGAGCCCTCTCTTCTCCAGGCTGAACCAGCACAACTCTCTCAGCCTTTGGTTCATTTCTGTGCCCTCCTCTGGATGCACTCAACAGGTCCATGTCCTTCTTGTCCTGAGGTCTCCAAAGCTGGACACAGTACTCCAGGTAAGGTATCACCAGAGCAGAAGAGAGGGGCAGAATTCCCCCTCTCGATCTGCTGGCCACCTATATGAAGTTTCATTTCTTACTCTGATACAAGCACTTGCTGTGTTTTGATTCCTGTGTAGGTAAGAACCCTGGTCTGAACACTGGTCCTGAGGATGAGGGCTTGATAACAGAAACACAGCTCTTGGACCAGGATCCACAGTAATGCCTCTTCTCTTGCTCACAAAGATTCATCTCTGTTTAGTCCAAAACTGGAGTTTTGTTTTTTCTGTGGATTAGCAAAGGCAGTGAATTCTGTGTGGCTTGGCATGTTCTCACTGAAAGCTTTCCAGTGCAAACAGACCCAATTTTGCTAGAATAGAGTAAATATTGGTGTATTTTTGTTCACTTGGTACCATTATTGTAGGTTTGGAATACTTGTATGTGTATTCCCAGACAGAGAACACAGGGATGTTTACCTGTGTGACCTGTCCTAGGGACCCTGCTTTGGCAGGGGGGTTGGACTCCGTGATCTCTGGAGGTCCCTTCCAACCCCTACAGTTCTGTGATTCTCTGAAAGCTGGGAAGTGCCAAGGGAGGAGCTCTTGTCCTTGAAAGACATTGGTCACCTTTGCCTAGGTACATTAAAACTTTCCAGTTACTTACTTGAGGTTTGGGGAGGGGATTCAGAACAAAATCTGTCAGCTCCCCAGGTTTGCTATGGTAAATAGGACCAGGCAGAAGGGTTTGTTTCCCAACTCTGCAGCTGCTTTTTTAGAGGGATGGTTGAGCTCCCCTTCTCTGTGTTCAGTAGTCTCTCTTCTTGAGAATTATCAGCCAGACTGGTTTCACAGGGCAGTGACCAAGGGACTTGCTGCAAGTATAAAGAATGCTAAAGATCTGTGTCTGGTACTTCAGTACCACTGATGTGTAACCATACTGCTACTGTCTGCCCTTGAATCCTCTGTTGTTATGAAATCTGATGACAGAACAACTTAGCTCTCTCTGTCTTGTGACGTCTCTTGGGAGCAGTGGATTGCTTGGATGAGTTGTGGCTTTGGACTGAATGTGTGTTGGCAGGGACAGGCAGGATGGTGATCCCTCCTGACTTAAAGGTCCCTGGCATCTACTGCTCTAGGTGAAGTTTCTCTCAGGGGTGCTGAACCTGCATCCTGCACTGTTGGGCCTGGCTTGAGTGAGGAAATGAAATAAAACCTTTTGCATTTGTTTCACCACATGCAGCAAATGAAACCATTGGGGCCTACTGCAGTTTGCATTTTAACTTCCAAGCCCTTCCTCCCACCAGCCTTAGGTAGGCTTTGTGTGACGATGGCTCTGACGTGACATGGGAAGCAGTACAGCTTTAGCTAAGGCCTGGCTTTGTGTGGTTATGGCTTTGTGATCCTAGTAACGTTTAACAGCAACGTTTCTTCAGGCTGTTTGCTCATCATCAGCTTGGTTCAGCTACGAAGTAACCAAGCCAAGAGGGAAGAAGATGGAACACTGAAGTCCCTGGCAGCTGCCTGTTCATAACCTCTGTGTGCAGTGTGCATCGTCGGGCAGCCGCAGAGCCGTTAGATGCTGCAGGGTAAGGCTAAGCCCCTCAGTGAAAACTCTTGCCAAAGCAGATGTGTATATGCCAAGGCAACGTGAGATTGAAGGTAAACAAACCTGTCTCTGTCACAGAGGCAAAGATTGCTCCGAGGCCAGGCTGCCAGCTGGAAAGATCCAGCTCTAAGCAGAAGGACTTGGGTGAGTTGGTTAGCTCTGTGCTGCGGGTCTGCCTCGCTGGGGCCACAGGGAAGAAGAGCTCATCTGAGACGCCTTGCTCCTGGTCTTGCAAAAGCTACTGAAGTACTTTAGCTGAGCTTTTTGGGTGGTTATCCAGTTATCTGTCCTACCCTGCTTGACTCTGTGCTGGGAACAGATTCCTATGGGCATCACCCTCTATTTGTCTTCCAAGGCAAGAAGAGCTCAGAGCTGGTTGCGTGGAGGGAGCCCAGCGTACGACAGCAGGTTCTTTGGTCCGGATGCACTGGGATCACGCTTAGGAATGTGCCTGCACAGTTTGGAGACACCCCTTAACACTGTTGAGTGACCATCAACAGAGCCCCAGAAGGCTTCAGCTTGGTTTTAATGGCTTTATTTGCCACAGTAGATCTTTAATTACAATATAAACTTGTTTTGTCTTGGGTGTTTTGAACAGGCTGGCCTTGGTTCTTTCCCCTCGCTGCTCTGAGACTGCTTATGGATTTAGAGCTGGATGCATTTTTTTCCTTGGATCCTCATCCACTGCAGTGGAAAGTCAAATGGGATGGTGGGGGAGTGCTTGTGCTGCTGGGGTGGTGGCATTCCCCTGAAGAGGGTGATGAGGGTGTAGGAGGTTTCCAGCTATGCACACCGGATAGCTCTGGCTTCTGCAAAGAGAAGGAACTGGGGAACCGTCAGCATTTCTGAGGATATCACAGCAATAGAAGTGGCTCTTTCCAAAGTGAGAGGGTTTTAAGTGAAAGGTGGAAGGAAATCAAGTGACTTTGCACCAGGAGTGTCAGAGGAAAAAATAACAAACTAAGGAATTGAGAGTAAGATTTTTTTCTTGGGTCAAAACATCACTTATAAAATACTCTGTTGTGCTCATCCTATCAGTGTTTCAACAACCTTGTAGTAAACTACATTACTAGGTGTTGACTTCAGGTCTGTTTCATTATCTTTTGATGTATTGAAATCTAATTGTTTATTCCCACAAGCATTTTTAATAGTGCTGTTGATGGTATGAATTCAGCACGTTGCACAAGAACAGCAAGGCTTCCATCCCACCTGCTGCCAAATAACCTGCAGCTGTTGTGTCCTGTGTCCTGCCTCAATCGTGCCTGCCTTGGTTATTGGGGAATAATCCTTATTCCTGTGTGGTACCTCTTTCTCTGTGCCCTCCCTTAAAAGGAAAGCATGACACAGATAAAAAAGGTGGGGCTTTGCAAGCTGAAATATATCAAAACCTTCCTCTTTGAGTCATGATTTCAGTCAGATTGCTGGGGCACGTCCTGGAGACTTTGCTGAGTGCTCCACAGCGGTAAGTGATGAGGCAGTGGTTTTTCTCTACCACAGAGGGGTTTTTTCTGTACTAGCATCTACTTCTGATATACTGAGATGGAGGTAGCTGTGCATCTGAAGTTTGCAGCACCCTTTTCTGCTTGGAGGCTTTCACTAGAGCCAGTTGCTGGGATTATGTTAGTAGTGCACGTAGTGGTTAGCTTTATCTGCAGCATTTCTGCCAGTGGAAGCTAGTCTTCCTTTGTCAGCTGCAGACACATGATGTGGTGTGGTGTGTATTTTAAAGCCTGTTTACTAAAGTCACTTTAGAACAAGTTACTTCTTGTTGCTTTTGTTTTTTTATTAATTGCTTCCAGGCTGAAGATCTCTTTGGAATATACTCCTTCAAGTGCTGCCAAAGTCGTATTAATAGTCTTGTCTTTAGAGGGTTATTCTGGTGTGTATATTCTGGTGTGCATTCACTGATGGTTGTTCTCAACATGTGTCTAGTTTAGGAGCGTTAGGCTGTAACACACCAGCCTGTGCTTTATAAACAGCCTCTGATGTGTTTTAGCAGGTTGGGAACGGGATGGAAAAGGAACTGCATTTGCCTGTTACCATAGACTGCCCCTTGTCTCATTTCTCTTAAAGTGCATTCTGATTGTAGTGTTAGTCCTACTGCTCGTGGAGTTAGGGAGCCTGGCTCACAAATACCAGTGCAGATCTTAGGTTTGTAAATAAATCCAGGGTTTCCAGGGTTCCTTTGCACTCTCGCCAATTCCATTGTTTGTTTGTAGCACGTTTGCTTGTATCAATTATTTACCAACAGAGTGAGACAAACTTGAAATCCTTTAGTGTTTTGAATGAATAATTTAATGCCCTTGTTTCCTTTTAATCTCCTCTCTGTACAGTTATGTCCATAGTCACTTTTCCAGTGTTAACTTATTAAACAAATCAACAAATAAATCTGCCAATAAATATTGTGTGCATCCAGACCGAAATGTATTTCCCCCCCTGTGGAACTTTGATCTTGAATTACAGTCTTAACACCATCTTTACACCAGCCATAAATCATCTGAAGGGATAAGAATTGCTTACTGGGTCTCCCAGTGCACAGTCTTGGTGAAGTAAGTGATTGGGGGGGTGTGGGGTGGGGTTGGGGGAGGTGTGGTTTTGCTTTATTTTAAACAATCAGTTTTTAGGGACTGTCCCAGTCAATGCTTTGCAAGAGCAGGATGATTGATTTGTGGCTGTAGTCAGGTAAATTCCTCCAGTAGTGTGTCTCTGTAGGTACTGTTAGAGTTTTGATAGTTGCTCCTCTGCTTGTAGCTCATGCACGGAACCCATCCTTGTGCTGGGTAAGATGTGTAAAGCTTGTGTGCTACCTGCAGAGGCAAGGAGGAATCCTAAAATCTGTTGCAACCCTGATATGGAGGTCAGATGCCTTCTTGTAGCTTGTCCCATTTGGAAACACAATGTGAGAGCTACCAGACTTCTTGGAGGGCTTCTTGTTTGCCAGGCCCTTTTCTTATCTGCTCTGAAGTCAGGGTCATGCAGGGAAGGGAGACGTTACCAGCAGGTCCTTGGACCTGGTGGGTGTTTGGAGGGTTTGTGAAGAGCCAGACAGGCCTGTGGACGGACAACAGGTGGTCCTGTGCTTAGAGGAAGTAAAGCCAGGCTGTCAGGCTGTAAAGCCAGACAGAACCAGGGTTTGGTCTTGCATCTGTCGGTGTGTGAGTGCATCCCTCAGTGACTCACAGGTGGTTCCTTGGACCTCACTGGAGCACAGACTCCAGTGGTCCTGAAAAGGGAGCTGAAATGGTCATTTCTCTGCTTCTGGCAAGTTTCTAGTCCTTCGTAGTCCTTTAATGGAGCTCTGGTCTACTGTGCTGCTTCAACAGCCCTTCTTCCTACTCGGCCAGCCAAGATGGGAGGTCACCAGTGCTGGCACACACACACCACCCTTGGGGTGCAGAAGCACATGTACATTAGCAGATCCCTGGAGCGCTGGCACAACCGCTCTGCTCAGCACTGCTCCCTGGAAATAATTAAGAAGACAGGAGAGCAGTCAGTGGTCAGGCGCAGGGCTCAGCCAGACGAGAGCACCAGCACCCCAGTTTCACTTGCAAAGGGCCCCTTCTGTACCCCTTTCTGCCTGCTCCTCCTTTGTTCTTCCTATCTGCCCCCCCTGCTCAGTTGGCAGGGTTTCCTGGGCCCTCTCCAGCATCCTTGAGGCTCATGTTTACGTCCTGGTGGGCTGCAACGTAACGTAAAGGGAACTGAATTATTTGCTGTCAGCACAAGCAGAATCATGGTATTACGTGATTCCTCCGTGGCACGTGAGCTAGCTCAGTGTTGTCTTGGGAGGCCCAAGATGAGATCTGTAACTTTTGATGTCTTGCAGAGATACATAGCCTTCCTTTCCTCTTTTTTTAGAGGGATCCATGCCTCTGGAATTGGGTTTTCTCTCTGCAACAGCAATGCCAGCCCCGTTGGAAACATAGTGCTCTTGGTTGTTCTTGGAGAGATGGGCTGTTGTGGTGAGGTTGATACAGGTTATCTGCTCTAGAGAGCAACTGAAGCGTGACAGCTTCCAAGGTGACTTGTTAACTTTGGGATCCAACAGACTCTAAATCCACTAATTCTTCAGGTGGGATGGGTTGGTTATCCTTGTTACAGAAGTGGGTGGAGACTGGAGGGACCTGTGTTTAGGTGCTGCATCCTACTCTCAGCTTCTGGCATACTGCCAGACCAACTTCTTTGTACTCCACCATTAGTGTTCTCTGGAAGTGAAGTGTTTCTTCTTAATGTCCCCTTTAATTTGGAAATACACTGGATGAGAGGCTGCTCAATGAGTAGCACAAATTCCACAGCACACCCATCGGAGATGGGAAGAGAAAGAGTTAAGATGTAACAGTGAATGGAATGGATGGTATGGATGGTATATTCCTGTCTGTGAGCTGTTGACTTGGAGTTCTTGGATGGGAAAAGGAAGAGGAAAGTCTCTTGTGCTGTGAACTAAAAGGAAAAAAACTCTCTGAATGCTAATTTCATATTTGAGGAATCAATACATAATCCTAATTGTTACTGCTGGATTTGCCTAACCTCTCCCTTGCATTCCTAGTGGCCTTGCTGGGTTTCACCTGGTGAAAGAAATGGCCACGGCTCCTTGTCGTGGTTTCCCCCCGGCTGTGGGCAGAGATCCACGCAGCTGCCTGCTCCTTAAAGTAAAAGAGCAGGAGAAAAGGGAAAGGGGGGGAAACAAGGGAAGGGAAAAGGAAGGGGCAAATAACTCCAAACCCAAGAAACTAAGAAGCCCGTGGGTTGGGATAAGGATAGTTTACTAAGAGAACAGAAAGAGAAAATATACCAATGCTAACAGGGCTTTAGAGCAAAAGAATATGAAGCTATTGATACCCAATGCAGTTTCTCACCCAACCACACAACTCAGGCCGCACCACCCAGAGCCGTCCCGGAACCCGACCGGCCCCCAAGACCCTCGCGTCCCGGAACCGCCCCCCTTCTTCCTCCCATCAGCCCCCCTTTATCCTGGGCAGGACGTAATTGGCATGGAATACTCTCTTTGGCCCATCTGGGTCACCTGTCCTGGCTTTGCCTGTCTGACTGCAACTAGCAACATCAGGGTGTTCTCAGCACTGCTTTCATTGTAACTCCCAAACACAGCATCCCATCCGCTGCTACACATGGAGTTAACTCTATCCTGACTGAAAGCAGGACACTCCTTCATCTCCTCCCCCTGCCATGTTCTTTCAGGTTTCTATGGGCAGCATGCGACACCGAAGAAATGGCAATTTTGAGAGCTCCAGACTCCTCTACTCCAGCATGTCTCGCAGCATCGACGTGTCCTGCAGTGACGCCGTGAGTAACTGGCACGTCCTCGGGAGTAGGCCGCAGCCGTTAGAAATTGGGTCGTGTCAGGAGAAGGACAATTGATTTGTCCATTTTCCCAGCCTGTGACCCATGGAGCAGTAGTGGGGCTTTGTTGAGATGGTGAAAACCTAAGGAATGTATTGCATTCCTTCCAATCCTTATAACTCTTTGTTATATTTTCTTACTTATTTCTGGCTTTAAAACCTGTTTCACGTTTCAGTTAGAAATCTGCCTGTAAAGAGAAACCCAGACCTCTTCAGCAACTTGCTGGCAAAGGCAGGCAACGTCAGATGATGTAAAACATCCCTTGAAAAGCCTCATTTGTTTGCTGATCACAGAGATTTTTCTGGCAGATTTCTTGCTTTTGGTGGGATTTCAAGAAGCCTAATGATTGCTCTTAGGGCTTTGCCAAGGGGGTGTCCTGTCCCTTGTCCCTCCCACTCCCCCTTTTTTTCTGGTCTTGTATCATTGTGGGCTTTACTGGCTGATAATGTTCTTTTCCATTTTCTTAGTTTTGGATATTATAGTTCCTCTCAAAGAATGCTTTACTACTTGGAGTAACTTCCTCTACCTGCTGCTTAACTGCAAGTGTTCTGTCAAAATGGTCAACTAAACTATCCAGCCATATGTCTTCCCTTTTCATCCAACTGAAAACCTGTCAATCCAAACCTTTATCAGCCCTTAAGAAACATCATTTCTGCTTTCCTAGTTTACAGAGGCAGATGAGGAGTGAGTTTGCATCTCCCAAGTCTGCAGAATTCCCTGCAGCTTGCAGAGTTGCCGGGTTAATCTGTGACTTAATGGTTAAACAAGCTGGAGAGACTTTGCATTCCACTGAGCCAGAATAAAGCATGACTCCAATTGTTCAGGTCTCCTGCTGGGGGCTTTCTTGTGCTGAATTAAAATAGCCTCTACCCAAGAGAATCTTAAAGTCTGCCTGGCTTGCTGGTTTGGGTGTTTTCTTGGGAAGAAATAGTGTTTGCCTTAGTCTTTTAAGCAGTATCTAGACAGGAGTTCAGCACTTGAGAAATATCATCAGTGCTGCAAGGTTTTTGGGAGCATGGCAACACACACCAATAGAAATGCTCTGAATTCCTGTAAGATGCTTTCTATGTGGGCCTTGTGGATTAAAAACGGAAATTAAAATAGGTTCCCCAGCAGCTCTTAGGACATCAAATCGGGATTTGCTCTTAAAGGCTTCCTTTTGGAGGGGGAAGCCCAGTTCTTTCTATTTGACTTCCACCATATGTGGAAGAACTTTTTCACAGTGAGGGTGAGGGAGCCCTGGGACAGGCTGCCCAGGGGGCTGTGGAGTCTCCTTCTCTGGAGAGATTCCAGCCCTGCCTAGATGCCAACCTGTGTGACCTGTCCTAGGGACCCTGCTTTGGCAGGGGGTTGGACTCGATGATCTCTGGAGGTCCCTGCCAACCCCTACAATTCTGTGATTCCATGATCTCCTTTGAGAAAGGAGATCTACAAATCTCCACCGGTTTCCTTTGCGTTTAACCTGACTGTGCTGTTACTGAGGTTTCTGAGTTATTAGAAGTAATTTATTATTTTTGTTCATTATTTTCAAGGATTTGGTCAACTTCATCCAAGAAAACTTTAAGAAGAGAGAATGTGTCTACTTTACGAAAGACACCAAGGCAATGTAAGCAGTATTCTCTTGTTTGACAGCCAGTGGGAGCTGAGCCTCCAAAGTTGTCGTGGGCAGGGGTTGAGCGGGGAGCAAATGTGTTGGTTTCTTTTAAGTCTGAATCTAGCAGCACATCCTCACCTCTGTCTTGCTTGTACAACTCCTTCCCTTGTGCTGTCCCTGCTTGTTTGTGTTTGCCCAGGGTATTCAGCAGCCGTGGTTGGAAAAGCTGCAAGTCCGATGGTCGGCCGGGACGTGGAGCATTTCTCCCAGCTCCAGACCGATGCTCTCTGAAATATTTTGGTTGCACAACCCATCATTAAAAAAAGGAAGACATTAAATTTGAGCATAATTAGAGGCCTGACCATCCTGCTACCTCCGGGCTGTCTGCCTGCAGCTCTCAAAGGGTTTTCTGATTGCGTGCCCTCTCTGAAGCACAACTGTGGCAATGTATAGGTGCTTTTAGGGATAGAGTACCAGTGCTGAGTGTTGCTGTAAAATAATGTGTATATATATCAGAGCTTTGCCCAATTTCAGTTTTCCTTTTAAGCCTGAGTCACAAATCAGACGCAGAAGCCTATACAGCAGGGAGAGCTGCTAGGTTTTGTTCAGGCTGCTCTTCTCTGAGGGTATGATACTTGCACTGTGTTCAGGCACGAGGACTTACACAGTGTCAGTGTGAGGATGATGCTTCTGGTTTTGTTGCAATCTCAGGAGAGAAGCGATCGAATTAATGGAGCTGCAGAAGTCCTAATATAGAGCTCCAAGGGCTCTCAGTAACTCCATTCTCCTCTGAAGCTGGGAGGAAATATGCCTTGGAGAGAGGGATGGAAATTAGTCTCACTGCAGAGTCTTACTTAGGGTCCTCTTCTGCCATCTAAAATGGGATGTCTGGCAAAGGACCAACAAAGGATGGAGAGCTGGTTCTTATCAGCTTCTCTTCCTACAAGCCTACTGGGAAAGGAGTGCAAGTCATACTTGATAACTTGCTGGGGGGGGTGTCTATTTTTAAGGATATGTGGTTTTATTGGCATGCTACAGCTGAGTAGAAGGAACGATTTAAGTTTTCAGTCCTTGAGAGGCATGGTGTGACTTAACCTTTACAGCAATCTTCACAGGAGGCCATTGCTCCATCTCATGTTTGCAGTCTGCAAGCTGAGTGTAAAGGTCACTGTAAGCACATCAATTTATGTCCTTATTTTAATCTTTTGGGGCCAACACACCTATTTTTCTCATTCCCCTCTGTATTATATTGCCACATTGCATGACACTGGTAATAGTGCTGCTCCTCTTGCTCTGTCTCCCCACCTCCCACTTTTCTTTGGGTGCTGTTAGCCAAATTAACTCTGTGCATGGGTTTACCTGATGGTGCTTGGTAACTCCAGAGTACAGGGGCCTCACTTGCTCCCTCCTATTGCTGTTGCCATTGCTTATTGTACTTGGCTGACTACAGTGCTCTGTCAACCCTGTCTTTTTGTAAGCTAGGACCCTTTCTTCATGCCCTCTGAGGAAGTGGGGATACAGATGTGTCTTGGGTGTGCTTAGACACCAGTCAGGGAAAATGATTACACATGGTAATGATCTTGGTGAGCTCTGCCTATCTGGTTGAGAGCACAGCAGGGGAAAGAAAGTGTTTGCACGCATGAGGTTAGCAGCCAATGGGGTCACTTCTTGGTGGTGTCTGATGCCAAGGTCTGGTTCTTTTTCTTGATTTCTATGCACAGTTGTAGGGCTTCAAAGAAGCTGCTAGTGACTTAACTTGGTTTGGGATCATAGAATCATTGAATGGTTTGGGTTGGAAGAGCCCCTGAGGATCATGTAGTGATAATGAAAGAGGTCCCTTAGGTAAGGGCCATCCAGAAGTCATCTCCTCCATGGATTGGTTCTGCAGGATAACTCCACTCCATTGCCAGAAGCAGATTACAGGAGGAGGAAGGGGTTAGGTGCTGATCTCACCTGCAAGTTGGTTCCTCTTAACTGTTAATATGTCAGGTAGCAAATTCCAGTATTCCCATGCACAACTGGTTCCGTAGCTCCACCTGCTTGGCTTGTTGAGTTGTGTTTGGACAACCCTGCTCCCAGGATTTGTGCTGGATGTAGCTGCTGCTGCAGGCACCCTGGGTTCTGCTGGTTTCTGTGTTGCTTAGAGGGACTCTTCTTGAAGAAGTCCTGACTGAGAAGAAGTTTTGAAGGTGCTGTCAGCTGTGAAAAAATCTCTTGTTAATGAATGTATTAGAGCTGACTTCTTGGTGCTCAGGGTGGTAATGGTGGAGTTTTGTGCCTGTTCATCCTTTCAGAGGCAACTTGTGTAAATGTGGATACCCTGAAAACGAGCACATAGAGGGCACTCAGATTAACACCAACGAGAAATGGAACTACAAGAAGCACACTAAGGAGCTTCCTACCGATGCCTTTGGGGACATTCAGTTCGAAAACATGGGAAAAAGAGGGAAGGTAAGTGACTTCATTCAGGGTGTGGGTCAGGGCCCTGTTGAGTCAAGTGCAGTCACAGTCCTGAAAAAGCCCCTGAAAAGCAGGGAAGCTGAACCTGAGGTCGATTTTATTCTAATGGGGATGAAAGGAGCTGGGCTGTAAAGGATACAAGGTGATTTCTCAAGCCCTGATAACAAGTAACAAGAAATAATTTTGTCTGCAGTGTTTGTTTCCTAGGCCAGTGAGGGGAGTGAGAAGAGGTTATCTGTTTCCAGGCGTGGCAGAAGAATTGGGGAGGGTGAGGGTGATGCTCAGTTATTCTCATTCTTTCTTCCCATAGCTAGGTTGGTTGTAATTGCCCTGTAATACAATTCTCAAGGTCATGGGCTAGGAGGAAATAATTTTAAATTAGATCTGTGATGTCTCTCTCTGGGAGTCTGTGCCCTGACTGTATCAGTGTGTGGTTACAGTGGTCATTTCAGTCCCTGTCTATGCTGAAACATCACGGTGTTGAGGAGCATCTAGGGGCCTTCTAGCCACCTTTAGTGCTGAAGCCAACATGATAACCTTAAGTGCCTGAGTGATTGAGCTCTTGATAAAGATGCTTTGTTCCTGACAGACTTTAACACCAAGACAATGCTTGTTTTTGGAACACTGCACCTATCAAGTGTGGACTAACTCATGCTTAGAAGGAAAGCTGTGTGAGGTGAAACTCTAGAGATGGGAGTGTGTACTCACTTTGCCTTTGAAGGTGCAACAGGGTCCCTGAGTTGATAACCATCTGTACTGATGCAAGACCTTTCTTCAGAGGTTCTGTACTCTTCAGTGCAGAAACTGCACAGACCTGCTTGCTATTGCATAAAATCATCACCCATGCTTTGTAATGGCTTCACCATTGCATGGCATGTTGTCCAACATTTTGTCTACAGAGCTGGCTGACCCTTATTCCCTTCCTCCCTAGCTGTTCTGTGTGCAGAACATCGCAGACTGTGGATGTACAGTGCTCTCTTCTGTCTGTTTGTATCTTAGGCTTTGGATTGGACACTGAAAGATGTTATGGGATATTCAAATGGGGCTTGTCTCACACCCCTGTAGAGTAATTTTGTTTGGAAGTGCTCTCTGGAGTTTTCCTGCCCAAGCTTCTGCTCAGAGCACATCCACACAGACCAGGTTGTTCAGGCCCATAACCAGTTGAACTTTGAGAATTTCTCAGGCTGGAGATCCTACCATGACGGTGAAATCAACGGGAATGTAAAATATCAGTGGAGTTCCAGAGGTTTTATGCTGCTTGATTATTTTTTTCCTGTGTTTTTCCTTGGTGTGGGAACAGTGGAGGGGTGGAAGGAGGAAAATAGCAGGTAATAATGTTTTCTGGTGATTTACACTGATAATGTGTGAGGAGTCACATGTGCTGAGCTCATCTGCCTCTTCTAAATGACAGATATTTGCCACCAGTGCAGCTTGCTTGAGACAATCCAAATCAATGAGGAAAATGAGAGCATGCTATGTAAATTAATTGGGTTTGATTCATGTTAAGTGGCAGAAACAGGAGGCATTTGGGTAGGAGTAGGAAGGTTTTGAATCGCGCTTTAACAGACCCAAGTACTTCCCATCCTTGTCCATATGCTTCTTTTAGCTTCGTGCTGCCGTGTACCTTCACCAAAACAAGCAATTATTTACAAAATCACTGAATTCTCAAAGTTTAAACGTGCTTTCCTCATGCTGGGCCCCCCTCCCCACCCTGCAGACAGGTTTTGTGTGTCCAGAGTTGCTGGCTCTCAGGGCCGTGGTGCGTTTCAGAGCCTGCTTTGTTCAGGTGCTGCCTGTGAGGCAGTTGGAGTTAGTCTCTATTCCACATTCTCGTTCCCTATGCTGTGAGGCACTGGCTGGTCTTAAACATTGCAAAATGGTTTCTCTTGAATCTTGTGCACAGCAGGGAGAACTTCAAACCCTAGGTAGCCAGGGAGTTGCAGACTGTTATCAATGAGGGATTGGAAACTTTATACCCCACACTGTACTTTTTAGGATGGATGAGTCCTAAAAAGTCCTGAGCTGAAGTATTAGATGTGAACAGACCAAGAAAATCTCTACATTTCATGAGTCTTGCTTGCACACTTGTTTTTGCAGTGTTGCTCAGATCCTGTAAGAGCCAAGGATGTGGCAGTTGCTGTATCTTATGTTTCAATAACCTTCAATCTGGAAAAATAAAAAGTAAAATAAGCTTTTATTGTATAACTTTCTGAGTTCAGCTACTCAAATACTCTTGGTATCGTCTGGTGTTCGAGGGTTGGATCAGTGATGGTTGGGGTGCATCAGCTGGCTGCACCAGGAGATGGCATCCTTGTACCTCGGAGAAAGAAAGTGGCTGAACCAAGGAGTTCACATGCTTGAGTAAAGCATGCAAAGGGCTGTGGAGGTAGCAAGTGCCAGATGGATGTAGCTGCCGGTACACTGAATGAAACTTCACTGATTTTGCAGTTATACACTGCAATGGTGTGCAAGAGAAGCTGTATGGGCAAGTCAGCTTCCAGCATCTCTTACTTGGTGCTTGCTTTATACAAATGAAAACAAGACATTGAACTGGAAACCTTAAGTGTTGTTGGAACAAAAGTAGTGTCATCCAGCTACCATGGTACTTGGTGTTATCAGTGGGGGTTTAGGAGGAACTACAGAGCTGGCAGGGTTTGCTGTGGGAATGGCTTCTCAACCCTGTGGAGCTACAAATGTTTCTGGCAGGTTCCCCTGTCCTATGGGGGACTCTCTCCTTAAAACACCCATGGTTTCCTGTGCCTGATGCTTCTATGAGCAGAAGCTGTGCAAGTCCCTGAGCTGTCCTGTGTAGCTGCTGGAGCCTGTAGGCTTCCTCTGTGATGTGCTGTTTCTGAACCAGATGCAATAACTGCTCCGGGGAACCTGTCCTGGAAGAAATAAGTATCTTCTTTAGTTCAAGTTAAATGCCTCTCAAGATAGGATGTTACTTCCTCAAACTAATCCCTTGGTTTTGCTCTCCTGTGAATACTGGGCAATCTATACAGAATCCACCATGATCTGGGTCTGGGTTACTCCTTTTCATCCGCTGGTACTGGTTGTATAGTCACAAATGTCTCCCAAAAGCTCTCCAGCAAGTTACTGACAGTGATGAAATTGGGGAAGGGGCTCTGAAATAGCATAGCCAAAAGGCCAGAGAGCCTTTTACAGAAATGGAGAGGTGGTAGACCCATGGCATCTACGTGAGCTGTTCAAACTTTGCCTCAAGTGTTATGAGGTTGTGAGGAGATCACTGAAAATGCTGTTAGGGGTATATGTTGTGGTAGGGGCACCATGCTCACGGGGCCTGGAATTTGTAGCTAGCCAAATTAAGGCTTTAATAGAATCATCAAAATAGGACTGTAATTATTAGTAGTTCACTTATCATGATGCTACCACTAATCTGTAAAACAGTTGAAGGTATTGTACCATGGACTTACCAGGCATGGTGTCCATCCTCGCAATGTTCCTATGAGTCCCATGGTCACTGCTCTTGCCTCCTCTACCAGAAGGAGGTTTTGGAGGTTTTAAGCTGACTCCTGAGGTCTGGAAGGGATGACTTCAGTGTTGGTCACAGGGATCCCATCCTCCTGGGTCCTAGTTCTTTCTATAGATTTCTCTCAAGACTGTCTTCTTAAGGTGTTCCTTTTCAGTGGTTCTGAAGTGCATGGTTCTTTTGGTTGTACTTATTGTTTCTAAAAATAGTTTTACCTGTTTTGCAAGGTCACACTCAGATAGGGACCATTGTGATTTGTTTTTACAGACTGGGACATCAGTCCTCTGGTGCCTACATTCTTCCATGCCATATGTCATATGTGGTTCAGCCCCCACAAAATAACAGTCTGTTACTGTCAGGACCTAAAGCCAATCAAATGTAGATGGTAGTTATTACACTGATAAACAATGGCTGTAGGATTACACTGATAAACAATTGGCTGTGATCAGCTCAGGCCCAGAGAGTTCCTGAGCATCTAAACTTGCTGGTCAGTATGAAGCCTGCACACTTGTAATTGTACTTCCAGGGCTAAGCAATTTACCTTCTACCAAATTCAAGTTGTACATGGCAGAAGGCAGTAGTAGAAATGGTGGAGCTGGGAGACTCTTGGGCTTTGCAGCTCTTCTGACGCCAGGGCTTTTGTGATAAGGCTGTGCCTTATCTCCAGACCTGAGCACTGATCTCTCAAGAGGGGAGATTGCCTTGCAGCTCCTAGTAATGGGTGTCTGGTTGCAGGGGGAGGATGAAGATGCTTTAGAGACAGAAATAAAGATATGCTCTGGTCCGTCATCGCTTTACCCCTTGTCTGCCGGTTGTTGAAGTAAGACCTAACATTAAAGCAGAAAAGGCAGTTCCTGGTCTGTCCCCAGGTGGTGTTGTTTCTCTCTTGCTTATTTGTTTCTCCCCTCTTCTCTTGCCCAAGTACATCCGTTTGTCATGCGACACGGACTCTGAAACACTCTATGATCTCATGACACAGCACTGGCACCTGAAAACCCCCAACCTCGTCATCTCTGTCACTGGGGGCGCAAAGAACTTCGCCCTCAAGCCCCGAATGCGCAAGATATTCAGCAGGCTGATCTACATTGCCCAGTCCAAAGGTGAAGACCTGCAGATGGGCCTGTATTGTTTTATCTCACTGCCTGATGCTGCCGGAGGGGTGGTGGTTCAGAGGGTCAGCAGGGAAAGAGAGCGTTCAGTTGGGGCAAATGTGACCTAACGGTTTGGAAGTAATGGGGTTGGGAGCAAGTTGTCAGGACCTTCATGATAACAGAAGGTAAGCTGTGTATCATTATGGTTTGTGTTGGGTTGAAGAATAAATGCCTCTTCTGACGTCTAGAGAGGGAATGGGGTGGCTGTATCTTAAAGGTGGTACACGGGGAGGGTGGATATCCCACTGAGTTCTCCCAGGTTATTGTGTGTTGTCCCCAGGGGCCTGGATTTTCACAGGAGGCACGCACTATGGGCTGATGAAGTACATCGGGGAAGTGGTCAGAGACAACACCATCAGTCGGAGCTCAGAGGAGAACGTGGTGGCTATTGGCATAGCAGCCTGGGGCATGATTTCCAACCGAGACAGTCTGATTCGCACTGGTGATACTGATGTAAGACATGGGTATGGACTGGTGGGGGAAGAGGGGCTCAGCTGTCAGTTACACAGATTACACCTCTGACTGACCAATGGTCTTGGCAGTAGCAGTATCTGTGCTAGGCTGATCACAGAATCACAGAATCACAGAATCTTTAGGGGTTGGAAGGGACCTCAAGAGATCATCGGGTCCAACCCCCCTGCCAAAGCAGCTCCCTATCTCATATTACATAGATAGGCATCCAGACGAGACTTGAATATCTCCAGAGAAGGAGACTCCACCACCTCCCTGGGCAGCCTATTCCATGCTGTCAGCCATGTGATGTCCAGTGTGAGCAGTCAGTCAAGCTCTGCTGGTACCTTCTGGCTCAGCAGAATGGTTTTCAGTGCAACATTAATGTCAGAGCACATCGCTTAACCTCATCTACCACGTCCTAAACAATTCAACCTGGGACCAACATACACAGATGAAACATTAGATCCTCTTCCCAGGACAGGAGGAAACTAAAGTCTTCTCATGTTCGAGATGGCCACACAGGTCAGGCCTGCTGGAGGACTAATGTGACTTTTAGTGTGTGTGTGTCTAAGTTCAGCTCCTCTGATTTCAAATCTGGCAGAATATTAGGGGATGCTGATGTTCTAGCTGCTGTGAATTCCCACACAGGAGCCCATAGTGGGGATCCCCGTGAGCTAAGACATGTTGTACCTGCTGCTCCCATGGTGCATCTGGCTCATCGATGCTGTCAGATACTCTTGTCCCTTGTCCACTAAAAGTTAAAGAACATGGCTAAAAGCTATTCTACTTGATCAAGAAGAGCAGTTTTGTTCCCTGAGGGCTCTAAGGAGGTTTGAAGATTGAACTAAATGATTTCAAGAGGTCACATCCAACTGAAAAAATTCTGTGGTTCTGTGAGGTGTTGAAAGTAAGTTTTGCCACAGATTTAATGTTTCTGGTGCTGAAGGAAGCATCTGTTCCTTAACAGGATCTCTGAAAGGACTAAACTGTCACAAATAACATCTGCTGGTCTGTTGGCTGAGGTGAAGTTAGGAGAGGATGGTCTCAAATTGGGCTGCTCTTGGAAAAAAGTCCTTTCTCTGCAAATACTTACTCTGTGCTCTTGTATGGGGTTTCTCTCACTGTCTTCTGTTGCAGTTGGGGCTGCCACGAGCCTTGTCTTGAGTTGGGAAACCCGGGCTGCTATGTAACAAGGAATAGCTGATGGCTGTTCCACTGGCTTGTTCTTGAAGGCTGGTGCATGCTTTGCCCTTGGATCTCTGTTAAATGCTGTGCTTTTCCTTCTAGGGGTACTACTTAGCCCACTACATAATGGATGATCTCAAGAGAGACCCCCTCTATTGCCTGGATAATAATCACACCCATCTCTTATTGGTTGATAATGGCACCCATGGGCACCCAACGATAGAGGCCAAAGTACGAACTCAGTTAGAAAAGTACATTTCAGAGCGCGTCATCCCAGGTAGGTGTGAGTGTTGGGTGCAGAAACCCTTCTCCTTAGTCCTTGCATGCTTTGGGGCTTGATACATGGTGGCTTTCTGGGAACAAAAGCATAGCAGCTCTTGGATGCAGAGCAGGAAAGGATGTGTCAACTCCATTGCACCTTGAGTACTTCCAGCAATAACCTGGCTTCTTCAGAGCAATAGCCCCCCCCCTCATCTGTCTTTCTGTAAGTGTGAGTAATCTGTTGTGGGGCACAGCAGTACAGCATTCCCCCCCTCCTCCCCCTTCTGCTGGAGCTTGACTCTTCTATGTATTTTCCACCTGGCACCCAACTCCAGGTAGCTGAAATTAGGTTTTTTTTCCAAAATATTCATTTGTCATGGTGATTGATCCATCTGCAGCCTGCTCCTAGATAATTCTTCTTGCAGCCCCTTCTTTGCCAAATTGGGGGGGAAAAAAAAAAATCAAAGCCCTGCCAGGAAATTCTGTAGTAGTTAAAGTTTGTTTTGGTAGGGTTTTTCAATGTTGTTTTTACCATGTGCCTCAGCAGAAATGTACTTGCTCTAAGACATGACAAAGCAGCCCAGAATCTCTTAAACAGCAACTCTTCGTGTTCTGGGGTTTTTAACTTTCCTTAACAATTGAAAATGTGAAGTCAGAGGTTCTGGATGGTCAACTTGTGAGAAGAACCTTACATGTAGAACCAAAACAGTCAAAGCAGTAGGTGAACACAACAAAATCACATGTTTGGGGCACTTCTGAGCTAGTAAAAGTTATGCTTCCTGGGAGGGGAACGGGGCATCCCCTGGAAGAGGGGGGGCATCCCCTGGAAGAGGGGGGGCATCCCCTAGAGAGGGGCATCTATTGCCAGCTGTGCAGAACATTAGTCAAAACTGAGTTTTCATGAAAAGCAAGAAGAGTGGTTAGTAGATTTGGCACAATGAACTAGCACTGGAGCATGTGCAGGAACTGCTTGGATATTCTTCTGTTGTACTGGGGGTGGTGGGGCTGGGAAACGAGTTGATCAAACTGCATTAATGGGGCTGAATCTTTTCCCCTCTCCTCTGGCATGTCTCACAGAATCTAATTATGGTGGGAAGATTCCAATTGTGTGTTTTGCCCAAGGTGGAGGAAAAGAGACTCTCAAAGTAAGTTTATTTCTCCTACTCATTTTCAGGAGCAACAGGGGGCACGTTGGTGTTAAACAGAAGACAGATGACTCCAGTGGTGATGTGATGGGTAGCCAGTCTTGTTACTTACTGAAGGTTGCCCAGCACTTGCTAGAGAAAGACCTGCTTGCCAATTGCATTTAAGCTTATGAAGTTTGTTTCAGTTAAATTTTTCTGGGCAATGTTTCCACCTCAGCCTGGCATCCTATAGAAGACTTTTGGCTGAGACAATTCAGTTACCCCAATTTTTCCATCACAAATCCATCACAAAAACATTTGTTCCTTGTGAATGAGTGGCAACCAGGAGGGTTGTCATCAGCCATGTAGCTCTTGATCCTTTTTCCTATAAATTTGCCTCAACTTTGGTTTGGGAAGGCTTGGCTTGTCTGTGCTCAGTGGAGACTAGAGCTTTCTTGTAAGACACAGGGAAGATTAATTTGTGCTGAGATACTCAGGCTCAGAGCTTGCTTGAACTGACTTTTGACTGCTGCTCCTAAGAACTGTGGGCTGCAGCTAGTTCAAATCTAGGCAGCTCAGCAAGGCAGGAGGGCTCTGCTGACCCTCCTAAGCTTAGAAGGGGAGGGAGCAGGCATCATCTTCACATAGGTAACAGGTAGGAAGGGGATGAAAAGAACAGAGAAGGCAGAAGGATAGATGCTTAAGCAACACTTAAGGAAGGAGAAAAAAGCGATGGGTTCCTGTCTTGGTGTTAAAACCCAGGATTGTTACTTTCTCCTCCAGCTTGTGAGAGTCAAGATGGGTGGCCTGAGCAGGGTGGGTGGGACTGGGGGAGCAAAAGAACCAGGCAATTCCAAGTGAGGGGCTGTGCAGTCAGGCTGCTGAGTGAGGTGGCTCTCACTGGCAGCAAGAAGAGCTGATGTAGCCTGGGATAATGGAGCTGGGACAGGGGCTGAGTTGTACAGGAGGGTAGGGTACAATGGAGGGAGTATGTCAGCATTTGAGTTGGTAAAACTGAAGTGTGGTGGTATTTATCTCTTTTGAAGGGATGATCTTGGTACCACCTGTTTTGACCTTGGCTGTGCTGTTAATACTGATGCTAATTGAGGCTTTGCCTGTCAGGATGACAAACAATGTGAATTCAAAGCACTGTCTCAGTTACCACTTCATTACTAACATGAATCAATTAGTCTGAACCACTCTGTAAAATTACAGACCATTATCCCAGCCTCCCTGGATGTTTCCTGGGTGTCTCAGTTCCATTCACATGATTCATTTTTGCTTTGCCCACTGGTAGGTTGTAGATGAATACAGATGCTGAGCTCAGAATGTCAATCAGAGGACTTAAGTTGAAACAAAAGCATCCATTCAGGTTTTAGAGCAAAGCTTTGCTGAGTGACATGTGGAACATGCCCATCTCTCCTTTTAGTTCCAAATCACCAACATTTAAGAGAGGATTTGGCCATTGCTGAAGGAGATGTTTCTGTACACCATGAGGTGTGGCTGCTTGGGCAGCCTTGTGATTGCAGGTACATTGTGGAGTCCTCAAACCCATTGTTAAAGAATGATACTTAACACAGGCTTTAACCTCCTCTCTAATCAGAATCAATAAAAACCTTGTTAAGTCAACTGTGTAACTCCTGGCAAGGGGTTCCTCTGAAAAGTAACTGAATGACAGTTCAATTAAGGGTTCATGCCAGTCCACTGGTTATTTATTGGCATTACTAGTACACAGAGGCATTCATGTCTGCTGCCCTGCTCACTTGTAAGTGAAGCTATCATCTAGATGAGTAAATAGTCTCTGATAAGCCCAAGAGACACAGCAGGCTTTATGCTATTGACATCTGTCCTTGCCATGCCTTGATCTTAGTGGTTTTGGCCAGGCAAGACTCCCTCTTTCTCAGCTTCTATGACTTCTGCATGATGACAAGAAGCAGCTTTAGCAGAGAAGTAGTCAAACTGTTTCAAACTCTTGCTTTAGACCGTGTGTGATGTGAGGTATGCTCTTTAGCTGGACCCTTCTTAAAGTAAACCACTTGGATCTAGTTGGTAAGAAAAAAAATCTTGGCTTTTGTCACAGATCCTTTATCCAATTGACAGGAGAAATGTGCTCAGAGTTCTGATGACTCCAGGTTGACTTTTTTTTATTTTATTCTCACAAAGCTGTCTCTTCAGACAGCTGATGGACGTTGTGTCTCTCCAGTAGTGGTTGATAACTTGTATTGACCCCTCTGGTGCAATTTCCTGGCAGCCAGCTCCTCTGCTGGTGACTGTGTCCTCAATGGTAGTGATGCCTGTGAAATAAATGCTGTGGTCCTTGCAGTGGGAGGGCTAATGGCTCTTCCATCATCATTTCAGCACCTCTTTTTTTTTTTTTTTCTTTTCTTTTTCCTTGCTGATAAGCTGGAACAGCATTGTGGTGTGAGATATCCCATAAGTAGCTACTTGGAGACATTCAGTAACATCAGAGTTCAATGTTCTCATGATGCTATGGAAGCAATCTCCATGTAAAAGACTGCTGCTTGCATCTCTAGCAAATAAAGCCAGAGCATTTCTGCTCAGCTGTGGTGTCACTTGAGCATCACTGTGCCATAAAGCAGCAGTGACAGTACATAGTACCATTTCCACTTGGCAATTTTCCCAGTCTGCTACTCAACTCTCAAATCTGGCAGATGAGGGTTTCTGCCTCTCGGTTTCTGTGGAGCTCTTCACAGCCCCTTGTGTTTACAGAGAGAGTGGTGAGGGGCTGGAACAGGCTGCCCAGAGAGGGGGTGGCTGCCCCATCCCTAGGGGTGTTCAAGGCCAGGTTGGATGGGGCCCTGGGCAACATTGTGTAGCTCCAGGCCTGGAGGCTGGTGGCCCTGCCTGTGGCAGGGGGGTGGAACTCTGTGATCCTTGGGGTCCCTTCCAACCCAGACCAGTCTGTGATTAGATGAGTGCTGTTTAGCTGTCATTAGTAAGGTATCAGCAGGTAGTAATAAAGCCATTGTTCTGGACCATGGGTTTCTGTATTAGTTAAGTCAAACCTACTATCTCTAGGCTTCTTGCTGGAATAATAGGCTCTAATAACATGTCCATCCTTCAAGTGATCACCTCTCCTTCTTTGGCTTTCTAGTCTATCAACGTGGCCATCAAGAGTAAGATTCCCTGTGTGGTGGTGGAAGGCTCTGGCCGCATTGCTGATGTAATCGCCAGCTTGGTGGAGACAGAAGGCAGTGTTGCTTCTTCATGTGTCAAGGAGAGCTTGCTCAGGTATCTGCCTCGCACCATTTCCAGGCTTTCTGAAGAGGAGACTGAAAGCTGGATCAAATGGGTGAGTCTGGGCTACGGCTGGGAGCTGGTGAGGTTGAAATTGGGAGGAGGATAGAGGAAATGGGAGGTCAGGAGCAACCAGTGATTTCTAAATCGGGGATGTTGCTGGTGGTTCCTAGAGAACACGCAGGGCTCCTTGCCTTGCCGTGCCATATCCCTGAGGTGTGTGTTTAACAGGACTTTAAAAAGAAAAATTCCAGGTTCTTTTATGCTGTAGGGGTTGGAACAAAAGGGGTGGGAAATCCTGTTATTTTGGAAAGGCGGCAGCACGTGCCCAAGTTGAAGTCCAGGCACAGGAGAGCTGAAGCCAGATGTTTTGTTTGCTCTGCTGCCTGGATGCTTGCAGTCCCTGCTGGGTGTGTGTCTGGCTGATGTGCTGGTGGGTGGTGTGGTTCCATTGCATGTTTTGGGGAGGTGGAGAAATTGCATGTTTGTTGAATAGGGCCTCATGCTGCTAAATCCTGCCAGGGTGCTCAGGACAAAGGGTTATCCCTGCCACCCCGTAGACTTCAGCAAGTCTACTGCAGGATTCTCTTGTTTGTTCCAGAAGGTTTTTGTCTGTCCTTCTGCATCCCTTAAGATGTCGGGCAGGACAGATTTCCAATATGGACTGGGAGCAGGGCCTTTAGGACTAGCAGCTTCACCATTATTTCATCACAGCAGCCTCCCTACACCATCTCCATTGGGATGCTGTTGGTAAATAAAGCAGTGGTAGGGGGTGTCCGTTGGGGGGTGTGTGAAGGTAAACAAACAACATTACATACACCAGGAAATTCTTTTGCTTTTCTTTGCCACTTAGAATACAGGTGGAGTCTCCAGGATGTAGCCACCATTGCAATCCTATATGTAACTGTTTATTGCAGGAGGGTTTTTCAGAGAGGAAGGGAACTGGAGAACTTAGGGGTGCATCAGTTATCTTGGGTTGCTTGGGCCAGTCTCAGGAAGCTTGTAACTCTGGTTACTTGACCTTCAGCTGGACCTGGGATTAGACACACTTCTGCTCTCCTTCATGGGAACAGAAGAAAATGGAGCTCCAGAAAAATCTTCTGTTAATTTTCAGAATTCTCAGTGCCAACAACACTTCAGCTTTCTGAACAATCCATTAACTTGAGCTAATTGACTTTCTCAATTAACTGCCCAATGCTTTATCCTGGGGTCTGACTCTCTTTTCCTTTCTTAGTTAATTATCTCATACCCGTGCTCACAGTGGGGGCTGATCACATGTTCAAACCTCAGCTGAAGTTGGTAATGGGGGATGGCAAACGTTCAGATCGCTTCCTGTACACTTAAGGCCCCTTCTCTCACTTCCCCACACCACTACCCCTTATCTCTTTTTTATTGATTTATGAATGTGCTGTTATAAGTTGTTTGCAGGCCCCAGAGAGGACTTCAGATGCTCAACTCCTGCTGATGTCTATTTTTGCTAATGTAAACCAAACAAAAAGCTTCTGGTATTGAAGTTGAAGGAGCTATTGTTTCTGGTAAGGCCAGAGTCAAAACTCTTGGTCAAAGCTTGCAGGGTGTCCCAGGGACTCACTCTGCCAAGTTGTACCGGGCAGCCAGCTCCACTTGACCCCATCTTGAGCTGTGGTATCTCCAGAGCTATCTTATAACCTCAAAAGTTCTCTGCTCCTGTATTAGGAAGCTTGGAGGAGAAAGGAACTGGACTAGGGCAGAGACAGTCCTGCAGAAATCGAGTCTGAGCTCATAGTTTGAGCCTGGGATGTGGCATCCAAACCTGAGGAGGAACAACTGCCCTCTGAGCAGACCATGAGACTGCTCTGGAGTGGGGAGATGCTGAAGGCAGCCTTACCTGCTTGGGTAACAAGGCTATGATCTTCCCAGCTTCTGCTGAGGTGCCTTAGAGCATAGACTCTAAGGCACCTCAGCAGAATGTGTAAGGTTGGAAGAGGCCTTTAGAGGCCATCTAGTCCAACCACCCCTGCAGTGAGCAGGGGCATCTTCACTAGATCAGGTTGCTCAGAGCCCCATCAAGCCTGACCTTGAATGTCTCCAGGGATGGGGCCTCCCCCACCTCTCTGGGCACCAGTGATCCACCACCCTCATATTGAAGAACTTTTTCCTAATACCCAACCTAAATCTCCCTTTTTTGACATTAAAACCATCACCCCTCATCCTGTCACTCCATGCCCTCAGGAACAGTTCTTCCCCAGCTTCCTTATAGGCCCATTTCAGGGACTGGAAGGCCGCTATAAGGTCCCCCCAGGGTCTTCTCTTCTCCAGGCCAAACAAGCCCAACTCTCAGCCTGTCTTCATAGGAGAAATGCTCCAGCCCTTGAATCATTTTTGTGGGCTCCTCTAGACATGCTCCATGACCTTCTTGTGTTGAGGCCTCCAACGTATGTTATTCTGCAGCCAGTAATGCCTGAGGCTTTGCCTTTATGTCCAAAAATGAAAGTAACTTTAGACCTCTCATTTATGACAGAGCATGAGGAAGCAAGAAGTGCTCTCTAATGAACTGCTAGGCACTGCTTGGAACAGGCACTGGCACAGGCTGGTTTTTCTCTGAGTAGTTTCTAGCTACTGAGATGATACTGGTTTGGTTACGATGTTCTGTGTAGAGGGAATCATTGTTACTTATTGTATGTTCAGAGAATAATGAATCTTGTACTTTGGTGACTTTAAAATAAATCTAATTATCTACTTCTATCTGGACTTGATTAAATTTCAACTCTACGTGGAAGTAGGGCTGATGAGAAGCAGCTTTGCTGCAGTGTGAGGGGAAATTTACTTTAAAGATGCTCCAGGAGATCAACTACTAAACAGAAACTTTTTCTTTTTTGTAGATCAAAGAAGTCCTTGAGAACCCTCATTTACTGACAGTTATCAAAATAGAAGAGGCTGGAGATGAAATTGTGAGCAATGCCATTTGTTTTGCGCTGTACAAAGGCAAGTAATTGTTTTTCTGCTTTGTTTTGGTGAGGGCTTTTTATAGCTAGAAAGAGATGGGTATTTATTTTCTAGAACAGCATTTCCCAGAGCAGTGTCACCTCTCTAGGTTTAAGCTCTGGCTGCAACCTAAGTCAGGGTGCAGGGCTGCTTCCAAGCTCTCAAATCCCAGTGACTTGCTACTGTGAGTAATTGAGACTTGGGCTCCACTACTCCAGTGGAGCTGGAACTCGGTGAAAGATGCTGGGCTGACCTCATTTTCCTGTCTGTGCATGAAGAAAGCCTGTGAACCTTCGAGCCTGTCATGATGCTTCTTCTGCAGGCCCCTGGTGGGAGTCCTGCAGGATTCCTTTTATCTAGAGGGTGCAGGAGACTGAGGGGCCTGAAGGAAGTAGTGTGCAGATTTTGGTTGAGGTGAGCCTAGCAGCTCATTTGTGGCCTGTGCTGGACCGTTAATATGTGTCTCAGCCTCCAGCATCTTTGAAAAATCACTTAGGAAGATGTGACTGAGTCTGGGGACAGACACTTGGTAGGGGTTTTGTCAGGTAGAGTGTGAAAAGCAGAGATGAATAAGCATGCCAAGAAGCTCTTCTGTCTCTGGTCCTTTACCTAGAGGATTGTTCCTCCTCTACAGCTTTTAGCACCAATGAACATGACAGAGATAACTGGAATGGGCAGCTGAAGCTGCTACTGGAGTGGAACCAGTTGGAGCTGGCCAGTGATGAGATCTTCACCAATGACCGAAACTGGGAGGTAGGAACCACTTCTGTCTGAGTACAGTGAGGTGGGACAGGGGAGCAGTAGGAGGAGAGACACTGGAACAGTAGTCACTGTCTCAGCATTCCAACCTCTGTGATAAGCAAGAGTGTCTGTTCCTCCTTGCAGCGACATCACTGATTGAAGGTTTATCTCCCAATGCCAGAAGTACTGAAGGCCACCCAATAGAAGCAATTGCATATAGAAAACACAGATTCTGATGAAAATGTGGCAGTTAAATGCATGTATCATGCCCTTAGGTAATCTTTACATGTTTCCCATACTCCCTAATGTTTTTCCATTTCTTCCCAGTCTGCTGACCTCCAGGATGTCATGTTCACAGCCCTAGTGAAAGACAGGCCCAAATTTGTCCGTCTCTTCTTGGAAAATGGCTTGAATCTGAGGAAATTCCTTACCACAGAGGTCCTTAGAGAGCTGTACACAAACAACTTCAGCAGCCTGGTATTCAAGAACCTGCAGATAGCAAAGAACTCCTACAATGACGCACTCCTCACGTTTGTGTGGAAGATGGTTGAAGACTTCCGAAGAGGTCTTAAAAGAGATGACAAAAATAGCAAGGATGAAACAGAGATACATCTTTCTGTAAGTGCTGAACAGTTTGAAACCACTGTGCATGTCTCCTGAAAGGAAAAAAACCCCAAAAATCCATGTTTTGCTTCTGGTCTCAGCCTTGGGTTACGATTAGCATATGTTAATTTGTAAAATGGGGCAGTAAGGGGCATTTAACTACCCCAAAATTGGGTTGAGTTAGAGTGTTTTCTATTAGTGCAATCAGTGCTCTGGTTATGCTTGTTACTTATACCAATGTAAATTCAGTCTGGCACAGAGGTGCCTGATGGGCATGGAGAATTTGAACTCTTAGGTTCTGGTACAGATTCTTGTATTCTAAACCTTGCTTGCTGCAAGGGCATCAGACACCTCATGGCCTTGATTTCATTGTCAGGTTGAACCCAGACTTCTCCATTATCACCTCACGGTAGGTCCAAATGTTAGATCCTGATCCAGGCTTCAAAACTGGAACTTCAGAGATGCAATGCAACACCTGTGGCATTTGGGCTAAGTTTGGGTTGAAAATGCTGGTTAACTTTGAGGATTTCCACTGAAGGTTTTGGTTCTGAAAAGTTGTGTTGCCCAGGAGTTGTTTTGTGATGGCTTTGCCATCCTCAGGTGCTAGCTTCTCTAAGGCAAAGAAGGTGATGGTATTGAAATTCCTCCCTGATGAAGTTCTGAAGTTCAGGGTCTTGCTTTAAACACAAAAGGTGTCCTGATATAAAGCTAATAATCCTTTCAGAGAGTGTTGATCTGTGCTACCAAGGATGGGAATGAGGCCATCTGAACTGCGTGGGTTAAAGCAGAAAGTGACTTTGACCCAAATGTCCTTTATTTCCCACTTTAGGAAGAACAGGGAGGCTGATTCCTCCACACCAGATAGAGAATAGAAGGCTTTAGTATATATATAATTTAGTGCATGACAAGTGCCAGACAGCTGGGGGAGAGGATCGTTGGACTGGCTGTGAAAGGAATAAAACATGAAAATAGCAGTGTGGTAGCCTAGGATTTGTTCCAGTTGGAAACAGTTTCATGAGCGTAGGTCTGAGGACTTGCTGCTCTGTCTTTCAGGATGAGTGTCCTATCACGAGGCATCCTCTGCAAGCTCTCTTTATTTGGTCAGTTCTTCAGAACAAGAAAGAGCTGTCTAAAGTCATTTGGGAGCAAGTAAGTTGAATTCTCCTTTATTCCCCTTTGGGAACAGCACAGCAGCGTTCCTTGTCTCTGGCTTGTAGAATTTTGAAGGCCCCGGATCCATCTTCAAACACAAAACCACAAGAGATAATTGCTAGCTGGCTCTAAGTTGGTTTAATATTGTGCATTTTGTATTTGGGTGTGGATTTTATCATTTCCTCATGTCATGTGTGAGTCAGCCATTCAGCTAGCATTTACCTATAGTTGTATGTCCTCTGTGCTCAAGCTTGGATGCTGAGTTCCCACCATCCCACAACACGGATGTGTTCTCATCCCAGGTATTTAAATCCAGTTCTAATTTGATTAGACAGTACATTTAGTGGTCACTGTATGGAATATGTAATTCACAAACTGTAAATGTGAAGTTGACACAAGCAAGGCTCTGGGATGCTGCTCCTCATGTTGGTCTTTGCATGTGAAGCAGAGTGCCTCTTCCCCATACATGTGGGGGTACGTTTTCTGCATCTCCACAGCACGTCTAGATGTTTTGAATGGAACAAAGTCTGGACACTGTAGGGTACACCAACTGGTCCAGACTGGTGGACAAGTGGAATTGGCAGTGTAGCTCATGACTACAAGGGGATAATTTTTAGAGAACCTATCACATTCACTTCACAGAGGGGTTTGCATTATTTAACTCTCTCTCCATAGACCAGAGGTTGCACTTTGGCAGCCCTTGGGGCCAGTAAGCTCCTGAAAAGCATGGCAAAGGTGAAGAATGATATAAACGCTGCTGGTGAGTCTGAGGAACTCGCTAATGAGTATGAGACAAGAGCAGTAGGTAAGTGCCTTCTTTAAGTCCTTTACAAATTTAATAGAAGGGCTCAGGAAATGGTTTCCTTTTTTGGCACATTACTTGTTTTAATCATCTTCAGGCTTGATGTGTAGTAATGATTGGAGAGTGAAGTTTGGGTTACTTTGGGTGTGTGGTAAACCTAACTGATAACCCTGCTGGTTTTATTCAGCAGAATGCAAGGCAAGAGAATTCATTCAATTTGCCTGAAACATTGCCCAGAAATTCAGCCTGATTTATAAAGAAGAGAAATGGCATCTCAAAAGGAAGTTGAATTAAAGCTTTATTTAGAAAACGAGATATCCAACATTTAATACTTCCCTTTAATGTCAAAATGTGTTTTTACTGCTTGGAAATGTCTTCCACACCATCTGTTCCCAGTAGAAACTATGTGTCCTGTCTGAACAGTTTGCCTCCTAAAGTGGGGGCAGGGAGAGTGTTGGGGGTGGAAGAGGGTGTGCTAGAGAACTCCTTTTGTTGGGCAGAAAAGCTGCCAAACTCTGATGGCCAGGCTGGAGAAGAGTGCCCAGAAATATCAAGGAGAATAGAGATTACGAGAAGCTTTCTGCATGAGTGCTGGTAATATTCATGTGAGATGGGCCACCCCTCACGTTTTCAGGAGTAATTTTGGCAAGTGACACTCAACTGCAGCTGAAAAGTGGATTGAATGCTCAAATTCTAAACTGCCAGATCATACACTTCCCTGATTGTAAGATGACAAGTGTTGCTGTCACTTACTGAGAGTGCAGATTTAGCTCAGGTTTTTTTTCTTTTTTTTTGGTATGACCTTTGGTCTCTCCATTTGCCAGGATTGTCTGTGATTGAGCATGGGCTGGAGAGACCAATAATTTCTGATTTAAGGAGGGTAATCATAGAATCCTAGAATGGTCTGGGTTGGAAGGGACCCCAAGGATCATAGAGTTCTACCCCCCCTGCCACAGGCAGGGCCACCAACCTCCAGGCCTGGAGCTACACAAGGTTGCCCAGGGCCCCATCCAACCTGGCCTTGTACACCCCCAGGGATGGGGCATCCACCACCTCTCTGGGCAGCCCATTCCAGCCCCTCGCCACTCTCTCTGGGAAGAACTTCCTCCTAATATCTAATTTAAACCTTCCTTCCTTCAGCTTTAATCCATTCCCCCCTTGTCCTGCTCTCCTGTTGAATCCCTCTGTTGATTCCCCTCCTGTTTCTCTGCTCCCTTCAGGGACTGGCAGGCTGCAATGAGGTTCCCCTGCAGCCTTCTCTTCTCCAGGCTGAACAAGCCCAGCTCCCTCAGCCTCTCTTTGTAGGGGAGGTGCTCCAGACCTCTAATCAACTTTGTGGCCTCCTCTGAAGCCTCTCCATGTAATGAGTGACAAGAGAGCAGGGGATGTTCTTTTTCCTTTTGTTTTTCTGGTGTTTTTAGTAGTTCCATTTTGTAAGCAATCATGGTTGTGTTTCTTCAGTGTCTACTTCTCCTGTAAATTATTTGGGGAAAGAGGGATGTGGAAGCACAGTTGGCAGATAGCAGAGCAGGGAATAATTTGTAGCACCCACAACTTAAATTGAAGCTTCCTGGTGGTGCAGGCTGTGAAACAGGACGACATTTCCTCCTCAACTTGGAAGGAAATCTGTCATGCTCTTTCCTCTGGGGCTTTATTGCAGGCATGGCCTTGTTCTCTTGCCTGGTGCAGAGAGCAGTGGGTTTGTATAATTGTGTTACTGCCTGGCAACTTGCTGTTGTCTCTGGAAGTTGGGTTAGGTGACGTTAAGGTGTAATAGCCCTGCAAGGAACCACAGAAACCTTGCTGGAAAGGGCTTCTGGAGGCCTTGAGTTAGGCCTTCTCACCGAGTCTCGCCAGGACTAAATCACCTCAATCACAGCTTCATTTATCCAACTGTTGAAAAACTATGCAGATAGCTGTTGTTTTGTTGCTCCTAAAAGCAGACCAAGTTTCTTCCCTTCCGGGGCTTCATGGAGACTAGAATGACCCGTTGAACTCAAGCCTGATTTTATTTGTGCACATGTGGGTAGAGCTGTTTCACTGTGCACTAAGGAGTGGCCCAAGGCCACACTGAAAATGCTTCTTAATAACAGTATCTCCTCTTGCACAAAGCAAAAACCACTTAAATAGGCATTCTTAAAGGTAACTGCATCCCTCAGGCCTGATTACTTAGCAAGACAGTGCAAAGTGAATCAGGTCCCATCAACATCTGTCTGTCAAGATCTATCTGCATGTTGCAGCATACATGGTAATGCCAGCCAAAAGTATTTCTGTGTGCATCCCTGTGGTTTTGGTACCAGTGCTGTTAGCAAAATGCCTGGGAAATTGCACTGTTGGAGAGAAGTGAAGGCTGTTGAAGCTCCTGGTGAAGGCTGCTGTGTTCTGTAAAAGTCTGGATCACTCTTCAGAGCAGTTGAGCTCTCTCACAGATACTCCAACAGAACTGTCTTTGTGAAGGAAACATCCATAACTGGAAAGTGAAATAGTTTTTCACTCTACACACATTATTAGCAGCAAAATCCTGTGGGCTATGTAAGATGGCCC
Source organism: Rallus limicola (assembly GCA_022605955.1). Lineage (NCBI taxonomy): Eukaryota > Metazoa > Chordata > Aves > Gruiformes > Rallidae > Rallus > Rallus limicola. Next base: position 37,605,360 of record JAKCOZ010000008.1, read on the forward strand.
TGAGTCTTCTAAACAAGCTATGCTTGCAATGCTTTCCAATGAAAAAGCATCAGATTCTGCCCTTGTTATTCAACCCTACTGATAATACCAGACTGCTGAGACTAACTTTAAGTCATTAGATCAGAGCTGAAGGAATGAAAAGATGCAACAAGTAAACTGAGTCATTTGAGTAGAAGCTAGTGGTGTTGGGGTTATTTTTATTCCAATGTTCAGTGCAGATCTCAGTTTAATGCTGTGTCTGTAAGAGCAGGTTTAGGATTGCAGTTTTCCATCCAGACAGGAATTCTGTATGAAAGCTTAATACATGCACGTGGGGTTATAAAGCAATGCACTCATCGTTTTACCACACTGAAAATGTGGAAAGAGTTCTTGTATCTGCATGTTTTAATATTACAAATATTAGACTCTGGAAGTCACTGTGGACCATCGCTCGTCAGCTAGTGGGAAGTTGAGGTCTGAAGCTGGAGCTCATGGTTGGGGCTGCCTCTTTCCTCCAGAGCTGTTCACCGAGTGCTACAGCAATGATGAAGATCTAGCTGAGCAGCTGCTGACTTACTCCTGCGAAGCCTGGGGAGGGAGCAATTGTCTGGAGCTGGCAGTGGAAGCTAAAGACCAGCAGTTCATTGCACAGCCAGGGGTGCAGGTAAGGTCAGTGGAAAGAAGTGCACAGATTGTGCTTTTCTGTGATCTTGGTAGCTTAAAGTGAGTGTTCTTGCTGTGGAAATGCTACATTGGCAGGCCAACACACAAGACACTGTCCTTCTGGAAGCGAGAACCGCTGGGATTTAAGGTTTCCCAGCCCTATGAACGCTGAGCCGTTTACAAGCTGCTTAGGCAGGAGAGCAAGACTTGATATAGAGCTGTAAATCGTAATGAGTTGGATTCAAGTGACTTGTCCTTTGGCACAACTCCCATACCCTCAACACTGTGGATGTACTGCCTAGCCTAAAGTGTCTTGTAAATCAGGTCAAGTTCTGCTCAGTCTCCCTTTGAACTCCTCAGCATGTGGACTGGAGACGAAGGACCCAGCATGCTGTTACTGATGCTGAAAGCTTTCTGTACTGTTGAAACAGGAATCCCAGTTATTTTGATTGCAATATCAATGAATTTATTTTTCTTATTAAATCAAATGCCCTCTAATAGCATTCCTGGGTTATTTTGTTGCTGTTAAAACTAATGAAGATAATTTTCTTCTTCTCTGCAGAATTTCCTTTCCAAGCAGTGGTATGGAGAGATTTCAAGAGATACTAAGAACTGGAAGATTATATTGTGTCTGTTCTTCTTCCCATTAATAGGCTGCGGTTTCATCTCGTTCAGGTAATCAACTGGCTTCTTATTAGCAGAAACAAAGCAAGTCAGTTAATCAGAGGATTATAGGGTAGTTCAGACCAGAAGGGACTTTTGGAGATCAGCCAGTCCAACCCTAAAGCAGAGTCAGCTAGAGCACATTGCCCCAGACTCTGTTCGGTTGGGCTTTGACTTTCACCAAAGATGGAGATACCACAGACACTCTAGGGCACATATTCCCATTCAGCCACTCTCAAATCTTTCTATTTTTCACTCTGATGAAGAGCACAAATGTTTCCCAGCATAAAAGCTATGTTTTGAGACCTTTTGTCTCTTTTAATTCCTCAGGAAAAAGCCTGTGGAGAAGAGTAAGAAACTCTTCTTGTATTATGTGTCTTTCTTCACCTCCCCCTTTGTGGTCTTCTCATGGAATGTCATCTTCTACATCGCTTTCCTGTTGCTCTTCGCCTACGTGTTGCTTATGGATTTCCAGAAGGAACCGACCGCCCTGGAGATCATCCTTTACGTGCTGGTCTTCATTCTGCTTTGTGATGAAGTGAGACAAGTAGGCAGCGCTTGCAAACCAAAAAAAAATGTTTAGTGCTAGATTAAAAGCTTTGTGTTTGTTTTTCTCTGCCCCCTAGTACTGTAAAGCAATGTGGGCTGCTTCTAATTTACAGGGGAACCACTTCTTGGAGATATGTCCAGGCAACTCAAGGGACAATGGATGTGTTTTAATTTAATTTCCCCTCCAATCTTTAATTCCTGTTTATACCCCAACAGCTGCAGCTTCCATGCTCCAAGAGGAATGTGTATTGACTATGAGGTGGTGTGGATGAGCTGACATCAGTTGAGATATTTCTCAGGAATGCTTGTCTTGGCTTGCCAAAGCAGTGGAGACTAGGAGGCTAGGTTTCAGACATTAATCTGGATGCATCCCTGCAGGCCAAGGGATTCTTGTGTCTTCTCCACATCCCATCCCTTTTTCTTTCTTTTTTTCTTCTTTTTTGTTTGTTTTTTTTTTTTTTTTTTGTCCAGTGATCAGCATATTGTTCTGCATTTCCATTTATCTTAATCATAAGTACAGCTTTTACTAGTTTCTTGTATTCCCAAGGACCAGCTTTGGGCTGCCTGTGTTGCTTGTGTTGGTGTGGTGTGGCACTGCCTTTAGAGCCAGCTGCATAGCTGATACTCTTCTTGCTTCATATATAAGGGGACGTATGAAATAGGTTGGTTTTCAGGGAACTTGATCTCTACCAATCAGTGCTCAGAAACGTGGGAAGATGCTGGGGAAATCAGGAGCAAAATGAGTGTGTGGTTTCAGTGCAGCGCTGCTTTCTGGTTATCCTGCAAGGTATTAGCACCCATGTGAGTGTTGGTGGGTGACCCACTGGATCAGACCACCCTGTAGTGCTGTTCCTTATGTGACAGATGACAAATGGTGTTGCTGAGCTTTGATGATGCTGTGCTTGACTTACTGTGCGGTCTTTCTACTTTTTAATGGTTGAGGTGGTACCCTGTTTAAGCCACTTTATTTGCAAAGGAAAAGGGGGGGGAGGGGGGGGGAAAGACTCTGTTGCAATGAAAGCACTAATGGAGTGTTTGTTTCTGCTGATTTAGGTTCTGGTGTCTCTGGACCTGACCTTGTCCTTCCCATCTGTACTAACAAAAGCTCTGGGGAAAGCTGTAGGGATAGAAACCTTTTTTTCCCTACCATTGTCACTATTGCTCACTACCCTGGGCGGGCAGAACAGCTTCAGATCCCAATAATCCCATTACCAGCTGGTGACCAGGCTGTACCAATCTAACTGTGGGAGTGGAGGCAGCTAAACCAGAGAGTTTATTGAAGATTTAAAGTTATCTGAAGCCAGTGGCCTGGCTTCAGACACACTTTGTTAGAACAGAATACAGGCTGGTGTCCCAATCCTTTAAGCTTCTCAAGAAACTTTCTCCCTGGTTTCCTCCAAGATAAATAATGTGCACAGTGGTCTAACTGCAGTCAGAAATAGTAGCCTGGTGAAGGTCTGTCCTGTTGAAGCTTCTTGTCCTAACAAGTCACCGCTGATTTGGATCCAGAAGTTGGCTCTTGCAGAGCCTTTGGATCAAGGGTGCAGAACCAGTCAGGGAGTGGGCAGAGCTTCTCACTAGACTTGCAGTTCAGAAATAGAGCACCAGGTAATTGAAAGAATCAATTCAGTCAGGGAGTGGGCAGAGCTTCTCACTAGACTTGCAGTTCAGAAATAGAGCACCAGGTAATTGAAAGAATCAATTCAATCTGCGTTTTGGACCAACAGCATGTGCATGTCACCAGGGAGAGATGACTGACCGAGCTCTGAAGAAACAAGCCAGAATACTTTGCCCCTCACGCCTCTCCACAGTGCTTTTCCCACTCTTAGCAGGTCACACCAAGCCTCCTTTGACCCACTGGGCAGCAGTTCTGCTGGCACATACCCTGACCTGTTTGAGGTTCCCTGGCAGCGTGGGTACGTGCATGGGAGCACTAAGTGCATCCGCCTGGGCTCTCATCAGGACTGCACCTTCCTTTCCCCATGCACAAGCACCTGTGTTATGTGCTTGGAGCGCAGCAACCCGCCCTGCAGCGCAATGTTTGTGTCACCGATGCACTTAACTGGTCCCAGTGCAAGCACAGCAGCTTGGGGGACATCTGGACTGCAGAAGGAAATGTGTTAAGGAGCTCTCAACACAGAAAATTTTGACCCCTCGTCCTATGAGAAGTTGTTAACTGTAAAAACCACGTTGCCAGTGATTTCTGGCAGTGCTGGATCTGTGAAACCCTTTCTTTTTGGGGTGATTAAAAGCAGTCTGCACTCTGACATACCTGTCGTGTGACAACAGATTAAGAGGGCAAGGAAACAATCCTTATCATTAGAGTGGGTGGAATATTTACCTGTGAGGACATTTAGGGGGAGGGATGGGGGCAATGAACAAGCCCCCTGCATCACTAGTCAGGGCTCTGTGGTGGTTATTTCTGCTCTTTTTCCTTTCCAGTGGTACATGAATGGCAGTAAGTATTTCTCAGATCTCTGGAATGTTATGGATACACTAGCAATCTTCTACTTCATAGCGGGGATTGTGTTCAGGTGAGTAGCATCTTCTCTTGCAGGTGTGTTCTGGCTTTCCTTCCTTTCAGAGTTTTGACCAAAACCTGTAACTAGGTTTTGAGAAATGTGGTTGTGAAAATCCCTGTTGTTTGTGAAGGCCTTCAGTGGTGCTGAGTATTGACTCTAAAAGCAAACAAAGAAATAAAGTGCCTAGGGAACAACACCTCCATATGCAGTATTATATTTTTGTTTACTGGGAGTTGAGTCTATTCCTGGGATCTAAGGTGGCTTTCTAAAGCTCAGATCTTTCTGGGCCAGCAGGACAGCCCTTTTTAATGCTTACCTTTGGATGAGCGCTTTTAGAAGGCTGAAGTAGGCTTAGGTTTTGTGACAGTCCCTTTGGTCCTGGCTGTAGAGAGTGTATGAGCCCAAGTTGCTGGGTAAGGTGCCTAATATCTTGGAGCCAGGAGCTGTTTGGGATTTTCCCTGACTCCTGTTATTGCCTATTTATTACGGTCATCTGGGCTCTCTGGGCTGTAGCATGTTGTATTTAAGGATGCTACAATTACACCTGCAGTGTCTACTGGACTGTCATTAGCTCCTGTGACCTGTTCTACGTGAACAGGCAAGTTAACAGCCAAAGAAATGATGGAAAAACACCATGCAGCCTGAGCGTTCAGTTGACTGTAACTTTGCTCTTGTTGACATGGTGCAGTGGAGTGGTTGTTGCGCTTTGATGGTTTGGGGGGCTGTGGGAGTAGTTAAACGTGTGAGATTTCTTTGCTGTCAGTGGTTGTAGAGGGGAAGAGGAGGCGCAGTGATGATGTTGACACCTTTCCTACCTTCGCTATAAGGCATGCAGTACTGCCACGTGTCATCTGGTGGGAGAGGGTGTGGGGCCCTAAGTAGCTCTGCTCTCCTTTCCATTCCCCATTTCAGTGTGTTTTTACACAATTTCTACATGCTTTACCCAACGCTTCTCTTAATTTTTCTTTTCCTGTCTCCATCAGGCTTCACTCATCTGATGAAAGCTCTTGGTATTCTGGGAGAGTCATCTTCTGTTTGGACTACATAGTTTTTACTCTGAGGCTGATCCATATTTTCACAGTTAGCAGGAATCTAGGACCTAAAATTATTATGCTGCAGAGGATGGTAAGATTCTGGCAGCTATTCAGAAGAGTCTAAATAAATGATGTGATGCCTTGCTTTTTTTTCAAGAGTGAAAATCACCACCGTTCTGATGATGGTAGCAAGTTCTCTCCTTCTCTTAAATCTGCTAAACAGCATTAATTAAGATTTAAATAGGACCTAATTAAGAGCAGGGCCTCTTTCCCTCTGCACAGGCAGAGAATAAAGATCAGGCTGAAGAAAAGAGGAATTTGTTTCCTGGTCAATTTTGTCTTGCATCTCTCAAAGGCTTCAGTGGTGTACTCCATCCCTCTCGTCACTCTGAGCATTCCCCAAATAAGACCATGACAGTAAATGGTGTATTTTAGATAACTACTGTATTTTTTAGATATCCATCACATAAGTAACTGAGGAAGAGGGTGGTGAGGAGCCTCTCATGGAGTGGCCTGGGCCATTCTGCCCTTTGTAGCTGGTTGCCAGCAGACTGGGAGAGGGAACAGGAAAGGTTCCATATGATGAAGATAAAGCTTGCTATAGGTATGGAAATGAGGAGCATCAGAGAGCTGCAGTATGTCTGCTTGAATCTTCCTCCCAGTGCTATATCTGCATACAGCCCATTTGCTCCAAAGAAAAAAGATTTGAAGAGCGTTCAGCACAGGGAGGGTTTGGGGAAAGGCACTCAAGGCATTGCTGGATGGCCTTAGGAGAAGCTTTCCCTGTCCTCCCTCATTTCAGCAGTGGTTGGGTCATCTTGTGCTGTAGCAAAGACTTTTTTAAATGAAATTTGAAAACTAGCTACGTGGTGACAATGGGAGTAACAGCATGGTCTGCAGCTCACCCAGAAAACCTTTATTTTGCCTTATGCCACTGCTGCAAAGCTGCAATCTAGAGGTTACCTGGTCCTAGAGTGCCTTATGGAAACACAACCACAGCATTGCTTCCTGTACATCTTTCTCTTGTGTAGCTGTCTGAAGTTTTGAGTAAGTCTAATGGTAAAGGAGCTTGAGGCTAGTGGAAGGGCAGATGTCAATGGGGCTGCATCTGCAACAAATGGGAAAGCTCAGCCAGAATACTGCCAGACTTCCATCAGCCAGGTGGTGTTAAGAACCAGAAGTTCATGAAACTGTTAGTGTCTGGACTAAAACCTCTGGCTTGAAGCCATCTAGAGTGGTGTTTCCAGAAGCAGTGCCTTTCACCTGACATTGGGCTGCAAGGCCTGCAGCTACAGTCAGTGCATAAAGTGTATTTATATCTACATGGGGATCTGGTGTCTGTGGGTGGGCCCAGTCTGATGCCAGCAGATAGCCTGTATCCTGAAGTGTGCCTTGGTTTTCTGGCTGCATAATGACTTGGGAATGGTCATTTGTTTGTGCATGGTGGTGACTGAAGCCATCACCTGACAACATGCATTAAAATGACACTAACTGCATAGGCTTCTCTAATATTTGTTCTCCACCCAAATGTCAGATTGGGGAGTAAGAGGCACATGTGGCTCGCAGCAGGCATGCAGCGGGGCACTCACATGTTTGCTCCTTGTCCTTTTTCAGATGATAGATGTCTTCTTCTTTCTCTTCCTCTTCGCTGTGTGGATGGTGGCCTTTGGTGTGGCCAGGCAAGGCATCTTGCGGAAGAATGAACACCGCTGGGAGTGGATATTTCGATCGGTCATCTACGAGCCGTACCTGGCCATGTTCGGGCAGTACCCCGATGATGTTGACGGTACCTGTTTTCTGTAGGAAGCTCTCCTGGGTGGGTGGAAGGCTCTGTCCTTTCAGGGGTGGTCCTGTGTTGAACCTTTTCCTCCAGGCAGCAACAGAGTGTAGTTTTATGTCTGGTGTGGAGGCAGGGAAGGAGGAGTGACTATGTGTTGTGACGCATTGTGGTCAGTGGTAATCTGCAGGGCTGGACCCAACAGAAAGAGAGGGAAGAAGGCTCACTCTTTGTTCTCCTCTCTCATCCTCTAAGGTACCACCTACAACTTTGACCGCTGCACCTTTTCTGGGAATGAGTCCAAGCCCTTGTGCGTGGAGCTGGATGCCAACAACCAGCCCCGCTTCCCGGAATGGATTACAATTCCCCTTGTCTGCATTTACATGCTCTCAACTAACATCCTCCTTGTGAACCTGCTCGTGGCTATGTTCGGGTAAGTAATAAAGTAGCGAACACTTGCTTGTGACCTTCATGTTAATATCCCTCTGAGAAAGAGAATGGAGTCCTGGAAAATGGCCTTGTGGTCTCCTTGTGTCTTTTGCAGAGGAATTGTTTGGAGTAGTGTGAACAGGGCTCCCAGCTTGAGAGGCACCTCTTGGTCAAAGAGTAGCATGGGCAGGTGAACGAAGGGAAGGTTACTCTGCGTTCCTACAACAGTCTGGTCAGAACCAGGGCAATGTCCTGAGGATGGATTCTTGTCTTTCCTTTTGCTATTCCTCTAAGCATCCTTTGCACAGTGGCCTTAGTACAAACCCCAGTGCTTCATGCAGGCGGTGATAGCCAGGTCGGTGCTTTACCGAGATGAGCTGCTGCTCCACTGACCTTGCACGGCTGAATAAATGAGTTATCATCACAGTCTTTTTATGGCACTCTGATTTTATTAACCAGAACTGCTGTGTGGTAATGATGGGTGTGTAACTTCTCTGCTGGACCTGCTATTTATTGTTCTGACCTGTAGCACAGACAACAGGCCGCATCTCCTTGGGACGTGCAAAAGGACTTTGTCTCAATAAATGCTGCAGGCTCTGTTTTTAAATGGTAATTTATCTTTCTATGGGTCCTACCAGTCAGGAGACCTCTTCTGGCATCTTGTGAGGCATCACACTGTGCAGATGGATCAGCCACCAGAAATGTGGTGCTGCTAACTGCTGGTCTTACCACATAGCACTGAACTGCCAAATAAAAATGGCAGCTGTTCTCCATGTTACCAAATATGTACTGACTGCACTACAATGAGCAAGAGCAAGGAAGAATTTTCCTCAGCTTCTTCCAGAAATTTTTATTGCTTACACTGCAGGCTCTGACACGGAGTTGAGTAATTAACGGGCAATCCTTCACATGACACTTCTGGGGTGTGTTGCCCTCCTGTCTCACTTCTGACTTGTGAATATAGTTGGCTCAGGGCTGTGGCTCTGTTCTCTCTCCCAGTTCTGTTCCTTTTCAGCTCTACACTCCCTTGCAGCGTAACGAAAATACTTCCATCCCCTGGGCATCGTTGTTGAGGCCTGCTATGTTTATTTTTTTGTGGGGTCTGATGGTACTTTGTCAGAGACAGGCTTGGCAGGCATTTGCTTTGGCAACAAGAGTATTTACAGGAGCTGCTGAGGACTCCTGCTTTGTCTCAAGAGGATCTCCCTTCCGAAAGCCAGTGCCAGTTTTTCCTGGCCTGAGAGGATTAACATGTCAAGTTGAGAACACCTCAGCTTTGGGATCTGCTCTTCCCCCTGCCCTAAGCCTTTCTTTTCCCATGCTGACCTAGGCCCCAAAGCAGTGAGCAGTGTGGGTTTGGGCAAGGCCGCTAGGCCTGCTGCAGCGTATCTATCTATTGTACGGGTGTCTTCCTGACCTGCACAGGATCTAGGGACAGAATGCAGTAAGACAATGCTGATGGTCCCTAGAAAGGGTGAAAGCAATTCACCTCAACAAAGGTAAGGCTAGCAGTAAGCCAGCTCTACCCCAGAAGCCTTGGATAGCTGTTAGAACACATATTTTAACGGTACCTAATGGTAAATGCTCTGTTTTATACAGCTGTGCCAGTAAAAACGTAGAGGGTTTTGCCAGTTCAGCTTATCTTGTGAAAGGACACAGCATGAATTCTCTTAACAACATTCTGAGCTTTACATGGCTTGCTTTAAGAAGAGACTGGAAGAGGGTTGCTCAAGCAGGAGCACTGTCCTGTGCTAAACTCGGGAAGGCCAGTGGGAAGACAGCAATCCCAGATGTCTTTTTCCCAATGCAGTCAGAAATGTGTGAATCTGCAATGGCTCCTCCTGAGACCAGTGTGTCCATAATATTTGGCAGTCTTTATTAATGTCAATGCCTAGACACCAGTCCAGTCAGTGTTGTAATTACAATTATATATTAATTTTAACAACAGAGAACCCAGTTTTTACTTTGCATCCAGCATGCATTAGCTGAAAAGGATGAATATTACATTCTGGATACCCCTGAAATTCAGGATTGTATTTATCAACAGAAGATAATTCCCATCAGGTGAAGGCTTTGGCTTGTCTTGCTTAAGGGTTCATTAGAATCTCAACACAGACATTTGGGGGAACATCCATCTGCCATTGAATGTCAGCAATGAAAGGTCAGGCAGTCTGTGAGCTGTTTGCTCTTGGGTTTGTACAGGCTTGGTACAGTAGGATTGATCCATGCCTGGAGCATTCTTAATGCCTCTGCTGAGAACCTCAGGAGTTTGGCTTTTTTTTTAAATGTTCTATTTTTAGGATTGGGTTTTTTTCTGCTTAGAAAGAAGTCAGGTGATGAATTAATGAGACACAGTATCTTGCAAAGAAGCATCCTGTTCTCATGTGTCTAGGCAGGAAGAAAATTGCCTAAAGCAAAGGTAGTAAAACTATGTGGAGTATTTTCTCCCTGTTCCTATTTTTCTATTTTATTTCAAACTTCAGTCTTTTTTTTTTCCCCTGTTGTCTTAGTTCCTCCTGTTGTCAAATTCCTTTCTAAAAAGGAGGACAAACTCAACCTCCTCATTGTTTAAAAATTACCAGCTCCAGGATGACTTTATGAAAACAAACCCTGGTATAATAAGGAGAAACACTGTGATACTGATGGAGGGAGTTCTTTGGTGAATAACTAATGCTGTATGTATTTTTCTCTCATTTCACCTGTCAGATATACTGTTGGATCAGTACAAGAGAACAACGACCAGGTGTGGAAGTTCCAACGTTACTTCTTGGTCCAAGAATACTGCAGTCGCTTGACTATCCCCTTCCCTTTTGTCATCTTTGCCTACATATTCATGGTCCTGAGGAAGTGTTTCAAATGCTGCTGTAAGAATGAAAGTAAAGAGCCATCTATTTGCTGTGAGTAGGATTATTTCTTGCTGCCTCTGGCAGGTGCACTGCAACTCTTCCACAGCACAGTGTACTGTATACAGGCAGTTAGTGTGTCAGGGAGTTTTGAAGAGGAACGTAGACCTTGGAGGAGGTGGTTGTACTGAAATGAGGAGCAGCTCATTGATTTTTCTCCATCAAATGCAAAACCACTGTGTTGCTGGAAATCTCTTTCATTAGATTCAAGTCAAAGCCCCTGGCTGCTACTCAGCCATAATCTTCCTTCAGTACTCAAGGCACGCTCTCTGGGATATGGGGAATTATACTTCTCCTTATGCTAAAACTCCAGTGGAGCACTGTTGTGATTTCCCCCCTCTGATAGCTTTGTCTTTGCTCTGGTCAGAGACATTTGGGCTCTACCATAAGACCTGCTCTGCTTGGGTGAGTGCTCTGCAGAGCTGTCCAGTGCTTTTTTGCCCAAGCCATGTCAAGGCAGAATTACCTCACAGAGATAAATCAATTAAGTCTTCAGATTAATTCTGTCAGCTTAGGGCTGCCTAACAATGAACATTTTGAGTTTGTGGTGTTTTGGGATTTGGTTGATGGGGGCTTTTTTGTATTGGAGCACTGAATACATTCATCCAGAGCCTGCAGCAGCTGAAAGCCATCTTCATTGTCTGCATGAAAAATATAAATGGTCTTGTTTGTCATTAGCATCCGATAGTGAATCCCTCCTGCACTGCTCCCCAGAGATCCCCGATCTCATGTGCTCTCAGTGTGTAGGTAAATTGCACAGGAGGTGGCCTTCAGCTCTGCTTGTCACTTCACATTCTGGAATTACACTGTTTTTTTCCCTGCCATTAAGCTCTCCCAGTCAATACACCTAGTAGCTGCTAGGGCAGCGTGGTAGAGCACAGTTGTCTTCAGAGGCTCTTTTGCCTCCTGGTGAGTGCCTGGAAGAGAACACAGTCTCCTGGCCAAATGGGCAACCTGTCTCAATCACAGGCATGGCTGAGTCCTCCCCCTTACTTACTGTGTCACAAGGCAAAGCTTGTTTTAACAAGCTTTTCCCATCCCTGCCAACAAATTGATTTTTCTCTTAAGTGCCATAGAGGAGCAGACAAGAAGAGGATAAGTTGAGTTGACAGATTTACTCCTATCCATCAGCAGCCTGACTGTTGCCCTGCAGCACAGGCTGAATTTGTTACTAGTTTAGAAGAAAGATGTGTGCTTTGGGGTGTAAAATTCCTTAGCGCTGACTAAATCAGTTTGGCTGGCCAAATCACTGCTTGGTTTCCTTGCTGGGGAGTTGGTTTAACTGCAGATATTTCTGTCCATGTGATTTATGGTTGATGTTGTAGTTGTAAAAGGAAATGAAAGGATTAATTAGAGCCAGAATATCATTGCAGCTGAGCTGGTGACAGGAACTGAGGATGGCATGGAGAACTCGCTCTATGGACTATTGAAATATCTTTAATTCTTATGGAAATGGTTGGGATTCAGATGTTTAAATACCTGTTGGTACCTGGGACAACAACTGAGGCTATGGAAGGTCAGAGAAGCACAAGGTAGATACAATGGGATTTCTTTTGTCTTGGCTAACTACTTTATTACAACCCTTGTGGTTTATGCCATCATGTTGGAACAGGCTAAAATGCAGGAGTATTATCCAGGACTTGGATGCCTCCAAGTGGCTTGCTCTGTGTCACTCTTTAATTTACAGCATTGTCAGGAGATGCTTTTTAGAGAAGACTGTGTTTTATCATGTTGTAATGCTTTACTTCAATAAGTCACAAAACATGGTTCCTATCCCATGTTAAACTTAATGATCCAATATGGTATAAAATAGATACAAATGGAAAGCTTAAACCTGGATAGGAACCTCTGGATCATTAGGGTTGGGGAAAAAACCTTTAAGATTATCAATTCCAACCATCAACCCAACACTACCATGCTCACTAAAACACGTCCTGGAGTGCCATGTCTACATGTTTTTGAACCCCTTCAGGTATGGCGACTCTACCACCTCTCTGGGCAGCCTGGTCCAACACCTCACCACTCTTTCAGTCAAGAAAGTTTTCTTAATATCCAATCTAAACCTCTGTTGGTGTGACTTTGAGGCCATGTCCTATGCCTGTTGAAGTGGCTGCCATTTCACAAAACACTTGAGTTAACCAAGACTCAAAAAATTCCAGACTTTTAGAGCTTGTGTGTGTGTGTGGGGGGGGTTGTTCATATTTTCTTTTGTTGTTGTTGTTAACTGAATGGTTGCTAGGAGCATACAGTAAAATGCATTAATGTCATGTTCATCAGAGCTGTGTCACAGATGGGAGGTGGGGCTGTGAATATGTGGGTGCAGAGAAGGGTATCCTTAGCCTTTGAAGGCAACCACTAACCCTGCCTTTTTCCATCATAGCATCGGAAAGACAAAGTAGTGTTGTTGTTTTTCTTTGCCTATGTTTTCCAGGCTCAAAAAATGAGGACAATGAAATTCTGGCATGGGAAGCAGTCATGAAGGAAAATTACCTTGTCAAAGTCAATACCAAAGCAAATGATTCATCAGAAGAGTACGTCTGCCCTTCTTTGTCTTCACTCACTTTACTTTTTGTTGAATATCTTTAGAGAAGGCAAGTTTTCAGCAGCTCTAAATGCTTACAAACTAGTGTGTAGATAAATTCAGCATAAATGTGCCTTTTTTTTAAAGGAAAATTATGGCCTCTTTTGTCAGCTGCAGCAGACTGTCTTCAAAAATAATTGAATGGGCTGCTAAAATGCTAACGGCAATATTGCAGGGGCTATGATGATATATTATGCACGCAGTAGCTGGGTAGTTGCACTAAACATGCTTGTTCCAAATGTCTGTCACAGTATCTCTCAAGTCATTTCACCTTTCTGTACTTGAGCCTTCCTGTTTACCAGAAGAGAAAAATATTGTCTTCCTCTACTGTTTTGAGGTCTCATTGTGGAAAGCAGTGCTATTGCTGATTAGTTGTGTATAACATTACATAATTAGTGGAGAATATTTAGTGTTAGATCTGGAATATCCATGGCATCACTCTATATGGAGGTATGTACTTAATAGTGTGAGTAGGGGAAGGTGGTATTTGGAGGTTGGTGACTTGGACTTGGACTACTCTTCTTTGACAGACAAATCACGACACTTTAACTTTGAGAGCTGCCACCATGTTTGCAGAGTAACAGTGTAAGAGGAAAGAGAAATACAAAGAAAGCTAGAAAACAGTAACCTTACTGTGTATGATAGTGTGATTTTTTTTTGGAACCTGGTTTCTAGCAACTTGAGTATTTCCCAATACTGAAGAGCTGCTAAGAACGGGTAGGAGAGACTAGAGTTTTCCACACCCCTCTGCCCCTGCTGTGGACATTGCTGCCCACAAGTATTTATGTTAAGACTGCCCAGAGGCACTTGGTATTGGATAAGAGGACAAAAAAATAATTTAAAAAATAGCTGCTATATAGGAAATGGAGGTGCTAGTTTGTATATTGTAGTAAAAGCAATACCAAACCACCTGCAGCATGCCTCCTTGGAAGGGTGACAGTCTGGCAGTCTTCTGACAACCTCAGACTTGGCAGTTGCCTTAACTCCACGCTTTGGCCAAAGATGAAGACTAGATCTCTTAGCTCCAAGTAGATTTTTAGGTTTGCAAAGACAGGGTGGTCAGCCAAGGCTTCTTTAATACCTGGACTCATTCATCTGTGTCCTCTTTCTACTTTCAGGATGGTGCATCGATTCAGACAACTGGATGCAAAGGTACTTGTGTTTTAGACTTCTTTGGGGGTTGTGCCTCTATTGGGTATAGCAGGTGGTGGTCCACAAGGAAAATGAGCATGGGCAGGAGCCATGTGCTGTTTGTTACTATCTCCAGGACCCCACTTTAATTGGGCTTTTTTAGTGTGCTCCCTTGCACCTTTGGTTCCATCTATAGCTTCATATTGCGCTGGGAAATTAAGTAGAAAGATACTTGCTTAGTGCTGGAGGCGCTTTATTCCATATTCACTGTTGGATGGAACAGAAGAAAAAAGAGCTTCTACTTTATAAAACAGCAATATTCTGCTGCATAACAGGCCCATGAGATACTCATGGGAAGAAGGGGCATTGTGCCCTTGGAGTGTACCCTCTGAAACAAAACTTCCATCAAGTTTAGCTTCTATCAAGTTTAACTTCTAGTGTCAAAAGCATGAGGTAATTCATCTGACTTCATAGAATCCTAGAATGGTCTGGGTTGGAAGGGACCTCAAGGATCACAGAGTTCCACCCCCCCTGCCACAGGCAGGGCCACCAACCTCCAGGCCTGGAGCTACACAAGGTTGCCCAGGGCCCCATCCAACCTGGTCTTGAACACCCGCAGGGACAGGCACCAACCCCTCTCTGGGCAGCCTGTTCCAGCCCCTCACCACTCTCTCTGTAAAAAAACTTCCCCCTAATATCTAATTTAAACCTTCCTTCCTTTAGCTTTAATCCATTCCCCCTTCACTGTTGTTATTTAACCTCTGTGCCTAAAATGAAGTCGCAGTTCCAATACCCTGTGGCAAGGCTGGTGGTGCTTTGCACAGCACCTCCTAGGTAAACAAAGGATGAGTCATGCATATTGTGTGAGGTAATTAGGATTGAAATAACCAATTCTCAACAGATTCACAGAAACATCCTATGCTGAAGCAATGTGAAGCTATGAATCTACTAGAGAGCACTGCATTATCAGAATTGTCATACAAGTATACATTTTACAGCCATGATATTGAAAAAAGCCTTCACAGTGGGTATTTTTTTGAGGCTTGATTGAATTATGTGTTTTGACTCTGATGTGGAGAGTTGCTTTGGTGTGAAGAACAGACTTTTTGGAAGTCCAAGGGTGAAAAGGCCCATGTATACTTAAAAATATTTCTTTTGATTGCCTTCAAATAATTTAAATTGCAAAATAATAGCTTGCTTTCAAGACTGAAATGGAAACAGTGAGTGACCAAGTGTGTATCTGGTGATGCTCCTCCTGAAACTGAAAGGAAATATGAAAACCCTAATTCTCTGCTGAGAAGTAATCACAGAATCACAGAATGGCATAGGTTGGAAGGGACCCCAAGGATCATAGAGCTCCAACCCCCCTGCCACATTCAGGGAAACCAAACTCAGGTCAGATCTACACAAGGTTGCCCAGGGCCTCATCCATCCTGGCCTTGAACACTTCCAGGGATGGGGCATCCACCCCCTCTCTGGGCAGCCTGTTCCAGCACCTCACCACTCTCTCTGTGAAAACCTTCCCCCTCATATCTAATCTGAACCTTCCTTCCTTTAGCTTTAATCCATCCCCCTTGTCCTGCCAGTCTCTGCCCTTTGAACAAGCTGATTCCCCTCCTGTTTCTCTGCTCCCTTCAGGGACTGGAAGGCTGCAATGAGGTCCCCCTGCAGCCTTCTCTTCTCCAGGCTAAACAAGCCCAGCTCCCCCAGCCTCTCCTCATAGGGGAGCTGCTCCAGCCCTCTAATCATCCTCATGGCTCCTCTGAACCCTCTCCAACAGTTCTACATCTTTCTTGTATTGGGGCCCCAGCTCTGGACACAGGACTGCATCTGGGGCCTCACGAGGGCAGAGCAGAGAGGGACAATCCCCTCCCTGTCCCTGCTGCCACCCCTCTGCTGATGGAGCCCAGGATACCATTGGCCTTGTGAGCTGCAAGAGCCACTGCTGGCTCATGTTAAGTTTCTCATCTACCAGAATCCCCAAGTCCTTCTCAGCAGGGCTGCTCTCCAGGAGCTCTTCTCCCAGTCCATATCTATGTCTGGGATTCCTCTGGCCCAAGTGCAACACCTGTCCCTTGGCAGTGTTGAAGCTCATTAGGTTCACCCAGGCCCACCTTTCCAGCCTGTCAAGATCCCTCTGGATGGCTCCTTTCCTTCTGTGGTGTCAACCACCCCACTCAGCTTGGTGTCATCCGCAAACTTGCTGAGGGTGCACTCAATCCCATCATCCGTGTCATTGATCAAGATGTTAAAGAGCCCCAGTCCCAAGACAGACCCCTGGGGGACTCTGCTTGTCACTGGCCTCCACCTGGACATAGAGCCATTGACCACCACCCTTTGTCTACGTTTGGTCAACCAGTTTCTTATCTACTGGATGGTCCACCCATCAAATCCACATCTCTCCAATTTAGAGATAAGGATGTGGAGGGGGAGTGTGTCAAAGGCCTTGCACAAGTCCAGGTAATACCCAAACTGTGCCTCTCCTGCTGCAACAATACCTTACAGCCAGCTGTTTTATCTGTTCATGCCTTCAGCTGTAGTGCCAGAAGTGTGTGGAGGCCTGTGCTCAGGACTAGGGTCCTTGGGAACAAGGCATTCCAGGGCTATCTCACCAGCTCTCTCTTGTGATGATATCTTAAAACCAAGTCTGACGATGTAACCGAATCATAGAATCTTTAAGGTTGGAGAAGGTCTCTAAGATCACCAAATCCAACCATCTGACCAGTACAACCATGTCAACTAACCCATGACCTGGTGTGTCACGTCTACATGTTTTTTGAACCCCTCCAGAGATGGTGACTCCACCACCTTTCTGGGCAGTTTGGTCCCATGCCTGACCATTCTTTTTGTGAAGATGTTGTCACAGATATCCAATCTAAACCTCCACTGACCCAACTTGAGACCATTTCATCTTGTCCTATTGCTAGTTACTGGGGAGAAGGGACCAACCCCCACATCACTACAACCTCCTTATGGGGAGTTGTAGAGCATGATCAAGTCTCTTCTCACCTTCCTCTTCTCCAGGCTAAACAATCCCAGTTCCTTCAGCCTTTTCCATAAGGCTCCAAAACCCTTCACTAGCTTCGTTGTCCTTCTCCGGACCTGCTATCCTATGCATACACCTTAAGTGTAGGCTAAACTTTCCTTTAAGCTTGATGTCCTGAGGAAAAATGGACTCCAGTTATGGCACGGGGAGGGTCTGAAGGCAGCTCCATACATCAGAATGAATACTCCCCAAAACTCCATGTGTCTGGAGCACCAGGAGATTGGAGCATAGTTGGGAGCTTGTAGCTGTCGTGACACCTGCTTTTTAACTAGGTGAAATACATATGCATTAGGGCTCACTGCAGTAATTGCATTGATGAAAACTGTAATTGGGAGTGTCCTTTCAAGCACTGCTGCATTTGGTATAATATTTGGAGAGGCAATTACTCGTTACTCATGTTACTTATTAGCATTGCTTTCCCATGAAAAGCAGTATTAACCCTGCTTCAGTTGCCTCCGCGGCATGGCTGCCACGTACAACGAGCAGTTGGTTATTGCTTGCAAAGTACTGTCTGGCACCCACAGGGTAGGCAGGAGGGCAGGTAATGGGACTTATCCTCTTGTTGCTGATTTTTCTAGGGTGTTTTAAGGTGCTTCCTACTGCTTGCTTTTCTGTTCTTTTCCTTTCCCTTCACCCCAAGCTGCGCTCCTCTGTTGGAATGAATTACATTGACTTTACATAAGCAAACCTGCCTTTTTTTTAATTATTATTATTATTAAGCTCTCTGGTTTGAAAGGCCTTCTGAAAGAGATTTCCAGCAAAATCAAATGAATGCAGCTGAGATCCAGGAGCAGGTACCTGAGCAGGGTAAGCCCTTTTGAAATCCCTTCTGTGACTTGGATAAATTATCAACATTTACGATACTGAATTGGTGTGTCTCTGGAAAAAGAATTAATATTAATTATTGATGTTTGTATTGATGTTGTTGAATGCTGGAAAAGAAATAAGAGCTGAATTTTCTTCTTTGTGGTTTTTTTTCCTGAAAAACACAATTTTTCCATCTGGTGTTTCTACCAATTTTTGGCACAGTTTAAAATATCTTATTTTGCTGCCTTGCCTTTAAAAAAACTGGGAATAACCCAAGGTTATTTTAGTTGCCTTGGTGCTGGAGGCCCTCTGCAAAGTTAGTTGCTGCTGTGCTGGATCCTTCACAGTTGGCTTATTTTAACTCTGAAGAACATAAAAACCAAATAGGGCAGAATTTTGGGTAGGGATGTGGTTTAACTTTCCCATTGTCAAAGCAGGGAGTTAGGCAGAGTGGTGAAGACTTGACCCAAAGCCTCCAGGGCTCTGGTGTGTGGCCATGAGCCTTATGTCCTTTGTTATATTCTGTGGAAGAACTGGGACGGAGCCAAGGTTGTCGTGGGATATGCAAGGCAGGCAGAACATCAATGGATGGAGAGAACTCTGACCTCATTGAAGACAGCAGGTTAAGAAGTGCAGCTGTTGGCAAGGGCAATCTGGAACGATTGGATCAGCATGAACAACTTCTTCTACAAAGGTTTTTTCTGCAAGACAACTTATACCTGAACAAAAGGTTCCTGAATCACTTGTCTCACTATTTTTTAGGCATAACTTCATATTCTCTTGACTTGAAGTTCAGTTTAGTTATGAACATCCCACAACCACCTAATAAAAGTCTACGAGGATGTCCGCTTCCCAGGTGTCTTCTCGGTTGCAGTAAACTCCAAATCAGTTAGAGAATAGGCTGTAGAATAATAGAACTCAGGAGGGCATCTAGTCCAGTCCCCCTGAAAACAGCTCCAGCTCACATCAAAGGTAGCTGCAAAATAATAGGTTGTAACTCAGTAAGCACAAATGCAAATTTCACAGTGACTTGGGAATTACTGGGTATGCAGGCACAAAATGGGGAAAAATCTGATGAGACAGCAGCTTTGCAGAAAAGTGTCTGAACTGGAATATTAGATGGCTGGTGTCAAGTTATCTGAGGGGTAAAGAAATAATCCTGCTGCTTGTAGGGCAGGGAGTCCTCTGTCAGGTACAGCTTCCAGTGATAGCCTTCACCTTCCAGAAAGATGATGGACTGGACAGAGAACGTTCAGGACAGTGGCAAGAAGGACCTGAAATCAAAACTAATTTGTAGAAAAGAGTGAATGAGCGAGTTAGCCAGCCTGGGAAAGAAGATACCCGTTTGTGATGGAGCGTGTGGAAACAACCTCTCATAGATAAAAGACGAAATCCCTTTGTGGTTTATGCCTGGTAAACTGTCTAGATGGCATCCTGGTTGTGATGTGGCTGTTTGGTGTGTGAGCTGTGCTGGTTCTGAAGCTGAGCCTTGGCAGTCCTCAGTACTAACATCACAGCGTGAACACTGAGGTTAGTGTCTTGCCTTTGTATCTGTGCTGAGCATCTTCACTTTGAGATGCTGGATTGACTGTCTCCAGTGTTTTGCATGCAGGTGTTTCTCTTGCTTTCTCTTCCCAACCACAAGTATCTCTGCTACTCTGCTAAAGCACTGTGATCTGGATGGGTGCTGCAAAATAAATGTTCCTTGATCCTGAGTGTTGTGTGAGACATCCCATTTTCCCAGGATGAAAGCAAAGCACTGAGGTGTGCTAGGAGCTCTACTCTAAAAACTTCTTCTTTTGCTCACACAGGTATCGATTCCTCAAGAAAAATTTCTCTGAGCTGGCAGTGACCACCAAGCACATGGTAACTGATCCACCAGAATGTCAGTGGCTCAGCAGGACTCACTAGGAATTTTTTAATATCTATTTTCTTTGATAAATGACCCTCTCTGCTTGTTGCAAGACAATGGTGGAGCAGTAAAATGATAATAGAGCATTAAGATGACTGGCAAGGACACCTACGTTTCCTGAGCTCTCCTTTTTCCACATTTCCCCTGATGTTCAATGGCAGCAATTAGTCCTCGTCAGCTGCCGTTAAAAAGCACTCCTGATTCCAGGAGTGCTGCTGCTGCTGCCAAAATCACTTTGCTCTTCAGTTTTACTCAAAGGGACCCGCTCATGGGTTTCCTTTAGCTGCTAATTGCTTGTCTTAACAAATCAATCTCCCTTCCCTTTCCACCATGTAGTAACTGGATCTTGCATTGCTTGCGTGGTCTGTCCCTCAGCCCTGCTGAAGTCTCTAACGCTGGTGTGCCACATAGGATGTATTTCTGCATCATCCCCTGGAGGAAAGACAGCTCTTAGTCCAACTGTGTCCCTGCATCTTGGACTCTGCATGAACAGGGTGGACTTCTCCTTGCTCTGCCTGGAACTGCGCAGCAACATGGGATCTCAGCTACTACAACCCTGCATGGGAGAGACTTAATTCATGTAGAAAGAGGCCTTGTGTGCAATCTCTGTTTCTTTAGTGGTAACTTGTATACTTGGAGCGTTGCAATTTAAGTCTTTCAGACATCTGTTTGCATTTCAAAACGGAGAAGATACTGCTGGTCAGCTTCCCACGCTGTGCTGCTTGCTAGGCTGAGGGTGCTTTTCCCCCTTTCTGTCTAGAAACAGCACCTGAATTCTGCAGTGTTTTGTCTGGTGTAACCAGGCACACTACCAACTGAGGGGACGCTGCAACATTGAGTTACCTTCCAAACATTGTGCCTGTCTTCATCCCCAGTGCCTAGGGAGGATCCCCCTGAGGCTGGATTTTGAAGGTTTAGGTATTTTCCTTCTGCCTGGCAGCAAATCACTGTCCGTGCACTTTACTGCGACTCGTAGCTAGTCTGAGGGCTGCCAGGCAGAGTATACAGGTGTCCCTTGAGCTCTGCAGATGAGTAGTTAGGTAGGTGGAGAGGGAATTTCTGCCAAAAGCAGAAGACTCCCCAGGTGAGTCACCTTGACCAGTGGAAACATTGGTCTGCCTGGCTAGAAGCCGTGGCCTGAGCGCAGGTCTGCATGCACAGCAGCATGACCCACTCCACTTCTCCTGCGAGAACGTGTTGGTCCAAGATGAAGGTGAGAGGAGACCGTTTCGTGTGATTTGGGGTTTGCTTCGGTGCAGGGGTATGAAGCACTGTTGGCCATGGATGTTTTTACAGCTTACTGACTGAGGAGGCCAGCACAGGCACACATCGTTTTCTGGGACTGCTGCTCTGCTTGCCTGCCTCGCTGCGAATGGAGACGTTTTACAGGGAAAGCTGTGATGAGGCCTTAGCAGAAAGGCTATAGCTCTCTTCTTCCCTGCCTCATGTCATCCACCTTTGAGCTACGTGATCCTGGGGGATATAGCACTACCAGTAGCAGTGTTACTTGTTTACATGTGGAAATAGTTGTGTGTTGCTGTTAAAAAGTTTATAAAGGACTCTGCCTTTCATCAATTTCTGCAGCTGTTACCTTGCAGGATAAATTGAGATCAGCTTTCTTTCTAGGAATTATTTTTTCCTGTGACACTTGTATGCCTTGCACGTGCTTCTAGCTCATTCCTATCATATATAAAACCTGCCGTGTACTTGCCAGCAGCTCCAGTGATCTGTTCTCTCACAAAATGCTGAAGGTAACTTTGAGTCGTGTTTGGAAACCCCAAACCTTGTGCACTGGCTACTGCCCAGTGCTGCAGCCTGTTGCTGTCAGCCTGCCCCCTATATGTGTGTGGTCTCCCCTCCCTCCCTGAGCCCAGGGGTGCTGACATTGCCCCGGACTGACAGGGTGGCACCACAGCTCCCAGGACTCTCCCAGCCCCCTGAATGTTGGCTGGGCATTGTGAGTGTCCTGGCAGGGGAGGCCAGTCCTGGGCTCATGGACCACTTGGACTTGGGGAGTCTCTGCACCAACCCCTCCCCACATCCCTGCACTCTCTCTTCAGCTGTGACAGAGCAGCAGGGCAGAAGGGGACATGCAGCAGTCACTGCAGAGCCCACACGAGAGGTGGCTGTCAGGCTCATTGGTGGGCGACACCCCACCAGGGTCCCAGGGTCCAGCAGGAATCAGCCCTGTGGCTCTGGGACGCGGGTCCCACAGGGTCCCTGCCGCCCTCTGCCTCACCTGCCCCTGCCTCAGCCCTGCCAAGGGGAGGAAAGTATGTGGTGGGGCTGATGTGGGAATGCTGTGCTGCGGGATTTGTATCTCTTCTTGATCTCTCTGTGGTTGTTCCACTGACAGTGACCCATTGCATTTCAGAGAGGAGCAGGGAGAAGGGTTTCCACAGCCCCTGCTGTATGAAGCAGCCAGGGGTTCTCCTTGCAGATGCAGAGACCAACTCAGAAACATCTAATAGTCAGACCTGATGTCATCTTCAAGGTCTTTAGAGAATACATCCCAGCAGGCTCTGTTGCCCAGCTTTCAGCTGAGGCCTGAGCAGGAGCATCTTTGTCCAGGTGAGAGCCCCAGAGCAGGGTGGGGGGCAATGTGACCCCTGTCACAACTAAAGAAATCCTGCAGGGTGAAAGGACAGCTTTGCTGTCATTGAATTACTCAACATTAAATGTGCTGTCACTGGTGGTTGGCTCCTGGACGTGGTCACTTCAACACAGCAGTGAGCTGTGAGCTAAAAGGCCCTTACCCCCACGTTTACCCACATCTTGGCTGGTTAGGCTTTTTTCATCTGTGGCTCCATGCATTTGTTTGGCTTCAGCTGCTGTGCCCCAAGAGGCAATGGATCTATCCTGCTTGTTACTCACCTTACACACTAACCTGAGCTGGGGAAGCATGAATGTAGTGTCATGATATTCAAGCACCTGATCTCTCCAGGGCTGTGCCACCTTTTCTTGTGCAGATGGAGATGGTTGCAGGTAGACTGAGTTAGTTGCAGCATCTTCCTTGGTGGAAGCTGCTGAGGCCCAGAGCTGGGTCACATAGACCTTGGACACCCCTTCTGTGTATGACCCTAGCTGATCTCTGTGTCCCTGGCCTCAGGAACAGGTTGGATTGTTGGATACTTGGAGGTCCTTCCTGCGTATCTTGGAGATAATGAGGGGGGCATTTCTGGCTGCAGTTACTGCTGGGTCCTAGCACACCTTAAAATAGGACATGGTCTCGAACAAGCACAGCTTGGGTATCCTGAAAGGATGTGGGTGCTGGTCTTTCTTCTCTATTGGTGTGTGCGGGTCTGCCTGGTTTCAGGATGACACCAGACTGTTGTGGCTATGTGAGGAGTTACTGTGTACAGAAGTTGGTCTTCAAATGGCTGGTCCTGTCACCATGGTCCCACGAGATCTTCTTGAGCCCTCCATCCATGTGTGGATGGCTGGTCAGGATGGGGCTGTCTGGACAGGGCTGAGGCAGTTGATTTTAAGTTTCACTGGGTACCCACACATCAAACTCAGTGTTGTTGCCCCAGATATCCTTCAGGATACAGCTGTCCTGCTGGGCCTCCCTGACCTTACGGATGTCTTCCATATCTCATGGTACAAACTTATCCCATGGAAATGTCCTGCCTCTGTCCCCAGGGCCCTGGTGTGGGACAGAGAACTGCAGGGATGGGGAAGTGGGAGGAGGGTGGTGCAGTGCTGCTGATACCCAAAGCTCCCGGGGGAAGCAGGCAGCGCCTGAGGCTGCCACAGCCTGCGAGGAGGAATCTCAGCCCAAAATCTCTGCACAAAGGCAGTGTCTGGGCGTTGTAAATAACACAGTCTGTGTTTCCTCACAGAGGAGGTGGCTTACATCTTTTTGCCCCTGGCTGTCTCCTGCTTTTCCATTATTAAGTTGATTTAAAGCACTGATACTGTACTGTCTCAAGGCAACTTTGTGTTGAGTTATTTCCCTGCGTTCCCCCGTGTAAGTGGGTAGTAGCTCTTGCTTCACACCATTCCTATTATCTTGTGCATGTAGGACGTTAATGTATTTCCAATAACAACATTGTAAAGCTGTCATCTAAGAAACATGTAAATCTAATAATCTCCCCATTAATTTATGATAGGAGTTTTCTGCTGTCAGGAATTTTTTCTTGTGAAAAGGAGTATTATTGACATCATACAAAATGCCTTTTTTTTTTGTTGTGTTTTTGGTTTTTTTTTAAGAGGTATTTGGGTAAAAGATGTAGATTTGCTCTTTGTGGTAAATAGCTGAAAAACATTGTGCTTTATCTGCAACGTGGGCTTGGTCTCAGAGACACTAAAATGACACAGAGTTAAAAATAGTGGCTCAAGCAAGGATATATGAGTAAGCGAGGGCTGGAAGCACTCTGCTTGCTCAGGCTGGTGGCTGGTATGCAGGTATTGTGGGGGGGAAAAAAAGGATCTATGTAACTTAGAAATTAATCATGGGCTGTAATTAAACCTTGATTGCAATAAACTTGCTCTGTCTGAAATTGCTTGTAGGTCCAGGATAGTTTCAGCAGGAGCAAAACTATGCGATGAGGTCGTGCTGGTGCAGAACTGCTGGAGGTGAAGCGTTTCTTGGTGTCTACAAGAAACCCTTCCGTCCACTTTTGGCTGGAGCACACCCAGTTGCTAAAAGAAAGGGCTGGTTTGTAATCAATAAATTATTCATAAGCTTCATGGGTTTTTTTTTCCTTTTCTGCACAGAAAATCACAACTAAGCAGACGTTATTGCTAAGAGTCTTTACATGAGTGTTAGAGAAGCTTTTGGTTTGTTTTGTTTTGCAACTGGTATCAGTGTAGAATTTAATCTAAGAAGTATCTAGGATGCTTGTGCAGTGTTTTTTACTTGGCATGGACGTGTGAGGTGCCACGCTCCTGGCATTTATGCTGGAGTGTAACTGTAAAACTTTATCTCAGTACATACTCACTGATGCTCTTAGGTTGGGAACGCTCAAGAGCTGACTCCCACAAACGTCTTCAGGGATGCTTGAATATGCAGAGTGTTCCTACCTTGCTGGAGCTGTGCTTGTGTAGAACAGTCACTTGGGATAGCTTTTTCCTCTAAGACACTGTGTTTCCCCTAAGACCTTGCATCGTGTAGTATGGAACTCTCCATTTAAAAGCAAAAGAAAGTCCCCAAAAGTAATTGTGGGTTGTTTTGGTTTTTTTTTCTGTTCTTAGTGCTGGCCATTGCAATCAGTTTTGCCCAAACACAGTGAGTGAATGAACTCATAAAACTAATTGTTCCAAGTAATTAAATGAGTCTTACTTGAAAAAAATACGCCTCTTAGCTGGGTCTTTTCAGCAGAGAGGATGCAGGCACTCATGCCGTGTCTAATCTGGGAGAGCAGGGTCTGTGGTGGTCTCCATGCTGGGGGAAAGGGCTGTTTAGAGCAAGGCTTGGTGGTGGGATCTGACAGAAGGAGCTACCAAGCTGTTCCTGATTTTCATGTCTACTAACAGTGCTTATGCTGAGCCGTTGGGTTGCCTGGAGGTGCATGCACATGTGGGAAGAGGAGCATTTGGGCACCTGATTGATGTTTGATGGCTTCCCATCAACAAGTGAGTTTGCAGAGGTCCTCTGTTGTGTAGTATCATTTGGGCACCTGATTGATGTTTGATGGCTTCCCATCAACAAGTGAGTTTGCAGAGGTCCTCTGTTGTGTGGTATATCATACCAAGGGGCTGGCGTGCTGTGGTGCTCTGTCCATGTGGGTTTCTTTACACAAACCATGGCTATGCACCATCTGTTGAACTAGCACCAGAAGGTAATCTTTGGGTGGTTCTTTGCTCCATTGTATGGAGCTCACCCCTGCACAGTCTTACCCCAGACACCAGATTAGTCCCTTTGAGCATGGGAAAGGCTTGGTGGCTTCTCTTGTACCCTGAGACTGTTGAATCCCCTGCTCAATGCCAGGCTGCTGCTGTGCAGGATGTGAGACGAAAGAGTGCCTGGGATTCTTTAGATTGGATATTAGGAAGAAATTCTTCACTACGAGGGTGGTGAGGCACTGGCACAGGTTGTCCAGGGAGGTGGTGGTTGCCCCCTCCCTGGAGGTCTTCAAGA
Organism: Rallus limicola; assembly: GCA_022605955.1. Taxonomy (NCBI): domain Eukaryota; kingdom Metazoa; phylum Chordata; class Aves; order Gruiformes; family Rallidae; genus Rallus; species Rallus limicola. Next base: position 37,631,438 of record JAKCOZ010000008.1, read on the forward strand.
CTAGGTTGGATGGGCCTTGAGCAGCCTGGTCTGGTGAGAGGTGTCCCTGCCCATGGCAGGGGGTTAGAATGTGATGATCTTTAAGGTCCCTTCCAGCCCTGGCCATTCTATGATTCTACAGCTAATTATTTGGTTTGCTGCTCATGACAAAAGTAATTATCTAAAATATAAGCTGATTTAAAGCTTGAGCTCACTGCCACTGACTTTTTATCTCATGTCTAAAAACCTCATGTAACTGCTCAGAGACTCCAAAAGCCAAAGATCAAAAAGGCAGCTTTAGTACCTAGAATCCTTGAAGTTTGGTTGGACTTCTGTTTTCTCTGATTGTGCACCTTAACACATCCATGAAATGACAAAAAGCTTCTAATTCTTTTTATTGAAAGATTGTAACTTCAAAGAAATAACTTCCTCATAGATAATTCATATTAAAAAGTCATGACTTTTTGTCCTGGTTTCAGCAGGGATAGAGTTAATTTTCTTCCTAGCAGCTGGTATAGTGCTGTGTTTGGGATTTAGGATGAGAATAACACTGATAACACACTGATGTTTTAGTTGTTGCCAAGCAGTCATGGGATTTTCAGCTTCTCCTGCTGCCCTGCCAACGAGGAGGCTGGGGATGTGCACAAGAAGCTGGGAGGGGACAAGCCATGGGGAGAAAACCTTAAAAGTTATCAGTATGAACAGTAAAACTTACACATATATATATATGAGACATAGCTCTTTGGTTTTTTAGGCAATGGGTCTGGAGATAATGTTTGCTTTGCCTCAGCTACAAAATTGTGCCAGTAACCCTGTAAAAGAGGTATTACTGCTGAGCTGGCAGGCATCAGAAATATAAATATTTGAAGTTTCAAAGGCTCAAAGCAATGCAGCAAAACCCCAAAGGCTCTGCTGCAGCCTGTGATAGTTCAGAGCAGTCACCCAGCGTGTGTAACCGAGGCTTTGTTTGCTCTCAAAGTCCACTTCCAGCAACGGCACTAGAAGGTGCCTGTTGGGTTGTGTACCACCATGTTTGGTGCCCCCTTGGTGTCACATGGGTTAGGCAGTGCCTCTCCACGCTCACTGAAATGCTGCTTCTCATTTTGGTAACGTTAAGACAGGGATTCTCCTAGTTTTCAGTGTTGACTTAGAAGAACTCGGTGAGGTCTCCCAGAGCATCTGCAAACCTTGTGGAGTGCAAAACTGCCATGCTATAAACTCCAGACAGATGAAATGCAGCTGGTTTCGTCCTTCATAGTGTGAGAAGCTGAGGCATCACTATATTGCCTTGTCTTCACCTTACTTTCCTTTTGACCACCAAACCTTTGAGTGGTTTTTAGTGGAGAGCTGTATGTGGAGTTGAGAAATGCAGCCAGCATGGCACAGGGTACCATCTTACAAGAACAATTAGAGAAATTGGAAGAAGACTTATCCTCCATCCCAGGTGGTGAAGGGCTGGAGAACATTCAGTGGCCCACAGGCAGTGTCTGCACTGGCTGTACAATCGAACACTAGTTTGTCAAGGCAAGATCTGAAGGGAATCAAAGCTGAGTCTGGTGTCTCTGAGCTACAGATCAGATCTCTAAGCCCCTCTTACTCTAGAAGCCTTTCTCCTAACCTCTCTCAGATGGTGTCAACACAACAACCTTCCTTGTGTGTGATGCCACTACGGGGGAGAACTTTTATGGACACTATTGGTTTCACTGATGCCATGTTGTGAGAGCTAGGGGAAAGTAAAAACTTAAAAAGAACATGTTTTGCATTTAGATGGATTTTCTTTCTATCTGAAGGGACATCATTAATTTCATCTGTCACCTGAATGTCCAGGGCATCAGGAATAGCTCCTCAGTGCCTGAGAAGCTGTTTAGGCTGTTTTCAGAGTACAGGCACATGATGATGATGGGTGATTTACATTTAAAATGAAAATGCATCTTGTAATTATCAAAATTTCACTCACAATGAGAAATTATTGTTCTCCCAGTTGTCTGGGAACAGAGCTGGCTTGATTGCTAGGAGTGAACGTGGTCTGAAAATAGTAATCTCACAGAAGCTCTTTGATTTCCTCTTATCTTAAATAGGGCATATCTGTTTGCTACGTGGATTAAATGGGATAGGAGGCCTTCCTTCTGCCCCAAGGTGCTTGGCATCTGGAACTTGCTGGTAGTAGAGTCCAAGTTCAGTCCTTAATTTCATTAAATTAAAAGAGTCTTCTTTAATCTCTCCCCTCTCCACCCCCCAAATTTCAAGGGCTTACCTATAACATTTGTCCTTTCTAAAAGGATGTATGTTTATGTACCCATGTGCTTTTTCTGTCTGCTCTGTGAGATCTCTCTAAAAGTCTTCTCAGGAAGACACCAGCGCCGTGTGGTGTCTGGATCTTCTTGCTGCAAAAGCCTGTACTTATAATTCCCAGGGATGTGAAAGGTGGCAGCAGGCATCACGTTGGAAACGCTCATTGTCTCACTTTTTGCACCTTCTTCACTTTGTTTTGCCCTGGTTTTGGTTTGAGGCAAAGACTCTGCTCACCAAAATGTCTTATAGCACCTAGTAATGTGTGGTGGGTCCCTACCAGCACGTGCCACGAGCTGGTCTCTAGAGGAGGGAAGGATGCTTTGCTCTCTGAGCCTGTTGCTCTTGGTCTGTGTGGCCGTGCCTGTTGTTTCCTTAGCACAGGTGAAACAACAACAACATTCTGTTCTGATTGTGCCAATAGCTGAGCTCGTGGGTTTGGGAACTTGACCTCAGAGGCCTTCTGTGAAGTGTTGAACTTCAGGTTGAATTCAGGCACTCTTCACCAGTGTAGTGTGTTCTCTAGTGTGACACACTAGTGCCTCTGCAGCGTTCTGGCTTTGCAGAGGAACTGAAGTGTGACACTTCAGTTAGTCTCCAGTCCAAAGGATGCAGTGCAAACATCAGAAACCCAGAGCCTGGGACGCTCTGAGTCTGAAAACATAAAATTGGTTCCACTTCTTAAATCTATGGAAAGCAGAGATGTCCTCAACCTGCCACCCCAAAGAGAAATAAGCCATCTCTCTCTCAGTGGTTATGCCAGGCCTGTCAGCACTTGGCAGGTGGTACCCGTGGGGCTGTATCACCTGTGAGTGGGAACAACACTTGCCTTACCTCCCACCCACATGTGGCTGAGCCTGTTCTCCCTGCAGACCTTCCCTTCTCCCTCTCCCCATCCTGCCCACCCATAGTTTCTTCCTGGGCTCCTGTCTCAGGGCTGAGCACCCTCAACCCAAACGCGCCTCTGACACAGACAGCGAATGAAACCAATTTTGCTGTAACACAAATCTACTGGAGTGTGTAATGTATCTGACAAGTGGCAGAAGAAATATTTACTGAGTTAATTTCAGACTTAATGAGCCAGGGTTCCGACAGGTGCAGCAGCAAACATCTCCTCTTTCTGGATGCCACAAAGCAAAGCCAGAGCACTGCAGAGGAGCTTTCATTTCAGTGAAAAATTCTATTTTCAAGCCCCTCTCAGCATTACTACAGTCCTGATGGCAGTGTTTCCTAGCAGCTACTTCAAGAGGAAAATCTTTACACCCTGTTGAACAGTTAAAATTACTACAGGACTGGCTACAACGCTATGGTTCAGCAGCTGGAAATTCTGGAACAATATTATCCGGTCCCCACAAGCAAGAGGCAGGTGGCTCCTTTTCTAGGGATGAAGTTAAAAGCTAGGTGTTATCCAAACTATCACAGCAAGGCAGTGGTGAAGCGTGCTGGGAAACAGTAGGGATCTTGTGGCTCCAAATGCCAAGTTCTTTCCTTCCGAGTGGTTTGAGCTGTCTCATTCCTTGCGTGTCGTTACCAAAGCAGCAGCGTGATTGATTGCAGAGTCTGCTGTAGGAGCAGCTCTAATGGTGTATTGGAAGGTTTCCTCCTTGATCTGGGGCAGCATGGCCTTGGATCTGGTTCCAGAAAGGTTGGGTGTAGTGCAACAGGCTCTCCTTTTGGGGAATCTCCAGGTCAGGTTAAATCCTCCGTGTTGTGGTGCTGTAGCTAAGAATATTACCGGCCTCCCTGTAACACTGGCTGCAGTCGAGGAGAACTGGGAGAACCCTGTAGATGAGTGTGTCCCCAGAGCTGGGAAGGAGCATCTTCAGCTGCAGTGAGTGAGGAAGATGGATACGCAGAAGGAGCTCTGGATATTGATTGGGCAAAGTTTCAGTGGGTGTTTCTGATCATGTTCCCAATGTTGACATCCAAGTTGGCTGGTACAAACTGCCCACCCCTTTTTGGAATTGGCACCCGTGTCCACCTCCCTCAAAGCCATGCTTGGTGGAATGGACAATACGTGGTGTGACGCCAGCCACTCATGTGGCCCTGGGGAGGTCCCTGTGTCTGCTTGTCCCCCTGGCATGACTCATTCCTAGTGCGACTTCTGTTCTCTAGCCCCTGGCTCACAAACTCCTCCCTGGGGCGTACCCTGGCTCAACAGGTTCCTTTAGCATCTCAGAAGCGGTGATAGGAAGTGAATCTGGTGGCCATCGAGGCCCACACCTGGGCAGTTGCTTCTGTTATGTCTTGGTGCATTGCCGTTGCCTTAAAGTACTTGCATCATGATTCCTCTGTCATCCAAGGAGTCAGATCTCCTGGTGTGCAACCTTGTGGTCAGCTGCTATCTGGCAACCTTTGACTTCAGCAATTTTGTCCTCTTCCTTATTAAATCTGAGCCCTGGTACTTTGCCTGCTCCCATCCCTTTTCTGGGCTGCTCCCATTGGAGCACTTAAAAGTCCAGTGCTCTCTGGACCTCACTGGAAGTGTTTCAGTGGCTCAGTTGCAATGTAGCTCTGGTAGAATGGTAAGATACGTTGCCAGTGTCTGGAAACCAAGATCAGCAAGCGCTGAGTTCTGTATTTTGGAAAGGGTATAGCATGCACCTTGCCCCGTTGCAGTCTGGCTCCAGTTAGCCAAGAACTGAGGTGTTTCTGTCCCTCTAATTCTTTGTGATGTTTTCAGTGCTTTAATCAGCCCATAATTTAAAAAAAAATACCATTATTTTCTCTGCTGAAACTGAAGCCTGAGCATCAGGGGCATCTGACAAGGGAACCCAAATGTCCACAGCCCACTGTTTGCTATCTGGGCTCAGGTTTGGGGAGAGTTAAAAGCAGCATGGGGGCTCTTCTGGCACGAACTGAAAAGTGGAGATCCTGGGAGCTTGCTGGACCACCAGACCTGGGGTGTCCCAGGGTCCACCGTGTGCCTAGAGGCTTCTGTTGGATGCTTTGGCCTGCAGGGTGGTGGCATCAGGTCTAAGTGGATGGATTCTGTCCTGGGGCATTATCCTCTCCTTGGGGAACTCCAGCTTGTAAGTGCTGTCAGCTGCTGCCAAGCCACAGAGGTGCTGGCCCAGAGCTAAGGAAAGAGTTGGCTGGCCCCATGGCTAAGAGTGAGTTGAGTATCTCCTGCCTCTGGCTATGGAGATATCAGGAGCTCAGTGCTCCCTTTTAGTTGTGGTCCTGGGAAAAAGACACCGCAGCGCATCTCTTATCAGAGCACTGCTGCTAAGTGGAGAAAAGCTGGCAGCAAATATTTGCTCCCAGATCAATTCTGTTTAAAGTGCAATGTTTGTAGCAGAGCATGGACATGGGAAGGTCAGGTGTAGGAGCAAGGCTGTGTTTATATAAAGGCAGAGGAACGTGACCTGCAAGCCCATGCTTAGGGAAAGGAGGGGAGGGTTTTTGACAGGCAACTATGAGGATCTTAATTGCTGTGCTCACGCTGAGCGCTCTCTCATGTTCAGGTAAGTTGCTCAGAGTGGAGACACATCCCCTCCCTTATGGGGTTTTAGGAAAGAGTACAAGACCGCCCTGAACTTGGAACTGTGCTCTGCCTCAGGGTTTCCAGTGTATGACTATGACCTGCCTGCTACAGAAGAAGCTCTCAATGCTTCCATTGCAAGGATCAATTCTCGGTCTTGGGGTACATACCTGTATGGTGTTGTCAGGAGCCACGTCACAAAAGTAAGTATGCAGGTAACAGAGAGCCTTTACCTAGAATATGCTTTGCTGGGGTGGAAAACTCTTTTTCACCCAATTTTGGAAGCCCAAATTTAGTTGGGAGTTTCCTGGTGTTGTTTGGAAGCGGGTGGGTTTGGGGCGATGGTTTTTGAAACCCACACATTCATTGTATGTTGATTTATAATTAAAAATACTGTGGGAGTTTAGATTTTTCCACCCCTGCAACTTTCAGGGACCTTTTGTTTAAAAAGATTATTTTTAAATGCCTCTAGCTAAATGCTTTGCTTTGGGCGTGAAGTAACCTAGTTCATCAAAAGGTCTCAGCTAGGAGTGCAGATGTTCAGCTCAAGGCCCATCACAGATGCATTTAGGATTCTTTCCCCAATCTGTGTTTACAGATTGGTTGTCTGCACAGTGGTTCTGGTCTACTGGTGTCTAAATGCAGGCAGGAAACCCTTACTTGTTTTAATTTGTGTTGCTAAGAATTACATTGAATGCCCAGAGCTAAGGAGTTAAGCTTCTGGATTTAAAGTTAGCATGGCCATGTTGTGAACATCCTCAGAACTGTTCTCTTTCTATAGATGGCAAGTGTGATGACAAGATGACTTGGGGATTGATTCAATTTGGGAAAAAAGTGTGATTGAAAAAGAGTGAGGTTTTTTGCTGCTTGTAGTGGGGTTGGGGTTTTTTTTTGAGCCTCCCATCTTGATTGGACTCTGAGAAGGGGAGTTGAAGGTCTTTTCCAACTGAGACCATTCTGTGATTCTTTGGTCTAGTGTTGGACCTTGTAGGGCTGGATAGATGGTTGGACTTGATCTTGAAGGTCTTTTCCAACTGAAACCTTTTTATGATTTTGTTCTGAGTAGATGGTAACCTATTAACAAAAGCCACTGAATTCTCTGAAGCTCACAGTGTGGCAGTGCAGGCTGCCCACTGAGGCTCCTGAGCTGCCAACCAGCGACTATTAACTGTATTAATTCAATGCCTTTGCAGTTGTGTGACTTTCTTCCCAAGTCCTGTGTTTTCCATGGACTTCCCAGCAGTTCAGATACCCAAAGCAAAGCTGCTAGCACCCTGGTTCCCAAAGATGAAGGGGTAGCATGCAAGGATAACGCTATGACAGCTCTAGTGGTCCCCCCAACTGACTCTGAGCAGTGAGGTTTCGAGTGAAACCCCTGTGGAAATCTGTTCTGTGCTGCTGTTCCCAAATCTGCCTACTAGTAATTCCCAAGTACAGTAAAACAGCCTTTCTCACACCCAATAATCTGCTCCAAATTGGACACTGACCCATCATGTCTTGCTTCTACATGCCAAAGAAGCGAGGTTGCCATGTAGTGGGCGTAGAAGAATGACAGGCACTAATTTTATGTTGTGTGGACTTTCCCTTTGCCAGGTTGACATGTGGGACAGTGACACTTACAGGCTAGAGCTCCAGTTCAGCATCCGTGAGACCGTGTGCACAAAAGCTTCAGGGAGAGACCCGTCCACCTGTGACTTCAAACTTGGGCCTTTCGTGGTAAGCACTTCTGTGAGTGGGATGGGAGCCCCCTGCTCCATGCAGGATGTTCTTGAGATGTGTTCAATACTACTGGTGTGAGAGAGGATGTGTGGCTTGAAGCAGTGTGTAGTGAGAGGGTCTGTGTGCTGTAGGACCTGCTATTGAAAGGAAGGTATGGCTTGTGCTTGTTTTCTACTGTAAGAGCATTAAAAGGCTTGAGTTTGACCTGCTTTTTTCTGTCATGCATCTAAGTACCATATCAAGGCTCATCTTCTTCTGTAGTGCAGATCTGTGCTAATCTTTTTCAGCTATCTAACTCTCTTTTCAGCATGGAATAAACACAGGTCAGGGCTGTGAGGATAGTGAGGGGCCTGGAGCATCTCTAGTGTGGAGAAAGGCTGAGGGAGCTGAGGCTGGTTAGCCTGCAGAAGGCGGCTGAGAGGGGATCTCATCAATACTTACCTAAGGGGTGAGAGAGGTGAGCCAGACTGTTTTCAGTGGTGCCCAGTGACAGGACAAGGGGCAACAGGCACAAACTGGAACACAGGAAGGTCCATCCCTACATTAGGAGCAACTTCTTCATTCTGCAGGCGCTCAAGCCCTGGAACAGGCTGCCCAGAGAGGTTGGGGAGTCTCCTTCTCTGAGGAGATCCCAAACCTGTGATCCTGGACACAATCCTGTGCAGTCTGCTTGGGGTGATCTTGATTTGACAGAGGGTCGGACTAAATAATCTCTAGAGGTCCTTGCCATTCTGTAACTGTTGATACAGCTCTTGCTGTGCTCTGATTGTTTGATGACCAGCTTTGGTGTGAATACAGGCTTCTCTGTGCATGGTTATTTTTGACAGAACATAGCTGCCATTGCATTGCAAGTTTCTGGGTGGCTGTGCCTTACCTGCTTGCACAACTCTTACAAAGCACATGGAGTAGCTCTTGAGGCTGTGTGTGCAATGATGCTGTACTGCATGTCAGGCTTCCACAGTGGTTATCTCCAGGTCTTTGTGATGCTCCAAACTGAGCTCTTCTCTCTTCTTTTTTTCTCTGTGAATGGCTGCTGGATTTAGCTGTCCTTCCTGGGAATAGTCTTTAGGAAGAGGAAGGGTTCTGGGAAGGCACTGAACAGATGCTGTGAAGGCTTTCCTCACAGCTTATGAGTTGTGCTACTACTGCAGGAGACAGTTTACCCCGTGAAGAGGGGGGTGAACATCTCTGAGTATTGCTACTCTTGAGCTAAGCAGTTTGTGTGTGTGGATGGGACAATGTTCAACTGCTGGTTGTTCCTTGGTTTTTAAAGACACACAGGGTGGCTACTGAGGAGTTATCGCTGTATCCTAAATAGATGCAACCCCTACTCTTCTCACCGGGACAATATGGTATGAGTGGTAACATGAGGAGCTCTGCTTTCCAAGCTTGGGCATCAGGTTTTGTTGGAGCTTCTGTCAAATCATAGTGACAAATTCTGTGATGGTAGTTTAACTTCTGGAGCTGAAGCTGCCATCAGCATAGCCCTCAACAACTCTTCTGTCTGCGCTTGGTGATGCCAGAGCCATCAAAAGGATTTGCAGGTGTTCTGCTGCCTCTAGCAGGCTCACAGCTTCATCCAGCTAACACACAATAGCGTGTGTGTTGGCAACTGAGCAGTAGTTTGTGTGTAGTCACATGCTGCCAGAATATATCAGTCTGGCCCTGGTCTGCTCCCGTAATTTGTTAGGTGTGTGGTTTTGCTTGAGTTTCTTCCTTTTGGAAGAAAAACCCTGTGCAGGTTTCCTCCCCAAGAGAAGGTTTATACAGTAGCTGGCTTCACAGGGTTTGCTCTGTCTTGATCTTTTCCAGCCAACTGCTTTCTGCAGGAGCCTCGTGGAAGTCTCTGGTGAGCTCATCTCTAATGTTAACGTGCAGTGCCATCGTGGCACATCCAGCTCTGAATCCATGAGCAGTGAGGAGGTAAGGAGTGGGTAAAACCAATTTTTGCTGCCTGAGGGGGTGAAAAATTTGCAGTCGTCCTCCTTTAAGGAGAAGTCAGGTGTAAATGTGTGAGCTGAATCTTCTCAGCTGGAGGCTTTGATGAGAAAAGTAAACATGGTTTGGAATCCAGCTGTGTCCTGCAGTGCTTCCCTTCTCTTCAGCTGAGAGCACTGACCTCGTGTGGTGGATGCTGGGGGAGAATGGGAATCTCTGCTAGTCTGGCACATACACCAACTCCACGCTTTTTCCTCATAGCTGGACAGAGTATGTGCCTGGAGAAGAGCGACTGGCACATCCTAGAGACAAACACTGATGGCTCTGTTACCACCCCAGCTCTCAGCCGAGCGCAGACTCACAATACAGCTGAAGAACATCTGCTCTACTGACATTTGTGTTCCCTTTTCAAGCTCTTAGTTCATTTTAAGGTGTGATTAAATGCCAGCCCAGCCTGTGAATTCCTGCTGGCACATCATGCCAGGGTCACTTTGGCCACGAATTGATACTCAAAAGCAAGTGCCCTCACCTAATACACACATCTGCAGTGGGTGCAGTTGGGCTTGAGGGTTACCTGCAGGGACCAAAGGCAGTTTCACCAGCAAGGTGCCACAGGACACGGGCAGCTTGCCCTTTGGAAGGTGCAAGTGAGTTAAATGACTTGAAGCAAACGGGATTCCCTGTCACCTTCTCTTGGTTTGAATTGGCAGGTTAGCTTGTCATTTAATTTAACTTTGTCTTGTTCAGAATCTCTGTTCAGAGCCAGTGACTGCACTGCAGGAAGCCCTGACTTGCAGAGCAGAAAGACTGTATGTGAAGTACTGAAATATGTAACATCATCTTGGCTGCTCAGCCTGTCCTCTGTGGGTTAAACATAACTCTTGTTTAATAGGGCACGCAGCATAAACACTTGCTTTTGCAAGCAGGCATCCTCCTGCAAGTCTTCTTTAACCATCACTTAAAATTCAGTACAGCTGCCAATATTCCTGCTGGGGAATGTATTTCCTGCCATGTTAATAGGGAATAAATGCCAAAGGGAATTATTTTGTGTGAAAAGGGAAGTATTTTCTTTCTGCAGAAAGCTGCAGCAAGTGTACCACGGTTCTTGCCCTAGAGCTGTAACTCATTGAAAGGATCTCAGCCTGGCTGAGGTGCTGCAGTGTAGCTGTGGTGGATGCTGTTGGCGTAGCTCCTGTAGCGCCGGTGGTATTTGGGTTGGAAAAGGAACCGTGATGGGAACAGACTAATGGGATAGAGACCAACAAAAGTGTATAGAAAGCTTTAAAAGGAGTAATTTGTGCTAAATGAGGCAAGGAGAGGTGCCCTGTGTGACTGAGCAGACTCACTCTGCTCTCCTGCAGAGGGCAGGTAAGGGCAGGTAAGGCCTGAAGTGCTACAGCTTGTGGCTGCTGGCAGGCTCCCAGGCCACAGGCTTCCTTAGCGACATCACTGCTTTGTCATCAGAAATCTTTGTTTTCAGAGAGGCTAATAATGAGGTTTGGAATTGCTTCAGTGATGGCATGGTACCTGAGGAAATGAAGGGGAGGAGGGCTCCTTGACAGATGAATATTTTTAAGCACTGTCTTTAACTTGCAGATGATGCGTATGCCGATCATGACCCCCAACAGGCAACGCAGCTATCACAGAGAAGGTAAGCCATTTCTGCCATGCTGGACTATCCTGGTGCATCTCAGTTTGCCTTCTGGACTGTCTGAAGGTCATCTGCCTAAGGGAAGAAGAAAATACAGAAGCTGTTTGCTCAGGTCTTGGCCAGCTGCTTTTTCCTGTGCAGAGGGTGTCTGTCGAGGAAGCAGTGAGGGCTCTAGGTTGTAAAGCAGGACAGTAGAGAGAAAACAAATGAGTTTAATAAAAGCAAGTGTAGAGTCTTGCACCTGGGAAAGAATAACTGCTGAAATCAGTACAGGCTGGGGGTGACCTGTTGGAGAGGAGCTCTGCAGAGAAGGACCTGGGGATCCTGGTAGATGGCAGGTTGGTCATGAGCCAGCAGTGTGCCCTGGGGGCTGAGAGAGACAATGGGATCCTGGGGGGCATCAAAAGGAGTGTAGCCAGCAGGTCAAAGGAGGTGATCCTCCCCCTCTGCTCTGCCCTGGTCAGGCCCCAACCTGGAGTGTTGTGTCCAGTTCTGGGCTCCCTGGGATAGAAAAGACAGGATGCTCCTGGAGAGAGTCCAGAGAAGGGCTACAAAGATGAGGAAGGGCCTGGAGCCCTTTCCCATTTGAGGAAAGGCTGAGTGAGCTGGGACTGTTCAGCCTTGAGAAGAGAAGGCTAAGGAGGGACCTAAATAGTGTTTATAAATATCTTAAGCGTGGGATGCAGGGGGAATTGGCCAGCCCCTTTTCAGTGTCTGTGGGGACAGGACAAGGGGCAATGGCTGCAAGTTGGAGCACAGGAAGTTCCACACCAACATGGGAAAGAACTTTTTCCCAGTGAGGGTGAGGGAGCCCTGGGACAGGCTGCCCAGGGAGGTGGTGGAGTCTCCTTCTCTGGAGATATTCCAGCCCTGTCTGGACACTGACCTGTGCAATATGAGCTGGGGAGCTGCTTTGACAGGGGGGTTGGACTCAATGATCTCTTGAGGTCTTTTCCAACCACTACAGTGCTGTGAGGCTGTGATTCTGTGAGGTTCGTATGCTCTGTGTGTGTGCCTTCTGCATTGCCAGGTCTGTGCTCTCCTAACTTGTGTGCATCCTTGAGGTTGTCCAATGTTGCACAGCACGCTGAGCAAACACGTGTTTGCAAGCACATAGCACTCATGCTCCATCTCTCTTCTTTTTTTATAAGATGTGTTTGTTCCTGACGCCTTCCATTCAAGGGGAAGAGGTGGCAGCCATGGAGACTGGCGTAAACCCAGCTATTTCAGCTCTGACAAGATTGAATAATGTGGATCGGGTGAGTTCGATTCCAAGCGTAGCTTTTATGGCAGGGTGGGGAAGTGGCTGCTCAGGATCAAGAACCTCTTTGGGAACACACTTCTTGGCTGGAAGCATGTTAACATTTTCCTCTGGGAATTTGTAGGACTTGGGTGTGGGAAGTTCAGTGACACAGAACCATCCTCACCATCAACAACCGTTGATGGGGTGGCAATCTCTGGTGCCCGTGGAAGGGCTCACAGAACAGTCTGACCAGTTGTCAAAGCAGCAGAAGACATTTCTCATTTTCCTCTTGCTGCTTTGCTTCTAGGAAGACATGCCAGCTACAGAGCTCACAGCTTTCACTCTTGAGTATCCCATCCCATATGCTCACACAAACGCTGGTGTCCTGGTGTGCAGGTAGTGCAAACAGCATGTGTCCTGGTTTCAGTCAGGATAGAGTTAACTTAAAGAAAAAAACTCATGGAATCATACATGTTAGGTTGGAAGGGACCTTTAAAGGTCATCTAGTCCAAAATCTCCTAGCCCAAGTTTAGCACAGGGCTCAAGCCTTGAGCTGTAGTTCTGCCTTCTTTGCTTCCATCTCCCTTGGCTGGCAGAAACAAGTTTGTCTAATGTTTTCTGGGTACTTTGCAGCTTAACCAAACCAGTTACCCTTAGTGGGGATGTATCACTTGGCTGTGGGATTTGGAACACACCCTGGCTGTGTACTGGCAGACACCAGTGAGTTGTTGGATGCCCCCTTCAGTAAATTATCCCTTCGTGCTGGTGCTCTCCTCCCACCCACAGCCAGTTGGGTCTATTTATACTGCAAACTGCTGTGAAGAAGACATTTGGAGCCCAATTAACAGGAATGATAACGAAAGGCACTCATGATTCATTAGAGCTGGCAAGGCCTGTCCAACACAAACCACCTTTGCTGACCCATCTCTGAAGCTCCATGTGGGAGCAGCTCTGAGGCCTGCCAGTGTTTTACTTGCCATCTTCAGGAGTTATCTGTAGGGAGGTGGTTTTGAAAGAGTTTTAGCAACAAAGAAAGGAGGTGGTTCCTTGGCATGCTAAATGGTTTTAAAGCAGTTGGGAAAGGAAGAGGAAATTACTTAACACTGTGTGATTAAAAATGTTTCATATGCTCACTTGGGTATGTATCCTTGGCAGATCTCTGTCCCAGCAGAGAGTGCCAGGACTGAATGCTCCGTGTTCGTGGAGCTCAATTCAGGCTGCTGCACTGGAAATGGGATGGGTTTAGATGTAATTTAGCACCGATGACTCACCAAAAACTCACACATGTTACTCATAAGCACATCTCCATGGTAAACCTATATGTGCTGAAGGAGATGTATACCCCCTGCTCCTCCTGGAAACTAGATATGAAAGGAAAGCCCAGGCGTTTGGCTAGGTCAGGTCATTGTCTGTAAAAATGGTTTCATTAAATCCAGATGCTGTTTTAGTTTATCTGTGAGCGGTGAAGGCGATAGGCTGCTTGAATCGTTGTCCTTCCTCTCATAGGAATCTCTGACTTTTCTAAATGTCTTTGAACTTCCTCAAGCATATTGCAGTGGGATTGTGGGGTGTGCTCCGTGTACTTCTGGCTACCTTTAATCCAAGGAGCTAGTGTGGAAACACTGAGGCTTACAGAAAAGTAAGAGAAGAGAGGGACGAATGTTGTAAATGCCTGACCATCGTTGGCTTTGGAGAACCAAACCGTGTCTTGGTCCACCTGGGGGAATTTGGCTTGAACATTCTTCAACAGATCATAGAATCATAGAATGGTCCAGGTTAGAAGGGACCCCAAGGATCACAGAGTTCCAACCCCCCTGCCACAGGCAGAGCCACCAACCTCCAGGCCTGGATCTACACAAGGTTGCCCAGAGCCCCATCCAACCTGGCCTTGAACACCCCCAGGGATAGGGAACCCACCACCTCTCTGGCAGCCTGTTCCAGCCCCTCACCACTCTCTGTAAAGAACTTTCCCCCAGTATCTAATCTAATCTAACCCTTCCCTCCTTTAACTTCACTCCATCCCCCTTGTCCTGCCAGTCTCTGCCCTTTAACAAGTTGATTCCCCTCCTGTTTCTCTGCTCCCTTCAGGGACTGGAAGGCTGCAATTAGGTCCCCCCACAGCCTTCTCTTCTCCAGGCTGAACAAGCCCAGCTCCCTCAGCCTCTCTTTGTAGGGGAGGTGCCCCAGACCTCTGATCATCTTTGTGGCCTCCTCTGATCTTCCAGAAAAAGTTGGGAAAGGACATCAGTGAGCTCGGAATGGAACAACCTCCTTTTCTTTCTATTTGGAAAACACCTTAAATGAATTGTTTGACTCTCAAGGGGGAGGTGTCTCTGTTAAGGAGCAATCACAAACGCTTTGTGTTCCTGCATCTAATGCTGAACAAATCTCTAAACCAGAAGCAAGCTGTAAAAATCTTCTTGAGAGGTGATATGAAATTTCTGGCTCTGGAAATCCTGCACAGTTAGAGTTTTAGTGCTTTCTGCTTCCTCTTGAAAAGAGGTCGTAAGTGTCTTTTGTGGAGCTGTGTTTCATACTAGCATCCTACGTTTTGGAAGTCTCAGAGACAGATACATCAGGAGATTATGGAGGGATTTCAAAACCCCTGAAAGCTCCTTGTTTCTCTTGGTTTTATTGATTTGGCTTCCCATTTGCACTTGTAGCCAGAATTAGAGCATTTCATCCATAGTTTTCATCTGGGGCCACACGTATCCAAATTATTTCACACATTTGAGGCTGGGAAAAGTTACGGCTTTTTCGGCACCCATGTACTCATGGCTGGCATCTTTACAAGCTGTAATGGAATGGCAGGGTTTGGTGGGGCATGGGAAAGATGTGCTGTGTTTTGAGATGTGGCAGTAGCTTAGCTGAGAATGTTTTGGGGAAGGCTGGGGAAACGGCAGTTTAATAATAAAGACTTTCATCTCTCCCTCAAAGAACCCATCAGAGGCAAAGCTAATCAAGTTCAGGTAAGGAATGAAATGTGATTCTTTTTTTAGGCAGCAGTATGGGGAACTGACTGCTGCAAAAATCACTAAGGCAAGCAGCTGACAGTTTTTCATGCTGGATTTTACTTCTTCTGAAGCAGATCTTATCGTTTTTGGCTCCAGGAATTATTTCAGGGGAATCCTGTGCCTCACACAGCCAGGCTGAATGATCTCACTGGTGCTTTCAGGCTGTTTTTATTTATTCAAAAGTGCTTAAATATTGAAGAGGAAGAGAAATCAGTGCAATTGTTACCTAAAGAAGAACTTTTTACAAGTCTGCAGTCTTCAGACCCACCCGTCTGCCGATGCCCGCAGGAGTTGGCAAACTGCATGTGAAAGAGCTGCATCAATGATTAATGAGATTAATCCTAATCACATTTTCTGGATTTATTTCCTAGTGCATCTCCAGAACTGACTGTAAAATTCACATGTCGTGCTGTTGACCAATCTTTCCAACAAATATCTGGGACACACGAGCAAGTGACGACAGGAGAGCCAGCCGCTGTGCAACAGCTCATCGCTGGGTGACATCCTTGGCTTGCAGAGGGTGTTAAGGTCATTAGTTAGCTTGGCCTGCAAGGGATGTGTGGAGCGTGTTGGCAAAGGGCATGTTGGTGATGCCGTCAAACCCCTGATGAAGTTTTGGAGGAGGAGGGACCCCTGCTCTGAAGGGATGCCGTTTAGCGCACACATGAGATGAAAGGCTTTGTGAGTGTGCACAGGTATAAGGAAATACAGGCTGCATTAAGCTGGACTCTGCTCAGCAGTGTTTGGGGCTCTGAATGGCAAATTGGACCCTAAAAAACAGCTCAAGCTCACCAAACACCTAGCAAAAGGGCCCCAACACTCTGCTCTTCCAAAATTGTCTGCGTGAGGGATGTGTCTTCTGTGCAGGGAGGAGTCTGACCTGCAGCTGATGCTGGGAGTCCCACCAACAATGCTTCATTTCCTCAAACAGGAGAATTAAGAAAGCCTCTGCCTTTGCTTGCGATATACATGTAGGTCCTGAATACTGATTTTTCTCTTGCTGTCATTAAGCAGAAAAGGAAAGCATTTGGGGTATTTTTTAACAATCAAGTTCCTTCTGCATTGAGCCAAGGGGCTGTGCTTTCCTCCTCGAGTTTTCCACTTTTTTTTCTTAAAAATGACTCTCTGGCTGAGTTCTGGCCCAGCATCGCTTGCTGCTGGCAGGCTTGTGGTGATGGCACTTGTTAGAAGCTGATTAGCAGCCTTGCAGAAGCAGGAGGAAGTAGACTGTCATCCTTCAATTATTAGAGTTGTGATGTTGGGTTTTTTTTCAGTTGAAGAATAACTGGCAGCATTGAGCCTTTTCTCATTCCTAAGAAATCCAGGATCCAACCTTCAGAGTGAAACAGATGCTTGTTTGTGTGTCTTCTATAAAAATAACAACGGAGCTGGGTGCATAACCCTCCTGGGGCATGGAAAGAAGAGCTTTTATCCCCAGTGCCCTCATTAAGAAGCTGCTTGATTTTAGTTCCCGTTGGGTATTCTCATGGTTTCCTATATTCTCTCTTTGTTTTTCCCTCTCTGTTAACCCACCCCACTTTCCACAGTTCTCAGAAATCAGCTTATTGCTTTCTGGGCAGGAAGAGAGGGGGGGAACGGGGGGGGGAGAAGGAGGGTGAAGCATCAGAGGGAAGGAAAATCCCTGCAGAATGGGATCTGTTGCATAGTGCATGAGCTCCGTATCGGATCAGCTTTAAGAGTGAGAGCTAGAGCGATTTATCGCTTAGGCAACGTGGGGGAAATGACAGGCTATGATATATTCCTCCTGCCTTGGAGTCTGTGATAGCTCAGCCCTTGGTGCCACCTGACGTTCCTGATATGCTGTAGTGGAGAAGACAGCATGCTGTCATCTGATCAGAGGTGAAGGGCTGAAACCAAAGCGGCCCCTTCCTGATGCTCGGGCCGGATCATGGTGCAGAGGTGTTCAGCAGAGATGAGAATCACTGGGGCAATCTCTTGGTGCTGTTCCAAATGGCAGCGATTTTTGCCTTGCCCTTTTTCCACCTCTTCTAGATCTTCTGTGCTGAGGAAATCATTCCTGCTTCTGCAGGGTGCTGTGCTTGGATGATTCCTTAGCCTTGATTGCAAGTCCCTTAATCTCATTCCTGGAGGAAACCAGCAGGGCTTTACTGGAGGAACAGAAAGGGCTCTGGGCTGTCTCCTGACCTACTGCTCAGTGTTGCATTTTCCAAGTGTGAAAAATGAGCTTGTCAGAGGATTACACAGGTTGGGAAGGACTTCGGGAAGCCTAGCCCCAAGCAGGGCCAGGTTCATGAGGCTGTACAGCTGTATCCCCAGATACAGATGCCTCCTCCTCTCCAGGCTTTATGTTCAGTGTCAGAGCACTCTTGGAGGAAGACTTCCCTTAAACTGAGCTGGAATTTCCCATGTTCACGCTCATTTCTGTTTCTTCTCTTGTGACTTGGTCTCCAGTGATAAGTGCAGTGGCGGGTCCTGGTTCTTTGGCCAGTGTCCCCATCTCCTGGGCTGGGCAGGACCCAGGTGCTCCTGGACAAGCTGCTCTGAGGGTCGCCGTATCAGTCTCTGGCATGGGTGTGGACACTCCTTTCTGGAACAAATCTAGACTTCAAATTTTACTAACAAAATTGTCTTACAGAAAATTTTCCAGTTGCCATGGTGACAAACTTGCTGAAGATACAGTGTAGGCTACGGACTACTGTAACAGCAGTCACATGTTTCCTTAGGAAAACATACCTCAAATTTCTTCTGCATAGTGTAGCTCTTAATTCAGATATATTTCTCAGAAGACCATCCATCACCTTATAGCTGCAACATCTCTGCTTTTAAGACCTTACAGCGTGTGTTGATTTGTGTTTTGCATCTGCAGGTTTCTTTTTGCCGATTCATCACGGTGTGATTCTGACAGTAAACAAATTAATAAGCAACTTGGTGAAGCTGAATTACACTTTTTTTTTCCCCTGAGGCCATGGATGTTTGGGTAGTTCTGTGAAGTACATGGCAAATTTCAGGCTATGACGTTTCTCCCTCTCCTTTTTTTTTTTTCTTTACGTAGATTGGAGAATGAGACGAACCAAGATTCAAAGATCCAGCATGTGGAGAAAGAACCTGATGCCATTTCCTTTTCTTTTTCATGGAAAACTACTCCGTCATGAAGTGATGGTCTTTCCCTAAACTCTTTCAGTTGTAATGTCCAACAGTCGTTGGATGAGCTCATGAGAAGCTAGAGGTGGGCACCTGTCAGTCCATAGCCGCCTTCTGATATGTTAGAGCTCGCCAGAAGGACTCTGAAGAGCCCAGTAACTGTGTCCAGTGTGTGTTGTACCATCGCCTAAAGATGCTATTAAAGGATCATTATCCCATCTGTTCCTTCTGCCTTACTCTCTGGCTGCTTGTAATTTTCTGTGATGCTTGTCACTAATTATTGATTCATTCAAAGTAATAAGGGCAATTAATTCCTTTTCCTCTGGGGTGCGGCAGCTGTGGACAAGGTCTCCTGCTACAAATCCAAAGGCTTGAGTTTTAGCCCACCAGCAACCTACCTTTACTGGGTACTTACCACTAATGTGGGGGGTGCTGAGGGAAGCTAAGGACAGTGGTTGTCAGATACTAATGGCTTTCCAACGAGGCCGGGTTAGAAGAGACTTCTGATGTGTTCCTCTCCTGGAAAGCTGGTCGTCTTAGTCTTGTTCCTTTCCCTCTGCTCCTGCAGACCCTTTGGAAGGGCAAGGTTACTGTGCAGTTTGAGGGGAGTGTGGGGTTTGGGTTTTGAAGGCTTTGTCACCGAGTTTGCTCTTTGGTTTTGGTGTAGGCTGGTCTTAGGGCCATGCTTCTGTGCGTACCTAGCCATTCATTCCCTGGATGGTTCAGGAACACCCTGGTCAGCCCATCTGTGGAGGTTGATAACGGACTTACTGGAAAGGAGCTGTTGGTCTGGTCCTTCACAATCCAGTATCTGAGGAAGCTAGAGACTTGCCTGGGCAGCTCTTGTTCTGCGTGGTCCTCTCCATGTGCTTGGGCCAGTTAATGTCCTGGGCAGGGGGAACCTAAGGCTCTGTAGGGTGTTTGCTGCTATGGATGCAACTGCTCTGGACATACATAGGTCATCTGTAATGAAGGTTCCAGAGCTGTTCTAACAGCAAGCTGTCATCTAGGACAGGCTTTTGTTTGTGGAGAAGGTACTGAAGGGTCATTTTGTGTGTGGTTGGGCTAATAGCCAAGGTTGATCCATGTGCTGTGCTGGTGCCTGGATCAGCAGGGTTGTAAGGACCAAGCAGGATTAGGCAACCTGATCTAGTGGAGGTGTCCCTGTTTGTGGCAGGGGGCTTGGAAATAGATGGGCTTTGAGGTCCCTTCCAATCCAACCCAGTCTGGGATTGTAAGGACTGATCAGGGTTGTACGGACTGAGCAGCCCTGCAGTGCAGGAACCCTCTCCTGACTGAGCTGTAGACCCTGCTTCAAACTGCCCACCCAAGACTCTCATGTCAGTTTTGGGACCAAATGTGCTTTTCTGCCTGTCTTTTCTTCCCTGTTTCCAGCTCAGTTTTTCTGGTAGGTGTGGGAAGAGGCCTCTGGTGGTGACACCCATTGCCTTAGCACTGGAGATTCGGCTAGGTGCTTTCTGTCATGCTCACAATGGCTTTGTGCCATACAGGATCAAAGTAATAGGGGAATATTTGGAGGCAGAAATGGTAATATGAGCTGGCTGTCGGGTGGAATACAACAGTGCCATTTAGTGCTGGCTGTAATAAAGCTGTCTCCTTTAGGAAAAGGTACCAGCTGGGTTTTAAGATCTATTTCCCTCCCCGTTTGCCATGCTTCTGTGTGTACCTAGCCATTCATTCCCTGGATGGTTCAGGAACACCCTGGTCAGCCCATCTGTGGAGGTTGATAACGGACTTACTGGAAAGGAGCTGTTGGGCTGGTCCTTCACAATCCAGTATTTGAGGAAGCTACAGACTTCCCAGTTGGCTTGGGTTGCAGCTTTGCTGCTGTACTCCCCAGTACTCTGCTGTCTTTCTCAGCACGTGGCAGGCACAGCAGCTGCAGAACTGATGGGTGACTCCTTAGGGGTTATGCAATGTCTCTCCTTTTGAAACCAACTGATTTCTCTCTCTCAAGCAACTGTCCTGTCCAATTTGATTATCAGTTAAATTTCCTGATGGATTGCAGCGAGGTAACCTGATTTGTAGGGATTTCTCTCTCGTAAACGCAATGACATGTAGTCAGAGGAGTCCTCGATGATTACCCATACCAGTGGCATGCAGCAGCAGGTGGTGGAAGGTGCTGATAAGGTGTGGAGTAAAGGTCCAGCAGAAGAAGGGCTGGTTTCTTTTCTCGTGGTGGTTTTGTTTTGCCTCTGTCAACAGGATTGGGGAACATCACCCCTTCCTTCGTTGTGAAGGCACAACTCTAGTGTCCTTGTGTCCTCTGTTTCTCTGCTGCAGTCAAGTAATTTTTGCTGAGCATCTTCTTCCCAATAGGGGTGAGATCACCCCTTTGTGCTGATTTTAGGTAGAACCATGACTCTTCATTTAAAAGTTGGTGAAAAGAAACAGCGTAGCTGCGTTCTGAAACCCCCACGCTCGGGTGATTGTGGCCTTTGTCATCTCACTTAGACATATATGTCTTCCTGTCCTAGGCAAAGGTGTCAGTGGGCACAAGAACTTCCTGGGCTGTTTTTGGAGAGTATATCTTGTGTCCTAGAAGGGATGAGGTGGATTGAGACAAGTGCAAGCGTGGGCTGCAGCATCTGTTTTTTGATGGAAGTAACAAAAGCAGTACAAGGCTGTGCAGTATGCATGGGACACCTATACACTACTCCTGAGTGTCTGTCTCTCTCAAAACCAAAAAAATAAAAGGCAAAGAAAAAACTTTCTCCCCCAGCAGAATGGATTTCAGGTACTGGAAGCTCCTTGCTGCGTGGATGCAAATACCCTCACACCTAGAAGCTGACGCAGTATCTGCTGTGCAGATGTTTATCTGCCCCTGGGGAGTAATATTTCCTGTGTCTGCATTATTCAAGGCTGTCGTGGTCTCAAAGCGCTGACTCAAGCACGTGTTGCTCCAACATACAACTGATAGTTGCTACGGATGTTCCCTTCCAACTCCCATGTTTGGGAGTTTGGTCTGAAATACCACAGCCACGTCCAAGAGCAAATCACTCCTTGCTGTAACTGAAGCCTGAAATCACCCTGGGGTCCTGGTTCTGTTTGTATTCAGCTGCATCCTCGCGCTCATGGGTTCCCAGGCTCCAAGTACACTGTTTGACTCCAAAACTGCTCGAGCTTCCTCCCTCTGAGGGAGGCAGTTTGTTCCAACCTTGCCTGGGTAGAAGGTAAAGAAGTAGTCAGCTTGTAATGCAGAGCATCTGCAACAGCTGTAGGATAAGGAAAGAAGATATGAATTACATTGATTTGGACTTTTCTCCCCTCTCAAATGCTTTTCAGGTTGCTTGGAGTGCTAAACCTGAAGTGATGTTGGTGCATATGGTGCTTGACATGCTTCCTACCACCATGGGATGCATGCTGCAGCGGTAGCCTCAGGGCAATTCTGCTTGCTTGGGCTAGCTGGGAATGAGCAGAGTTACCAGCAGCTAAGAGGAGTTCAATGCTCCATGGAACTAGTCTGAAACAGTTCTCAAAGGGTGGAGAACATCTCCAGGGGAAGCTGGATGGAGCCTCAGCCGGGTTAGAACGAAGGTTATTGCTCATCCTGGAGGAATGTGGAGATTTCCTGGCATAGGCTCTCCTGTCAGCAACCTAATCTCAGGTGGGTGACAAACCAGACTGACCTCTGGATGATCTTTCTGAAACGAACGATAGGTCTTAACTGCCAAACCCGTGTCCTAATATGGAGTAGTGAGATGCTGGGATCAGAACCTGAGTGTTTTCCAGTCTGGGCTCTGCTGTACAACGTGCAGTTGTCAGTATGTCCGCAAGTGCGAGCTGGACAGAGAGGCTCGGGAGGGTCTGAAGGAGACATCGCTAAGGATAGAGAACATCCTTTGTGGCAGAAGTAGTGCATAGGTGATGCTCAGCGTCAACGTTGCTGGCAGTAAGTGTGGCTCATGCTCCAGTTCCCACTGGTGGCCATGCCCACTACATGTCAGAGTTGAATAAAGACAGGGCCAGCGTAGGGGAGACAGGATCCCAGTTCCCAAATTATTCTGTTTTTTTCTTTTTTCCCACTGATTTCTGCCCTGCTGTGTGATAAAAGGACCTTTAGGCAACGCAGGACCTGTTTAAATGGCGAGGAGAACAAGGGATGAGGAGGAAAAAACATCCAAGACTAACCTTCCTGGCCAGGTTGGAGTGCTTGTTTCGCACATGGGAGCACAGAGCTGAAGTTCTGCAGATGACTTTGGTTTTTACTCCTAGGGACAGTAGTTTTGCTCTCTCCCGCATGGCAAATCAATAATTTTTGATAAAATGTCTGTTAATCAGATTTCCCAGCCATCCCTTGTGAGGAGCCTTTGGTAGGATGAAAGAGAGGAAGGCTGGTTGTGGAGAGGGCTTAGTTTTACGGTTAAAGCTTTCTTACCTGTTCCCCTGCTCCTAGTTCTTTTCCCTCCTGCTATTCAAGAGCTCAGCTCCTTTGCTGCAGCTGGTTAAATGTTAGCAAGGCCATCACACTGGCTTTAAGGATTAGGTGCTCTAATTAATGCATGCACAAGCTGGAAGAAACTTGCTGCTGTCTGACACGTCACAGCTGCCACTGTGTCTTCTTTCAGACTTGCTGCCTTTTAAATCCTCTTTTTTCTTGTCTGCTCTTCCCAGGATGAATTATTGCCTCATCCCATGGTGCACTGGGGACTCTGCAGGAACCAGCACCAGCAGAACACTGGAACCTCAGACCGGTTTTGTTGAATGAGTGTCTGCACGTGTTGCTGGTGGCGTTCAGTGGTTCAGCAGTCAGAGCTGCAACACGATGTCCCTAGAAGGTCTCCCAGCTGGTCTTGATGTGTTCTCCTAGTTTTCTTCCTGTGGTATTGGTGGGGAAAATTTGTTCTCCTTTAAGATGTTCTCACGAGCTTTGCTGGTTGATGGTCTCAGTCAAGGGTGGCTCAAAACATCTCTCAGGGAAGGAAGACCAATGTCGAGTGGCTTGTTGAACGTGTTTGTCCTGGGTTTAGCTGCTTGTTCTCTTCCCAGAGCATGAAGTTCCTTCCTCACGTACTTTGGGTTCTCTTCATTCTGTTTCCATGTCGCTTTCTTGGTGGAACAAGAAGTTATATCAGTGATCTTTGCAGCACTTCAGAGTCCAGTCCTTGACTGTGCTACTGCTTCTGACTGAGCTGTAGCTCTCAATCTTTAGCAGCAGCAGCCATCAAGCCAAACCCTGGTTTTGTGTGAAGAAGCAGCAAAACAGAGGCCAATCCTTTTCCAAGAGCTTGCTATGCGAATAGCGTTAGGAGAACGCTTTTATGTCTTCTTTTTTTTCTCAGTTTGCTCTTCTAATTCTGTTTAAAAGCTTGGGGACCTATCAGATTGATCACAGATTCATTAGGTACATGCCCCTCACCTTCCAAATACCATTTCTTTTCCAGACTGATACTGGTGCTGGATCCATCGGCCTTGATCGTCAGCACACATGCAGCTTGTTGCAAAGAGCAGCACCTGATTTCTCCTACTGCTGTGATCCAGGTAACAGTCTTTGTTGGTCCTCCATGTGGGGAAGGCTTGTGAAAAGGCAATGGTGGTATCAATAACGGGCATTGCAGGGAGTCTGTGCCAGACAACCGGTGTTTAGACTGGTGCTAGCAAGGGAAGCTTTAAGTATGGGTCTTGAACCTTTCAAGGAAGGAGGTTAAGCTGGAAGAAATGGAGGCCAAGAAGGAAATTGGGATTTTGACCTCCAGAGACCAAAGAGGTTTAGGGCATTAGGAGCCTGCCAGGCTCTGCGGTTTTACTGGTGGTCTCCTCCTCCAACTCTGAGCCTGGCAGGATCCCAGGGATTACAGGCCATGATTAATGAGAATTTAAAAAGAATCTTATGTGCTTTTGGAGACTGAATCTTTTTCTGAGTGGTGGGGAGGTGCTGCTGCTGTCTGAGCCTGCTGATCTGGAATGAATAATGGAGGAAAAAATAACCGGCTCCCAAACTGAAGGTTGTTGATTTAAATAAATTAAAGAAAAAAAGAAAAATCCTATAATGTCATCAAAGTGAGGTGCTATGGAGATGAACGGGGGCCAGAAACACTTAAACCCAGAAATTAAAGCACTAGGCCTCATATCCACACCAAGCACGTAAACTAAAACTAGCTTGAAAGTGTACCTGGAGTAAAGCAATGTAGTGAGGTCTTGCCAGTGCTCTCCTGCAACAGAAAGCTCAGAAGTGTTTGGGATGCAGCAGGAAAGCAGAGGCCTGATCTAGACTTCCCAGACGCCTTTAGACAGGCCCTCCTAAAGAGGTTATTAAAGTGAAATGGGCATGAAGAAGTGCCACAGGTCAGGAACTGTCATCAACAAAATTATGAAATGAGTGGCTGGCACTTGGCAAGTGCAGCTGGTGCTGAGTATTTTGACTGTATGAAATGCTCAAACTATTTGCCAAGAGCCTTTGCCTTGTTTGGTTTGCTAAGCTGGTTAAAAACTGTTGTTTCATTAATTGTAAACTTGTTGTCGTCTTGGAAGGAACTGAAATACTTGTCTATGGAATTGTTTTCAGCTTCTTGAGCTCCTAAACACTTTTAAAGGATTCACAGGTCCTGATGGTGAATTTTCTGGAGCAGGCAGTTATCAAAAGCCCCTGGCTCCACACTATCTTTCATAGCAGCAAGGAAATTACTCAAATAGATGAAGTTATTGAGTTGGGAGACTGTTGCAAGAACAGGAACGGCCTTTTTCGAAGGGTCGGTGTAGCAGATGTGTGCATCTGCACTGTGTTCAGTGAACCGTAAGAGCCTTTGTTTAAAAAGCCTCCAGATAGACCTGCTGCAGGAGAGGGTGTCTGGGGAAGGCCCAGAAGTGAATGGCTGAGTGCTATTCCCATTAGCCTATGCTTCCAGGAGTGTCACAGAGCCCACTCTTTGAAAGAACAAAAGCCCAAAGCCTTGGCTTCCTGCCCTGATGATGTGACTGAATCACCTTGAAAATGATTATTAGTTGTGACTGTTTCATACTGAAATTACTGTTTTGTTGCTATCTGCCATCGTGCAACAGGCTCAGTTCTAACACTTGGGGGTCTCTTGTCCCTCCCTGGCTGTAACAACTCCACAAAAAGTTGCCAATAATCTGGTTTCCAAAAAAATTCTATTTTTGGGAGAACTCTATTTATCGACAATGTTGCGTGGTCCCACTGCCAACAAAAGGTGGATGCTTAGTGAGGTGCTTGTGCCTGTCATCAATTGACATTTGTGGTGTTGGTTCTGCTGGAGAAGAGCAACTTTGGAGCAGAGGGCTGGAGGGCATGCTGGTAGGCTGGAGCCTGGATGCCACCGGTGATGTGGGAGGCTCCGTCTGTTTTGTATTCAGACCCACACTGATGATATTGTGAGGGCTTCCAAAGCCAACATGCCCAAAAGCCTGGCTTCATAAGAGTGTGATGTGCACCACTGAGCAACCAGGGGAATCACTCTGGGTTTTAATACTGCCTCATTGTCTACAGTTCTTGATGCTAGGGCTGTTAATATTAGGATAAAGCATCTGTGAGACCTGGTGTTAGGGTTTTTCCTTCCAACCTGAGCACTATCAGATGTGCCACCCGTTGTACAGTCCTGGTATGTGCAGCGGTGGAAGGAAGTGAATCCATTTCATCCAGGAGATGTCAGAGCCAAGGGCTGGCTTGGCAGATGAGGGGCTCTCTCCAGTGGTGTCTCCTCTTTCCTTCTAAGGAGGAGGAGAAACAGAAGCAATCTGAGCTGCCTTTCCGTTCCCAGCTGAAGCTGGGCACAAAGGCTTTCCTTGCCCCTAGGTGTGAGTGGGAAGCTTACTCTTCAGCAGCCTATGACATGAGGCAGAGTTAGTAAAGACTAAGCTGAAAGTCTCATAAGCACTTTTGCTTGTCCTTCTCCAAAGGTCTTCTCTCATGCCTGCCATCCCTGTGAGTACAGCACATGAATTTGTCCTGAAAATGCACCTCCCCAGCCCCTACCACGTTACAAAGCATTGCGACTGCTTGTTACAGAGCTGGTGGGTGATGCTCTGAATGGCTGAGCCTAGCGTGAGCCAGTACCCTTGCCTCTTTCCCCCATGCTCATCCCAGTTAACGTAACCACAGGACATGCTGTTGCATGAAGATACAGTGAACAAATCCTTTGCAATTATTAGGCACCCGTAGATACTTGCTAGCATGGAACGCTGCCTGGTTTGAAGTTACTTGCTCTTTTGAGTCCACTTTCTAGAGTAGAATTAAACAAGTCAGCCACCATCTGCTTCCAAGACACTGAGTTTAGCAAAAACAATAATAAAAGTCTGGCTCTCCTCTCTTCTCCCCCCTCATCCTGCTCCTCCTTGAGCAGGGACAGCCAGTCCAAATGTGCAAGTAAAGCACAAGCTGGAAACATGAAAGGCAGGGAGACAAGGCAGCTTTGAAAGTAGGTTAGAGATTAAACGAGCCTGAAATTTGGCAGCTGTAGGCAAGGCTGGGTGGCCCTAGGGGAAAGGCTCAAAATGATTGATGAAATGAATGATTAATGAAATGGTGTGATTAGCCTATCACGGGATTACGTTACTGTTTGGAGCCCAGAGAGAAACTGAGAGGAGCCATGTGAGTGTGTGTGATGTAAAGGAAAGAGTGCAAAGAGCAGCAGTTCCCAAAAGGCAAGTAGATCCCTCAAGTAAACGCCACGTTGGCTTTATCATACCCTGTGGGACTCGTCATTTGGTGTCAGGATTTGCCATCTGCCCAGCTATCCTTTCTCTGATTAGGTGGCTCAGAAAGAAGGCATTTCCTCTTACACATGGATATCTGCCCTTACCTTCCCTGCCATCCCCCGAACACCTGAGCAGAACAGGTTTTTTGGTGTATCAGGAGCACTGAGTCTCCTGGGCTTCCCATGGCTTTCTGTGTAGGGGCAGTAGCAGCTCCTCCTGCTTTTTCCTGGCAGGTGCTTATTTTGGGGAAGCAGAGTGTTGGTGTGAGTGGTTCAAATACTAGCTAATCTGCCATGCTGATAGTTGTGTCAGTGCAGTCCACATAAGGGATCGATCTATGTTTACACCCCCTGCCAACTTCTTGGAGAGGAAAGATTTCAGAAATCAGAGAGTGGCTTGTGGGAACTCGTTGCATCTGCCATTAGATTAATAGATTCAGACTTTGGAATGACATGACTATGCCCTCAAGGTTTGGTGGGGTATTTTGCCAGTTAAAAACACAAATCCATCACTGTTGCTCTAATCCAAATGTTTACAGTGCAAAATACTGCCAATCAAATTCTGGTTTGTTAGAAGTTACCTTGAAGACCCAGTCTCTTTGGGCCCATCTGGTGACTTCTCTGTTTCCAGAACTGCAGACCATTGGCTTTCCATGGCTAGTGTGTCTGAACTAGTGGCTACCTCCTCCTGTATGAGCTTACAGCAAAAGCTGTATCAGGAAGATGCCATTTCTCCCAGACTCTGTAGCACCTTCTGGCTATTTAATGCTGGGCTTCCTGGAGATGAAATACCTATGTGCGTGTACACACAGATATCTGTGTGTGTATATAGATATAAATGTGTCTGTCTGTAATATCTAGATTTCCCCAAGGGCAATAAACTCACATGGAATGGATTGTCAGAGGACTAAAAGTTGGAATTTTGAGCAGTCCTGAAATTGGTCCTCAGTAGCTGTGCTGTGGGAATGGGGTGTGTCTCTGGTGACTGTGTGGGTGGTGTTGGTTACTCACCAGGCTAAATGTAAGCTCTGGGCTGACTTGGAGAAAGGTTAAAAACCTATGTCTCTTTGTGTGTTTGCCTATTGCTCCTTTTCTTATTCTTAAGAGTAAGACTGCATTTTGGGGAGTGCATGCCCTTTTGAAGGCCTGGATGAGGCTCTGGGGCTGGGTCACATCAGGTTTTAATGCTGGGCTGGATCTCAGGTACTTGTTAATTTGGTGCCCACAAAGCCTGTGAGTTTGGCTGACCTTCTGCAGTGCATTGACATCAGGAGATAAGGCCTTCTGAGGTGCCTCTAAGGCTCTCTTTATCTCCATCAGGTGATAAAGCCACTGAGGTGTTAGACAGGAGCCATTCCCTTCCTGTGCTCCTGCTGACAACACAGCTGGTTGGGTTGCTCCTTTAGAAAACCTGGTGGGACTTGTGTGAACAGTTACCCACAATGGTTTGCTGCTGAGGAAACTTGCTCTGACTCCTGCCATGTGCTTGGGCTGTGTTATGGTTAAATGCCAGTGAGGCACTCCAGCTCTGCATCATGCTGGCTGAACATCAAGAGGCACACGTCCAAGTATCAATTTATTCTTTTTTTCATGTACACAATGTAACCCTCTTCTAAATCAAGGGATTAAAACAAGGAGGCAGAAATGAGCTCATGTGATCACTCCATGTAATCTGTGCTGTCCTTGATGCTGCAGAGGAGTTGTGTCGCTTCCTTTGAGCCATGGGAAGGCTGAAGCTTGCAGCCTTTCCTTTGCCCCAGAGGTGTCTCTTGGTGAAATAACCTGGTAATTACCTTTCACTGAAACCTCTGGGGCATGGAAAACTGCCAGGTGTCCTGTCATCAAGACCAACAGTCTAATCTTGGATTGCTGCTGAGTAGGCTGGAAAGCCCTTGAGACCAGAGATCTCTAAGATGTGTCATTGTCATGAGACAGACCTAGAAAAAGAGCTATACAGAAGCTAAAAGCATTGGTATCTCCTTGGATGGTACCAGTAGAAGTTTTGTGATGCAAAGAAGTCATATTTCTTCTTTTCCTACAGGACTGCTTTCCTGGAAGGTCTTGTGAGCAGCATCATGGCCTATTTTTCTCCTCTTAGACCCCTCTGTGACCATTCCCTGACTCCTGCATGGGCACATCTTTCAGGCTCACTGAGATGCTGGGAACGCAGAGGATAACACTCAGCTCCTCTTCGTGCTCTTTTCCCTGCCAGTCCCCCTTTCGTTCTGCTGGATGTGTCATGCACATCTCAGGGCATTGGGAATCCTGACAGCTGCTGAATTCAGTTTCAGAAGCCAGACTGTTCTTGTGATTTGAGGTTTGTTTGAGTTAAGTGAAATATGGGGGGGGGGGGAGTGGGGGGAAAGGGCTTTTTTTTTTTTACAAAAAAAAGATAGTTTAGAGGAAGAAAATGGTGCAGGGCAAAATAAAGTGGCATACTGCAAGAGGCTGACAGGGTAGCTTCAGCAGCTGCTTGCTCTCACAATAAAGCAGAGCCATTTTTATCCAAAAAAACCCCAACCTTTTCCAAGTGAAAAGTACCTTCAGTGCAGCAGGCTGCACCTGTCTTCTTTTGGTTTCAGCGAAAGGCAGTGACGGCTGCTCCTTTCAAAGTGGCAGGGAGCAAGCTGGTTCTGCAGATTCCCGGGTAAAAGGTGTTGTGCAGATGTCAGAAGAGCATCACAAGAGCCAACTCTCATGGCTTTCACCCCAACGTGAAATAATATGCAGGCAGCAGGGGAGAAGATAGGGTAGATGAAAACTGAACTTGGAGCCAAAAGCAGGCGTACCTCTGACAGCAGTTAGCTGATTGAGAGGTCCCATCTCTCTCCATGTGTGGTGGGTTGACCTTGGCCAACGGCCAGGCGGCCTCCTGGATGCTCTCGCACTGCTCCTCCTTGGCAGGACAAGAGATGAAACTAAGATGGAAGAGCTCACGGGTCAAAATAAAGGCAAGATCATTTACCAGTTACTGTCATGGGCCGAGCAGACTTGTATTGGGGGAAATTAATTTAGTTATTGCCAATTAAAATAGATTTGGATAGCAAGGAATAAAGACAAAAATTTAAACAGCACCTTATCTGCACCACACCCATGAATTCCCAGCTCAAATTCATCCTTCATTCCCAAATCCTCTACCTCCCCTGTTCCCCATGGGATTTGGCATAATTGTAGTCAACTCATAACTGCTCTTTCTTGCTGCTTCTTCCTCCTCATGCTTCTTCCCTGCTCCAGTGTTGGTCTTTCCTGTTGGCTACTACCCTTCAGAATAAGCATGCCCCTCCACGGGCTTCAGTTCCTTCAGGACATATCTACCTGCTCTGGTGTGAGGTCTTCCATAGGCTACAAGTGTGGTCACCCTCTCCATCATAATTATCTCCATTGCCTGCAGAGAAATACCTGCTCCCCTGTGGTTCATCCATGGGCTGCACCTCTTCGCCCTCCTTATCCTCGCTGACCCTGGTGTTCACGTGCTTTTTTTCTCACTGCTCTCTGATGTTTCTTTGCCCATTCCTAAATGTTATCACAGAGGCTTACACCCACTACACCATATCTGCAGGATTCCCCACCGCATCTGCCTCAGTGGTGGTCTCCCAACCTTCCCTAAATGGCTTTGCACATCAGGCTCTGTTGCTTTCTTGATCCAGGCAACTTGCTTCCTTAATTGCATTTTCTGCACCCAGAGCTGCCTGGATGCTGGGCAAAGGGCAGCAGAGCAGCTACAACAATAGAGAATAATGGTTGAAGACATCAGAAATCTGGACAAATTAATTTGCCCTTAGGGCTTTGCTTTCTAAGTGCAGCTCAGGAGATAACATTGACCTTCTCTTGTGAAATATTTGGGGTTCAATTCATAACTGTCCTAGTTGAAACTGTAGTGAGATCTCCACATTATTTAAAATTCCTATTTCCCTGCTCATTCTGGCCTTGCAACGTAGCATTTAATAAATCCTTTACAAATTAGAGGCACTTTAATAGGTTGTCACTTCCACTTGATGTTATTCTAGCATTTGCATAACTGCATTCATGGTTTTGGCACTTAACCCAAAGCCATGGCAGAAGTTCTAGTTTCTTGGCTCACCCAGCAACCAAAAGCAGGGTTGTGGTTAGACTGCAAGGGTTGATTCTCCTGTGGGGTGTACAGGAATGTTCTCCATGCTGGTAAAAATAGGCAGCTTTTAGTTCAGCCAGGCTAATGTAGCTGAAGCAACCTCAAGTCTGTGGTCCTCCACTTCTTCTCTTCTTTCCTGGCAGCTACTAAGCAGTAACAGCCACTGATGGGCCATAGCTGTACGAGCTGCTGCTTCAGCCCAGACAGCTGGGATCTCATTGCACAAAAGGAGGTGAAATAACCTGGGAGTTCCCATAGCTGGACTCCAGAAGACACTGAACTCCAAGCAGTGATGCGGGTGCACTTCTGACTCACTGAGCTTTCTGCCTGCCAGGAGATGACGAAAAGGGACCTTCCTTATAGAACGGATGTTGAGCTCCTGCTTATGTGCATTTTCTTATCTGCAATTATCCCGAGATCAGATTTGTAAGCTAGTTTCTACATCTTAGAGAACTTCTTCCTCAGCCCCCATGTACCTGCTCACTGCAGGGGTGTGGGACTAGATGACCTCTAAAGGTCCCATCCAACCTTACACATTCTATGATTCTATGACTACCTGGCCATTAGCTGCAGAAGTATATATCTCTGTGTTTCCCCTTGTCCCTGTTATCTCTTGTGCTGCATTGCTATAGATATATCGAGCCCTATCTAGGTTGTTCTAAAATCCACAGCAAACATCTTTATTTGGCCTGAATGTGTAAGTACATTTCTTACTCTAAGGCAGACTCCTTAAACACTACTTCATAGCTGGTTTCTTGGAAACAGCAGGCGCTCAGTCATAGAATCATAGGATCATAAAGGTTGGAAAAGATCTCCAAGGTCATCTAGTCCAACTGTTCCCCTATATTACTTACTAACCTGTGTCCCTAAGTACCTCATCCAGCCTTTCCTTGAACACCCCGAGGGACACTGATTCCACCACCCATTCCAGAAAAGCACTGCTGATAGAGCCATTTTCTATCTTGGTTTCTGACAATTTTTCCAGCTTTGAATGAATCCTTCAGAGAGCCCTTTTCAAATGAGCCCTTCTATTATTGGAGGCACTTTAGTTTAGTCATGGCCTCAAAATATTTGACTGAGCCATTATCAGATTCGATACCCTTCAAGTTTGGGGGTTTTTTTTGTTGGGTCTTTTTTGGTCATGTGGAAACCTGATGATTCCACTTTGCAGCAGCTGTGACAAAGGAGGTTTCTTAGGATTTCTGTTGGAAAATTCTCCCTGCTAATGTGTTAGGAGGATGGTAAGAGGTTCTGTGGGTTGGCACAACCCTGGAGGTGCCTGGACAGTAAGGGCAGAGTGAAACAAGAAGGTGAAGCCAACGGTTGCAGAGTTGAGGAGAACGAAAATAAGACCATCCTTTAGTCATGCCTGATGTAGACAAATGCTCCAGTATCACCGATATCCAACTGAAAAGCAGAAATGAATGAGCTAATGAGATGATGAAATTAATCTGGCATGTAAGAATGCTGCTGAGCAGGGATGGGAAGCAGGTGAAAGTTGAAGCGAGGCTATTGCTTCAGTCTCCCACCTTATCTTTTGAGCACGAGAGGCTTGAAGCCTGTATCCTGTATCCTGTCTTGCGTGTGCGTGGTTGCTGCTGTTTCTGTTCCCAATTTTAAATTATTCAGGCTGAATGGGATAGCAACTTGTGGAACAAGGAGCCTGTTAGAACGTGAGACCTGTGCTTGGAAAGGGGGAGAGAACTGGGGAAACTGTGTTGGAACCTTAAAATGGCTTTGATCCTAACCTTGATACGAGGTGGAAGCACGCAGGTCCTGGCTGCTGCCCTGGAGCAACTGATGTCCTTTGCACTGCAGGAACACTGGCTGCTGTGGTGTTGCCACTCCTGCCCATCTGGAAACGGTTCCTGTTTCCTTACCCTGAGAATGACTTAAGCAAACGGTAAAATTTGACCTGTGGCTCAGGAGCTTCAGAAGTAGTGAGCTTAAATGTGTATTTTTAACTTTTCCCTGCATTCATCAGATGTAAAAGCTGAACATCCTCTGCATGAAAGCGGAAATGTTGTTGATTGCTTGCGTCAGAAGTGGAGAAGAAGAACCTCTCTTCCTCTCATCCTTCCTTATCCGTCAATGACAGACTGTCATTGTAATAGTGTGAACAGCAGCATTTACTACTTCATTGCCAACTGTGGCTGCCAGGAGTCTCTTTCCCCAATATTTAGTTCTTACCAGGGTGTGACACAAGAAAGGGTTTGCTGTGCTCATGGGAAGGAGCGGTTGGGCCGTGCGTAGGGTGCCTGCTGACCTTGGTTGCACATGGGTGTGGGATGTGGCTTTGGAGATGCTGTAGAAGCCGTGTGTTTGGAAAACTGCCACTCACCATCTCAGTGAGAGTTGCTGGCAGATGGCAGCGAGCAGCAGTTGCTGGTCTCCAACTGCACAATAACAGCATCTCTTCTTTCTAGTCTTTTCACACCAAATGTGTGCGGCAAGGGATGGGTCTTGTGGCTGACCTAGTACAGCTCCCAGAAGCTTCCTGCAGCGGCTACTTTTCTCTAAACTCTTCCTAGCATTTAAAATAGGGGTCATGGCTCAGGTTTTTGGGGGTGCATGACAGAAATGGCTGTAAATGGCCTGACTTTGGTAAATAGCTGGGACAAGTTGGACTCAAGGCAGGAATCCCAGTAGAGCTATCGAGTGGACGGGTTGTGTGTCTTCAACCTTCAGGATTTTTCTGCCCCAAAGATAATTAGTTATCTTGTGGTATGAATCATTTGCATCCTTCAAAAAAAACCAAGCAAACCCACCAAATGTGAGTCAGTGCTCTTTGCTATCAGTCTCCTGAATGGGCCAATAGAAGTGGCGCTTGAATGAGCTAAACCACTTGCACCTACCAGTCCCTCTTACACTTCAGTTACATCGGGAAGTAGGGGAAACTACCTGTAGCCAGGGCCACCTGTCCTGGCATTAGCCTTTCTGTAAAGCATTAAGACCACACAGAGAGTGACTGTGTGTATGTACGTAAGGTTCTGGTAATCCCTGCTTCACTCTTCAATTAACTTGGTTTCCAGAAGTATTTTTACCACCCAGTTACATACCAGTTAAAAAATTCACCTCTGCAAAACCCAACTCGGTTCCCAGTATGCAAACCAAGAAATGCTACAGCATTTGAAGGCTGGTCAGTAAGGTGTTTGGAAGAGGTGCTGGTTCCCATGGACAAACCCGGTGCCATCCTGTGTGGACCTTCCTGGCTCGTGTCTGGCTGTGGAGGATGAGTCAAGCCAAGCTCCAACACACTGGGATGCCTACCATTACTCTTATCTGGAAGTGGTGCTGAGGAGTGACTGTCAAATCCCATGCTGCGCTCACAGTCCCAATTCCACTTCAGTTTTCTGAATGCCAAACTGCTTTTTGTCCCAGGTAAGCTGTCTTGGGCTGTGTGAGTGCCTGCCCATCCATCTTCCCAGTAAGTCACGGTCAAGTGGGAAAAAGCTACCCTGAAGTTTTGCAATTCATGTGACTTGCAGGTCCAAAATCAGGGTCAGCTTTGATGCCCATCACTTTCCAGCCAAGGTCATACAATGGGCTTGGCCAGGGATTTCAAGAGCTTTCTTTGTAGCAGTAGTTGTAGGGACTTGGGTCCTGTGGGATCCACCGAGCAGCCTGCAAGGAGTCTTGAAGTCATCCTTGATATGCGAGGAATCCTCCTACATGAAAGGTGGTAAAATCTGCCTGCGACATCAGCCTGGTTCTGGTTAGTTTTTTAAGATTAAACTTGCTGTGCAAAGCAGCTGCGCCTGTCTTAAAGGCACTGCAGCTTTTCCAAGAGGAACCAGGCGAGTGGACAGGGTACTATACTCTCTTGTCACCTTGGGTAGGCCACAATAAATGCCAGTGAGAGTTGCATGCTGAAGGCACGAACATTGAACAATGTCAACTTTCCTACCTAGGAAAAGCACTCGCTGAGTAGAAACCTCTGGATTACATCCTCAACTCCAGCCTTTCCCACAGTTTTCACTAAGATTTTTGGAGACTCTTGTTCCTTCCTTCATTTCATTCAGTATTGAGACCTTTGCCTACCACAGTTGTCTTCTGGTGCAGTATCTCACAAACGGTGGGAAGATGTTTTGTGTGTCTGATGGGTGCTTTTGGCAAAGAGTAACCAGGGTTTGCAGCAGGTTCCTGAGAGACACTGCTGAGGAAGGAACAAAACTCAGCATCCCTGGTACTCTTCGTGTCCTTTCAAATTCATTTAGCATCAAAATAATGTTGTCTCCTGAGGACCTGACATTCATGTCTGTGTGCCTGAAGGAGGTCCCCTTTGTAGTGCATGTAGCTGGAGACGCTTTTCTACTTGCTTAGTGCTCTGACTTGCTACCTAAATGAGAGCTTTATATCAAGTGTTAATTAACAGCGGTAACCAGTTGCACTGCAAGATGATTATTTTGCCCAGTAACAAAAATATCTTCCAGGAACCCTCAACTTTTACATCACTTCTAGCTTACCCCCAGTTTCCCTGCTGCTTGTTTTCCAACTTAACAGCTATCAGTGGCTTTGTAGAGGCTTTTCACGTGAATGTTTGCTGTCATGCTTCTGTGATGATCGCTCCTCTGAGCGCACACAACTGAGAGTGTTCGCCCAAGGTCTTACCCACACTGTTCCTGCAGCTTAGGTTGTAGCTGTCAGGTATTTTGAATATGCACAAGCTATTGCTATGCTTCTGGACTATTTATTTTCTACTCAACTGTTTATTCAGTTGTGGAATGGTTTTCTTTGGTTTGGGTTGATTAATTTTTTTTTTTAATTCCTTTGGGGGGTTGTGAAATTCTCCCTGGAAAAGTGGAGATGAATTAAGATAGCTGAATCTTAATTCTGCTTCTGAATTCTTAATTCTTCAGTGATAGCTGAATCTTAATTCTGCTTCTGAATTCTTAATTCTTCAGTGATAGCTGAATCTTAATTCTGCCCACCACCAGCTTGATAGATGGCCTTGAAAAGTCATCTAACCTGGCTGGGCTTGAATCTGTGTCACTGCATACAGTGCTGCATCAGCAAATTGAAACAATCTGAAAGCACTGTAATTAGAAAAATATATTCTGGGATTAGAAAAATATATCCTGGGAAATTTTTTTTCAGGATCTTTCCAGTATTTTAACAGCAATGCCAATGGGATTTTTTTGGTATTTTTTTTTTAAATGCATCTTTCCCATACCTTCCAGGGATACAGCTTACACCATAGAAATCAAAATGCAGACTCAGAGCTTCATGCAAGCTTTTGAACTGCAAGGGACATCTGTTGTTAGTGCCAAGGGCAGGCTCTGGAACAGACAGCACTGCTGACAGCAGACAGGAGAAGATCTGGCCGGACAGCGTTAATCACAGTCTTTGGCAGGCTGGGTATTCGAAGCCAAGCACAGATGGTTGCCCATTCTGCAGTCGCATCCTTCAAGCAGGAACTTGCCATTATTTGTAGCTTGGTGGTATTTTGTGAATCTATCTCATTTTAGCACATTTTATGTCTTATGTTCTCACCAGGCGAGGACTGCCATATTTCTCCTCTACAGAGACACTGAACTGGCAGCTCAAACTTGATTCCTGGCTGCACATCTCTCCCATGTTGGGGTAGGATGTATGTCCTTGTGACCAGCATCCCATGCTGTTCAAACAGCCTTTTATTTGAAGGGGCTCTGCCTAACAAGAGAAATAGATCTCTGTCAGGTTGGGTAATACTTCTTCAGCTCCTTTCAACCCAATCAAAACATCACTGGGAACTTGATTAGGAGAAAATGTAATGCAGATCATCACTGAAAATATATTTCAACAGCTTTGCCTCTAGAAATGATCCTAGAAATACCATTGTTCATTGACAAGTGATTAACAGAAACTCTTAACGTAGTCATTAACATACCTGACTGAGGCTTCTGTAATAATCAGCTGTATTAATGCTTTCATCAGGGTAACAAAGAAGTTGAATCTCACAGCATGGTTTTAGCATCTTGAGCAGGAATGTAACTGTGAAGGTCATCATCTCGGCTGCCTAATCTGATCCGTGCTATCACATTAGCTAGGTACTGAGACCTTTCCTGGGGTAAGGCCCTAGGTGGCCAATGAAGATCTCAACCAACACCCCCAGGACCCCTAGGTCATTGTTACCCTGGTTAGTTCTAATTCATTAGCACCTGTTGGGATAGCACCTAATATCCTTTATCACTCCAAGGATGGAAGTAGTTTGTTTTATCCCAACAGCTCCTCTGTTAATACAGAGGAATCATTGATCGATCCCTTTGCAGCAAGCAATTTCTAGAGGGTGCAGGTGCCCAGGAGCTGGTGGGAGGGTTGTAGGGGGCCTTGTTGAAGGTCCCAGCTGTCTCCAGTGAACCTGCAGCAGGGCACAGCCCTGCCCCTCAGCCACAGGCAGAGCAAATCTTTGAAAATGGGATTTACAAAGGGCAAAGGCACCTGGGAGCAGGGAAAAGGTGAAGAGTAATTGATCTGAAAAGCTACTATTAGCTGTCTGTGTGCAAGGAACAAGCCATCAGCCCAATACTCTGTGCTAAAGCTTTCTAGGGTGCTGGTTAAACTGGCTGGTAACTCATTTAAATAAAACTCCCCAAAGAGCATGTAAGCTTGGTACTTGCATGTTCACAACATACCAAATGTAAAGATGCTGCTCTGTTGAGGATGATCGTCTTCATCGCTATTGAGATGCTGATCTCCTTTTGTAAAGGTGGTGGCTCTGTGTGTGTGTCTGCGTGCCTCTGTGTGTGCATGGAAAATGAAATTAAGTAGGGAGGTTTGCTTGCTGATTAAAAGCAGGGTCTATAAATAATTCTAATGTTAAGTGTTGCCTATACCCTTCAGTGCAGATGTTAGTTGATGTTTTCTGTTGGTTCAGCACTTAAACCAGAGTCTTAAGAGCGAACGCGACCTTACGTTTGAGTGGTGGCAAAGCTCCTGTCCAGAGTCTGGAGGAGGAGGGGATATAGGGTAGTATTGCATATAGCCCTCAGATCAAAGTCCAGTTGTGGCAGAAGAGCAGAAAATATCCCTGAAAGACCCTGGAGGATTCTCCCAGCGTTGTAGTTGTCCTGGAACAAATATGGGATATTTACTGGAAAAGGAAGGATGTGGGTTATTTTGTAGCCTGGTATTTCTTCCTTCAAAAGCATGGCTTTTGCAGGCAATTACACTGTGCTAGCAGAACAAATTTCAGCAAGCAGTTGACAAAATTCATAATTAATGAGCTTTGGCTACCACAATGCTGATTCTGTTTAAAATAAGCTTATATCCCACACTTGCTTTTTCTAAATACTAATGAGTCTGCCATTAGCAGAATCAAATGTCACTTAGACATATATAGCCTGGGGGGAAAGTACATTCCTCAGCTGTTGAGTACCTGTCCCAGTCTGTTTGCAGGGATATGTTGATTTTGGCTTTCTGGGCTCTAAGCAGTAAGAAGAAAAACTCTCCTTTTCTATCTAAAATGCTGCCTGTTGGGCAAGGCAATTTTGTACCGGGTGAATATCTAAAGCATGAAGTGGTTGGAGTTGCCCTTGTGAGCTGGCTGTCATTGCTGGCATCACTGTCTCCCTCCTATTGCTTTCTTCTCTCCTGGAAGAAAGATCTACAGACCTTTGCTGTTGCCTGCCTGGAGACATCTCTTTCCCAGTAACATAGCAGTGCAGGTGGTGGGCCAGGAGGATTCAAAAGGTTTTGAAGAACCTTCACTGTAGGAGCTTTGGGTGAGAGACGCACAGAAATACCAGGCTGTTGACCTAAAAGCAAAAGCCAAGCAGTGTGGGAGACAGCATAGAGAAGGAAATGCCACTTTCTATGCTGGAGTCAACATTGGAGAACATCACCACTCTTTCTGCTGCATCTTGTAATGAGTGCCTTGGTAATCATAGAATACCAGGTTGGAAAGGACCTCAAGGATCATCTAGTCCAGTCTTTCTTGGCAAAACTGCCATCTAGACAAGCTGGACCAGCACCCCATCTGAGCCAGATCTTAAAAGTGT
Organism: Rallus limicola; assembly: GCA_022605955.1. Taxonomy (NCBI): domain Eukaryota; kingdom Metazoa; phylum Chordata; class Aves; order Gruiformes; family Rallidae; genus Rallus; species Rallus limicola. The sequence continues at coordinate 37,670,640 of JAKCOZ010000008.1, forward strand.
CCAATGTTGGGGAATCCACCACTTCCTGGCAAGATTATTCCCATGGCCAATTGTTCTCATTGTGAAAATTTTTCTTCTTGTGTCCCACTGGAATCTCCCCAGGAGTAACTTGCACCCACTACCCCTCATCTTCTCCACGTGGCTCCTTGTAAAAAGAGGTGGCTACAAAGAAGGTTCAGACTCCTTTAAGTACTGGAACATGGTGATGAGGCCTCCTCTAAGCCTTTTCTCAAGGCCTGACCAAACCCAGTTTTCTCAGCCTTCCCTCAGCAGGCTTTCCAGTCCTTGGATCATGCTGGTGGCCCTGCCCTGTACCCTCTCAAGCCTGTCACTGTCTTTTTTCATATAGCTGAGTAAAGTGGGATAATGACTTTTTCATCTCTGATGATGATGGCCTTGCAGATGCCATCCTGCTGCCTTCATAAAGAGGGGGTTGGGGCATGGGGAAGAAGAAAAAGGGGCTCTTGTGAATCCGGAGTCTGTGTTTTGGGGTGCTTGTTTTGCTGGTACTGGTGTAGGTGGCCCACCTCATGAAATGGTTGGGCTAGCAAGGAAAACCCTAAGTTGTTATCGAACTGAAGGCTGTTAGAAGAACTGATGAGTGAAGCAAGCCACCTTGCAGGCAGCACTTTGGTCAAGGGTTGTTTCACTTGCTGACAGGGTTGTTGATCTGAGTGAGCATGTTTGCAGGATGGAGCAGTGGAGCCAGCCATTTGCTGTAGGGAACTCATGGTATAAATTAGCCCTGGCTGCTCAGGTAACTTAAAAAATATTAATGAAACAATCAAAGCTGAGAAGAGGTGAGCTGGGATAGTTAAACTGCTGAAAATGAAGGAAACCTCGACAGCGATCATAGCGCAACGAGATGCTCTCATCTGTCAAACCAAAGCAGGGGTTTTAATCTTCAAACCAGCCTTAGACTGGCTCAGCCCTGGCAGGGATGCTATAATTTATTATTTTAGATCTAATTAAGCGAGATGGTTGCCTGAAGTGTGGTGAGAACATATCGCCCAATGGGACCTGTTGGGGAGGGGAGAGCAAGATCTTGCTTTCAGATCTTGGAGACCAGATCTCGTAGGAAATTCATCTCTGTCTAAGGAGGCTTGATGTTTATAATCAAAACTACTTCGTTTCTTCCCTACTCTATCTACTGCACATGTTCATCTTTTGCCTGCTGCCGGTCCTGTTGGCAAGAGAAGCTGGCTGTGAAATTTTGGGTAGCTGCATTAGGAGCAAAATTAATTCAGATGCCGGACATGTCTCATGTGGGTGCATATGCCAACCAATGTCATGAAGACATTGGTGGTCACCTGAACGCTGTAATTTCTTGTTACTGAGGGGGTGAGGCTAGGACAGAGACCCCCCCCAGGCACTGCTTGAGGATGGCCCTGGCGACATCCAAGGTGGCATAGAAAAGGGGTGACAGACTAGAAGCTGCTTCTTGAAAAGAAGGAACTCAGCTCTAGACAGGAGCAGAAGTGGAAAAGTAATGCTGGTTTGGGTCTCAGTAAGCTTTTGGAGGTGTATTGGGCTTCTAAGACTTTGGGACAAGCAAAACCCGTGGGTCTGAAGCTCTCGTGAAGTGATGTCCCTATTCACCTGCTTTTTTTAACCTTAAGAGCTTTAAACAGTCTTCCAGGTGGAGCAGCACATGCAGTGTGGGCATAAGAGCCTTCTGCATCCCACAGCATTTCCCGTGGTGCCAAAGGCTTTAATATTCCTTTCGTGTCCCAGTCCCTTTATAGTCTAACACAGTTTGCAGGGCATGAAAGAAAACCCAGCTTCCTAGCAGGATTCAGAGGGGGAAATAACCAGCTGTGGTGTGTTTAAAATAATTAAAATACTCAGATATTTAGCAATCCATGAAGGGATATAAGAGACTAATACAGCCCTCTGGTTTAGAGCTAGAGTTTGAGCACTCTGGTATAAATTATAACCCATGGATTAATCACAAGAAAGTCAACTGTATCTAGGTCAAATCCACACGTGAACCTCCATAAAACTTCTGCTTCATTCAGCTTTTTCAGGATTATCTTTACTTTCTGGTGCTTCAATGGAGCAAAACCCCTTTGAATGTAATTTTTTTTGAAAAAGAGGGGCATTTTTTCCCCAGATTCTCTTTACCTTTTTCTCCCTGCCTCGTTTTTAAAGTAGAAAGCTTTTTTCTTTAAAAAGGTTAAAAAAAAAAGGTTTGTTTTATATGTTTTTCACTGAAGGTTGTTCAAATTCAACCAGTCCTATTGTGGCTCTAAAGGAACCATAACATTTCATTACTGCTTTTCCACAGAAACCAATTCAAGAGTCTTAGTCTGGTGGTTTAAAGATCTCTCTCTAGAATTGCTCTGTGCCTCTTTTCTATCCCTTTGAGCTGCCAGGTTCAGTTCATGCTTACTGAAGTATTTCTTTTGGGACCAAAACTAATTAAAAATGTGAAGAATTAGAGGTTCTGCTTTTGGGCTAGCTCTAAATTTTGGCTTCAGGTCTGTGAGCATCCCGCTTTGCAGGTGTCCGTGAGGTTGGGTGTTCTCTTTCTCCCTCTGATTTATACAGAGACTGAAGATGAGGGAGCTCTGTAGCTTCTAGCTGAAGATCTGAAAGGTTCTTGTGGGTTGTTTGGTTTTGATTTAATGTCCTGTGGTACACACTTGCTAAAGTGTTATCTTTTGCTAATGCTTCCAGGGTGAGGTCCAGCCTCAGGGCTGTGTTTGAGGGACTGAAATACTGGGCTGGAATTAGCCTTACATTTCCTCCAGGGAGGGCTATTTTTTTAATATAGTTTTTTTTGAAACCAGATTCCCATGTCAGCAAATGGAGCTATTCTTCTCCTGAAATCATGTAGTTTGTTTTGATTTAAGCATTTACACTTGTTCCCCCCCACCCCGCCCCGAATTCCTTTCCTCTTTCTCAGACACCTGCAGTCAGTTTCTAGTCAGCCCTTGATGACCATGAGCAAGTTGAGAAAGGAGTGGTACCTGCTCTGGTCACTACAACACTCATGTTCCTGTATCACCTCAGTTCTGCATCTGCAGGGCTTTGCTGGCGATGCCAACCTACAAACCTGTGTTGCCAGCCTGTCCCAGTTAGCCTAGGAGATCTTTGGGAACAAGCATCATCTTTTTGGTGTGACTTGTTCTGGCTGTAGGAATGGAGCAGGTTAACCCATGCTTGTAACAATATATTTGTAAGCAGAGGATACTGTATGCCCAGCTTCATCTATTTTTGGGTCTACTCCTGAATTCAAGTCAGTCCCTACTTGACATCCAGTTGAATCAGAGGGCAGCAGCAGCAGATGCCACTCTAGGTACACCATAATTTCCTTCTCACCAGGAACTCAGTGTAGAAAGGCTTTTATTTATTCATTTATTTTAAGGGGGATGGTAATGAGTCATAGTCCTTGCCTTCCCTTCCCCCCAGCTGTAATGCAGGCACAGCAACTCTCCATGTCTATCTGCTCTAGGGAGCTCTGGGATGGACTATGTGGGATGTGGTAAGTGGTACGAAGAAATAATTCTCATCTCATATGCCAGTGATTGCTCTTCATTAATAGCCCTTCAAAGAGCTTTAAAGATAAAGTGGTCATAAAAATAAGAAAGAAAAGGCTCCATTTAAGCATCTCTTTCCCTTTAATGTTAAATGTCTTAACATCAAATGCCTTTGAAAATGTACCATCTCTTCAGGCACTAGGACTAGTTCCCATCAGTCCTCTACCTTTAGAGGACACAGGTACAGAAGATGGGAAAGAGATGAGACTGTTTGAAAGAGATGAGACTGTTTGAAGGCATTCTTTTGGTGAATATTGGCTGGGGTGAACTCCGAGACCCCCGAAACCAGGGTAAGATCCAGCGCACACACACACACACACACACACACACACATATAAAAAATTATAGAATGGTTATTGCTAGAAGGGACCTTAAAGGTCATCAATTTCCAACCTCTGCCATGGTCCAAGGACACCTCTCAATAGACCAGGCTGTTCAAGGCCACATCCAACCCAGCCATGAGCACCTCCAGGGAGGGGCAGCCACCATTTCCCTGGGCAACCTGTTCCAGTGCCTCCTCACCCTCGTAGTGAATAATTTCTTCCTAATATCCAATCTAAATCTACCCTCTCCCCATTTAAAACCATTGCCCCTTGTCCTATCACTACATACCCTTGGGAACAGTTCTTCCGCAGCTTTCTTGTAGGCCCTTTCAGGGACTGAAAGGCCACTATAAGGTCTCCTTGGAGACTTCTCTTCTCCAGGCTGAACAACCACAATTCATCTGAGAGTGTGCATCTCATTTCCAAAGCTATTCCAGCTTGCAGGAGAGCATGTGGTAGTGTTGGCTTTGTTTTGTTAAACTCCAGCTACTTCTGCGGGTACTTTCAGCCTGGACCTCACCTGCATCTTTCAAACTCCTGCTTCCAGCTGGGCAGGGAGAGAGAATGAAGCCAAATCCCACCACACCACCCTCTGGAAAGCTTTGAGCAGTGTTGCAGGGCTGATTGATGCTCCTCTTCCTCCCCTGTTGTCCTGAGATTTGCCTTTGGACTTTGCTGAGACCAATGGGATGAAGTTTAACAAGGCCAAGTGTAGAGCGCTGCACATGGGACAGAACAACCCCATGCAGCACTACAGGCCTGAGGGGGGACTGGCTGGAGAGCTGTCAGGCAGAGAAGGACCTGGGGGTGTTGGTTGGCTGCAGGATGAACATGAGCCAGCAGTGTGCCCGGGGGCCAGGAGGGCCAATGGCATCCTGGCTTATATCAAAAACAATGTGGCCAGTAGGTCCAAAGAAGTGATTGTGGCCCTGTACTGGGCATTGGTGAGGCTGCACCTTGAGTGCTGTATCCAGTTCTGGACTCCTCACCATCAGAAGGACATTGAGGTCCTGGAGTGTGTCCAGAGAAGGGCAACCAGGCTGGGGAAGGGGCTGGAGGGCAAATCCTGTGAGGAGTGGCTGAGGGAGCTGGGGGTGTTCAGCCTGGAGAGGAGGCAGAGGGGAGACCTTATCACTGCCTAGAGTTACCTGAAGGCAGGTTGTAGAGAGGTGGGTGATGGTCTCTTCAGCCAGGTAACAGGAGATGGGACAAGGGGAAATGGCCTCAAGCTGCCCCAGGGCAGGGTCAGATCAGATATTAGAAAAAAAATCTTTACTGAAAGAGTTGTTTGGGCCCGGAACAAGCTGCCCAAGGCGGGGGCTGACTCACCTTCCCTGGGTGTGTTTAACAGAGGGGTAGATGAGGTGCTCAGGGATAGGGTTTAGCACAGGACAGGAACAGTTGGACTTGATGATCTTAAAGGTCTTTTCCAACCTGGTTGATTCTGTGATTCTGTGACTCAGATGTCCAGCTGAGCTGGAAAAGGTGGCATTGATTTTTTCCTCTAATAAAGCTACTACAGCCTTGCAGAAAAAGTAACACTTGTGCTGTGTTGGCCTTCACCAGGCACGTGTTCCTCTTCAGCCTGCCTCTGTGGAGCTGCAGAGCACAGTGTAGGTCAGGCTCTGTCTTCACAGAGCAAATGCAAAGAGCAACAAAGCTTCTGCTTTCCTCCTGTATCTTACAGGTTACCTTTTTGTCTCCATTTTGGGAAGTTCAGGTTCTAATTTTCCTAGAGATAACACTAAAAGAATAAAGAAAAAGGCCTCCAGAACCAAACCTTGAGTGGGATACACTGGTGGGCTGACCCCAGTGTTATGACTTACCCCTACAGCTGGTCCCACTACACTGCTGGCTTAAAACATCTCCTTACTCTTTCCAAAGATTGCAGTATGAGTTGTCTTGACCGTTCTGCCTTGTCTTAAACTTGATTGCTGTGCCAGGAATTGCTTCAGTTGCAGACCAGTGTGATGAAGCTGGATGTTTTCCCCTTGGAAACATCCTCCTCTTGTGTCCTTGAGTAATTAGTCGCTGCTCCCAGAGCAGCGATGTGAGAGCCGTGGCACTGTGGCAGGACAGTTGTGACCACTTCATTTATCTCCTGAAGGCTTGATTAAGCTCCAGAGAACTCTGGTGTAATTGCTCCTCGCTCCCTTGTGTAATTACACAGCAAACTGCTCACTGGGAACCCAGAGGCAGCCCTTGCCCTCTGCCAAGGCTGTTAGCAAGCGCTGCTCTGCCTTACTGAATTGCACAAGTGGTGATGGAGGTTCATTCCTGGTATCCCACGCGTGCTAAGAGCGAGCTGTCACTGCATGGCTGCTTCCCCTGACCTGCTGGGAGGCGCATCTGGGATAGAGGAGCATCTATTCCCTGCTAGTTGCAGGTTAAGCTACTCACACTTCCCGGGTGGCCTGTGGGCAGCAGAGCGGCCCTTAATTGGAATAGACCCTTCTGACAGTCACAGACTGAATAAATATCTCTTCTCACCAGCTTTGCATTCTGATTTTGCTTTCCCTGGTGGCTTGCACTCTCTCACAGCCACCACCACCACCACCACCAAGAAAACAGATTTATTTTGGAATGTGTAGCTAAGCTGGCAGCAATGTAACACCTTTTCAGCTCTCACTTGGTGTAACTGCAGGAATAAATAACTGCTTTCTCTTTCTAGTCCTGGAATATTTCAGCATCCTGTGATTTTTTGATAGAATTCGATTTAGAGGCAGATGAAGCCGCATGTCATTTGTATCTGTCCCAAGGAGATTTGTATTGCTCTGGAGTGATAATTACAAAGGGGAACTGAAAGCCCCAGTGTACAAGTCCTGCTTGGATCCTTTGTCTTGGGTACAAGGGCAAAGCAGAGAGGTTTGCTTCTTCAGAGAAACTCCCCTGAACAGTTGGAGGTCTGGGATGGAGGGGCAGCATCCACTGTGGCACCCACGGCTGATGCTCTGCTTGGGCTTTGCCATGCTGGAGGAGCTGAGATGATGGTGGAGGTATTTGTGTTGGTTGATCATTATTGGAAGAAAGACTGGAGCTTGGACCTGCTGTCTGGGAGCTACTGGGGATGGGGACTCAGGCTGAAACTATGCATAGCAAGGGTCTGTTTGGGCTGAGTGATGGAGTTACCTGCTGACAGGGAAATAGTTTTGAGTTCAAAGGTAAATATGGAAGCAGTGAGGGTATCTAGCAGTCACCCTTTGTGTGGACTGAAGGTGTTGGAGCCAGAACTTGGAGTCTACGCAGCCTTGACCCTCACCCTGAAGGTACCTGATCTCGTGCTTTCCAGGAACAGAAGAGGTGGATGTTTGCTGGTTTAAGTACACTTGTCTTCTCTGCCCACGGAAGGTTCAAGGCAACCTTTGTTTGAAATCCTTATTTCCCCCTACCACTGCCTAAAATGTTCTAAGAAACCTCCATGTGCTTCCAGTTTGGGTGCTTCCCAGTCTGTAAGTCTCACTGTTTCCTTGGTGGGACCGTGGATGAGCAGGGTCTCTGCTGGGAGGGTCTGCCCTCTGGCTGGTGTCACTCATGGCTTTTCAGGCCAGCTTCTGTAGGTTTATGGCCACCCAGGTAAAGTTTGGTGCAGCTGATGGCAGGAACCTGGGCTTCAGAGCGTGGGTAAATCTGAGCTGGAGGCACCCTGGTCCCTTTCCTACTGTGTCATACAGTCCCTGGAGGTGATGTCAAGAAGGCATTGGGGTGTGGGGAGGGGCTTGGACCAAGAGTCTGGTGGTGGCTGCCTGGGATGGAGAGGGGGTAAAGCTGTGCTTCCCCTTGGCCCATTGAAGTACATGGGATGAAGTTCAACATGGTAAAGTGCCGGGTCCTGCACTTTGGCCACAACCACCCCAGGCAACGCTACAGGCTTGGGGTAGGGAGGCTGTAAAGCTACACAGAGGAAAGGGATCTGGGGGTGTTGGTTGACACTCACCAGAACATGAGCCAGCCGCGTGCCCAGGTGGCCAAAGTGGCCAACCACATCCTGGCTTGCATCAGGAATGGCGTGGCCAGTGGGACCAGGGGGGTGATCATCTCCCCATGATCAGCTCTGGTGAGGCCACACCTTGAATACTCTGATCAGGTTTGGTCCCCTAACTACAAAAAAGACATCAAGGCCCTGGAGAGTGTCCAGAGAAGGGCAATAAAGCTGGTGAGGGGTCTGGAACACAAGTCTGATGAGAAGTGGCTAAGGGACCTGGGACTTTTTAGCCTGGAGAAGAGGAGGCTCAGGGGAGACCTTACTGCTCTCTACAACTACTGAGAGGAGGTTGTGGGGAGCTGGGGCTCAGCCCCTTCTCACAAATAACCAGTGACAGGACAAGAGGGAATGTCTGCAAGTGGTGCCAGGGGAGGTTCAGGTCAGAAATGAGGAGAAATTTCTTCTCCAAAGGTGTGGTTGGACATTGGAACAGGTTGCCCAGGGAGGTGATGCAGTCACCATCACTCAGAGTGTTCAAGGAAAGGCTGCATGAGGTACTTAGGGACACGGGTTAGTGAGTAATAGAGGTAATAGTGTGATGGTTGGACTAGATGATCTTGGAGGTCTCTTCCATCCTTAATGATTCTGTGGTTCTTAAATGCTGGATTGGGAATTAATGGTGCAAGGCTGGAGAGCCAGCAGCTCACCTTGCCAGAGCCAATCTGTGTGGACCACCGCTGCTAGCTGAAACCCACCGTTTTGACTGCATTGTTTCCAGGGGGTTTATTATTTTATTTTCTTTCTCTGGCCTCCCATGTGGAGTTGGTTGACACTAATCCATCCAGCATGGGGATGGCAGCCCCCTTCTCAGAGGAGCAGGCGCGTGTGGAAGGCTGTATTTTTACTTCATTCATAGACACGGTTTGTGGCATTTCCCAGGGTGTTACTCCCAGTATTACATTAACAATTGAGACCGTGTTAAGCCTCTAATTCTCACCCAATTTCAGAGGCATTTGTGACTTCACTGTGGTTGAGAAGGCCAAGCTAGCTTTCTATGAAATGTCTACAGCTTTCTTGTAAAACCAGGTTCTGTGTGTTTCCAGGAGCTGCTGGTTAAAAGCATGCAAAGGCTCGACTGATTCTGAAAGTGCCAGAGTAGGCACTGGACATCTATGTCTGGGATCGAATGCTGGGTGCCTGAAAGCACAGAGTTAGTCTGGTGTGAGCAGCAGGGCTCTGCAAAACACTGGTGAAATCCCTCTGTAAACTGTCAAGTTGCCAAAGAAAAAACCCAAATAGAGTGTATTTTTTGGTCTTGTGGACTCTCTGTCATTATTTGTGCCACACAAGTGGTCTTCTGCCTGGAAGCACTTGGATGTGTTGCATTTCTGGGCTGCTCTGTAGGGAAATGAGTTTGGGAGGAAGAGAGAAAAATGAGGGGTTCTTTTGAAGCAGAACTCCTCTTCCTCCTATGTTTTGTCCAACTTCATCTCATGAGCATTAGGAGCCTCCTGCCCCTGCTTTACTTTCAGTAGAAACTTGCATCAGGCTCTTCTCAGTGATGGCCAGCAATAGGACAAGCAGCAGCGGGTGCAAGCTGGAGCAGAGGAAGTTCCATGGGAATGTAAGGAGAAACTTTGTCACTGTGAGGGTGAGGCAGCCCTGGGACAGGCTGCCCAGAGAGGCTGTGGAGTCTCCTTCTCTGGAGACATTCAAACCCACCTGGATGTGTTCCTGAGTGATTTAGTCTGGGTGATCCTGCTCTGGCAGGGGGGTTGAACTTAGATGATCTTTCGAGGTCCCTTCCAACTCCTGACATTCTGTGATCTGCAGCAGGACCCCGTGGTAACGGTGGCTGGTGTGGCCAGATGCACCAGTGGAGACTTCAACTGTGAACAGACAAGATGCTCCGGAGCTGTCGCTGTGGCTATCGTGTCATTGTAGGTGTCAATGCTAGCATCCTCTTGACTGTGAAGTTATTAATGGAAATCATCACCCTCATTTAGTAGCTGCCATCACTTAGTAGATTAACCTTTATCAAGCAACTTGGCTATGCCAGCTGCACAGTGAAGTAATTACTTTTAATAGAATCTGCCCTTGATTTAAAGCCACGGGGGAAGCAATTAAATTTAACAAAAGGCAAAAGCCATGACTTATAAATGAAGATGGATGGCTTTTGTTATCTGTTTCAGAAATTTTATTGTGTACCAGTATTAGACAATACTCGGTCATCTCATGTTTTGAGGGGTTTGAAATGGGATATTAGACTTGAATATCATCAGTACTAGCTCTGGGACTTGGCTCAGAAATTGAGCCTGATGTCGTTGACACTCAAACCCCAAATGACTTGCAGGGGGTTTGAACTTGAGCAGTCACTTGCTTCTCAAACCTGTGATGTGTTCAGCACATATGAGTATGCTTACAGTTTTTGGATCACCTGGTCTTCATTTGGAACAGACTGCACAGAGAGGTGGGGGAGTCTCCATCTCTGGAGACATTCAAATCCCGTGATCCTGGATCCTGTCCTGTGCAGCCTGCTTGAGGTGATCCTAGTCTGGCAGGGGGTTGGACTGGATGCTCTCCAGAGGTCCTTCCCAACCCCAACCAGTCTGTGAGCCTGTGATTCCCTATGTCTAGCTAGCTAGGTAGCGTTTTGTTTTGTGCCAAGATGCAGCCTATACCACTCTACACATCTGTAGACTTCTTCAGTTAACATTGTACTGGTGAGAAGGGGTTGGTCGCTGTGTATCACATGTATGATGGCCCTGAATACGTTAGCTTGCAAACAGGTCATGAGTGACAGGTGCTGTATGCACTTCTGTTCTAAAATTGTGGTGGTGCCCAAGCTCTTGGGGAGAAAAACTCCATCCTAATTCTTCCTTTAAACAATGACTGTGTTTGCTTGGAACACTTGGCATGTGTATGGATCAGCACTGCGCCTGTTGAGAGGTGGGCAAGAGATGATGATTTGTTTCAGTGTTGTCGTTTTTGTAATTGAAGTGTTTTTGTAATTCCCATGTCTGCCTGGCAGTAGTTTCTGGAGAAATGGAGATGGTAGTTGGAAGAGTCTGTGTGGCCTTGCATAGCAAGGTAGGTCTCTAGTATCAGTCATGTTAAACCAGGCCAAAAGGAACTTGCTACACCGTTGGATTGTTGGGGTTCATAAAGTTGGTTTGTTGTTTGGGGCTTTTTTAGGCTTTCATGAGTGAGATGAAGGCCATGAAATGCAGTCATCCAGATTGCAGAGACTGGACAATGGAAGTCTGCTGGTGAGCAGGTATGGACAGTCCCTGCACGTGGAGTGAGTGTGATGGTAGTGGTGTCTTCCTGTGGTGCTCACACACAGGAACACTGTGCTGCCATTCAGCGAGACCTGGACAGGCTGGAGAGCTGGGCAGGGAGAGACCAGATGGGGTTCAACAAAAGCAAGTGGGGAGTCTGGCACCTGGGAAGGAACAACCGTTTGTATCAGTACAGGCTGGGGGATGAGCTGCTGGAGAAGAGCTCTGTGGAAAAGGACCTGGGGATCCTGGTTGATGACAGGTTGGCCATGAGCCAGCAGTGTGCCCTGGGGGCTGAGAGAGACAATGGGATCCTGGGGGCATCAGGAGGACTGTGGCCAGCAGGTCAAAGAAGGTGATCCTCTCCCTCTACTCTGCCCTGGTCAGGCCCCACCTGGAGTGTTGTGTCCAGTTCTGGGCTCCCTGGTATAAAAAGGACAGGGATCTCCTGGAGAGAGTCCAGAGAAGGGCTACGAAGATGATTAAGGGCCTGGAGCATCTCCCCTATGAGGTAAGGCTGAGTGAGCTGGGACTGTTCAGCCTTGAGAAGAGAAGACTAAGGGGGGAGCTAATTAAAGTCTATAATTATCTTAAGCAGGGGATGCAGGGGGAATCAGCCAGCCCCTTTTCAGTGTCTGTGGGGACAGGACAAGGGGCAATGGCTGCAAGTTGGAGCATAGGAAGTTCCACACCAACATGTGGAAAAACCTTTCCCCAGTGAGGGTGAGGGAGCCCTGGGACAGGCTGCCCAGGGAGGTGGTGGAGTCTCCTTCTCTGGAGAGATTCCAGACCCGTCTGTTCGCCTATGTGAGTTACCTGTCCTAGGGACCCTGCTTTGGCAGGGGGTTGGACCCGATGATCTCTCGAGGTCCCTTCCAACCCCTACAATTCTATGATTCTATGATTCATGGTGCTGCAGCATTTACGCCTAGCTGATCTTCAGTTTAACCCCCCCCAGCTTTAGACATAGATGGAGCCATGTGTCCTGCCCAGCCCTCCAGCCAGACTTCTCTTCTTCCTCAACCACCCTGCTGAGAAATAACTGTTTCCAGCAACACCCTTCACTTAACCTCCTGAGTTGGGCTTGCTCAGCCTGGAGAAGAGAAGGCTCTGGGGGTAAAGGTCCCAGTACCTGAAAGGTGTCTGTAAGGAAGTTAGGGAAGAACTGGTCACAAGAGCATAGAGCAATAGGACAAGGGGTCATGGTTTTAAACTATGAAAGAGGAGATTTAGGTTGTATATTAGGAAAAAGTTCTTCAATATGAAGGTGGTAGATCACTGGCACAGGTTGCCCAGAGAGGTGGAGGAGGCCCCATCCCTGGAGACATTCAAGGTCAGGCTGGATGGGGCTCTGAGCAACCTGGTCTAGTGAAGATGCCCCTGCTTACTGCAGAGGGTTGGACTAGATGGCCTTTAAAGGTTCCTGCCAACCCGATGCATTCTAAATGGTGTTCCCTAGCTGTCTTGCCTCCTGACAGTTGTTTCCAGAGGACTGAGGCTTAAAAAAAAGCTTCTCAGCAGATCCTTTGAGCAGCTGTGTGCCAAGGTCCTTCAGAAGACCTGTGGAACCATAGGGCTGCTTGTGCAGGATGGGGAGACATCTCCTGTGCTGCAGTGCTATGGTACTATCCCTTTGCTGGCTGCTGCCAAGATGGATGCTGTTCCCAGGAACACTGCCTCTCTGGAGCCTTACTGGAAACGTTTTGGCTGGTGGAATGGTGGGATGGGCTTAGTAAATGGAGACAGAAAAGCAGTGGACTGCAGCCCAGGCTTTCACATAGCTGTCATCTGTGAAGAGAAATCCTCTTTGTGCTGGTTTGACCGTGCAGCTTCCTTCCACTTGGCAGTACACTGTAGTAGGGCTGCTTGGGCTCAGAGCCCTGACTTGGCTTTTCTCCTCCAACTCATACCTCCTTCCTGGTCACATCATCTGAGGCATTTCTATTCCTTTTAAAAAAGCAGCAGCCAGTGGTTTCTGACAGGCGTAGTGTGAACCATCCCTTCTCTGCCATAAATCTTTCTCCTCCTGTAAATTGTCTGCTCTTTGGGGCTGCTGGAGGTCATTCCCTCAGTGCTTTCCCTCTTTGTGAAACTCTGGGGTGATTCCCACATCCCTAAATGCTGCCCTTACGTGGCTGGTGTGCAGGATTGCAGCCTCTGCAGCAATGAATCACCCTCCATGAACTGTCAGCACAAATTTCAGGACATCAGTCCTGAGAGAGGCAAATCCTTCATCACCAAGCATTTGAGTTCTCATGGGTGATGGTTCAATGGGAGAAAAGGGCATCTGGGGCTGAAGCAGTGTGCTGGGAGAGTCTCTCTCAGCCACTCCCTTCCCAGAAAGATTTTTGGAGATCTTTAACCCTCCAGACTGTAAGGAAGTAGGAGAAAACATCTCTGGTAATGGCATTTGTACGATTCATATAGCTGAGGCTTGACCTGTCCCCTTGGTGTTGGGAGCAAGGGAAGAGGCTGGGATGCAGGAGCTGGGAGCATCCTCAGAGGCTGCTTCTGCTCTGGAAAGCCAACAGAACATCTCTGGAGCCCAAGTCCTTCCCAGGGAAGGGTGCTGAGGTGGACCCTGCATGGTGGTGTTGCCTGCCTCAGTGCCAATGAGAAGAGCTTGCATTCCTCAGGGAATTGATTTTAGTTCAGCCAGTGTGAGAATCTCTTGGGACCAGAGCTGCTTGTTGAAGAGGTGTACTGGGTTTCATTCTGTGCTGCTTCATAGGCTGCTTTCATTGCTCTCCTGGGAACTTTGCACTGCCTATGCTGCTGGCAGAGCAAATCTGGGGTCTACAGTGATGACATCTTCCTCCCTTCACCTTGACCCTCCCTGGGAAGATGCAGTTATCAAGGTTCCCCAGGCTGGGTACAGCACACATGGTGTAATGTTTCTCCTAAGACCAGTGAAGGTATCCAGTTGGCAACGATTCTCCTGGAGAGAGGGAGCTGGACCAAGTTTTGCCTGGCTTTTTCTTTCTCTCCTTGGGTTTTCTCTGTCTGTGGTTTATTGCCTATTTTTGATCCAGTGGTTTATTCTCCTGCTGGGAGGTTGATTGCAACAGAGAGGATGGTCTTTGGCTGGTGGAATCTGTTGTTGCAAATGCAAAAGGGAAAAAAGGGCATTTTGAGGGGCTGCTTTAACTATCTTTTGTAGAAAATGGGATGTATCCATCTCTGAGCAGCTCCTAAACACAGCCACAGTCTGGCAGCAAGCAGCTGCCTGCACACGTGCAAGCCCTGTTAACATTCAGTGCTGCTTCAAAGCTTTCACTGAGTCTCAAAGCAGACTTCTAAAAAGCCAGGGAAGAACCAATTGTATTAAAAATCGTTTTCCAAACTGGAATGGTTTGTCCCTCTCAGAAAGACTCAGGAGGCGACTCGGTGTGTTTTCCTGCAGGCCTCCAGAGAATCACTGTCTGTGGGGACAGGACAAAGGGCGATGGCCTCAAGTTGGAGCACAGGGAGTTCCACACCAATCTGGGGAAGAACTTTTCCCCAGTGAGGGTGAGGGAGCCCTGGGACAGGCTGCCCAGGGGGGTGTGGAGTCTCCTTCTCTGGAGATATTCATGCCCTGTCTGGATGCTGACCTGTGCGCTCTGTCCTAGGGACCCTGCTTTGGCAGGGGGTTGGACCTGATGATCTCTGGGGGCCCCTTCCAACCCCTACAAGTCTGTGATTCTGGGATCGCGAATCCCGACACAAATCTGTCCTGTGAGGTGGCTCAGTCTGCTGCCAATCTCCATTTGATGTTGGGTTGAGCAGCTTTATGTATTTCTTTTCTTCTTACACTTTACTTGGAGTAGAGCCTCCCAGTGAACTTCCCCCCACGTGCTCTGAAGGCAGGCAAGCCAGCTCATTTCGGGTTGTACACATGGCTTTTTGAAGCAAAGCCAACAGCCCCCTGGGAGATGGGTAGGTGAAGGAAAGGGGGCTGCAGGAAAACCGCCCCCACTTATTTATTAGGAGTAAATAAACAGGTGGCTGTGCAGAGGAAGGACCTGCTGTGTCCAAGTTGGGTGAGTGTTTGGTTTGGGTTCCACTGACAGCCTGTCTGCAAGCTCCTGACAACCAGGAAAGGTTTAAACACTTATGTGGCTGCAGGAAAAGAAGGAGTTTCTCCATGGATGTGTTAATGAAGAGCTTGTGACTAGCTGGGGCAATGCGTTGACGTAAGAATACTGTATCTTAAGCATGCAGTGGAAATTAATCTGGATTAATTGGAGAAACTAAACATGATAGCAGTCACTCCTTTGGAATCAGATTGGCTTTTTATTTGATTTAGTTTAATTGGCTTAGTGAGCAAAGTGGCTGTTCTCAAATGGCCACTCATACCCGTGCTGTCTAGGGAAGCATTTGCTCTGAACAAACCCTTCTCTCTCTGTCCATGGACAGAGGAGTTATGTTTGCAGTATTATACCACATAGGTAAAGCTCTCCAGGCTTCCTCTCACCTGGGATGCTGGAACGGGGTAAATGCAGATGGCTCCTTCCTCTGCAGCAGCTATTGGGAGGGCAGAGTCATTCTCAGCACCCCAGTGTGGGGAGCTTGTCGCCTCTGCACCTTCAGTTTAGTGAGTGGGGAAGGGGGGAAGGATCTGACCCCATGAGTGACACAGAAGGCAAATCCCTTGTTTGTATTCCCTTCTGCTGGGGGAACAAAGAGCAAAACCCACCTTTGCACGCTGGCGTTGGCCCCATGATCAAAAGCGCTTCTGCATTTTATAGCCAGCCCTGGGGATTCCCTGACAAGCCAGGGCTTCGGGATTCCCGAGGGGATTATGTGCACAAAGGACAACGCCCCCTAGAGTAAATATTAACCCAAGCTGGGTATTTGAAAAGGATTGAAGCCTCCATATGTGGAGCTCTGCCACCTTTAACTACTCGTGCTGAAGGAAATGGGTGGGAATTCACCCCCCAACACCAGCTGGGACAGAAGGTGGCTACTGGTGGGGCTCAGGACCACAGAGATTGCTTTTCCAAGCCCACATTGTGGCATCCAAGAGTCATTAGAGCCTATGCTGGGTCTCATCCTGAGACATCATTTCCAGCCTGAAGGGACAGCAGACCCTGCGGGTCATGGCATGTGGTCAGGAGGGAATCGGGGTGCTCCTGGCTTGGCAGCACATCAGCTATGGGGCCATCACTCTGTCTGAAATGTGAGGCTCATCTTTTGGCATCACAATGGCTTGATGCTTTTCAGCAGTGTAAACAGAGCACTGAATTTTGCTGCTCCAAAGCTGGATGACCAGGCTGGCTCCGGAGACTCAAACTTGTGGCTCTTGCAGCTCCCCAAGGGGATAAAATTCTTTGCTGTGGGTGGGCTGGGCTGTTCTATGCTGGACATCTTCAGACTTGCTGCACATGCCGCAGCTCTGAAAAAACACAGTAGTTCAGAGCAAGGACTGAGGCTATTGGCAATGTCTGCTGATATCCTTCCAATCTTCCCTGCCAGCAGCCTCCTGTCCTTTCTAACAACTGCTTGCAAGGGCAGTCAGCAAGATATACGCTCCCAATGACTTCAATTGCAACAGGTAGGCACCCAGCCCTTGGGAGTGGAGTGCAGAAAGCCAGGAAACTGGTTTTGTTCAAGGTTTAAGCCACCGAGTGCAGCAGAGCGTTGGAGGTGTAACGCTCTACTGCAAATCTTCTCCCTGAGGAGTTGCATGAGTGAGGGGGGCAAAGGTTGGTGGTTTTAAAACCTCCTTGATAGAGTCTCATCTCCGCTGCTGTGGGTCTGTTTTCATGCCATTGCTCATTCTGAGTTACTCTGGGGTTTGTTTTTCCCCTTTTTTCCCTAGAAAAGCTTGAAATGGCTCTATATTTAGAACAGGCTGCACACTGCCTGAAGATTTTCTAACAGCAAATAATGATCTTAACGAGGCCCATGATACATGCCAGGATTCTTCCCTTTCTGATGCTCTGCCATCTGAAGAAAGGTTGTGGGGTTTGTTGTGGTGTTTATCCCCCCAAGCAATGAGCATCTCTTGGGGGCAGGGTAATGGAATTTGCATTGGTCAGGCTGCAAGAACAGAGGGGATGCTGCGTGGCAGTGAGGGAGTTTAACTCTGTATTCTCCCCAGGTCTTTACCAGGCAAGAAACTGTGTTATTTCTCAGTGTGGGGAGGGGCAAGTGGGGGGAGGTTGCTTTTTGCCACAAGCACCCAGCCCCACTTACATTGCTGACCTGGCTGTGAGAGGAAGCAAGCGTTGTGTGAAACGTTATGGAGGAACAGATTTCCTCCCCGTGGGATGAAGCCCCTCTCTGTAAGCAGCACCCACAAGGTGCAGCATCCTAGAGCTGTGGGCTGCAGGTGGACCAGGCTCTTCCCTCTTCAGGTTCTCTGTATTGCTCTGTCCTCAAAGGAAAGGCTTAAGGGCCGCTTTGGGCTGGGTTCAACAAGGGCAAGCGGAGGGTCCTACACCTTGGGAGGAATAACCCCCGTGCACCAGTATGGGTTAGGGGCAACCTGCTGAGAAGCAGCTCTGTGGGAAAAGGCTGAGAGTGCTGATGGACAACAGACTGGCCATGACCAACAATGTGGCCTTATGGCCAAGAAAGCCAACAGCATCTTCAGGTGTATCAAGGGAAGTGTGGCCAGCAGGTTGAGGGAGGTTCTCCTCCTGCTCTGCTCTGCCCTGGGAGGCCTCATCTGGAACACTGTCTGTAATGCCGGGCTCCCTGGGTCAAGAAAGATGGGGAGCTACTGGAGAGGGGACAAAAACAGGCTATGGAAATTATGATGGGACTAGAACATCTCTCTAACGAAGAGAGGCTGAGGAACTCGGGACTTTTTATCCTGGAGAAGAGAAGACTGAGGGGGAAATCTTATCAATGCTGATAAATCCTTGAGGGGTGGGGTCAGGAGGATGGGTCAGTCTGTGTTCAGTGGTGCCCAGGGACAGGACAAGAAGCGATGGGTACAAACTGGACTAGAGGAAGTTCCACCTAACCATGAGAAGGAACTTCCTGAGAGGGTGGCAGTGCCCTGGACCAGGCTGCCCAGGGAGGTTGGGGAGGCTCCATCTCTGCGGACATTCCAACCTCACAATCCTGTGCGCTGTCCTGTACAGCCTGCTCAAGGTGATCCTGCTCTGGCAAGGGGTTGGACTGGATGTTCTCCAGAGGTCCCTTCCGACCCCAACCAGTCTGTGAGTCTGCTTATCACCACTGCTTTGGGTTGACCTTCTTTACTCGAAGCCACTGTTAGGGAGGAGGATTGCCACTACAGACAGCTGTTCTGATGTCACCGCTCTGCTGTTCAGGACCCTGGACAGGTCTGGTCTCCCTGATGTCCCGGGTTCGGCTGGGATAGAGTTAATTTTCTCTCTAGTATCTGGTGCAGTGCTGTGTTTGGGATCTAGGATGAGAGCAGTGTTGATGCACACAGTGTGATGATGCTCTTCTGTCCCAGTTTTGTCCTACAGCCACAGCTGCTGAAAGCAGAGTCAATGTTTCTCATTATTAACTGCTCCCAACCAAGCTGGTTCTCAGCTGAAGCTTCTCCTGTGTAATCAATACAACTTCTTTTTCTGTCTTTTTTATGGTTGTCACACCATGGCCAGACAGCTGCCAGTGCTCTCTAAGGACAGCTGCTTTGATGGATCGTGCCAGATCCTGATTTCCAGGGACAATACAGCTTCAGTTCAGCCACAGAGCATCATGAGCTGAATCTTTTAAGAGCTCTTTTCCATGGCCTATTAGCTCTTCACTTTGCAAAGTGCCAACTTAAATACTTGTTGAGTTAGGCTGACAGCAGGCACTTCTTGCCGATGAGGGGGAGACAAAACTGATGCTTTAAAGAAGCACTATTGTAGCTGGGAAGCTTTCCCATGTTGAAATGTTTATCTGCTTTGGACCCTGGGTGTCATGGTGGATGAGAAACTTCCCCTGAGCCAGCAGTGGCTCTTGCAGCTTGGAAGGCCAATGGGATCCTGGGCTCCATCAGCAGAGGGGTGGCAGCAGGGACAGGGAGGGGATTGTCCCTCTCTGCTCTGCCCTGGGGAGGCCCCAGCTGGAGTCCTGTGTCCAGAGCTGGGGGCCCCAGTACAAGAAAGATGTGGGACTGTTGGAGAGGGTTCAGAGGAGCCACGGAGATCATCAGAGGGCTGGAGCTCCCTTCGTTATGAAGAGAGGCTGAGGGAGCTGGGCCTGTTCAGCCTGGAGAAGAAAAGGCTGTGGGGGGACCTCATTGCAGCCTGCCAGTCCTTGAAGGGAATCAACTTTTTAAATGGGTAGATAATGGCAGGACAAGGGAGTATGGACTAAAGCTAAAGGAAGGAAGGTTCAGATTAGATATTAGGGGGAAGTTCTTTACAGAGAGAGTGGTGAGGGGCTGGAACAGGCTGCCCAGAGAGGGGGTGGCTGCCCCATCCCTGGGGGTGTTCAAGGCCAGGTTGGATGGGGCCCTGGTCAACCTTGTGTAGATCCAGGCCTGGATGTTGGTGGCCCTGCCTGTGGCAGGGGGTTGGAGCTCTGTGATCCTTGGGGTCCCTTCCAACCCAGACCACTCTATGATTCAACACATTACTCCAGGTGCTGTTGCTTTTTTTCAGCACACGTGAAAGGTTGTGAAGATCTGTCTGCTCTGTGCTGGGTGCTTTGCTTTGCATCAGGAGTAGGGAGATGCCGTGGTGGGTAGAATTACCAGCCTCAATTGTTGAGCGCTGCCGTTTTAACGCTGCGCAGATTATTGTGTTTAAGGAGGCAGGAATAAATATTAATTAAAATGCCTGGGCTGAAAGACTTGTAGAAGGACTGGAAAATCAATTGCATTCCTCTAAGGAGCTTTTGTGTTGAGATTTATTTATTTTTTTAATAGTTGTTTCTTTTTAAAGGTTGGTGGCTTGCTGTGCTTGCTAAACTTCTGTTTCTTCCACATTGCTCTATCTCAAAGCAATTGTCCCATAAAACAGCGCAGCGGTGGGCTTGGAGAACAGTGAGTTTCAGTGGGAAGCTTCAACATGCTGAGGAAGCATTGATCTGCCTGAGGGTAGGGAGGCTCTTCAGAGGGATGTGAACAGACTGGACCAATGGGCTGAGACCAATGGGATGAGGTTTAACAAGGCCAAGTGTAGAGCGCTGCACATGGGACATAACAACCCTGAGCTGCACTACAGGCCTGAGGGGGCACTGGCTGGAGAGCTGTCAGGCAGAGAAGGACCTGAGGGTTTTGGTTGGCTGCAGGCTGAACATGAGCCAGCAGTGTGCCCAGGGGGCCAGGAAGGCCAATGGCTTCCTGGCTTATATCAAAACAGTGTGGCCAGTAGTTCTGGGGAGGTGATTGTGCCCCTGTACTGGACATTGGTGAGGCCACACCTGGAGTGCTAGGTCCAGTTCTGGACTCCTCACCATAAGAAGGACATTGAGGTCCTTGAACGAGTCCAGAGAAGGGCAACCAGGCTGGGGAAGGGGCTGGAGGGCAAATCCTGTGAGGAGTGGCTGAGGGAGCTGTGGGTGTTCAGCCTGGAGAGGAGGAGGCTGAGGGAAGACCTTATCACCACCTACACTGACCTGAAGGCAGGTTGTAGAGAGGTGGACGATGGCTTCTTCAGCCAGGTGACAGGAGATGGGACAAGGGGAAATGGCCTCAAGCTGCACCAGGACAGGTTTAGATTAGAGATTAGAAAAAAAAAATTTACTGAAAGAGTTGTTTGGGCCTGGAACAGGCTGCCCAAGGAGGGGGCTGACTCACCTTCCTTGGGTGTGTTTAAAAAAAGGGTAGATGTCGTTCTCAGGGATATGGTTTAGCTTAGGATGGGAATGGTTGGACTTGGTGATCTTAAAGGTCTTTTCCAACCTGGTTGATTCTGTGATTCTGTAACGTGCGTTAAGTATAAAATAAAAATGGTGAGGTTTCAAGGTGCCTTGATGGAGAAATGCATATGCAGCCAAAATAAAACAGCCTTGGGAGGGGGAAAAGTGCAGAGTTTTTAGCTGCTGATGCATGGATGAATGTGACTTACTGTGTAAAGACTGTAATAAGGGAACTCGTCTCATCTTTGTGCCCTTCCTGCATTAATGGCAAAAGGCATCAGGGTGACTGTGTATTTACTTGTCAGGATCTGAGATGCCACAATGCTGCTGATGAACTTCAAGCCATAGGGATCTGTCTGGAAGGAATGTAAAGCATTCCCAGGACAACCTGGGTAACAGGGAGGGTAATTCAGCTTTCATTCTCCTTGCTTTGTAGTAAGACGTCCGCTAAAAACCTGCTACTGACTGTCAGCTGCCACTCTTTGTTGTCTCAGGGGATAACCACTGCCAAGGATGAAGCGGATGCAAGGCTGGTCATGAGCCAGCAATGGATACTCACAGCCCCGAAGGCCAATGACATCCTGGGCTGCATCACAAGAAGTGTGGCCAGCAGATCAAGAGAGGGATTCTCACCCCTGCTCTGCTCTGTTGAGACCTCCCTGCAGTGCTGCATCCAACTCTGGGATCCTCAGCACAAGGAGGGCATGGACATCTTGGAGTGGGTCCAGAGGAGGCCACAAGGATGCTCAGAGGGCTGGAGCACCTCTCCTGTGAAGATAGGCTGAGAGAGCTGGGCTTGTTCAAGCCTGGAGAAGGGATGGCTCCGGGGCGACCTCTGAGCCCCTTCCAATCCCCAAAGGGACCATAGGAAAGCTGGGAAGGACTGTTTGTAAGGGCATGGAGCAATGAGATGAGGGGTGATGGTTTAAACTAGAGATGGGCAGGATAAGATAAGACATGAGGAAGAAGTACTTCCCTCTGTGGGTGGTGAGACAGGTTGCCCAGAGGGGTGGGGGGAGGCCCTATCCCTGAATCCATTCAAGGCCAGGGTGGGTGAAGCTCTGAGCGACCTCGTCTGGTTAATTTAAAGGTGTCCCTGCTCACTGCAGGAGTTGGACTAGGTGGCCTTTAAAGGTCCTTGCCTCCCTAACTCATTCATTGAAGTTTGAGTGCCTGTGAACAGGATTCATGAGAGCTGTGCAGCGACAGGGAGGTCAGTTAGCACCCCACTGAAATGCTGGGGAGGGGTGTATGCCTGGGAAGCCTCCCCCGTGTGTCATCCTCTCTGTGCCACAGCACCTGTTTGGTTTGGCCAAGGTTCTGCCCTTCCTGCTGGGGACCTTTCCAACCTCTTCCTCAAGGACCTGCCTCTGTCCAAAGATGGGTGGGCTTATATTGCCAGAGGGCTTTAATGGAAACACAGTGTGTGATGTGGCTTCTTTGGTGTTACTGATGTCATTGGGGATTTTCTGCAATTAGCTGGAAGCTGATTGCATTGCAGGGTGAATGTAACTGTGATGGGATAATTAAAGCAACCACCTCAGACTCAGCAGGAGACTCCTTCCTCATCTGAGGTGTGTTGGATATGCCTTTCAGGACACCTGTGACCCACCTTCAGATACAAGATTACACTGCAGCATTGAAGAAATAGCCAAAGAAAAGCCTGTTCTGTGCTGCTTTTGCATGTGAATTTGTGTTTCCTAAATAGTAACTGAGCTTGGGTGAGCATGGCGGTGTTCCTCCTGCTGGGATGCTTGCTCCTTCCCTGGCCTTTCTTTTTGTAATATACTATTGAAAACAATTTTTTAGGGAATGGATCAGGCTTTTCCTGGGGAGACTGTGGTGGACAGAGCTTGCTCTTTGTTTTGTGCCTGGTGGACCAGCATAAGAAAATACCCCAAAAGTTCCTGTAACGGTTGGTTTGGCAGAGCAGCGCCCAAGCAGGGTTATCTCTGGCTTCCATTTGAAGCCACTTTGTGTGTTGAGTATTACTGCTTTCTTGTCCCATCCTGTCCCATCCTCCCCCTCACCTGCCTCCTCTTGTCCTCTTCTCCTTTTCTCTTCTCCTTTTCTCTTCTCCTTTTCTTTTCTCCTTCTCTCTTCTCCTTCTCTCTTCTCCTTCTCTCTTCTCCTTCTCTCTTCTCCTTCTCTCTTCTCCTTCTCTCTTCTCCTTCTCTCTTCTCCTTCTCTCTTCTCCTTCTCTCTTCTCCTTCTCTCTTCTCCTTCTCTCTTCTCCTTTTCTCTTCTCTTTTTCTCTTCTCCTTTTCTCTTCTCCTTTTCTTTTCTCCTTCTCTCTTCTCCTCTCTTCTCCTTCTCTTCTCCTTTTCTCTTCTCCTTTTCTCTTCTCCTTTTCTCTTCTCCTTTTCTCTTCTCCTTTTCTCTTCTCCTTTTCTCTTCTCCTTTTCTCTTCTCCTTTTCTCTTCTCCTTTTCTCTTCTCCTTCTCCTTCTCTCTTCTCCTCTCTTCTCCTTCTCTTCTCCTTTTCTCTTCTCCTTTTCTCTTCTCCTTTTCTCTTCTCCTTTTCTCTTCTCCTTTTCTCTTCTCCTTTTCTCTTCTCCTTTTCTTTTCTCCTTCTCCTTCTCTCTTCTCCTCTCTTCTCTTCTCCTTTTCTCTTCTCCTTTTCTCTTCTCCTTTTCTCTTCTCCTTTTCTCTTCTCCTTCTCCTTCTCTCTTCTCCTCTCTTCTCCTCTCTTCTCCTTCTCTTCTCCTTCTCTCTTCTCCTTCTCTCTTCTCCTTCTCTCTTCTCCTTTTCTCTTCTCCTTCTCTCCTCTCCTCCACTCCTCTCCTCTCAACTGCCTCCACACTTGTGTGGATATTGCAAATTAGAGCTCGTGACATGTACATATTTACCTTTCTGTCCCAGCTGCCCTGCTGGTGGTGCTCATGATGCAAATCTTGTGGTTGCATTGCTGACATCTTCAATCATAGTGATTACGCTCTGTGCTCTGTGCATGGAATAAGTTGCCTTGAGCTTTTGGGTTTGTGTACCACAAGTCAGGTAGAACTGATGGCGCATTTCCCCTCGAAAGAGCGTGTCAGCACCTTGCTGACCTACAGCCTTCTGCCTAGGGCTGGTGGGGTAGGGTTTTCCTGAAAAGAGCCACAACATGTGGCCCTGCTGTTATACTTGCATGGTCTCTAGCCTCAGTGGGATGTGGGGCTACCTTTCACACCTAAGAAAAGCCCAACCTTCAAAGGAAAGATGCTTTTGTAGGGTCTGAGAGTGACAGGTGATTGCAAGCAGATCTACTGAAGCCAGAGGAGAAGTTGCTGCCCCAAGGGAGGAGTTGTCACTCCTCCCTAATGCACAACAGCCAACGTGCAACTGTCCTGGTTTGTGTGCAAAGGGAAAAGGTCATCTGCTGAGGTGTTTCAGTCAGTCCCATTTCTTGTACGTTGTAACAAATTTCTGGTAATTATAATTATCTGGGGAAAAGATTTTAAGAAAGGCTATCCAATAATAGAGGCACTCAGTCTTTGTACACAGTGGTGTTACAGGTCACATCCAGGAGTACCCACACCCTGTCTGATCTTCAAATGAATGGACGTGATTGAGAGGCTGAACACCTCACAGCTTTGTAGAGAAACACTTGCTAAGCTTTTCCATGAGTGGACATCTTCAACAACGTTACTGAAATTGGATTTAAAAAGAAAAAATGAAACCCAGCCCTGGATTGGACCAGGTAAGAGTGCTTTAAACAGAAATGATCACATGAAAGAAATGATCAAGCTCATAGACAGCTTGCATAATACAGGCTGGATAGTAAGGGCATGTGCAGTACTTTTTTTTCTCCAAGTCATTAATGTAATAGACCTCCCTCATGTCAGCAGCTCTTGATGTGAAGAGACAGTAGGTAGTCTTTCTGGAGACAAACAAACAAGGTAGCTGTGGTAACGGGATAATGAGGGAGAACTGAAATAAAAAAGAAAAGTCTCTCTGCTGTTTTCTCTTCCCTCTTTTTCTTGACTCCACAGTGAAGATCTGGCTTGCAGTTCTGAGGGTGATAAGGATTGTAATCTGATCCCCTGGGTGACAGCAGGCCACCACCTAGTTTGCAGCAAGGTAGGACAGGATCAGTCACAGTGAGGTTGGCTACAAAGGTAGAGGCTGCAAATGATTCAGTGGGGACTCTGGCATCTGCCACTCTTGGGAAGTGGGCAAATAAATTTCTCTCTGCTTGTGACAAACTCTGTCTGAGGATGGGGCAGACAATATGGTTGGGCCTGCTGGAGTTCCTAAATGTGAGGCAGGGTATTTTAGGATGAATAATGTTTAATTTCACTCTCTAGTATGTGGAAGGCTTTGAGTTTATACTTTTGCAACAAGCTTCTAACAGGCTAGCATTTCTGTACTCTTCCAAAATAAGAGACCAGAGTGACCAGCTCAGCACATCCCTAAAATGCAGCTAGGTTTAAGTTATGCTCTCCGTGCCCCTGCTGTATAGCCCACAAGAACATGGGATTAATCTTTGGAAACCAATGTCTTCCAGAGACCCCTCAGATCTGCCCAAATTACCTGTGGAGGTTATCTCAGTCAGACACACTTCATGTCACTTGTCCAGCATGTGGGGCTGAATATATTTTTAAGTTTTCCTATGTCAATCCTGGTGCTTCTCCAGAGCACATCTTTAATTATTCCTGTACACCTTGTGGCCCAGCTACTGAGACCTGGGCTCCATTTTTATGAGGATGGTCTTCTACAGTTGATTCTTCTGGGGACCTGTGGCAACCCAGTCTTCAAAATTCATCGACAATCAGAGATGATGTGTCCTTGGAGATCCAGGCTTAGACACCATACTTCTCTGCTGCAGTGTACTATCTCAGTGTGTTTATTAAGCTTAGATCGATTTTATTTTCTTTGCAGCTTTTGCTTTCCTCTTGAAATGTTGACTCTTTGAGCTGATGTAGTCGTCTTTCATTCCTGCAGCTAGTTCTGCTTGTGTTCACATCTGCATCTTTAAATCAGCTGGCAAGAGTCTCTGTAAAGTTGGAATCACTCTTCATATCTGCCTTATTTAGAGATAAGATAAAGATCTGTTGATCAGTTGACTCTTTTTAGCTAAAGCCAGCATTTCTCAAGAGTATTCCTACTTGAATGTAAGCATCAAAGGATTTCTGATCACTGTGAGATTATTTAACTGTAGCACACTGTTATCTTGCTTGGACTGGTCTTAAACTTCAGTGGAAGCAAGGCAGAGTCACAGTGAAATCAGTCTGATAGTTACAAAGATGGTACTACCCATGTCAAGCTCATAAACTGAAGTTCCCTGATCCTGATGGGGTTTCCTTATCTGTCACCCTGGCTCCAGGGAAAGGCTGGGAAGCAGGAGAGGAGGCTGATGGTTGTGCAGCTTAATTGGGTCTGTCCAAGTGCTTTACTGTGCAGAGCTCATCCCTGTATAAGCACTTTTTAAGCCCAATAGATGACACTCTAGGCAGTTCCTGTGATGAATGTCCAAGTCCTTCCTTCAATTAATTTGTTTTAGGTCCAAGCTCTTTTTACAATCCACACCCTGTATTCTGGTAATATCTGTAACTATCCAGCACAGGCACCTCTTTTACATAGCCTGAAGAGCTCAGTCCGACTGGCTGTTGTCAATCTTGTGTCTTGAGGTTATGCTAGAACGTGTTGTAGACACCAAGGAGTGGAAAGTGAGGCATAGCTTTGAGATGACTTGTTCTAGTGTGGGTTTTCTTATCTCTACTGAGACAGCATCAATACATGTTTTTCCTGGTCTTACATCTTCCTCTATTGAGTTTCCATCTGATGGCTTTAACTGCTGCTTTGTATTGAGAGGATGCTGTGCACAATATTGCTGTCTCTTCTTCCCACCAAAGTGTGCTCTTATCAGCAATGCTCTTTAACATTGATACTCTCCAGCCCTTATTCCAGGTCTCCAAATAACTCATAGAGTTCTCCAAACCTTGCCAGCCTTCTGCATGGCTTCCTCAGCACAGTTATGCCTCAGGAATAAAAAGAGGAGGACTGTCTTTTCATTGTCCTGAGGTTATGCATGAAACATTTGAAAACTCTTAGTTTTAGCTGGGGAGTTTGATGGAAAATTTGGATTTGGCTGACAATTTACACCTGCTTGTCCTGTGCTAGGACAGTGTCATTTTGTGGGAACAATCTGCTTTTCTAATTCCTAGTTGTGACCTTT
Source organism: Rallus limicola (assembly GCA_022605955.1). Lineage (NCBI taxonomy): Eukaryota > Metazoa > Chordata > Aves > Gruiformes > Rallidae > Rallus > Rallus limicola. The sequence goes on from JAKCOZ010000008.1 coordinate 37,697,626, forward strand.
TTGGCTGTATTTGAACATGCCCTTGTCTGATGGTCTGGTTTCTATTTTGCCTTGTCCAGTGGTTTCCATTATCTGCAATCTTAATTGTAATCTGGTTTTAATTAGCATAACATAGGTTAATCCCACAAAATTCCCTGGACACATGCCTTCAAAATGCTGTTTTCCCTGTTGACAAGTAAATTTGAGACCTGTTGACTCACCCAGTTAAGTTACACTTATGTTAGCATGTGTATTGTAACATAATAGTAACTGAAACAGTGATACCTGTGTCATGCTTTCCAGACCTTTGGTGCTCAGAACAATGTGCAATCTCTCAATCAAAGTTATAAATAACAAGTTATAGAAATAATGTTCTCCTAATAAATGCCAGTAAATGTTACCATCCTTCAAACATTTATTAATATGGCTTCCCCCCTGACTACAGCAGTGTGTCCAGGATTGGTTCTGAGAGTCTCTAACACACTGACCTGAAGCCTGGATGAAAAGTGTATAGTGCCTTCCAGTTATTTCAGGAAGCAAAGGGAGATGTCTGTCAGCAGGTAAGAGATCACTGGAGAGCCACAAGAGTTATAGGGAAGCATGATGGCAGGTTAAGGGTGATGCTTGGACTTGGTGATCTAAAGATTATCTTCCAAGGCAATGCTATGATTCTATGGAGTTGGCCCAGTTAGCTGTTGACCTGAGAGCTGCCATGGCCAGAGAAGACAGCTTTGTGGTGGTCTCCCCCACAGCTAGGAGTTTCCCAGCAAGGAACTGCTGGGAGACAGAGTTTGGACACAAAGGATTGCTAAAGACTTCAAAGAATTACCTCAGCCCTGTCAGTGTTGGGGGGCAGGGACTGTTTCTCTTTGGACTTCCTTGAAATGGCTGATGGGGTGCAAGAACTGGGAGAACTATGTGGTGTACCAGGCTAGGGACTGTGAGTTTGGTTCCTGTGGAGATATTGCATGGTCGTTGGTTTGTTGGTTTGGGGTTGCTTTTTTTTGGGGGTGGGGGGAGGACGGGGAGATAAAGAGATTAAAAATGGTCCCAAACTAAGTAGAAAATGTGGTGTTCTTTGGAGGATTTGAAAGAAAGAGAGCACAGTGGCAACTGCCAGGGGTGTCAGCTACAAGGAGGTACAGTAGAAGGCAATGCCTGTGCCTGTTCCCAAATGCAGAGCAAAGAATTAATCTCTGCATTATTCTTGGCATACCAGAACCAGTGTCACTATTGTGAGGATTCTTTAAGCTCTTGCAAAGTTGTCTGGATGTTGAATTATTTGAGTCTCCTTCCCAATGAATATAAACTGGGAATGTAATCACAGAATTGTAGGGAGAGACCTCCAGAGATGATCAGGTACAACCCCCCTGCCAAAGCAGGGTCCCTAGGACAGGTCACACAGGTCAGCATCCAGATGGGGCTGGAATCTCTCCAGAGAAGGAGACTCCACACCCCCCTGGGCAGCCTGTCCCAGGGCTCCCTCACCCTCACTGAGAAGAAGTACTTCCCCAGATTGGTGTGGAACTCCCTGTGCTCCAACTTGAGGCCATTGCCCCTTGTCCTGTCCCCACAGACACTGAGAAGAGGCTGGCTATTTCACCAAATAACTGATTTGCAGCCAATCCTTCCTTATTTTTCCTGCCCTTTGTGAAGATTACGTCTCATGTCACTTATACTGGTCTTTCATCCCCAGGCTTTTTAAAACAGCAGTCTTCCTTGAATCATGATGTTTGTGGCTGTCTAGCACCTTTTTTTTTTCCTTCTTTTTTTTTTTTTTTTTTTGAGGCCAGATTTCCTCACTTTGACTTTTTTTAACCTCTCTCAACTTTTTTTCCCTCGACTACATTCAGTCTGAAATTTTCTTCTTTGAACACATAAGCCACTATTTCATTAGTTTGGCATTTGCTTTGTCTGTGCATTAAAAGATTAGTGTGATTGCTTGTGCTGAAGCAAAGGCTGACTTTCAGCTCAGCTGTCTTTCCATATTTCTCTGCCCAGACAAAGATCTGTGTCAGCATAGCTCTGCAGGGGGGTGTACGGCGGTGGAGGGGGGGGTGGGGTGTGAGGGGGGGTACACACACAGCTTTAGAGACCTTTTTTTGGTAAATTCTGGAGAAAAAAAAATTGAGATAAGACTTGCCATCCTAGGGAGGCTTTGGAAATGTCAGGATGAATCACTCAGACTGCTCCCCTGGGAAGAGTTTGCTTTGCATTTTGCAGAGAAGGAGCTCAATGACACTGCCATCAGTTCCTGAGGAGCCAATGCTCTCCTGGGCACTGGCAGAGAAGTGGCATTGCTGGAGATAACATCCCTCCAACCGCCCGTGACCCGTACAGACACGCACCCCTCCCCTTCCCAAACAGGTTATTGAGCATTGACGTCTTTTATATATTCCAATCATGCAAATTCCTCCCAGAAGGTTTCAGTGATACCAACTAGGTCAAATTTATGCTCCATAAATGAGCAATTCCCATCTCTCTTGTTTATTACCCAGGCTTCTTGCATCGCTGTAGAGGCAATTACAGAATTTTGTCTCATCCCTTGGTGACTTGAGAACCGTTGTTCTTGTCATCTTGGTTTCTTTGTGCTGAAGGAATAGCCACTTCTTGTCTCTTCCTCCTTCTTCCCCTCACTGCCTTTTTCGTTCACTCCTTGCTTCCCAGTATTTAAATTCTTCTTTCTTTCCCTCTCTCCTGGAGGAGTCCACAAGCCCAACCTGTCCTCCACATCTCTGCTCCCATGCGCCTTCATGCAGGAGCAGTTACCAGCAGCTCGATGCGGTACCCTGTGCTGCTTGCAGGGTCTTAAACAGCTCTGATGAAAACTCCAGCCAGACGTTTGGATGCACTAATCATGGAATCATAGCAAGGTTTGGGTTGGAAAGGACCTTTAAGGGCCACCTAGTCCCCTTCCCCTGCGATGAAATGACAACATCTTCAGGTAAATTCAGGGATAGATTTGACTTGACCAGTATCAGAAGTGTTTCTCTGATTCTTGACAACTCTCTCTGGTTTGTTTTTTATATTTTACTGCTTGTAACTTAAGTGGTGGAGAAAGACTAGATAGATAGACAGACAGAGAGATCCAAGTGAACTGCTGTTTTTAACAGCTCCGTCTGGAGAAATCCTCTCTCTGAATGCATACAGGTAGGCAGAGCAGCCTGTATCTTAATACACCATTAAATTATGACCAGGAATTAGGGCAAGCATAGAAATAGGAGCTCTTGCTTCAGCCAGGGAAGGCAGAGCCCAGTTTGGAGGCTGCCTTGCTTTAAATGCTGTGCAGGTCTGAATGCAGAGATGAGTAACCCACTGACCGATGCTTGAAGGGCATCTCCCGGCCCCCCTCCCTCCTCACCCTGTAATTATGGTTCAGTGATGGGCAGGGAGATGCAGATAGCTTTGGTCCTGCAGCTGGTTTCCATTTCAGGGTGACATCCTGAGATATGGACGAAACAGTTCATGAGAGGACAGATTTGTGAGAGGAGGAGGTGGAAGTGTTTGTGAATCCAAGGTGAAAGAGCCCAAAATAGCTCCTGTTAGTGGGTCGATTTATCTGGATACTGTCTGGAAAAGAACCATTGACAGTGACATCTCCTCATGAAGGTCCTGGCTCCAGAGGCCTCAGAAGGGGAAAATATCCCAAGATTCAGATGGGACTCTGCTTTGCTGTTTTCCTTGTGGCAGGAATGCTTGTCAGGAGTGAAGGACCGTTTGTGCTGTTACCTGACCTTTTCTTCAGCTTGCTTTTCTCTCTGGGCTCACGTTGCCTAGAGCCATCTGTGCTGGAAGATTTCTGGGTTTTAGTTATCTTTGGTAGAAAACTGACAGAGGTGAGACAGGGGGGTGGTTACATAGGTCTTCTACACCAAAAAACTTTCCAGGCATCCTTCTTTCTCCATAAGGATGCAGAATATTTGTGCTTTGAGTTTTTCATTCCAGTTCTCAGCTGGGGAGAACTGTTCTACCCCATAGAAAAACCTGGTGCAGCTGCTCCTGCTCCTCCCAAAAACTCCAAGTCAGGAGTCTGCAAGCTCTTTGTCCAGGTGTCTGCCCAGGGATTGGTCCTCTGGTCCTTCCTTTCAAAGTACCCATATGTAAGAGAATGAAGCCCCTGAAGATCCCTCAGAGAATGGATTGGCTTCTGCGTTGTAGGTATCAGAAATATGTAATGATTCAAGACCATGGCTTGCTTTCAGAAAGTTTTTCCCTTCTGCAGACCAGTGGTTTAGATTTCCAACCTGAAAAAAGAAATATTGCTGTTTGACTCTCTGATTTTGACAGATGGTGCACGTTGCTCCTGAGCCAATATCCACCTCATCACCTGCCCTGGGCTGTCAACATCTGGGTGGACATTGCAGACACGTATTTCCAGTGAATATACAGACACTTCCTGAACTGATTCCTTCTGAGCTAGAAACACTAATTTTGGGATGTCCCTCTCCAGATGGCTCACCGTCACCCTCCTCACCAGTGGGAAGGAGTAAATATCTGCAGTTCCTGTCCCAGAACCCTTCTTTTTATGATCTTGCATCCATCCTGTAGCTGGAGTCAGCATCCTGGTGCGCTGCTGCTTCCCTAGAGGTCTCCGTGGTCCTTTCCAGATCTCATTGCCAGCGCTGTCACAGCCTGAAAAGAATGGATCTAGGGAAGAGCCAACTGGGCAAACACCACCCCTTCTGTATCTTTAAAATCTGCTCATCCCAGCTTGTCCTTCAGCAGACAATTGCTCGGAGCCGTTTTGGTGCCGAGACCTGGGGACATAAATTCCAGGTGGACACATTTAATTCCCTCAGACCATGATAACAGAAAAATGATTCATATTTATAGTTTGGGGAACAGACGTGCTCAGCATTGATCCTCTGGCACTCCTGCCTTCCTCTGTGCAGTGTTTGACCAAACAAAGCTTTTCCCATGTATTGTTGGAGAACTTGTGGCAGGTTGTGCTGCCTGGAAGTCCTGTGAGAGTAATGGGTCTGTGGCAGATAACAAGGATGAGTGCAGTACATCTCCTCTCTCTGGTTGAGAGTAAGTAACCTTTTTTCAAGCCTGGCAAATACTGGCTGAGCCATGTTTTAGATGTGAGGTAGCTGCTTTGCTCTTTAGTGCTGTTGTGCTTGTGCATTTGATGTACATGCAGCTCATGCGGGGTGGGAGAAGCAGAGCAGACCCCGTGGGGCTCCAGATGTGTTCCGGGAGTGTGGGGAGATGGGAAGAGCAGGAGTTTTTGGGGCCAGGCAGCTGTTAAATACCACCTTGTTCAGTGCTTAGGTGCAAGGCAGGATGGAGAAGCTGCTGCTCCAGGAACAGCACCAGGCTGCAGGACTTAAAAGGTGGTGGCTCCCATCCCACTGGTGTCTATCCTGACTACAGAAAACCAATAGCAAGAGCAGCTAAAAGAGTCTGAATAAACAAGCACAGTATAAACGTGCAGCATGTCTTAGCCAAGCTTGAATAAATCCTTCCCCAACTCCTTACTGACTCCAAGTGTGCCTCCGTGTCCATACAGAGAGGGGACCAGGAGCACTCCATCCACGGGAAGCTATTCACTGTAATCAGCCATGAAGAAGCATCTATCAGAACCCCAGGTTCATTAGCTCTCAGCTCACAAAGCTTTGATGTGCCCTTCCCATGCCCTTGTTGCAGGCCAGCTCCCAACAGAGGTGGAGGACTCAGGCACTAAAACTGGATCTTGTGATGCCAACTTAAAGGAGAGACTAAAAATAACTTGGTGGATTTGTAGAAAAATTGTGTGTTGGATGGTTAAGTATCCTTTTGGGGGTTTCTCCTTTCCTTTCCTTTTTTTTTTTTTCCTGCTGAAACCCTGAAAGATGTTGTAGCAGTGTCCCTCAGGGACAGGAAATCAAGCATCCCACTGAAAAAGCATTTCCAGGGCGAGCACTTCAGCATGCCTAGGCAAGTACAGCCCTGCTAGCTAAGGAGGCACAGGAGATGGGATGCTGGTGATACCTTGGGCTCTGGTTTTCCATGGCTAGGGAAGCCAGACCTTGGGTCTGAACTCTTGAACCTTTTTCCCAGGTTACAGGGGGATTGTACCATGTTTTAACAGTTCAAACATCCTGTAAATGATGAGGTCGAAGCGATGTTTTCTCTCATGTCCTCTTTCCTTTTGATGACCAAGATGTACCATTTAGCAGCTGAGGCTATGTCTGTTTGTTGAGGGCTTTTGTTGGATCAGGGAGTGCGAGCAGAGCTCTTCTCACAGGGTCTCTTCCCAGTATAAGAAACTGTTAGAAAACTGAATGTTATTTTCCCACATGGATTTGGCTCAGCAGAGAGGACAGGCACCCATAAAATGTAGCTCAGATTTGACTGGTGTAATCATTTTGATCACAGAACTTTTTTCTTTTTTAGATGTTTCTATGGTTGTGTTTCTAAGAACTATTTTTTGGTGTTTCAAGAGGGCTGGGGTTTTTTTTGTTTCTGGGGCTTTCTAGAAGCTGATAAAATCTGCAGGCTTTCCTGCTCCACAATTGCCATTCTGCCATTTTATTTTTATTGTAGGTAGTAGTTCAGCAGTATTTTCCATTTGAATGGCTGCAATTTTAAGCTCATTTATTCTTTTATGGAAGTTGGGAGGAATCTTGCAGAAATCACTGCAAGAGAGAGCAGCGACATTCAGTTACTTAAGTTACATCCATTCATACTTGCATTTGCCTCCAGTCAATAACATGAGGTGATAAGTGCTGGAGTAAAAAAAGCATGTTGGCCATGGATGTGTAGTAAATGTTTAGAGAATTAGAATAATAGTTGGGAAAGCATTAAAAAAAAAAGAGTCTGTGATTGTTGTGGTTCTTCCTGAGATGTAACCTCCTTATTTTCCTGTCTCTTGGTAACCCCAAGATGTAGGATACAAGCTGAGAGATAGAAATTATTGCTGCAGCTGAGGGAGATGCACAACGGAGTTTAGCTCCAGCCTTCATGGCCTCATGGCATCCAGAAGAGGAAACAAAGTCAAAAACCAAGACAGCACCATCTGTTTGGGAGAAGGAAGTCACCCTAGAGCAGCGTGCCTTGGGCCAGGGTTGTATGCGTGCTCCCAAGTCAGTGGGTGCTGCTTCAGGCTTCAGCAGGTGTCTGTTCTTTTTGTCAGAAAATATGAGGTGAAGATGCTGAAGGAGACATCTTCTGCCTTGCACAGATGGAGAAGAGGATGCTTACAGCTGAGGAAGTCAGAGCTACACTAAGCTGCCTTGGCCTTATCTGTGCTGGGCACTGCACGCAGATCACAAGGGAACAGGTACAGCAGACTGTGCCTCCAGACAAAAAATTAGGCATGAGGAGGAATGGAGTCTCAGGACACGTGAGGCAGACTCAGGCCCATGGGAGGAATCCCCTAATGTGTAATCTCATGGTGCAAGGACCGTGCTGCTCAGAAGGCAGGGACAAGCCCCTGATGAGCCTCTGGTAGGACCTCTGCAAAGCCCCAATAGCAACTGGTGGAGGAGATGGTTATCAATGCTCTGTGAGCTATCTCCTCACAGTACTCTCCTGAAGCTTTGCCAGGTGAGCAGTCCACAGCAAAGCCAGTGCTGTTGGCCTCATCCACAAGCAGTCCCCAGGAGGTAACTGGCAGGCTGTAGGTGCCTCTCTTCTCCTTTTCTGACACCCACCTTGCGGGGGGTGAATAACAGGAAGAGGCTGGAGGTGCAGGGAATGCCAAGCACAAGGGGTGGCAATCAAGGAGGGTGCGTTCAGAAAGTCATTTGAAAATAAAAAAAAAACCCAACGTTGTGCAAATTGCAGGCCTGAAATAGCCTAATTAGGAGTTCTGAATTCTCTCGGTAGCGTTGCAATTAAAATGTTGAGGATAACTGGGGAAGGAAGCATGTCTCCCCTTCCTCCTTCAGCATGTCTGACTTCTTTCCTTGTAACGCTTGAAAGGTGTTTTGTTCCTGAAACACAGGACACTTGTTCCCAAGGGAAGTGATTGTGCCCCTGGACTGGGCATTGGTAAGGCCACACCTGGAGTGCTAGGTCCAGTTCTGGGCTCCTCACCATAAGAAGGACATTGAGGTCCTGGAGTGTGTCCAGAAAAGGGCAACCAGGCTGGGGAAGAAGCTGGAGGGCAAATCCTCTGAGGAGCAGCTGAGGGAGCTGGGGATGTTCAGCCTGGAGAAGAGGAGGCTGAGGGGAGACCTTATCACCACCTACACTGACCTGAAGGAAGGTTGTAGAGAAGTGGGCGATGGTCTCTTCAGCCAGGTGACAGGAGATAGGACAAGGGGAAATGGCCTCAAGCTGCACCAGGGCAAGTTTAGATTAGATATTAGAAAAAAAAATCTTCACTGAAAGAGTTGTTTGGGCCTGGAACAGGCTGCCCAAGGAGGGGGCTGACTCACCTTCCCTGGATGTGGGTAGATGAGGTACTAAGGGATATGGTTTATCTTAGGACTGGAATGGTTGGACTTGGTGATCTTTAAAGGTCTTTTCCAACCTTGTGATTCTGTGGTGGAGAATATGCTTGTATTTATTTTCATGCTCTCCCAAGGCTGCTCTGGTTCATTGCAAAGAATAGATCCCCCAGTGTTTCTCTCTGGTTGAGGCCTGCATGTAGTCATACAGAGGGCTCTTAATCCACCCTGTGCACTTAAATACTGAGCATCGTTCCCAAAGCAAATAAAAATCAGTGGAGCTGGTACTGGGTGGAAAGCAGCAGCAGCAACAGTGGCTGGAGGAGGGAAGTGCCAGGCTGTGATTTAACTCCGGCCAATGTGCAGAACCAACATTATCAATGGTAATTCTACTCTGCTGCCAGGCTGCTTCTGGCTGAGCATGGGGGGGTTTTGGATCGCAGGGATATCCTTTGCTCCTGCAAGCATCCAGCTGGCACAGCGGGCAGCAGAGCCTCCTTGCAGAAGCTTGGTATGAGCCTGCTCTCCCAGGGCTGTGTGGGCGCTACGTGGAGCGGGGCTCAAGGGAGGACGGAGGGAACAAACTCGCGCCTTCCGAAGCAGCGAGCTCTGTTCCGCCACTCTTCCTTTTCCAAATTAACTCTGGGCTGATATTCAAATTAATGACAGGGCCTGGGGAACAAGCTGAGCCAAAGTCAAAGGGAACTTGGGATGTCGATGGGGAATTTCTTTATTAATGTGCTAGGATTCCCCCGTGGCCCTGCTGCCGTCTGCCTCTGTCGCTGCTGGCGGATGCTTTGCGCCATGAGGCTGTCCCAACCCATGGGCTGCTGTGGTGACCCGAGTGCCCAGCTCTGGGACTGCCATGTCTGGACGTCCGGGCTGGTTCTGCATGGATATACAGCTCTGCTGGGAAGCACGTCAGCTGCTTTTGGAGGAGGCTCGCCTGTGAAATACTGGAGCTGTGCTGCAGCAGGGCTGCTGCTCAAGGCATCAGTTATCCTTGGCCTTGAGTGACGGCTGCCTGGTTATGGAAAAGCTAGTTCATGGAGAAGATGCCAGCAGATGGTGCTCAAGAACCCGTGCTCGTGGAGGAGCAGAAAAACCACTTGTCCTGTCCCTCCAGCAGCGCCTTCCTGGCAAGCTTTCCCTTCCAAGACTATTTCCATGGGGCTGTGCAGGGAGTGGTAGGCTCTGTGGCAATTCTGTCCTTGCTAAGTTGCCTGCAGACCAGACCTTGCTGGCCTGGCTGTGGTGGGATTTGGGTTGCGCTCCTTCTGGAACGATCCTCTGAGCATCCTTATGGGTGCAGGGGCTCTCTTGCAGAGCCATGAGCATCATGCAGAGCCATGAGCATCATGCTGTGTGGCTCCTGGCCACTTCTGCCTGTGTACTAAGGACTTTTGCCTGGTGGGAAAATCACTTGAAGGTTACTTGTTTTGGGTTTTGATTTGATTTGGGCGGTGGGGCAGGGAGGGGGAATGCGGGAGGGGGGTGGTTTGTCTTGGCCTTTTTAGAGGATTGAAAAATAAGCTGCACTTACAGAAATGCGAGTCAGGCTGGCACTGCAAACAAAAACTGAGTTTGTGGGATGGCTTCCTATCAGCAACCAGAATCTGCCCCAGCTGCTGTGCTGTTTCCTGTTCTTACAAGCATTTGAAGTCAGATCTTTATCCTGCTGCAGACTTCTGCTCCCACAGTCACACAAAAGGTCAAAACTTGTAAGAGAGAAGTGAAGCAACTATGAAAACAGCAGAGCTTTTCTTCAAAGAGAGAAGTATGTGGAGTAGCTCTGGTTTAGCCGTGTCAGTGCCTATGCTGTTTGAGAACATTGGGATATTTGCGTGATCAGTAATTCCCATGCAGTAATTTTTGGCTGACTATTGCTGATTTCCTAACATCACCCTCGCAGGGAATGATTTCACAGCAGATACTCGTCTGGATTTTCTTCTGGGGAATATTAAGACTTTTTTTTTTGTGTGTGTGTCCTCAGAAGCTCTTTGCCCGTGGCAGACACTGAGGAGAGAAGGGTGGGATCTGCTGGTGGGTCACCTGGTGCCGAGTCAGGACCCTGATCAAGGAGCAATGGTAACAAGACCTTACTGGAGCAGGATAAAGGCTGGAATTGATAGCTGAGCAGAGCTGGTTTGCAGCGTGCTCTGAACACAACTGAAGCAGCTCCAGCTGCTCCCTAGCAGGGCTTCCAAATGATGCTGATGTCAGACGATCCATGTAACCACATTAATTTCCGGGATAAATCTGGCATGTTTTTCTCTTACAAGTCCTTGTCTTAATTTTGATGGTTTTATTCTGGTGGGAAAGGAGCCAGCAGTATCTGGGCTTAGGCATCCTCTGAGCAACTTGCCCAGAAGCCAGCAGCCACCTTCACGAGATTGAATGGGTCTGTACGTGCTGCTGTACGTGAAGCCTGCGAGCCACTGTTGGCTCTTCCAGGTTCAAACTGCCGTGGATAAGCGAGCAGCCCGCTTTGCTGTCTGCCCTGCTGTGGTGAAGCCTTGTGTCAGACTGCAGAGGGGGAGGTTTATGCTTCAATCTGATCTCCTTGTTGTGGGGTGTCAAGGGCTACCACCACTTTGCTGGGACTGGTGATAGTTTTGTTGATGATTGTCTGTTGAGTGTCATCTCTGGCACTTTACAGTGAAGCCACACTTCCAGATTAGACCTGCTGTCAGATACCTGTCATTTATCTGGGCTTAAGGAAAAATTGAAATGTTCTGCCTCTTGGAAACAGGGTTTTCATACCCAAACTAAGTAGGGGAGACCACCCATCCTTGCTCCAAGGCTTTCCTCCTGCTCTGATGGGTAGCATGACCCTTGTCTAAGCCTGTGTGGCATCACTTCTCTGCAGCCTTGGCCCTCTTCTGGTGGGACAATGTTTCCAGCTGCACAAATGAAAAGCTGGATCCGTTTCCAAAGTGGTCTGCAGCCCTTGGAGGGACTGTAAAGTCATCATTAGGCAAGCTAGTGTGATTTGCCTCTTTTGGGGAGCTGCAGTTGTCTCTGTGGGGCAAGGAAAGAAGTATAACTGCACATCAGTTATTTTAAAATGCTAAAATGTAATGAATCCTTTGCAGGATGTAGCTCAGTTTTCATTAACTGGACTTGCTAAGGGAATCCACGTTATGCCAAAAACTTGTACTGCTTGTTGGCTTTGGTTGTGTCAGCTATATGGCCTGCATTTCACAGTTGGCTTTACAGGGCCAGTCTAACACCTCAGCTCATATCTCCTTTCCTACCCATGACTGATTTCTCTGGATCAACTTAGCTGTCCCTGCATACCAGCCCATGGGTAATTTGGCCACCGTAACAGCTGATGGAGCATCACCATTCTTTCCCTGTCTGGAGGGCCATGAAGTGTGGATGGGTAATGCCAAACCCTTTGGGAGCCCCTTGAAAATGGAATTATTCTTTCCTTGGCACCAGTGGGGATGAGAGGGAGCTGCATGACTCATTAGGTGAATTCCAGAGGCTGAAGGTAATTCCCACTATTAAATCTTGTCTCTTGCTTGGAAACCTTTGGTTCTCATGGAGCGTTTTGCCTGCAAAAGGCTGGGTGCATCATATTGACTTGAATGTACTCGATTCCACAAATCAGCACCTGTTCAACAGAGTCCCAGAATGAGCCTCTACATGCATTTTGGTTTGGGGCACAGAACAAGGGAGCCATTTAATTCAAGCTGATTTGCAAGAATAAGCTGAAGAGCACAGGCGGCCTTTGGGGGGGACACAAGGCTGTGTGCTGGCCTTGGTCTGGCACAGCACTGATTCCTCAGAAGAGGATTGAGAGGGAGACTGATTCTGCCCAGGGCACAAGAGGGAATCTCAGCTACGGGGGCTCTTCAGGAATTTGCAGTGATGCGGGGAGGAGGGTAGCTCCCAGGGTATTAATGGAGTCTGGAGAAGAGCAGGGGGCTGACATCCACCAAGGCATGCATCCGCAGCCAGGCCCTCGAGATCCTGAAGGTTCCTTCCCCACGAGAAGCCTTAGGGATACAGGTTTAGGATATATATTCACATATATCCGTATTTTATGGCCCCAGTGGGTTGCAGCACTCTGCATGGCCGCACGCTGCAGCATTCTGCTAGCCGGTCATGGGTAGGGTGGTGGTTTATTTCCTAAATTTCAAAGGGGATTTATGTGCTTGAGTATTCAAAATAGATGATTCTGGCTGGTTTGAAGCAATTCTTTCAGAGAACGGTCTTCAAAGAAAATGTTATTGTAGACAAGCCATTAGGGAAGCAGATTAAATGCTCCTGGTCTCCAAGGGTTACCAAGAGGACAGTCCTTCAGTTCCCGGTCCCTGCTCCCCTCCTGCATAGACCTTTCCATGGGGAAATCCTGCTTTCCTACAAAATTAGCTGTGAGGTGTCAGAAAGCAGTATCTGTGCCTTGCCAGGGATTTGAAGTGGCAGGGATACGTTAGCAGCTCTCCTAGGAGGAGGGCTCCAAGGCTTGTTGGTACAAAGGCACATGAGTACTATAACTTTCAGACTGAAACAGGCAATTGCTGCTGCCGAGGAGTTTCCCTCTTGTAACTAATATAAGGGGTGAGCCCACCCTAGTCAGAGGGATGGAGTCCTACAGGCTAATGCCAAGGAGCATGAGCATCTCCAAGAACACCTCTGTGACCTTATATATATACCTGCTGCTGGGTGTGAGGTGTGCTCTGCTGATGTATGGATGCCATACCTGGAGTATCTCTCCTTTGGGGGAGCAGTGCTGAGAGGAAGGTTTTGCATGAGCAGCCGTGATGCTCCAGTTTCCCACCCCGTGCCCCAAAATTTGGCCTGACCTTCAAAAGGAACAGCACATTGCCTCCTGAACACATGTACAAGGAGCGAGGCTATGGGATGGAGAAGCTTGCACTGTGCAAGTGTGTGCCCGCTGGCTCTCAGGAGGTGGATTTCACTGCCTGTGCCTCAGGGCGGATGCATGTGGCATCAGGCAGCTGGCTGGGATTGTTAAAGTAGAGGGGAAAAAAAGCTGTTTGAAGCTTTGATGTGCCTTGCCTGTCCTTGCACCAGTCTCCATACATCTGTTTTGCTGCAGGGCCCAGATCTGATCTGCCGTGGACATTCTGGGTTTGGTTTCTTTAGATCCTGGCTCTCGCTGTGCTGACAGATCTGACTGTGTTTGGCCAGTCTGGGCTGACACGATCTGTTACAGTCAGGGTCACCACTCTTGCCATACCTCCAGCAGCTGTGTCAGGGCAGAAGCAGCCCTGTCTGCCTGCTGCTCTGGGGGCTCAGGTGTCCAGATACAGGGTGAGAGCTGGGAGCATCAGACACTGTGTTTTAGGATGAATTATTTTCTCTGGTATACGTGTACATGTGAGGACATCAAGGTCCTCAAACGTGTTCAGAGAAGGGGAGCCAGCCTGGGGAAGGGGCTGGAGGGCAAATCATATGAGGAGTGGCAGGAGGGAGCTGGCAGTGAAGAGGTGGCTGAGGGGAGACCTTATCACCACCTACACTGACCTGACAGGAGAGTGCAGAGAGGTGGGAGATGGTCTCTTCAGCCAGGGGACAGGAGATGGGACAAGGGGAAATGGGCTCAAGCTGCAACAGGACAGGGTCAGATGTGAGGGAAAAGTTCTTCATGGAAAGAGTTGTTGGGATGTGGAACAGGCTGCCCAGGGAGGGGGCTGAGTCCCTGCCCCTGGTGTATTTAACAGACGGGTAGATGAGGTACTTAGAGATATTGGTTATAGGACAGGAATGGTTGGACTCAATGATCATAAAGGTCTTTTCCAACCTGGTCACTCTGTGATCCTGTGTTTACTGTGGGCAACATCCCGCCTGGGCAAAATGAGTTTGCTTTTAATTCTGCATTAATGCTCTGAACAAAGCTGGTTGGCCACATCATGCAAAGCAGCAGTGCCACCTCTGCCACAATAGCACTCTAGGAGCTGGGAAACCCCCAGGTGTCACCTGGGCACAGGGTGTGATGCCTTGGGAGGTGGTTTGCATGCTGTTAGCAGCCCCAAAGGAAGGTCCAGAGGGACACAGTCCAGTCCCTCCAGTTTCCCAAAGAGAGTGGCAAGCAGAAGTCTGGCAGATCAGTATTTCTTCTTGTGATTAACAGTTCCTTCTTTTTTTCTTTTAAGTACTTCTGAATTTCTAAAGTAGAAATGGCAACAGAAGAAACCCCACAGGTCTGTTTCCTTGTGTCGAACAGCTTGCTTGGCACTTCCCTGGGTGTTGGAAGACACCCTCCCCCCCACCCCAAAGTGAGTGCTCAAATGTTCTTGGACACTACAGTGGCATGTGCCAGAAGACCTCATGGTCCTTACATTACCTCTTGAAATCCATAATTATAGCAATGTCCTGGAGCAGACAGGGACAATGATGAGCTGGTAATTCCCCTCTGCTCTACTCTCCTCTCCTGGGATGTTGGCAGACTCCTGCTGCTGTTCCCTGCTTGTTGGAAGCCTTCCCCAAAATGACCCCTTGCAGAAGAGTGTACCTCCAGGAACAAATGCAGCACAGGTAACACCAGAACCTTCTCCCACTGGTCCAAAGCCCTCCCTAAACCCTGCCCTGTGCTGTGTGCAGGAGTGGAGAGAGAATGCAACATGCACTTCAGCTGCTCTGTAGTGGCTTGTCTCCAGCAGAGGACCTTGGAGAAGTGTCTCTGCCGGTGACCGTGCCTCTTGACTCCCATCTTGCATGGCCAGATGCAGTTTCTGTGCTTTCTGGATATAACCAGTGATGAAGCAATTCCTTCCCACCCACGTTTCTCCACTCCAGGGAAACGGTGAGCTGCTGCAAACATGTTTGCAAAGCCTGGATGTCTGTGTGTGCGTGTACGTTGGTGGTACTGGACCTGCAGAGACACCATGCTGGACCAAATGGGGAGAGAGGGATTTATCTAGGGTGAGGATCATGTGTGTTGTGACCATAGTAAATATTTTTCTGTTCTCTGTGGTTAGTTATGATTGCAGAGATCCAAAATAAGTAATGTCTGGTACTTAGAGAGGAAACGTGGCTCAAAACATCCCAACCTGACAAAGGTGAGATGCTTGGTCACACAGTAAAGCTGAAGGCTGGTGGCAGCACCTGCTCCAGTTGAGCAGGGCTGGGATGCTCCAGTCAATGTGGAGTGGAAAGAAGCCATGTGGACCTTGAAGCTCTGTGTGCAGAGAGGTGAGGTGTCTGTAGTGGTAGTTTCTGTGCTTCGTTGCAGCTGGGGGATCACGGGGATGTGTGGAGAGGTTTTACTGGTGGTTGTATTCACTGTTATGAGTTGTTTGCACCTTATGAGACGTGGTGGGGATCTGCTGAACGTTGTGATCTACCAGCTCGGAACTATTAGCTCTTTCCCCAGAAAGCCTCCAGATCTGCTGTTTATCTTCCCAGTCTCACACTCCTTCATGGGTTTGGGAGTTTTTCTGTGTAGCAGTTTTTCTGTGAGCATGCTGTGATACAGGGGGAGAACCAGGAGTCAACCTGAAGGTGAGAGACATCAGCAGGAAGAGGCCTGCAGCTCTCCTTGCAGATACACCTAAGTGATGCATTTGCATTGGCAGTTACGAGTTGCAGGATTTAAGAGTTGTGTTTCCAGAGAGCCCTTTCTCTTCAGCTCAGTCAACATCTTAAGCATCTTCTTGCAGCCCTGTGCCAAACCTTGCATGAAGCAGACAGTTCCCATGCTCAGGGCCCGCAGCAGGGTTGTGGATGGCCATGCATCCCTGTGTTCTTGTTATTTGTTTGAGAGAAAACATCTTTGCCCTGAGAAAAGGAGTCCCATCCTTCCCATGGGGCCTCCTTGGATACTTCTGTGTGTGTCCAGTTCCTTGTAGGATTTTACCCTCTAATAAAACAGAGACAGGCCCTTATTGGCTCAGATGGTGTGTTAGCCACTGGGGTGGGAAGAACCCATCTTGTTTCTTTGCAAAGCGCTTGTACATGCGTGGTTCAAGACCTATCAAGTCTTGACAATTGCACTCCACTTCTGGACAGCAAACTTCTTTCCACACAACCTCTGTGTGTACATGCATGAGCCAGGTCTACCTGTCAGGGGAAAAAACCACTCTGGGTCGCAGAGCTTCTCCTCTTCACACAAGGACATCTTGATGTGTTATACCTCAGTTTCTGAACAATAGGTGACCAGTTGAGCACGGGCATGGCTACATTTTTGGGGATATCTTGAGGGTTTCTGACATTCAGCTTCTTCAATGCATCTGGTTTCTTTGTTACTGCAACATGGCACCCAGAAAGCCACACGTATACTGTGTTACCCTTCATTAATCTAGTTTTGTTTGAAACCAGAAGCGGAGGAGAGTTGAGCTGGCTGGGGGCAGAGGCTCTCCGTTGGCAGAGAGAAGATGCTGCCCATCAGGACTGTCAGGCAAGTCAACCAAGATTCTCTACAGCAGGCATGAAGGTGCCTTCAGCAAGGGCCACCCAACTGTGTGCTTAGTGTACCCAGCTCATGAGATATAACCTGGCTTGCATTACCCTCCTGGCAACAGGTAGGAACATCCCTTCCATGCTGTTTAATCTCTGTGTGGCTCCCATCCTCTCTGGGAGCAGGAGATGTCAGTTATCATTTGGCAGCCTGGCTTTGTTAACGTGATGCAGCACAGAGGAGAGGCTGGGATCAGATTCTGGCTCGAGTGTAGCGCGCGTTTGGAAAACGAATTGGGATTTACGACGAAGCCCTCACGACCCAGCATGACTGCACCATTCAGCTGCCTGTGGACGTCCTCATCTCCCAGGGTTTCTTTATAGCTTCTCAGTGGTCTATTTCACGCTCCACCTTCCCTTGCTGAGCCTGTCAACCTGGAAATTTGCCTCTAAGGGGGTTTAGGCAGCCGGAGTCGATTGATGGCATTCCCAGCCCATTTCAAACAGTCTGCTGGTCACCACACGCTTTTACTGCAGTCCTCATAAACCAGGTGTGAGCTTCCAGCTGCCTCTGAGGAAAGGATGTCTCTCACCTGTTATATGGATGATCTCTTGTTTGGCCTTGGGGTTAAGTGAATGAGCCCACCTGTATGCCTGTGACCTGGCTGTGACCAACATGAAGGCCAAGCTCCTGAGCTCCTTCAGACTCATGCTTCTTTCATGCCCTTGTTCTGGCAGGCTTCCCGTCTTGTTATCCTGCCTCAAATACTCATGGGCCACTTCTCCAAAGAGAGACCAGAAATCTGGGTCACTGCTTATGGGCTGAAGTTTGATAAGCTTGCTCTCTGTAATAAGAAAACATCCTGGTGTGATGTGAAAGGTGCCTTTGAAACCTCAAGAGATCCTGAAGAGAGGAAAAATGGGGGGTGGTGGGGTGGTAATCTAATCCTAAATTTAATTGGTGTTAAGAACTTGCCTTTTGTGTATAGAAATTCTTTGCCAGCGTGGTAGCTGTGATTAGTGCAGGAAGGAGCAAGAATTCCTGTGTGTTCAGCTTGCCATCAGCCATGGACAAGTGTGTCAGCTCCCTCTAATTACACAGATCAGTGGTTTTCCTTAGGGACTGATCACATTTCAATACAAAGGCACTCAAAATGCATTTATGACAATTTGCCCATAAGCTGATGTGGTCTCCTTTTACAGCAGAAGCACCCTCTGTTGAACTAAACTTCTCCATGCCCTTGGGTCCACGTGCACCCTCTGAGAAGACAGCCACAGCTCCAAGAAAGCATGGAGGCACCTTTCTTCCAAGGACAACCTGGTGGGAAGCCTTTTGTGGGAAGTTGATCCTACAGCCATGGCATTTGAACCTCACCAATGCTCTCCTTGCCCAAGGTCCAGATTTGGCCAGCAAGCTGTTGACTACTTGACTTGTTGACTACTGGAGTCAAACTCCTCCAGACAGAACCGAAGGTGATTCCACTTCCTCTTGAAACCTGCCCTGGTTTTGTTCTTTTGGAAGCATTTGGAGTTTGGGGTAAGTTAAATGTACTTTTTGAGGGGTTTCAGGCAGTACTTTGTCAAGGGGCATGAATACAGTGTGCAGTGTAAGTTCACCAGAGTCCATAAAGTATTTGCAATTCCCCAGTCATCACTGGAGTTAACACTAATTCAGGATCCTAAACTAGAGGCCAGGTTTTAAAAGCTTGTGTGTGCAAAAAATAGTACTCATCTTTGATCATCATATCCACCATCTGACAGCTGAATTGTTTATCCAGTGGGGGGGGGGGGGGAGAGGGGGGAGGAAGGCTGTCATTTTTATAGCCAGCTATAGCAAATGTGAACTCTTGACTGTAGACAGGGCAGCCTTAAGGTACCAGGAGTTTTATTTCTGTGTTGTAAGTCAAGAGGAATTAAGGAGATGAGTGGGTTTGAAGACTGAGCAGCGTGGAAGCAGGATGCACAGGGACAGAAGAGTATCGACAGATTGCCGTGATCTAGTATCTCAAAATAAAGACAATGCTTCCTTTACTCAAGTGTAGGGATTTTATTGCCAGTTGCCCTGATTTTCCTGCAAGACCACCACAATTGTCCAGACTCTTGCTGTGACATTTCCAGCTCCTGAAAAGCTTCAGAAATTAATTCAGTATGATTTGATGTCCTTACCTTCAGCAGGGTGCAGCGAGTCAGGATGTCCTACTTAATATGATCATAGCAACAGCCTCTTAACAATGGGAGTGCCAAAGGTTTTTTCAGGGGTAATTGATTTTCCAGGTAGAAAAGTGTTCTTCAGGTTCTACCATCCAGTAAAAACTTGGTTCTTCCAGAAAAATCCTCTCTTGTTTTGGAGTTCAGGTAGGAAGTGAGACCTGGTTACTGCAGAGCTCTCATTTCTTCTTTCTGGAGTTTTGTTTTGAATGGTGATCTTTACATGATGTTTCTGCATGTGTGGAGGTGTCTGTACAGCTTCACTGTAAGACTGGGGTTCTATGTGTGCTTTGTTTCATCAAGGACAGGGAGATGTGTCAAGGTAGAGTTAGAGTTGGCTTATGTAGATTTGAATCCCAGCATGGTGGTATGTCTGGGTGGTGGCTCCTTAGAGAAAAGGTAGATGAACACAAGTGTCAGAGCTGATAGGGAAAACTGGAAGGAAGAAGTGAATACCTGTAAGTGGACCTCCTGACCTTGCTGGTGGGAGAGCTGGATATGGCGTCTGCTACCCAGGGAGGACCTACACTGGCATCCCCCACTGCCACCATCACTTGTCCTAGGAAGTGATGAGGCTGCAGCTCCTGCCTGGGTTTTGGGTTGCTCTGGGTATTTTGTGTGTGCACTTGGCTGGAAGAAGAGGTTATGGATGGTTGCTTTGCTAGTTCTTCCCTTGCCCTGTTTCCTGAAGAAGGTCAATCTCCAGGGGCTTCCACTCCTTTGTGCAACCTGGCATATCTGTTGGAGGGCTAAAGCGGTGTTTTAAGACTGTATGGAGCGTGTCCAGAGAAGGACAGAAAAGCTGGTGAGGGCACTGGAAGACAGATGATATGAAGACTGTCTGAGGGAACTGGGGGTGGAAAAGAAGAGGCTCAGGGAAGACCTAATTGCTCACTATAACTACCCGAAGAGAAGTTGTAGAGAGGTGGGGGCTGACCTCTTCTCCCTAGTGACAAGTTACAGGACAAGAGGAAATGGCCTCAAGTTGCACTAGGGCATGTTTAGATTGGATGTTAGGAAAAATTTCTTTCCAGAGAGGATTGTCAAGCACTGGAACAGGCTGCCCAGGGAGGTGGTGGAGCCACCATCCCTGGAAGGAGTTAAAAGCCAGGTAGATGCGGTAGGGACATGGGTTAGTGGTGGTTTTGGTAGGTTAGGTTGATGGTTGGACTTGAATATCTGAAAGATCCCTTCCAACCAAGACTAAAGACTGCTGTTCTCAAAGCCCTCTGAGATCTGAAAACATCAGTGCTGTTCCTTGGAAAGGCAGATGGAGATGATTTGGGTGGAAGGTCCTTATCCTACAGACACTAATGTATGAAGCTCTGCAGCTTTAGGGACTTTTCCTTTACCAGATACAACAATGATGTGTTTGCACCAAAGTAATGAGGGGACCCTCACATTGCCTGTCTCGAGTGCTGAGGTGCTCTATTTTCCCATGTACTCCCGTGCTGCAGAGGATGATACACTTTGGAATTGTGCAAATGTGTGTAGCCACCTATCTTTCCCTACCCTCTGCTATAGAGTCTGTAGCTTTGAAGTCCATCCCTAGCTTACTTTCTATGCACAAGGAGAACAGCTTCAATGAGTGTGATTACTCCAAGTCTTGTTAATTTAGGCACAATTCTAGTGAGCAATACTCCTCCTTGCATTGGGTTTACTGTATGCTTTATCACAAAACACTGCAGGCTACACCCATTAAGCAGCATGCTCTAAAATGCAGTATTTGAAGTTAGAGAAAGATACGCACATCTTAATTGAAGATGCAGCTAATTGAGAGCTTGGCAGCTCTCATGCTGACAGCAAGCACAGGCCTGGTCTCGTGTGTCAGACCACACAGCCTAGCCACGTCAGATGCTGTGATAGTGAAGGGTCCCCACGTTAGTCTCTGCACATGACCCCAGTATCATACCCCATATCACTTAGTACCAGCGTTGGGTCTGCTGGACCCAAATTTAGGAGCACATTTCACTGTTGTGAGGTTCCTAGGGTCACAGAATCTCTAAGGTTGGAAAAGACCTCCAAGATCATCTCATCCAAATGTCCCCCTACCACTCATTAACCCGTGTCCCTGAGTACCTCATCCAGCCGTTCCTTGAACAGCCTGAGGGACGGTGACTCCACCACCACCCTGGGCAACCCTTTCCAATGCCCAACTGCTTTTTCTGAGAAGAAATTTCTCCCCAGTTTGAACCTGAACCATCCCTGGGGCAACTGGCAGCCATTCCCTCTTGTCCTATCACTGGTTATCTGCGAGAAGGGGCTGACCAGCAGCTCAGAGATACCACTGCACTGCTCAACAGCATCTCTCCTTGTCCTTCAAGGACAGTCCTACAGTGTAAAGTCCCCTCCTTGCTGAATGACTCCCAGTGGGACTAAACCGAGCTGACTCTGCCTCCTGGGTATCCCTCAGCCAAGCATAAATCCCTCTTCAGTCCCGCTGTGAAAGCAGACATCAAAAGCAAGGACCTCTGTGAGGTCTTGCTGCTGCCCTCCCCAGTGGGGCTGCCCAGCGTGAAACACCAAGGAACCTCTATTGCATTTCTGCTCCAGCGGCTTCAAACAAAATGAGCTTTGTGTTTGAGTCCCGTGTCTTAATTTTAACACAGGCAGGGTT
The DNA here is from genome assembly GCA_022605955.1 of Rallus limicola. Classification (NCBI taxonomy): domain Eukaryota; kingdom Metazoa; phylum Chordata; class Aves; order Gruiformes; family Rallidae; genus Rallus; species Rallus limicola. The sequence goes on from JAKCOZ010000008.1 coordinate 37,719,178, forward strand.
CTGCCCGCGCCGCAGTCAGCAGACAAGCAGAGAACAAACACAGTAAGAGCAAATGGGCCAGGTCCTCCCTCCCGGATCGTGTTGAAGTGCAATAAATAAACAAGAGTCTGCTAAATGCTTAACGCGCCAGAGAGCATCCCGCCAGCTTGGCTCCAGGGGAGGCCTTCCCTCCTGCAGGTCCAGGGAGTCAGCTGAGGGGACGGGAGAGTTGTGCAGCAGTGCTCGCAAGCCTTAAGCGCTAACGGCAGTGTCACTTGCTGTGCTCAAGTGTGGCTCTCGCTAATGAGATGGAGCTGTGCTTCCCCCAGACGGGTCTTTTCCTCTCCGTGCTGTTTGAGATTAATGACTGTCCTGGTTTCAGTCAGGATAGAGTTAACTCCATGTGTAGCAGCGGATGGGATGCTGTGTTTGGGAGTTACAATGAAAGCAGTGCTGATAGCACCCTGATGTTGCTAGTTGCAGTCAGACAGTCAAAGCCAGGACAGGTGACCCAGATGGGCCAAAGAGAGTATTCCATGCCAATTACGTCCTGCCCAGGATAAAGGGGGGCTGATGGGAGGAAGAAGGGGGGCGGTTCCGGGACGCGAGCGGCCGGGACGCGAGGGTCTTGGGGGCCGGTCGGGTTCCGGGACGGCTCTGGGTGGTGCGGCCTGAGCTGTGTGGTTGGGTGAGAAACTGCATTGGGTATCAATAGCTTCATATTCTTTTGCTTTAAAGTCCTGCTAGCATTGGCATATTTTCTCTTTCTGTTCTCTTAGTAAACTCTCCTTATCCCAACCCACGGGCCTCTTAGTCTCTTGCTTTTGGAGTTATTTGTCCCTTCCATTTCCCTTCCCTTGTTTCCCCCCCTTTCCCTCTTCCCCTGCTCTTTTACTTTAAGGAGCAGGCAGCTGCGTGGATCTCGGCCCACAGCCGGGGTGAAACCACGACAATGGCGAGGTCTGATCTGGGGAGAATCGTGTCCTCTCTGGGATGATGCATCGTCTAATGGAGCCTGTTCCTACCGAGAGCGAGCCTGGTGAGCGACCGCTTACCCAAGCGCTAGCAAGCGGTTCTAGGAAGTTGGAGCAAACCCTGAACTGGCTCTGGCACGTCTGGATCACTTGAGATGCGCTGGGATGGTGAAACCCTTGGACAAAGAGCAGCAGGGTCACATTTTTCACTGAAAGGCATTTCCTTTTGTGAGATTCTTTGTCTAGTTTAAAGGCAGTTGAGCTAGGCTAATTTTTTAAAACCAGGTAGGGTCGTAACACAAGCTGCCTTTTGGGAGGCATGAGCTAGACCAGTGTCTCTGCATGGACTTGCTTTCAAAACATCTTAAACCAGCCTGGACCAGAGCATGTTCCCTGGCATTCTCATAAGTTGGTATTTGGGAGCAGTCTCTTTTGATCTCTTACTGGTGCCCCAGTGGGATTGGCTAGGTCACTACCAGGTGCTTACTGGTTTGAAGTTCTCAAATAAGATGAAATGCATTGATGTTCTGGCGTTCTATCATATCGCTTAAGTTTTTACACTGAGCCATAAAGAAGTGCTGCTCACTTATATCCCATCTTCATGAGCTCTGGCATGAATGAGAAGGATGGGGGAACTGGGCCAACAGAAAGAAGGACGTTAGGAACAGAGGAGGGGGAGAACGTGCATCAAGTAAACTAAGGAAGTGGTTGTCATGCTCACCTAGTGCCCACAGGCAGAGGGGAGGATGCTTCTGTAATAACACCACAGAGGGGCTGGTGGTCACCGAGAGCAACCTTCAGGTCTATGTCCTGCCAAAACATGTAGCTTTGAAAAAGCAATGTTGAAGGGGAACAGTAAAACTGTTTCAACGTGTCACCTCCCTACCAAAGCGCTTTGCTAGCCCCGCTGTCCCACTGAAAGGTGAGGGGTGCTTTATAATGAAAGTTAAAGCCTCGTGGTCCTCTATTTAGACTTGTCATCTGTTGGTGCTTTCTTTGTGCTGCCAGTGGCTTCATGAATCCCTTTTATTTCTCCCATGCTAAGCAATGCAGCCTGTTCAGTAATTGTGTAGCTGCTCCTCTGCTTTCAGATGGGTGGACACCTGCTAGCTATGGTGTACAGTCCTTCTACAGCACCAAGCACATTGTCCCAGGCCACCCTCATTGGCACTAAGGAGTTGCTGTCTGAAGGGAAGACGGGTGGCTCCTCCTTAGAAAAGCAGAAGATGCATTTGCATCCTGGAGGTATTACTGGAACCTGAAAGGATTACCTGGAGACATGGCAGGAGGCTCTGACCTGCTGCAGGTTCGTTCGTCTTGATGACACAGCCTGAAATTCTGGGAAACTACATGTGAGCTCCTCAAGCTCCACATCTTCCTGCTTGGGAACCCAGGGTGATGAGATGGGGAGAATAGGAGCACTTTGTGGCTGGGGAAACACCCCATCTGGCCCTTCCTAGTTCTCCCCAAGGAACCAGTCTCATGTTACAGGTAGGGTATGCTTCTGGAAACCGAAGGAGCTGGAGAAACGCGCTTGGCCCTTCACATCCTTTGTAAAATAGGGGTACCTCTGCAATGAACTACATGCTGGTGGGTCATGGTCAGCAGATCTGGAACCTACAGACAACTGGAGCTGTAAAGCCTTCTGGTCATCCCTCTTGTGCTGAGGCATGCACAGATGTAGCTTGAATGTCCCTGCACATGTATGGTTAGCTATAGTAGGTGTGAATTTTAGGTGGTCCAAGGAAAGCTTGGACCTAGACATTTCTTTTTCTTCTTGAGATAGAAGGCTGCTATCTTCACAGCCTGGAGCAGCAGATTGCAGGCAACTTGTCAGGGACACATCAAAGTCAAGAAAGCTTGTATTGGAGGACAGTGGACTACACTCAGTGTAGGCTTTTTAAGCAAAGCCACTTCAAGTGTATTCATGTCTTCTGGTGCTAAAAAAAGAAAGGCAGATTAGTGTCTCCTTGCCAGTTTGAAATGATGGACTGTGCACTGGAGACCAGGCAGCCAGACCACCCTTTTCTATTTATCGCCCATAGCAATTTCCTCAGCCTTTAGGAAGCAAGCTGGGTAAGCTGAAGGTTGTAATTACTCTGGGGGTTACCAAGGTACTTTCTCCACCCCACTGAAAACTGTTCTGAAGCCTGTGCTGTAACAAGCTTCTTGCAAAAGCCAGGCCAAATGGGACTTTCAGAGGTGTCCACCATGCTTAGGGATGCTTAGCCATGACTGTTGTGTGTGACTGTTGTGTACAGCCTGGCTGCAGTTGAAGTCATCCGTAGCTCTGTGTCTTTTGCCTGCCCCCCCTCCCAGCCCTTTATTACAATGGGAGTAGTCATGCCAAAACCATCTGCGTGCAGCCAGAGCTGTAATCCATTCCTCACCCAAGCATGCCATCCTGCGCTTACCATTCATGCCAGGCTAGGTCTGGGAGCATCCCTCTCCTATGTATCACAAAAGAAACCATCCCCTTTCTTGTGCAGCTCTGCAGGAGCTCTTCCCTGCTTTGCTGCCTGTGCCTTGAAGGCTACGTGCTCTTGTTCAGCAGGAAAGGCAAAGGTGAGGAAAATGTGCCACAAAGCAGCTCTGCTGAGCCCTACTTTCTCTGCAAGCCCTCAGATATGTTTGCGTGTGTGCGTGGCCTCTGGCTGCATGCCCCCATCTAATTTGTTTGCCTGGCAGCAGGAACTTCCCCATGTCCTTCTCCAGTAATCTTAGGTTCTCTCGCTATTCAGCTCCTCCACTGTCTCACAGGCTGCTGCATATGGAAGTTCAGGAGATGTTGGTTGTAGTTGCAGGCTCTGTGCCTCCTACTCTATAAAAGGTGGGTGTTTCCTACACTCTTCAAAGCTGAAAAGGTCTCATTGACCTTCAGGGCCATAAATCTTTGGTGCTCTACATGCAAAATCATGGTAGCTGCCCTATAAATAACAAGCCAGAGATGCCTGGGGTTAAACCCAAGAACTGGCTGGAACTGTAGATGTGGTCAGTACCTGAGGTACCCAAGGTTAGGCTGTGAGCTGAAAAGGGTATGGGATACCTTACAGAGCGCATACCCAACCTCTGCTAGTAACTAGGAGAAGCCCTTACCAAGGGTGGGAGCGTGGCACTGGTTCAGAAACGCAGCCACCAGTGCATCTGGGTATTTGCAACCTGCTCTGAAGTGCGACCAAATATGCCAAATGTGGTCCTCAATAACAAGGAGTTCTCTCTGGAGAGGACTAAAGGGTTGAGCCAGCCCCAAGGTACCTAGAGCTGCACTTCTAAAGATGCTTTGCTTCATTCCTTCTCTTCTCCTCCCCTCAACTTGCACATTTCCACACCAATACTCTTTTATTGTCCCAGCCCCCTGGAAGGTGGAGGGTATGTTTCCTCAGATAAATATGTTGGGGGAACTGAGTGTATGGTGCATACCATAGTGCTGCAGGAGAATTGCAGGCTCTGACCTATTCCTCTCCAAGTTCCTAGCTTTGCTGGAGTTACCTAAGGAGAACAAGTTAACAGGAACTTCGCAACAGGCTTTGGGAATCTCGTGTTGTCATTGTTTCTTTTGTGGTACAGCTTTCCTGTGGACTTGCAGCATCCCTTCAGGGCTCCGTGTTGGCAGCAAGCCTTTGTAGTCCATCCCATGGGAGCTGGTGGAGTGCAGCATGTCTGCAGGTCCATGATGCTCCTCGGGACAAGGAGAGATGGCATTGGAATTAGAGGTATCTCAAGGGGGCTAAAGCACAGAGAAGACAAAGGTGGACTGCTGCCACCTTCACTTCAGCCCCCTTTTGGTGTTGAGAGCAAGCGTGAAACACCAGACACCTTTGCTCTCTGATAGGAAGGCCACAGCTGCACACATGGTGCCCTGCAGTCTGCACACAGAGAGGATGGAGGCTCAGCTCAGCTCAGGTGTTAACAGGTGTTTTTATCTCCAGAAATCCACTGCAAATGAAGTCAGACAGGTTCTGGGTCTTGAGCTTACGGTCTCTCTGGTGCCTGAACCATGAGAGCTTCTCACCTCCCCACAGTAGCTCTGGGCCCCTGAGCACCTCCTCTTGCCTCTGCTTGGTGCTGTGAAAAGGTCTGCTCCTTAAACCTCAGGCAGGGGGAAAAAGGTTGGTCAGAAGGGGTCCCTGAGGACATTATTGGATCTCTCTCCGGATGACCTGAATGCAGCACAGGAACTTGATGCCACAACATGCCTTCTGCTGCCACTTGTCCCAGGGCATCTTCTCAGCATTGCTTTATGAACCCAGCCTAAAGACCAGGTGATGTGATGGGCAGAAGGAGCCCTGGGAGGGTTTTGGTGAGGCTTCCTGCCCAACTTGTCGTGCACCTGCTGTCGAGTGCGCCTGCTTCTGCTCCTCTGTGTGTATGAAAGCACAGGGGGTTGACAATAGCACAGAATCTGTGTGTGCTTGAGACCTTGTGGCAGTTAAAGAAAATTACTTTTTGAGCAAAATGGGAAGCTTGGCAAATTGATTTTTGGTTAATTTCCGTCCCCACCCCCACAGGCAGATTCTGAAATGGGGAGAGAGGAATGTCCCCTCTCCCCAAACTTAATATCATTCTCTCCCATCTGATAGGTGCCAGAGGGAGCAGAGTTTGCTCAGAGCTGAGCAGCAAAAGTATTTACTGCAACCTCCCGCAGGGCTGTAGAGAATCTGTGGTTGTGATGCTGGGTGCACAACAGGTGCGTGTAACAGGTGATGGGTTCGTGATTGTCCCCCCTGAGCAGGGACTGGTTGTCCCAGTTGGAGATCTGTGAGTGCAGCTGCCTATGGAGGTGCTGTCCCTGAAACCCCAGTTTACAGCCCCGGAGCACTGGGGAGTCAGTATGGGAATCTCCTCTTGGCATGCAGGGAGGAGCAGATAGTACTGCTGAAGAACAGGCCAGACTCTGCCTGAGCCTGGAGACAACTGAAAGACCAGAGCGGTAGCTAGGAGCGTGAGCTGTGTCCAGCTGTCATCATCCAAAGCAAAAAGGTGCCTTCATCCTCAGCCAAAGGCAGCTGGGCTCCCTGCCTGCAGCCCTCGTGGCGCTGATAGCTTCCCGATGCCGGCCACACAACACGCAGGGCACAGCTGCTCCACTTCCTCAGGCTGGGGCATCAAAGCACAGGCTGCGCCAGGGCTGCGCTCGCTCGTGTGCACACGGGATAAATTAGCAGTGAGCACATCGCCTGCAATTAGATGCCCAGCAGTTCCCAGAGAGAAGGGTTCCCTTTCTCCTTGCTGCAGGAGGACGGCGCTCTCTGCGGCGGTGATGCCCCACTTGCAGGTGCTGAGGGTGTGGAAGGGATGTGTTTCTCTCTCAAACAGAGAAGGCAATTTTATTTTCTCATTGTTTCAACCCCTTTTCTCCCACCTTCCCGCTGGGGATGCACTCACGCAGCAGCATGGGACACCTAAAAGAGCTCTTCAGTGATGCTTGCCAGCAAGAAATCTCCTGGACCCATTCCTGCAGCCTTTCTAGAGTCCTCTTTAGTTACAGGGTCCCAACCTTTTGTCACAGACCAGAGGTGACATCCTGCAAATAGCTTGTGCTGTGCTTCCCTTTCACAAGAGACTGGCTGCCAGCCCCCAGGGACTTCTCTGACAGGTAACCAAGCTCAGCATCCATCGCTGTGTCTTAGAGAGATTGGTTCTCAGCAATAAACAGGATTTCACCAGTAAGAATTCAGTGTTCAACACGTTCCCCTGTGTGAGCCCACGCCCTAAAAGGCCATAGGTGAAAGTTGCTTCAGCCTGAGCAGGGAATTTCCAAGAGTTGCCAGTCCTGGAGAGAGGAATTCAGGTGTGTTTTGAGTCCCTGCACAGGACTTGGGATGCAGGATCTGACATTGGTCTTGTGCTGCTGTGGCTCTGCTCACTTTTCTGCCTGGTTTCTTCTCTAGGGTCTAGGCTTGCTTTGAGATCTTTGGGTAAAAAGTGTATTTCTATCATTCCTTGCTTGAAAATGGGAACTCGTGGGCAGGGACTAACTTGTGCTTATATACTGACAGTGCTTCCATGGAGAGCTGGAGCCATCTGCTCCGCAGGCTTGATCCAGAGGGCCCTCCTGGTCTTGGCTGAGGCAGCCAAAGTAGCAGAGAAGACCCCCTCCCGCCAGCCTCAAGCACAGGAGAGAAACACCATAATAAGGACACCCCCCACCCCAGGGAACCAACCACCCTCTCTGTGTACTAAAAACCTGGCTTTTAACAGTGCCTGCCACTTTATCTTCCAGCTATGAGAGAAAGGGAAACTACATTAAAAGGTAAAGTCACTAAAGAATGATATTTATACTGAGAGAGAAAAAGAAAATGACTCAGTCACTGAAGCCTAAGGGCAAACTCAGTAGCTCCTGCATCTCACAGGGCTGCTGACTGACTTTAAAGGAACCCTCTGAAACTCCCCTGCCTTTTTTCAGCGCAGTGTTTCACTGTTTTGACTCGTTTCCTAGAAATTCATGAGCCAACGCAGGCTCCCTGTTTGAGTGGTGTGGTGGAAGTGTGTTTTACCTGCACCTGATGGGTGGGATAGGTTCTTCAGCACCTTGCATGCCTTGAATGTGGCAGTAAAAATGCCAGTGTACAAACGTGTCTGTGTTGCTCTGGTGTTATTTGTGCTTCTCATTTGGGGTTTCTTTGTTATTAAAGTTCTCCTACAAGCTTTGAGGTTTGCCTGGGGGAGTGATCTACAGATGGGGTTCTCCTGTGCCCACTGCCTTGTTCTCAGGCTTCAAGGTGAGTCGGGGTGATGCTTGGCACACAGGTGGGCTTTGGGTGAAAAGCCGGAATTGTGGGTCAAGGGAGGTGATTCTGCCCCTCTCCTCCGCTCCCATGAGACCCCACCTGGAGTACTGTGTCCAGTTCTGGAGTCCCCAGCATAAGAGGGACATGGAACTGTTGGAATGGGTCCAGACGAGGCCATGAAGATGATTAGAGGGCTGGAGCACCTCTCCTATGAGGACAGACTGAGAAATTTGGGGGTTGTTCAGCCTGGAGAAGAGAAGGCTCTGGGGAGACCTTATAGCAGCCTTCCAGTCCCTGAAAAGGCCTACAAGAAAGCTGGGGAAGAACTGTTTCCAAGGACGTGTAGTGATAGGATGAGGGGGAATGGTTTTAAATTGGGAGAGGGTAGATTTAGATTGGATATTAGGAAGAAATCCCTTGCTACGAGGGTGGTGAGACACTGGAACACGTTGTCCAGGGAGGTGGTGGCTGCTCTCTCCCTGGAGTTGTTCAAGGCCAGGTTGTATGAGGCCTTGAGCAGCCTGGGCTGGTGAGAGATATCCTTGCCCATGGCAGGGGTTGGGACTTGATGATCTTTAAGGTCCCTTCGAACCCAGACCATTCTGTGAGTCTGTGATTCTATGAATTACTTGTGCAGTTTTGAAATGCTGCCAACATCTCAGTGGCTGCTGGGTTGGGACCTTCCAAGGAGGGCTCTTTGTAAGGGGGTTGGATGGCCAAGCTTTGTCCCGGATGCACAAAAACATGCTTGGTTCAATGCAAGGAAAGAGCTGGGGACAAGCTCATCATCTCTCAAGATGACTCAAGCCTCATGGAGCTCCTGTTTCATTCTTCCATCAAAGTTCATTTTCTTAATGACCAGGCCTGCAGGGGCTGTGGCAGTAGCCAGTCCCCATAAATGTGTTGGAAAAGGAAGTTTATTAGATTGGCAGGGGTCGGCTGCATCTGGCTTTGGTGGTAGATTCACCTTTGGGGGGGAAAGCAAAGCAGCTTGGGGTCCCTTCCAGTGTGCAAGGGAGATGGAGGCTGCTTGATGCTGTGGGGAGAGGAGGCCTGCAGGAGCTCAAGGAGGAACAGTCTAAAAAAAAAAGCCCCCATTTTTTTAATGGAATCCTCAGAGGAGTGATTCTGTGTAACCGTCTATGCGGGGTTATGTAGAGAAGCTGGGAGTTTGGGCTGACATCTCACATCTGCGTGGTGCCCTGCTGGCAATAACTGCTCTCCTTCTTGTACCATCCTGGGTACAGATGGGCAGGAGGCACAGGGGAGCTGTGTCGTGGGGTCTGAAAGCAAAAAGCAATCGGTTTCTGCTGCAGAGAATAGCGCAGGATGCCTGGGTTTGGGATGCAGATGATCCCTTGTGGCGTGAGATCGTGTTAACTGTCACAGTAGCCACATGGGGACTAAATATTTCCAGTTCAGAGATGCCTGCTCTTAGCCAGTGTAAATCAGCATGGATTCCTCCAAGGTGGCGATGCCATGTGAGAGCTTAGCTCCTGGCTTGGGTCCCTGTGTACGGGGAGGGGGGAAAAAGCGCAACGCTTTTTTTGGAAAACATCCACGCAGAAAGCCCCCTCCTGCCTCTCCCCATCCCTGCCCTTTTCTCCCTGCCTCTGCTGCTGGGGTGAAGTGACTACACAGTAAATCTATTAAAATATTAATGCAGAAGAGCGAAGCCCTCCACTAAAAAGTGTGGCCCGGAGAAGAGGTCATTTGTCTGCAGATGGTTAAATCAATATGTTGCTGAATCACTCTGCAAATTGAATCGGTTGCTGGGGAGAGGGAGCCCTGTGTGGTGGGAGTGATGCTAAGGGCTTGGAGTGGGGCAGCACCAATCTGCTGTCAGCTGACTGCTCAAGGGAACACCACACAAGGTTGTATGTGGGACTTGTGTTGCAGAGTTGCTCCTCTACATCTCCTTGGTGTCCTACAGGACAGGCAGTCCTTCCTCCCAGGTGGCTTCATGCAGCTCTGCAGCACCTCTGGGACTATAAAAGGCGTCTTTGCCCCTTGGGTCACGCTCTGTCCTATGAGTGCTGCCACTGCATGCATGTTCATTCCTTGTCAAGTCTGAGCCTGGTGCAGGCATCCCCCAAAACACAGTGTATTTCATTATCCCCAGGCTCTCAGGTTGACCTCTGGGCAGCCCAGCAGCAACGGGTCATCACATTTTTAGCCCGCAGGTATTTCCAGATCTCTCTCTCCTTTAATCATCACTTGGCTGAGCAAGCCTTATTGAACTCTGTGCATCCCTCCACATAAATCAATCCCTCTGGAGCCCAGTTGCGAGTTGTTAATCTGCTTGCTCTGGTTTGTCAGCCTTTCTGGGAATGGCCACCTTCTCAGTGCAATCCAGATGCAATTACTGGGGTCCTACAGCGAGGAAGGATTACTTCCCCACTCCGCAGGCTGGGGTCCATCTCTGCACCACCTCATCAGCCTTTTTTTTTCCCCAACATACTGCTTTTCTGTCCAATAGATGCCAGCTGGTCCATCAAGGCACCATGCTTTGCGTGGAGAAGTGTCATTCAGCGGTTGTTTGAAGGGCAGGACTCCGCCCTGAGCAGCAGATGGCTGGTGGATGTCACTGCTCACGCGTCGTGACGTGCAAGATTTGAGGCTGCGTTTCCACCGGTGGTTTGTGTGGCTGCTGGCTATGGAAGGCATGAAGGGGACATTTCCTTTTGGGTGAGGTGTGAGCAGCAGGAACTTGCTTTAATGGCTCGTGCAACACACACAGTGTAACGGGCTAAGGGGTGGTATTGTCAAGGACCGGACTGAGACCTGAGTCTGGCTGTCGGAAGCTGCCACGAGCGCAAGGCAGGTGTGACCCTCTCAGCAAGGGCTGGCCATAGGAATGTGCCTGCACACTGCTTTCACTGCTTGCTTTAATGCTTTTTGAAGTCCAGGGGAGCTGCAGAGCCAACAGGAGCCCAGACTGGGTTCGTTGCGGCTCCTCGGGGAGAGGGGATGCCAGTCAGCACCCTGATACAGCCAGGTCCATGGGGAGCCTGTGGTCTCACTTAAACAGCTTGGGTGGCAGTGCCCGGACAGAGGTGAGTCTGCTGGAGACACACCAGTCTTCCCAAAACCTTTCCGTCAGCAGAGATGTCTGAGACAAAACACCCCCAAAACCAGGTAGAGCAGCTGTTGAGATGGTGAAGAAATATGGATATTGAAGAAACACAACAGTCCGAGTCAAAACTCAGGGGAAGAACATTGGTGCTTGGAAAACAGCTCAGTCCTGACAACATGCTGGGCAGGAGGGAGCTCCAGGCTATGGCAGAGTGGCCAAGTGTGGAACTTGGGCCTTGAACACAGTTAAACTGGTCTTAGGGGGATGCTTTTCCTCTCGCTTGGAGAAAGGCAACATAACTAAGGCTTCCAAGCCCCTCATTCATCTCCATTGACTCCCCACAAGCAATTAGCAGTGGTTCAGAGGGCTGTTAATCGCTGATCCGAGGCTCATCAAAGCTCGAACAAACCTCTTCATTCCTGTGGGTCTGGCCATTGAGATCAGAGTGCGAACGTAGCATCTGGAGCCTCAGATCTTCTCAGCACACAGGTAGATTTTGTCAAGATAACCATTCATCACTCTCCATCATGCTTCAGCCAACTATTTATACTCCAGCTGCCTAAGCTCCTCCATTCCTGTTTCCTGAGATGCTTCAAAAAGGGTATAGATCAGCCTCACTGTTTAGTTACTTCAGGAGTTTTGGTCATCTGCCCCTTGTAGCAAGACTGACAGCGGATCAGAAATCTCTCTCAGAAGTACCCGTACCTTCCCAGTCACCAGGCTGCCTTTCCTGTATAGCTCAGTTCAGGCAGCAAGCCAAAAACCTCAGCAATGCTTTTTTCAGGAAAATGGTTCCACTTTTTTGTTATCCAGCTCCCCCCCCCCCAAAAAAAAAAAAAAAATCAAATAAATCCTAAATGCCCAAGGAAGAGGCATCTCGTGTGCATGCAGCGGAGGGGAGCGAAGGATGGGGGTCTGGGGAGAGTCCGCAGTGCAGAGCTGATAGGGAGCAAGAAGGAGCCTGCTAGGTCCCTCCCAGGCCCTGTCTTCTTCACTGTCATCTCTCTATCAGGATTTCTCCCCCTCACTCTACAAAACTGGACTGGATATCTCTGTAAAAGGGGAAAAAATGAAAGAAAAAAGGGTGGGCTTTTTTCTGGGTTTTTATCTTCCCTGATAGGAGAAAGGTTTTCAAGTGCCTTCTGCAGCCAGGTTCCATGTCTGTCCAGAGCCAGGGAGGCCACAGCCAGGTAAATTTATTTCAATGCAAACTCACATGTGGATTAAAGATCCAGAGCTTTGTGAATCCACTCCTGGGTGGAGGGGGTCAGGGCGCCTGAGGCCCCGCAGATGACCATGATTTGGGAGCTTCATACAGGATCCCTTTAAACTGGACCTAAAACTGTGTGTGCAGAGTGGGGCAGGGTTGAAGGTTATTGGTTTTAAAGGAAGAAGTAACTTGCCATCACTCCACATTTTGAAGCACAAGATAATCCTTTCCCAGCTATGCTGGTCTTAGGAAGTACCTCAGCTCCCTCCTCTGCTTTTGGATGATCCTGAGGTCTTCCTGGGCTCGAGCTGATCTCAAGGAGGAAATCACTCACATGCTGGGCAGCTCACCCTGGGGAAGGCGGTGTGACAGAGGCCTCCTCACCTGCCTGGAGAGAGCCCTTGCCTTCCCCAAGCTTGGAAATGCTCAGTCGCTGCATGGATGCTTCTCTCGCAGGCACAGCTACAGTCTCGGGAGGATGCCTGTCAGTGCGAGTGTCTCTGCTGTCTCCTCGGATTAGGCAGCTAAGGACAGGAGCTGGATGATGACACAGGAGCAGCGGACACAGTGGCGTGCAGAGAAGAAACAAGCTGAGCTTGCTCACGCCTGCAGTTCCCCAGGAGGTATTTTGCACCCCTGTCCAATACGGGTCTCATGGAGCCTGTGAGCAAGTGAACCCATCCCTCCCGAGGGGTGGGTCCCAAGGCTATAGGTCTCTGCCACGGCTGGACCCATGTGGGTCAGGGGAAGAGCTGGCCAGTATGGACAGCGAAAAGCCCTTTGCCAGGACCTCGACCATCCCTTGCTGCCCTGTTAAAGCCCACCCTTTCCTGGCATTTCTTGTCTTTGCTTTCCTCAATTCCTTGTCTTAATTCCTGGGCTGTAACAGAGGCAAGACAGGATCCCTGGAGGCAGGCAATCTATTGTCCTTAGAACAAAGGCACTTTTCCTAACATGGTAGGGGACAATGTGGAGTGCTGGAGAGCCTTTACTTGGTCCTGGACCAGGCTTCCTGATGTTTTCCAGGATGCGTGGCTGGTGTGACAGCTCTGGACTTTCAGCTCCTGACTCTAGCTGATCCTCCCCTAGCAAGGCTCCGAGAATTTCTCTGAGAAAGTCCTCAGGACCAGAAAATGTTTAGCCAGTGTCTCTTCTCCCGACTCCTCCAACAATAATAAATAAATAAAAGCAGGGCTGCTGCATTTGGCTGGGCTGAGGAGTGGGATGGAGCAAGAAGACAGAGCTGGTGCAGAGAAGGGGGTCACATCCAGAGCACAGAGGCAGCAGCACAAACTGAACTGGAAAGGGCACCTCTGCTCCCTTGCTGCCTGATTTAGGAGTGGAAACACTAGCTGGATTATGGAGAAATGCTGTAGGACTTTCCCTACCTTCATCAGTATCTTTAGAAGTCTCTGTATTTCTTTTTTTTTGGGGGGTAGAGGGGAGAAGAGCGGAAGGAAAGGAATGCCTCTAGGCAGCAAACAGGTTAAAATGCCAGCAGAATGGGTTTTCCATACACTGCCACCTACATAGCTTCTAACTTTGCTGTGGATATCAGCCCCCCTGTACCTTCAACTGGTCCATGGGGGAAATGGAGATGCTCCAATGCGATGTGGAAAGAGCTCAGCCTGGGACGGTCCAGCGTAGGAACTGGAGATGAATGTGGGCTCTGCTGCTGCCTGATGACATTATCCCAGTGATCCCAAACTGCAGAGAGGACTTTCTTTCTTTTTTTTTTTTTCTTGTCCTAGGAGGTACTGGCATTCCTCCAGGCACAGGGGACCAGATGGAGCAGTAACACAGCTAAAATTGAGGAGGGGGGTGGGGGGTGGAGAAGAGGGGAGGGGTGTATCTGTTAAGGAGCTGGCTAGAAAAGAAGATCTTGTAAAGCAGCTGTTGCTTCAAGAAACAGTTTTGTTGCCGATTCCAGAAAAGGACAGTATGGGGGATGAGCTAAAAGCTCAGTCCTGAAGACCAGATGTATTTAGACTGTATTTTGAAAGGTTTGTGGGTCAAATCTAGAGACATCTGGGGCATACGGGCCACGGGGGTTGGGTCCGCTACTGAATGGCATGACACCCTGCTGCCTGGCTTCCTCACCAATGCTCCTCTGGTTCAGTTTGCAGGGGCTGGGAGAAGGCAGCGACTTCACCTCTGAAGCCTTCAGTGTTCAGGATTGCAAATCTCTCCCGACGCATCTTCCACACCGTGTTACCAGAGCCAACTCTTCCGCTATCGGTCTCCAGCGACGCAGATACGGGAAGACACAGCGTTAGGTAACCGTTTATATAAGTGACCTGACATGGGCTTGCCTTGCTGTAAAAGCCCTAACGGCGTCTTCAACCCACAGCTGTTGACTCCAGTATCTGCTGCATTGCCCAGACTAGTTAAGCAGCCAGTGGTGGAGGTTGCCTTGGCCAGTCCGTTCCGTCATCCCGCTGAGATAAGCAGGAGCTCTGCCTCACGTTTATCAGGTATTCACTTCTGTGAGTCGCTATGGAGGCCAGTGTGACAGGTGTCACACAAACAACATCAGACAATCTGTGTTCTGGGGGGCGCTCTGAAAGGCATCCCAAGCACAGAATTCCCATTAACACCATCAAACGATGCTCCCATTGAGCGCTTTCTGAACTGATCTGACTCTTAGGAGCGGTGTTGAGGGGAAAAAAAGTCTGGGGGAAAGCAGGATTGGTGTGTACAGAGAGCCACTGCTGCCAACTGAGGACAGGACTGGTTACACCCAGTGCCTTCTGAACCTGTGCCTCAGCTGCCATCACAGAAGCATGCCAGAATTGATGTTCCTTTCCATAACATACTGGTGTGTTTTATGATGGCCTTTTCTACGGGTTGTAAAAACCACGGGGCAAGAAACTTCAAGTTCAGGGCAACTCCCAGCCATGATGCCAGGAGGGAATCGGGCTTAGAGCAGACCTTGAAGGACGTTATTTACCCTGTTGGTGGGGACGGCCACACAGCAGATTGCACATGCAGTGAGCAAAGCCATATCTCACAAGCACAGCGTGTGGCTTATGTAATGATGTTGTGCTGCCCATTGGCACAGGCGTGTGGATTTATGTTCCGGCGAGTGTAGGAATTTGGTCGCCTTGGTGACAAAACCAACCAATGGAAAACATAAATACATTTTTTAAAAAGGAAGCTAAAACCATCCATGGGCCCTGCTTTTATTTTCAGAGTGGAGGACTGTGAATTAGGCTGTCTCTTATCTGCTTTTGCATCCGTGGCTGGATAGAGGAGGATGCCTAGTTTAGTGGTTTGGTTGTTCATGATGGACAAGTATCCTTAAAAAAAGAAGGCTCCAGTGTGCTATAGACAAAGGTGAGGAGGAAATCTTAGGCTGAAGGGAAAAAAGATCAAGATAATCCTTCTGCTCTTAGTCACCCAGTTTGTGTCTGAGAAATGCAGGCACTCTCAGCAGGAAGCCACTCAATGGTGTACATGTAAGGAGCTGCCTTTTTCCTGGCAAACAGGTAGCTGCTTTCATCAGTGATTGCACTATAAATTGGCATTAACAGATAAACCCCCAGGGTTCTTCAGAGTGGCTGCCAGACTGAGAGGAAAGACTGACCCCTCAGCTTGGGCTTGGAGAGGTGGCACCCTTTCGGCAACAGCCCCATGCATCTCTCTCGGGTCTCACCACCATCGAGAGGGATGTCCTATGGCTGTGGGCAGGAGGTAAGCATGCCTGGTGCAGCTCCTGTCTTCTCTTGACCTTCTATCCTGTTCAGAAGCAATCCGAGTCATCCTCAAACAGGATCACCTATCCCAGCAGCATCCCTGGAGAGAGGTAATGATCGACCTTCCTTCCTGGAAGGGAAAAAGATGCCAGCACAGCCCCTACGCAAGCAACAACTTGTGTTCTCAGCTGACCTCAAGCACCATCCTTGGGTTTCCACCTCTAATCTCACAATAACAATGCTGCCTTTTAGTGTAACATATCTTTTGCCCTTCCTGATTAACAACAGCATTAATAAAACCATCAGCAGTCCATGTTGACACACCAAGCAGAGAAGAATGGCTGCTACTTCTGTAGGATCTTCTCTTCAGAGACAAGATGCTTGCTGAACAGCAGAAAAGATGGAGCTGCTCTTCTACAAAGACCTCTGAGCCTCTCCAAGAAAAGACAGATCTTAAAATAGTAGAAGCTATCACTGTCCCAGCATGGTGCAGTCACCTAGGGTCAAACCCCACCTATCTTTGGGTTCAAGGAAGAAACAGCTAGAAGAAAAAGCTATTTTCTACCTTCTATGGTCATGGCAGAAGGTAGATAGTGCAACTGGGATTTTACTGAAGGGTGGTGGTCCCTCACCAGCACAGACCTTGACGAATGGCAGTGAGAGCCAGGACTAGTCAGCTCAGTTCTTTCTGGAGGTTGCCACATCTTCGGACTGCTGCTGGGCTGAAAGCCACCTGCGTACCTGGAGTGCAGCGCTGCATCCTTGGCAAGCTCTCCCACCAAACAAATGCCCATGACAACTCCCAGTCAAAACATTTTATATTGCTTTTTTGCTTCAGCTCAACAGGCTGGAAAGAAAGATTAGGTTTCCCAGGTGGGGAATTTCCCACAGAAAATATTGGAGCCCTGTTTTCTTTCCAATTAATGAATGTCGTGACCCTCACTCCCCAAGTTATTCTAGCAACGCCCCAGGATCCTAATTAAGACCGAGCCCAGGGGCTCTTAGCATTGTGCAAAGATATGGGAAGACTCCAGCCCTTCTCCAGAAAGCTTCTCATCTAGTTTGGTTTAGGCAAATGCATCCATTGAAACTTTTTCTTTTATTTTTTCTTTTACTTTTTCAACAGTACTACAATGGAGGCTTTCATCTCTACCTCTTGTGTGTATCCCGGTGTCATGCCCTCTGCTTTCAAAGGCTTAGGTTTGCCTTTAATTGTGTTGAGAGCCTTTGTCTCTAAGCCTTTAATAATGGGTTTTATTTTTTTTTCCTCCTCTGCCAGAAGAAGAATTTTGTTTCTTTGCTGGCTTTTCTTCTAAAGCTGAAGTGACAGTTCCCTCTTCTCTGTGAGATTTACAAAGCTTATCTTTTAATTTTCAAGAGCCAAACAGCAAGGAAGGCCGGGGGGGTGGGGGTGGGGGGGAAGAATGAAACGTCATCATGCCTTTTACACACCGTCGCTAGGAGAAGGCTTAATGATCTAGAAATACATACACTGAGCGTTCTTGGGGTAGCTGCAGTTTAGTTACGCTAAACCGCTGCTCTCGATGGAGACCTGCCAAAGGATGGGGGGGTGTGACACAAAGTGTACAAGCTTGGCCCCACTGAAGCCCCAGATTTGTGGTTCGGAGGGCAAGGAGGGTGCCTGAGCAGCCTGGTGCTGTACCCCAGCCCTGAGCACCCGCAGCACTGTGTGGCGCTGAGACTGTACGTCCCATCTGAGATGCTGGCTACAGCCCGAGGCAGAGCACAAAGCCTTGCACTGGCTTTTTTCTGTGGGGTGGGGGGATTTGAAGGTGCTCGGTGCTGGCTGTAGGACACAGCACCCTGAGGGTGCCGTTCCCAGCCGATGCTCCTAGCTCTGCTCTCTGTGTGGGGTTGAGTGAGTGTGCCCCTTAGCAGCAGAAAACCCGTCCGGTGGTCAAGGCTGTGCTCTGCTTGAGGGGCTGCTCTTCAGCAGGGCACAGCGGGCCTTGCTGTGCACTTCATACAGGGGCAGCGGCAGGATGCTGCTGAGGCAAGAGGCTGTGGGGGCACTTTGCTTCCACAGAAGCTTCCATACTCCCACTTTGGAGGTGACTGTGGTGTATGACTTGAGCCCATCTTCAGGTATCATGAAGCAGAAGACAGATCCCACGTTCCTTCAGCTCTAAACTCGCTGCTGCCACGTTGCATCTCATGGCTCAGAGGATTTGCCTCAGCGCAGGTGAGGACAGTCCCGAGGGCACAACTGAGGTTGTTCCTGGGCGCTGTGGGTTGAGGGGATGTCCCATGCAGGAAGCACAGGTCTGGAGAGGGAGCATCTTTCCATTGCCCAAGGCAATAAATGGATTAAATGGTTTTGTATCGATTGAATTCTGCTGGCTTACCCTGGCTGAGGAGCTTGTGCTAGAGCAGGTCTTCCTTTTGTCCTGGCCGATGGTATAATTTGCTTGATGAGTTTTGCTCAAAATATGACAACTTGAAGCAGGGGTGAGTAATTTGGTAAGATGGTGGCCAGTGCAATGGGAGAGCTAACCTGCAAGTGAGTTGCAAGAGAGAAGAGCTGAAAAAATAGTGTCTGCCAGATGGCAGGAAGCAATACTGCTCTGAAACTTGGGTTTGGGGCTGTCTCCTACACAAGCAAAGTCTCCAACAGGTAGGAAGGTTCTTGACTACTTGGCCCCTCGCTCTACAGGAAGGATGTTGAGATGCTGGTGTGTGTCCAGAGAAGGTCGATAAAGCTGGTGAAGGGTCTGAGGCACAAGTCCTACAAGGAGCAGCCGAGGGAGCTGGGGCTTTTTAGCCTTAAGAAAAGGAGACGGAGGGGAGACCTCATCACTCTCTACAGCTACCTCCAGGGTGGTTGCAGAGATGTTAGGTCAGTCTCTTCTCAAGGGTAATAATCAATCAGATGAGAGGAAATGGTTTTAATTTGCCCCAGGGGAGATTTAGGTTAGATATCTGAAAGAATTTCTTTACTGAAAGGGAGGTCAAGTACTGGAACAGGCTGCCCAGGGAGGTGGTGGAGTCACCATCCCTGGAGGTATTTAAAAGGGGTGTAGATGCTTTGGGACATGGTCTAGAGGTGGACTAGGCAGGGTTAGGCTGTGGTTGGACTTGATGATCTTAAAGGTCTCTTCCAAGCTAAGTGATTCTATGATTCTGTGTAGTGTTCCTAGAGACCTGTAGGACATCCCTCAAACCTCAGCCAGCCCTTAACCATGCAGCATTTTGTAAGGAAACTCTTTAATCCAAAATAATGACCACCTCTGGAGCACCATGTGCGACTCAGTGCAGTGCATGTCTTCACTGGGGGGGGCAATTGCTGCACCCTAAGACCTGCCAACACTCTACCATCTTCAAAACCACAGTGTTCCTAGTCCCTGTCCCCACTTCCCTTTTGAAAGAGGCACAAGAGCTCCTTTCCCTTAAGCTTTGTTCTGCAATGAAAACGAAAGCATGAAGACATTTTGCTGTGGGAGCTGGAGGTTGTGTGCCTCATTCCTCCAGATTGCCAGTCCTCAGCCCCCAGCGATGAAGGACCTGTGGAGCAGGGAGTCCCGACTCCTTCTCAAGGGTATTGACCTGGGAAGGGAAGTCCTAGCTTCATGCCATGCACTGCTGAAGGGAAACAGCTGCCTTCCTACACGCGGCTTGTTTTAGTGTCACGTGTAGATGTTGAATATATTTCTTGATTTCTTCAGCAAGGCCTTGCATCCACTCCTGATTCCATCCAGGCTCTGATACTGCAGAGAGTGGTACAGCATAAATCTTTAGGCTAGCAGCTGAATATTGTAACTTCATTTGGTTAGAGAGAAAAACAGGCTTCCCAGAAGATGCCTTCCACTTTAATTATTAAATAAAAAGGAAAATAATAGCTGTCAGGTCTCCAGCCTGTTTGGTCTTCTTCTGGAGCACCCCAGTGTGAATAGGGGAGCCCTGCTTTGTGCCGGGAGTAAGTAGGAACAGAGGGAGCACCTGACTTGTCCTTGGATGGGCATAGTATGGTCCAGACCTCCCCAGTGTGAGTGTCTGCTGCTTTCTGTCAGGAGCTGGAACTTCCTGCTGTCCAGGAGAGCACAGCAGCCATGGAAAATGAACAAAAGACTCCCTTCTCATAGTCCAGTGAGAGGCTGTTTGTGTCAGGAGCCAACAGGAGGAGACCCATATGCAGCCAGAGGAGGCCAGAGCTGGGATGCTCAAGGCACGAGCTGTTGCTGTGGCACGTGCCAGCACATCCGTGGGAGGTGGCTTTGGGATGGAAGGGGAGCTGGTGATGACAGACCGGATGGGGCCAGTTCATCCCTTTATTCTGCTTCTTCCCCAGTTAGAAGCATGCAGGAGCATCGTGTCAAACCCTGTCATGTCTCTCTGGCTTGGTGGCACTGGACCCACAGGGCTGTTCTTGCTGAGCTCGGGGTACTCACGCTTACGGGGGTTGCAAATTACACCCACACCTCCAAGGGAGTGGAGGCAAGTCCTGACCAGCGCCTTGTGTGGTACAGTATCCCTTCTATAATGAAAAGGCTTTGGCATTTATTCCCAAAAATAGACATTTCAAAAAAATTCCATTTTTTAAAACATCTGAAGGATGCTGCTTTCATTTCAGGCAGCGGGATCTCATTTTGAAGCCTCAAGAGCTGCAGTGAAATGGGTTTGTCATCGGCTAGGGAGCTCCGGTGCCTATGTGCCTCTCAGCAGCCCTGATGAATCCTCATCCCAGCCCGGCTTGCGAGTCGTGCAGTGCCACCCAGTTCACCCAAATCCCCGTTGAGCAGTGTGGGCTGGGATTGCAGCTCCGTCATGACTCCGTGGTGGCTTCGGCACTCAGGCTTCTGACTCTCAACTCAGACAGCAATGTCTAGCAAATAATGCACTGAGGCTGGGTTTGCCTTTTTCTCATCTTGCTATGCACAAGTACCTTTTATTGCTGGGGCTTTAAATTATGTTTTACTCCCTCCTTCTCAAACCCTTTTTTAATTTGCATTTTGCTGCTGTTCCCATCTACATAAAGCCCAGTACCGAACCATCCAGACCTTCTCCAGCAGTGGTCCCAGACCCAGACATCAGCAGATCAATACTTCTGGTGGGCTCTGGTAAGTTTGAAGCACCCCTTTTCCACCGGCCTGACCTTCAGGTGCTTTTCTAGGTCAAGTGAGGAGGAGAGGTGAGTTCTTGGCAGTGGCTGAAGCAGGTGTTTGCTGCAGAGCTGGGGCAGGCAGGCAGGCAGCGTGCTGCCTCCCAAACCCAGCTCCCTAACTCCTCCTGCCAGGCAGCTGACCAGACAAAATGTTGCATCTGAGCCAAACAGCTTGTATCCCGTCAGGCTTCCAGCTTGGGAAGCTATAAAAATCTCACTGAGAATGAGAGGATCAGAAACGTATGGCTGCTGGAATTTATGTGCTCTTTGCTACTCTCAGCTTGCCGGTGTATTTACTGTCTGGGCTCCCCGCAGAGACCAGAGCAGCCCAACAGCCTGGTTTCCAGGTGGGGAAACTGGGGGATTTCAGGGTAACCAAAGGCTGCTGACCCTTTCCCCCTCGCCCTTCTCTGGTTGTGGGCAGTGAGCAGCAGAGGGAGAGCTTAGTGCAAGAGCAGGACACACCGCGTGTGTGTTTATTGCAGGAGGACACAGGCTCAAAGGAAGGTGAGGGTAGCACTTTGTGGAGTGGGCACCCTGAAATGCTTGTCCTTGCAGGAGGTGTTTGGCATCCCCCATCTCCAGGATCAGCACAGCCTGCTCAGAGGTGTGTGTGACTGCTAGAAAACACTTGTCATGCTGGGAGTGGACCTAATGCCACCGATGGAGTGAAGTGAAAGGACCAAAGAAATAAAAGGGAATTGGAGAGGGGTTAAATTTTCTCTTTTTCTTTTGTTTTTAAGGGGAGAAGAATTATTTTAGCATTTTAATAGTTGGTGACTTGGAAAAGCCACATCCTAGCAATAGGCTGTGAGGTATTCTATCAAACAGGACTCACTCTCTTCTGCTGTCTCCTTTCTTTCCACCTCTGCAGACCAGCAAGCTCTTCTGACTCCTAGCCCTGCTGTTTTATCACCATGCAGCAAGGATGCTTCAATTTCATCAGCCAGCTGAAACCTGTGCAGAGCAGAGGCTGGCCATCGCTTCAGGGGCAGAGCATGATGCTCACTGTCCTGGGCATCGAGGCAGACCCTCATCTGCCTGTGTCACTGTGGGCTTTTGAACCCAAAACACAAGGTATGTAATCACCTTTTAGATAGGACTCAGAGATCTGAAGCCGGGATCTACTGTCTTGTTTGAATGAATGTCAGCCTGTAACGCATCAAGACAGATCAGAAAGCATCAGACTGGCTTATGAGGGCAGCACCCCCCGCTTGGCATAATCCATCCCCCTAGCCACGCATATGAATGCGAAGAAGAAATGTTATTTCTATGGTGACGCATCCCTGAGAGCACCTAATCTGGATTTATTGAGGTCGTAAAACTGACTTAGCGCTGTGGTACCTAGACTGTGGGATAAATAGAAGTCTTCTATTTATAATGCTGCCAATCTGGCACTGCTCACAAGCACTAAAAATAAAACTTTTTGCAGAGCAAGTCAAATCAATGGGTGCACTTTTTGCATTGTCTGTGATCCCGTGGCGTGCTGCACGCCGTCAGGGTTTGGAAGGAATTCTGCACAGCATGACTGGAGCATCGCCTTTTCAGGCAGTGGCATCCCCACAGCACTGGCTTCTCCTTTCCCTACCCTTGTTGCCCAGATGTGATTCCTCTGCAAGTCTGGGGCAGGAGTTATTAGCCCTGATAACTCGACTGTCTGAGTAAAACCCAGCAAAGAGGGAGTTTGCTATGCTGTAGCTGCCTGGTGAGCACCAGACCAGTTCAAGCTAGCACCCCAGTTGTGTTAGCAGCATGGGAACCGAGGCCACTTGCTCTGCTTTCAGCTACTGGCACAGAAGCAGAGGGATGTGTTAAATGCTGAGGCAGAGCCTGGGCTGACACGGCTGCTTGGCAGAGCTGAGCAAAGGGCCACAAAGATAATTAAAGGCCTGGAGCATGTCCCCTGTGAGGAGAGGCTGAATGAACTGGGGCTGTTCAGCCTTGAGAAAAAAGACTTGGAGAGGATCTGATCAATGTTTATCAGTATCTGAAGTGTGGGAGACAAAGGGAAATGTCCAGCCTCTTCTCAGTGTCTGTGAGGACAGGACAAGGGGCGATGGCCTCAAGTTGGAGCACAGGGAGTTCCACACCAATATGGGGAAGAACTTCTTCTCAGTGAGGGTGAGGGAGCCCTGGGACAGGCTGCCCAGGGGGGTGTGGAGCCTCCTTCTCTGGAGATACTCAAGACCCATCTGGATGCCAACCTGTGTGACCTGTCCGAGGGAGCTGCTTTGGCAGGGGGGTTGGACTCGATCTCTCAAGGTCCCTTCCAACCCCTACGATTCTGTGAATCTGTGAATCTGTGAACTCCGGTCTCGTCAGGCTCGTGCAGCCCAGTAATCAAGGGCTGGGTACCCTACGAGAGTGGACTTATGATCTGAGATGCAGATAAACTCACCCTTGGTCTTCTTTCCCTCAGTGAAATGACCCTTACCATCCAACAATATTGAACTTCACACCAAACATGTTGGGTTTTTTTAAGTAAATCCTTATTACTCTTTTAACTCACCCGTGTAAAATCTGTATTTATAGTGAACACAGCCCTCCACTGCTAGCCCACCCGCCACAGCAGAAGGGTCTGCAACCTCCCCTGCTGGGATTGTAACACTGAATAGCCTCCCAGATTTCTTCTCTTTGATAGGGAAGCAGATACATGGATTTTGTAGTCAACACTGTTGTGGACAAGATCGTAAAGCAGATACCTGCTGCTGTGATTTAACATCAGCCAGGCTTCCCTCAGCGTTTTCTGGCTTTGCATTTACTTTCAAAGCAGGTTGGGCTCTCCTTCCCTGGGGTTTCCAGCTACTGAGGTCTGTGAACATCACCCCATTGGATCTAGCTGCTCTTCGCGTGGCTCTGCTGGAGAGGCAGCAAGAGGGGCAGGTGCCAAAGCCAGTCCTCCACCAGCTCTCCTTTCATCACGCCTGGCTTCACAAAATGACCAAAACAAGAAGAGCAGCTTCTCGCTGACCAGCTGCTAACTGGGGCTGCCAGGAACCCCACAGTCACTTTGATGTCTTCCCAGTGCAGACTGGAGAGCCGCATTCAGCCCCCCTGCTGCCAAGTTGGGCTGGCAAGGCTGTGCAGGAACGTCACCATCATGCCTGGATGTGGAGCACTCAGCGGGGGAGATCTGCCAGGTCCTGGCACACAAGGTGAGCCCTGAGCACAGAAACCTCCCATCTAGCACCAACGTGTCTTTAAAAGAGCGTTTTGTGCTCTGAGAAGGGTGCTTCTTCACAAGTTGTCGTTTCTGTCCACAGGAAGCCTTTGTGGCAGTGCTGGCGCAGTTCGAGCTGGGGTGTGAGCGTCAGGCACAGTGCATCATGGTGTGGAAGCCTTGATGTTCCCTTGAAACTTGCGATTGGGTTTGTTGGCTTTTTGTTTTGGCTTTCTCTACCTGTGACGTTACTCGGTTTGCAGAGTAGATGCCTGATGGACAGAAGGGAGAAATAAATCCCAAAGCGCCTGCCCCAAATGGTGCGTAGGAAAAGTATCATTAAGCACAGTGGGGTCTGAGAGGGGTGAAAAGCAACTGGCTCAAAATGGAAACAGCTCATGGGGGTGGCCAGGGGCTCAGAGGGTAGCTGCAGCAACACACCTGCCCACCTGATGGCCCTGTGGAAGGGTGCACAGAGTTAGTCCCTCCCTAAATCCAAGGCATTGAAAAGGAGCAGCAGCCCTGTACAACACTGCTGAGCTTTGCAGTGATGGTCACCATGTGGCTCGTGTCCTCAGAGCTACTATTGCCTCAAGCCCTCAGCCCAGCCTGTTAGCAGTGAGAGGCCAAGCTCTGGTTGATGCCCGGCAGTTCTTCAGCACACGCTCAAGATGTTTGAGCTGCCTGAACTCCTTGCCCAGTGCCTTTCAGGTTAGAAATGGGGAGAAATGTCTTCTCCAGAAGTGTGGTGGGGCATTGGAACGGGTTGCCCAGGGAGGTGATGGAGTCATCATCCCTTGGGGTGTTGAAGGAAAGGCTGGATGAGGTACTCAGGGACACTGGCTAATGAGTAACATAGGTGGCAGGGGGATGGTTGGGCTAGATATTCTCAGAGGTCTTTTCCAACCTTGATGATTCTCTGTCTGACACCTTACAGCACTCAGATAAAGGGTGTTGCAGAACTTGCAAGCTAAGTGTGCTGCAGCCCCATTTGTTCAATTCTGGGTGAAGGATCCTCAGGGACACCCAACTATCGATGAGTTGGTGCAGAGAGCGGTAAGATGAGTAAGACTGGAGGCGAGAGGTGGGGCTGCAGTACTTGGGGAGCAGGGCAGTCCTTGCCAGGCAGGCAGCTGGCAGCTTGGTGGCCATTGCACAGTCAGGCAGGCTGGGAGAAGAAAGCCAGAAGGACAGATAATTCCAGCACGGTAAGTGGAGCTAAGCACTGCCATATGGCTGCTTCCGCAGAGGAGGAAGCACACAAGGAGTGAGCCATCCCCAGCGCTTTCAAATGAGCTTTCCAGTTCTTTTCCTGCAAGTATGAGAAGAACAGAGTCCTGGGAATATGAACCACAGGGGAATGCAGGAATTCCCCATGGATATTATCTGGTGCTTTGCTCTGCCCCAACAACATCTGGGAGGAGGCCAGTGGCAGAAGGGCAAGGTGTTTCTAATGGTGGAGATCCCAAGGTGGATCAGAGAGGAAGGGGAAGAAAACTTTGTCAGGAATGGGTGGTAAAACCCTTCCGTGACAGACATTGGAGGAGAAGAATAGGTGGTTGCTCCTGGTCAGTGCTTTGACCTGTTAGAAAACGTTGCATCCAGTAAAAAGAGAATTGAAGAGTTTTATTTCCTGCAAAGTTTTTTGGTACAGGTCTGGGGGAGAGTAGGCAAAAACTTGCCAGCAAGGGCAGGAAAGAAAACAGTAGGCTTTTCTGCTCCCCTTATTAAAACCATTGCTTTTAGTTAGCCTGTCTTAACCCTTGCACATCCTCTGGTATGGGGTTAACACCGCTGGTGGAAACCTGATGCGGTGGCCAAAGTTTGCTGGAGTATATCTCTCCCTGAAGATGGAGAACACAAGGATCCTCACACAGGGGCTGAGCAAAAATAAGAGCCTGGAGAGGAAGAAGTTAGGGAAACAGCAGCTTTCGTAAGTGCTTTATCCTCAGAGACTGTTTCTTAGCAGAGAGCGGGGAGGGGGAGAGTGTTTAGGGAAAGCTCTTTTGGAGGAAGAGCATCCTTTGCTGCAGCAGGCTCAGAAGAAACGCTGGGAGATGTATCAGAGAGACAGACGGTGGGTGGGAGGAGGGAAGATGTGGAGCTTCACAGCAGGGCAGCAAGTAACATGCATGTTTTCAGGCTTGGAATTTTTGGGGCTGAATGATGGAATTTGCATATTTGTAGCAACTGAGATTTCACTGGCAGAGGCAGATTTCTTCTCCCCCATACCAGGCCCCTTCCAGAACCAAACCCCAGCATCACTAACAATCCATTAGCTCATTGTCTGCCTGTTTTTTCTTAAAACTTCAGCTCTGAAATTGCAAAATTGCTCAAGAATATCTGCTTTAGTCTTTTCAAAAGGGGCTGTTTCAAAAAAAGGTCTTGCAACCAACCTTGCTGCTCAAGAAGGAAACTGTGAAACCATGAAGACCAGAAGACAGAAGGTAACAAACTGAATATTTTTTAAAGAACCAACCAACCAAAGAAACAAAAAAACCCCCCTTCCAACAAGTCACCCATCTTTTGGGGATGTTCAAACTCTTGAATGCATGTGGCTGGTGGGATTGCAACTCCAATCCACTGCTAGAGCTGTTGAAAGATATGTCACCATCTTAATCACTGCACATCTGCTGCAGCAGTTAAAAGCTTCTCTGGTCACCTGCCCCCTTCTCACTGCAAAACCTGCTGTTGCTGGTGCCTGTATGAATTGCCATGTTTTATGTGAGCACAGGGCTTGACAGCCCTGACAGGGTGGTGAAGACCACCAGCAGCTCCCAGAGAGCTCCTACCACAGCCTCTTCCCCTGTGCTGGCACGATTCAGTGGGGTTAGGGATCTCCTAGATCTGTCCAGGAGGTGTTTCTTAATTACACACTGTATAGAAGCCCTGCTAACATCTTCTTTGTCCTCCGGCCTGTGCTTTTCTCATGGCTCACTGGCAGTGTTTCATCACTTCTTCATTCCTTGTGCCCATCCTGCTCCATGGCTCGGGCTCCAGGCTGTGCGCAGGAGCTGCACAGAAGCCCATCTCTCCAGCTTTCCATCCTCAAAACTCACTCAGCAAGTGCACTCTGTGGTCCCTTCAAGCAGACTATGGTGCCAGGGCTATCTTCTTCTGCTGTAGTAGGATCAGCTGACACCTTTTCTAGCCTGGCCAGGGTCTCAGCACTGGCATCACCACCGCCCATCACCGCCACCATCCCCTGCTAGGTGCCTGTGCACTGCTGCAGTTCTCAAGGCAGGATTGGCACCTGTGGATCTTCTCCCATTAAATCATCTCCACATCAAGCATCACCGTGCATCGTGCTCACATGTGCTTTCCAAAGCACGTAGTTCGTCTGCCCCCAAAGTCTGTCTTTTCCCTCTGGTGCAAAGGTTTCTTAATGCCTCTGAGGTGAAGCATCCCCTCTCACTGCACAAGCTGGCAAGCAGAAGCGTGCTTTGGGAGAAGCACAGGAGCTGACTGCCAGTGGGGTGGCAAAGACTGCAGCCAGGCAGACAACAGCATCCTGGACTGTGAGTGGCAAGAGCAGTGATTGATAGGGCAAGGACTGCCCGAGATCCCAGCATCAGGCCCAGAAGAAATACTTCCAAGAAACAACTTACCAGATGCTGAGGTGGATGGAGGGAAAAACAAAACCCAAACAGCAATAACCTGGCAGCCTTCAAACCGATATTTGAGCCGCTAATTGGGGTTCTTTTAATTCCCACAGCATAATGAACAGGTAGGTTTCCTGTGCCCCATGCTCAGCTGAGATCTACTTCTCATGCACAGGTTGAACACAGTGTAGCTCGCTCACGTGCCCATCCGCCGTGCTGCTGGCTGCCCGATGCTGCTGGGAGTGACTGGCTCTGCCTGCCCTACAACCCATGTCTGACCCCCACCGGGGTCTCTGTGATGCCCAGCGATGCTCTGAACCCTGGCAGACCTTTGGTTGTCTGCTAACATGATTACCTCAAGCTGGGAGCGTGCTGGAAACAGATTGGGCTTTGCTTGGCCCTTCTGGATGGGCTTTTTATTGTAGGTTATTCCCACGGTGTATATATATGCTCTTCCCTCTACCCTGGTGCCTGGCCCTCTGCAGATGGGTAATGCCTTGGGCGTGCTGGGGATGCTTCTCACACACTACTGACCGCTTGAGCTGATTTCTCTGTATCCTAAGCAACCCCAATCCCATGGCCAGGTTGGATATTTTTTTTTTTTTTTGGCATCTTGTCCTGGGTTTGCTGGCTCTTGGCTCAAGCTGAGCCAGTGTGGAGACTCTGAAACCATACCCTGCATACATGGACTGTCATGGTCCTGCCAAAGGACTCGGTGGTTTTCTGTGCTGCTGATTGAGTGGCTATGATGGAAAAAAGAGCAGGTGATGGAAGATAGCTGTGTGTTTCCTGGGAGTGTGTGTAACCCGCATTTGTTGGCTCCATTATTGCAGGCTGGGATGCAGCACAGGGCTGGTGTGCCAACTGGAGAGGAGACAGGTGGCTGCAGGGACCAGCCTGCCCCAGAGAAGGCAGAAGGGCCAACCTTTGGGTTCAGCACTCTGATCTGATGGGTGTCAGGGGCTGCTGCTTTCTCCTCGAGCCCTGGCTCCCAGCAGTTTTAATGCAGGCAGCCACTGGATCAAGGAAGGAGGAAGAGGGATGCGGTGGCTCAGCCCACACTAGCATGGGAGGGATGCGGTGGCTCAGCCCTGGCAGTGGCATGCAGTGAAGGTGAGGATTTCTGCCTGAAGTCGAGTCTTGGTTCTGGGGACAGTGGGGAAGCTCTCTAGGCCCTATTGAATGCTCTTTCATAAAAGCAGCATCAGGTTCTGGGATGATCGTCCCAGTACCATTGCAGCCACCATCCAAGAAGCACCCAAGCAAGTTTTGCCTTGAAAAGGCAGAGGCACTTACGTGCAGCATCTCTCTGAACTGCAGGCAGGACACAGAGCCCCAGCTCTTGCCTACACAGGGTTGGGGGTTCAGCACCCCTCTGAGCAGCTTGTCCCAGTGGAGCATGAATTCCATAGAGCCGAGTTCTCTGACGATGCATCTTCCCTCACCCTTTCTGCTCCTCACGTAGGGAGAGCTTTGCTGCCATCTCTGTCACACAAAGACAATAGAGTTTTGTCTTTCAGGATGGAAGATTGGGGTGCAATCACCCCAAACACAGCCCTTTCTCCCCAGAACAGCTGGCAAGGTGGAGGTGCCCACCCACCACCACCCTCCTGCCCCCAGCCCCGTTCAGCCATCTGTCATTAAGAACCCATAACACAATTCCTAAGTGGCTCCTTGGGATGGGAAACGGATGGTACCAAGCCAAAGGCTGGGCCCACAGTTTCACTGGGTGTTGCAACAAGGGCGCGCTGGTGCCTGCGCTTTGCAGGTACACTGGTGATAATCATGATGTCCAAAAAGAAATTGCTGCTCTTCCCCAGATGCACTTTTCTGGTTCAAAATCCACGTTGCCTTTCTTTGTAGCCTCTAGCCACGCACCTTCTGTCAACTGCATCTTCCCCTACCTCAGACACAAGAGACAGCAAAGCCCCCTTGAAAACTCAAACTCTGGAAGCCCATGGCTGTGGTTTCTTTCTCTCCTTCTGGGTAGGGAGTAGCAGGGTTTGCTCCTGGAAACCCCTTCCCAGATCATTCCAGGTGTCCCCAGCTGACTTTGTTCCCCTTTCACGGGGAGGTTTCCACTTACTGTCACATGTGTGCTGCTCTCCGCCTGCAGGTAGGACCTGGAAACTGAGGCAGAGGTGGGGACAAGGACCAAATGACTCCTCCAAGTCACCATCCAAGCAAGCAGCTCAGATGAGTCCCTTCCCGGCAGATGACAAGGTGGGTTTAGGAGCTCTCCCTTCTCCAGGTGTCTGAACACCCGCTTGAGTGGCTGCCTTGTGAGTGACTCTGTAATGAGCTGTGCAATCTCGAGAACAGATCATGCAGACAATCTACTTCCAAGGCGGAAATATTCCACTTATTTTTATCCTTGTTTGCTGTCTGTTAGCCAGTTAATTATCCTTCTGAGGACTTTCTCCAAGTCTCTTTTGGGAAGGAAAGTTGGCAAATGCTGCCTGTCTGTCCTTGTCCATTTAAACGAGAACAGAGGATTCAATTTTAGTACCTTCTGGAGGAAAAAAAAAACCCTCTGTCTTTCTTTCATTTTTTCTTTGAGACTGTGTGGTGGGTTTTTTTTTTTCCCCTGACTGTGACAAGCTGCCAGCAACAGAGTTTTCCTCTCTGGATCTTCTGTGCTGTGATATAAGCACAACCAGCCATCTCTGCTGAGGAAGTGTGAAGAGGAGGCACTGGCACTCCAGCATTAAATGAATGGACACCCAGGCTTGCTCCAAAGCTCCTCGCCCGGCGCTGGGGCCATCATGCTGCATTGCATCCCTCTGTTCCCCCAGTCGTCATCCCTTCTAATAGATGCCCTTGGGGAAGCATTTAAAAATGCAAACCATTTTTGTCACCATAGCAACAGCTTTTCTGGAAACCGGGGAAAAACCCATCACCACGGGAGGTCAGAGCCGCGTTGTGAGATGCTGTGGGTTTGTAGCAGGTACCGGTAGCGCAGGTTGTGGCAGCTTGGCCCAGGTTCCTCACTGCTGCTGTAGGCTGCGTGGAAGTCCCGCTGCCAGGTCTCAGTGCCTCCCAAGGGGAACAGCTTGCAGGTACCTCTGGTATCCACAGTCCCCGGGCTCCTGCCAGCACAAGGATGTAATGTAATGCAAGCGCAATGTAAGCCCAATCTGCAACCAAATAGTCTCCAGATGAGCAAACACAACTTCAGAGTTTCACAACGGGCTCAGAGTGAGTGCAGGGCCAGCATGTGAGGCTGCATCCTCCCCACTGTCACCTGTTCCTCTGCTACAGACTTGCAGGGACTGGGTCCCACGGTCCCCAGTTCTCCGCTTGCAGACTGACCCTGTGAATTCAAGCTGGGGAGTCCCACTGCACCCCCCATGCCTGTTTGGGAAGAGACCCAGCAAATCTCCCATTCAGCATTCCCATCGTGGGAGGGGAACCTGTCCAACCTCCTGGGGCTGTGGAGTCAACTGGGAACACAGCAAAGCACTGGCAGCAAACCCACTGCAACCCTGCTCCCAGAACCCCAGGCAGCAGAGATCAGCCCAGAGATCAGAATCCCAAGCGCTTTGTGGATACCATTTTCATGCCAATCCATAGGGAAAGTTGGGTTATTCTTTCCAGTTGCTGGCACCACAACGGGAGAGGGTGCTCCCAGGGCGCAGCCACTCTCTGTGTTCCCCAGCAGGCATGGTTTGGAGCTGCCAGGTTTGCTGCCATGCCTCCCCTGAGTTCACACACGAGCTCCTGCAGCACACCTATGAACGGGGATGGGCCTTTGGCAGCCAAAGATGCCAAGCCTGTAGATTTTCTTCCATGCTGGAGTTGCACACTAGAAGGGATCAGGGAGGGCGTGTGTGTTTCGACACTTGCAAAAGTCCATGCCAGACGAGATGCCTGCTTTGTAACAGACAATCTCTGCCATCTCTGTGTCCTGAACTCAAGCGGCCCCTTTGGATCAAGTCCCAGGGAAAGGCTGGCAAGGCACCACTGGAATTGCCTTCCTGGATCCTGCTGCTACCTGTAGAAAATGCACAGAGGGGTAGAGGGAAACCTCCTGGTCTGGGCATTGCTGTACAACATGAATGATCTCTGTTCATCTTTGAAACCCTTGTGCAAAGCAGAAGTGGCTTTCTCTCCGAGGCATCTCAGATGATACTTACTTTTGGGGTCCTGTCCTCCATCCTGACTCTTCTGTATCACATCCTAAGAAGACACAGTCTTTTCCTAGTGCAGGTTGGTAGAACGTCCCATCAAGCTAAGACGTCAACTCTTGACTTCTAATTGATTTGGCTTCTGACTCTCATGTGGTTTCACCAGACATTTAATGCACCAGAGTTTGCCTAGGGCAGCTTCTTCCCTGTCTCCAGAAATTATTTCCAGTGTTGCCTGACACTGAGGCACAGTTAGGCAGAACTTGGATGCCAACCAAGTTATTGCACAGGTTACAGAGCATAGCTGAATCACAGCAGTAGGATGTGTGTGTGCTGTTAGTCTGTGGGATGTGCAAGGCAAGAAGTGCTCTTGGTCCTTCATCTGTGTTGCCTTCTGTGGAGCACAGGAATCATATATGTCCCAGAAGGATCATGCAAAGTAGCAGTTGCATTTGTAAAGGGTCATCATCTCTCTTTTGTCCCCTGCATTGCTGAGTTAGCAGCTCTTGGTCTAGCTGAAGTTCCTGCTGAGAGCTGTGAACAATCAGTAAAGAGCAACAAGAGGTAAAGAAGTAAAGAGCTACAGGAGGACCCAGACAGAGGTGCTGTTGGGGTGACAGTAGTGTGACTGCATCCATTTCCTGTGACTCAGTCCTGGGACATTATCCTTTAGCAGTAGTGCAGAGGTCTTGCATTTGCCTCCTGCAATGTGCAGTCATGCCTCTCTCCCTCCTTGCTTTCCAAGGGATGGCCGCAGTGTCTGAGCGCGTAGGCGGGCAGCTGTCTGCAGTCTGTGGGAGGCTGATGTGAACTCTCAAGCTGAAGTTTGGGATGAAGGATTCTGGTTCTGTGCAAATCAGCGGTGCTGATGACTTCCAGGCAGTCAAGGTCCTGCTTGTTCGCTCACCAAAACACATGAGACTCCTGTCCTTGCAAGGCAGGGCCATTTTTTCTGGAAAGGGTAATCCATGTCAGTGCTCTTCACCGATATCACTATCCTGAGCCAGACTTGGTTTAGTTTTCACACTTCACATTTTTAGCTGAGTTTTGGACCTGTCCTAATTTAGACTAGGTGACATTTGCTCTTGCCAGAGACGTTCTTCACAGAAGAATGCGTCACTGGGCACTTGTGCCAAAGCAGTGGGACCCATTAATTTCCTTTCCCTTTATAGCCCCAGCTGCATGTTCATCTTTTAAAAGCAAAGAGCTCTTTAACATAGAATTTCCTTCCCCACACGTAAAAGCATTGCTGACTCCTGTGCATCCATCTACACAGAGGTGCTTCCACCCACCTCCATAGTCTAAGGCATGGGCAGATGTCCTGTTTGAGACCGAGCCGCTTGTATCTGACCTCCAGGCAGGACTCCACAGATGGAAGGACCAATTTTAGACAAGGTAAGCTACAACAATATTTTGAGCTCGTGCAAACAGCTCAGCCAATCATCTATGTGATGGTGCAAGCTTCAACAGATTAAGCCAAAGTAACTCCTCACCTTTTATTGATACATGACTTTTTTTTTTTTGCCTTCTTTCTAATGAAGCAAGCCAGCCTGAGCATCACTACAGGAATTTCAAGGGGGAGGGAGAGAGGATGAGACAGAGTCAACAGGATGTGTTCGGAAGTGATCAGCGCTGCTCGGGGACTCGTTTTGGAACCTGTCTTCATTAATAACTTTCTTAACGAGGTAGGTACACACAAAGGAGTGTATGGATCACTTCTGCAGATGAAACAGTTGAGAGCATTGCCAGCATGGAAGTGGATCTGAATATCACACAGGAAGGATGGAGCGACCCTGGGGACTGTTAGAAGAAGCAGCGCAAGATACTGCAGCACAGATAGTGTGTTTGGATCTAGTGATAAAGCTTCTCCTGTTTGCTAGGCTCTCATCCATGTGAATGACCAGTGGAAGAGGAAGGGCAGTATTAACTAATTTCAGGATGACTCTAGGCAGAAGTGGATGTCTCTAGTGCAATCCTAAGATATGTATTTAGCAGAGAAGGAAACAATGCTGCCTCCATATGAGGCCTTGATAAGCCCTTGTCCTGCGCTCTGGTGGTAGCTCAGGAAGAGCAAACTGCCAGTAGAAGGGATGTGGAGGAACAGGCCCTACGAGGGGACGTGAAACAGTGGGATTGTGGAAGCAGAAAACTGAGTGTGGGCACAGTTCTGCCCCCCACCTGCCTCCACCTTGTTCAGACACTGTGCCACAGGACAAGTGAGCATGGGCTGGGTACGGAGCCAGCCTGGGCTGGGAACTCAGTAGTCATTCCGGTCCTCCCATTGAGGACATTAATGTGGCCATGGAAGTTCTGTTCAGCTCTCTCCATCCAGAAAAATCCCCATCTTGGTGTAAAGGTGTGCCTAAGACAGACTGAATACTGGCAAGAAAGAGAAGATTGCATCCTGATGGTTTCACTTTACTGGTGTGACATCCGTGTGTGCGGGCGCTTGTCTGCATGCACCTCTATCTCCTTTAACCGTCTTAGCCAGCTCCATTTTCAGCCTTCCTAGACCTGTAAACCCTCAGTTCACTGCCTTCCCAGCTTGCCACACAGGAGCACCATCAAGGCAATCTAGGCAAGGCAATGAACCTACATGGCTTTTGTGGACTTGTGCAATACTGGAGTAATTAACTTGCGTAACTTAATGCGAACACTCCTGGTGCCAGACGTAAGCGCTTTGGGGCTCTAATGTCCTACCATCACTGCTCTGGTTAAATTGCTCTCTGTAGGAAGTTTAGGCATGGGGCTGCTCAGCAGAAGTGCTCTTTACCTTTGGAGAGGAGCAGGGTAAGAAGTGCACTCTCAGCAGGGTGCCTGCTCGGGACGATGTACTTGCAGTTTCTTGAGTCCCTCTGTCCCATGGGATCTCCTGAACTCAGTCCAGGACGTGCCCTGGCGTAGGGCTCACTCTAGATGCCCAGATTACTTCGTGTAGCAAAGGAAGGAGTTCTTTAGAGCTAGAAGAATGTGCAGAGCACATCTTGGCTCTTCAGGGAGGCAGATCTGCCCTGGAACAACACATCCCAACAGGCACTACTCTTTGGTGCATCTTCAGAGCTCTTTGAGGGTTTAGGCCCCATATCTCACCTGCAGCAAACACGGTTAACACTTACAAGGAGAGGCATCCTTGATGTATTTGTGAAACCAGTACGGGCTTCCACTAGCTAATAGGTTTTTCCTGGTAAAACTAAGCCAACCCTTGCTGAGGGCCCACAAAGTGGAATCGTGGTTCCTGTTGCTCCTGGGTGATTGGAGGGAGCATCTATTTCTTCCAACATGCAGGCAGCAGATATTGTATTCAGTTCAAAGGCAGGAGTGTAAATCTCCTTTATCAATTGGGGTTGTTAACATAATCAAATATTAATTTACAGCACATGTTGGCAAATACAGGCTTGATATAAAGTAATTCACCCCCGGTGTGTACCGCCTAATGCGATTATTCTTCAGAGTAATTAAGACTCCTTTGCCTGAAGTGAATGGAGGTGTCAGGAATGCACCAAGCAGGCATTTGTTTGGGGTGAGTGATGGATGGTGGGAGCATCACAACCTCAAGTGGACAAGTGATGTGTCTTGGAGCAATGGCCCTGGCTGGCTGCATGGTGGCTGTGCCTGAGCAGTGCCAGGGGAGAGTCTCTCCCAAACCTTGTTTGTCCTGAACCTCTCCACTCCCGCTCAGAAAGCAGGATGTAGCTGGATCTATGTGGCTAAAAGTCACCTCTAAGTAATGTAGACAAGGTAATGGTGAAATCCAGTACCTGAAAGGGCCTCCAAGAGAGCTGAGGAGGGAATTTTTAGAAGGGCCTGGAGTGCTAGGATGAGGGAGAATGGTTTTAAATTGGAAGAGGGTAGATTCAGATTGGATGTTAGGAAGAAATTCTTCACCGTGAGGGTGGTGAGACATTGGAACAGGTTGCCCAGGGAGGTGGTAGATGCCCCCTCCTTGGAGGTGTTCGAGGATGGGTTGGATGGGACCTCAACCAGCCTGGTCTAGTGAAAGGTGCCCCTGCCTATGACAGGGGTTGGGACTTGATGATCTCTAAGGTCCCTCCCAACCCAAACCATTCTGTGATTCTATGATTCTATTAAACCCTGGTGGCCTCCAAGCTCTAGGAGAGGGGAAAGCAGTGGGAGGTTATTTTGCAAAAAGCATGGGATTCCTGGCTGGTGCTGACGCCAAATGCTGTCTGAAGCCAAATGAGGGGTGATGCCTGCACAGGCTTGAGGGGGTTCACACCTATGGCTCCAGGAGGGCTAGGAGAAGGAGAAGCTTTTTTAAGTATGTGACGAAATGGTGCGCTGCTCTAAGCCATGTGTTGATTGCTCTGTCCCTCCATTGAGAGAAAGCATGGAAAACAGCAATATAATCTGCCCTGTACTGTCAACAGGACATGAAACAACAATTTCATGACATCTCATGTTTATTTCTTCAAGGTCTGGCATCCAGAGATAGCATTCATTTTATTTCTAGCAGCTGTTGTAGCACTGTGGTTTGGATTTAGTATGAGAAGAACATTGATAACACACTGATGTGTTTAATTGTAGCTGGGTACTTGTAGCGTCTACACTTAATCAAGGACTTCTCACCTTCTTAGTGTGCAAGAAGCTGGGAGAGCACAGCCAGGACATCAGACACCGACTGGCCAAAGGTATGCTCTGGATATAACTTGGGAAGCTGGACAGGAGGTGGGATCGCTGCTTGGAAACAGGCTGGACATCAGGTTAGTTTTTTTCCTTCTGCATTCGGTGAGCAAATTTGGCCTCTGTAAGTGAGGAGCTGGATCTGTTGGTGTCAGCCCCAGCAAAGCCCGTGTGAAAAGGAGGAAAGCTCTGTGCACAAATCTGTGTTAAGTGGAATATATGTTGGGGTGCCTTGAAGGCCTTGTTAGGTCTTGGATCCCTTGAATCTGTGTTGAGGAATGATCCAATGAAGCCTGAAGGATGGAGGGATCTTGCTCTTGGCAGGGGGCAGAAACACTTCATGTTAGGTTTTGCATGTTAGGTCCTTCTGCATTTGTGCATCACTTTAATTCTATTGCTACTACTATTCTCTTCATTCCTTATCCTATTTAACTCTTTATCTCAAGCCACAAGGTTTTTTTCCATCCTCAACCCCATCCCCTTCAGCTGGGAGGGATGAGCGAGAGGCTGCATGGTGCTTGGTTACCAGCTGGGGTCAAACCACGACACCTCATTATTCAGAAATAAAACAGGGTTTATTGTAAAGCGACATCAACATGCAGAGGAGCTAACTGGTATTCCTGTGCGTCCCCAGCTGAGCTTGGGTGGGTGTTTTGTGCCTTCCCTGGGCTCAGGAATTTTGTCCATCAGCTCCACTTTCTGTCCCAAAGACGATTTCCATCCACCTGCCTGCCCACTGCCTGCCTCATCCTTTTGCAGGAGGATTCCTGTCCCCAGCAGTGTGAGCATTGGCAAGCACATCCAGTGTGCTGCAGCGCCCTGAGCCCTTTCTCAGCAAGTTTTGTGAGGGGTGACACACAGGAACACTGTGCTGTCATCCAGAGAGACCTGGACAGGCTGGAGAGCTGGGCAGGGAGAAACCTAATGAACTTAAATAAAAGCAAGTGTAGAGTCTGGCACCTGGGAAGGAATAACTGCTGGAATCAGTACAGGCTGGGGGATGACCTGCTGGAGAAGAGCTCTGTGGAGAAGGAGCTGGGGGGTGACATGTTGGCCATGAGCCAGCAGTGTGCCCTGGGGGCCAACAAGGCAAATGGGATCCTGGGAACATCAGGAGGAGTGTGGCCAGCAGGTCACAGGAGGTGATCCTCCCCCTCTGCTCTGCCCTGGTCACTCCCCACCTGGAATATTGTATCCAGTTCTGGGCTCCCTGGTATAAAAGGGACAGGGTTCTCCTGGAGAGAGTCCAAAGAAGGGCTACAAAGGTGATTAAAAGAGTGGAGCATCTCCCCTATGGGAGAGTTAGGCTGAGTGAGCTGAGACTGTTCAGCCTTGAGAAAAGAAGTTTAAGAGGGGATCTTATTAATGTCTATAAATATCTCAAGTATGGGACACAGGGGGAAATGTCCAGCCTCTTCTCAGTGGTCTGTGGGGACAGGACAAGGGGCAATGGCTACAAGTTGGAGCACAGGAAGTTCCACACTGATCTGGGGAAGAACTTCTTCACAGTGAAGGTGACAGAGCCCTGGGACAGGCTGCCCAGGGGGGTGTGGAGTCTCCTTCTCTAGAGATATTTATGATCCATCTGGATGTTGACCTGTGGGACCTGTCCTAGGGACCCTGCTTTTGCAGGGGGGTTGGACCTGATGATCTCTTGAGGTCCCTTCCAACCCCTATGATGCTGTGATTCTGCGATACAGATGGGTCCAGCACGTGGCAGAGCTGTGGGCAGTGCCATGGTCTGGCTGAGACTGCAGGGTTTTGGAGGACTCAGGCTGGCCCTACCCTTCTCCTGTGCCACGTTGACGCCTCTTCTCTCCCATTTCCCCACAGAAGGGGAAGTGGCACAGCAGTGATGGATGTAAAGAAGCGGGCTTGTGACCATGACACATCTCGTATTAGTCAGCAGCAGCGATCCTCTTGGGTTTCAAGCGGGCTGTCGATGAGCCTGTGTCTCGAATTATTTGCTGGGGAGGCAGGAAAGGAAGGCAGATCCAGCTGAATGGGCAGGCTGAAGCTGGCCATGCTCCCATGGAGGGCAGGTTTGGGGTTTCACAGGGATTTTAGACATGGGCAGAGGGTGCTGAGGGGGTAGCTGGGAACCAGTTGGTGTCAGTGGGAGAGGTGGGTTTAGGAGGGGGTAGAATATTCAGTGTGCCTAGCAGGGATGGGTGGAGGGTGAATCATGTGTGTTTTCTCTGATGCCACTTCTCTCCTGGGACTTTCAGCACTGACCAATAAACTCTGCTGAATCTTCCCTTACCATCATCTTCTTTGGTGGAATCTCAGATTGTTTGAAGCCACGTCAACCTTAGTTGAGCTTTTGAGGGTGATGGATGAAAGGATGCAGTAGCAGATGTAAAGTCAACTTTTATTGCCCCACACCTTAGTCATGCTCCCACCTCTTGCCCAGGAGAGTGCCTTTAGGAAACAGTGCCTCCAAAGAGAAGCATGTAGAGCTTGTGCCATGTGGGATGGGAGAGGAGTGTCTATCCCTCATGGTGATCTGAGGTTGCAGACCTATAATAGTTAATGAGACTGATCTCTGCAAAGAAGGCTGGCTCCAACCTCAGATGATTGATGAAAATGCAGTACCTGACACACAAGAACGTGGCCAACACCATGGTCACACCTTGTCTGTTGCAAGAAATTCATTGTGCAACCATTTCTGAGCTGCAGAGCTGGAAAAGCGTGTGCAAGGCTCCTACAGCTCTCTGTTGCACTAGCCCTTGGGCTTGCTGTGTCCAGGTTTTGGCACCTTGGCCTTTCTCCTCGCAGACCTTATGTCTCTGCCTTGAGTTTATCCAGCTATTACCAACATATGTGCTTCCTTGGTGACTCATGCCCTGCTCCCTAACCACATCCCCTCCTCCTGTGTTGCCCCTACCCACCACAGCTGAGTCACTTGGCCTCCTGTCACAAGCCAGGAGCCTCGTCCTTCAGTCATGTGTGTAGACATTTCTAGCTTAGTCTGATGCAAGCTCTTCCTGGCGTCCTTTTTTGAAGCAGGGTACCAAGTAGGAGCTTGCTGGCTATTAGCGGGCTGGTCCTGACCTGCCTCATTCAGTGCATGCTGCCTGAACCAGCCATACCCAGGCTCTCTTGATCTTTGTGCGTGCAGAGGGAATGCTTTAGTGCAGCATTGCCCTCTCTGCCACTCTTGGGTTCCTCAGAGGGACATGTCCAGCCCTAAGTGGTAAGGGAAGGTTACTTGACAGCTGTGGGCAGCACTTGCCAGTCGTGGCTGGCTTGGTAGAACTGAGACTGGGAAATGAAGAGCTTCCCTCCGGTTGAGGTGAGGGTGGTCCAGGAGCATTTTGAAGGGGTCAGTGCACACAAATCCATGGGCCTGGATGGGATGCACCCACGTGTGCTGAGGGAGCTGGCGGAGGTGATTGCTGAGCCGCTCTCTATCATCTTCAACAGGTCTTGGAGAACAGGAGAAGTGCCCGAGGACTAGAGGATAGCCAAGGTCACTCTGGTCTTTAAAAAGGGCAAGAAGGAGGATCCTAGCAACTATAGACCAGTCAGCCTCACCTCTGTCCCTGGAAAGGTGGTGGAACAGCTTGTTCTGGATGCCATCTCCAAGCAGCTGGAAGAGAAGAAGGTCATGAGGAGTAGTCAGCATGGATTCACCAAGGGGAGATGGTGCTCGACCAATCTCATAGCCTTCTATGATGTCATCACCAGCTGGGTGGATGGAGGGAGAGCAGTGGATGGCATCTACCTTGACTTCAGCAAGGCTTTTGATACTGTCTCCCATGACATCCTGATAACAAAGCTGAGAGAGCATGGGATAGATGAGTGGACAGTGAGGTGGGGTGAGAATTGGCTGTCGGACCGAGCCCAGAGGGTGGTGATCAGTGGAGCAGAGTCTGACTGGAGGCCTGTGACTAGTGGTGTTCCCCAGGGCTCGGTGTTGGGTCCAGTCTTGTTTAATATCTTCATTGACGACCCTGATGAGGGAACAGCATCCACCCTCAGCAAGTGCTGATGATACAAAGCTGGGAGGAGTGGCTGACACACAGGAACACTGTGCTGCCATCCAGAGAGACCTGGACAGGCTGGAGAGCTGGGCTGGGAGAAACCTAATGAACTTCAATAAAAGCAAGTGTAGAGTCTGGCACCTGGGAAAGAACAACTGTTTGTATCAGTACAGGCTGGGGGATGAACTGCTGGAGAAGAGCTCTGTGGAGAAGGACCTGGGGATCCTGGTTGATGACAGGTTGGCCGTGAGCCAGCAGTGTGCCCTGGGGGCTGAGAGAGACAATGGGATCCTGGGGGCATCAGGAGGAGTGTGGCCAGCAGGTCAAAGGAGGGGATCCTCCCCCTCTGCTCTGCCCTGCTCAGGCCCCACTTGGAGTGTTGTGTCCAGTTCTGGGATGCCTGGGATAAAAAGGACAGGGATCTCCTGGAGAGAGTCCAGAGAAGGGCTACAAAGATGATGAAGGGCCTGGAGCATCTCCCCTGTGAGGAGAGGCTGAGTGAGCTGGGGCTGTTCAGTCTTGAGAAGAGAAGACTAAGGGGGGACCTAATTCATGTTTATAATTATCTTAAGCATGGGATGCAGGGGGAATTGGCCAACCCATTTTCAGTGTCTGTGGGGACAGGACAAGGGGCAATGGCTGCAAGTTGGAGCATAGGAAGTTCCACACCAACATGGGGCAGAACTTTTCCCCAGTGAGGGTGAGGGAGCCCTGGGACAGGCTGCCCAGGGGGGTGTGGAGTCTCCTTCTCTGGAGAGATTCCAGACCTGTCTGGACGCCGACCTGTGCAATATGAGCTGGGGAGCTGCTTTGGCAGGGGGGTTGGACCCAATGATCTCTCAAGGTCCTTTCCAATCCCTACAATTCTATGATTCTATGAAGACATGGCTCAGGGTGTTGTTCAGCCTGGAGGAGAGGAGGCTCAGGGGAGACCTGATCTCTCTCTGCGATTACCTGGAAAAGGAGGGTGTAGTGAGGTGGGGGTTGGTCCCTTCTCCCCAGTAATTAGCAACAGGACAAGAGGAAACAGTCACAAGGTGGGTCAGGGGAGGTTTAGATTGGATATCTGGGAAAATTTCTTCTTTGAAAGAGCGGTCAGGCATTGGACCATTCTGCCCAGAGAGGTAGTGGAGTCAGCATCTCTGAAGGTGTTCAAAAAATGTGTAGATGTGGCACTCTAGGACTTGGGTTAGTTGACACAGTGGTGTTGGACTTGTGGTGGGACTTGATGGCCTTAGAGGTCTTTTCCAACCTGAAAGATTCTGTGATTCTATGATCTTCTGATTCTAGAGAGGCAAGAGCTGAGGAAATCTGGTGCTCAAAAGCCTTTCTCATGTTCTGAGCCTCCAGTAGCCCACAGGAAGTCACTTGACGGTTTTATCCCAGACTGTAGAAGCTGAAGAGCAGCTCAGGCCAATCGCCACCGAGCCCAGCCTTCCACAAGCCTCACCTCCCCAGTGCTGTGTGCGTGCACAGTCTGAAAAGCAGCCACCACTGCTTCGCTCTGAAGGTCTGTCACAGAGCCAGGGTTCGGGGCTGTGGTAGGTACATCAGACCCAAGCTAGTATTCAAGCTGGGTGTATATTGGTCACTGTTTTCCTTAATGCTTCCTGTCTATGGTCAGTGGCTCTGTCAGTCACGCGAAGCTTTTCCTAGATGTTGTCTTTGTCAAGGGATGAACATCCAGGGCTTTATTTACCATAAAAATTTGTCTTTAAGCCAAAGCTCGTTCCCTTATAACTTGCAGTAGCTGGCTTAGGACTGTCATTTCTTACGAAGTGCAGATTCAGTGGGGAAGGAGCTGAGTTCTGCAGATTCTCCCTGCAGATCTGATGCATCCCCTGGCCTCTTTCCCAGTGTCAGCATCGCCCAGTGAAGAGCAGCTCCTCACAGAGGGCATTTTAGCACGAGGGGAATGTTGAAAGTCAAGGTGCCTATTTCCTTGTGCCCGCTGATGCTGGGCACCTCGATTTAAGGCTATCTCTAAGTGAGATGTTGATGTAATGTTTCATCTTCCCAGTTTCTTAGTGAAGCAATGCAGTGTAACTTCCCAGGGTGGGATGGCTACACTCCAGATAAAACTATAAACTTGCCAGTATAGGAATGTTGTACTGGTATAAAACAGGGTGAATTTTTATATGGGTGCGACTGTCCTTAATTTGGAGTATGATGGACTGCCAGAAAGGAGAAGAGCATGGTATGGGTGCAATCCTGGGCTGGTAAAAGCCAGAACAAACCCTAGGCTGTCTGCTTTAGCCATCCTGAATAAGCAGACACAGCCACTGCCTGTCCTGAGGTCAGGCACAGTG
Source organism: Rallus limicola (assembly GCA_022605955.1). Taxonomy (NCBI): domain Eukaryota; kingdom Metazoa; phylum Chordata; class Aves; order Gruiformes; family Rallidae; genus Rallus; species Rallus limicola. The sequence continues at coordinate 37,761,787 of JAKCOZ010000008.1, forward strand.
GAGAAGGAAGGGGGATATCTGGTCGGCCATGCTCCTGAAGGCTAAAATCTCTTCACAACCCCCCAGTAAAACCCTTCAGACAACCTTTGGATGTCTCTTCTAAAAGCTTTCAGATGTTTCTTACTGTTTTTCCACCTGGCACCTGATGAGGTGAGCTGACTGACTGCTCTTGTCCCCCCACCTTGGGGGTTATAGACCTTCCTGTAGGGAAGCTGAAGCATGTCAGAGAGCTGGACCCCAGTAACCCCTCTTGTCCCTGTGTGCTGGGAGCACTGGTTAGGAGCACTGACTGCAGGCACAGGATCCATATGAAACCTTTGTCCTCTTCCTGATTTCTGCCAGAAGAAAATCCTCCTGATGTAAACCCCTTTCCACGGGGAAATCCAGGGTAATTACCGTGTTGCTGCCTGATTTACTTGGTTCTGACACACTCCCTTCACTGCCTCCATTTTTCTCCTGCAGCATTCACATTTTGCTCATCCATCCGTAGCTGCAAGTTTTCCTCCTCCCTCCTAACCCTCCTTTGATCTCTCATTTTCTCTTTTCGGTTCCCCTGCTGCATCTCACCGGCTTGTGATTTCCCTTCCTGGCAGGCATCCCTGCCAGCCTGCGGGCCTGGCTTCTCCCTTGGACTGGAAGGGCTTTCCAGATGTGTGCTCCCTGTAAATACCTCCTCGTCCCTGCCAGCAACCACTAGACTGCCCCTCCTGCAGAAAAGGAAAGAAGAAATTCGGTGGTTTGGTTTCCTGCTGGAGGAAGGTAGTGCTGTATCCCTCCCCAAAGCAGTTGTTTAGCTCCAGAAACTATATAAAATGACATAGGAGCAGCATGTTCCAAACTTTTTGGAGGCTTGATGGAAATGCAGTTGTGGTAAACCACTCATTGCTCAAAAATGTCTTTTGTTTTCCCGGTGGGTTGAGGGTTTTTTTTGTGTGTGTGTGTGTTTTGTTTTCCTATTTTTCCTCAACTTCCCTTATAATTAGGTGCTGCAGGCTCAAGAGGCAAGGCTTGCTTGCAGCAGTTTCCCTCCTGGGGCACGGAGGCTGAATGACTGTGAGCTCAGGTCCATCTCACGCCTTCTGCAGGCTACTGGAGCGATTGCTGGCCTTTCAGGGTGAACCTCCCTGGCCACCCTGGATCCACATCCTTGTTACCATCAGGGAACAATACTCCAAAGTGAGCATCAAGGTCCACAAAGAGCCCAAAGAGGTGACCCTCAGCCTTTTATGCTGTTTCAAGACCCAGTACCCCTCAGTTTCAAAGTGCCTGAGGCACTTGTGATTCATGCAAAGTCTGAAGCAGAGAAGAGGAATAAATCTCAGTTTCAGAGGCTACAGCTGAAGGCAGCCAGTTGTGCAGCACCACCTGCGATACGCAGCCGCGGTGGTGGAGGGGTTCGCAGAGTGGAGTGGGTCCTCTAGGGAAGCCAGAAGTGCTGTGGCATGTGTGATAGTGGAGAGAGAAGATGTCTATGGGAACAAAAGTTGCTTGCAGGGCAAATGTGGGGATTTTGGAGTGGGAAACTTCCTGCCCATCTGCTTCTGCTGGGTTTAACTGCACATGCAAGTTCTCTGTGAAAAAAAAACCAGAAACTGGTGGCATGAACCCTGCCTGGTGCTTTGCAGACCAACTCAGCAAGGTCTGGGTTTGGCTCGAGCAACCAGTCATTGTCACAGTCTCTTCTTAGCCAGGAGTCCCTTGGGTACCGGCTGTGGGAGCAAAAACATCTTGAGCTGGTTTCCTGCTGATGGACTGGGCAGGCTTGCTTAGATCAGGGTACTGAATTCATCATGGCTGAGACCCTCAGCTAAATCAGGGCAATTTTCTTCTTCCTGGGTTATGAAACACCATGCTTCAGCCTTTGCTTAAGGGAGAGGAGTATTCCTTTGGGGAAAGCAGTACGAAGTGCACTATAAACCACGGTGGTCTGAACCATGGTTTATAGGAAGTTAAGGAGATGACACAACAGTAACTCCTTTGCAGGCTTTGTCCTGGAGCAGCAGAGGCTGGCTGTGCCTGCTACTGGTTTTCTCCTGCCTGGGGCAGTGGGGACAGGCTGGGGCAGGGCTGGGTTGCGGGAAGCAGGATGGGTCAGGTACAGCTAGTGCATCACCACACCTGACCGAGTCAAGAGAGAGCCAGGATAGCGGTGGTGGTCCCAGATTTATGAGCCCGCTTTCTTGTTTCAGTTTGCAAACCAAAAGCCGAGGTTTTTTTCAACTCCCTGCAGCCTTCAGGTTCTGTTCCTGCCCATTGTCTGCCTCCTCTGAAGACATCGAAGGCTGGAGCTGCTTGGATCCCTTCCCCAGCTACAGATCTGTGAGCGAAGGGGCGGGCTCTGTAGTGGGGAAATCCCTTCTTAACCACCTACCTACCGAAGTGCTGTGTGTGGGATTCTCCAAGGAGGCACAAAGAAATGCTCCCTCCAGCTGCTCTCAGCCTGCAACAGCCCCAGAAAAAGGTGGGGGAGCCAGCAACATCGTTCAACCTCTTTGGTCTTGGTGCAGCTTTCCAGCAGCTTAGAAGAGGTAGGAAATTCCACAGTGCTGGGGGACTTCCTTCAGTTGAAGCTGCTGTAGAAAGCTGCTTGCAGAGGACCTTCCTCACACCCAGGGTGATGACCATCTGGGGAAGGCAGGGGACCTACAGCAGCAAGGACTCCACAAAGCCTGGATCACTGATGTTCTGGAAGGCTATTTCCATGCCAAGGTCAGGCGATGGTTCATTGCACCTGCATTTAATGCAGCCAGCAGTCCCTTCCCACGGTTTGGTGGTACCCCTGGGCTAGGGACAACTTCTGGGGACATTTCTATGGGGCTGGGCTAGGGACACCTCCTATGGATGTTTCTATGGAGTATGTCCTGTGTAAGCACCCAGCAGTTTATGACAGTGACACTGGCCAGGACACTTAGCGAGATGCCAGATCTGCTTTCTCCCCCTTCTCCCTTGGGGTTGGGAGTTCTTGTTGAGGCTTTGAGGAACAGAATGGGATGCCCCAACCCTGTCTTTCTCCCAGCATCAGGGCTTTGTGCAGGAGCAACTGCTTGCCAACTTGTTGCATCCTGGGGCTCCTGCACAAAGATCCCTTTCACCTTAGAGCATCCGGAAAACATAATGGGGCAGCAATTACTGGGGCGGGTGCAAGCTTGGGCCTGGGAGATACGTGGCGGGGAGCCAATTATTGTTAATTAGGCACATTGCTGTTGGCTAGCCTGAGCTTTTGCTGCTGTGCAGGAATTTGTTTGCACTAGGGGAGCTTTGAGGCTGCTGGGAGCCATAGTCCAAGGTCAAGCCAGAAGGGCTCAGACCAAAGCCTCATGCTGAGCAGATCCCACTTGGATTTCAGGCCAGGCTTAGCCTGAGACAGAGATGAGGCATCAGCCCAGGCTGCTCTCCTTTTTGTAATGAAGGGGTTAGTTATGCATCCCTGCCCTTACAGGCTGGTTCCTTGGGCCACTGGTCCCTCATCCCCAGCTCCTCTTGCTCCGTCACAGACATGCACAAGCCACAAAGGGGAGAAGCTGAGCGCTGGGGCCAGTTGGGAGAGGGACTGTTCCCTCAAGTGATGGCCACCCCTCAATGCCCCAGTTTGTCCTGCAGTCTGTATGAGAATGCATATGTTGGGTGCTCCCCACGCAGCTGGGGAGATCCTGAAAACCTGGAGTGACACCCCTTAGTGTGAGATCAGAGTGCCAGGACCCCTTTGTCACCCACAGCATGCTCCTGCAGCTGATCCTTGTCTTGGTCAACTGTTTTGCCCAGCTGAAAAATGGAAGGAAACCTGGAACCTCTCTTGCATGAAGGGGCTTAGGTTCTCACTGCCACCTCCTGACTCTACAGGATGAAACAGAGCTCCTGCCCTCCCTCTCCCCACCAGACAGCACCAGATAGGCTTTTGTTCACAAATATGAGGGGGTACAGCCCCGGGGGGATGGAGGGTGGTCCCATCCCATGCTTCTTTGGCTAAAACCGATGAGAAGGAGCAGTAATGCAGAGCAGGGTTGGAAAAGCACTGGACTGCCTTTCCAGGGCAGAGCAGGAGTGAAAGGGGCCAGGCTGCCAGCCTGCAGAGAGCAGCCAGACGCCCGGCGCTGAAACCTGCTCAGGAAGCGGTCTTTTGGTTAGACAGCTCTACACAGCTCTAATTAAATTACGGGATTACAGCCATCTCATTCCTCACTCATCTGGTGCCAAGCGGTTGTTCCAAGGGAGTGCCCTCCATTAAAGGGAAAACTGCTCTGCTCATCAGGAGTTCAGGCTGCCACAGAGTCACTCCTTGATTGCACTGCATTGCAGATGGGCTGTCTGGAGTGCTGTCCCTTGCATGTGGCCTTCATCTTCCTCTGGTCCTTGTCTGTGGGCCTTTCAGAGAGCTCTTGGGGTAGATAATCCTCTGCTTGCTGCGCTTAGCTCTGTGGACACCTGCTCAGGACCCGAGCACCATGCAAAGGGGTCCATTTGGTGCTGAGCGGAAAACTCACAGTATGTTCTCACCCAAGGGCCTGACTAAGACCAAGACACTGCTGTTTGCAGTGCTCTACAAATATCACAAGGTCTGCAACTGATCGGAAGGGAGGGGGAGGAACGCAAAGGGCTCTGACTGGCCAGTGGTGGTGGGAACAAGACTTCACAACAAGACTTTAGATACCAGGAAGAATTTCTTTACTGAAAGGGCTGCCCAGGGAGGTGGTGGAGTCACCATCCCTGGAGGTATTTAAAAGGCGTGTAGATTATGTCCTTGAGGACATGATCTAGAGGTGGACTAGGCAGGGTTAGGCCGTGGTCGGGCTCGATGATCTAAAAGGTCTCTTCTAACCCAGTTGATTCTATGATTCACCCTCCAGGAAGCACAGTCAGCCTTAAAAGAAATACATCACAGCAGCCTGCAAAAGAGGAAGGCACAAGATGCAAAGTGGAGTTCCCTTGAATTTGCTTTTGTTGCGTGCAGCTCTTGTTGACAGATGATATACATCTCCTGTCCCAGGGCAGACCGGGGCTGTACCCAGCGATTAGAGATTTGGGCCATTTCTCAGCATACACTTTCGTATGGTTTGTCCTTCCCTTCTTTCACAGAGAAATTGCCAGGGGGGAGAGGAAAGGCTCCTCTCCTTCCACCATGCACCCTGAGTTATCAGCACCCATTTGGGGGGCTGGGTAACCTGCAGCTTGTTGAAGCAAGATCACTTTGGCATGGCCCACGGGCAGAAAAGCATGGACACACAGCAGTGCTTCTGCTCTCCCACTTATTAAGCACACACATAGCAGTGATTAAAGCTTGCTCCCTGTCCTGGTTTCAGTCAGGATCGAGTTAACTTCATTTGTAGCAGCGGATGGGATGCTGTGTTTGGGAGTTACAATGAAAGCAGTGCTGAGAACACCCTGATGTTTTTAGTTGCAGTCAGACTGTCAAAGCCAGGACAGGTGACCCAGATGGGCCAAAGAGAGTATTCCATGCCAATTACGTCCTGCCCACGATAAAGGGGGGCTGATGGGAGGAAGAAGGGGGGAGGTTCCGGGACGCGAGCAGCCGGGACGCGAGGGTCTTGGGGGCCGGTCGGGTTCCGGGATGGCTCTGGGTGGTGCGGCCTGAGCTGTGTGGTTGGGTGAGAAACTGCATTGGGTATCAATAGCTTCATATTCTTTTGCTCTAAAGCCCTGTTAGCATTGGTATATTTTATCTTTCTGTTCTCTTAGTAAACTATCCTTATCCCAACCCACGGGCCTCTTAGTTTCTTGGTTTCGGAGTTATTTGCCCCTTCCTTTTCCCTTCCCTTGTTTCCCCTCCCCCCCTTTCCCTCTTCCCCTGCTCTTTTACTTTAAGGAGCAGGCAGCTGCGTGGATCTCGGCCCACAGCCGGGGTGAAACCACGACACTCCTCACACAAGGAGGACAAGGGTGGGTGATCAGATCATGAAAGCACCTCCTGTGCTGCAGAGCACTGTCCTGGTGAGGACTAATCGGTGGCATTTGGCTCCTTGAGACACCCCTGATGTGTCATTCGCACGTTCCCGCTTCCCAGCGGGCTGCAATGGGAAGGTCTGTGTGCACTGGAGGGAAGGACTGCAGGCATCGTCCAGTGGTTCTTTCTTTGCGAGGCACATGCCACATTTGCTGTGCCCATTGCGATGTGGCATTTCCACCACCCCCCACCCCGCCCCAACCCCGCTGCTGACTGAAGATGGGTGTTTTGGCTGGGTCATTAGGGTAGATAAAACTCAAGTTTCCCTCACTCGTTCAGGGTGAAAGCCTGTAGAGGTAGCACTGCTGCTGCAGGGTTCATGGCATGAATTTAACCTCAGCTGACTCCCCCATTCAATCACTGAGCTGCATAATTACTCTTGGAGAAGTCTTCCGCCCCACCCCCACCAGCCCCCCCATCTTCCGCCTTCTTGGCTGGAGGCGTAGCATGTCTCAGTTTTAATGCACTGCCTTCTCTCCTGGACAAGCTCTCAATCTCTCCTGCTTTTGTGGAGTTAAATAAACCCAAGAAAACCCTTCTTGAGAAGAAGCATCTTCCCCCAAATTCAGTTCATCCTTGGAGAGCGTCAAACCACAGTTGGACTCAGCCATGAGCAACTGGCTCTGGCTGGACCTACCCTGAAACAAAGGCTTGGACCAGTGGGCTTCCTAAACCAAATTACTCCAGTTCTGTGATTCCTGTCCCCACAGAGCCCCTTGCTTCCTCTTCCCCTCCCTCCCTTCTGTATTAGTCCTCAGGAATGACCCAGTTCACCCTGGTATGGAAAAGAGCATCCCCCATCACTCCTGAGATCCTGATCCACACACAGAGAGCAGGAGGGGAGCCTTCAAGTTTCAGAGCCGGGACCAAATATTTACCCTGTCACAGGCAATTAAGGCAGCCAAGCTAAAAGCAGAGTGGGGAGAGAAGCTGTTTGCTTTTCAAACCAGACCAGCAAATGCATACTAAATTACCTGTATGCCAGGTAATATTTAGCCATAAATCTTATTAACAGCGCTCTGCAGTAATGCAGATGTGAAGGAAGCGAAATAAAAGGAACTGAAATGAGGAGGGGGATGGGTTTGGAATGATAAAGAAGTAAAGGAGGCAAACCCTGGCTGATCGCTCGGGTTTGCAGCCGAATTTTTTTTATAGGAAGGGTTTCAGGTCTGTGAGGAAATCAGCTGGAACAGGTCCGGCGGGATAGGTCTCCAAGTGAGAGCTCTTCTTGCAGAATACCAATGATCTGCGTCCAAAATAAAGTGGCTAGCTATTTCAGGAGCTCTCCCCGCGCTAGGGCAGGAGCAGGGAGGTGGAGGGAGCAGAATATAAAGCAACACCTGCCTTGCCAGAAGAGTGAGTCGAAAGGTTTGGAGGCTGGATCTTCATGGCAGCTTGGCTTTCTGTCAGAGCAGCTGGGGTTTGGTTTTCCTGTGTTGCTTTTCTTGGGTTTTCACCCCACCTCTGCTGTGTGACCCCCTTGGAAAGTGTGGGGAGGAAGGCTCTGGGAAGGGCTGGGAGTGATGAGAAAGAGAAAAACCGCTCTTGGCAGAGGGCTGGGGGCTCTCACAGCCACACGGCCCCCGTGCTGATTGATGCTTTCTGCTCCTACCACCGGTGGCCAGAAGCAATTAACTAGCAAATGAAGTGAGGACAACAGGCTAGCGTGAGTTACAGCCTCACAGAGGGATGCTCCCAGCCCTTCCCTTCCCCAGCCTGAAGGACTTGGCACTGGGTTTATCCGGGCCATCCATCAGCCCCGGGCTGCACCAGGAGATGCCACACTGTGGGCTGTGCAGCATCGGTACCTGTTCCTGAGGCTGGCTGGTGTGTATCAGCGTTACAGGCATGCCCTGGCTTACCCAGGGCAGGCTCCAGCCTGCGATTTTAATTTTGGCTAGAGCTTCACCCAGCTTGTTTGAGGAGGCGCCACGCTGGACAGTTTCTCTGCTCTGAGATGGGCACCATGCCACGCGCCGAGCCGTCTCACTGCCAGCAGGTCCTGCAGCTCCTGGCAGGGGCTGGGATGGAGCCACTTGCTCAGCAAGGAGCTTCCCTTAAGCCAGGCACTATGGCAGCCTCCAACTGACCCTTCTGAGACCCCAGCTGCTATAGGTATATGCCTTTTCCCTCCCCAACAGTGTGAGAAATCATGCCTGAGGCGTGCTGTTTCCCAAGGACTTCGGGAGAAGGTTTTGCAGACAGCGAGGCAGCACCCTGAGGCACATTTCCAGCTCCCCACAATTGTTTTCCCACTGAGGCTGAGCCCCCGGGGCTCCAGCCCTGCACTTGCACCGGCAGCACCAGCTCACTCTGCATGGCAGCAGCAAATGCCAAGCACAGCTCCCTCTTTTCCATCACCTAACTGGAAAAGAGGAGCTACAGAAAGCTGCTGCCAAGTTCCCACTTTGCAGGAGAACTGTCAGGACGTGTCTGTTCACACCAGGATGTGGGAGCCAGGAGTGCTTTAAAGGAACTGAGGTGATGCCCAGATCCACCTTGGCCATCTGTTTCCTGCAGGACAGGCTATCAGTCCGTGGCGCTGGAAGACAGCACCATGTCAAGCCCTTTGGTTCTGGTTATCAGCTGGTGACAAGGGCTGGTGGCAGGAGGGAAGCCAGGATTTAAAAGCTGCAATCTGAACCTTGCTCTGATGTTTGTTTCTAGGTCACACATGAGGCCACACAGAGCTTATTGCTGGAGTCTGGCTTAGCAGTGACTGGAAAACTGGTGAGTTCATGCCTGGGAGAGCAAGAAGTCACAGCAGGCACTGCTCCTACCCTAGAGGAATTTGGGGGATGCAGCAGAGGAGAGACTCAATTTTGCTCTTGATTTTTCTTTCCAGCTGTAGGGACATTTCACAGGAACAAGAGGTGGGGTTTTTTTATTAGAGTGCACTAGAAAATACTTGGGAAAGCCTTCCTTGCCAGGGCACTGTCCCTTTCCAAACCCAGCTCCCCCATGCTGCCCGCTATGAAGCAAAGCCAAAGCGCAGCCTTCCAAACCTCCCAAAATAAACTAGCATGGCCACAATCAGCTCTGGCTTTGGTAGCCCAAGCTGCCCACGTGGCTGCCGTGGATGAAACCGTGGTGGACCACCAGCCAGGCCACGTTGTTGGCTGTATCAGGACTAGCAGCATCCAGTATTTCTGTTTTCCGCTGTGTGATCCCATGCAGAGGCTGGAGCGTGGCATTGGTTTGGAAAATCAGCATGGCACCGTGCAGTCGCTGCCTGTTGCTCATGCAGAGGGTGAACTTGATCCCTTCTTTGATGCCAGAGTGACCCATTGACCAGACCAACGCTGCGTGATGCTCTCATGCTGCTCCTCCTGGTTGCATCTTTGCCTGTGATGTGCTCTCTGCCCAGATTGCCTATCTGTGGGGGAAGTGGCTGACTCAGAGGGATGGAGAGAGATGCTTCTTTGCAGGGCTCTGCATGAGCCTGCTATTAAACCCTGCTGTAACAGTGTGCTGGTCACAGCACATTGAACAGCAAGGTCACCTGGGCATCTCCTGCTGGGGAACTTGCTGGAGAAAAATCGCTGTGCAGGTGCACACCTTGTAACTCTTCACTAGCTCAGCTTCGGTGCACAGATAAATCTCTGTCTCATCTCTCCTCCCAGGGACAGCAGTGGCCCGGGACATGGCTCCACCTTGCTTGTTTGCCAGCTCCATGTTGAGGAGCTGCAGGGACCTGGGGACCTGCTGGATGTGCACATCCAGGGACAGTCTCCTCGATTCATTGCTCTCCTGACAAATGGGCCAGGCTCCTCCTCTACTACCTGTTTCTTCCTGGGGTAGGATTATTATTTTGATATTTAAGTTGACCATGCTGAAAGCCTGAGTAAAGAGCAAGTTAGGGAACTGTCTTTTAAAGTGCTTTGTTGACGCACTTCCCCTATTTCTGTCGAGCCTGAGGGAGCTGGTAATGCAACCGAAACCAGTTTCAGTTGGTTTTAAGTTCCTTGAGGGCTGCTGTAGGCAGACATCTTCAGGAAAGCCAATTTGAACTGACTTGCAGATTAATTAAACCAAATTAAGTCTTTGCAAGGAAGAGCTGATGGATGGATGGATGGATGGATGGATGGATGGATGGATGGACGGACGGATGGATGATACACTCAGGGCATCTCTCATGCTGTGATGGGGATGAGATTAATTACCACTCTCACCTAAACCTTCTCCCTTCCTCCTTTCCTTTTGCCAGGAGGTAGCAGCGCATGCCCAGGATGTCACCTGTCATTGTGACATGCTTCCTATGTAAGCTCTGCCTTGTGACTTCTACCTGTGCCTGCCTGGTCTTGCTCAGAATTACTGGTGCCAATTTGTTGCAGCTTACCTCGCTTTGAATCACAGTTATGTTAATCCTTCTTAAGCGTATCCACACAGAGGTTTAATGCAATTCAACTGGGAAGCTGCTCATTGAATAGAGGGTAACGTGTCTGAGGGTCCCTGTGCAGGATGCCTCGCGGTCCAGTGGCCACAGCCCGTGGCTGTACTTCTTTTGATGGTTGGACTTGATGATCTTAGACGCCTTTTCCAACCTTAAAGATTCTAGGATTCCCTGGCACCTGTCTGCATGGGCTGAAATCTTGGTCCAGAGCCAAGGCTTGAATAATTCTTGCTGCCATATCCCCTGTGGTCCTGAGTAAGCCCTGACCCATAGTCTCAATTGACAAAACCCATCATCTCAGACCCCATTGGTTTGGATCCAACTGTCCCTGAGCAAGCCTCCTGATTACACATCTCTGGACTTGGGGAGAGTTTTTGGGCTCCCATCCCAAGGGTCAGGGAAAGTGCAGGTTATGCTGCAGTGGTGCAACCATGCTCCTTCAAAAGAGGTCTGTGTCTCTTGTGCACAGCTTCTTAGGGGTCTGCAGACAGGCAGAGAGCAGGCTTGCAGAAGGGACGTGGCATTTTGAGGCAGTAGCTAGCTTTGCCCCAGCCCCAACCAGCTGTTCATCCCATGCCAGTGTCTGCAGTGCATGAACAAGCTCCTCTGGCCTCAAGATGGGAGCTTGCAGGACATTCAGAAGAAAGATCACTTCAGCATCAGAAATTGTGGGGGTTTGCTGACTGCTGCAGTGAATTTAAATGGGAAGTGGCTGAAACATGAAGTCTTCCCAACACTAACGATTTTGAAGTGTTGATTTCTTTACTCATCAAAACCAGAAGACAACTCTTCAGTCTCAGAGCTTTACGACAAGACAGATCTGCAAGCTGACCCAGATCAAAGCAATGAAGAGAAAGTACTAGATGGGGTAAGAATTGCCAATTTCACACCAATTATTGAGAAATACTAAACTGAAATATTCCCTGAGGGTGGGGAAAATAGTCAAACCAAAAGAGTTGTCACTGTTCTTTGACACGGAACTCAGATGTTGCATCTCTCCCTGGGGATGTTTCTCTTCCTCTGACCAGTTCTTGACCTTTCTCAAAGAGGTTTTCAACCCCAGGCAAGAGAGAAACGGGTCTTCCCATGTCTCCCTCCTTCTTCTCACCTTTGTCACTGTTGCTTTCCCTCACAAAGGGTCACTGTCACTGTACACAGTAGAGGCATTTGCTTGTGTTTTGGAGCCATAGACTGGCACCCCAGCCCACCAGGAGCTCTGATGCACTGCAACTTATCAGTCCTCTGCACACTTCATGTTCTTGGCAAGTTGGCCAGAGCAGTGCCTTGGGGAAGGACAGCATATAGAAGATGAAAGCTCACTGCCTGCTAAGCAATGGCCATCAAAGTGGTCTCTTGCTTCTCCATTAACCACTGCCTTCTTGTAAACCCTGGGATTGACTTCTTTTATCAAAAACATTGGCTGCAGAGAATAGCTGGTGGCAGCAGTGGGTCAGATCCCCAGCAGGGAGGAGGTGATCCTGTTGAACTGCTTTCCAGATGCTTCAGCCCAGATCTTCTGGCCTCCTGAGGGTGCAGTAGCAGATGTATTATCTCCAATTCTGTTGCGTATAATCCAGCTCTGGGAGTTGGGACCAAGGACACGTCCTGTCTGCAGCCTGGCTGTAGCAGTGGAGTTGAAGGACAGTGTGTTTCTCCTTGGCACATAAAGACCAAGCCAAGCACAAAACCCCAAGGGTGGGAGGCTCTTGGTGAGCTTCCAAGTACCCGATGGGAGCAGCCAGGAGTCAGGCATGAGGAGAGGTGAAAGCAGTTCCTGCAGTGGCAGCCATGGACACCTTGGCATCATCTCAGGGTCCTTTCAGAGCCATCATCATTCCTGTGGATCTGAAAGGAAAGCTTTCAACATGCTCCATTCATAGGGCAGGTCAAAGAAGGGCAGGAGAAATAGTTTGATGCACGGTTGCACTGGCTTTGAAGCCTCTGGCTTTGCTGGAGGATTCTCAGTAGACCTGGTGGAGTGGTTTTGCAGAATGGAAAATGGACACAGGCTGGAGGCAAAGCATTCTTCCTTCTTCTTGAGCTCTCTGGTTTTAACTGGTCCCTGAAGCTCTCTCCTGAGTACTTGGATTTCTGTTTTCTTGGGTTTGTTTTGTGGTACTTTCACTGCTGCTATTCTGGGGAGGGGGGAAGGGTGTGATGAAAGTGAAGAGGAAGGAAAGGTTTCATTTTCTCTTCTTTTTTCTTAAATCCAGAAATAAGAAAAATTGAAAATATAAAAGAACATTAAAATTCCACAATTCTTAATTCTGGTTGATTGCCATTCTTAATTACAGATTTTATGCCTCAGAAAAAGGAAACAAAATTTATTAAAAAAACACACCAAACCAAAAAAGGTAAACTCTGTCTCCTGTAGGGACATTGAGCTTTGTCCATGCTGGCTTGGGTACTGACCTAGAGATGGGGGGAGACTTTCCTTTGAAACACCCATTGTTCCTTGACAGCGACCCTTTATGCTGACGTGTGGGCTTGTGTGCATCTGTCAACAGGGGAGGGAGGGAAATTATTGAAATGGGTAATAAAGGAGATGAAAACAATCTGTGCTGGTCTCTGGGTAATAACCAGCTGACATTAAGCCTAAACCCAGCTGATAACAGTTAATAATAAATGGGCATTAATTAAAGCTAAATTACAGGGGAGGGTGCAGGCTTGGCTTTCAATCCAATTAGAGACCTGTAATTCATAACGGAGAGAGCCTGTCCAGCCTGTGAATAAATGATCAAAGGCTAGCAAAGTCAACAGCAGGGCTGTGTGATAGTTTAGATGATGACTTGATAGGGAGGAGGCCGGAGGAGGATTAACAGATAACCACAGCCAGACCGTTGGTCGGGTTTCCCATGCTAGCAAGATACACCATGGTGCACTTGTGAGAGCCCAGAGCTGAACCATGGTGTGGCTCCAGAAGGTTTGGGGGTGAGCCCAAAGGGAGGTAATGAACCTGATGGGAGGAAGACGTTCATTGTGAGCTACTCACAGTGAGGGAAAGGCCCCTAAGGAAGCTGGTTGGGTCTCTGGATGATGGGCACCAAGAAGTTTTAGATAACCGTTGGTGACATGCTATTAAAAGACAACAAAGGTGCTGATGGCTGTGGTCAAAAGCCTTTACTACATCTCAGAAACAGCCTCATACCCATGTTGACATTTACTTGGGCATTTAAGCAGGGTTGTCCCTGGGGGTGATTTCCACCTAGACTTGTCCTTCAGCTCCAATCCAAAGAGCCCAGCACAGAGCCAGGAGTAGCCAAACCATTGAGTTTTGAGGGCATAGGACTTAAAGATTGTAAGAACACAGCTTTACCAGGGCTGAAAGGAAGTGCCTACAACCATCTACTGTCCCTGGCCATGCCTGGGGCCACGGTGGCTCCCAGCTCTTCTTACAGTGCAGCCACCCTATGGAGTTTTGCACCACAGTGTTGTGAAGCAAAGGGAGATGACAGCTGCTCACTTCACTGCCAGAAGCAAAACTGAGGCTGGTACAAGTTCTGACCTGACTGTGGTATGCCATGTGTACGAAGTGGGAGAGTCAGAAGAGGCAACGATGCCCTCAGAGTTGACAAGGGAGCTTGACTCACTGGGAACTGAGGACGTGGTGCAAGAAGAAGCTGCAAGAGGAGAGCAACATGCCACTACATCTGTCAGCAACAGCAGCACTGACAAATTGAGAAGATTAGGCTATGTGGTGTCTGAGGGTCATTGACCGGTGAATCCTGGAAGTATTCACCTGAACTAACAGCATCAGAGAGCTCGTGCATCTGGGGACAAAAGACTGCCTTTTAAACCTCATGGTGTTTAAAGAAGCTTAGAATATGCCATCTTCCAAAGGCCCCAGAACCATCATCTATGGGAGAAAATACAACATTTTGAAAGCCTGAGGTGTTTAAGGCACACTCAGACCTTGAGATACATCCCACAAATGGTCTTCAGTGACACTCTGAAAATGCTGTTCTGGTCCAGAGAAATTCCGTATGTTTTCTGCACGTTTCATCCGTGTCTCGTCTGTGGAACAGCTGATCCAGATGTGCTGTTCAAGATGAAAGGGAATGTTCTCCCTCAGGAATAAATGAGGGGTGCTTTAGGTTTGATCTAATGAAGAGAATGCATTGGGGTTTTTGGTTTTTTGGAATTTTGCACCACACAGCTTGGCGTTACAAGTATCCACAGCGGGAATTCAGGAGGATGCTCTAGTTTAGACTTGCACCCTCTGCAATTATCCACCAGGTGTAGGCTGATCCTTGTGGCACCTACGGGAAGCATAAGCTGGAGGATGGCTGACACGGCTGAGACTTCTTGCTGGGCTTGCTGGGACCAGCTCAGTGCCAGCTTGCACCGACCCCAGTGGTAGGAGCCAGGGTAGAATAAAGGAGCTGGCAAAGCTTGCTCTGCCTTGCACAGCGTTGTCAGAAGCAGACGGTTGCTGACTTGGAGCAGTATTTACTAAATGGCATGGCCCATGTTTTCCCAGCCAGCATCTGCATGTGCCTGCACGCAGAGCAGCCGTGCACAAAGGACGCCCCACACACACCGCGCTGGTGGGCAAGGCTGGGTTTGCTACAGCACGGCCACGCTGTCTTCAAGGAAGCAGCAAGAGGGAACCTGCAGATGCAGTCATGAAAAATGAGCTGAGCCCAGAAATATTTTTATTATCCGTTTCCAAACAAATCCATGTTTGCAGAGGCTTGATTTCTCCACGTTTCTAGGTGCCAGACCTGGGTGTGCTGACAGCAAGAGCAATCTCTGGGGAGCGCTCAGTTGAGGCTCAGTAGTCTTGGAAAGAAACCGAGACCCTTTAGTCCTTGGTAGCACAAAGGACTGAGCCCCCTTACAACTCCCCCAATGGACTGGTGCCTTTGGTACCCAGACCTGATGTGAACATCTGATGTGATGCTGAAGGCACTGCTTGAACAGCATGCCTCTGATTTGCCTTTCCTTCTAACTGAAGTATCAATATGAAAGACTCCAGCATGATTATGGGGTCCTGTTGTGCAGGAAATTGCCTTCAATTCCATTTGACTGTATCTGAGATGATTTCTTTCCCTTCCTGACCTTGAGAGATTATTCTGGAAAAACAATTCTCAAGATGCTACAGCAGGAGGAATAAAAATAGCCGAACAGATGAGCTGGTCTCTCTGAAAGTACAAATACTTCCAAATGCTTGTAGTGTGGAGAAAATTAAGCCTGTAGCAGGAAGCAGAAGGAATCCCTACACAAAAGAAGGAAATTTGGGAAGAACGAGTAATCTAGGAGAGGAAGCTAGATGCTGTGACTAGATGCTGTGGCCTGCTGTTAGCAAGTCAAGTGTCTCTCAAAGCATCAAGCCAATGTGTGTATCGTGCAGGGCACAACACCCTGGTATTGCTGATCATTCCTGGTGGAGTAGGGCTGCTAGGATCTCCCAGGGATTTCAGAGACAGAGGCTCTCAGGGACCTGAGTACTCTGTCTGAAGAATGGTGCGGGATGAAATTTGAAAATGGCTCTAAAATGCCAACCTGGGAACAGCTTATGCTTGGAATGTCTTCAAGGTGACTTAAGAGGGAAGTCCAATTTAGGCTTCCAGCACTGGAAACCATTGCTTTTGGGAGGAGTGATGACTGAGAAGGAACTTGCTGGTTCCTGTAGCCTCCTGTGGGTGTCTGCTCTATGATGTGATCCGCTTGCTTCAAGAAATGCCTCTCAGAGACAGCAAAGAGCCCACAATAAGCAGATAGGCTTCTGATCCACTTTGCCCTTTCCATCCATCTCCCCTGTCATGTTAGCTGAGCTGCTCTCCTTTTCCAGGGCTCCTCCCCCTTGGGAATTCCTGGGGAGGGGAGATGTGGGGCTTTGGTTTTGTCTTTAACCGTTAGCTACCAAGATTATGCTGAAGAATGATTTGACCTATTGGTGAGGGCTCATACTTTAGAGATGACGTGGCTACCGCACTCACAGGACTTTGGGGAAGCAAGAGAACAGATAAGAAAATGAGGAGCTAAAAACCAGGCTCAGAAAAGCCCTTGCTAAGCTTCTACCTCAAACAAAAGACCAGCCACTCATTGCTTCACTCATGGATGGGGAGAGATTGAAAAAGAAACCACTAAGCTTCCTGTCCTCTGCAGGTTTGTCCTGCCAAGATGTGAGCTCATCAAGTGGAACAAATTCATCAAGACCCGTCCCCATCCCCCCCTTCCCAGCCTGTGCCTGACCTTATACCTTTTAGACAGCAGCATCCCACAGGCTCAGTGTGTGTCCCTCTCTTGACTGTAGGGACTGGAGACTTTGCAATGCTGTAGATGCTTCTTCGTGGCCTTGCACAGCCCTGGTGACCCACTAACAACTTGGTGACTGCCAACCCTTCCTCTTGGCACCCCTGCCTGTGTGTGATGCTGGTCTGCATCTGTTTCAACTCTACCCACCAAAAGCTCGCTGCCACTGCCTTCAGGTTGGACTTGGTTGCTTCAGCAGAACCCGCCAGCACAAATCAGAGTCAACAGTCTCTGACCACATCACACTCCTGTACATTGCCCTCTGGCAGACTCAAAGACCTTCACCATGGATTGGGCAACCAGGATCTGTAATGCAGAGTTGCTGCTATGGCATGTAAAGATTTGAGTTGGGTCATAGCACACTTTGTGGCTCCAGTTCAGTGATGGATGGTTGTGCTATACTCCAGACTGGGGGTTATCTAGACAACTTAGGTTATTCTGGGCATCTACAGTATGTCGGTATTCAGTATCCATCCCTCACCATGACCCATCATTTGCATAGCCTTGAATCATTCACTTTTAGCTGCTCCTTGTCTCCTCTCCATCAAATTGCTGCTTTTGCCCCAACCCATCTCTGTTTGTTCCACTGTATTGACTGAAAAGTGATGTAAGGGTTTCCTTTAACGTGCTGGATTACCACAGTACCAGAGCAAAGCAGTTTTTTTAGAAGCAGAAGCCCTTTGTAGGCAGCATCTTCAAAGGGAGATGTTATCTCTTTTCAAACAGATGTCCCTCTGGCCCCCAGGAGATCTTACCCAAAGGGACAAGATGCCCACCCCATGGCCCCAGGCCAGGCAGGGAGCACCAGTATGTGATCTGGAGCAGGGGCACTAAGGATGTCTGGGTCCTTCTGGATCCTGCCACTGTGGTTGGATTCTTTTATATCTTGTAAGCAGTGATTCATGCTTGGGCCGTTCTTTGTGGCAGGGGTTTTTATAACAGCTTTCTCTGATCTGTAAGAGCTGAGTGAGTGATGAATTCTTCCCTCACTCAGGATATTTATAGTGTCTCCTTCTCCTCCAGCGAGTCACCTATTTTCGCAAGGCTCGTAGGCGCTTCGTGTCAGTGAGACTTCAGCTCCTCTGCCAGATCTGGGGGAGACTGGCCAAAGGGTTCAAAAACTGTCTCAGGACCAGGATGGTGGGGGGATGTGAGGTCCTCATTGTGCAAGCCTTGCATCTTACAGAAATCAAGCTAAAAGCCACGAGGCTACACAGCTCCCCCTTTGGTTTTGGAGGCACGAAGGGTCACATTTCCCATCTGCTTCTCCACAGATGAGCAGACTAACGTTTTGTTTCTCCGTTTGCACTGGACCTGGGCTTTCACCTCTTCCAGGGTGCACCAGCTCTAACCATCCAGAGCATCTGGCCTGGGTTAAATGCAGCTCTTCTGCTTACACAGAATGGATGTGGACCAGCTTGGATTTCTTTTCACCAGGAGTTTATTCTGCGCTTGGGTAAGCACGTCTAGCTACCTGGCTACTTCTGTGTCCAAAAAAAACATGTCTCTATACCTGTGTTGACCTGGAGAGCTTGAGAATGGGGACCAGGTCACCAGCTAAGTCACCAAGATGCCCATCCATCTCCCTTGAGCCACTGTTGGATAGTGTAGTGTACAGAGCTGGAGTGGCAGGTATGAATGCTTGCACAGCAGGGCTCCAGCTTAAGGGAGGTCTAAGCAGGAAAAATAGGAAAAACCCATGACAGAGTTGAAAGTGCTTCATAGACATTTGTAACTTTCTCCAAGGAGAGTCTGGTGACTTCTGCAGACTGGTGTCACCGATTATGGGAGTAATATAAAATAGAACAAAACTGAGAGCAAACCAGCATTCTGCTATTTCCCATCTGATACTTGCCCTGGTGCTGTCCCTCCCCTCCCCACCCCGATTTTTTGTTTATTATATTTTACACAAAACCAGGTGACTTCCCCCACCATGGGGGCTTTTCACTCCCTTCACCCCGGCCAGGCTCCCAGGTACCCCCAGCATGTCTCCCTCTGTGGATGCTGCCCCTGGGATGCCTTTTCCAGTGGTCTGGAACCCCCAGCTCCAGGCAGGTCTGTGGCCCAGGTTAGCCCCCCCATCCTGTCTGCCTGGGGGTGGGGGGAGCTGCCTTGTACCATCCTCCGGCAGCTCTGCACACTTGTGCCCTCCTCCTCTTCACACAACTTGATTTGTTGGGTTTATCTTTTCCTTCTGCAGCCGCCCTTCTCTGTGCCTGATTGTGGTGACCTCTGGTCCCTGCATAGCTCACATTCCTTTGGGGGGGCACCAGTCACTGGGAAGGGCTTCTCCTGCCCTGGGCCCCTCCAAATGAGGATGAGGCCAGCGGAGTACCTTGGCCGTACCCATCCATGCTGGCACCCAGCCCTACGCTGTCCCTGCCCTGAGCACTTGACCTGGCTGGCTGGGGGAGGATGTGGGTCTCTGGGCAGGATGGCCTGCCTCTGAGGTAGTCCTCCACAGGGCAAAGAAAGCAACAGTAGGTCTGTCCCTGCCCTGGGGACATGATACTTCCTCATGTCCAGCTCTGCCCAGCCTTCCCTGAAAACCTGGCCCCCTCCCTGGGGCTGGCTTGTGTGATGGGGTTAGGGAGAGGCCACCCCCCAGCACCAGGACAGTAATCTTTGTGTTACCAGTCCTGTCAGGTGTTTTCTTTCCAGCCCCTGTGCAGGATCGAAGCAGGCACAGCGATGCTGAACGCAGGCATCACGCTGTATCAAGCACAGCTAGGGCTGCTCACACAACAGGGGCTTGGAGAATATCCTGAGAGGGGTCCTGCTTGTCAACACAGCTCACGCCTGGGCGGGATCCTTCATCCAACAGGGCAGGGTGAATGAGCCACCCTTCTGACATGTGCCCTTCACCCACAGCTCACACCGACATCTCCCCTCTGGTAGGAAAGAGCCATT
The DNA here is from genome assembly GCA_022605955.1 of Rallus limicola. Taxonomy (NCBI): domain Eukaryota; kingdom Metazoa; phylum Chordata; class Aves; order Gruiformes; family Rallidae; genus Rallus; species Rallus limicola. The sequence continues at coordinate 37,781,307 of JAKCOZ010000008.1, forward strand.
TCAGAGGTAGACCAGACCCAGCTCCCTTGGGGTCGAGGCCACTTCTAGCTGGCTGCCTCCTCTCCCCTCCTGGGATTGCATGGAGCTGCTGTGCATCCCCTGCAGCATTGATTCCTGCATCCCATTTGGAGCAGGGATTATCCCACCCCCAGGGTCTTGCTGTCCGGCTCTGTGAACTGAGGCATGTTCCAAGGGCTCAGGCTGAAGCTGAGCCAGGGATGAATCAGTGACCCCCCATCCCTGCTTCCCCTTCCTCCTACAATCCCAGAGGCAGTGACTGATGAAGCTCATCTGTGTTGCCTCTGGGAGTTGCACTTCACTGGGGGCTAACTCTCCCAGATGAGAGATCGAAGTGGTTGCTGCAGGTCTAATTAAGGTCTGCTGGTGGAGGCATGGTGGGGTGGCAGAGCCCCCACCACTCCCCAACACCCCACTGCAACGCTTGCAATCACAGAATCATAGAATTGCCTGGGTTGGAAGAGACCCTTTAGACCTCATTGGTTTATCTCAGCAGTTGCATGGTTGGACCTGAGGCTGGGGGTACAGGAGGCCCAAAGTTTTTGCTGCATCCTGGCTTTGTCATTGCACACCTTTACCCATGGTGAAGCTTTAGGGCCAAACCTCTGTGTGTCATGTCCCAGGTGCTGTGAATGAGCAGTCTGTGTCCATAGGTTGGCTGGGATGGATCTTACCAGACCCTCTTTTGAACATCAGCTTCCAACCAGCCTCCCACACTTTGGGGAAGGGCTTGGACTCCTTTTTTCCTTTGGAAAGAAGAAGGAGAGCATGTGATGTGTGTGACCTTTGAAGTACTAACTTGGCACTTTGGGATTTTCCTTGCTGTCCATCCCACGCTCAGGACAGAGGTTATAATTACTTATTACCGTCACAGGCTTGCATCTCTCTGGAGCAGAGGGCTTCAGGATAGGGACAAGATCAAACCTTTTTGGAGAGCTGGGTTTTATCTCTGCCAGTGACTCGCTGTTTGACTCGTGGGTGGAAAACCCCAGGCTCCTGGGGCTCGCTCACCACAGCCATCCTCTGTTTTCCCCAGATGACTTCCCTAGCCTTACTCATGTGTGACGTCAGGAAGGCTTTGTGTGCAACTTCTGCATAAATGACCATCAAATGGGACAAAAACCACTCCCAGCAGTTAAACAAGTTAAAGTTTCCCAGAGAGAGTTAAAAATCTCCCCTGTTGTCTGAAAGGGCAGCCCCAAGGACACGTTCATTGTGCCAGGGAGCAGAAGGGACTTGCACCTCTGCTCAGTACATGGGTGCAGATGGGGAGCCGTGCCCAGGAGAGCTGGAAAGTTCATTTTTCTGGAAAACAGGGCTTTGACTGCACCAAGAATGTGCAGGGAGATGGGGCTCCTTGAAACCCCGGGATTTAACGAGGTGGGGAAATCCTGAGTTGTTGCAAAACCCTGAAACCAGCATAAAACTCACAAGTTACTCTTTAAGGAGGTTGTAGTTGAGTTCTACGTACTGGCTGCTTTTCATCTGCAGTGGAGCTGCGAGTTCCCCTTTCCTTCTGACTGGAGAAGGGAGGAGGGGCTCCACGGCGTGCAAAGTTACCCCAAGGATGTGGAGCTTTTGAAAACCCACTGAATACCCCCGAGCTCCTGATAAAATTACCCTGTGGATGATCTGGCACTGCTCTGAAGGGAAGGTAAGCGGGCCGTGTCCTGGCTGCTGCACGGTGTGTGTGTGGGATGGATTCTGCAAAGCCGTGTAAAATCCTCGTGCCTGAGGGAACGTGTGCCCAAAAACATCCGTGCAGCCTGGAGAGAAAACACCAACACCCCCCCTCCTTGCACCCACCCATAAAGACATCGCATTTCACCCGGCGAGGTTCTGGAAATGTTCGCTCTGTGAATCTGTCTCCTGCACAGGTGGTCAGGGAAGGGCTCTTGCTGGAAGTGTTTGGGGCAGGAACGTGACATTAAACGCTTGAAACACTGGAAATTAAATCTCTGAGGGTTCAGATTTTACCTGAAACATCAGCATTTGAAATAACTGGCAGGTTATGATATGACCCGGGCTATGTGACGATGTACAGTGGCGATTGATAGCAAACTGTATCTCCAGACCTTCTGCTGCACATAATTACACACCAGTAAATACCCTGCAGTGATTAATTACTGCCTGACATGCTTTTGGAGCCCATGTGGGCTCAGGGAACCAACTCCCCCCGCCCCCCAACCATTTTCTTTTCCTGGGAAGGAGTCTCTTGCTAGCTTTGTTTATAACTGGGGACGATTGAGTCAGTGTTACGCTGCCAGTGGAGAGTAGTGACTGCAAGCAGGTTGCAAAAGCGGTGTGACACACACACACAATGTGTTTACACTCATGTCCCTCCCCACCCCTGCCAGATCCACCCTTCCCTGCTTGCACTCAGTGCTATGCACTCAGAGCTGGTGGTCTGAGAGAGGAGCTGACCCTAAAGCTGTCAGGGTTCCCCAGCTGTGAAATGTTTCTGCCTTTGTTTTCTTTTGATAGAGCTTTTTTTTGGAGGGGGGATGGGAGAGTGGTCTCACTGATTCAAACATGTCTCTGTTTTGGATACTGCTAAAATAACCCTTGTGGAGGAGGTGAAACATCTCCCAGCTCCTCCCGGTTGTCCTGTTGTTGGTCAGGGAGGTGGGAAGGGGCCTGGTGGTGGGTGATGGAGGGGCTAATGGTTTCTTGGTGGTGGTGGTGGTGTGTTTTCCCTTCTTCAGGCATGAAGACCAGCAGATGGGTGGTGGTAAACACACATATGGCATGGTGGCATGGGCATCTTGGCAATGCCAAATAAGCTCTGCTGGAGTGAAGTCCACAGTGACTGAGGAGCTTGACCAAGCCATGATGATCTCTCTAAACCTTCCTCCTTTTTCCCCTTGGGAATGGTTGCCATGCAGCTTTCCTCTGCTTTGGCTGATCATAGAATCACAGACTGGCCTGAGTTGAAAGGAACCCCAAGGATCATAGAGTTCCCACCCTCTGCCCCAGGCAGGGCCACCAGCCTCCAGGCCTGGATCTAAACAAGGTTGCCCAGGGCCCCTGACAACCTGGCCTTGAACACCCCGAGGGATGGGGCACCCACCCCCTCTCTGGGCAGCTTGTTCCAGCCCCTCACCACTCTCTCTGTAAAAAACTTCCCCCCAATATCTCATCTAACCTTTCCCTCCTTCAGCTTCACTCCATCCCCCTTGTCCTGCCAGTCTCTGCCCTTTTAACAAGTTGATTCCCCTCTTGTTTCACTGCTCCCTTCATGAGCCCCTGATACAGTTCTTGATGCTGTAACTATGGATTTTCTTGATTTCACCCATAAGAATTTGAGTTGTAGCTTTTACTCCTCCTCCCACCCTGCACTAGGAGTGCGTCTGATGACCAGCATGGCCTGGAAAATGTGGGATTGATTTTGTTGCCTGGAGCCCATGTAGATTGGAGTTTCTGCCAGTGGTTTGTTTTGCACGTCGATTTCTTTTTAATTCTTCCACAGTTAGGACTTGCTGCTTTCCCTCAAAGATGTTAGGCCCCCCCTAACATCTTTGTTATCTTAGAATGCTCATGGCCTGAGCATTCTAAGATCGATCTTTTGTCTTGAAGAACCTGCTGTACCCAGCTCAGGGACTTCTCTGCAGCCCCTGTCATGTCCCTGCAAGGATCCTGAGATCCTGCTGCCTCCTCTCTCACTTCCTGTTTCTCACCATAACTATGAGAGCCACAACTCAGCTGAGCTGGAAGAGAAGCACTGAGGCATGGAAGGGACTCCTTGAGAGGTCTCTCCCTGCCCTACCCCCATCTTCCATGCTTTGACAGTCTCCGAGGAGGTGAGAACACCCGGAACAAGAACAGAAACCCTGGAGCAAATCATCAGGCATTGTTTCTTCTGTGGCAGGTAAAAAAGAGGACAACAAGGGGCCAAACCTGCGGGGAATAGGATTTCAATGACTTGCTGTCTCTGTTACAGCTCACATGTGTGTAGAGCTGAGGAGAGCACAATTAAGTTGTCCCATCCCTGGCGGGGTTCAAGGCCAAGTCAGGTGGGGCTTCAGGCACCCTGGGCCAGTGGGGGGTGTCCCTGCCCATGGCAGGGGGTGACACTGGGTGGGCTTTGAGGTCCCTTCCAACCCAAACCAATCTGGGATTCTAAGTAATGAGGAGTAATTAAAGGCACGTTATCCATGCGTGCGGTGTCTGTGCCCATCCTGCACAGCCCTGTGACCCTATTTTGACAAAGTCATAGGGGATTTTTAAACCAGACTGCTACTTTCCTCTGGTTTTAGCTCATAGCTGCACCAAGCAACCTGACCAGCTCACCCAGGAGCTGTTTTTGCAAAGCTCCCCCTCCATCCTATTTCACAGACTCCCAGAATCACAGAACCATAGGGGTTGGGAGGGACCTTCAGAGCTCATGGAGTCCAACCCCCTGCCAAAGCAGGTTCCGTAGGACAGGGCACACAGGTGATGTAAGCCTTAGACCTTTATGCTATTGTCCTGGTTTCATGCAGGGACAGTAAACCAACTGTCCCCCTCACTCATTTCTGTCCCCACCTCTGCAAAGGGCAGGTGTTGAGGATGAGGAGGAGAGAACATCACCGCTGGGTGATGTGCGTGGGTTGGTTTGTTTTGCTGAGTGACGCAGTCAACAGCAAAGTCAAGACAGGACATGGTAAGAAGGGGAAAGTGGGGATGGAGCAAGGAATTTGGGTTTAGGCTTCACCTTTCTTGACTTTGGAAAGAAACAGGTCCATCTCTTTTAAGGTGAAGAGAGCATGGGGGGAAAAACCAAGTCTGAGCTTTTGAGAAATTCCTCTGCGTTATTTGCTGAATCAGGCCTGAAGCTGCAAACACTCCTCTCACCACAGAGGGCATCTTTTTAAGCCGATTTACCTTTTCAGTTCTGAGCACAGCTAAGTTTTGCCAGCAGGACTAGGCTTTTTGGTGACCTGCCCTTTGCAATACCCTGGGAGCTCACATCAAGAGGAGAGATGCACCAGAGTCTCTATTTCCTACTTCCAAACCCCTTCTTCCCTTTCCAACATTTCCCCCCTGCTGTAAAGAGTAGCTGAGGTGAGGATCCTCAATTATTCTTGGTGCTTTGGCTGCATTTAAGCGTTGTGGGATGTTATATGGAACTGAGTACTGAACCTGCCTCTCAAAAGCCGCCCCGTGCAGGGTAAGGCTCCCAGGTATTTTCCCGTGGTCAGAAATCTCTCAAAGGTTCATACATTAAAAATCTGTTTATTGAAGCTTTTCTTGTGCCATGGTGCTTGATTTTTATTTTTTTTTCCTCCCCAGAAGCTTTATGTTTGCCTTTGCTGGGGCTTCTCAAAATAAAATATAAACATCGGTGCTTCTGGCAAGGGTCCTCTGCATTTGCAAGGCTGGAGCTGGAAGCTGGATTTCAGGCACCATTCCCAGGGACAGCGAAAAGCTAGTCCACAAAAAGGATGCAAAAGAATGCCATTTTCGGGTGAATTTGGGGAGAAAAGTAGGTTTTGGGGGGTTGGTGTCCCATCCCCCCCCCCCTTATTTAGTGATTGCATCCATGGTGGATCACATTAAAGCAAGAAGGAGGGTTGTGCTTACAGAGTCGGGAGGAAGGTCCCCAGGTAAATCCATCCTCCTGGGATAATTGGGAATACTTATCCTGGGCAGGGCAACGCCTCAGGAGCAGCATTGAGGGGAATGAAAGACAAACTCCTTTCCCCTCCCCCCCCCCCCCCCCCCCACCTCGTGCTCTCCCTCTTGTTATTATCTACACATAAATAATTCACATTCTTTGCAAGCCAAGTCTTGTCTTGACTGAAGGAGTTCAGATCATTAGAAACCCAACAATTTTCTGCATATTTCATGATAAAAGAAGCTTCAACTGGGCAGGAGGGGATTGAGGGGGGGAAGGGGAATGGATAGGATTTCTTCTGCTCCTGGGAATTTCCAGAGATTTCTGAGCTACCAGAGACCCCTGGATACCCAGAGAGAAAAAAGCAGCAGCGTGGAAAAAGTGGAAGGACCTCCCAGAGAGCCCAGAGGATCTACATGTGTCAGGTCAGGATGTTCTTGGGGAGCATCACCCTGCTGGGAGGAGGACAGAGATGCTATGCTGAGGGAGAAGCGGTGCTGTGGAGTGCAGGTTCCCATTTGTGTCCCGCTCAGATTTCAAGTTAGATTTCCTTCTATACATTTAATAACAGAACATGCCTTCAAAAAAAAAAAATGGAAAGATGGAAAGAGCCATCTCAAAGCAGACACAATCCATACCAAAGGTGGAATTTCAGCATTATCCAAATGGTCAAGGTCACTGCAGCTCGCTCCTTTCTCACCCCTGTGGTGGCGTTTTGCCATCAGTGTTTCCATGAAATGGCTGGGTTTTGATGAATTCTCATTTTTGGGTGGCAAGGGAGATGGAGCACTGGATGGTTTCCAAGCAGCTCCATTATAGATGCCAACGTTTTGCATGGGGCCTCTCTCACCTCGGCTTATTGGTCACCAAGACACGACCTTGCAGGGCTGAGTCTACACTGGAGCAGGCAATGACGATGGGCTGATAGGGCCATCAGTGGAAATTTGGGTCTGTCCCTATCAAACCAGGCACACAGACTCCAAAAGGCCTTTCCCAGCCCATCAAAAACATCCTTGAGACCTCCAGCTTGATTCTGGAGGTTAATCTGGATTTCTTATTGAATTTCCCTCTTCTACCTTCACTGATTTCAGAGCAGAAATTAGTGGGGATGTGGGGAGGTTCTTCCCTGACCCACAGGCTGGTGGCTCAGAGAGCAGTCAGAGAGCTGATTGCCCCTATCAATGCATCCACCCCATCCAGGAGAAGAGCATTCTGAGGTAAGGGAAACACTGGAACAGGGGTCAACGGGCAGAAAGTAGTTGAGAAGAGTTGTGGGCTGGGAATTAAAAGGTTCTCAATCACCAGAAGAAACTTCCTCCTTAGGAGGGACAGGCAGAGCCAGGGTTCAACCAGGAGGCAAGAAGACTTCTTGAAGGGGTTGGACTTGGTGGGCCCAACCTTGGTGCCACGAGCCGTCAGAGAACAAGTCAGTGGGAACCTCATCCCAGTGCTCCCATGACATCAGGCACGTGCTGGACCACAGGAGCGGGAAGCAGCTTTCATAAGCTGCTGTGCAGGTCCTTCAGCCGCTGGCAAAGACAATGCTCTTCCACCTCCAGCTCATGTTTGACATCAGCCCAGAGTTTCTCCCTCCCGACATCTGCTGGGGTGGACACGCCAGCTGGTTGCCCCTGTTGGGACACTGGAACACTGTTGCGTGGCAGGGCTGAAACCGTGGGGATCAATGAGGTTCTGGTGACACAAGAGCTAATGAAATATCTGCGGTCTGAGAGGTCTCCTGGCACTCTCCCTGTCTGCAATTATCTCTATGTATGAAAAACAGCTACATCCAGATATATATATATATATATATAAAACCTCCAAATGTACCCAAGACTTATTTGCAAGTAATTACAGATAAGGAACTTGAACACTGCTGCTGTCTCAGCAGACACAGCCCCTCCTCCCTCTGCCCCATCCCCCCCACCCCACTTCTCCCTCCCATCTTTCTGCGTCACTCCCTCGTTATCTGGCTAAAAATAAAGGAGCGTTAGGCACCCAAGTCTCCCATGGGCAACCACAGGATAAACATTGAGCTTTGGTGTTAGCAACCCATGAAGAGGGGTGGGGAGCAGCCACCCACATCAGCATTTGCCTCAAAGAGGCACCCCGGCCTCCAGCCCTGCAGCAAGGATGGTGTGTGGAGAGGAGGTAGGGGACAAGGACATTGCTCACAGACCCCCAACCCTCTTCTCCCAGACAGTGCTCATCCAGGGCTGAGCCAGTTTTTAGGTAGAAATGAGCCAGTACAATCTCTGCTCAGCTCAGAGCATCCTCAGAGGTTACAAACCCTCGGGCCACAGTGGTAAAACACCAGCTGAGCTCGCTTGTCCTAAACCAGCCCTTTCGCTGACCTCCTAACTGGTTTATGGCCTCCTCATGCTCCACCGCTCCCTTCAAACACGTTGTCACACCGGGACTTCCTCACCTGCAGTCACGCTTGGGCTTTCACCCATCACAACCCAGCAGTTACCAGGGGCGCAGAGCAGACAGGCTGAAAAGAGATGCTGAGGTTTCAATAAACCCCTTTGCCCCCACTGCCACCACCTGCATTGCTCTAATTGAGTTGTACAGGGGGTTTTGGGGCTCTTTGCACCACGCCCTTGTGATGAAAGGATGATGGGCAGCACCTTAGGAGGGGTTGGGCTGGGTGGGAAGGCAGCTGGGGATGAGTTTAAACCATCTTCCCAATTTGAGATGCTCTGGGGCTGCTGGAAATACCAGAGGGAATGCAGCAGGTCCCAGGGCTGGGCTGAGGTTCGAGGAGAAACATCAACAGGGGCTCCCCACCTCTCCAGGACCACCAGATGCCACAGCATGGGAGACAAAGAACCATGCATGAGGAAGGCTAAGGACTGTTTCTTCTGGAGATGAGGCTGTCTCACAGGTAGGTTAGATGGGGAACAGTTGAGTCCACACTCCACAGATGCTGTAGGGGTGGGTGGGGAGGTTGTTGTTTTTCTTCTCCTCTTTTTCCCCACAGCAAGCTCTAACAGATGTCTCCATCCAAGTCATCAGGTGGTCTCTAAGGCTGCCTGGGAAAGAGCATGGCCCATCCTGGGAGGATGTGGTGGGCAAGGAAACATCGCAGAGCTGCGGCGCTGCCGTTCCCCCGCCTGCCCACGGACCTTGCAAGCGGCAGAAGCCAAAGGATGGGTCAGTTGCCAAAGAGTTGAAAGGGCCCCCTTGTTAGAGAGTGCAAGCAGCAAGGGAGGGGGCTTTCCAAGAGCTATTTAAACATTAACCAGCACAACAATTGCCCTCTGTTCCCAACTCCCCGTTGCCACACTGGTCTTTCACCTCTGCGTGGGTGGATCTGCAGGGTCCCGAGGTGCTTCCAGCCCAGGAGCCACGGCCTGTCTGCTGCTGGCACAGCAGTGATGGGACCCTCTGTGCCATCTCCTCTGCCTGGCAGACCTTGTTACCATCCTGATAGCTGCAGGGGAATCCACGAGTGTGGGGTTGGGGGTTTCAAATGGGTTATTAGCCTACCTTTCACAGCTGAACTTGAAGTTTCAGAGAGCCACAGCTCATAAAATAACTGTCAGCTTGATGCTGAACCAAGTCACTCAGCCCTGGTGTAGCTCTCTGCCCACAGGGCAAGTGGGAATATCCAGACCTGCAGCAATCTCCCCCACCCAAAGCACCAATTCCCCACCACCTAAGGTACAGTCCTGCACATTTACCATCTTTAGGATGAGCATCTGAGCATTGCAACTCCACCAACATCTTTTTAGCCTGGGGTAGTAAGATAAAGGCTGATAACCTTCCTTTACACCTGTAGAAAATGTCAAGTGATGCGACCAGGGTTAGGCAGGAGTCAGTGGCAGAGTCCAAAAAAACTCCAGTGGGACACAGCTTGGTGTCCTGCTTTCCTTCTAGCAGAAAAATACAGACTTAAAAGCAATGCCAGGTGGGATTTGGAGCTTCAGGTCCAGCTGTCTCTCCAGACACCAACTTTTGGGAATGCTCCAGCCTGACTTTCCCATTGCCCAGTGCCCACAAGCAGGCTGTCGTCCCTCTCCCCCATTGCCCTGTGGCCATGGGCTCAGTGACACTTCTCCCAAACTTACTGCCCCACACATGCTGCAAGCCCTATGATTAGTATTAGTCAGGGCTGTAAGGGAGGGAGGAGGAAGGGGGTCATGAGGCACGTAGGATTATTCCTGGTCACCTGTCAGCCGGTTATAGCTCCAGGGAACACACAGTGGATTTGTAACCCCCCTTCCATCAGTATTTTAACATAGTTGCTGGGGAGTTGCTCTTTCTTTTTTTTGTAGCTTTCCTCCTGTAAATCCCACTCAAGCATCTGAGGGAAGCAAATACAAGCTAAGCTGAAATAAACACAATGGTTTATTAGAGCAAATACTCCCAGGCTGGGCTCCCCATATTCCCTAGTCATCATGAACTACCCTTGATAAGAATATCCTTGTACTGAAACCTCTCAATTTTGCTCTACTAGGCAAGTGCTACCTTCCCCTCCCCCCCTCACCCATATTGGGGTTTTTTTTTGGCATGGTGTTTGTGTGAAGTGCCTTAGTACCCTGCAGACCTGGCTCAGGGCAGTGGCCCTTTGCCACTTGGGGTAGTTCACATTGGGGTAATTCACTTGGGGTAGTTCACATTGAAGAGGCTCTAGGATGAAGCTGCCTGAATTGAAAACAAAGCAGATTGGGTCCAAGTTTGAATCTGTGTGAGGGTTTTGGGTTTGGGTGTTTTTTTAACTTTTTGCAATGGTTTTTGGTCCATTTCACAGAGATGGTCACCCTCACCTCACCCAAACTTTGCCCAGAAGTACCTTGTGCTGTGTGATAAACCATCTCTCTTTGCATTATGTCATGCTTCAAGGATTCGGTGCCCTACAAATTACGCTAACCAAGATGATCCTTTTAAAGATGCTTGCTTGGGAGGCAAATCCCATTTGAAATAAAGCAGAGGGATTTAGCTTAACAAGGCAAACCGGGGAAAGAGAGGGAGAAGGACCCGTGTCGCCGAGACACCAAGACCAAGGTGGAGGGAGAATCTGCAGAAGAGGGGCCATGGAGCTCGCAGGGCAAAGGAGGTGACGTGAAGCTCTGTGCATGACAACGTGGGACATGCCAAGCTGTGGGAGTGGCATTCCAAGCACCCTTGTCTGGGACAGTAAGAGGAGATTGGCGGCACTCAGAGAGGGCATGTCAGGGACCTGTGGCTCCTGGCCAGACCCCAGCCCTGGTCCTCACCACTTTCTTTGTGCCCTGTGCAAGGGCAGCATCCTGGGGCCCTGCCCGCTGGCCTGCTGGGGAACCACAGTACCAGCATCACCAGCTGTTTGGCTGAACACTCTGCTGGGGGAGGTGGTATGACAGCATAAATCACGGCCGGCGTGCTGCTGCGGGGCACCGCAAGGTCAGCGAGATCCTTCTGACACGTTTTCATGACAACTGGCCTAAACAACTGGCCTAAACATGTGAAAACCCCTGCTGACAAAAGCACTCTCTGGCCAGGAGGATGGGCTGTGGGGCTTGAGGGAGGATGTCCATCCTCGCAGCTGGAGGCACAAGCTTTGCTTGCAAGAAGACACAACCATGTCCCACCCCTTCCCACAAGCCAGAGGCTTTAAAACCCCAAACCTGAGACAGCTCAGCTCAGCCCCCAAACCTGAGACATCTCAGCTCAGCCCCCTGCCACCATTCACGGGGCTGGGGGGGTTGATCCAGTTGCACACGCAAAGTTGCAGCCTCTCAAAACCTACAAGCCAAATGCTTCTGGCTGGGGTTTTTTCCCTCCAGCACAGGGATGATTCCCCCATTAAACGTGGAGGAGAGCCCCCCCAGCTCTGTGCAGGCACAGCAGGTCACCCTGTGTGTCCATGGGACCTGAGTCAGGGCTCTCTTGTGAACAGATAAGCCTGTACAGGGACATGGCACCAGCACACACGACCCCTCTGCGTCAGGAAAACCACCATGAATCCACTCCTGCCAGGCAGGATTGGTGAAGATGGGTCCTATCACATTACAGAGGGTGCCAGCACCCCAGCATCCACCTCTGGGCTTTCAGATCCATGGAATTCAGGCCAGGAGAAACACACCATGTCCAGCACGTTGCCTGCAAAACAGGCACAAAGGGAAGCGACAGTTGGAAGCATCTTCAGGCTGGACCAGACCACACACTCACTTTGCCACCCACTTGGCAGAGAGACAGGAACATGGTGGTGATGCTCTGTGTGAGGAAGGAGCCCACAGGGAGCTGCACCTTTTGGAGGCTCTCCACACAGCCATGAGGCAGCTGAGCACTTACTGACTCAGTCCTTGAATGCCATGGATCACTGTCCAGCTCAGCTCCAAGTGATTTCTGGGTGTGCACCAGCAGCCTTGACAGGAGCTCAGGAAACCGTGTCGCTAGTTGGTGAGCGGTGTTTGAGGTCCTGGGACCCTTTCAACACCCAGAGCCCTGACCCTGCAGAGCAGACAGCATGTCCTCCCTTGGGCACGCTGCAAACTGAGGGGATGACCTGGGAAGCAAAGAGGAGCCCAGCACAGCCCCAGAGCAGAGAGCAAGCCCTCCCAAACCCTGCCAGGCAGCACTTGAACGAGCTGCGTTCATCATTTCCTCTCTCCAGCTGCCATGTCATCATTTAAAAAAAAATAAAAAAAAAAAAAAGAGAAAGAAAAAGTCATTTACTGCCCAGTTCTGGCTCTCCCTCTCCGAAATGTCACCCCAGTGTTTCCTGTGTCAGCAGCCACCCAGGAGCAGAGGCAGCCTCCAGCTCTGCAGCATCCTGTTCTTCAGCTGCCCGCCTGGTGCTTTAACCCCTGCGGACCTGGCTCTCTGCCACAGCTTCCCAGGAGCCATGTGCTGGGAAAAGGAAAAATAATAGTAATAAAGCCCCACTGAGCAACAACAAACACTTTCTCTCTCTTGCCTCCGAGTGCTGTGGCCTCCTTTGCATTGGTTTGAAATGAAGAGGGGTGAGGGAAGGACCCACGCCACACAGAGCTCTCCCCATCAAGCTGGGATGCAGAGAAATGAAGTGACCCACGATAAGAGATCAGATTTCTTTAACTGCAAAATTATCAATGTCCTGGAGGGGCCACACTACCAAGGGGCTGCCACACACCAGGCTGGGTGCAGGGTGACCCTCAGCAGTTCACTTCTCCATCCCTGCACCCACAGGGTGGTGGAGCTGCCAGGGGGTGGGGTGAAAAGCAGGAGCAACCTCTTTCATCACAACACACTACAAGATCCAACTGTAAAGCACAGCATTGTTGGTTTTGAGAAATAAGCAGAACAAGACTTGGGTTTGGTTTTTTGTTGGTTTTTTTTTTTTTTTTTATCAGGCCCTTTCATTGTATAAATAATTTATTTCAATTCACAGCATTATGTCTGCATCTTTAAAAAAAAAAAAATAAAATAAAAGAGAGAAGAAAAGACAGGAGGAACAGAGACTGACATACAATGGCCAGGGTAGGATGTGGGCAGCAGGATGTCCAACATTGATGGGAACACACTGCAGAGGTACTTGGGGAAACGAGTGCAGTACCTCGTGGCAGCTTGCTAAAATAAAACCAAAGGTCATTGGAACACACTTAGGGAAGGCGCACAGCCTGGCAAAGAAAAATAGTAACCATAATAAGCCCCTTAACCGCAGCTTTGCAGAGGCACCTCTTCTAGCCCACCGTAGGCGATGCGCATCTTCATACAGGGAAACACAAACCAGCCAGCCTACGGCTGTGAAACGTTACAGAGATACCATGGAAGCCGTTAGCTACTAATTGGGGGGGGGGGGGGAAATACCCAAAATAAAGTCTTATTAGCTATTGCAGGAAGCAAGAGCCGGTGGGAACGGCTCCAGCACAGCATCCCACCTGGCTCAGCTGAACTTTCACGCACTCGCTGCCAGTGGAGAGTGAGGCTCAAGAGCTCTGCCCAACACGTCTCCAAGGGGATGCTGCATGTAACAGACTCAGCTCTCTGAAATCCACCCCACCAGGCTTTCCGTGCCAGCATTCACTAAACCAAGACCTACGTCTTGACAGCGAGGAGGCAAAACCCGCCACTAATAGCCTGCACGTGTCCTGCTTCTGTTCAACCTGATGGTGGTGGGGGAAACATATTCTTATGTTTTGCCTCTAAGCCAGGTAGGTGGCTCTCCAAAGAAAGAAAAAGAAAAGGGTTAATATATGTGGCTTCAGTGGCATCAAAAATAAATAATTTAATTTTTTTTCTTGTTTTCTCTCTCTCTCTCTCTCTCTCTTTCTCTCCAGCAAGTACCAAAGTGTTGGAGGTGAAGACAAAGCAAAGCAAAGCGGGAACAGAGCCACATGAAGTGATGGGACCAGCCCACTCACTCACTCAGCACGCAGGTCGGGACTCGCGCTGGGAACTCGGGTCCCGCAAGAGGAGGAATAGGGGAATACAGACGACTTGGCTGCAACGTTTGCTTCCTAACGCCGAAAAACAAATACCAAACCAAACCAAACCAACGCCAATTCCCCCCCCCTTCCCCCCCCAAAAAAAACCCCAATGCTTATTTGGAAGGTGCCGCGCTCATCGTTGCAAGGGGAGGTCCCTGAATCCCAAAATGGGATTTTTTGTGTCTTTTGTCTGCTTGGTGGTTTCTCCTTGGCCGCTCTGGGACAGAGGGGTTCTAAATGGGAAGGCTGGTGTAACATCACCCAGAAAATCCTGCCGGGCCGCGGGGCTGAAAACTCAGGGTATTTGGTGCCTGTCTGCCCACCCACCCACATCCCCCCTCCCCCCCCCATTCCCCCCCCCCCTCCCCCGAGGGTGGCTTGCTTCTGCTTTGTGGGCAGCGTGGAAAGCCGGGACCCTGATCTTCTCCTCCAGGTAGATGGCTTCCAGGCCAAAACAGAGGCAGCAAAGGGTCCCCAGGACCTCATTCCCCTCCAGGTACCAAAATGCCCACCTGCAGAAGGATGTGGCGAGGCGGGAGGGGCCCACACGGCCGCACCAAGGGCTCCTCTGTTTCCAGTTGGGTTTTAATCTTATATATATAAAACAAACTCACTTCCCACTCTCCTACGCACAGCCCTCCCCCCCCCCCCCCAAACCCCACGCTGCCCTGACCTCCTGCACAGACAGCGGGGCGACACGGTGAGGGGGTCCCACGAAGCTGCTTTTTTGGTTGGTTATATGAAATGCCCCCCCGAGTTTGGCTCACCCAGCTGGAGCCAGCCCGGCGCCAGAGGCAGGGCTGCACCTCGCTATGCCCTCACTAAAGAGGGGGGATGGGGGGGGGGAGGGGGAAGCGAAGGGTCCCCCGGCTCCTCAGGTACCCCCAGCCCTCGGAGCACGCCCCCGCCTGTCACAGCACAGACCTGTGCTTCGGCGGGTGACACAATTAATTAAACCTCGGAGAAGGGGGACAAACACTCCCCATCCCAAAATGCTCCCAGCAGCGCGCACCCAAAAACCTTGACTTTTTTTATTATTGGGTTTTTCCTTGTTTAAAACAAACAGCTTAAAGCTCAGCACCAGTCAGCAGCTGCTGAGCACCCCCAGCGCTGCAGCCTTACCCCCCACCCCATCCTCCTCCTCCTCCTCCCCAGGCTGAAGGCTGCCTCTCCTCGCTCTGCACCCATCCGCGCCCTAAAACAGCAGCCGTGGGAGGAGGGGTGGGGGTGGGTGGTTGTCCCCCTACCCATCACCCCACAGACATTTCGTGCTGGCCGAACCCAGCTCGCCCCCCCCCCCTCCCCTTTCCCGCCCCCCCGCGTTTTCGACACCCCATCCCACCGACAAACGCGGGGGAGGGATGCTGGGATGCGGACAGACATCGGGGAGCAGCTGGACACCCCCTCATCGCTGACCTTGCCGAGTCAGGGCGCTCCCTTCACACACACGCGCCCCCCCCCCCCCTCCTCCTCCGCCGCCCTTCCCACCCCATATCATTCATCCCTCCCCACCGCATCCCTGCTAACGCTCCCCCACCCCCCCAAAAAAAAAAAACCCAAACACCCCAAACCCACAGGTTCAAGATCCAGAAGCACTCAGGGCTTCTCTCAAATGCACTTCAACAGGGTCCTGCCCTGTTCGCCCCCGGCACACAAAAGCTCGGTGGTCCCGAAGGACGGGGGAAGGGGGAGGAGGTGTGTTGGGAGGGAGGGGGTCTCGCTTGTATTCCCAGCCCAGCCCGGGGCCGCAGGAGGTCCGGATGGGGCCCGCGGGAGCACGGTGGTCCATGGAAAGGGGGGGGGGGCGGTGGGAGAGGGGAGATCCCGGCTCTCGCCCGCAGCCGGGATCTGGCCTTGGCTGGCGGGAGCGGCTTTGTTATCACCACCATTGTCTTTTCAATTGGAAAGGAGGCCAAAAAAAAGAAAAAGAGGGGGTGGGGGTGAAGAAAAAAAAGGGGGGGGGGAGGGGGAAACAAACCAAACCCAAACCCCGAATCGTAACAATTAAACCAAAAAGAATCGCTTTGGTTCTCTCTCCCCCTCGGTTCCTTTGTCTGCTTGCCCATCCCACCCCGCGGATCTACGGGGCTTCTACCGCTTCTTCTTCTGCTTGAGGGACTTCCTCCGCTTCAGGATCATCTCGTAGAGCTTGTCCATGCCCTCCGTGAGCCCCTCGCCGATGATGGCGCAGGCGGGCTGGATGTGGTAGGTGGTGGAAGGCGTCAGCTCGTGGAGAGCCAGCTGCTTCTCGATCTCGGCCACCGGCAAGGACTTGGGCAGGTCCTGCTTGTTGGCGATGACCAGCAGCGGGGTGCCCTGGTTCTCGGCGAACTTGGTCACCTTGTGCAGCTCCGTTTTAGCCTCCTCCAGCCGGTCCACGTCCACCGAGTCCACCACGTAGATGATGCCATCGGTGCAGCGGCTGTAGGACTTCCAAAGCGGGCGCAGCTTCTCCTGGCCGCCCACGTCCCAAAAGTGGCAGCTGATCCCTTTGGCCGTCCCGTTGCTCAGCCGGATTTTCTCCGTGTTGAACCCGATGGTGGGCACGGTGTTGACGAACTCGTTGAACTTCAACCGGTAAAGCACCGTGGTCTTCCCCGCCGAGTCCAGGCCCAGCATGACGATATGCAGGGACTGGAAGGCGGAGATGTTGGAGGAGATGTTCCCCATGGCCACGGCTCCCGCCGCCCTCACAACCCGGCGCCCATCCCCGCGCCGCCGGCCCTGCAGGGGGGGCACGGCCCGGGGTTGGGGGGGGGGGGGGAGCTGGGGAGCGGGGAGCGGGCGGCGGGCAGGGTTCGGGCAGCGCGGCTACACGCGGCGGCAGCGCGGGGGGACTGCCCGACACCGCCCCGCCCGGGAGGAGGGACCGCGCCGCCGCCTTCCGATGGGCCCGCCTCCCGCTCCTCCCCGTCCGTCCTTCTTCCCACCACCCCCCACCTCCGCTGCCCGCACCGGTACCTGCCCGGCCCCTCTGCTCCCTCCACCACCTGCGGCGTCCCGGTGCCCGGGGACAGCCCCAGCCGGGTGGTGTATCCCCCCTCCCCGTCGCTGGCGGGGGGGGGTATATGCCCGCCCACCCCCCCTCCGCTCCGGGCTTGGTCATCTCTACGCTCTTCGTCGTCACCGGCCACAGAGATCATAAAAGCCCTGTAAAACTAGTACCAAGCCAAGGCATTATCCATGGCACGGAGCCACGAGGAGGGACCTTCTGCTGCACCACGAATGGTCCCGGGTCCGAGGGGACGCTGCAGGGACCGCTGGCTCTGCGGCGAGCTGAGCCCCGCAGCCGGAGAGAGCGATGATGCTCTCCTCTCGGTGATGCTCTCCTCTCGAAAGGCAGAGCCCCCGGGGGTTGTCACCATCCCTCGGAGCCAAAGAGATGCCTTGAGGGAGGGGAAAAAACTCACCTGCGCTGAATCCAGGGTGAGGGGTGGGGTGGCTCTAATATTCGCGACCACTGTTAATGCTTTTCACATCTCAGACTTCACAGGTGATGTTAGTACCTTTAACCCATGGCAAAGCCCTCTGGGCCCACCACAGCTCAGTGTCCCAAGCCATGTAGCTGTTGTCCTCGACCTTGAAGCCCCTTCCAAGCCAGTGTGGAGGCAGGACAGCCACCACCTCTGCAATGTACACCCTGGGGAAGGCCTGCCCTGCTCTTTGCCATCACATTTCTTTACAGTATTGCTCCCGAGCCAAAGGGCAGCAGCGAGGCTGTTCCTACAACACTGCCCATCCCCTCTTTTACAGCATTTGTAAAAACAAATATCAACTCTATCTGACAGCTTAACCAGAAAGCCCTGGAGAAAGAAGTGTAACCGCAGAAGAAGGGTCCTGCTTTTAATTGAAGATGCTTTCACCACACCAGCGTGCAGTGAGGATTGTCAGGCTGGAGTGGGAGCGTTTCTCACATTCATATTTCATCCTGAGGATGCGTGTTCCAAGCGCTGTGTGGAGATAAGATAACCTGCTAACACATGCTACCATTGAAGATACAGGCAGCTCGCTGTGACGGTCTCCGGAGGTGGCGTTGGGCACAGGTTTGATGGGAATCACTGTGTGGTGACAAGGTGAAAAGCGTGGGGAGCTCCGGCCCTGAAACGCTCCTTGGCGCACACGAGGCCTCCATGCTCTGCGCTCCCCTTCCAAAAACCAGGTGTGGGCGTTGCACAGGCTGGCAAAGGGAAACGCTTTGTGGGCAGCGTGGCCTTTGCTTTGGCTGGTTTGACTTCAGGCTTTTCCCCTGGGGTGACCTCGTAAGGGTAATGAGTTCCTGAGAGCAAGTGGAGAAAGCTGTGAGGGATCGCCTGACTCCAGGAGCTGGAGCGTTGAAGGAAACCACCGCTAGAAATAGAAGAACAGGGTCAAATCTGTGAGCGGTGGCACCAGCAGATCCGGACTCTGCCTGAATTGCTCCAGTAGAAGCTTTCTTCAAAACGCTGTGGTGCAGGATAATCCCACAACCCGGGCTGCCCCATGAATTAGCGGCTGATCTGCACATAATAGGTCTGTGGTTTGGGAGTTTACCATGGGGCTGTCTGTTAGCTCATGCTTAGGTCTAGGAGTGCCAGGTCTAGTGCAGGAGATGCTGTTTCAGCCCTCGGTGGGAAGCCTCCCTCTCCCCTCCATCACATCTCCCCCCCCCTACCCTTCCTTCCCGTCACCCAGCCCGCCCCAGCTTTGAGCCACAAGTCCAAAGGCTTTCCTTTTCAAAACAGGCCACCAAAATTTCTTCCCCCTGCTCCCCAGCAGCCAGAACCCAAGGGAGACAATTCCCTTCTGCGCCTCTCCTCTTCTTCACCCGGGCATTGATTGCGAGTTATAAATAAAGGCGAGACGAGATAGACGGGCTGATCGAGCCTGGGGGATGCTCTAAAAAACGGCCCCGTATCAGATGATCCCAAGGGGACGGAGATAAACGGGAGCGATGCAGCGCTGAATTATGCTGCAGCTAATGCCAGCTCTCCATAAATAAGCTGTTAAGACCTCCGCGGAATATTAAGCGCAGAAATACCAGTGTTAATCGCAGCTGAGAGGAGTCTGCCAAGTCCGTTCGGTGGCAAATTTAGGGAGAGGAAAGCCATCTTTTCCATGAGCGCTACTCCCCCCCACCCCCCAACCTCTTTTTTTCTCTTTCCCCTCCCCTCCCCCCCCCCCCCCCACCTCCAATCACATCAAGGTTAAGCAGCCAAGGTTAAAGCCAGCATTAGCATCTAAATGTGTGTTTGAGAGGATCTGACAAAGGCACCGCACCCGCTAGCTGGTCCCCAACATTTTTCTCCAGCAGCAAGAAGACTGTTGCTGCCATAGTAACTGTTTTCAGACATGGCAATTATTTCTTCTCAGTCGTGTGCTGTGTCCCCCCACCCCCCACCCCATCACCGCCCCATCCCATCTCCCTTCCCCCAGCTCGTTTGTGCCTCAAAGTACCTTTTCTCTTTTTTTTAAATTTTTTTATTTTTTTAATTTTATTGGGCGGGGGGTGTGTGTGGGGGGGAGGGGATGGATGTTGAAATACAAAGCAGGAGCCCGTGCACCCTGCGCAGAGGCAAGGGAGGGATGCTCCCCGCGCACCCATGGCCCGCTCGCAGGTTATCTGTAACACCGACTTGTGACCCGCATGCCACTGGGTCCTTTATCACCCGGCAAAGGCAACACTCGGCCCAGCAGCTCTTGCCAGCAGTTTCTGACAAAACCAGTGACCTCTGTGTGTGTGTGTGTGGGGGGAATTGTTTTGCAGAGAGCATTCCCAACTCCTGGAGCTGTGGAATCCCCTCTCCCTCCCCTGCCCCCTTTCCTTCCTCCTTAATGGCATCCCTTGTCTTAGTCTGCTCCCTTTTTGCTTCGACATGAAAAAGCAGAGGCGCCAGCCCAAACAAAGTCAACCGGCTAGAGCTGTAATTAAGGGCTGCCCCTTTCTTGAGGATGCTGAGGCAATTAACAGCAACCCCGTGACTAATGCCAGGGGTGGGGGAACTGGGAGAAGGCTGTTCTGAGAGCCAGAGCTGCGGCAGCCACTTCTCAAGTAGCTGATGGTGGGACAAGGCACAGGACTCCGACCGGGTTTTGGGGGGGGGACCACACGGGACGACTGCTGCCCACTTCGGCCAGGGTTACATGGATGAGCTTTTCCTGGGAGCTGGGAGAGGGAGTGCTGATAGCGTTGGGAAGTCTCCTCCCTGTTTGCGAACCCTGACAGTGGGGGAAAGCCCTTGGGGCGGCTTTTTGGGGACGAGTGACCCCTCACCTGTGGTGGGCAGCATCCTTCTCTTGTGCCACACTCAGCCTTCACCCACCCTCTTCCTTCCCAAGGAACTTCCAGCCCTCTGGAAGCCGGGCAGTGCAGGATCATTAGGAGCTGAATAACCGGCGAGTCCCAGGGGAGCCTGTTTGATGTTAACTCCGAGGGAAAAGAGCATCATAGGGATTTAATGGCACTCCCTCCTCCTGGGAAAAAGGCAGTGCTTCATCCCTTGGGGTGCAAGAGTGGCATAGTACAGGCAGGTACACACACCACACACCCCCCACACACACACTCCCCCCAAAAGGGCTAATGTAAGGGAGCAAAGGGGAGCAGGGGAATAATGAGAGGGAGAGAGATTATCCCCCTAAACGCTCAACCCACACCTCTGCTACCAGGTTGTTGAGTGGTTTCTGGAAGTGTTTTTTTGTGTCACCCTGCAGTGCTCAGCCCTGCATCTGGGAAGGTCCGTGTCCCATGGAGTGGGACCCTCCATCCCTCTGCCTTTGAACAGGCAGGCTCTCAGGGCCGAGGAGGTCTTGTGGATCAGAGGAGCACTGTCCTGAGGTGTCTCCAAGAGCTCCTGAGTTGGTGGAGGGATGGGTGGATGGAAGGGTGGCTAAAAGCAGCATCATAGTGGAGAAATGACTGAATCCACAGAGCTCCTAATGCAGGAGTGAGAAATAATCCATCCGCCCGCAGCGCAGCAGCTCAGTTCCATTTCATGACCTCAAATGCCTCCTCAGGGCAATCCAAGTCCTTCAAGGACCAGCTTAAAGCCGACTTTACGGCCTCATCCCCAGGAAAAGCTAAAACAGACACAAACTGAGGGAGAACAAAATCTGCCTCTGAAGGAGTTGTTGTGAAAGCAGCATGAAATCCGTCCAGCCCAGCATCGCAGCCCAGAGCGGGTGCAGTTGGAGAAGCACCAGACCAGAGCAGTATGATAATTTTTGGTGCAGTTCATTGGTTTGGGGTTGGGTTGGTTTTTTTTTTCCCCACCACTCCATGAATTTATATAAACCCAGTAAGAAGCTCTAGAAGCTTTTATCCTTCTCAGCATCCTGGGGGAGGATGCCACAGTTTATCGATTTTTGCTGGGTGAGGAGGAATCTTCTCTGTGTGAAACTGCCTGGAGATGTCTTCTGCTAAGTCACACATATCAAGTACGGGTTTGCAAGGTGTGCAAAAAGGGTTTCCCCCAGGTTAGGCTGCGATTTTCACCCAAATCTCTTTCTTTGTGTGCCATTCTTGCATCACAGCCCTACCTCTGCCTGTCACTGTTTCCCCCTGCCCTCATCACCCCAGTCCACGAAATTTGGTAGGAGGAACTTGAGCAGGGAGAGGCAAAAGAAGCAAGCTCTCTGTCTGTGCTCCTGTGACTTGCTGGGGTGGCAAATGTCATTTTTGCTCAGTGAGTGCTGTGTCCCTCCGCTGCAGCTGAGGGCACCAGGAGGGGACATCATCACTGGATCAAGCAAAACACCACTTGAATTTCTCCCCTAACATTTACAGCTTGTTTTGGCTGCTTCCTAACCGACTTCTTGGGTGCTTGGAATAAAATCTTGCAGGACATTGGTAGGATGCCCTCCTTTGATCGTTTTAGGGGTCGAGGTTTCAGCAGCCTCGGGGTTTATCTGCTCTATCTCCATGCACCTACATTGCCTGCTGCCCTCAGAAGGGCGACAGGGACAGTGCTAGCAGGGAGTACTTGGCTGGTTCTTCATCTCTGAGCACCTCCCCGCCCCCCAGGCTGTGGCTTCTGGGAGGTGGAGGGGTGGGGACGGACCCTTCCTGCAGGAGGGGAAGAAATTCCTGGGGAGGCCTGGCCAGCCACCCATGGGTACCCCAGAGGAAACGAGATGTAATTTGGGAAAAGAAACTCCATCCCCTCATCTCTTGGGGTGGGTGAGGTGTCTCCTGGGCTGAGGACAAGGGAGGAACAACCCCCAGCCCTGGATAAGCCATGGTACCAGACCCCCAACACCCTTTGCATAGACAATGCCTAGAGGGGAATAACCCCTGGCCCATTGCTTGGCTTCCAGCTGGGTACATGACTGCTCTGAGCTACTGCTTTTGTGCTCACCAGCATCCCGGGGCCAGAGGAGAGGAGGAGACTGGAACCCTGCTGGTTTCATTTCCCCAGGATAGGAAATTCCCACAAAGCACAGCTCTCCAGTGCAGACAAGGTAAAATTGAGGGGGGTGAGGGGGGGTGGGGAAGTTCCTGCTCCCACCTGGACATTTGGAGGAGCGATCCCCTGTGTGTCCAGCACTGCGATGGAGAATCCCTGCTTCAGTCACCAAGGCTAGGGAGTTGTGATTCCGGCTTTTTGAGGCTTCAGCAGGGTATGCTATAGTGGGGTACACACTGAAACATCCCTCCCCACCCCCCCTTCCCCAGTCACCCATCACTGGGTGGGGAGGAAACTTGGCCTCCAAGTCACCGGGTAGTGTGGCAGCCTGGAAACCTGAAAGGAAGGCTGAAACACTTCCACTTTAGGAGGAAGGATGCTGAACCCAGGAGGCAGATGTGGCCCAGGTTTTGTCTGCAGACACACAACTGTGCATTCCTCCCTCATTCCTGTACCGAATAACGCTCGGTCTCAGTCACTCTTTACCCCCTGGCACAACTCCTGCCCAAGGCAGCCCATTGTTTTCCTCAGGGAAGGAGTCAGAGGTGCAGATTTTGCCCTGTAATTTTTCTGTGACAGCCTGTCTCAAGGAAAAAAAAAAAAAAAAGTGGATTAGCCTCACTGCCAGCGATAAGCAGGAGGATTGAGACAAACCCTCAATTTCCCAGCAGCCATTCCCAGGGCAGTAAATCTTGGAGCCTACCGAGATGCAAGTATGGCAAAAGAGTGAAAGCATGGGGCTTGGGGGAGATTTAGGGCTTGTGAATCACCCAGGGCTCTCCAGCAGCACGCCAGCATCTCCTATAACTTCCTCAGGGGATTTGCACCACAAATTTCTGCTTAGCCCCCCAGAATTTCAGACCACTTTGTTCGCTGCCTGGCCTTGTTTTGGGGTTTTTTTGTGGTCTTTTGTGTGTGTGTGTGTGTGTGTGTTGGGAGGGAGGGTACCTGAAAGAAGCTGCTCCGCAGGGAGAGGAGAAAATCCATCTCTGAGCTGATTTACCTGCTGATTTAGCTCGTGTACAGTTGTTTACAGCTACTTTAGTCAGCTGGAGCCCGGTTTAGGGAAAAAAAATGCAGCAGGATCATGTAATAGGTCACATCTCAGCTGCTAATCCACACCTGAGAATGCACACCAGCCTTTCCCTCCACACAGACCTAAACTCCCCCTGTAGCAACAGCTTAAATCAACCAAAGCCTAAAGCCTGGAAGGATGATGCGAGTCCAGGGCTGGCTGTGGGGGGAAGAGAGGGGATAAGGAGCATCCCTGTTGTCCCTTGGACACGGTGGGAAGAGGACACCCCAGTTTGAAGGCTGCACCCTGGGCAACAGTGGTTGTTCCCTGCTGGTTTCCTTCCTCAGAGAGGCAGAGGTGTAACTGCAGCATTGATTATTGCTTCTGTCCCAGCAAGGTGTGCCCAAGCCTGGAGAATTACAGCTCTGCTTAGCATCTTCCAAGCCCAGTGGAGGAAGGACACATAGATAAGCTGCTGATGCGATTTCACATCCCAAAATTAGGCCAAATTATGCACCAGCTACTTTTCACTCGGTGCAGCGAAGCTGTAATTAAATCAAGTGGGGGCCAAGTCATATAATGAAGCATAGAAACGGGGCTGGGCCTGCATTCTTGTATCACCAGGCTGGATTTACAGTCCAAATGATGCTTTTCTGGCCACCAGGCAATTTCTAGCAGGGGGGTGCTGCCCCCAGGGAAGGAGGGCAGCCCACCAGGACGACTGCATGTTGGGAGATGGGCGTGAAGCAGCAGGATGGGCCAGCCTTGGGAATATCACCAGGGGAGTTTGTGACCTGAGAAGGAGTCTGGCTTGGGGCTTTGCGGTCAAAATGTGGGAGGTCCACGCTGATGCTTGTGAAGATGCAGCAGCCAGAGGCTGGGAGTGGGAAGAAAGCCTGTGGCTCAGCGCCATGGGGTGCCAAGGGGCTGCACTGTTTCCTGGTCCTGTCCTGCTCCTTTCTGCTCCAGCCAGCATTTGTGTTAGCTGGGGAAGGAATCTGAGTTAAAGCTGCCCTCTGTTGGCCTTTTGTATTTATTAACCTCAGATCCTCTGGCTGGCTGGAGAAGAGAAGTGGACTAAGAGCCAGGGCAGGGGCATCTGACAGCAAATACTTCATCACTTTGGTGTCAAGCGAGGGACAGGCACAAGACTTGCCAAGAAAGCATCTTCCCCTACTTGAGCTCCAAGGGTGGAGCCTGTCGACACAAGAAAGATGAATCACAGAATCACAGACTGGTCTGGGTTGGAAGGGACCCCAAGGATCACAGAGTTCCAACCCCCCTGCCACAGGCAGGGACACCAACCTCCAGGCCTGGAGCTACACAAGGCTGCCCAGGGCCCCATCCAACCTGGCCTTGAACACCCCCAGGGATGGGGCAGCCAACACCTCTCGGGGCAGCCTGTTCCAGCACCTCACCACTCTGTAAAAATCTTTCCCCTAATATCCAATCTAAACCTTCCTTCCTTTAGCTTTAGTCCATTCCCCCTTCTCCTGTCATTTTCTACTCTTCTAAAAAGTTGATTCCCCTCGTGTGTCTCTGCTCCCTTCAGGGACTGGAAGGCTATTAGGAAAAAGCTCTTCAATATGAGGGTGGTGGATCACTGGTGCCCAGAGAGGTGGGGGAGGCCCCATCCCTGGAGACATTCAAGGTCAGGCTTGATGGGGCTCTGAGCAACCTGCTCTGGTGAAGATGTCCCTGCTCACTGCAGGGGGTGGGACTGGAAGGTCCCCCCTGCAGCCTTCTCTTCTCCAGGCTGAACCAGCCCAGCTCCCTCAGCCTCTCTTCATAGGGGAGCTGCTCCAGCCCTCTGATCATCTCTGTGGTTCCTCTGAGCCCTCTCCAACAGCCCCACATCTTTCTTGTATTGGGGGCCCCAGCTCTGGACACAGGACTCCATATGGGGCTTCACAAGAGCAAGAATCCTTGCAGGTGGCAGAGATTAATCCAGATCACCTCCATCCTGGAGCAGTGCTCACCCACCAAACCATCCTGCTCCCAGGCTCAGGCTTCATCTGCTCCCATCTGCAAAACAGCAGCTACCAGCAGGTGGTGTTTGTTGTCTGCTTTTCCCTTGAAGAGGTCATCTAAAATACATGTTCTCATATGGATAACCTACTCCAAGGGGAAAACTCCTTTAACTGCATGGGTTTTGGATTGCTTTTCCCATAGTGCTGTGCTATTTCTGAAGGGGGTGGGGGGGTGGGGGGGGTGGAGGAGGATGGCGGCCCCCAGGGTGCCTGCTTGTGCTTACTGGCAAGCTAAGGGCTTGCAAATCAATGCCTCCCTAGAAATTACAGCATCCCTTGTGTGTTTTTTTTTTCACTGGGCACCTATGTGACAGTCACAGTGCTGGCATCTTGCTGCCCCTGCTACAGATGTAGTAGCTGGGGCAAGGAGTGCCTCCTCCTACACTGTGCTGTGAAGGAGCCTGGTGTGATACCAAACAAATACCCTGTGGCACAGAAGCATCCTCCTGCGGTGCTTGGCAGCAGGGCCAAAGCCAATCCAAGAGGGTCAGGGCCAAAAGGACCTCCCAGAGATGCTGTTGAAGAGGGACAGCTGCAGGTGATGCTGGCCTCTCTGAAAATTAAGGCCAGTAAAAGCAAAGCAGCACGATTTAACCAGGCAAGGAAGGTTCAGCAAGACTGGGAAAAGCTGTTTTCTGGGGCCACCTGGTGATAGGGTGGAGACAAGCCTCGGGTTTGGATTTCGGGATTCCAAAGGGCAGCTCAAGGGGCTGTAGCCTGGCAAAGTGCTGCCCCTTCCCACCCCTTCCCATCAGATTTGGAGTCTGATCCGAGGACACCTCGCTGCCTTGGGGAGCACCTGTGTCCACCCGTTTAACGTGCAGTTTGGCTCCCAGGTGCTTTTATTCAGGTGTTCAGTCGGTAAAAACATCACCACCTCCCCCTCCCCTTGCCCCCCCAACCCCCCCCCCCCCCCCCCCCCCCGATGTGCAGGATGAAAGAGCAAAGCAATGTGAGCTGAGCTGACCCCAGGGAGTCTCATTTGCTCCTGAGAAAGGCAGCAGCTCTTTCACCCCAAGAGGAATTGGCCTGTGGGACTCCCAGCTAGCCACAATTAAGGGTGTAAATCAACAAGGATTTGAGCAATGAGGAGCAGAGAAGGACCTACATGCTGCAGAGGTTAAGGGAGGTGACCCCATCCTGTCTCCTGGCAGCACCCAGAGCCCCCAAACCATCTCATGAAGCTCCCTCACCCAGCTCACATCCTTTCCCCACAAGCAGCTACACCCAATCCCTGTGTTTTCCCCTTGCCATCCCCACATTTTTGCTGCTGGGAAGCTGTCCCGTGCCCACTGGTTCCCATCCCACCCTGGCTGTCCCTGGGCATGGAGAACCAACCAGATGGGCCATGCTGCGCTTGGCATCGCTCGTAGTGCCCTGGGGAAGGCAGTGACTTCTTGGCTTCCCAGCTTCTTGCATTGCTTCTGCTTGTTCCTCTGCAGTTAAGCAGACAAGGGGAGAGGGAGACTGAACCCACCACACCCAGTAAGGCCCCCACCAGTGCAGGAGCAGTGGTCACCCACCAATGGATGCTGGGGCTCCATCAGCCCAGGACATGGGGTCAGTACCACGTGCCCATTCCTGCTGCCAGTGCTGCAGGAGGCTGGTTTTTTGGGAGCTGTCAGCCCTTCTGCAAGCAGAAATCAACAGGGAAAGAGACAGGGAAGAGATGAACCCAACCATACCCTCCTCAGAAAGCAGACCTTTTCATTCCAATCCCTGAGAGGTGCCCATAGGAAAGCTGGGACAGAACTGTTCCTGAGGGCATGGAGTGCTAGGACAAGGAGTGATGGCTTTAAACTAGAAAAGGGGAGATTTAGGTTGGGTATTAGGAAAAAGCTCTTCAATATGAAGGTGGTGGATCACTGGTGCCCAGAGAGGTGGGGGAGGCCCCATCCCTGGAGACATTCAAGGTCAGGCTGGATGGGGCTCTGAGCAACCTGCTGTAGTGAAGATGTCCCTGCTCACTGCAGGGGGTGGGACTGGGTGGCCTCTGAAGGTCCCTGCCGACCTAACACCTGCTGTGATTCTGTGATTTAATTCCAAGCACTCGCCGGTGCTCAGAGCCACTGCGTGGAGCTGGGCGGCAGCAGAGGGTCACCTGCCTTTATAGACCCTGGCTTGTAACGGCCAAAAACCCCCCTCAAGCCCCCCAGCCCCGGCCCCGTGCAGCGGTAGCAGGTTCCACTGGCGGCTGTAGCTCCTCCTCGGTGGGACTCCTCTCTCGTGTCGCTAGAGGGAAGCCTGGGACTGCAGAATGGAGCCCGTGTCCTCGGGGTCCCCTCCTTCTTCTCCCTCCAGGGATGGTGGCATCTCCCCGGCTCCCCCTTCCCTCCTCCCTTCCCTCACCCCAAGCTCTCTTGGGACAGGCAGGGCATGTCCATCCCCCAAGGGCTGTCGACAGGCTGGAGAGATGGGGTGAAGGGAAGCTCATGAAGTTCTACAAGGAGGAGTGGAAAAGTCCTGAACCTGTGTCAGGAGGTACACCGATGATCCAGAGCTGGGAGGAGTGGCTGACACACAGGAACACTGTGCTGCCATCCAGAGAGACCTGGACAGGCTGCAGAGCTGGGCAGGGAGAAACCTAATGAACTTCAATAAAAGCAAGTGTAGAGTCTGGCACCTGGGGAGGAACAACCGCTTGTATCAGTACAGGCTGGGGGATGAGCTGCTGGAGAAGAGCTCAGTGGAGAAGGAACTGGGGGTCCTGGTTGATGACAGGTTGGCCATGAGCCAGCAGTGTGTCCTGGGGGCTGAGAGAGCCAATGGGATCCTGGAGGCATCAGGAGGAGTGTGGGCACCAGGTCAAAGGAGGGATCCTCCCCCTCTGCTCTGCCCTGGTCAGGCCCCACCTGGAGTGTTGTGTCCAGTGCTGGGCTCCCTGGGATAAAAAGGACAGGGATCTCCTGGAGAGAGTCCAGAGGAGGCTACGAAGATGATGAAGGGCCTGGAGCATCTCCCCTGTGAGGAGAGGCTGAGTGAGCTGGGGCTGTTCAGTCTTGAGAAGAGAAGACTAAGGGGGGACCTAATTAAAGTCTATAACTATCTTAAGCAGGGGATGCAGGGGGAAATGGCCAGCCCCTTTTCAGTGTCTGTGGGGACAGAACAAGGGGCAATGGCTGCAAGTTGGAGCACAGGAAGTTCCACACCAACCTGGGGAAGAACTTTTCCCCAGTGAGGGTGAGGGAGCCCTGGGACAGGCTGCCCAGGGAAGTGGTGGAGTCTCCTTCTCTGGAGAGATTCCAGCCCCATCTGGACGCTGACCTGTGCAATATGAGCTGGTGAGCTGCTTTGGCAGGGGGTTGGACCTGATGATCTCTAGAGGTCCCTTCCAACCCCTGTGATTCTGTGTCCTGGTTTCAGCAAGAACTGAGTTGATGCTGCTGAGGAGCCAGCACAGGTGAGCCCAGTTGGTCAAGGGGCTTTCCAGCCCCATAAAAGGGGCTGGGTGGGGAGGAGGTGGCTCTGGGATGGGCTGTGTGTGGATGGAGTTTTTGGTTGGTAAGGGCTGTGTGTTATTGCTTTGTGTGTATTTTGTTGTGAGAGCTGTTGCTGTTGGACCCCAGGTTGTGTTAGGGGTCATCCAGATGGAAAGCAGCTCTGCAGAAAAAGACCTGGGGGTCCTGATGGACACCAAGTTGAAGGTGAGCCAGCAAGGTGCCCTTGATGCAATGGCAGCACATGGTATTCTGGACTGGATCTGATAAACCAGGTAGGTTCTGTTGGCAGAACAAGGGAGGTGATTTCTTCTCTCTACTCAGCACTGGTAAGGGCACCCCTGGGATGCTGGATCTAGTTCTGGACTCCTCAATAAAAGAGGGGTATGGATTTACTGAACAGACTTCAATAAAGGGCCATGGAGATGATATAGGGCCTGGAGCATCCCTTCTCTGAGGAAAGGCTGAGGCAGCTGGGGCTGTTTAGAGATGAGAGGGCTTGGGGGAAGGAGCTCTTGTCAGGCATAGAAATACCTGAAGTGAGGGTGCAAAGAGGTTTCAAAGAGCTGGGGTCTTCTCAGGGGTGCCCAGTGACAGGACCAGAGGCCACAGGAATGCACTAGAACAGAGAGGGTTCCCTCTGAGCACCAGGAAATGCTTTCTTGCTCTGGGGGTGGCTGAGCGCTGGTGCAGACTGCTCAGGGAGGTTGTGGAGGCTCCATCCTTGAAGATATTCAAAAGCTGTCTGGATGTGATCCTGGGTTCTAGGAGACATTGCTTGAGTGGGGGGAGTTGGAGCAGTTGACCTCTGGGGTTCCCCTCCAACCCTAGACAATCTGAGATTCATGGGTAGCTTCCATCACCCCATCTTAGGTGGAGGAAACATCACCTGTATGCCCAAGGTCATGTCTCTGAGCTTGCTATCACCTCCCTGCCTTAGATCCATTCCCAGTGCACATTCCCACCTCCAAGTGGGTTAAGACTGGTCAATCTGTAGGCTGCTGCCTCCCTGGAGACCAAACCCAATCTGAGACAGAAGGCATAAAAAAAGAAACCCCACCAAAGACAGAAAATTGCTGCTGCTAAATGACACCTTAGATAAACTCAGCTTCCCCTCTTACAGATTCAGGTCTTGTTTAAGCTTTCCTGTAGATTTGGGATGCAGCAGAAGCAATTTAGATTGAGGAGATTAATTAATTAGTGTCAGGCAGAGGGAGCCCATTCACCAAATGGGAATGCTCCAGAGAATTTAGAGTTGTTTCAGGCTTTCCCCCCCCCCTCCTCCTTTTCTGCCTTTTCCAAAGATTGATAGTTCTTGGAGGTTTGTTATCAGCCAGCAATCTGTGACAATAAAGCAAGAAGCCAGGCCTAGTGAAACACTGATAGCACTGATTTCTTATGGTATTTTAGAGTCTTCTGTTCAAACCCTGGGAGGGGTGATGGTGAATCTTTGCTTCCCCTGTAAAAATAAATAAATCTTGCTACTTTTTTTAATACCTCATGGTGTGGGGGCTGGTTGCAGAGTATAACAAGGAACCATGTAAGAACTGTGAATAATGAATTAACCTTTGTGATTTTTTTTTTTATGAGGCAAAAATCCCATAACTCTGTCCAGAGCTGGGCCCCCAGTACAAGAAAGATGTGGGACTGTTGGTGAGGGTTCAGAGGAGGTCATGAAGATGCTCAGAGGGCTGGAGCACCTCCCCTATGAGGAGAGGCTGGGGGAGTTGGGCTTGTTCAGCCTGGAGAAGAGAGGGCTGTGGGGGGGCATCATTGCAGCCTGCCAGTCCCTGAAGGGAGCAGAGGAACAGGAGGGGAACCAGCTTGTTCAAAGGGCAGAGACTGGCAGGACAAGGGGGATGGATTGAAGCTAGAGGAGGGAAGGGTTAGATGAGATATTGGGGGGAAGTTTTATTTAGAGAGAGTGGTGAGGGGCTGGAACAGGCTGTCCAGGGAGGGGGTGGGTGCCCCATCCCTGGGAGTGACAGGCTTGGAGGTTGGTGTCCCTGCCTGTCAAAGAGTTCCACTCTATGATCCTTGGTGTCCCTTCCAACCCAGGCCATTCTGTGATAACCATAAACAGCAGAGGAACCAGAGACATACCCAGGAGCTGGCCTGGAGCCATTCCAGCAAGAGGCTTATTAATTGTGGAGGAAAGGTTTTGGTGATGAGGAGGGATGCTGTAGTGCCCAGCTCTCCTTTTGCAGGAGAGCTCACCTGGCCTGCCAAACACAGTAGGGCTGAGCATGGATAATCAGAAGTCACTGCTCTTTTCCAAGGTGTCTCTACTCATGTGATGAAAGCCATTTTACATGGCTTGCCCTGCACGGCCCCACCTGGTAGCAGGTGCTCCTGGGGTGCATCCCATCACCCTGAAATGCTTCTCCTGAAAAATGTTTCTGCCATGGCACACTGAGTATTTTTAGCCTCCCCTCTGGGAACACCTGGTGCAGCCTGAGCCTTAGTGGCTCTGCCTGGAACTCAAGCTGTTTGGGTTTGGTTTTTTTTCAGATTTGGAAAGACTTTAACCCTTTTGGTGGGTATTCCAGCTGCTGGAGTACATGAGAATGGCAGGGAAGATGGGGGCAGGAATGGGGGATGCATCTCCAAGCACTCTTGCTCCTCTGACTGCTTTCAGCTCCCCTTCAGCATCTGCCACCTATTTCCATGAGGAGCCACATCCTGAAGGGCCACCTCCACTTACTTGAGCTGAGCTTTGACCCTGCCAGCTTTGTTTGATTCATATCCATTCTGTCTGGAAGAGGCAGCATCTCCCCCCCTGCCCCGGACTTGAGAAAGGGCAGGGCAACAGATCCTGGAGTCCACACCTTCAAAAGGACACATCTAAATTGCCCACAGTGGTGGATCTGGGAGCTCAGGTTTTCTACTGGGAGCTCCAGAGCTGCTTCCAGCTGCCATAACAGGAAGGAAAGACCATGCTTCCCCTGGATAGCTGGCTCCCTGGGGGTTGTTACAGAATGATAAAATTACTTGGGTTGGAGGAGACATTTAAGATCAAGTCCAACCCCAGCCTGACAAGTCCACCTCTAGATCATGTCCTTAAGGACTTCATCTACATGCCTTTTAAATCCCTCCAGGGATGGTGACTCCACCACCTCCCTGGGCAGCCTGTTCCAATATTTGACAAACCTTTCAGTGCAGAAATTCTTCCTGATATCTGACCTAAATCTCCCCTGGGGCAATTCTAAGACCTCCAAACTCCAGGGATTTGGCTGCAGAGGGGAACATCTGTTGAGATTTATCCAAATACCCAGCACAGTCTGGCATATGGTGTGGTCTGGCATCTGCCCATCTGGAAATGGGAGTGTTTCCTGCCTGGGTCATTGGGATATGAGATGATTTGGGTATGAGGTTAGGGGTGGAAAGATAATGTTGCTCCAAGTCATCTTCTCTGACGTGCTGCTTGCCAAGGTGCTAGTCCTTGCATTAAGATGTCTCCAGCACACCATGAGATGACCTTGAAGGCAGCAGCTCAGACGTGGGACCCAATGGCAGCGATGTTCCAGCTGAACGCCACAGGCAGCAAGGGCGGTAGGCAAGAACTGCTGTGCACATCCCCCCTGGGTATCATCCCATCACAGCCTCTGGAGGCATTTTCCTCCCCAGAAAGGGATGTACTAGCTGTGCAAACTGAAAGATGAAAGCCTGCTCTAGGAGCTTTCTTGTCAAGAGAGATAAACGTCCCAGCTCGTGTAGCGGGGAGAAATGGAAACGGGTTGACCTCCCTCATTAGCATCGCTTAGACTAGAGGAAAGGAGCTGTAAGAAGTAGTCTGGTGATTTGTTCTCCTTTAAAAATGTCCCTGTCATCACGCTCCATTATTTATACCAGCAGCACTGCTGGCACTGAGCCTAGTCTGGGAAGAAAAATAATACAGAGATGTCCCCTCCTCTTTCTCTTGCCTTCCCTCTGAAGGAGATGTGTGCCTGCATTAGGTTATGTGACAAAAGCCCTGCCTGTGCCCCTCCCAGAGCTGTCCCATCGTTTGATGTGACACCCATCAAATGAGTCGATGACCTTTGGGATGTGCCACCTGGGGGCATGGGTCACATTGGGGGTCCAGGGCAAGGGCAGCTCAGGATGGTGCAGGATTTATAGGATGTTCAGGCTGGAAAAGGGCAGGCAAGGTCTGGGGCATGGAGCTGTGGCAGCATTACCCAGCTCAGGACCCAAGGTGCTCTTTTCCCTTAACAGCTTCTCCTCCTAAACTGTGACCATCACCCCAGGCCCAGTGCTCAGAAAACGGTGATTTTGGGGGATGTCTGTTTTGAGACTTGCTTTTCTGACTTTGCCTTTTGCTCTCTTAGTGGAAGCTCAGGTAAGAGCATCAGCTCAGGAACATGAAGAAACCTTTAACTCCAGAATTCATAAGGGTTTGACTTTAGGGCTTGAAGGTTCAAGAACAAAAATATCCCAATCCCTTCCTCCCCCCAAAATTGTTCAAAGATGGGGCAAAGTCAAGGACAGGTGCTCCAAGTTTTTTTTTTTTGTGGAAAACACACACAAAATCCTCATTTTTATACACTTTTTTTAAAAACCAGAGGGAGACACACCACCCTTTCCCCAACCCCTCCTTCAATTCTCACCCTGCTCTGAGCATCTTTGCTGTTAATTCCCATCAATCTGGGGACAACCTCCAGGTCTTTGATAAATACCTCCTGCTCTCCCCATGTGCAAAACCCCAGCTGTGATTTTTTTTCTGTAGAGGTCACCAGAGACACCAGGACCAGTGAGTTTTCCTTCTGAACTCTCTCAGCCCTCTGGATCCAGCTGTGACTCAGCTGCTGCGATCAGGAAATAACAGGGAATAGCAGGAACACCCCGCAGGGAGATACCCAAAGCATCATATTTCTCTTTAAAAATGCTTTTACTGCAACCTGCTCACCAGCACAAATGGCTGTGGCCCAGACAAATCCTCTACCACGCTCCCTCCTTTTCAAAGCATTCAATAAATCTTGCCTTGCCAACAGTTCTGGCTGGGCTTTGGGGAGCTGCAGAGCTTTCCAAAAGCTTGTTTTGCTTGCCTCTTTGAAAGGTCTTGGGGCTTCTGTGCCAGGGAGGGTTTGCACCTCTCTTGTGACCATAATGGGGAGTTTGGAGGGGAGGGGAGCTGCCTGCAGGGATGTCACTGTAGGTGAAGGTGGTAGAGGATGACTAAGGCCTGGGACAGAGCATCTCCCATCCCGTGTCCCTTAGCATGGCTGGGTGCCTTGGGGCCACTGCTTTGGCTGCTGGTGGTTCCCATGTGATGGTCCTTGGCAACGCACCCTCCCTGAGCGCTCCCCTTCCCAGAGCAGCTGGTTTGCCCTACAGCCCAGGGCCCTCTTGGGAAGAGACAAGGTCAGCATGGCCCATCCAGGCTGTGAAAGCAAAAGTGGGCTCATGCATTGCCCAAGGAGCTCCTTATCTTCTGGCCACTTCCAGGCCAGGGTGTATGACTGCTCAGGCCACCAGGATCTGCAAGGCTCAGGAGGGACGTGGCTCCAGAAAGCCATAGGGGTTGAAAAGACACTTGAAAAATTGCTTTCCTCTCTGACAGCAGAAGAAAAATACCTGTGTGACTCCCCCTGCTTAAGTGGGCAGTACTCATGTGCCTAGGAGAGGTGGGTGTCCACACCAAACCATTCATTCAATTTCTTAAGCATGCAAGACAGGGAGCCCAGTCCTCCTCATAAGTAGAAATCCCAGGGCAAGCTGAATGCTGAAGCTGGAATTATGTGTGTTTGGGACTTTGCCTGGATGCAGTCCCTGCTTTATTCAGCCTTAATTGCATGCTTTTTTTGATTCCATCAGTAAGGAAAGTAAAACATAAAATAGATGTGCCTCCAGGGAAGAAGAGGTGATGCTTTAGGACTTTTTTTTTTTTTTGGGGGGGGGGAGGGGGGCAAACAGTATTAAAATGGATCATTGTATTTAAAAAAAGAAAAAAGAAGAAATGAGGTAAGGCCACAAGAGAGCAGTGCCTTTTGTATAGACACAGAAGTTGAAACTGCAAAGCAGCTTTGGGAGTGGAGAGAATACAATGGGCTTTTCTGATTTAAGACATATTAGTCTGTGATAGTAATGAAAGCCCACTAGGAAAGCTGCTATCTTTCTTGCCTTATTGTCAGAAGAAATGATTTAAATCACTGCTTCACCTTGTGATTTGAGTCAGTGCTTTAAAACTATCCGGGTTTAGTCTCAT
Source organism: Rallus limicola (assembly GCA_022605955.1). Taxonomy (NCBI): domain Eukaryota; kingdom Metazoa; phylum Chordata; class Aves; order Gruiformes; family Rallidae; genus Rallus; species Rallus limicola. Next base: position 37,816,382 of record JAKCOZ010000008.1, read on the forward strand.
TTATTACTTGCCCATTGTTTTGTGAGGTTGTATGTTTGTTTGCTTGTTTGTTTGTTTTTCCTGGGTGGGTAAGTGAAGCACTGGTCCCATGCTACACTTCAGGGATTCTTATTGCTGAGCGAGGAGGAGAGGTTTTATCTCTACCAAAGCATCATGGCTTCATCCTAATCTTTACTGCTTGCTATGTTCAGGGGTTGGATGTTGGGCTGGAGACACAGTAAATGCAGCTGTAGGGGGATGTACATAGGACAGGCACGTGTGAAGGTGTCAATATAGCTGAGCTTCCCAAGTGAGTGCTGTTCTCCATCTCTTTCTCTCCCTGCTTGTTATTTTAACATGTCAGGCTGATGGGGGGCGGGGGGAGGTGGGGGGTTGGTGTGTCTCAGAAACCTTTGGTTTGCTGGAGTTTTGGGAAGTTGGCAGCTGGGAGGAGATGCTCTAGGACAGGCTTCCAGCATCACCTGTGTAAGTAGCTTTGTGAAGGAAACACAGTGTGATTAAATGAGCCGTAGCCCTCTTGGGTACCACACTTGGAGAGCAAGAGGAACTGTTTGCTCCAAACTCTTCCCAAAGAGGCAACTACTGCCTGTTTACAGCCACCATGTTTCTCCTGTGAGGGTGAGATGGAACACCTTATGTTAGTTTAAAATCTTACGAGGTTTTCCAGCTATGGACACATGGTGCTGTCACAATATCACATTCCTCCTGGCCCCACAGGACGTGTGAACAGGCAAGGCTTGTGCCTGAGGGATGCTGCACCTTCCAGGGTCCTGCAGAAATCAGGAGGTGAGCAGGGCAAGGGCAAAGCCCTTTTGTGAGCGTGGCCTTCACCCTCCTGCCTCTGCCCCAGAGCTCCCATGCAGTGCTTAGGAGCCACTTAAAGGCTCCTTGCATGAGGCTGCTGAAGGTGAGCGTTGTCCCAGCACAGCTTAATACCTGAAGGCCTGACAGCACAGCACTCGTGTTCTTTTTGCTGTTGGTCTTGTTTTGTGGTGGCTTTTTTCCCCAAGGGTGAGATTCTCCAAGCCTGATGGTAACTGCACCTGCTGCTGGCACCTGAGCTGTAAAAGAAACTGTTACTTAAAGGGGGGGGGCAGCAGTGATTTAGCTGCTTTTTGGTTGTTGTTTATTATTGAAGCAGTACACAGTGCTTTGCAGTGATCAAAGATCTCCACGGGGGAACAAGCACATGCCAGTAGCTTGCTCTTTGCTGCAAACACAGGAGAGGTGTTGAAGCTGAGCACAGACTTTGGTAGGGTGAATGTCAGCTGTGACCTGCCACGGTTCATCCTTATATCCTCACCCTGCACGCCAGCTTGGATACACAGTTGGAAAGAGTGGTCCATCCCTCCCACTTTGCCTCTCCCAACAGCTGTGATGCCTCCATGGTGTCTCTCTCAGGTAAGCTTTATCTCCTCACCTTCCCCAGGTGAGATCTTCAGCCCAGGTCCTCCCCTTGCTACCTTCCCTCCTCTCACTCTTTCTGTTTGGCCTTTTCCTGGTTCTTTCCAGAAGCATCCTGTGCCATCTGTGCATGTCAGGACCCTGGCATCCCTGTCTGCCTTCCTATTATTGCACTTCTCATCATAAGACATGTGTTTGGGCTTCACCTCTTAGAAAACCATTTCTCAGGGTGCTACCCTCATGGGTAGGGCTGTGCAGGAGAGCCACTGCTGGCAAGCACGGACCTTGGTGGAGCATCCGCACATAGAGGAGAGACAGCCACATTGGGTATGTCTCCACGGCTGGAGATTGAGCTCCATGTTTTTCTCCAAAGAAATGCTGTTGAATGTGGCCCAGGAAAAATCCTGGCTTGGCTGTTCCAAAGTAACAGGTTTCCTCCCAAACCAGGGAAGGCTCCTCCCTTCCTGCCTGCCCAACAGAACCAAGAGCTCTCTACTCCCTGTCTCAGCTCAGCCTTATGGTTTTCCTTGGTGGAGGGAGTTTGTCTTTCACACTCTCTGCAGCATTTTTCTCCAGTGCTTTTGCATCAGAGAGATATAACATCTCCTTGCACTTCCTTCAGCCTCACCTTGACATTTTTACTGCTTCAGCTCCTGCCAGGAGGTCATCATCTCCCACCACAGGGTCTGCTCCTTACCCTTGGTGTCCCACCAGATTACTTCCACCATAGCACCCACATTCTGGGGCTTTTCTGATCAGGATGTGAAGAGATACCTCCAGCTCCTTTGTGGTGCACCAAGCTGCATCAGAAGCTGGTGAGAGGACCGTCTGCGGGCTGCAGCAGTCAGCAGTGGAGGTCTCTGCAAAAACTCAAGTTTGAGGATGGATATTGCTCATGTTTGCCTTTCACCTGAAATCAGAGCTGTTTTATTTACTCTGTGGTGACTAGCTCCTAGGCAGCCAGGCTTTAATGCATACTAATGAACAAAACAAATTTTTCCCCTAGAATTGTCACGTGTTTTCCCAGAGTTTGCTGCAGCTCAGTCAGAGAGATAACATCAAAGTGGTACAATTTAATGAACCTGCTCTGTTACCATGTACAGCACTATTTACTGTCTGCTATGCAGAAAAAAAAACCACTGCTATTGAGATTTTTTTCGGTGTATTCCTCCAGTTTTATTAAGTTGAAACTTATTTGCAACCCGTTGTGGAAAGGATGTGAGAGATGGAATGATAAAAATGATTCGTCCCACACTGGGAGGTTTATTTAAAAATAAAACCCCAACAAACACACAAGAAAACCCCTGAGTTTTTGGCTACATCTGGAAAAATGAAGGAACAACAACAACAAAAAAAATTCTGTTTTAAAATATCCCTTATGTGCCAGAAAGTAAGTCTGCATGGGCTCAAACACAGCTCGTTAGGAAGAAGGACAGATACCTGCATCATCCTCTCTGGGTTCAAAGTGATTTCCAGACCCCTCTTCACCTGATGTCCTTGACTATCTGCAGGTCTTGTCACCACTCTATGAAGTCTGGTTTTGAAGGTTAGGATAGATAACCAGCCACCGCTTGGCCACAGCTATTCCCCAGGCAGTAGAGGTGATCTAAATAAGTTAACAACTAATCAAAACCTCTGATGGGCAGCCCTGCCAGACACTGGAAGGCCAGGCTTTGGCTCAGCTGAGCAACAAAAGCAGAGAGAGACAGTGGAAAGGTGGTTTGTGGATCATCGAGCTGGAGCAGAAGAACATAGCACTGCCAGAGCTTGACTCCAACAGACCTTGGGGCTGGCAGCAGAGAGAGGGGACTCTGCTGCCAGCCCATGGAGCAACCATTGCAGAGGGGCTGGGTAGAAGAGATTCACATATCTTTTCCCATATGGGGGCTGAGCTTTCTGCACCTTTGGTGCTATGAGTGTTTGGCATTTCACCATGGGATGCTTTTACAGCAGGCAGATACATCTTTGGTACCTTTGGGCTGTGCTGTTGGCCACGGCATCGTGAGGGCTTGAAGCCTGCAGCTTACTGATGTCAGTGCAGATGCTGTGTGGGTCTGCGGGTCATGACTGAGCTCTTGGATATTCCCTGAACTCCAAACAGGCAGGGTTTTGTTCCAGCTTGGTACTGCATCCTGGGAGGCCACCTGGGTGCTGCTCTGGAGGATATGGACCGAAGGAGAGCTCGGGGCAGCTGTGGCCACTGTTGGATGAGAAATAACCAGTCCAGTTTGAAGGCAGTAAACATCTAGCAATGCCACATCTTTTCTGAACTGCGGTCACGTTGCTGACACCGTCTGATTTCAAGAGGAAATTGTGCCAGCTTGCTTTGTAACAGCAACAATAACTGAAAAGCCCCAACTGATGCAGCCCATCTCCTACACAACCAGAGCATCTAAGAGCTGAGAGGGAGGCTTTAATTACGCAGTGGTTTCCATGACAACCCCCTATATCAAATGGCCGAGCACAAGGGCTCTCTCCTCTTCTTCTTGGTCTCGTTACCTCTGGAACAATTAGGTCAGGATAAGAGCCCAGCTGCATTTCAGCACGGCTTGCACAGCTCTGTGTGGGCAGATGACAGTCTAATGCCCCCCTCCCCCTCCGTGCTGAGGTGTCACTCTTTGCTGGAGGCTGAACCAATCACCATGAAGGTTCCTCTGGCAGGAGAGGACCTCAGTCCTGCTAACACACCGATGATGGGTTGAAGTGCAGCGGGTCTGATAAAACCAGGCTGAGGTAGTGATACGATACACTGCCAGAGAAGAAGTAAAGAACAAGCTGAGATCTCATTTCTGCCTCTCCCTGAGGCTGTTCCCAGTTTGCTGAGTCTCCTGGCATTTCCTCACCCTTCCTGCCAAGCTTAAGGGGAGTTGGGTGTGTGTTTTTCTTTGTCCAAGCCCTAATCTCATCAGATGTTCATTGCTATAGTTAAAGTCCAAGAGGTTCTCCTTTGCTTCTGATTTTTAGTCTATGAGGAGTGTGACTTTGGGGTGTAGAAACACGCTTATAGTTAAGTTGCCCCTCGCTCTGGCATGGGAAAAGCCAGCAGCAGGACTCCGCTGGGCAGCAGGCAGCCCTCAGCAATCTCTTGCTTCATCCAAAGAAATCACAGGTCCTAAGATCACAATTTAAGAGTGAGAGGGGAAGAGGAAGACTTCAAGGTGGTGTCCAACTGAAGGCATTGTTCTCTTTTCTCCGGGGCCATGTAAATGGCAAAACATTAATATTTGCTTTTCCCTTTCCCTCTGGGCCCCATTGTTTGAGGTCTCAGTCCGGAGACAACTTTCCAGCTCACCTCTGTTTACTCTGAGTGCTGGCAGTGCTCAGCCCCTTTGCTGAGCCTTTCCCTTCCTTACATTGGCTCAGTGGGAAGGAAAGGCTTGCTAATTCTTCCCAACATGAGAAGACTTATTGTCCTTCTTGACCACCGTTCAAGAACAGCTGGTTTCATTGTCTTGTATTCCGTGTATTTTCTTTTTTAAGGGCTCAGGGTTACTTAAAAGGCAGGCCTGGCCCAAGCACGTCTGCCAAATCAAATGGCTGGCTTGCTGTGAAACTCAGCCTAAGCTTTTAAGTGGGAAGACATCCAAAGACAGATCAGGTCAAAAATCCTACTTGGCTCTGATGCCTGTTTCTCAGTTCAGCATTTCTGACAGCAAACCCACCATTTTTAGTAGTGACTGTGTGAACTTTTGAGTGTGTGGCCTGTTCGGAGAGCGCTGCAGGTTCTGCTTGTGTTGAAAGGAAATCTCAAATCAAAACAGGTTTTTATAAAGAGAAAGGGTTCGGGGGGGGGCCTCTTTTGATGAATTAAGGATGTCAGCAAGAGGTTTTAATTCTTCCTCTTTCTTTTAAACTCTGCCAACCCTGGTGGTGCTTGAAGAGCTGATGGGATCTTCACGAGGAAGACGTGCAGTGCTGCCCCTAAATCTGTAGTTTTTGCCTCTCAACACCCAGCAAGCTGGTGGCTTTTACAGGCTTGTTAAGAATCGCTTCCAGTCTATCTGACTTGATTTATTTGACTCCCAGTTTGTAAGAGCAAGGGCATGGCAAGAGATGCCAAAATGCAGCCACGGAAGACCTGCCTTTTTCTGAGCTCCCCACGTGCATTCTGCCTCCCAGTGCCCCAAAACCCAAGAGGTTCTACTCCATTGGAGGTATGGGAAGCAGGTGATGTTCCAAGTGTGTTTTGGTTTTTTTTGCAGGAGGGCTGGAAATCTGAGCTGAGGCAGCAGTGGCATGTGCTGTTTCCCATGCAGACCTCGCTGGTGGAGCACTGGGATGGCCAGGAAAGACTGCTTCTCACACAGCACCGCAGCTCAATAAACACCATGTCAGCTAGTGGATTAATCGCTGTATAAACACCAGCTGTGCCTGAAGGAGGTATGAATCTCAGGGGCCTTGCTTGCACTTGGGAGAGACTGGGCAGATGTGCAGGCTGGGCTCTGCCCAGGCAGTCTGCATCTCCTCAGCTTTTCTCACCCCTGCTCATCAGGAGCACCATCCTTCAAGGGCAAAAAATGCTGCCTGATGCAAAGCAGCTGCAGAATCCCCCAATCCTGTAATGCCATCCTTGCTCCATAGGCACCAAGAGAGCATTACCTGTTGTCCCAGTGCAGGACATGTCCCAGTGCAGGCAAAGTCCAGGCATATATCTCCCATGAGACTGGGGGAAGGCTGTGAAGAGGCATCTCCTGCATGTTTCCACCACATCTTTGTTCACTGCATGAATTGAGAACCACAACTATAAGTTCTCACATGGTCCAGGTAAGGTCCTTGCTGGTGTTCCTCACCACCTGGAAGGGAGGAAAGCCTGCCTCCTTCCCCTCACCCAGACCAACTTGAAGGAACAAGGAGGCATTTCATTGCTTCAGAAAGCAATGAATTGCATCTTCCAGTCTTTCTGAAGCAATGAAATGCCTCCTTGTTCCTTCAAGTTGGCTTTATTGCTCCACGTCACTCCCTGACTCTAGAGCTATCATGCCTCCTTAGGCCAGCAATGGGTTTGCTAAGCTGAGTCATGGTTTTTTCCATCTGTGACAGCCAGCCCGAACCCCACCATGGAGATGTTAGACCTGGGAAAGGGAGCCCAAGGTGTGTGAGCACAAGGGGAGAGAGAAAGAAAAGAGTGGGGTTCAAGTGCAAAGCAGTGGTGCTATCCAACTCGTTAGCACCACAAGTGCTGTGTGCCTGGGCTGGCTCCAAGGTCCAGAAAAAAACTCAATTCCACCAGCAGCTCCAAGTCGTCCCACCCGGGGATGATTGGCCCTGAAGGGTGTTTGTTTGGAGGCCTGGACCAAAAGGCAGGTGGAATCCATGGTATCTTGATCTGCTGCTTACACAGTGCTGAAACTGAACTGTGCATTGAAAGACAGGGGCACAGCAGAAAGGTGGGATCACAGCAGAAGGATGCTAACATGTAAGTAGGGAGAGTGCTCCTTTTTATTCTCCCCCGGTTCACAGCTCGCCCTAAATGCAGACGTACACACGATGCTCTGTGTCCTGGTGAGGTGTTTGAGATGTAATCCTATTACTGAGGATAAGCCAGGATCCAGCCCTTTCATAGCACCTTTGTAATTAAGACTTGCTATAAGCTTTCTTGAACGAGGTGCCAGGCACCTATGTGTTTTTCTTCAATGTGACCATCTATAAGGATCTTACTGGTAAGCAGTGTCACCAGCAACCCAGGGCAGATGTTCCCTCATCACAGAGCAAGCTGTACCTTGTGCTAGCTCTGCCTGGATGACGGCTTGCAAGACCTGAGGTGTCTGCTTGAAAGTGATGGTGAAATGAGGTGCACGAGGGTTTTTTGTGTGCATGCCGTGGATACACACAGCCAGTCCTCACCTCTGCTGGCCTCCTTGAGTAGAAAGACAAGTGACTACTGGTATGTTTGCAGGCAACTGTGCTGGCCTGGAATGAAAGGTTGCTGAAATGAAGGAGAATGAAAGACAGCCACGCTGAAGCCAACGGGGGACTCAGAGTAGGTCTCTCAGCCCCTGCAATTTACTGCAAGTGTCATGATGCTTGCTATCTTTCCTTAAATCCAGCTCCTCAAGCTAAGTGGGAATCACAGCTTTCCTTAGAGGAGATTTCTGAGTCTCACAGAGGAGAGGCAAAGCATAGGAGCCCTACACTTGGATCAGAAAGCAAATAAAAGTGTAATACTTTGGCTTTGTTATAAGGATATCATTATATTTAAGCTCCTTGCATAATTTGCCAGGCATCTGAGGGCGCTGGAAGCTCTGAGTTTGTGCTGGCAAGTGGTACTGACACGCGGCGTGCAGAAATTGGCCTTATGACTCTAAGAAGATATTGAAGATGTTCTGGTAAATATTTACATTTTTAGATCTCCAGCGCTAATCAGAGCTGAGATTATTTAACTCACAAGAGTTTATTAAAATAAACTCTAAAATTAAATTTATTAAAACAAACTCTGCACTGATTGCTGGCTTTCTGCATTTGCTGTTTCTTTCTTTGGGTGTATGTGCCTACTGCCCAGATGCTGGGGAAGCTGGGCTTTTATCAAGCTTAGGTTTACTGGAGTACCACGGTCACTGCTACTCACTGTAGCAGTTTGAAAGGACTTGGCCCTCGGGGCAGATGGTATTCCAAAATGAGATGACACCTGTATCTTTCTTGAAACTGTAATTAATTAACAATGGGAATCTTGGAATATAAATTAGTCCGTGGGTTATTTCTTCTTGGAGGGGGTTGTTTATTAGAAAAAGGTGAGAGGCAGTATCACAGAATGTTAGGAATTGGAAGGGACCTCAAAAGAGCATCTAGTCCAAACCCCCTGCCAGAACAGGATCACCCAGACTAAATCACACAGGAACACATCCAGGCAGGGTTTGAATGTCTCCAGAGAAGGAGACTCCACAGCCTCTCTGGGCAGCCTGTCCCAGGGCTCCATCACCCTCACAGTGACAAAGTTCCTCCAGACATTCCCATGGAACTTCCTATGCTCCAGCTTGCACCTGCTGCCCCTTGTCTGTCACTGCCATCCCTGAGAAGAGTCTGGCTCCATCTCCTGACTCTCACCCTCTACATATTTATAAACATTAATAAGGTCACCCCTCAGTCTCCTCTGCTCCAGGTTAAAGAGGCCCAGCTCCCTCAGCCTGTCCTCATAAGATAGGTGTTCATCTTGCTGGCCCTGTGCTGGACGTTTTCAAGGAGTTCTATGTCTTTCATGAGCTGAGGGACCCAGAACTGGACCAAATATTCCAGGTGCAGAGTAGAGGGGTGTCCTGGTTTCAGTCAGGATAGAGTTAACTTCATTTGTCACTGTGAGGGTGACGGAGCCCTGGGACAGGCTGCCCAGAGAGGCTGTGGAGTCTCCTTCTCAAGGGGGGAAGGACCTCTCTTGACCTACTAATGGTCTTGACCCCTTTAGAAACACCCCAGGATGCTGCTGGCTGCCTCAGCCAGGAGGGCACATTGTTGGCTCATGGTCATCATGCTGTCCCCAGGACCCCAGGTCCCTCTCACCTATGCTGCTCTCCAACAGGCCAGTCCCCAACCTATACTGGTACCTGGGGTTCTTCCCAGACTTGTCGGTGGGTCTACACTCTCCAGTTAATGCAAACTTGCTTGGTGGTGGTTCAGGTGTCTTATGATGCTCTTACCAGGGCTTGACATGGTAATTCAGCTCAAACAGGAGCCTGGCAACTTCTGAGCAAAACCCCCTAGCCAAAGGAAAAGGTTCAGCGATTCTTTCTGCTTCCTTGGCTTGCAGGTTGAAAATTAAGCCCAGCCTGGATCTGTGCAGCAAACCGTCTCAGAATGGTGTTGGCCTTTTTATGGCGGGGGTGTGTGCGTGGGAGGGAGGGCTGTGGGTTGACCAACAAATCAGTCTGAGTGGTGGGGTAAGAGGCTGTTTTAAGCACAACCAGAGCTTTGTAAATACCCCCTGAAGGTTTGGTTTTCTGAGTCGAGCCAGAGATTTGTCACAACAACTGTCCCTGCTGCCTGGGCTCGTTTCGCCCCTTGCACAGCAAGATTTGTGAGATGGCAAAGACTGCGTGCCCTGAGCTGGGAAAACCAAGGACAAATTATTGCAGAGTCTGGTGGGGAGGACAGAATAAATGAGCTACTTGAAAATCAAAGCGGGACTCAGCACTGCGGCTCCGACGGCGCTGCCTGTGTCCAGGGGTCAGGGAGCTATGGGCTCTGTCACACCTTGAGGTATCATTGTCTTTGCTTTTTAATATCAGCCTTGCAAATTGTGCAGCTTTCCCAGGCACATTCTTTCAGTGCTGCAGGGCTTAGGCTCTGAGCAGAGGTGAGAAGCCCTCAGTTCATCCTTAAGGGAAGAGAAGCATCATGCTTCGCTGTTGAACATGGCTCTTCACCATGGGCCAGTAGAAAACAAGGGGACTGCCACCAGCTGAGCTTGTCTCTGGTTGCTGCTCCTGAACCCTCAAACAAGCCAGAGAGGGAAAACATCACAGCATTGTGAGGAATACCTAGGAAAAAGCCTTCTATCTTGGTATCTTATGTGGAAAAAAACCCCCACTGCTGTCATCTGTCCCCACCAGCATCAGGCTGTCTTGTAGTAAGTGCTTGCCCATCTTTTCAAGTCTGTCACCTAGTTTTGACCTTGATATGAACCACACTGGGTTTTGGTGTGTCACCAGACAGGGTGAGGAAGGAGGTAGGGGAAGATGTTTAGATAAGTCGAGTTGGGAATGAAGGAGGTGTGAAAACCAGGGAGGAAACCGTATGGCTGAGGGGTGAACAGATGGAGGGTGAAGTGGTGTCACAGGCCTCACGGGCTCTGCTGCATTAATGACATTAATAAGCAGGGAGGAGTGACGAATGAATTATATGGAACTGATTGGGGTCAGGCGGGGACACCCGAGGGTGATGCTGCCCTGCGCTTCCCCGCAATGCCTGGGGACGGGTTGGCTGTGAGCTGGTAATTCAACTTGCAGCTGCCTTCAGCAGCATCTTGAACCAATGGAGGAGTCAGACTGGAAGGTTTTCTCTTTGCAGCAGTGACTTTGATGTCTGCGACAGTCTAATGCTGAGAGTTGACTGCTGACTGCATGAGCCAGCAGTGTGCCCAGGTGGCCAAGGAGGCCAGCGGTATCCTGGCTTGCATCAGAAACAGTGTGGCCAGTAGGTCTGGGGAGGTGATTGTGCCCCTGTACTCAGCACTGGTGAGGTGCATCTCAAGTGCTGGTTCCAGTTTTGGCCTCCTCACTACAAGAAAGGCATTGAGGCCCTGGAGTGTGTCCATAGAAGGGCAGCCAGGCTGGGGAAGGGGCTGGAGGGAAAATCCTATGTGGAGCGGCTGAGGGAGCTGGAGGTGTTCAGCCTGGAGAAGAGGAGGCTGAGGGGAGACCTTATCACCACCTACACTGACCTGCCAGGAGGGTGCAGAGAGGTGGGCGCTGGTCTCTTCAGCCAGGGGACAGGAGATGGGACAAGGGGCAATGGTCTCAAGCTGCCCCAGGGCAGGGTCAGCTCAGGTGGGAGGGAAAAGTTCTTCCCTGGCAGAGTTGTCAGGGCCTGACACAGGCTGCTCAGGGAGGGGGCTGGGTCCCTGCCCCTAGGTGTATATAACAGTTGGGTAGATGAGGTTCTCAGGGGGGATTTGCTGTGCTGGCACTGGAGAGGAACGGGCAGTGCTGGTGATCACTTCCTCATGGATCATTTAACCCAGGCTGGGCACACAGTGCTTTCAACACTCCTGTTTTCTCACCAGAATGGGTGCTTAGGGTAGTGAGCTCAGACAGAGCAGGTAATGAGTTCCCATCACTTGGTGGCAAGGCTCTCATTTCCAGGGCTGAATCCAGCAGCTTGAGCTGGGCAAGTTCTGCTGTGGCTCTGTGCCCCAGAGCAAGACAGCAGTGTGGCAGAGCTGGTGCCTGTAGGTTTCCTTATTTGTGCTTTTGCAAGAATTGGGTTTGGAGAATCAGGGACTTGCCTAAGACACAGAAGATCCTGGTGGCACCAACAGAGATGTGGTCCAGTTGGCAGTGGAAGCCAAGGCCCTGCTTCTCTCTGCCTCACATCAGTTTGCACTGAGCATCTTTCCACACAAGAGGCATCTCCCTCCAACGCCTTGGGAGCAGCTTACACCCTGCAGAAGGGAAAGGGGCAGGATCAGGAGCAATGGATGCTGGTGAGAGCTGCTGAAAAAGCAGCATCTGATTTGCACTGCTATATCCGTTTGCACACACCTGCACTGGCACACAAAGGGACCAGGGTGCTTATCTGCAAGTATAAAGCAGGCACATTTCAGGCTGTGAAGTGGCAATTATCTCCAGCACATTGCCAGATGAGCTATGCTCCCAGTCCCATCTCCAAACACAGCTTGGCCTGTATCCAACATCTTCCCATGGCCACAAAGAGCTCGGTGCTCTTGTGTTGCTGGTCATCCATGGGATGTGCAGGGCTAGATTAAAGGAGAAATGAGCTGAACTTAATTGCAGAGACTATAAAAGCCGCTGCCCAGATGGCTGTGATCACCAGGAGCTCCAGGCTGGCTGGAGGTTGAGCAAACACCGTGGTGCAAATGAACTCCGTCTCCCAGTGCTTTTGTGGGACCTTTTGAGCAATTCTCATGGCCATGCTTAGACCTTCCTCTTTGTCTGGGGCTGATCCCTGCTGCTCCTCAGTGTGTGGAGAGGAAAAAGTATTCTGTGCTGAACATAGTGCTGGGGAGATGCTGAGCTCTGGTTTTGGCTTGTGGGCTTTGTAGGGCCAGCAGGTGGCATCTCCTTAGTCAGTGGATGGTCAAGTTTTTAAGATCTTGCCTAAAATCACAGGTGATCTGGATTCCCAAATGGAAAGGTACTCAGTCTGAGCTTTATAGTGGATATGTTGGGCTTTTAGTGGTGGGGGCATGCCAGGGCAGAGAGAGCAGGAGAAAACCAGATGCAAGCCTCCTTACCTCTCGGGTAAGTTCAGCCATTTGAGAGGAAGGATGGCACAGACCCAGATCATGCTCCTTGTGCTGCTCTTGACCATGGTGGGACACTAAGTCAGCATTGGTCCCACACCTGCTTTTGGATATGTTGATCAGGGAGCCTGTTTAGGTCTGCTGATGTGTGTCTGCTTCCACCTTATGGCTACCAGGAGCCCAGCTTGGACACTTCCCAAATATCAGCAATTGGATGATGCTGAAAGTTCCTGCGGGATCCACAGTGGAGGACTCATACAAGCAGGCTTGCACCGAGATGAAGGAGTAGGGCTAGAGTTTTGTGCCTTCCCACGTTCACACCTAAAGCTGTCACCCTGAGCCCAGGACAACTTGAGATGGACATTGGCTTAGGCCTGCTCTCCGTCAGTGCTGTGGACGTGGTGTTGGTCTCTAAGGAGACACAGCCCTTGCAGGGTGGGGAGGTCACGCTACCACCCAGAACCAAACAGGTGAAACAACTTCTATCTACAAAGCTAACAAGGGGACTTCTTTCAGAAATGCTGTGAACAGAGCTGATGACCCATAATGGATCACTCGTGGACTTGGATATGACTCCTCATGGCATCTCCCAGCTCCTCCTAGCTGGAAGCACTCTTCTCCACCCTGCTTTCTGGCAGCTTTGTACCCAGGCTTTGCCATACCCAACCTCACTGCACAGCATCTGGTGCCAGGCAGATCCCAACGTGCCCCATGTGAAGCTGCAGACGCTCTTCATGGTTGGCAAGGCCTGTTTACACTCTGCACCCCAGGCCTATATTGAGCACCATGAGTGGACGTGCGGACTTCTGGGCAAGGGGAAGAGGGAGCTGGGACTGTCTGTTTTGTGCGTGGCTCATTTAACCAGGCAGGCCATGCGTGGCAGTCAGTGAAAGGGGTGCTTTGTAATCTTCTGATCTCTACCCTAGCCTTGAGCAGCTTTGCCATCTATTCGAGGTAAGGTGGTGATGTGTGTCCCAGCAAAGACCAAAGCATTCCTCCAAAGCTCCTCTCCTCTCTACCAAGCAGCATGGGGAACAAACCTCTGCAGCACTGAGTTACCTACCAATTGCAGAATTGTTTCCCAGACTCAGAGCTGACCCTTTTGGGTAATTGTATGGGAAATAGGACTTTGTGGTGGGTTTTCCCTAAGGAATTTGGTGCTTGAGTGGTTTTATCCATCAGTGTTGGACACCTAGTGCCTAATTTTGCTGTCAGCTTAAGGTGGAAGTACTCTAGTATTCTTTGGGTGTTTCTCAGGTGCTTCTGCTTATTTGCAGGCTTTACTGACTCGAGACAAAGAAAACTGAAACTGCAATGGCCCCAGGTACTTAAAAAGGTACTACAGGACAGGCTGCACTAGGCAAGACTAATTACAGAAGGTTTCTTGAATTTGGATCATGCCAATGGTTGGTCCTGCATTGCCTCTGCCATCAGCAGGTCTCAAAGCACTTTTTGCAAAGGAAGTCAGTGTATTTTCCACTGGGTTTGGATATATGTGGTCATATCTGGGCACGCTCACCTGCCTGCTTGAGCCCAAAAAGGAAACGTTTGTGGAAATCCACCCATGAGCAATGTGAGGGTGTAGCCTGGTTGGAATCTAAGTGAAATACAGCCTCCTTTTGTCTCAGCAGTGAATCTTTTGGGGTTCAAAAGTTTGAGCTGACGTGCTATTGGTTTCAGACTCTCCTTAGCAAGGAGGAGATGATGGTAATTGTGTGAGGGCAGGTGATGTCTGAAATAGGATCCGTGCTGCCACTGTAACTGAATCTTGGCTGCTCAGGAAGCCTTGGCTGGCTGCTGGTACCACGCTGAATGGGACCTTGCAATACAAATATTTGCCTGAGGACAGATGCCTTCTTATTATTAATTTAAAGCCTGACATAAATCATGAGCTCAGAAATGCAGACTTAAGCTTCAAGGACAAAAATAGATGTGGCCTCTTGCACGGGGAGCCATTCTGATTACGCTTCCATAATTGGATCATGCTGAAATGGATACCATAAATTTAGTTACAAAAGGCTAACAAGAAAAAAATGCCAACAATTTATCACAGCCCCAGTGCTATATTTAAAGCTGTCAGCGTTTCCAGGTTATAAAGCGATTATAAATCCTAGCGATTTGTAACCGGCCATAGGGATCTGCCTTCACGCTGACATTCAAGTTCTCCACGCTGGAAGCCCTTGATTCAGAAGCATAATTAAGCCTTCAACTCCTTTTCTGTTTAGGAATAGCCCTGCTGCTGTTACCACACTACATGTAGGCATATACTTAAATGCTCTTGTTGAGTCACAGCCCAAGCACTTAATTTATTTCTCTTGGTAATCAACACCTTGCCATTGATTGGGAGTTCGAGGTACCAAAATGCTTCTCTCACGTCTCATTTCACTGAAATAAAGCACTGCCTGGTCCTGGTTTAAGTCTGAGCTAACAGATGAGAAGTTCAGCAGTCAAAAAAGAACCCAAGCCCTGTGTTAAACGCAGTCCTCTGTGAGCCTTTCCTACAAACAGCTTGCACAGAAGCCTTTAGGAAAAGACACAATTATACATAGTTGAGTATCTCTTTGTGCCATGCCTCCATAAAAAAAATAGGTCTAAAACTCTTGGATGTGGGCAGACACGGAATGACCATCCCAAGAAGGTTTCTTCCACATCTTTGTGCACTCACCTCCTGTTTTAAAAGCTCATTCACAGCGACTCTTGCAACCTCTAGTAACACGGTTACATGATTGAGGGCCTGGAGCATCTCCCCTATGAGGAGAGGCTGAGGGAGCTGGGACTGTTCAGCCTGGAGAAAAGACTAAGGGGGGAGCTAATTAATGTTTATAAATACCTTAAGCATGGGATGCAGGGGGAATCAGCCAGCCCCTTTTCAGTGTCTGTGGAGACAGGACAAGGGGCAATGGCTGCAAGTTGGAGCACAGGAAGTTCTGCACCAACATGTGGAAGAACTTTTTCCCAGTGAGAGCGACAGAGCCCTGGGACAGGCTGCCCAGGGGGGTGTGGAGTCTCCTCTGGAGGTATCCAAGACCCGTCTGGACACCGACCTGTGCAATATGAGCTGGGGAGCTGCTTTGGCAGGGGGGTTGGACCCGATGATCTCTCGAGGTCCCTTCCAAATCCTGTGATTCTGTGATTCTTCTCACTGGTTTTCCCATGGCTAAAACTAGCAGGATAACTGTTAATTTAAACAAGAATACTCCTGCCCTTGATTCTGCTGCTGGTTAAGATTTCAACACAGATCCAGGCTTAACTTCTGGAAGAGTCAGTCACCTTTTCTTGGATTGCACTAAACCCAGGTCTTTTCGTTAGAGCACATCTGAGGTGCTGGACCCAAGGGCTGATGCCAACAATCCATCTCTTCCTACCAAAGACAGCAATGGAGCATCGATGTCCCCTAAGAGGCTCTGTTACCTGTTATTAAATAATATTTTTTACTGTTGCTTGCTATGACCTCGGGTGAAGGAGATACCGCTCAGGAGTCATACAATGGAGAGATGTTTGCTTGAATTATGATACAAATAATCCTGAAAGAGCCTGGCATTTGGAAAACTGGCTAAGAAATAAGGCAAGGAACAATGCTTCTGCCTGTGGCTCTGCTTTCTTTTATGTTTTCATTTCATACCTTCATTCTTTTTCCCTTAAGTGATGTCAAGCCTCAGGAATGTACTTATTTATTAGCTGACGAAAGAACAATAAGCAAAAAAATGCAATAAAAAAAGAAAATGCTTCTAAACCTCCCTTGCCAAGCATGTGAATCCTTCAGGAAACTAATTGAAGCCACAGCTCAGCAAATCACTAAAGAATGCAAGCTATCCCCTTGGAGTAAACAGGATTCAGGAAGCCTGCTGAGATGAGGGCTTCATTTCTACAGACAGTGCTCCCATGGTCATCTGGGGGGTCCCATGGTGCCCCATGTGCCCTGTGCTTCAAGGACTGTCCTTGTCAGCCCCTACCAACACCCTTTGCAGTGAGTCGTTTTCCATGTCCTGTAACAAAAGTTGTGCCCACCCAACCTTTTTGCAGCCTGAAAGCTCTTTGCTTGCTTCATGCAGGACAAGCAGGGTTCCACAAAGTGTGAATTTCTCCCCAGATGTCCTGTCACGTTGCATAATAGTTGCTAGCATGAGGAAGGGGCTTGCTGCAGCGCACTGGGTATCTCGCTGCTCTTGCATTGCACAAGGTTGTGAGCTGTCTGTAAGAAGACTGGGCTGTCCGTAGGAGCCCCAGTTTGGCTGCAAGTGAGACTCACTCGATCCCAGAATGGATGGAAGGACTCCCTCGGTGCTGAGAGAATGCCTGTACCTGATCCAGCACCTAGGGAAATGCTGCATCACCCAGAAGCTGTGCGCCCTGGCTCTCGCATTTGTCCTCCAGTGGTAGTGTTTGATTCCAGCCACAGCATTTCCAGCATCCAGAACTTGAGTGAGGTACGTGGGAGGCAGGTAACAAAAACCCTGGGAGAGGAAAAAAATGCAGCCCTCTTAAATGACTTCCATCTGCCTCCTCCTGCTGCCCACTGGAGGGATGAGATTTATGAAGCCTCGACATTAGCAGGGGCTCATTGTAATGCCAGGTACCAGCTCTGCCACCAGTGAGCCATCGGGGACGGCGTGGAGGGAATGCTGTCATCCCCCTCCCCAGTCCCACTGCTTTGGGTGCCTGCCTGGGATGCTCGTGGTTCCTTATGGTACTTTGCCAGGCTTTCTGTGTGCTAAAATTTACACTTTCCAAGAGAGGCTGTTCAGGAAAGCCTGCGTGGCTGCACTCATGCCACGGCAAAGAAAATCATCTTACAGTGATGATTGAGCAGTGGGAGAGAGAGAGGGCAAAAATAGCTGGAGCTGAGCCCTGCTTTCACTGGAGCTGGAGAGTGTATTGCCTTCCCCATCCTTTTGTCCAAGTTAGCTGGCTTGTGCCGTCACCAGGCATCTGGGAGAGGTTTGGGCAGAGGGCCTGGCCTTCAGAGTAATGGAGATGAACCTGAAATCATGGGATTTATGGATGCGAGGGGAGACACACTGTCGTCCCTAGCTGGTAACCAAGATAATTCACTCTGCTGATAATACAGCTCTGGTGCACCCCACTCCCACTTCAAGAGTCATTTCACACCGTGCTGGCCAACTGGGCTTGCCACTAGGTGCTCACCACTGGAGTGGGGTTCAAGAGCCACCCAGCCCCACACATGCTGATCCCAACAGTGCTTGGGCAGGGGTGGGTGCTCCAGGAGGGCCAGAGACTTGCAAAGGGCACCGTGTAGCCTTTCACTTGACTTTGTTGGCAGCCCACCTTTGCGAGGCTAATCACATGCTTAGAGTGGATTCAAGGGAATTAATTTTCTTAGGAATTAGTTTCCAAGGGAAAGGTTTTGGCTATTAGTACTTCCCAAAGCTGGGTAAGTGTTGGAGAGGAGGAAAGCAGGTCTGCAAATGCATGTGGGTTTACTTCAATGCTGGCAGGGGGTAATGCCAGAGGAATGGGTTCAGAGGGAGCAAGATACACAGTGATGTGTCAGGAGTGAAAATCAGGCAGGGGGTGGGCAGTGGCGGTGGTCTGCTCACTGATGGACAACTGTGTGTGCCCTAGGTTGCTTTTACCTCCTGCTTGTTCCTACCAGGAGCCAGGCAGAGTTTAATTCCTGCCCTGCAGAAGCTGGTAGGTGAGAGTTTGCACAAGAAGTTCCCACGTGGAGGCTGGATTTCCAATGGAAAAAACGGAGTCTCAGCTAAACCAAGCTGAAATTGAAAGTGTCTGTGAGGTTTTTGTTTGTCTAGCAACCAGCACAAGTATTAATGGAGGGGAAAGGGAGCCAAACCAGCAAATTGCAAGTGCCCTGAAGTAAAAAATGTTCTCGTTCCTCAGCCCAAACCTAAAACACATCAGCAGAAAAATGAATGATAGCATTTAACAGGAACTGTGGCCTTTTTTTTTTTTTTACTTTTCTAACCAGCCTAAGGCCCCAGCAGACCATGTGTCCTATGCCATGCCTCAACTGTGACATTCAGCTTCTCCTTGCAGGCAGTAAGGTGGCCTGCTGCCGTGGTGGGTTGTTCAAGCAGGTACAATATTGCCACCCAAGGTGGGTGGCTTGGTTTCTGGAGGCCAGTGGGACTGGGGCATGTTGCAGTAGAAGGTATGAACTGAACTGCCGCCCTTCTCAGGCTCTGGACCCCTGATACAAGTGGGGAAGGAGGTGAAGGAGGTGGACATACTTACAGGAGCAGCATCCTTGCTGTACTTAGCCCGCCCCGTCCTGTCACTGGCACAGAGGGCCTCTCTGCAGACCACCCTGAAGATAATCAAGGGATGTTAGGGAGCACACCCAGCAAGTATCAAAGCAAGCTTCAAAAAGGCTCATGACTGGAGTAAGACTGAATGAAAGGAAGACAAAGGCATCCCCACTGCCCCTTGCTCTGGGCCGGTGATCTCGTGGCATCCTGCACCTTGCTGCTCAGGGGCTTATTGCTTCCCCAGCACTTTCTGCTCCAAGCAGTCCTCTCATCTTGAAAGAGCCCCCCTGCTTGCTGGCTTGCAATTGTCACCAAGCTCAGGCTGTACAGCCCTAGCACATGTTTCTTAGCAGGTATTACGTGTCTGCCACAGATATCAACAATTTGCAGTTGATGATAGATGCTCCACAGTGAAATTTAATTTTCTTTGACATCTCTCTTGCAAAAAAAACCCAAACCAAAACCAGCCCCAAAAGCAACTGCTTCCCTTCCCCCTCCATTCCTGACTCGCTGGCTCTTTCACAATCTCAGGTTGCCAGTGTGAGTCATGCAAGGTGCCAATAGCAAACGGGAGGGATTGCTTTTGATGTTTCAGTCAAATTTATATCCCTAATAATCATTCCTTGGACAGAGTAAAGAAGACTTAGTCAAGCAGACATCCCAACTGCAGGGCTAATAGCCGTGAGGAACATTTTCCTCCCTCTGCTAAAACGTCAAGTGTGTAGTTAATGGCCAACATTAATAAAGTCATTAGGCAGAGATGGCAAATACCACTCACAGGGCTGAACCAGCAGGACAGGTCATTACTTCTTACAGGAGACAGGTTAATGGCTACAATATTGTGTTACTGACAGCTGGCCAGCAGGGACAGGGAGGTGATTGTCCCTCTCTATTCTGCCCTTGTTAGGACCCATCCAGAGCCCTGTGTCCAGAGCTGGAGGCCCCAATACAAGAAAGATGTAGAACTGTTGGAGAGGGTTCAGAGGAACCACGGAGATGATCAGAGGGCTGGAGCAGCTCCCCTGTGAAGAGAGGCTGAGGGAGTTGGGCTTGTTCAGCCTGGAGAAGAGAAGGCTGCAGGGGGGACCTCATTGCAGCCTTCCAGTCCCTGAAGGGAGCAGAGAAACAGGAGGGGAATCAACTTTTTAAAAGGGTAGAAAATGGCAGGAGAAGGGGGAATGGACTAAGGCTAAAGGAAGGAAAGTTTAAATTAGATATTAGGGGGAGGTTTTTTACAGAGAGAGTGGTGAGGGGCTGGAACGGGCTGCCCGGAGAGGTGGTGGGTGCCCCATCCCTGGGGGTGTTCAAGGCCAGGTTGTCTGGGGCCCTCAGCAACCTTGTGTAGCTCCAGGCCTGGAGGTTGGTGGCCCTGCCTGAGGCAGGGGGGTTGGAACTGTACGATCCTTGGGGTTCCTTCCAACCCAGACCAGTCTGTGATTCTAATGAATGCAGCATTACCTGTGTGCATGCAGGCATGAAACCCTGCCATGTGTTAGCCCTGGGTTCAGCTCAGGCAGGGGACCACACTCAGCCTGGAGAGCCATCATCCTTGGTCAGCAAGGCCAGCACAGTGGCTCCACATGCACCATGCTGCGCTCGTGCCTTGTGCTAAGCAAAGTGCAAAATGCAAATGTCTGCTATGATCTGCTTTTTGTCCCCCAAAACCCTCTAGATAATGCAGAACTGCACCGCAGCCACCCAGAGTTAGGAGACCGGGCTGAACTTACAGCAGATAAGGAGCAAGCCAAGTGGCTGATACCTTGGGGAGTTACGAAACCTTCTTCTAGATGAACCTTTGCACCATAAAAACAGAGGTCAGGATCCTCTTTCAAAGCAAGGCTGCTCAGCGCTGCTTTGGCTATCTCCATGTGGCTCTGTGGGCTCCAGCCCATAGACTTCAGAGCTGAGCTTTGAAGTTGTCCACTCTCCTCCCACATGTGTGCTCTCGCTTCGACCTTCCTGACACAAAAATAGCTACTTTCAGTCACAGAAAATATCAAAGGTGTCAGACAATGGCTGGGCCTCTGTTCTCACTGAAGTCATTGGGAACTCTGCCATGGTCTGGAGGAGAACGTGATTAGAGCAGCAGGGCCCTGTGACAGACCTCTTGCCTGGGGAGTGTTAGGACTATGGACAATATGCTATGGTGGTTCAGGAGATTAGAAATAAGGTGGTGGGGGATCACTTTCCTCTTAGGGACACATGGGCAAATCTGTCCTCTGTTTGGTGGCCTGTGGGACAGGAGCAGTAAGCCAGTTCCTAGCACACAGAGGCTGTGTCACAGCATAGGATCTCCAAAACCAGGGTTAATGAGCTGGCCAGAGCTAGAACTGCAGCAACAAGGCTGGCCCAACCTAAAAGCTCTATACTATTAACCTACATGTCTTACACACTCCCAACCTACGTCTTTCTCTGTCCAATCTACGTGTCCTACACAATCCCAACCTACATGCCCTCCTTGATCCAACCAACAGGTCCTACATCATCCCAACCTACTCATCCTTCTCCATCTGATCCACAAGTCCCACACCTATCACTCAGTCACACAAGTGTTGTCAGCTCACCTGAGTTTGCCATGTGCCTAACCATGCCTAATATTTACTGAAAGCCTCAGATTCCAGAGTCACCTGAATAGGAAACAATACCCACTCTTACATTTAAAGTCCTCAGGTATTTTTTTGGGAAATTGTTACAGGTATTGTCTCACTCTCCATAGTGAGACAGATACTGTGAAAGCCTAACACATCTAAAACTTTGGCTAGGTCTTTTGGGTTGGTTTGATTTGGGTTTTTTTTTCTTATTTGCTAGGTTAAAAAAAGATACTAGCTTTCTTCACAGACCTTATTTTACCCATGACCTTGGACTATCCCACCCATGTCAGCTCTGCCGTTAGAGAAGAATGGTTTTTTGAGCTGATGGCTGGAAATACCACTCCCCATCTAACTGCCAATTTCTCTGCTGGAGCTTAGGCTCCATCAGAAGAAACCCACAGTGGTGTTTCAGTTCACAACCCTCTCTCCAGGCAACACAGTTCAACATTAGAGACGATGACACAAAAATAAATGGAGGAAGCTAGACATGGGAACATAATCAAAGGCATCAAGTCTTTTAAGATAGCGTCTGTCCTAATATTTACAGAGTCCTTCCAAAGTCAAGAGACGACTTCTCCACTTCAGAGAGTCGGTGCTGCTCTGTTCTTGTTTATGGCCCTGACGCCAAAGAAAATTGAGGGGCTGATAAACACCACGCACCCTGCCATGCTCTGTCAATGGAGGTCTTCCTTGGAATTGGGTGCCTGGACAACATGAAAGTATTTTCATTCTGCTTTATGTTCTCATCTCTCTCTTGAACAATTATTTTCATATTTATACAGGAACACGGACTCAGTAGGACTTGGTTCTTTTCCATCGAGGTACAAGGCCAGCCCATGTGCAGAGCATCTCACTCCAGCACCACGTTGTCATCTGAATTCAGAGCAAGCTCCAGCCACCCAAGGAGGGGCTCCCCTCAGAAAAGTGAACTTGCTTAAAGAGCTTTTATGGTAGCCACTTGATGCTCAGCCTCACCGGACGCATGGACCCTAATTAGAGAAAGGAATTGTAGACCTGGAACAAGAAGCTGGCAGGATTCCCAAACACAGGTTTGCCCCAGGGTTGCAATCTTGTGGATTCATGCTGCATCAGTGCGGTGATTAGTAGCTCTGTTCTCACTGGTTGGCTAAAAAAGAAAAGAAGTCCTATAATGGTGTGTTAATTAGAGCTAATTGCTCACCAGGAAGGAGCTCAGGCTTTCCTAGCTGATGGTGGAAAGCAGCAACAGCTGAGTGCTCCCTGCTGAAGGAGGAGCCTCCAAGGCAGGGCTCCCACAAAGGCTGGTACTTGGCAGAAGGTTGATAGGGCTGTTCAGCTCATCTTCTTTCTCCTCTGGCACCTGGGTTAGGGCTTAGCATTGCACTGTCCTGGCTTGCCCGGGTCTGTGCTCTGCTCTCAGGATGCCCTTTGGCTCAGCCCATCCTTTGCCAGCATCCCAGCAGTTTTCCCTGTGGTGCCACTCCTGCTTGATGCCTGGGCAGATACATCTTTTTTTTTTTCCTGTCTCAGTGGCACTGGAGATCAGCCTCTGCTCTTCTCCTGTAGCGTGGAGAGCACAGGTGAGCTCTGAGGATGCTGTGGGGTGGATCGAGGGTCAGGGTTGGGTAGCTGTGTGCAGCAGCCACAGCATCTCTTGCTAGCACCCCTGCTCCTAAATCGCAGGCACTCAGAGCCGATGCTGCTCTGCTGTTTGAGCCAACCTTGCTGGAGGGCACAGACCTCTTCCTGCTTCAGACCTCTGCATCACAGGAGATATTCCAACAGGTCCTTTTTCCTTGTGAGAATTTCAGGGCAATATCAGCTGTAAGTGGTATGGAGAGGCTGGGGAGGGGTGGTGGGGCAGCAGGAGCTGGGATGTGCAGTGGGAAGGGTGGATGGATGGACACACACCCAGCAGATGCCTGGCACCAAACTGCATGCAGCAAGTGCAGCAGGATGGAGCTGGGCTGCTGGGATGTGACTTTGGGAGAGAAAGGGAATGTGGCTTGGAACTGACAGCCTGAAAGCAAGCATGGGCTTGGGATAAACGTGTGGGGTCGAGGAGGGGGTTGGGGGGAGGATGTTTGGCTCTTCTGGGTTTGTGGTTGCAAGGAGGAATGCGAACAATTTCTTGGCACTCTCCCCCCAGGATATTAGCATTATAAAGGGAGTCGCTGGGAAGTAATAGTTCAGATATGCTGTTGTTGGCTCCATTCACCATCTCTGGGTGTCTCGGGCCTGTCCTGTCCTTTCCCAGTTAGGATAGTCTGAGAGTGATTTGGTGGCTCGGCACTTTTTCCATACAAAGCACCCCACAGCTTCTCCAGCAAGGCATGTGCTATGTCAGGGTACATCTTCAGGTGTAGGTGCAGGATAACCAGAGCTTGTCTCCCTCAGGCCATAAAGTTTTGGAGCCATGTTGCCCTGGAGGGAAGGGAAACACCCCTGATCTTCTGGTTAGCTTCCTCTTTGGGTTCAGATGGTGCTTCACCCACATTCTACCTCAACTAGTAGAGGAAGAGCATCCGGATATGCAACAGGGCACCTTTAATCCCATGAGGCTGTCATTCCTGCTCCTTGTTTGCTTTATAAAATTGGCTGGAGCCCTGCTTGCCTTTGGCACATTCCCTGGCTTTGTTTCCAGCTCTACATGCAGGAGCAGAGCTACAGAGCTATTGCATGGGTTGTCCAAGATCCATGGCCCTGAAGGTATGGATGTAGCAGGTAGGTGAGAGGCCACAGGTGAAGTGGTGAGAGCTGAGCAAGGCACTGGGAAGGCAGCTCCCCCAGCATCAGGAGCTGCCCAGGAGCTCTCAGCCCTCTGTAGAGGAGGATGGAGACTTTGAGCTGAGCTGGTGCAGTCTGTACCACAGCCATCCCTGCAGCACGTCCTGGTAAATCCTCACCTGCCTTCTGCAGATCCACAGCTATGCATCTGCTCTGCATGGGTGTGAAGCGATGCTGAATGGGCCAGGAATAAAATGAACCTGGTGCAAATAGAAGCAGACTGTGGCCACCACCTGGATTAGGTTCTGGAGGGCTCTGGAAGTGAGCCTATGGGTACAAGCAGAGGATGCAGTAAGTAAGAAAATGCACAAGGCATTGGGTCTTTTCCAATGTTGTCTTCCTTGCAGGATCCACTCTTCTTCCTATAGATTAGAGAAAGTGGTGACTGCAGGACAGCAGCCCCTGTGATGTCCCCACTCCTCTGCATGCCCAGATGTCCCAGCTCTCCATCCAGAGCCAGGAGAAGGGGCACAGCAGCCACCAAGAATACTGCAAGGTATCTGACAGGGTTGGGATGATGGGATCCTGGAGGAATGGGGCTTATTCTGGAGCAGGAATAAGCAGCCACGTGGTCTGGTCCAGGCTGGAATAAATGGATCCCTCCACTGGTAAATACCATGTACTGGAGGGAGGGGGTGTGAATGGGATTTTCTCCTCTGAGAGGCTCTGAAAAAGCCTAACTGGTGTGTGAGCCCTTATTCCATCACAAGGTACCATGTTCTCCTTTGGGGAGGGCCCTTCCCCCAGCTTAGCTTGGCTCCTGCCTATGGGACGAGTCTGGGGTGGCTGAAGGGATGCAGGAGAACTGTGACACCTTTCTGACTTAAAGGCTCATTTTCCAAAGACAGGGTTAGGCAAATAGGTTTTGTGCACAGAAGCCCCCAACATTATTTAAGCCTATTGGCAAATTAGGGCTGCCTTGTGACATCTTTCCCTGTGTTGTGTAATTTGTCATGCTGCTTGTCCTTCAAAAGGCCAAGAGGGTGTGGATGATGTGCTGGAGCTTTGGAGCAGCTGCAGACATCAGGTGGATGTGGAGAGGGTGATCTCAGCCATGGCACTCAGCAGCTTGTTCCAGCCACCTTGTGCATTGCACGACCATTGCTGTGGGTGTCCTCTTCCCTGAAAAGACTGGCTACAGCTTTGCTGAGTGGACCAAAACGTTGCTGAGGTCTCTGAGGGGCAAAAAACTTGGCAAGGAGGGGAAGGGAAAAAAAAAAAAGGTACAAATCCATAGAGTTTGAGACACTCAAGAAATTATATACCAGGCTTGTCTGAGAGCAAATAGTTTCATGGATGGTGACATGAATGCTAATAGTAAATTAGTTAGAAAGTCCAGTGAAGCATGACACTAATCAGGAAAGGTGATTGCATCTACACTATAAAGTATGTGATTAACCCTGACTCACCTGAATCTGCAGCTCAGTAAGGGCTTGCACAGTGGGCCCTGCAGTGGGAGGAAGGCTGATTGCTGCTAAGGGGGAGTGGTGAGTTTAGCAGCTCAAAGATTGGATCTATGAAACAGTTTCAGAAATCCCTGGGACTACTGAAAGTGTCCCTGGAGCAAGATGTGGTGTTGAGGGATGCAAAATACAGAGCTGAATTGCTTTTTCAGGACTGAGTGAAGGTGAAGAGTGAGAGGTCTGCAGCTGGTACAGGCACCTGAAAACCCATTGTGACTTTTACCAGGTCCAGAAGGGACATCTCGTGCTGAAACAGGCTGCCCAGAGAGGTGGTGGCTGCCCCATCCCTGGGCATGTTCAAGGCCAGGTTGGCTGGGGCCCTGGGCAACCTTGTGTAGCTCCAGGCCTGGAGGTTGGTGGCCCTGCCTGTGGCAGGGGGGTTAGGAGCTCTGTCATCCTTGGGGTCCCTTCCAACCCAGACCATTCTGTGATCTCATTCCCTTTTTAGGTTTGGGCAAATCCACCAGGAGACATTGATCCTGGTGATCCAGCCTGTCCCAGCTGGGCTGGACTCAAGGACTGAAATCCTGGAGAGGGACCAGTGACCCCAAGGAGCAAAAGTCATCTTCTCTGTTCTCAGGTTTGGTGGGGGAGAGGGTAATACTCTTTAAGTGCATATATAAATATACACACACGGTTTTAAAATCATAAAATATATAAATATAAATTTCTATTTAACGAATAACAGTTTATATGTGTCTTAAACAACCCATGAGGTCTTGCTGTACTAATTACAAAATGTGCCAGGCCTAAACTTCCCTTTCCTGTTATCCATGTTCCTCCTTTTGGCTTTGAGTAAGTCAGGCATGACTGTTTTTATGTGCTCTGAAGCCAATAAATAAAATAACAGGGAAGTGAAACATGCCACTAATCTGTAAGCAAACTGGCTGGCTTCTGACCCTGCAAATCATTTACTGGAAGAGCTAATGGAGCCTGCATGGGTGGGTTATGGGCTGCAAAACAGGAATAACATTTGGCATTGAAAGAGAATAAGGGCAGAGTAATTATTTTTTTAGCCCTCTTCCTATCAGATTTATGCTTTTTAAGTTTTATGATGTTTGGATGTAACTCCTTGTGGACTTTTAAAATGGTGTTTTCACCCCAAATTAAGACTCTGTTGTGAAAGGCTTGTGACAACCTATCTCACCACAGCTGCTCCAACACCCGCGTTAGTTTTGCTGTTCCCCAGCACAAAGTCACCCATCTGAGCTGGGCTGGGAGGGATACAGGCGTCTTGCATCACTGCCACAGTCCCTACCTGAAGCTTTTCACTTTCTGAAAAGCTGAGATGTGCAAAAAGAGCCATCTGCTCCTGCTCAGGCAGAGCCATCTGCGGGGAGCCCAGCGATTCAGCTTACACTTCTAATTCTTTTTAAGTAAATAATGAATGTACACAACACCTCCTTCCTGCTCAGCTGCGGCTTTCACAAGGCACAAAGATGAAGCCAACAAGAAAAACTGAGTAGCAATGTTTATCTGCCACCTCCTGCCTGCCCCCCACCCCCAGAGCAGAGGAAAAAAGAGAAGGGGGGTGTTTGGACCCAAGTTAAAAGAGGTGGTGGAGGTCCAAATGGGGCTCAACCAGGCTGTGACTCCAAGGGTAGGTCTTTTGAGCTTGGGTTGATGTTCTGCCTCTGGAGCCTACTGGGGGAGACAGAGAGATACAGCTGGATCTGTCTTGGGCCCCAATGATACCTGTGTGGTGGTGGGGTCCTGAAGCTGTGTATCAAGTTGAGTTTCCCAGGGTTGCAAGTTGAATTTCTCATGCCTTCCCTTGAAGAGGGAGGGGAAAGGAAAAAAAAAAAAAAGGCAATATTTGAGCCAGATTTGGGAGAATCCTTGCCAGTTCCTTCCATCAGGATTAAAGCCAGCAGGCAGGCTCCTTCCACGCTGGCTGCCAGCATCTGTCTTTACTGGGAGCCTTGTGCTTTGCTGAGAAACCATCGGTATGGACCCATGAGTCCTCCTGCCCTGGCACTGGGTCAGAAATTATAACAGTCTTGAGGTTTTAGGATTACACACACACACCCTGCATCCCCCAGGGAGCTCCCTGCTCCCCCAGCATCCAGCCGTGCAGTACTGGCTTCACCGCCCAAGTGCAAGACACAGGCTTGGAGTGTGGCTGTGATCAAAGCTGTTTGGTAAGTCCACGCTTTCCTGTTTGTCCCAGCTCCTGAGGAGTATGAGAGCTGCTGTCACCAGATAGGAGCAGGGGACGTGCTCTCTGGGAGGCAAAAGCCTTTTGAACTGAGGACTCTGTGGTGTGAAAAGCTCATCCATGGTCCTCCATCCCTCTCAACCCCTATAAATCCTTCAGGGTGGGAGACATCCCTCAATCCAAAAGTTTTGCTGTAAGAAAGAAATTGAGGAATAACCCTTGGGTGCTTGGAGCTCTGTGTCACCATAACCTTGGGTCTTCTTCAAGCCTGGGAAGAAATAACTCCAGGAAAAGCAGTGGTGCTGGTTCTGCCAGGTCAGCTTGGTTTGCACAGGGGTGTTTGGGGCAGGGCAGCCTCAAGTTCCCCGATGATTTTTCAGGCTGTATTTCTATGCCAGCCAAAATCTCAGAGCTGTGGCAGGATCATACAGCCCGATGCAGCCATGGCCAGGCCTCTCCATGCTTCTGCATTGCCCCCTGAGCTCCAGTGAGTGTTATGACCTTAAACCATCCCTTGCTACCTGGAAGAAAACTTGTGGATCCACGTTCTTCCATTTCCAGGTTTTTTTCACTACTGGCTTGCGTTTGCTCAGCCAGCCAGAGCCAAATCGAGCCCTGCCCACCCCAAGGAGCTTCCACCAGGGCTGAGTTTGGCCCAAGATGTTTCTATCACAAAGCTGTCAAGGCCAGTTTCCACAGATCAGACTGACTTGAGGTCCCAGTGGAGGCAATTCATCAACTGCTGGATATAACGGCGAATAAACGTCAGCAGCAGGAAAGCTTGGCTGGAGATGAGAAATCATGTCCTGTGATGAGAGGTTATGATCTCATATCTTATCTCATCTTATCTTGACAACTTATCTGTTTACATTTCAGAACGAGAAGCCTGATGTGGTGATGGTGGCTTAGGCTGAGCAGCCTGCCCCAAAGCCTGAGTTGGGGTACCCTGGGGGTGCCAGACAAACCTGCCACCCACACCTCCAGGTTTGTGGTGTTTCTTCCAAGATCAGAGACGTGAACTTTGTATCCCTGGGGGCTGACTGCTGGCAGAGCAAAGTGTTTTCTCATGCCCTGGATGGGGAGGGTTGAAGGATGAGGCAAGGGAACACGTGCCAGCATTAAAGCCATGGTGGATTTAACAGCAGATACTTCATCTGCTGCCAGTATGCAAGCAAATGCCCGTGGCCAGCCCTGGCCAAGGTCCTTCTTACAGAGCTCTTGCCTGCATGCCCGTCCTGGCTGCTGTTTAGGGGTGCAGTAGTGGGATATGTTGGCATGGGAGCCAGCAGTGCAACACCTTCATTCCCTCCACCTCCTGGTCGTGTTGTCCTTAATGGTGGTACCTTTGTTTGCCAGAGCCCTTGGACCCCTCTGAAGACCTTGTGTGGGGTCTCGTGTGTGTCACTGTGGTCACAGGTGACTATCTCCATGCCACACAAGACCCCACCACCTCCATCCTGTTCCACCTCTCTGGAAACAGGGTGATTATTCTTACCACCACCACCCCCCACCACTTGCCTTCAGGAGCTGTTACACATCTGCTGCATGAAGTAACCCATGAGGATGAACCCATCCCACGGGAAATCGGTGGCAGAGGTGGGACTGGCCACCCAGTCCCCTGGCTCACATCCCCACATTGCAGCAACAAGGAGGAAATGTTGGGGCTTAAGTGATTTAGCTTGGGAAGCAGTGAAATCTACTTATATGGGCTAATTGATACTGAATGACTCCTTAATTAGAAATGATGGGATTGTCTCCTAATTTATGAGGAGGACATGGAGGAGCCGAGGGGTACTTTTTTGTGGCTGCTGTTCATTTTCCTTCAGAGACACTCTCACCAATTAACTTTTCATGACATAAATTTGTTTGCCTTAAAATATCTAGTTAGAAGCATTTTCAGATACATTATTTACGGCCTGAAAATAAATATTGGATGCTCAGGCTGTGCTTTGTGAGAGCTCAGAGTGGCTTGCCTTCTCACTCAATTATTGATCGTGCTTTCTGCTGCATTGGAGACGTTCCCACATGCACAGGGGGAAAATCCTGGCTTGTTTACTTGCTCATTTTATTTGTCAAAGTCTCTAAAAACTCATCCAGCAACGGATTTGGGATGTTTATCACAGCAGAGAATTCACTTCCAAGGCTAAGACTCCATCAGGGAGCTGCCAGCCCTGGGCAGGCACTGAAGATGGGTTGATGTGTTGTTGTTAAAAGGGGAAATGCCTCTGATGGCACAAGGCATTTCCATCACCACCAGAAAAGGTGAGTGGTCTGTGTTTGCCAGGCGGATGAGCATAGCAGATCTACCCAAGGCCCAGCTTCTTCAGCAGCTGAGACGGACTGCGTGGTCTGATGGATGCTTTTCTCACATTAGGGAATTTTATGTCTCTCTTGATGTGGGCTTTCTGATGTTTAATAAGGTATGAGCTGCTCATGCAATTTTTTCCTCACTGAGACATTTACAGGTTCTTTCTTCTCAACACAGATGTTATTCGATATAAAATTTTGCCAGGACACATTTTTATCCTTGGAGTTTCCACGCTCATGTCAGATTTGATTGCAATTAGCCCTGAAGGCTCCTTAGGGAGGAGAGCAGCCTGCCAGCCAGCTTAGTGGCTTGGACCCCATCTTCTGCAAGCAGCAGGAAAGAGTAGCTACAAGTTATAAGAGCCAAAGATGGGGGAGGGGGGGTGGTGGGGGGGAAGGAATTGCAGGAACTCCACTTTTGGAAGATTGCAAATGGGATGTTTGAGGGATGCAGGCTCTGGGCTGGCAGCTCTCAGCTCCTGTGAGATGCCAGCACCCAAGAAGCGTTTGCCCTTGGCAGCGTGATCTGCCAAAAAATTTTGCTGGTGGAAAACCGGTTAGCCCGGCTGTCTTGCTTTGCAGCCAGAGTCTTGACAGCAATGGTATGTCCACAGGGAAGGTTTCTGCACCCCGTGAAACATCGCAGCCTGCAGAAAGCTGCTCTGACAGAGGCTTCTTGAGCAATGGGAACCCCAGCGTCACTCAAGATGGGTCTGAGTCCTGTCAGAGGTAAAAATAATGCAGGCCGTGTTTCAGAAGTGTTGCGCAGGGGAATTCACTGTGCATCCCTGCTCCTTCCCACGTGACAAATTGGAGACACAGAGCTTGAAAGCAGCGCGGACTCACGGCCCTAATTAATATTGCAAAGGAGCTGGCAATGGGACGCCACCAGACAGGCTCCGGCTACCGGCCTGACTGTCAGCAGGTCTGCAAAGTCCTCTTTGTCCTAAGGCTGGCGGTCAAACTCAGCAGGGATTCCACCACTGGCTTCAAAGAAACCAACGCTTTGCCCCAAAGCCCTGCTTCCCCCACGGGCTGCTTGCCTGTGACGCATACCATGGCACGAATGAACCCCCGGAGCCCCGAGACCCTCCCACCCAATGCCAACCAGGACACAACCAGCCTGATCAATGCTGCCTCCATCTGCTTTAACAGCTCCCAAACCCCCACAATTTTTTTCCCTGCTTTTACATGGGAATAATGCCATTCCTGCTGGTGGTGACTCCTCTGAAGTGTGCCGAGGGGGAGGCTTGGCTATTTGGGCTGGCATTGCCCTCTTGCCACCGTTATTGGGGTGAAGGGTATGGTTTCTTAACACCCATGCCAATGGTTGCATGGCACCGGGAGCTGAATGAGAGCCCAGCACTTGCCAGCTGGAAAAGAACTGGGCTTTTCTTTGCCTCAGAAAAGGAGTTTGGATAATGGGCTTGTAGAAGAGGGGCTGCAAGAAGAAAATCAATAACGTAGACCCAAGTGCTTTCTGTTCTCCTTTTACATGCTTACAGGAAAGCGATTCAGGCTCGGCACATGCATTTATTAAAGGGAAAAAAGAAATAATTCTCTTGATTTTGTTTCTTTCCAGGGCAGTTGAGCAAACTGCTCAATACGCCGTGACCTTGAAATATAATGAAGCATTGAAAAGCAAAGCCGGTGGCACAGAGAGGAAGTGTGTTTCAGCACGCAAGAGGAGGTATTGAGGTCCAAGCAAGAAACAGCCAAGTGGTTATCTCTTGATGGCTTAAATCTCATCCAGGCAGGGCTTTTTACAATACTCCCTTTGTTAAGAGAGCCACAAACAGTGCAATGTGTGGAGGGCTCTGCAGAAGAGTACCTGGCATCGCGGCGCATCTGACATGTAGCAGTGTTTTATGATGGTATAACTGACTTGGGTTGCTCTTTGTCCTCATCAGTGTGTAATAACCCCCCAGGACAGGACCCTGCACACCTGGGACCGGTGACCATTGTAAAATGCCATCTGTCCCAGCCACCACCATGGTGTCCTTGGGTGCCGCTTCGGGAAGGTGGGGGGAAGAGGATGCTTGAGCAAGCAGGAGAGGGTTTGCACGTGGTGCCAGGGTGCTTGGGTATAACGAAAAAGCACTGAGCTGGCCTGTTGCACATCAGCATCACTCCATTGCCACCCCTTTCCTGGGAACAAATATCCACAGGTTTACCTTGGAGACAGTTTTGAGTAGTTGGGGTGAGAGATCTGTAGGGCAGCAAAGAAGCAGCATTTTGGGGAGCAGTGTTGGTGAGAGGGACCTGGGGGTCCTGTTGAGCAAGATGACCATGAGCCAACAATGTGCCCTCATGACCAGGAAGGCATGAGGGCATATTTCTGGTCATTGCTAAGAGAGCCAATGGCATCCTGGTGTGTTAGAAGGGGTGTGGTTAGTAGGGCAAGAGAGGTTCTTCTCCCCATCTGCTCTGCCCCGAGGAGACCACACCTGGAATATTGGGTCCAGTTCTGGGCCCCTCAGTTCAAGAAGGACACAGAACTCCTTGAAAGAGCCCAGTGCAGGGCCACCAAGGTGATGGAGTGGAACACCTTCCTTATGAGGACAGGCTGAGGGAGCTGGGCCTCTTTAACCTGGAGCAGAGGAGACTGAGGGGTGACCTTATTAATGTTTATAAATATGTAGAGGGTGAGAATCAGGAGGCCAGAGCCAAACTCTTCTCAGGCATGGCAGTGACAGACAAGGGGCAGCGGGTGCAAGCTGGAGCATAGGAAGTTCCATGGGAATGTCTGGAGAAACTTTGTCACTGTGAGGGTGATGGAGCCCTGGGACAGGCTGCCCAGAGAGGCTGTGGAGTCTCCTTCTCTGGAGACATTCAAACCCTGCCTGGATGTGTTCCTGTGTGATTTAGTCTGGGTGATCCTGCTCTGGCAGGGGGTTAGACTAGATGATCTTTTGAGGTCCCTTCCAGTTCCTAACATTCTGTGAAACTGGGGTGGGGACGGTGGGGGACGGGGATGGTGGGACCACTCCGGAGCTCCTGGGGAGAGAATGCTTGGTGTAGGTGTCAGCAGGGACTCTTTTTTTCAAACATAGAGAAGCCAGAGTTAAGAGAAAGGTTTGCAGGTATCTGGCATTGTAGAGTCCTGGGTGCCCTCTGGGTCCTGACTGTGCTCAGTATCTCTGGGATGGAACCCCAGAGCCCCATGCTTGTTTCACACACAGGGCTTTGGCATGTTAGAGTAGAAGCAAAATCAAGGCCTTGCTCCTGCCTGATGGTTACATACCCCTTAATGCTCTGAAGAAGAAAAGAAGGGGAGAAGCCTCCTGTCCCATGTGAAACTTCCTTATTTTTATTTAACTTCAGGAAGGGAAAGCTTTGCAGTCCTTTGACCCTGATGTGAGCTCCTGGGTGTCAGGGTGATGGCAGAGGCACCCTTTTGGAGACAGCTTTGTGGAAGAAGCTTAGGAGGTTTATGGCCTTGGCCAGAAACCTAAAACCAGCACGGCAGGCAGATAGAGGGTATGATACCTAGAGCAGCTCTTCAGTTATAACGCACTTAGGATGGATGCTAAGTTTCCTCCTAGAGGGATTTTCAGCTTCTAAATCTTTGGGATGAAAGGAAAAGCTTCCAGCCTTCCTGGAAAATCAGTTGGAGAAATGCAGTCCCATCTGTCCCAATGCTCTGGAGGAAAGCCAAGGGGACAGCACGAGTTGTCTAGGGGCGTGCAAATGCCATTGGGAAGGAGGTTTTGCATCGCTGGCTTGAAAGGGATGCTGAGAGGAGTTTGTGGGAGAGCGCACCTCTTGATGGGACAGCTGCTTTCACATTAATTACTATTAGTAGAGTCACTATCAGCACAACCAGGAGATGCTACATAGATGACCGGCATCTCAAGGTGGGCAAGCAATCACTGACTTACAGGCATACTGGAAATTTTATGCCTTGGCTGTGCTAAACAGGCAGAATGGGGACAATGTGTCACCATCGGACACAGTGGCTGTTATAATGCAATTGCAGAGGCTTCAGCCAGAGCAAGGAGAAAATGCTAAATGGGTGGGTTTTGTGAGTAAGACTCAGGGACTACAGGTAGGAAAAGGAGGATGAGAAGAAGGGATGTCCCTGCTGCATGTGGGGGCAGCAAGGGAAGAAGCAGTGTCCACTGGATGTATGAATGGTCTGGGGGGAAGTGCTGTGCTGGCTGTACTACCTGGTCCTTGGTGCCCAGTGTTTGCTTTGGGACGATAAAGCCACCATAAATCATCATCCCACGTCCTCTGCCTGCTGCTGAGACGCTGCTGCTGGACCAAGTCTTACTCCAGCCCTCCTCACCGCATGATTGATGGCTCTTGGGTCTTCAGTGTTTCCTCCCTCCCATTTTCCTGTGCCTTTAAACGCTGGGAATTATTAATTTTTTCTGTTATCTTTTGATTCCTGAGCAGATAGCCATGCTGTATGGTGGGGAGACCTGGGATGTCCTGCTTGCATGAAGGTGGGGACGACTGGGGGCAGCTCTTCTGAAAGATCATCATGTTAAATGCAGCTAAAGATGTGAAACAGTGGCTCCCAACACAAGCCAGTTTGATCATCAATTCAATTAACCACATTGATTAATACAGGAGCTCAACAAATGGCATAAATGAGGCTGAACATGGGAAATTACCATGTCTTACACAATTAAAATGAGGAAATTGTCCCCTGTTGTACCACGGTGCTGCCCGAAAGGGTCTGGCAGCAATTCAGTGGAAGGAAATAGATGACTCCACAGCACCATTAAATGGCTCATGCGCCTGTGTCTTTGTCCCAGAGAAGATCTTGAGATGTATGGGGGAAATGTGTGAGTCAGCAGCCAAAACTGGTGGCTGCTTGGAGACTCTGAGGGCCATGGAAAGGCCACCTGAGGACACTGCACTAAAGACCCAAGTCTTCCTTGGCTGTAAAACA
This sequence comes from Rallus limicola, assembly GCA_022605955.1. Lineage (NCBI taxonomy): Eukaryota > Metazoa > Chordata > Aves > Gruiformes > Rallidae > Rallus > Rallus limicola. Next base: position 37,851,113 of record JAKCOZ010000008.1, read on the forward strand.
GGGCTTTCTGCTCCTCTGTCTCCCTCCCACAAGCTCCGGGTCTGATCCAGACTCACAGAAATCCTTTGGAGCCCTTCACTGACTGCAGCAACCTTGGACACCCTGTAATTCAGCTGAATTTATCAGCTCTCAGCAGGCAGGGGGTGTAGGTGGGACTCCATCTCTTGTCTCTCAACCTCGTCTCCCGGTTCGTGGTGATGCATGGTGACAGATAATCATGCCCTTTAGAATGCCTCTGCTGATAGGCAGGGATATTTGTCTATCTACTGAACCATCACAAACAGTGGCGATTTCCCCCTTCCCACTGAAGTACACTGAGGTGCTGGAGTGGGTCCAGGAAAGGGTGATGAAGCTGGCGAAGGGTTTGGTGCCAAAGTCTGATGGGAGAGGCTGAAGGAACTGGGGTTGTTTAGCTCAGAGAAGAGGGGACTGAGGGGAGACCTGATCGCTCTCTGCAATTGCCTGGAAGGAGGGTGCGGTGAGATGGGGTTAGTCCCTTCTCCCCAGTAACTAGCAATAGGATGAGAGGAAATGGTCTTGAGCTGGGTCAGGGGAAATTTAGATTGGATATTAGGAATAACCTCTTTGCAGAAAGAGCAGTCAGGCATTTGACCAGGCTGCCCAGAGAGGTGGTGGGTTCAAAACACATATAGATGTGGCACTTAAGAGACATAGTTTAGTTGACGTGGTGGTATTGGACAGGTGGTTGGGCTTGATGGCCTCAGAGGTCTTTTGCACCCTTAAAGGTTCTGTGATTTTCTGATTAGCTTGGCACTTTCTTCCCTAATGCTGATAAAACAGACTCCTCTTGGTGGTTAGTTTTAGATAGAGCTATCACTGAGCCTTGGCATTTTTTTGCAACATCCGTCATTCTGTTGCCAGGAGAATCTCCACCCTGAACAAAAGCTGGTTTATTTTGTGCAATTGGACTCATGGAAGGAAAAAAGAAACTCTCTATGGGAAGCCACAGCGTTAATCTGGGGTCTCGGGTCTTGCTATCACAATCAGCACCTTGGTTCAGCCAGCCTGTGTGGGAGGTGTGGGATTGCTCCGCTTCCCGTGAAAGGGTGATGAGGGAAAAACGAAGAGTGCTGTTTACTGGGGAAAGGGTTGGTTAAAACAAAGGATTTGGGTTAAAAGGAAGGATTTTCCAGGAGGGGGGAGTGTTCCCAAAGTAAACTCCACCCCGCGTCCATCCATGCAGGACAGGGCGAGCTGTGGGTAGGAGTTGCACCATTTCAAGGCTGGGAGATGTGTGTGCAAGGGTGCTGCAAAACTCTGGTGACAGGGTGTCCTGGTTTCAGTCAGGATAGAGTTAACTTCATTTGTAGCAGCGGATGGGATGCTGTGTTTGGGAGTTACAATGAAAGCAGTGCTGAGAACACCCTGATGTTTCTAGTTGCAGTCAGACAGTCAAAGCCAGGACAGGTGACCCAGATGGGCCAAAGAGAGTATTCCATGCCAATTACGTCCTGCCCAGGATAAAGGGGGGCTGATGGGAGGAAGAAGGGGGGCGGTTCCGGGACGCGAGGGTCTTGGGGGACGGTCGGGTTCCGGGACGGCTCTGGGTGGTGCGGCCTGAGTTGTGTGGTTGGGTGAGAAACTGCATTGGGTATCAATAGTTTCATATTCTTTTGCTCTAAAGCCTTGTTAGCATTGTTATATTTGATCTTTCTGTTCTCTTAGTAAACTCTCCTTATCCCAACCCACGGGCCTCTTAGTTTCTTGGTTTTGGAGTTATTTGTCCCTTCCTTTTCCCTTCCCTTGTTTCCCCCACTTTTCCCTTTTCTCCTGCTCTTTTACTTTAAGGAGCAGGCAGCTGCGTGGATCTCGGCCCACAGCCAGGGTGAAACCACGACACAGGGTGTAAGGACACTGCAGATGGACCAGAGATGGATCTCGTGGACCAGAGAAGATGCAAGGACAATCCCTGGGCCTTCTTATCTCTCGCTTCCGCCTCTTTGCTTTTGTTCATTCATTCATTTGTTCAGTCAATGTCAGGCAGCCAAAGAAATGAAAAGCCGCTCCGGAAGCCCTGTCACTTGCTTTGCATGCTTCCTCATCAGCCTTAAAAAAGCTAATCCCCGTTATTAGTAGGAAGTGATCATTAACTGGCCAGCTGTTTACTGTCACCTTACAAACACCCTACACAAGGGCTGGGCGGTTTGCACGGCAGTCATGAGTGACTTGCGTGTAGCACACACACACGTCTCTCCTCCTTCTTCCCCCCCCCCCCAACCCCCTCATCCTGTGTCTTTCCTCTCCCTTCAGCACCAACACAGCTCCAAATTTAGGAAGAGAAGGGATGACGCTCACCTGGCACAGTGCAACAGGTTCCCCTGCGGATGTGTCCAGGGATGGTGTGCTGGGAATCATGAGGAATAGCAAAAGCAGAGTGCAGGCTTGCAAATACCAGCATGGGGAACTGCTGCTTTCACCTTCAGCCGTCGCAGTGGATGGAGACCTTGCGTTACATTCGCAGCGTGTGGCCAGGGAAGGAATGTGGAAAAAACCAAAACAACCCCTCCAGGCTCCAGCTACAAAACCAAACTGGGTAAATGCAGATTTGGAAGCGGAGACAGGTGTCAGAGGAGTAAATCCACCCCACTTTCACTACAGCCCAGAGTAATCTAATTCAGAAAATGAAGCAGAAAAGAAATCCATTTGGGGTGTCTGGCAGAAGGAAGATGAAACTTTGTTAGCCAGCTCCAAATGCACTGAGACTTATTTATTGGAAACTTTTGTGGGTAATTGGTTTTGAAGCAAGAAAGTTACACATACAAAATAAGTCTTGTCTGAATCCCTTGTTTACTTGACCCTACTCACAAAACCCTGGGTACCCCAACCAAGCGGAGTTCAAATGCCTGAAAGTGCCATCCGTGTCAGCGATGCTCTGGAGCTCACCTTGCTCCCTGCCGAGGAATGGAAATAAATAAAGAGCCAACGCTTCCCAGCAAGGCTTCTGCCAAGAGCTTCTGTAGGCAAAGGTATGGCACAAGCCAAGAGGGACATTGAAAACTGCCAGCTATCCCTATCCCTCAGCGTTAACCATCACGGCTGTAATTAATTCACAGCAAGGGGAAGATTGGCCTGGAAAGAGCTCGCCCCGAAGGAGTTTACTGGGCTCGTTGTACTAATGAAGCATTATTAAACGTACCTTGGCAGCCAGGCACTCTCTTCCCCGGCTCCAGAAAGCAATCTATAGCTTGATACGGGCGAACGGATTTGCTGGACTCCTACCAAAATTGGAGGATCATGGAAAAAGCATTCCCTCCAGTGCATAGCAACAGGCTGCAACAAACCCGGGCTGTGGCAGGAGCTTGGATAATCCCAGCAAGGGCCAAGATTTTATTAGATCCCGTTGGGGAAGTAGATTTTATTAGGCTTACGTATGGGAATGCTCCTGTCTGGAGGGTTTCAGGAGCTCAGTGTAAAGGGCTGAGCCACCACTTCACCCGTAAGATCATCGCTCTGCATCTTCAGGCCCCCAGGAGGGGTTTGGTGCTGCTGGGTTTGGTGCTCACCAGACCCGTGCTCATTTGCAGGGCAGCTCGTTTTGGCATTTTTCTCTAAAACAAGCTTCTATCTGCAAGTTCAAAGGTGGAATCAGAGGAAAGATGATGCTTTCTCTCTCTGAAAGAGCCAGATACACTCACATGTCTGAGTCACGGGTATGGCATCCTGGACCAGTCCTAAGCACTATTTAAGCAAACAGAGACAATTACCATTCAGTTTTGTCTAAATGCTGGAGAAACACCACAGACAGAGAAAGTCTCAACGTGAACTTTAACATGGAATTCCTGCAAGATTAATTCCCAGCACCATATAAAAGCCTGAACTCATTAAGGCATCCTGTCCAGGTCTAATTGCTCACCGGTATCACTTCCTGGCAAGGGAAACAGGAGTGGCACACATCCAAAGGTGGGACATCTTGGCCACCGTGTTGGTGTGCCCTGCTCTCTCCTGGCTCTCTGTGATCACAGTGGGAGCTGAGGGGATATGGCAGCACCTGCTGGAAGGATGCTGGAGGACCATCTTCTTCCCTTGCCACACATTTTGGTCCCTGCTATGTACAGCACCCACCCTGCGACCAAATACCCCACAACCTCTGATTGCTCTGAGCTTCCTTGGGGTGCCTGCAAAACACTTGGCCCAAATCAGAGAGGGGGATGAGATGTGGGTTGGATGCTCATAGAATCATAGCATGGTCTGGGTTGGAAGGGATCCCAAGGATGATACAGTCCAACCCCTCTGCCACATTTCTCCTAAATGTGATTCACAGAGATGCTGTGTCCATTGCTGGTGGGCTCAGCCTTGGCCAGCAACAACTCCAATCTTGAGCCAGGTGGTGTTTGATCTGTGGGGCCTGCAGAGAGCTTCTGGCTGCTTCTTGCAGAAGCCGTCTCTGCAGCCCCTCCTTCTCCACCAAAGCCCAGCCACACAAAACTAACAGAGCACAAGACATGCAGAGGGATGGGAGCACCTCAGTCTGGGTGCCCCAGGCTGGGTGTCGAGGATGGGAGCGGCACCCACCACCAGCACTGGAGCAGCACCCAGCCCAGCTGGAGCCCGGTGCTCTCAGCCCAGCATCCGTGGGTGCCATCTGAACCGTTTCCAGCCGCAGAGCAACATGAAAATGCCCCATTGCAATTAAAGAACCGGGCTGTCCGGCTGCAGGAAGCTTTCCTTTGAGAAACCCCAAACCTCCCAAAACAACGCAACAGAAATGAGCTCCCAAGGGTGCTTTGAAGTGGTTTTACAGCTCGTTTCATTTGTGCTCTCAAAATGAAGCCAGCAAAAGGGCTCGCAGAAGCTGGGGAGCCCCAGCTGACACCCAGGATGGGGTTTTGGCCATGTGTGGACTTGCAGCCGTGCCGGCTGTGTGCCCTGGTGAAAACCCCGTCTCCTTCTGCAGCACTGGAAGGTTGGGAGCTGGAGGAGCCAACACCAGGAAGAGGAAATTTAATCATCGGTTCCCAATTAAACCCAGGAAAAAACAAGGCGGGGGCTAGGAAGAGCGGTGGCTCACATGGCCCCGGCCCTTCTGCGCACCCGTCCCAATATTTCACGCTCAAGTTGCTTTTCCCAGAGGTGTTTCAATATGGAACACCCACCATGATGGTGTTTGCAGCCACCATCCCTGGCTGCACGTTGCATCCATCCCCCAAAATGCCGCTTTTCTTGCTCCTAGTACCCCATTTCCGAGGCCAGGCTGGGTGAGGCAGCCCCAAGGCAGCGCTGGGGGTGTGGTGCTGGGTTAGTCTGCACTGCTGGAGCCGCTGCAAGCTTTGGAGCCACCTTCTCCAGCTGCGGTTAACTCAAGAAATCGGGCTGCAGAGCTTGTGACTTAGCTTGAGCATCACTCCTGGGTTTGACATTTCCCCCTCGTCCCTTCCCCCCTTCGAAGGAATATCCCTCCCATCCCGGAAGAGGAGTTTTTGGGGTGGGGGTGTTTCCTACACGGTCACCGCCAGCCTAGGCCTGCGGTACAGCCCAGGCAGCTTCACAGCAACACACACACCCCCCACTCCCCCCCCCCCCCCACACACACACCCCGCACTGTGTGGCTTCACTTCCTTAACGAAAACGCCTGAAAACAACAAAAACAAAACCCCAAACCCATAAATCCGGAATCGCCCAGTCCGCAACGGAAAACACACACAGACTCACAGACACACACAGACACACACAGACCCCCCACCCCCCCCCCCCCCGCAGCGCTGTAGCTGCACTCGCGGCCCCGTGCGTGGCACCGCTGGCACAAGGCTTGGGGCCCCGTGGCCCTGTCCTGGGGTTGTGCAGGGGGCTTCCCCTGGGCACGAGGGCTCTCCCGCAAATGCCCCGCGCACGCCTGAGCACAAGCACAGGCAGCCCACGCAGAAGCCCCATTTGCACGAACACCGCCACCCCCCCCCCCCGCACACAGCACAGGCTGCCCGTGCACACGGCCCGCTCGCACGACCACTGCCCCTCGCATCAGGACGCCCCCCGACACGGCACGCACGCGGCGTTCCACGCGCGCTGCCGCGCGGGCTCTCTCCCCCCTCCCTCTCTCTCTCTCTCTCTCTCTCCTCTTCCCCCCCCCCCCCTCCCGCCTTCTCTTCCTCCTCCTCCTCCTCCCCCTCCCCTCCAAGCGGACGGTCTCGACTCCCGCGAGCGGCCCCGCCCCCTGACGTCAGCGCTGGTGCGGGGCGGGGCGCGCGGCCAGTGCCCGGCGGGGAGGCGCGAGCCGGGAGCGGAGTGGGGTCTGGTCCGGTCCGGTCCGGCCGCCGGTCCCAGGTAAGCGTCGCGCCGCCGCGACCGGGAGCGGTAGCCTGGGGAAGGGGAGTGGGGAACGCCGCCCGCGGGAGCGGCTCCAGCGCCGCCTCCGGCTCTGTAGGGGGCTCCCGGTGCGGCCCCGCCGCCGGGGAAAAAGTTTGTGGCGGCGGCGGGAGGGCGGGCGGCGGCAGCCGAGCCGAGTCGAGCCGTGTGTGCTCCCCCCCGCCAACCCCGGCATACACATCCCCTCGGCTGGGAGCGCTGGGAGCTGGTGTCCGATCTCTGCCGGCGCGGGCAGCCCGGCTCCGCGCCTCCGGCCGCGGGGTGCTGGGGCCGGGCGGGGCGGGGCAGGGAGGGGGGGTGGGGGGCTGCGGGGTGGGCGCCGCAAGTCCGCGTGTGCGCTGCGTACTGTGCGCGGGGGTGTGTTGGCAGGGGTGCGGGTGGGTGTGTGCGTGGAAGGGCTCCGGTGTGCACGGGTGGGTGCGTCCGTGTGCGCGGGGGTGCGCGTGGAAGGGCTCCCCTGCGTGCGTGCAAGGGTGCCGCCGTGCAAGGGTGCGGGGTGGGGTGGGGGGGGGGTGGTGCCAGCGCGCTGCCCTGCGAAGCCTGTGTGCGCGTGCAGTCCGTGCGGAGGGGGTGCGTGTGTCCGCGTGCAGGCGGGCCCCCTGCGTGTGCACCCTCTGTGCGTGTGCAGCACCCTGTAAGCGTGTGCTGCTGTATGCGTGTGCGCACAGGGCCCCTGCCACCACCACCCCCTCCCCTGCGTTCCCCCCTACCCCCCGAGCGTCTCATGCTTTGGGGTTGGGGGTGTCATGCCCGCTGTCAGCACCCCTGGCAGAACCGTGTGTAAGCAGCCTGACCCCAGCATACCCGCCTGTCATCTTGCCAAGGAGGTGATGGTGACAATGGGGACCGAGTCCCAGGGTTGACACCCCTGCGTTCTAGTGCTGGGGGCTTTGCATGCGGTGACGTGACCAGGTATACTCTGGGGACCACGTGTGAGTGCTTCCTCATGTGTCTGGCCCATAAACTTGGTCTTACAGCTGGGGCTGGAGGAGGCCAGGCTGCCTTCTCTTCCCCCTCTTGTCCCAGCGGCCATGGGTGGGACGTTCCCAGCGAGTTTGGGGCTATTTTAACAGTGTTGCGTGGGCTGTGCCCAGCATTTGTTTTTCTGGAGGGTTTGCATGGTCAGGACTCTCCGATGTCATGGGGTCACTGACCTTTTTCCTTCTTGTCGGCTGCCTGGGGGATTAGAGGGGGGGGTCGTGCCACAAGCATGTGGTTCCTGTGGCAGGGCTGCTCCTGGGATGGTGTTTGGCAGGAGAGGTGCAGAAGGTGTTGTGTCGAGGCGTGAATCATTGTTCACGTGCTGCAGCTGTCAATACCCAGTGTGTTTTGGGGATCCCTGGCTGTAGGGTCAGGAGGAAACACCTCGACCACAATGGCAGCTTAGCATTGGATACAGTCGGAGCAGCTTTGGCACAGCAGGGATGGTGGTGATGGCGATGAAGCTTCGTGCATCCTTTACCCCTCTGCTTTGGTGCACTGAAGTCTGTTACGGCCCTGGAGGTGCCTGGGTGTATGAGATGCACAGGCACTCAAGCCACCTAATGCAGCATCCATGCTCTGGCAGGTCTGGCCCGTGTGGTGTCCATCACCACCCACCCCAGCCTGGCTTTCCTGGGAAACACTGCCTCAGATACACACAGCAATTAAGTTTTGACTATTAATGAGCAGAGCGGGTGGCGGGTAGAAGTTGGGGGGGGGGGGGGAGTGGTGTGCGTCGTGTTGACATCTGTGTCTCCACAACTGAAACATCCCCTGCTACTCCAGAATCACAGAACATCAGGAGTTGGAAGGGACCTTGGAAGATAATCTAGTCCATCCCCCCAAGCTCCCTACTCCGGAGGAAGGGCATCTTTGATTTCCTAGTGCCTATCTGCAGCAATGAGGTGCTTAAATTCCCTCAAAAACGAACACAAACCCCCCCAGGCACTAAGAGATACGTTCTCCCAGGGCGTCTTAAAGCTTTGAATATTTGGCTCTTGCTCCCATGTTGGTACTGGACCCTGCCCGGGTGCCCTCGTGTGACATCCCTGGTAGCACCTTTTCACAGAATCACAGACTTGTAGGCATTGGAAGGGACCTCCAGAGCTCATTGGATCCAACTTCCCTGCTAAAGCAGGGTCCCTTGGACAGGTCACACAGGTCAGCATCCAGACGGGGCAGGAATCTCTCCAGAGAAGGAGACTCCACACCCCCCTGGGCAGCCTGTCCCAGGGCTGTCACCCTCACTGTGAAGAAGTTATTCCACATACTGGTGCAGAACTTCCACTGCTCCAACTTGAGGCTGTTGCCCCTTTTCCTGTCCCCGCAGACACTGAGAAGAGGCTGGCCATTTCCTTTTCTCTCCCACCCTTCAGATATTTATAAACAGTGATCTCCTTTCCTTCTTTCTTCTCCCTTTTCTGCCACCCCCCTTCCAGCAGTTAAGACACTCGCCTGGAGTTGCCGGGCTTTTCCTACAGTGGGCGAGCTTTAACCCCTTGGCTGCAGGCACCAAGAGTTCCCCGCTATGCTTGCTGGTGCTCTATGCTGCAGCCTCCACTGAGCATCTTCCTGGCTGGGGATGTGTGGGGTTTGTTCTTTTCTTTTTTTTTCTGGCAAAGATGCCGGTTTTCCATATATACACACACATATATTTCCAAAATAACTCGGGTTGGGCCGTGGAAAGGGAGCATGCTTCTCAAAAATAGCAGCGTCTCTACTTTTAATCAAATAAAGCCTGAGCAGCGCCGTGCCGCGTGGAGTGATTGCAGCCGTTGCTCGCCTCTGTGCTTGACATCCTAATTATGTTTTTCTGCTTTAATGAGAGGAAAACTATTTGAGAAGCAAAATATTTATTTTAGCCTAGTGGGCTTGCTCAGAAGAGCTCGCAGCCGTGCCAAGGAGGTGGCTGTGTTTCTTGTTTTAAAGGAGAAAAATATCTAAGTCTGACGAGAGGCTTTTCGTGGCCTGTGCAAAGGGAGCTGGTGGCTGTAGAGGTCAGGGGGTGAAGGGGAATTTGCATCGTCCTTACTCATGTTATTTTTTTGAGAGGTCTGGAAGTTGCCTCCCCTTCTGAGTTGGCGGATGGATTTCTGATGGCGGCCAAAGCAGAAATGAACCCAGATAACCTTGTAGTCTCTCAACCTTCTGGTTGGCACCTGCCTCTTTCTCCCTTTACCCAGTGTTGTCCTGAAAACACCCAAGCTTTGCAGGCTGCCCTGGAGCCTCCCCAGGAGGTGCTGGAATGGGTTTCCAGGCCGTCGGAGGTTTGCTGTCCCGACAAAGGGTGTGCTTCAGCTTGGCAGGGCTGGCTGTGACGCTGCTCGGCTGAAGATGGTCCTTGCTGTGTGTTCAGGCACCTGGCAGCATCGCTGCCCGCATCGCTGCCATGGCACCCTCAGTGATGCTGTCAGATGCCCCGAGCTGAGGGCTAGGCATCTCTTCCACGTTGGCTCTGGGTTTCAACTCTTGGAGGAGTTCTGCAGACAAACATTGACTTGTGTAGTGATGGGCAAGGAGCCAGCCTTGAAAAAAGGGAGATGAGTCTGCTGAGAGATGTATTCATACTTGTTAACCGTAACGTATACATTGCAATATGTACAGTGATACGTCCTTTGGTGCTTCATCCTTGCAGGGCTTTTAGGTGTGGTTTGCCCTGGAGGTGATGGGCCAGGGACATTAGGTTTCATATGTGGCTTCGGTCACATGGGGTGCTGGGGGTGCCAAACAGCCAGCTGGGTCCTCGCATAAAGCACCAAACAAATCCCCCCCATCGTTTATTGTGGGACCTGGCGCGGACACAGCCGGAGCTGCATCCTCTCTCTTCTTGCGAGCGCGGCATGAACAATCCCCGTGTTAACCCTGCCGAGGGGCTGGCGCTCGGGCACAGGGTTGTCATTGTTAGAGGATGTCGAAAGCACCGGCCTTGGCTGGGACAGGGAGCACGCGGCCTTCCCGGTGCTGGCACGGGGGACAACCAGCCACCCGCCACGGACGTGACTGGGAAGCAAAGCCTGGAGGGGCAGCCAAAACCCTGGGGAGTGCTGGGGGGGTAGGAAGGGTCAGTGTGAGGTTTGCAGCTTGCTGAGATGGTGGGTCTGGGTTCTCTCTGGTTTCCCTCCCTAAAGGACCCGAAGAGGTGGGACAGGGAAGCGAGAACAGCCTTGCAATGCGGATTGCAGCTAAGTTATCTTTGGGAAGCTTATTAAAAAAATAAAAGGAGGAGGAAGCCCTTCTGACTCTGGGTGGTGGGAGCAGGTCCTCCAGTAGGCACAGGCACATCCTGATAAGCCCCCTTCCTCCCAGCTCATGTTCTGAACCATGCAGAGAGACTTGCTCCCAGCAGCTCAGATGGTCCCAGTGTAATGGCCATTGAGTGATGTCCCGGTTAAACCCACAACCACCCACAGAGCTGTGCTGAGGGATAACTTTTGAGGATGCCTGCAGCATCTGTCCCCTCCCATGGCCGAGAATGAGGGGTGAGGGCTTAACCTAAAAAAGGAGAGATTTAGGTTGGGTATTAGGAAAAAGTTCTTCAGTACGAGGGTGGTGGATCGTACGAGGGTGGTGGATCACTGGCACAGGTTGCCCAGAGAGGTGGGGGAGGCCCCATCCCTGGAGACATTCGGGGTCGGGCTTGATTGGGCTCTGAGCGACCTGATATAGTGAACACGTCCCTGCTCACCACAGAGGGTGGCACTAGATGGCCTTTGAAAGTCCCTTCCCACCCAACACATTCCACAATTCCACAATCCTCATTGCAGCCTGGGGGTCCTTAATTTCTCCAGCCGTCCTTGGAGTCAAATAATTTGGGTGTGTTTCTGCTCTCTTGGGCTCATAAAGAAAAGCATGGGGGTGTGGAGAGGGGTGTATGCCAGAAACACCAGAGCACAGGAAGTCCCTTTGGCACTAGGGGCAGTTTGTGGGTTCCTCAGGCAGCCATCCCCGCCCCGACTCCTGTGAACACTGATGGTGTTTCCAGGGTAAAGCCAGTTTATGATGGGTCAAAGAGCTGACCGTAAAGCTTTGCAACTCTTTCATCCTGTCCCTGGATTCACATATTTTTCCCTCTGCTGCGAAGGTTGACATTTGGGGTGGGTTGAAGAAGTCACCGGTGTCCCGCAAAGCAGCATCTCCAGTCTTTAATCCCATTTTTTTTTTTTTTTTTAGTGGGAACCCAGCCCCATCTATGGGTTGGCCGGCCCACTCCTCCATCACCAACCCCTTGGCTGGTGTCCCCCTCCCCACCACCCACGCGGAACGTTGCTATTTTTAACCCAGGGTTTATTTTCAGTGCCGAGAAGCAGTCGCTCCCGGCTGGCGCGTCAGCAGGCTGCTGGGGAGAGTAACGCTCTCCTTACCAAGAGGAGGAAACGAATTGCCAGCCCTGGGCCTAAACGCTCCCCTGTGCTTCTGCCCTGCCTGCGCAGGGCGCTGCTTCAGACCCATCTGTGGATCGCATCCCCCCATCACCTCCTCATGCCCATCCACATGTGCGGGCGATGGGGCTGACAGCGGCTTTGTGGCCTCAAACTTGTATACATTAAAATTCGGAGGGGGAAGGTGGCAGGGTCAGGTAGCTTTTATTTGTGTTATTTTTATCATTATTGCTTGTTATTATTTTATTAGTATCTCATTATTGTTTTATTAGTATTTTTGTTTTTCTCTTTTTCACTTTCTCTCTTCCACTTTTTCTTTCTCTTCCTCCCCCTTTTCTTTCTCTTCTTCCCCCCCCTTTTCTTTCTCTTCTTCCCCCCACCTTTTCTTTCTCTTCTTCCCCCCCCTTTTCTTTCTCTTCTTCCCCCCACCTTTTCTTTCTCTTCTTCCCCCCCCTTTTTCTTTCTCTTCATTCCCCCCCTTTTTCTTTCTCTTCGTTCCCCCCCCTTTTTCTTTCTCTTCGTTCCCCCCCCTTTTTCTTTCTCTTCGTTCCCCCCCCTTTTTCTTTCTCTTCGTTCCCCCCCTTTTTCTTTCTCTTCGTTCCCCCCCTTTTTCTTTCTCTTCGTTCCCCCCCTTTTTCTTTCTCTTCGTTCCCCCCCTTTTTCTTTCTCTTCGTTCCCCCCCCTTTTTCTTTCTCTTCGTTCCCCCCCCTTTTTCTTTCTCTTCGTTCCCCCCCCTTTTTCTTTCTCTTCGTTCCCCCCCCTTTTTCTTTCTCTTCGTTCCCCCCCCCTTTTTCTTTCTCTTCGTTCCCCCCCCTTTTTCTTTCTCTTCGTTCCCCCCCCCTTTTTCTTTCTCTTCGTTCCCCCCCCTTTTTCTTTCTCTTCGTTCCCCCCCCCTTTTTCTTTCTCTTCGTTCCCCCCCCCTTTTTCTTTCTCTTCGTTCCCCCCCCTTTTTCTTTCTCTTCGTTCCCCCCCCTTTTTCTTTCTCTTCGTTCCCCCCCCTTTTTCTTTCTCTTCGTTCCCCCCCCTTTTTCTTTCTCTTCGTTCCCCCCCCTTTTTCTTTCTCTTCGTTCCCCCCCCCTTTTTCTTTCTCTTCGTTCCCCCCCCTTTTTCTTTCTCTTCGTTCCCCCCCCTTTTTCTTTCTCTTCGTTCCCCCCCCCTTTTTCTTTCTCTTCGTTCCCCCCCCTTTTTCTTTCTCTTCGTTCCCCCCCCTTTTTCTTTCTCTTCGTTCCCCCCCCTTTTTCTTTCTCTTCGTTCCCCCCCCTTTTTCTTTCTCTTCGTTCCCCCCCCTTTTTCTTTCTCTTCGTTCCCCCCCCTTTTTCTTTCTCTTCGTTCCCCCCCCTTTTTCTTTCTCTTCGTTCCCCCCCCCTTTTTCTTTCTCTTCGTTCCCCCCCCTTTTTCTTTCTCTTCGTTCCCCCCCCTTTTTCTTTCTCTTCGTTCCCCCCCTTTTTCTTTCTCTTCGTTCCCCCCCCTTTTTCTTTCTCTTCGTTCCCCCCCCCTTTTTCTTTCTCTTCGTTCCCCCCCCCTTTTTCTTTCTCTTCGTTCCCCCCCCTTTTTCTTTCTCTTCGTTCCCCCCCCTTTTTCTTTCTCTTCGTTCCCCCCCCTTTTTCTTTCTCTTCGTTCCCCCCCCTTTTTCTTTCTCTTCGTTCCCCCCCCTTTTTCTTTCTCTTCGTTCCCCCCCCCTTTTTCTTTCTCTTCGTTCCCCCCCCTTTTTCTTTCTCTTCGTTCCCCCCCCCTTTTTCTTTCTCTTCGTTCCCCCCCCTTTTTCTTTCTCTTCGTTCCCCCCCCTTTTTCTTTCTCTTCGTTCCCCCCCCTTTTTCTTTCTCTTCGTTCCCCCCCCCTTTTTCTTTCTCTTCGTTCCCCCCCCTTTTTCTTTCTCTTCGTTCCCCCCCCTTTTTCTTTCTCTTCGTTCCCCCCCCTTTTTCTTTCTCTTCGTTCCCCCCCCTTTTTCTTTCTCTTCGTTCCCCCCCCTTTTTCTTTCTCTTCGTTCCCCCCCCTTTTTCTTTCTCTTCGTTCCCCCCCCCTTTTTCTTTCTCTTCGTTCCCCCCCCTTTTTCTTTCTCTTCGTTCCCCCCCCTTTTTCTTTCTCTTCGTTCCCCCCCCTTTTTCTTTCTCTTCGTTCCCCCCCCTTTTTCTTTCTCTTCGTTCCCCCCCCTTTTTCTTTCTCTTCGTTCCCCCCCCTTTTTCTTTCTCTTCGTTCCCCCCCCTTTTTCTTTCTCTTCGTTCCCCCCCCTTTTTCTTTCTCTTCGTTCCCCCCCCCTTTTTCTTTCTCTTCGTTCCCCCCCCCTTTTTCTTTCTCTTCGTTCCCCCCCCCTTTTTCTTTCTCTTCGTCCCCCCCTTTTTATTTTTTATTTCAGTTTTTTCTTTTTGCTTTACTTATCTTCTTTACCTTTTACCTTTCCTTTTTTAAAACCATATATATATTAGCTTTCTTTTTAATTTCCCCCCATCTATTTTAAAATTAGTTTTATTTGTGTGGTTTTTTGGGGTGGTTTTTTTTTTTAAAACCCTTATCATGTGGGTGCTTTTGTGCCAGACTGCAATGGGGGTCAGGTTTGCAGAGCTGCTGAACACCAGGGTGGGGGACACACTACTATAGCAGTAGCCGTGATGATGAAGATACGACAGGCTTTCCTTTTTGGTTCTTTCCAGGCTCTGAAGTTGCTTCCCCTGGCCTGCAGGAGGAGGGGGTTGCCCCAGTAAGCATCCCTGCATATTCAGGAGGGGAGATCACTGCTGTGAAGCAAAACCAGCTGTTTTCTGACCGGCTCCAGGAAACACCCTTTGGATGTGGCCAAGGCTGCGGTACGTAGTCTCTGGGCTGGGTTATGGGTCCCATGCCGCATACGGAGCCCTGTGCAAAGCTTTCTCTTCCCTCTTCTCAGAGGTAAATCCAGCCCCTGGCCCCATTGGTGCCTGGCTGGATCACTTGTACAAAGCTCTCCTCGTCGCCTTTTATAGGGGGAAGGCATTTGCGTGGTGTGTGGCCTTGCGTGAACGATGCTGGCCGTTTCCTTAGGAACGGCAGAGGCTTTTTTGGAGTTGAACAGCAGTCTGTCCCCATCCTGCTCCTTGATGGCATGGTACCAGAGAAGCATTTGGAGGGCTTGGGGTGGGGAGAGGGAGCGTGCTGCGTTGAGTTAGAGGGGTTTGAATTTGGCATCGTTCTGCGGCTGGGTTTGGCTGGATGTTTTGGCCGCCACTGTCCTGTCCTGGGTTGGCGGCATCGGCTCAGACGTGGTTTTGGCAAGCGCCAGGGCTGCCCAGAGCATCCATCCATCAGTTTGCTGGGTGCAGCAGGAGGATTGCCCATCTGGAAGGCACCTATAGCAGGTACGGGGTGGAGGAGAGGAGCAAAAAGAGCTGGAATGCGAATAACCCACACGGTGGTCACGGGGTGGATGGAGACAGAAACCTCCTGGGTCTCGTGTACCTCCAGGACCAAAAATGATCCGCTTGTGGGAGATGTGAAAGCCTCAGCTCCCATGCTACTCCCCTCTGCCATGCCATTTTCTTCCTTTGCATCCGTTCCCAGAGCAGCTGGGGCGGTGGGGGACACGCCAGCCCTCCACCCCCCACCCCTCCGGGTACGGGCGCTGTACCGCAGCTAGAATTAAACAAAGAGAAACTTCTTATTTTTTTGTAACTGATCCAGCTTCCGGAAAATGGCAGCTAGCTTAAAGGGAGGGAAACAAAACAAACCTTTGCCCAGCCAGAAAAGCCGTCCTCACCTCTGTGGCATTTCCTCGCTTTCTTTCCCCCTCCCCACCCCCTCACCAAACCTCCCTCCCCAGCCTCTCTGCATTGAAAACCTGCCATCAGATTAGCTGTGCCCGGGGTGGAGTTGCTCCCTGCCGGCTTGAGAAATGTTTCCCAGACGGCAGCGTGTGCAAGCAAACTGATCCTTGGAAATGACTCTTCTCTCCCCTCCAAGTGCCGTGCCTCCCGTCCGAACCCCGCCGTGCTTCTTGCTTTTATCCCCTCCTCCCCTGCTCACAAAAAGCACTGTTGGCTTTTATTCTTTTTCCTGGGTGTGTGACTTGTGCCTTTCATCCCATTATCAAAGTCCCTAAGAAAGCGTGGGGGGAACAGTTCCCACCTGGCTGGGGAGCAACCAGTCCTCACCGGTCATGAAGTTTGGAGTTAGGGGGAGAAAAATATGGAAGGGGAGATGTGCAAGTGTATCTTGTGAAAGAGGAGGAGATGTGGGGCTGTGTCCTGCAGTTTGTCCTCCAGAGAGCTGGCGGCTCCTTGCCTATGGATGCTGCTGGCGGCGGGCTTACTGGAGCAGCCCCCGTGCAGTGGCACGTCTGTAGGCATTCATCCCTCCTTTGCTTGCACAGAGGAGGAGAAGTTGGTTTTTTTGGGGGGAAAGGGGATGAATGCACAGCATTTGCAGGGATGTGGTGGAGTGTTTTTTGGGGTAGTTTGAGGGTTTGAGGTTTTTTTTTTTAGTTTATTTTTAATACCAGCTTCCCAGGATGCAGCTGCTCTCCAGTTCTTCACAGCAGCCATCGCTGTTGGGGAGTGAAACAGCAGCAGCCACAAAGCCAAGTGTCTCTCTCAGCCTTCACGGGTGCTTTGCCTATTTATCTCTGTGCAAGGGCTGCAGATGAAGTATTTACCATTCATGGGGGATGGTGATTACCCCAGCAAAATGGATAGCCTGGGCTGCAGGCTCTGGCCTTGACCAGCTTATCGTCCAAGGAGTGACGGGCAGTGTCGCTCACTTCCTGGACCTTATCACGGCCGCTTTGCACTGGACCAAAGGAACGATCCTCTGGGTATAGAATGTCGGGGTGGTGGGTCTCTCCTTCTGTGCATCCACCCGCTACAGCCTTGGATGGGTCTTTTCCAGCTCCAGTGGGCACATGGAGTCTGTCCTACTTAGTCCAGGGGTGAAACTCAAGCAAAGGTTTGGGGGAGTTTCTGGTGGTTTTTGGGTGGTGTTGGTTTTTTTTTAAGCTGCTTGGGGTCAGTAATCGCTGCTGTGAATCAGCTTGGTGCTGTCAGTAAGTGCTTCCCCCCCCTCCCCAACTCTCCTGCTGTTCCCAAGGTGTGGCCAGCACCTCCCCAGAGAGAGCTGGAACCACTCTGTAGCAGCGTGCCTGGATGTTAATCGCCACTGAAAAATGCTTTAATTAACTCAATTAGCCAGACAGTCCATTTGAACTCATACAGTGCCTGGTGAGATACCATGAAGCAAGGTCCCAATTCCACCCTGGCAATGGGGTGGGGGGACAGATGACACCCCCACCTTGTTTGGTTCCCCAGGGGACATGCTGTGGCCTCCAGCACATCCCCTGCTCTGGGATCTGCAAGGAACAGGAGATGTTTTTCTGTGACTTTTTTTGGGGGTTGTTTTTTTAGGGTTTTTTTGAGGTTGTTTTTTCTTTTGCCTAATTTTTAGCACCTTGACCTGCAGTGTCATCAGCCCTGTGCCTTCTTGGAGGTGCTACTGGCCAGAGCAGCCGGTGCCTCTCCAGCTCTGCCTATTAATAGGAGCAATTAAAATGTTCACCAAATCCAGGATGCAGGACATGGAAACACCGAGAGAGAGAGAGAGAGCACATGAGAGAGCACCCAGCATGCTGTTTGAGCAAAGGACCCTGCAGCAGGGATTTGGGGAGGGCAAGCATTTAACCCCCTCCCTGTAGTTGCCCTGCAGTGAGGCTGACCTTTACGTCCCAGCTTTACCTCTGTGCAGTGAATCCCATTTCAAACTTTCACCTTAAAAGTGTCCCGGGGCAAAGCTGCTTGCCATCCTACAGCCAGTTTTCCTGCTACCCAGCCAGGATGGGAAACCCCCAACACATGTTGATGGAGATGCATCATAGAATCATAGAGTGGTCTGGGTTGGAAGGGACCCCAAGGTTCCAACCCCTGCCCCAGGCAGGGACACCAACCTCCAGGCCTGGAACTACACAAGGTTGCCCAGGGCCCCAGACAACCTGGCCCTGAACACCCCCAGGGATGGGGCACCCACTCCCTCTCTGGGCAGCCTGTTCCAGTCCCTCACTGCTCTCTCTGTCTAGAACTTCCCCCTAATATCTCCTCTAACCCTTCCCTCATTCAGCTTCACTCCATCCCCCTTGTCCTGCCAGTCTCTGCCCTTTTAACAAGCTGATTCCTCTCCTGTTTCTGTGCTCCCTTCAGGGTTGGGAAGGCTGCAATGGATAGTTCCCTTGCTTGGAGGCGGGAAGGGGAGGCAATGTGCTTTGGGAAAGGTCAGGGGGTTCCTGGCTTCAGGCTTCATTAAGGCAATTGTGTTTCTGAAAGCAGGGCAGAGGGAAATTCGCTGTGGGCTGGGGGCCTGACAGGCAGAGGTCACACTGCCAGGATGCTTGCACGTGGACTGTCTCCTTTAGGGCCAAGCGTCTGTTGCCTGGCACAGGGTGGTGGGATTCAGCTCACCCCCAGGTCCCAAGCTGTGCAAAGGCAGAGGATTCCTGAGCATCAACCTGATTTCTTTCTCCTCCTGTGAGCAGGGTAAGTGGGAATCATTCAGACCCAGAGGTTGTAATTCCTACATGGTGCTGCAAAAACCTCCCCCTTTTGCCTTGAAATATAAAATCCTCATCCCTTTTCCCGCAAGGAAAAAATGAAATAAAGATGAGTAACGTTGGAGAAATTTGGGATGAGGCCCAGGAAATGATCGGATATCCGGCTGAGGACCTCTCTGACTTCTGAACTAGAAGCTCCCAAATGACTAATGTGTCAGGAGAAAGGGCAGATTTTGAAGGGTTGTGTTGTATGTCGATGCGCCGCTTTGTCTCTCTCAAAGCTTCAGCCTGCAAAACTTAATGGAATCATTATTATTATCATCATCATTATTTTTTTAATCACCTTGGTGTATTTGTTTCATGCTGAAGTGCTAAGGCACTGTTGGCTGAAAACAAAGCTGGCGGTGGTGAGAGCTTAATTTAATGAATAATAGTAATAATTAATAACGCCATCTGTCTTGTGAATGCGCACGGTGTGTTTTGGGTAGTAGTCTTTACGTGTGCTCTGCAAGCTGCAGATGATGTTTGTGCTTGGTGGGGGTAGGGGGAAGCTGGGTTCGGTGTCAAAGCAGAGAGTTGGGGTGCTGAAATGCTGTTGGATGTCACCCTTGGTAGTACTGGGGTGGTGATGGATGTTCCTCTCATGGGTTTTTTGTCTCCTCCTGGTCAGCACCAAAGAAAAGTTTCCATTCACTGCATCACAGGCTTGTAGGGGTTGGAAGGGACCTCCAGAGATCATCAAGTCAAACCCCCCAAGCTAGGACAGGTCGCACAGGTCGGCGTCCAGATGAGTCTTGAATATCTCCTTTCCTTGTTGATGGAGTATTTAAGTCATTCTTCTAAACACAAATCCGTTCCAGTGTGTCAGCCACACCTGGGATTTCACATCTTTTATGGGTCATTTTGAGCAAGTTTTAATTAAAACAAAAGACAAAAAAAAAAAAAAAACCCTTTACAAAAGCGCTATCTGTGTGGGTCTGATGTCTGGGCTCTTTGAACCCCATCAGGAGTGAGTTTAATTCTGGCCTGAGCCAGGCCCTTTGGCGGCAAAGTTCTGCAGGCTGCAATCAGAAGACTCTTCCATCCCCTTGCTGCCTCCTCCACTCATCCTTGCAGAGCTGTCCCGTCACCAGCACTGAGATCTGCTGTGTTCCTGGACACGAGTGGCACTGAGGTATGGAACAGCTCAGTTCTGCAGGGAAGAAAATCTGGGGTGTTGCTCTGAAAGGTGCTGAGACGAGGAGGCGTTGTCTGGGTGGGTCGGTGAAGGTGGTCATGGATGGTGCCTAGGCATGTCTGTTTTAACTGGAAGTGCCTTCTGTAGCCAGCAAGCCTGCTGCTTTGTGGATCCCAAACGGTGGGTTTTGATACAGAGCCAAAATTCAAATACATCACCGTGGTTTATCAAAGCAGCCTTGAAGCAGAGCTAGTGGTGGGATTGAAATTGCTTTCCACAGAAATCAGTCAATGGCACAGGTTTTGCTGCATGTGGCTGACGTCCAGCTGCACATGGCCAACATCCAGCTGACCTGAGGCGTCTGTCCCTGAACATACAGGGCTGTTTAACCTGATCTCAGTCCTTAATTCCTAAATTAAGGTGTTCTTCTAGAGACAGCGGACAGGCTGTGGGTGGACAAAACCAAACTGAGCAGTGTGGTTGACACAATAGAAGGAAAGGAAGGCGTCCAGAGGGGGTGAAAGGTGGGCGCAGGTGAACCTAATGGAGACAGCACTGCGAAGCGTAAAGTCTTGCACTTGGGCCAAAGGAATCCCAGACATATAATCCATACTGGGAGAAGAGCTGGAGAGTAGCCCTGGTGAGAAGGACCTGAGAGTACTGGAGGACAAGAAACTTCATGTGAGCCAGCAGTGGCTCTTGCAGCTCGGAAGGGACCCTGGGCTCCATCAGAAGATGAGTGACCAGCAGGGACAGGGAGGGGACTGGACTGTCCCTCTCTGCTCTGCCCTCATGAGGCCCCGGCTGGAGTCCTGTGTCCAGAGCTGGGGCCCCCAGTACAAGAAAGATGTGGGACTGTTGGAGAGGGTTCAGAGGAGGCCACGAAGATGATCAGAGGGCTGGAGCACCTCCTCTATGAAGAGAGGCTGAGGGAGCTGGGCTGGTTCAGCCTGGAGAAGAGAAGGCTGTGGGGGAACCTCATTGCAGCCTTCCAGTCCCTGAAGGGAGCAGAGAAACAGGAGGGGAATCAGCTTGTTCAAAGGGCAGAGACTGGCAGGACAAGGGAGATGGAGTGAAGCTAAAGGAGGGAAGGTTGAGATGAGATATTAGGGGGAAGTTCTTTACAGAGAGAGTGGTGAGGTGCTGGAACAGGCTGCCCAGAGAGGGGGTGGCTGCCCCATCCCTGGAGATGTTCAAGGCCAGGTTGGCTGGGGCCCTGGGCAACCTTGTGTAGCTCCAGGCCTGGAGGTTGGTGGCCCTGTCTGTGTCAGGAGAGTTGGAGCTCTGTGATCCTTGGGGTCCCTCCCAACCCAGACCATTCTATGATTCTCTGTATCCCCTTCCCTGGCCATTGGCAGCAGCATTTTCTAAAATGGATGCTTCTGCGTTGACCTGAGCCAGCCCTGTACCAAGGGTAGTAACACTTCACCCCTACCTCAAACTGCAGGAATCCAAAATCTGGTGGTGTGGTCTGTTACCGTTAATCTCGGTGAGAATGAATGGGGAGCTGGCTCTTGGGCTAGAGGAGGAAGGTTCCTTGGAGCCTTGTGTCTTGGGCTTGAGAAACAAGAGCAGGTATGTCTCCTGACAGTCTGGGGCTGACTTTGTGGAGACAACATAGAGGGGATAACTTGCCCTTTGGAAATGTTCCCTCCACAGTGGCTTAGAGCTGTCCGTTCTTTAGGAGATGCTCTCAGGAAGATGCCTCACCTGGGTTTGATACATGTGCAGTAGGGTGCTTTGTGCAGCGCAGACAGTTGTAGAAACCACCTCCTCAACCACTGAAGCTCTGCTTTAAGCAGGAGGTGGGAAAATCAAATCTTCCCTGACTTCAAGATGACTTTCAGGTGTTGTTTTAATTTTGCCCCTTGACTTAACGCTGCGAAGAGCACGCCTGAGACTGAACCCCGCTTCATCCAGGAACAAGAGCAGTTTTGAGGAACGGTGAGAGAGATTTTGCCACATTTACATTAAATGACTATTTCTGAACAAGCATTGACAGGGATCTCCTGGAGAGAGTCCAGCAAAGGGCTACGAAGATGATTAAAGGACTGGAGCATCTCCCCTATGGGGATAGGCTGAAAGAACCAGGGCTGTTCAGCCTTGAAAAAAGAAGGCTGAGGGGATCTTATTAATGTTTATAAATATCTCAAGTGTGGGACACAGGGGGAAATGGCCAGCCTCTTTTCAATGATCTGTGGGGACAGGACAAGGGGCAATGGCTTCAAGTTGGAGCACAGGGAGTTCCACACCAATATGCAGAATATGCACCAATATTCCTGGTGAGGGTGAGGGAGCCCTGGGACAGGCTGCCCAGGGGTGTGTGGAGTCTCCTTCTCTGGAGATATTCCATCCCAGTCTGGATGCTGACCTGTGCGACCTGTCCTAGGGACCCTGCTTTGGCAGGGGGGGGTGGACCCAATGATCTCTTGAGGTCCCTTCCAACCCCTATGATACTGTGATTCTGTGATTGTGCTGGAGAGAGGTGTCTTCTCCCAAAATAGCTCACCCTTTTTGTTAAGGACTACATCCTGGCATGGAGAAGCAGCATGTCTTCTGATGCTGAGCGTGGTGGAGGCTGTAGTGAATGGACTTCAGCTCTCGTTTCATGCCACGTTGATTTCATTTTTTGGAGAGCACCCAGCCCGGGGCCTCATGGGTTTTGAACTGACGCAAAGCTAAACAGTTCAAAGTGCATAACTGTGTTTGTGGAGAAACCCTTCCAATAAAGGGTTGGGGCTTTCAAGTGATGAAATTGGTTTCTTATCAGCCATCTGACCCGCGATGATGATGGAAGCGAGCAGCTTTTAACCTGGCGAGGCTGAAAGAACAACATCTGAAGTACAGACGGAGGGGGAGGGGGCTGGGAGGGGTGAGTGTGTGTGTGTGTTATTTTGGGGTTTTCCCTTCATGGCTCTGTTGATGTTATGGAAAGTGCTGGGAGCCACCGCTTGGATTACATCTAGCATCCCTCACCCCCAGGTTTGCGTTCCTCGTGGCTTTAATTTGTGGGTTGCACGAAGCCTCCGCGCAGTCTGACGGGCTTTAATTTCAGGGGTAACTAATTAAACAAGGAGGCGTGGTGTTTGCTCTTGTGTTGCATAAACACTGGCCTGTTTTGGTTTATCTCGGAGAGGTGGATGCCTGCACCTGGAAAGCCAATTCCCACCTGTGGACAAGCTGCAACTTAAGTGAGGGCAAGGACTTTGCTGCCAAAAAACCACCTGAAATTAGCTCTGTGCTCTGTTGTGCCGATGCAGCAGGTCTCATGTTTAAAAGCACGCTCTGAATTGGAGCAGGAATGCTGCAACTCGCTGGATTTGCAGGTGAGATCACAGCAGAAGACTGGGGTCATTTTGCAGTAAGTCCTGATCCTCGCTCTGGACTAGAGCAGATGTCCATCCTCACGTCTGCTTCTTGCTACGTGCCTCCCAAGCGGCATTGTCACCCAGGGGCTTGTGCTCCTGCTATCACCCTGTTCTCTTTCAGATATGGGTGTGTGGACTGGGGGTTGAGCCAAATGTAGAGCATCCCATGGACTAAGCAACCCATAGTCTGGTGTAACCCCCACATTGCTTTTCTTGGAGAAGACCAATCAGCTCCACAACAAATACTGAAACACAAGTGTCACAGGGAACCTGGTTTGGAAATGTTTGCCCAAGGACGAGTCCTTAAAAAAAAACCAACCTCTGCTTTGAGGAATTGAGTTGCAATGTGCTGATTGCCTCTGTTTCTGCCTGACTTGGGCTCTTGAGGGGTTTGGCTCCCATCAGCATTTCTAGTGTAGTAGACACTGAAGGTGTCGTGTAATCGCCCAGCAGATCAGTACCTGGACTAATTAGCAAGGTGTGTAAGAACATTAAATGAAGGGCAAGCTTTGCACAAGCTCATTGCTCCAATGAGTTCTTTGGTTTGATAATCCAGAGAGGTTTTTATTCATTAGCGAGAGAGTCCGGCTGCTTGGTGTCCGTGGGCTCACTCAGGCAGCGAGCTGGGAACACAAACCTTTTCTTTTGCCCTAAAAATGACCTCCTGGCTGAGGCCAGGAGCGAGCAAGTCCAGCTGACCAAGGGGCTGTGGCTGTCCGTGTCCACCTTTTGGGTGGCTGCTGCTGCCCACCCTCCCTGTAGCATCTGCATCTGGAATGCAGCACCTTCTCCTAAAATGATGAGCAGGACCAAGCAGGACCGATTTGGGTGGGTTTTTCTTTCAGTGTTTGATGTTCTTTGCAAAAAGTGGTTGGTGTGGGGAAAATGTGCCTTGGTGGAGTCCTTGGGGTGGGGAGTGTTGCGTGGAGTTGGGTAAGTGTTGGTCTGTGGGTGGGCTAGCTCAGCTCAGGTGGGCTAGCTTGACTCAGGAGCTTGGTGTTGTCCTCTCTGTGTGTCACCTCCCCATCGACATGGGCCAGCCTCCCCATCCAGCACCTCCAATTGTGCCTGTCCTTCTCTGGTCTCGCTGGTGGGACTGGTTTCCCAACCTTGCAGCTGGGAACAAGGAGAGCACGTGGCTGTGCGCATTGCACCAGCAGTACAGCTGAGAGCAGCTACTTCTTTCTCATCAGACAAAGACAGAAATTAGTGAAGGGTGATGGACACGGGGCTCTGAAGTGTTTGATGCAGCTAAAGCTCTGCCATCGCCTCCACTTGGGGGGAAGCACAGCTTTTCAGGGACTCAGTTGCTTCAGCTTTTGACAGCTCTTTATGTCCAAATTAGCATCCAGATTATCTAAGTAAGGAGATGCTGCTGTGACTGTGACCCTGGGAGTAGTGTGAGAGCAAGCTGCTCCAAGATTTTGTCAATGAAAGCTTTTACCATGCTTGATGAAGTTTTTGTTGCCCTGGGTAATTTGGTGCCTTGAGATGAGGATGAGGGGTTTGGGTCACCCCCACCTTAAGTGCACTGACTTTTAATGAAACAGCTCTTGCAGTACCCACGGAGCCAGGAAACCATTTCTCCTCCTTCATTATTTTCCATGGTTGCCCTTTGCCTGCTCTTTGTGGAGGTTTCTTCCAAATCTCATGAGGGACCATGAGGGTGCATCTCTTGTTCCACAGTGTCCCGCGGGAAGCAGTGTGCATAACTCCTGGTGATGGCCCTAGGTTGGCCCCCAGCATGGTGTCCGTATCATTCCTCCATCAGCTGGCAGAGTGGGTGCTGGCAACGGCTGAAGAGCTTTGCCCAGCATCCCTGCTCCCCACCAGCTCATGCAGACATCTGTGCCAGAGCACGGATGTGAGAGATTTTCCTCCTTTTCCAAGGCAGAGGATGATGTCTGCGAGCCATGGGCCTGATGTCCCCTGTCTGTTTCTTCTTCAAAAGTGTCTCACACTAGCCAGTGGCTCTGGAAATCTGGGGGCTTGTTCCTCCTCTGCTATTGCTTGGCTGCGTGAGCTTGCGGTGTTCAAAAGGTGCTTAGTCCTTGCTTTTGGCCCAAAGCATCCTTTGGGAACGATTGTGCTTTGCCTCTTGGGGTCCTGAAGGACTTCAGAGGGGCTGCAAGGCCTTGGAAGGAGGAAGGTGCTCTCCTGGGCTCCTCTTCTCTCAGAGGGTTTTAAACTTGAGTCTGCAGCTTTTATATTTAACCCCTGGGAGCTTGCTGCTGGATGTGATTCTGTGTCCCCCAGTGGGGACACAGCTGGAACAGACTCCTTGTCCTGGCAGAGGACAGTCCATCCACAGCTCCCTGGTTAAAAAACTCCAATAATAATCCCAAGCCACCTTTGGGACATGCCCAGGAAGTGTTTTTTCTCTTGAAAGAACGTCGAGCAGACACTTTGGAGAGGGTAGATTGGGACCAAACTCTGCCTCTTCTGATACAAAGCCTAGTAGACATCAGATGGAGTTGGTGAGAGCCTGTTCCTGGTGGAGGAGACCCATGAAGTTTCTTGCCAAAGGATGTCACGGATGCAAAACATGTACGTGGGTTTAAGGGAAGGCTGAACAAGGCTGGACAAGGAGTCCAGCTGAGGCTGCTAAATGTAGAGGGTAGAGCATCTCCATTGGGGTGTTCTCCTTTGGTCACTTTACCATGAGATGTTTGGGCAGATGCTACCTTTTATTTTTTTAATTGGTTTTATGGAATAGAGAAATCTGTTCTTAGGGTGTGCCAGGAGGTACCCTGCTCTCTGTGCCAGGGTTTTGGCTGCACCAAGGACTGTGCCACTGGAGGCACCCCTCACCCAGAGAATGGGACTGGTCTGGCAGTCTGGCAGAGCTGTGAAACCGTAGGAACACATACCACTTACTTTATTCCCTGCTATATTATTGGGACTCACATGTGTGTAATGCTTTTATATTGCTGGGAAGCTTTGCTGTGGGGTGGTAGGACGTGGGCTGTAAGGCTACAAAAAGGTGGTCCTGCTAGTGAAATGTCCTGCTAGTACAGCACTGCCAGCACCTTCCTCCCCTTGTACACCAGCACCTTTTTTGGTGATTTTGTGAGGCCAGGGAGGGCTTTGAAAGTACTGTGGATGCTCAAGGGTGGTACCTGCATCTCCTCCTCTGCCTTGGCAGCCGGTGCATCAGCACTGCTCTCTGATGCCAAGGCATCCAGCTTTCCTAGACCCGCTCCGCTCCCCCGATGGTTTCTCCTGACTTGCTGGCTGAGCACGGGTGACCAAAATCAGCAGGGAGGTTCCTGCGCTTAGAAGCAGTGGGGGGTCCTGCAGGGAAAGCTCTTTTCTTCCCCCCCACTCCCTTCCAACAGCCAGAGATGTCACTTGAAAGGCAGCGCTGGAGATGGATGTCCGGCGGGGCTCGTGCTCCAAAGTCATTGCTATAAAAGGAAACTTTGCTGTCCCTCCTGCTTCACTCGCGAAGGGTGACGTCCCCACCAGGGTGGCTGTAGCAGGCACCACGTACCAGCAGACACCAGCCACACACGTTTAACCATAATTACTTCTATTACAGCCCCTCCATCCCTTTCTTTTTTTTTTTCCCCCTTCCCTTTTAGCTCTGCCCCATCAAACCAGTTCAGCTTGCCCTCGCCTGGCAGCAGGCTGAGCTGGCAGGAGCAGAGCCAAGCCTAAGC
The DNA here is from genome assembly GCA_022605955.1 of Rallus limicola. Lineage (NCBI taxonomy): Eukaryota > Metazoa > Chordata > Aves > Gruiformes > Rallidae > Rallus > Rallus limicola. The sequence continues at coordinate 37,877,500 of JAKCOZ010000008.1, forward strand.
TTGCATGCAGGGTTTTTCCATAAGGTTTGGCATGGGCTGGAGGGGATGGAGTAGCGCAGGGCCGTGCTCTCCAGCCAGATCTGCTGCTGTCGTGATGCTCAAGCAGAGACCCTGGGTGTGAGCATCCCCGCTGCTTGCCACATGTGATGGGGATTGGGTCAAAAGAGGCAAAGGTACTGCAGGAGGGTTGGAAGATCCCAATATTTCCCTAAGTTCCTTCTTGTTTGTTAGAAAAGGGACTAAAATGACAGGTCTTCTGGTGTGTTGGGAGCTTTGAGGCTCATTCTGGGATGTATGTGAGTTCACACCAACACACTCTTTCTGGTACAAAGAGCTTGTGTTTTGTCTTGTCTTAAGGGGTGGTTTGCATTTATTTGGGTTGGTTTGTTGTTTGCTTTTGGGTTTTTATAATTGAAGATTAAACCATTGGCTTTGCAAATGCAAGTGGCCAAGTAGGAGGAGGAGATAAGAGAAAGGTGATGAGGTCGGGCATCACTTGGGGGCGCAGTGTTGCTGGCAGTGAATGTGTGAAATGCTTGGCCCAGACTTCTGGGGGTAGGGGAAAAACCCAGGAACAGCTGGCTCTTCCCACCCAACTTCACCAGCAAGGCTCGGACTTGGGGAGAGAGATGCTTTTTCTTCTGGACAAAGGAGAGGGGGGAAGAATCATCCCATTCTCCCTCCTAAACAAAACCCATCATTTTCTGCTGGGGCTCAACTACTATGAGATGTTTTGGAGACCCTTGGAGGTGTCCCGTGACCAGAAGACTTCTCCCTGAAGGGCATAAAATCATAGAATCATTAAGGTTGGAAAAGACCTCCAAGATCATCTAGTCCAACCCTCCTCCTACCACCTCTATTGCTCACTAACCCATGTCCCTAAGTACCTCATCCAGCCTTTCCTTAAACACCCTGAGTGATGGTGACTCCACCACCTCCCTGGGCAGCCTGCTCCAATGCCCAACCACTCTTTCTGAGAAGGAATTTCTCCCAGTTTCTAACCTGAACCTCCCCTGGTGCAACTCACAGCTGTTCCCTCTTGTCCTATCACTGGTTATCTGTGAGAAGAGGCTGAGCCCCAGCTCCCCACAACCTCCTGTCAGGTAGGTGTAGAGACCAGTAAGGTCTCCGTGGTGTCTCCCTGTGCTTCAGGGCATCTCCATGGTGTCCTGCAGTGGTTTGGCTGGGCAGACCTAGTGGATTGGGCAGGTGCTAGGAATTCACTTGGTGGCGACTAGGTGAGGAGGTCGCACAAGTCAGGGTGGTCTTTCCCAGTGCTGCATGTGCCCTGAGAGGACCTTGGGCCATGCTTCCCTCAGGATTGCATACAGGAAGCTATGGATACACTACGTGGCCTCTTGTGGAAGTGGGGAGTCAGCCGCCGTCTGGAACTGACCTCAGAGATGACCTCCAAGAGCATCTCTCTGTCCACTTTGTTGCCATGGGCAGCAAAAGGCCACCATCAGTTCCAGAAGCCACCCCAGTCTTGTAGGAGGCTGCAGAAGGCCTGGTTGGGTCCATGCTGATGTTACCACTTCAGAGGACGTTGTGTGTTTCACGCGTGCTGGAAGGAGTGTTAATACAAGCAGGCAAATCTCTAGACGATCATGTCATCTTCTGCTAGGTGGAAGCATGTTGAGAGCAATTTAAGAGATTGTGTCATAGCACAGTCATGAGGAAGTTCTTGAAGGGCAAAACCAGGTTCTCTGGAGACATTCAAACCCTGCCTGGATGTGCTCCTGTGTGATTTAGTCTGTGTAATCCTGCTCTGGTAGGGGGGGTTGGGCTAGATGATCCTTTGAGGTCCCTTCCAACTCCTGATGTGCTGTGATTCTCTGAAATGAGACCCTTTGCTAGAACTTTTGCAATTTTAGCCAGAAGAGAGGCCCAAAATGGCCTTGCAATGACAGATTCTGGTTTGTGTTGGTGTTCTCAGCACGTCTGCTGGCACACCCTGAGCAGTCATCAACTCCTTCAGGGTTGGGGAGTCCCCTGGGTTTCCAGAGGGGTCTTTTCTGTTACTGCTTCCATGGTCTTGAGGTACTTAAGGTTTTGTGACCAGTAAAACCAGTATTTTCAGTAAATTGTGTGGGATGAATGTGCTCTGCAGGCAGTGCTGCGGCTCTGGGAAACAAATTTCTAGCTAGAAGGAGTTAAATTCACTCACATTTAAGCAAACCCAGCTGTTTTTAAAAGAAACCTCTGAAAACACTTCTCTGTTTGTTGGAGAGCCTGGGGAACTTGACTTTGCAGAAGGAAAAGGCCAATTAAAACCCATTAGCAACAAGTGCCTGAGGTTGGTCTTTGCTTTGGCATGGGAAGAGGATGACAGGTGATTGATTAGAAGCTCTTTCTTCTCTTCCAGCCTTTCATTTTGTGGCCAAAGGTAGGCGGAAGATTTTCCCTGAACATACATTGCTGTCTTAGGGCTTGATAAGCTTTTTTATCCCTTACCTGAGGACAACAGCTGTGCAGTTATGGTGGTTATTGCAAGCTTGACCAGTCTTGTATCACAGTGGCCCCTGTTCCTGGTGCTTCCAGTGGACACATGTGTGGATGGACCCTGTAGCTCCCTGGCTTGGCTGAGCTCTGGGGCAGGAAGGGATGTGCGTTGGGTCATAGCATCATAGATTGGTCTGGGATGGAAGGCATGCTGACGATCACATAGTTCCAACCCCCTGCCACAGGCAGGGCCACCAACCTCCAGGCCTGGAGCTACACAAGGTTGCCCAGGGCTCCATCCAACCTGGCCTTGAACACCCCCAGAGATGGGGCAGCCAACACCTCTCTGGTCACCTCACCACTCTCTATAAAGAGCTCACTTTTCTGGCAGCAGGTACCACTACCCTTCCTTTGGCTGTGTGTGGAGGGACTTGGCTCCATCTCCAGCCCTGATGGTGCTTGGTACTGCCCAGCCCTGCTCTGTCAGCCCTCCTGGGTCTTATCAGCCCAAATTCTTGGCAGTCAGGGGCAAGCTCTGGTTGCTCACCGGTTTCCTTCCCCCTCCCAGTTCATTTTGCTGCTGTTTATGGCTCTGGGTAAACAGATGGGGCTGGGTTTTTCCTAGTCTATATTTAATCCTGGTCTATTTTTAAAGTCCTTTCAGGGGAGTTTTCTGACCATTGTCTCAGCCATGGCTACAGAAGTGATCTCTAAACAAATCTTGCTCCACCCACCGTTGTCTCCCCCCACCCTGTTCCAAACCTGGCCCCTTTTATTCTCATGTCGCCCGAGTTTGAGGGTTTGCTGCTTACCTGTTCTGCCTCTGCAGCCAGAAACACCTCAGGTCCATCCTCTGGGACAGTCAGCTCCAAGTCCAGGTGCCAGGGGCATGCACCCCCATCCTTTCCTGCATGTGTGAGAGCCTTGCTATGCACCCAAGGGACCAAGATGCAGCCGAGATGCTGCTTTTGGGAGAGGAAATACCTTTTCCTATCCATTTGTTTTGATGTATGTTCTTGCCACCTTTTGAAGCTCCGGGGTGCGTGTAAGGCAGGGGGGATTATTTTTTCCCAGCTGTTTCTCTGCACAACCACATCTGTCATGGGATAAAGCTTCCCATACGGGGGAGCATCACAGAATCACAGAATGGCCTGGGTTGGAAGGGACCCCAAGGATCACAGAGCTCCAACCTGTGTGCCACAGGCAGGGACACCAACCTCAGGTCAGATCTACACAAGGTTGCCCAGGGCCCCAGGCAATCTGGCCTTGGACACTTCCAGGGATGGGGCAGCCATCACCTGTCTGGGCAGCCTGTTCCAGCACCTCACTACTCTCTCACTAGTAAAAAACTTCCCCCTAGTGTCTAATCTGAACCTTTCTTCCTTCAGCTTTAGTCCATTCCCCCTTGCCCTGCCATTTTCTACCCTTTTAAAAAGCTGATTCCCCTCCTGTTCTTCTGCTCCCTTCAGGGACTGGAAGGCTGCAATGAGGTCCCCCCACAGCCTTCTCTTCTCCAGGCTGAACAAGCCCAGCTCCCTCAGCCTCTCTTCGTAGGGGAGCTGCTCCAGCCCTCTAATCATCCTCGTGGCTCCTCTGAACCCTCTCCAACAGTTCTACATCTTTCTTGTACTGGGGGCCCCAGCATCCCCACAGCTGTGAGAGGTGTCCATGTGTGGCTGTAGTGATTGATAAGGAAAAAACCCCTTGGTGCCAGGCTGGTGTTTAAAAATCTATTTGTGGTTTGCACTTCGGATCATGGGGGTGGGAGGAAAAATCACCTCCGTGTTCCCAGTTTGCTTCTTGCTCTGGGCAGTGTTTGCCGAGCAGGGGTGACCTTTGGGCTGTCAAAGCAGGTTTGTTTTTTTAACAGGATTTTGTGCAGGTGTCTCTGAAATTGTTGGGAAGCCTGGCTGCTTCCTATAAGGATGATGCTGTGCACCTCGTGCTGAGCGGGGTTTTTTTTTGCTTGTGTAGCTGTGAGGGGCTCTAATTTAGGGAGGGGTAAAAAACCCCAAAAATCCTCACAAGAGCCTACCTAGGGTCTGTTCAGGGGGAGGCAGTAAGAGTTTGGGGGTCTTCACATGGTCTTGAAAACGTGCATCCCAAGGAGTGCCCTGTGTTGATGGGAAGCAGCACCCTGCCTGTTGTGGTGCTTTGCAGAGGTGTGAGCTGGACCAGCGGTGAGCCATGCTAGCTAACAAGAGAGCATCTTTCCTCCCTTCCCTGTGACTGCTTAGTGCTTTTCCTGGCTGCTTTTCCTTATCCTGACTCGGGTAAGCCCAGTGTTGACTCAAAGCCTGGTTTCTCTGTGTGTAACACCTGCCAAGCCCCTCTCCCCTTGGAGTGCTGCCAGCAGGACCGCTCTTCTCAAAGGGAAAAGCGTCAGGGAGTGCAAGTTCTCCCTTCCCTTTTCTGGCTGGAGCCTGGTGCATCCCTTCCAGCGAACTGCATTCCCAGCATTGCTGGCCCTGGGGATGGCTTGGGAAGCATTTCAAGCAGCCTGGAGTATCTCCTGCTCTCAGGCTCTCCCCTGCAAATTTCCTCTTGCTGCATTCCAGAAAAGGGCACCAAATCCTTCAGGGCTTGCTGCTCCTCCTCACCGTGCCAGCCAAGGTTTAATAACAGCCAACTGGCCAGAGCAGTCAGCGCTTTATCTTCTTCACCTTTCCATCATCAGCTCTGTGTTCTCACCAAAGGAAATTGGGTTTGGGGGCTTATTTTCTGTTTGATCTGATTTTTCAAAGGGGTGTGTGTGGTGGGGGTGGGGGGGGCAGGATTGCATGGGAAAGGGAGAAGGGAGAAACAGCACTTGGAGTGGGTGAAAAGCCCTCTGGGATGCTAAGCTGGAGCAAGGGGAGGAGGGGATAGATTTAACTCCTAATTGCACGGGAGCTTATTTTTAAGAGCTGTGGGTGGGTGATTTGTTGCCGGGCTGAAGGCTTGCGGCAGTTGTATTGGGAGCAGGATGTAGGGATGCTGGATGGCAGGGATGATGCCTGGTACCTTGGACCACATACCTGCTCCCTGATGCAAACAAGGAGGAGCTAAGTGCAGCTCAGGCTCTGCCTTGCCTTCAGCTTATGGAGAGTTGCTGGGGCTTGCCTGCTCGCCCGCATGCTTCTGGCCTTGCTGGCCAGCCTCCAGGCTCCAGAGGGACACGGGTGACAGCAGAGGAGGTCTTACTCGTGCTTGCATCAGCCACTATGCTGGCAGCTAAAGTGCCATCGTGTTCTGCGGGCACTGGGTTAGTTTTTCTCTTGGCTCTGGTGCGCTGATGCAGCTGCTCTTCCCCAGGATTTCTGGAAGTGGTTTTGCAAGTGTTTCTGGGTGGGGGGAAAGGAAAAAAAAACCCAAATCACTTTTACTTTTCTTTTTTCTTTTGGGAACTCGTCTTCCCTCCCCGTTAGCATCCGTGGGGGACATTGGTACAAGATGGGATGTTTCTGCCTGATTCCTTCCCAGTTGGCTGGGCAAGGGGAGGGATGCAGGGACCAGGTTGGGAAGAGCCAGTCCCCATGCTGGGACATCCCAGTGCTGTGCTGGGAGATGCTGATGACCCAGTTGAACATGTAGAAACCCTGGTCCCATGGGCCCTCCGTACTCACTAACCGCTGCCCTACGCTCCTACAGCATCTGAGTGCTTGGCAGGTTTAGAAACCTGTGTTATGGCAACATGCAAACATCCTGAAAGCTCTTCTGAAATGGGGAAAAGGACCAGTTTATGAGCCTGGGAGCAACGTGTCCCCAAATAACTCTTGAAGGCAAGAGGGATGCTTTGTATGGGGTGGTGGCCAGCACTAGCATCGTGCGAGACCAGGCTGTCTTTGCTTCCCTTGGTGATTTGTAAGCAGTGCTGTGCTTATTGGGAGCACCCGGGTGCTCTGTCGTGACAATTCAATCAGCGCCGCAGCATCAGTGAGCGTTATTGGTGCGTGAGTGGGATGGTGGGACCTGGAGCCTTTGTTAACACGCTCGTTTCTCTCTCCTAGGCTGGTTCCCCGAGGTGACACCAGGGTCCCTGTAGCTGGCTTCACTCACGGAGAGGCCATGGCTGCCTAGTGCCCCCCGGCACCGGCGGGGTTGGCGGGCCAGAGATGGCGGCGCAGAGGATCCGGGCAGCCAACTCGGGCGGCCTGCCGCGGTGCAAGTCAGAAGGGACGCTCATCGACCTCAGCGAGGGCTTTGCTCAAACCAGCCTCTGCGACGTCAAAGGTGTGCGGTGCGATGGGTGGGGATGATGCCCTCTCCTCATCTCACCCCTGGGGTCCAGGAGGGGGTTGGTTAATAATAATTAGCAGTTGGCAGCTGATGGGGAAGAACAGCGAGCGCTGATGAGCACATCCACGGGTGCAAGGACGGGCAGGGATCTGGCACCAAGAGATCCAGCAGCCAAGTGAGGTGAAGTAAGGGTTTGGTGCAAAGTCGTGAGGACTGGAGCTGGGTGCTTGCAGGTTGCTTGAATAATCTTTTTTTTTTTCTTCTTCCTTTCATCACTTTTTTTCTGATGTAAAAACATGAAAGTCACATTCGGGTGAGAGGGGAATTACTGCTCCCTGGGCAGAAATGGATCCCAAGAAATAATTCCAGGTAGAAGGTAGCGTGTGCAGAGGGCCTTTAAAAATAAACATGCACAAAACTGATTGCTTTTGCAGGCATAGAGAGAAGGGACCCCGAACATCAAACACTCTCATTGCAAATTAGATTGTTTTTAATGCAAAAACAGGAGTTGCTCTCATTCTCCAAGGGGATTGCTGTTTTCCTCACTTCCCTGTTAACCCTCCTGCTGTGCTGGCTGCTTGCAGGGCTCAGGGAGGTGGGGGGGAAGGATGGGAACAGGTGGATATGGGGATGGCCACTTTGCCCAGCTGATCCAAAGGGATTGGGAGACCAAAAATGCCCCGTCCCACAGATGGCTCTGGGGCTGAGTTAACAGCGGCTTCCTAGCAGGGTGGTAAAATATTTTCAGTGCAGGGTTTATTTATAGTTTTTACGCTGAATAAATGTCCTCACGACTTTGCACATCTGCTGGCGGAGGAAGTGGGTTAACGATGAGTGGTTGAGGATGTGTATGAACCCTTTCTTTCTTAATATTTGATCCCTGGCGTCAATGTAAAGGCTTTTCTGTATCTTCCCTTGCCTTGTAATTCCCGTGTCAGAGACTTGCTACCAGCCTGCAGCTTGTGTCCATGGGGATGCACAGTTTGATCTGTCATCCATCCCTTCATCTGCAGAATGGTAGGGGCTTCCCATGTCCCTTAAATCCCCCTTTTCCCTCTGGAGAGCTCTGAAGCCTGTTGAATCAGGCACTGCCCTAGTTCTCTTGCAGCTCTGTATTGGTGATAATCCATCACTCCTTGTTTTTCTGAGAGCTGTCTGGCGAGATTACACACACTTGAATGTTGAGATAACATCATCTGCAGCTTGTTTCTAGTGCTTTTTACAGGAATAGCTTCTAAAAGTGAGAGCAAACCCAATAATACAGTGACACCATATCTGTAGGCCCGACCACGCTGCTTTGTTCAGGATCCCCTGGCAAAATGACTTCCATCTGGCACCGCTGATGAAAAGGGACATTGGATATGAGTGTTCAAACAGCACAGCCTCCTTTAGAAATGGAGCTGACTTGTGTCAGGGAGCTTTTTTAACATAGGTGCTATGCAAAAGGAGTGGGGTGCTGGTCGTTTTGGCTGGTGTGATCTGAAAAAGTAGGGTTATGTTGTGCCTGTAGTTGTTTCTTACACTGAAACAAGTTTTACATGTGCTGGAGCGGGGTTAGGGCACAGCCAGAGCGCTTTTAGCCTGTGCCAAAAGCTATCTTGGGTTTACATTACCTTGGGGTATCATGTAATCTTTGAAGAGGTGGCAGTCACCGGTAGCAGCACAGGTAACTATTTGCATGGAGAGTGCAGTGGCAGAGCAGAAGAGCTGGTGGCCAAAGACCTTGAGATACCACTGGGTAAATTGGTAGGATAATGGCTCTTCCCACGTAGCAATCTTTTGAGGCATGCACACAAACACCTCCCTAACTACCTTCTGTTACTTTAAATGTGAACATTTGAGGGGATGCTGGCTGTTCCAGCACACGGCTGTAGGAGCTTAGATCCCAGCACTCAGGGTGAAAAGCAGAGCTGATACGAAGCAACTCTCAAAACTCCCTCCAGCTCATCTTCTTGTTGCTACTTCTCTTGTCTTGGCTCCCACATCTCTTCCCAGCAGTGTCGATGACCATCCCTTTAGATCGTGAGCCCTGTGGGGCAGAGGAACGTGAATGTATTGCAAGTAGCAGAGGTGGTTCTGCTTAAAATCTGTTTGAGGGATGGGGGAAATACCTTCAGCTTTGGGAAGCTGTAAAACTGCTTTACTTGCCCTGCTTAAAGTAGCGTGGATTGCTGACCTGAAATAAATGTGACCTGTGGATTGCTTACAGTGCTGTTTTCTTCTTGGCTTTGCAGTGCCTTCTCCTAGTGCCTTGCTGGTTGACAATCCCATGTCCTTTGGAAACGCGAAGGAAGTAATAGCAATCAAAGATTACTGCCCGACTAATTTCACCACTTTGAAGTTCTCCAAGGGGGACCACCTTTACGTCTTAGACGCGTCAGGCGGTGAGTGGTGGTATGCTCACAACACCACAGAAATGGGTTACATCCCTTCCTCCTACGTCCAGCCTGTGAACCACCGCAACTCTTCCTTAACGGACAGTGGGATGATAGACAACCTACTGGAGAGCCCTGACGAGGGAGTCAAAGAGTTAGACCTGCTTGGAGAATGGACTGACATGAAAAGAAACTCTGTGAAAACCTACAGTAACAACCCCTTCTTGAACGGAGTCCAGACAAACCCGTTTCTGAATGGGAATTTGCAAACAGTGCCCAGCTCGGACAAAGAGTCCGACTCCAACGTTGCTGTTGACTTGCTGCTCTTTGACACTGGGGCTCCTACTTCGGCTCTTTCCAGTTTGGCAGCTAATAGCAGCCTGGGGAACATTTTTGACGAGTTTCCATCCACAAACAGATTGGATCTGGAACAGCCTGTGAGAAGGGACAATCCCTTCTTCAGGAGTAAACGTTCCTACAGTTTGTCTGAACTCTCCGTTCTTCAGGCCAAGTCAGACGCTCCGGCGTCATCAGGTTTCTTCAGCGGTTTGAAGTCTCCCACCCCTGAGGAGTTCCAGAGCCGGGAGGATTTTAGGACAGCATGGCTGAACCACAGGAAGCTGGCTCGGTCTTGCCATGACTTGGATTTGCTCGGTCAAAATCCTGGCTGGGGTCAGACGCAACCGGTGGAGACCAACATTGTCTGCAAGCTGGATAGCTCTGGTGGAGCTGTTCAGCTTCCGGACACCAACATCAGCATCCACGTGCCAGAGGGCCACGTGTGCCCTGGGGAAACGCAGCAGATCTCCATGAAAGCGATGCTGGATCCACCGCTGGAGCTGAACAGTGACAAGTGCAGCACCATTAGCCCGGTCCTGCAAATCAAGCTCAGTAATATGGAGGTGAAAACCTTTATCATTCTGGAGATGAAAGTGTCGGCAGAGGTCAAGAATGACATCATGAGCAAGAGTTTGGTAGGACTGCAGTGCCTGCGGAGTGACGTGAAGGAGGGGCCGTACGTGCCGATGCAGCTGAGTTATTCGTATGGGGACACAATCCAGGTGCATCTGGAGAACCTGGAGCCTTGCATGTACATCGCAGCTGTAGCCCAGGGGCAGAACATCCTCTACCCTTACACCGTTTGGGATTACATCAGCAAGAAGATCACAGTTGGTGTCTATGGCCCAAAACACATTCACCCTTCCTTTAAAACAGTCGTGGCAATGTTCGGGCACGAATGTGCACCCAAGACTCTCCTGGTGAATGAGGTCACAAGACAGTCCCATGGCCCGGCTCCCGTTGCCCTCCAGCTTTGGGGTAAGCATCAGTTTACTCTGTCCCGGCCTCAGGACCTCAAGCTCTGCATGTTCTCCAACATGACCAACTATGAGGTGAAAGTTAGCGAGCAAGCCAAAATTGTGCAGGGCTTCCAGATGAAGCTGGGCAAAGTCAGCCGCCTTATCTTCCCCATTGCATCCCACGACCCCAACGAGCTCTCGGACTTCACGCTAAGGATACAGGTCAAGGATGACAAGGATGCAATTTTGACCCAATTCTGCGTCCAGACACCGCAGCCGCCTCCAAAAAGTGCCATAAAACCAACAGGGCAGAGGCGGTTCCTCAAGAAGAATGAGGTTGGAAAAATTATCCTTTCACCTCTGGCTGCCACCACCAAGTATCCAGTTTTTCAGGACCGGCCAGTCTTGAGCTTGAAGTATGGCAAACTGCTTAAGACGGTGGTGAGGCAAAGTAAGAACCACTATTTGCTGGAGTACAAGAAGGGAGATGTCATTGCCCTCCTCAGTGAGGAGAAGATCAGGTTAAAAGGGCAGCTGTGGACCAAGGAGTGGTATATTGGCTACTATCAGGGAAAAATAGGCCTTGTGCACACCAAAAACGTGCTGGTGGTTGGAAAGGTCAAGTCCAGCTACTTCTCTGGGCCAGATCTCACCACCAGCTTGTTGCTCGAGCAGATCCTGAGGCCCTGCAAGTTCTTGACCTACATCTATGCCTCTGTGAGGACTCTGCTCATGGAGAACCTCAGCAGCTGGCGGTCCTTTGCCGATGCGCTGGGCTACTTGAACTTGCCACTCACATTTTTCTGCCGAGCGGAGTTGGACAGCGAGCCAGAGCGAGTGGCCTCCGTCTTGGAGAAGCTGAAGGAAGATTGCAACAACACTGAGAACAAGGAGAGGAAATCTTTCCAGAAGGAGCTCATGACGGTGAGTCTGTCCGAGGTCTGACAAGGGCAGAGCAGGGTGTGGGTGTGTGTCTTAATTCTCTGCCATGTGGCATGATTAAAGGTGAATGGGAGGTGGATGTTTCTGAATTTGGTCTGTAGGAAGGGAAGTTCATCTTGAAGGTCTTCTGCGGGCACAGCTGGGTGTGCAGCTCAGCCCTGTGGTTGTACATGTTGGTGGCCTCCTAGTTTAATGCCATTGTGGCCATAAATGAGGGACATGCTGGCATACTGTAGGTAGACATGGGAGGGCAGCTAACAGGCTTGCTTTGCAAGGTGGCTGATGTGAAGCCCTTCAAGATCAAGGTGATCTTGTTTTCACTGCACTCAGCTGGTCCCTGTTGCTGGGTGTTTCAGCCTTCTTTGAGGAGTTACCCAAGGGTTGCTGGTCTCCCCCCTCGGCCCTGGTGTCAAAGTGTGCATCATGGGAGGCAGGACTGAATTGCTTAAAATTGCACTAGGAGAAATTTAGGTGAGATATCAGCAAGAATTTCTTTACTGAAAGGATTGTCAGCCACTGGAACAGGCTGCCCAGGGAGGTGGTGGAGTCACTGACCCTGGAGGGATTTAAAAGGCATGTAGATGTGCTTGAGGACATGGTCTAGAGATGAACTAGGCAGGGTTAGGCTGTGGTTGGGCTCTATGATGTAAAGGGTCTCTTCCAAGCCAGGTGATGATTCTATGATTGGAAAACTATAAAAGGTGCCAAGAAATGCAAAAGCTTTCCCTGTACAGAGATTGGTAGGTGAACCACCTCTCAGGTCACCCTCTTCCTTATCACTGGGTGTGTCAGAGCGTGCTGGAGAGGGGTTTCACAGCTGTGCTGAAGAATGATGTTACATATTTGCCTGTATGAAAACCTCAAATTCCTTTACAATAACACCAGATTATCTCTTGCTCCATCCTTCAAGTCTCCCTGGGATGAGATTCCTCTTAGGAGAAATCATCTTGATGATAATCTCTAGGGTGTCACGGGAAGCAAGCCAAAGAAAATAGGGGCTGAAGTATCTGGAAGAGATTTGCCACTCCTGCCTCTTAGCAGTCTCTCCCACAGAAGCACGATAACCCAGTTACAGCCAATCATGTGGTTTAAAATGCCAGTTGAGTTAAGGAACAGCGAGAGCGTCTCTGGGCGATGATGGGCGCAGGCAGCAGCATGTGAAACCAAGTTAGGAGCAGGCAGCCAGGGTGGAGAGGTCTGATGCTGGACAAAGTGCTTCCAGTTCTCAAGCTCCCTTTAATAAGAAAAGGGGAAATTTGAAGATGGGGCATAAGGTGTAAGACGTTACAGAGAGTATGGATCCCTTTGTCGCTCGTGGACAGTGAGTTCCCTGTGCCTGGGTACCACTTTGTGGCCTGTGGCCTGTTTTGCTACTGCTTTCATCTGCCCATTGTATCCAGGTCTTTATCTCCTTCCTGGGGCCATCCAGGAAGGAAAAATACCCACCGTGGTGGGCAAGGTTGGCGCTTGGTCCTCTGGTTCCCCCAAGGGAGGGTGTGCTCCTTTAATTGTTAGCCTGTGGAGTGATGGGATAAAAACCTGGGCTCCTCTGACCAGATGCTTCTGGGGATTTCATTTGTTTGCTGTATTGCTTTGCTAACCTGTAAGCAGTTCTTTTGTCCATTCCCTTTGTCTCCAGGGATCCCAGACAGACTGTAGGTCATGGAAAATCCATGCCAGACCTCAGTGGGGAGATGAGAGGAAAGATAAGGCACCTAGCTGTAGGCTGCAGAAAAACAGTTTCCCCAAGGGCTGCCTGGAGCGCAGAGTCCCAGGGCAAGTTTTATTCTCTGTGTTTGACTGGAGGCTAATCCTGAGCCTTGGCTCTGTTTCTTGCTCTTTGTGAGTCTGAGCCTGCAGACAAAGGATGAGCTCCCTTCCTGGTGGATGCTGCTTCTAGACCCCATTGGTGCTGTCAAATCCTCCTTAGCTTGTAGAGGAATTAGATTGAGCCTGTTTAAAAGAAGAAAAAAAAAAAAGTAGATGTTTCAGGGGATGACAGCAGACCAGTAATGTATCTTATTGTGCTTAAATATGATTTTTATTTCTAACAAATGGGCTCACTTTCTGGAGTCTGCTGGCAAGAAGAACCAGTTGGGTTAAGCTCTCATGTGGCCATTTCATCCTGAAGTTGATTGTCTCATCTCAGAGGGACTGGGAGAAGAGATGCAGTAAGCAGGCTTATCTGACTTCAGTGTTTGAGTACACAAAATCACCACAGCAGAGCTGTGCACCAGCAGCCAAGTCTGGAAAAAACCCTGGTCGTGAGGGCTAGTTAATTTATCTGCACTTCTTTTCTAATCTAGCATTAGCAGTGGTGGGTGAAGGTAACTGGGGGAGCGTTGCTCAGAAGTTAGTTATCACACCAGGAGCAGAAATCTCCCCTCTCCCTTTCCTCCTCTCTGCCCATTGCAAGTCAGCATCACACAGATACCTTTGTTAAAACTGAACCTGGGCAGAGATACAAGAAGAGACCTCATTGCAGGTGGGCCACTGATTCTTGGCTGTGTATTACTACCTGGTCCTGGGGGTTAGACCTATGATGTGCCTTGGCTTTGGTCTCTTGGGATTTTCAGTGCAGTGATTTTGTAGAGCCTCGTGTTTATCATCCTTTCCAACAGACGCTGCTGCTGGGAAAAACACGGGTCTTCTGGGGATGCTGCTGGGCACGTCAGCAGAGAGCTGTGGAAACTGTGAGCTTTTTCTTCTCTAGGCCACTTCTAAAGATTATACAGAGAATGATGCTGGGCGTTTGGTGTCGTGTGTGTGTGTGTCCCCATTAGTTTCTATCGTTCTTTCTGCAGGATCCGCACACTGCCTTTCTCCTACCAGAAGATAGTTCTTCTCCTGGGTGTGTGATGAGCCCAAAGAGCTGCTAGTGTGCTCAAGCAATCCTTGATGTCCTGCAGAGCAGGGTATCCAGTGCTTGGACCTTGTGCTGGCACACCTGGAGCGTGCCAGCCCAAGGTTGCTCATGTCAGGCACCTCTCGCTCCTCCATCCCAAAGCAATCTGCTGGCTAATAGTGGTCCCTGTGCTGAACTTCTTCTTCTGGAAAGATCCAGCTCCTGCCCACACCTTCATGGGAACATGTATAGATTTTGGGCGTTGCTCCCCCAAACAACCACGCTGAAGTTGGTGAGGATGTTTTCTGGAGGACGTGGCTTGTCCTCCTTCTATAGCCACATTGTTTGCAGCACAGGCAGGAGTTGCTTCCAGTGAGGTCTTTTCATGCACAGCACTGGAAAGTCTTGCCCCCTTATCCTGTCAAGTAAGTGCCAGCAGTGCCGTTCAGCAGGCTCGCTGCTCCACAGGCAGTAGAAGACAACCCACCCTCAATTTTTCTTAATAAAATCTTCCTTGCCTCCCCCAGTGCAGCAGTCACAGACCCCCGTGTTCAAAACCAATCAAATAAAAGCCACCTGGGGTTGCACTGGTGGAACCTGGGAGCATGCAAATGACACGTGGTGTTACTCATCCCAGGAGCGATGCCTTAAGGGCCAGACACCTGGCTGGGACCCGTGGCCCCACAGAACTGGTCCTGGCTGTGTTAGGTACGAAAAAAACCCCAAGGTATTGATGATTGAGAGCACGTAGCACGGTGCTTTCTGTGTGACTCATGATTTTGACAGTGCTGGCAGCCAGAAGCAGTGAAGGAGAGGTGTTTAATGCCTAAAAAGTGAGCATTATTTTTTGGAGCGCTTGGAACCAGCCAACTTGTTCAGGCTAAAAACCTGACCTGTGTCCTGGCAGGGAGGATGGAGGCAGGAACCTGCGCAGGAGCATCCTCTCACCTCACAGGTCTCTCTCTCCCCTGTGTTAGCAGGGGTCTTAGGTGGGAGTTACGGCATGATGCACAGAACCCATGCCCATTGTGCTCGGGTTGCATCCCTGCACCAGCACACATCTCTGCATGGTTGTTGGGACACTAAATATCTTGGTAACCACATCTCTGCTTCTCCTGCCAGGCACCCTACAGACCTTTTGGGGTAGTGCTTGGACCCCCGGGGGGGGGTCTGATTTAAATAGTATTTTAAAAAAGAAAATAATAGTTATTTTTCACTTAAAAATTCCACTTCTGTAACGGCTTCCTTGTGGATCTTGCACCATGCTTGGTGAGCACTTGCAAACTTGGAGATGTTTTCTGCTCCTGGGGCAAGGGAGAAAGGATGTTATTCCTTTCAGTTTGGCTGAAGGTTGGGGAGAAGCAAGATGCATCCCCCACCCCAGCTCAGATGGCTCCTCTGGAGCACATGTCGGGGTCAGGGCTGGAGGCTCCTGGACTTGTGAGTGGACTGACAGTTTCAGTGATAGGCATGTGTGGATGTGCATCTGCAGGAGGTCTTCGGGGGCCACCTCTTCCCATTAGCTTGGCTTGTTTTCTTGTAGACGCTGGTTTATGTTGTCTGGCTACATCAGGATACGGATGCAGGAGGCTGCATTTCAGAGCCAGGATGCAAATTCGGCCTCCCCTGGGTGCCTTTTAAGTAGAGGCGCTTCTGTGCCTCTTTGAACTGGGATTTGAATATCAAACTGCCTCCTCTTCCTCACCTGTCTGGTGTAGCTGGCTCACAGCTGCTCCGAGGTTAAGAAACGCTTTGGTGCTTGCTGGTGAGACACAGCCCCGGTCACACCTCCTGCCGGGGTACAGAGGGATGGAGACTGTACGCAGCTACCTGGGGAGGCTCATCCAGGGCAAGGGAGAAGGATGGAAAGAAATTGTAGCGTAATCCTAGATGTGCCTGCTGGGGGATGGGGATTAAGTCCATTGTTAGCCCTGCTAATCCCAGCTGGGCAGACGGGGCTTCCAGGAGAGCCCTGTGCCCGCATGCGTTTCACATCCTCTGCGACAGAGGGACTGAGTTGTCCCCAGGTCAAAAAAAACCAAAAACCAAGCATTGCTGTTACCATTAATATTCCTCCCTCAGCTCTGACCTCAGTGGCCATGTGTCCTTCCTGCCCCCAGCCGTCAGTAGGTCCCAGAGTTAACGCACTGTGGGCCACAATCCCATCTCTTCCAAAGCTGGTGTGTGTGTGATTATACAGTTCTGGGTGGCACGGCCTCCCAGCTGCTTTACTTGGTGCTGTTTTGTTTCCTTGGAGTGGCAGAAGGAACAGGAGAATCCACCTCCCGCGGCTCTGTTCTTCTGAACCCCCGCGGCACCATTTATTCCCACCGGCCTCCTCTCCTGCCTCAGACCTGCTTGGTCTCTGGCAAGAGATGAGAGCAGCTCATTTAGCCTGCTTTGGGAGATAATATCAGGGATGGAAGATATCAGGGATACAAAATACCAGGGGTGGGAAATATCAGGTATATGAAATATCAGGGATGTGAAATCTGCTCTTCCTTAGGACTGTCCAAGTCCTCCAGCCACAGAGGAGAGCATGATGGACCCAGGGCTGGGTGGCAAGGCTGGGTTGCTGGAGGGGAGTTAAAAAAATAAGAAAATTAAAAGAAATCAGTGCTCTTTTAAATGTATTTCTCTTGCCCGCTTGACAAGGGGGTTTATTGCTTCTCTCCTGGCACAGGAAACCAGTGTAAGCACTGGAGGAGCAAACAAGCACTGGTCTGTAGCTGTAATGAGATTTGAGCCCAGCTTTAAGCTGGAAACAGATAAGGGAAGAAATCAGCATGCATTTGCTTTGCAGATTGCTGGAGTGGTTTCAGATGTTCCCATCATCCCCCCCATTGTCCCTGTGGAACTGCCTGTGTGAGGGTTTAACCCTCCTCCTGCTCCGGAGCCAAGCCAGCTGGGGTCTGCCCAGACCCCTGTCCCAGGAGAGGATGTTGGGACCCATGGTGGGCAAGGTCTGGCTGTGTGTGGATGGACCACAACTTGTGTAATAGCCAGCTCTGTGCTGAGAGTGATGCTCCCCATGGGGACACGTGCCAGTGTGGTGCTCGCTGGTGATTCTCTCAGGAAGCTGTTCCTTTCATCCCCAAGCAGTGGTTTGCCTGGTCTGAAGTGGGGACCCCCTTGGTGAAACTCTGACCCCTTGGTGTTCCTTCACCCTGGAGCCACCAGCCTGAATCTCCTGGTGCCATGACTCTGGATCCAGATGTAGGAAAATGAGAGGGTACTTGGACTGTGGGGTTTTTCCCCATTGCAGCTTGCTTTCCACTTGGAGCAGATGTTAATGTGTTCTGGCATCTAAAGAGAGGAGCCAGTCCTGCTCTGTCTCTTTCAAAGTTATTTTTCCTAAATTATTGCTAGCTCAAAAGCCATGACTGCTGCAGTTCTTCTTCCTCTTCTTCAAAAACCATTTGCAGAAAACCCCATCCTGTAGGTCAATAAATGCCACAGAAAGAGGTGGGCTTTGATCTGGCATGGGAAGGTGGAGGGGCTGTGGGAGAATCAAGAACATCCCAAACCAAGCGATGCTCCTTCGCCCAGGTCTCACCCCAGCCCATCTCCTCCCAAGGCTCACAACCAGGTCTTGTCCCAAAATAATCTGTCTGGATGGTGCTTTTCCAGGGTCAGGGAGACAAGCTGCACGGGACAGCGCTGGATTAGTTCCCTTGGTTAAGTGCATCTGTTCTTCTCACCCCCTGGGGTGCTTTAAACTGCTTATGGTGGCTCCTGAGCATCTTGAGGGGTTGCCTGGAAAATACAGCTGCATTGGCCAGGCCGGCCTGCAAGCTTCCTTAACAGGGGTAGGGTGCTTAGTGCAATTAATGGGATTACTCCCCAGTCGAACATGGTGGCCTAATTTCACCAGCTGTTGCTAGGAAGAGGGTGGGAGGGTTTTTTGGGATGGTTTCTTGATGGAGGGGGATTCCCTGCACTGTCCGCTGGGTCACCTGCCTTGACTCTCCCGTTTGGTTTTTACCACTGTCCTTCAGGCTCTGCTGAAAATGGACTGCCAGGGGCTGGTCGTGCGGCTTATCCAGGACTTCGTGCTGCTGACCACGGCCGTGGAGGTGGCCCAGCGCTGGAGGGAGCTAGCTGAGAAGCTGGCCAAGGTCTCCAAGCAGCAGATGGATGCTTATGAGGCCCCGCACCGGGACAAGACAGGAGCAGTGGACAGTGAGGTGAGAGAACAGATGGGTCTTGGTCTCCATGGGTCCCCTGAGGTTGCAGATATCTCCAGAGCATGCTCTTCTGGAGCATCTTTGGGGAAGACAAGGGACTTGGGTGCACTGGGGAAAATTGGGGGTGTTTTTCCCTGGGAGTGCACTTGTTCTGGAGTGGGGGGCTGTTGGCGGTGGCATCGTTTGGCTCGCTGGCTGTCCAGCTCAGCTCTGATCTCCCCTCCCCTCCCCTCTGCCCTGTAAGGCCATGTGGAAGCCAGCGTACGATTTCCTTCTCACCTGGAGCAGCCAGATGGGCGATAGCTACCGTGATGTGATCCAGGAGCTACACACTGGGCTGGACAAGATGAAGAACCCCATCACCAAACGTTGGAAGCATCTCACCGGCACCCTGATCCTCGTCAACTCCTTGGACATGCTACGGGCAGCTGCCTTCAGCCCTCAAGACCACGAGGATTTTGCCATCTAACTCCTGGAACGATGTTTCTCTCCTACCTGGGGTGGGGTTTCCACCCCCCCTCCCCCGTGCTTCTCTCACCCTCTCTTTTTTTTTTTAAAAGCAGTTGACTCTGAAAGAAGCAGAGGTTGCTCTCCCTGGGTTTTAAGAAGCCAAAGTTTGCAAGTTCTCCATCAGGACTAGAAATCAGCAGGAGACATCCCTCCTTGATGGTCGGGGCATCCAGAGGGGCACGGCTTTTCATACAGCATCGATACCAGTTAAACTATTTCTTACTGAAGAAACACCACCCCACCCCCCAAACTTTAGAGGGGGTGGGATCACAAAAGAGATTGTGCTTTTTTTTTTTTTTATTGTAGGCATTTACAAATAAAAGTCTAATTTTTGTAACAAGCAGTAAAGGTTGTAACCACTTTGGGGGCAAAACTGGCTGGTTTTGAAATTAATTTTTTTTTTTTTTATGTTGCAGAAACTGCTTTTAAATTGCTGGGTTTTGAGATGAACATGAGTTGTGTAAATGATGTTTTGTAAGAGGAAGCACAGTAAATGCTCTCCCTTGCTGCCACGGTCAGGCTTTTTGGGCAGACTCCCAGGCATGATTGTGAAGCGCTGGATGAACTTGGGGTGGCCTCAGCCTAACAAGCATCTTACACCACAATGGAGGGAGCTGCTTTTTTGTTTGTTTCCCCTCCCCTTGTGGCCCTGTGTCCTGCCTTGTTGCTGATTATTTTCTTTCCATGTCTCTGCAAAGGCGTGTTTCCTCATTCGGGGACATGGGGATGCTCACCACCCAGTTTCAGGTGGGTGGGTTCCATTTTTTTATAACCAGGAGAAGTGGCTGCTGCCCCTCACGCTTCATCCCTTCCCAGGGAGATTTTTATTTTGGAAGGGCATTTCTGAAAGAAGCTGAAGGTTTGGGGTTCAGTGGAGATCTCCTAGGCCTCCCTGTGCTCGGCATTGGTGAGGCCACACCTCAAGGGCTGAATTCAGGTTTGGGGCTCTCACCGTAAGAAGGACATGGAGGTCCTGGAGCGTGTCCAGAGAAGGGCAACCAGGCTGGGGAAGGGGCTGGAGGGCAAATCCTCTGAGGAGCTGAGGGAGCTGGAGGCATTCAGCGTGGAGAAGAGGAGGCTTAGAGAAGACCTTATCACCATCTACACTGACCTGACAGGAGGGTGCAGAGAGGTGGGTGTTGGTCTCTTTGCCCAAGCAACAGGTGACAGGACAAGGGGGAATGGGCTCAAGCTGTGCCAGGGCAGGGTCAGATCAGACATTAGACAAAAGGTCTTCAACCAAAGGGTTATTGGGCATTGGCACAGGCTGCCCAGGGAGGGGGTTGAGTCACCAACCCAGGATGTATTTAAAAGACGGGTAGATGAGGTGCTCAGGGATATGGTTTGGTCGAGGACTTGTATGGTTGGACTCAATGATCTTAAAGGTGTTTTCCAACCTTGTGATTCTGCAGTAAGCCAGGAGGATGATGAGAGCAGCTTACCCTGCCCTAGCAGCATCAGCTCTGGCTCCTCATCTCCAGATGCTCGAGCTCTGGGCAGGAGGCTAGAAAAGGGGAGGGGATTGTTGGGTTCCATCTATCCCTCTACCCCTCTCCCCCAACAAAAATACATAAAAGGAGGGAAAAGAGAAAATGCGAAGTCTGAGCTCACTTGAGATGCTCCAGACGTGCTACATGACATAACACTTGTTGCTCTTAATGTCAGAGGGCTCCAAGTGGGGCTCACCAAGGCTCCTAAAGCCCAGCTTAACTTGTAAATAGTCTTTGCTATAAACCTGGTGCCATCGAGCTAAATATTTGCAGCACCAAGCGCCCATAGTTTTTGCCCCTTTTCTCTTCTAGCCAAATCTTTCCAACGACCTCCCTTCCTCCTTCTGCTCCCCAGCTTTCAGATATTTTATGTGGAAAGGAGCTATTTTTGTGCAGAAGGATTATTTTCGTGCAAAGTCTCTTTGTAGCGAAACGCTGCTACCACAGAGGTTAGTTGTTACAGGAGGGGTTTTTCTTTCAGGTTAATCCACATAAAAAGAAGGGGAAAGGCCCCTGGCAGATCATGCTGGCAAGATGATGAAGGGCCTGGAGCATCTCCTCCATGAGGAGAGGCTGAGTGAGCTGGGTCTGTTCAGCCTGGAGAAAAGAACACTAAGGAGGGACCTTATTAATGTTTATAAATATCTTAAGCATGGGATGCAGGGGGAATTGGCCAGCCCCTTTTCAGTGTCTGTGGGGACAGGACAAGGGGCAATGGCTGCAAGTTGGAGCACAGGGAGTTCCACACCAACATGTGGAAGAACTTTTCCCCAGTGAGGGTGAGGGAGCCCTGGGCCAGGCTGCCCAGGGAGGTGGTGGAGTCTCCTTCTCTGGAGAGATTCCAGCCCTGTCTGGACGCCGACCTGTGCAATATGAGCTGGGGAGCTGCTTTGGCAGGGGGGTTGGACCCGATGATCTCTGGAGGACCCTTCCAACCCCTACGATTCTGTGACTCTGCGATTCCTCTTCCCGACAATCCCATCCCCAGAGACGGTCGCTCTTGCTGGACCCCAGAAGAAGTAAAATTGCACCTTCATTTCTCCTCAAGGACTTGAAGGGGTTTCCTGTGCAACTCAGCGTAGCGCAGTGAGGGTTCCATTGGCCCACGCTGCGTTCTTCTTCCCTGAGAGCCATTTTCCCTGTGCCTGTGCCATACGCTGGAGCAGGCACATAGTACAGGCATGGCTTTCTCCTGGGGTTTGACCACCCCCAGCCTTGGCTTTCACTGTCCTAGCAAGGTCCAAGTGCCCCAAGGTGAGAATGGGAGCTCAAGCCTCCTGTGTTTTAGGGATATCCCTGAGTAATTCCAGCTTTTCTGGGGGAGAAACCCTCCCCTTGTTTTTTTGTCTACCTCAGGTACTCCCTGTAATACCCAGATTAACACTGGCAGCCTAAACTTAACGCCGTGCTCAGCTCATCCACAGTGTTTCCCTGAGACCTGCCATAGCATGGCTGGCATGTTTTGGGGACCTGTGGGGTGACGGCTGCATTGATTTGTTCCTGTCCTTGATCAGAAATCCAGCTCCCCCTTGCTCCTCTTCACGTGCTGGGGCTGGGCATGTGTCCTTCAGATACCTTCTGCCTGCTTAGTGTCCAGTCCTTCTCCAAAAGCTCCACCTGGGCTTTGCATTATCACCCTTTGTGCAGTAACCAGTTGTTGTACTTTCTGTTTAATGTTCCTTTTTTATTTTTTTTAAAGAAAAAAATCTTTTTTGGGAAAAAAATTAATTAAAATATCATAATTAAAGCTGATACACTATTTCAGTGCTCCCAAGTAGATGCCATCTACCATTGTCTCATCATGTCGAAGCAGCATGGATGCATGGGATTAATTTACTGGGTTTTCCCCCCATGTGAACAGTGTGTTTCTTGCAGCATGTTTCCACACCTCAAACCAGAGGTCCTGTGGGTCTAACCTCAGTCCAAGCCTCCTTCCCCATGTCTTTCCAGCCTGCCCTCTCTGGAGGAAAGTCCCTGGAAAGGATCTGAGCTCCCAAGCCGCTGCTTCTGCTCAAGCACTAGTCAAGAGATGTCGTGTGAAGCAGGAAAAGGTCAGCTTGGAGGGTTTGTTTTGGAGGAAATGTGGTTTTTAATGCTTGGTCTCTGAATTCTTGTACTTAGCTAAGGCGGCTGTGGTGCTCCTGGTACAAAGAGTTCAGATTTCAAGCCATGGAGGTGAAATAGCCAAGATATTTGGCTGTGACTTCAATTTGCCCAGGGTTCAGGAAGGACAATGATGGTGTGATTCCATCCTTGGTAAGAGCACTTTGTGTTGTGGCACATCCTTGTGGCCCCATCTCATGGGCAGCACGGAGGATGTGTTGTGCACAAGGACATGCTTAGACCTTGCCTGGCTGCATTCATACCTTGGTGGGTGTTTTGTGTCCTCTCTTGAAAGCCTTGGTCCCTCCAAGGAGGGTGAGGATGAGTGTGCAGGAGGATGCACACTGGTGACCAATGAGCTGGGCAACAGACCCTGCTGATCCCAGGCTGGCTGACTCATGGAAAGAGGATGGAAACTTCCTTCTCAGCGTAGCATAACTTGATTTCCAAAGCAAAACCAAGGTCCAGCCTAGGAGATGAGGAGAGCAGGGGAAAAAAAAAAAAACCCAAGTAACTTTTGTGTGGAAGTCCTGAGCTGAGGATGGTGCAGACTCCCAGGGATGATACTCCAGGAGCCAGCTGTTGGCTCTCCTCCATTTGTCTCCTGATCACTGCAATCCCTTGTTTCCCAAGCAGATATTTTCCCATTCAACCCAGTTAATGTTTCATCCATACCCTCAGGAGGTTTCTGGTCTCCAGGGTGATGGACGTAGCACTGGCGAGCTCCTCTAGCCCAGACTCGCTCAGACCTTTCTGCATCCTCCCTGCTTGGTTCAGTGCCCAGACCCGTGGCTGTCATGGGGTTTGGGCTGTGGTTCAGACACCCCCAGGCTCTTGGGGTGATGGGTTGACTGGAGCCACAGTTGAGGCTCCCTGGAGAGAGCGGGGTGAGCACGGCAGCAGCCCCAAGGCTTGGCCCTGGCTACTGGTGAGCCCCTGTGTTGGGGGTGACATTTGGGTTTTGAAGTGGTGCATCTGGGACAAAGATGGTGCAGTTGAGCCACTGTTTCACTCACTGCTGCTGTGTCTCCGTCCTCTGTTTCCTACGGATGCTTTGGTAGAACATCACCCACCCGCTTTGGGTGGCTACATGTGCTTTGAGATGGGTGTGACCTGAGCAGAAAAACGGGAATAATGATCCCAGGTTAGAGTGGACATGTGGATAGGCTGGTCCAATAACCCCTACAGATGGCTGTGTATCCCCTTGCCTACCTGCTTCTCCCTCCCACCCGATTCCTAGCAAGCTGCCACCAGCAAGAAGATCCCTTGCCTCAGGCCACCCTTGTTCCCTTTCCTCTGGGAAACTGGTTAGTGCCAGGAGCCAGGGCGGTTGTTGATGTTGGGAGCTTCCACAACAGAACGAACGTGGTGTGAAAACCCATCTTCAGGTATTGGTGAAAACCCAAAAAAGATGTGTGAGGTGATGTCCCCGTTGGGGGTCTCCTGTGGTGTTTTCTGAATGATTTAGTGAAAGGGTTTGTTTCTCTCAGTCCTCTCCTGATGGCCCACGTTCAGGCCCAGGATAGGTAGGGATGATACCCCACCCTGGATGCTGCCTACATCCTACATGGTCTGGGCAGGAGCGGCACAGTCCATCTGATTTGAGCAGCTCCCATTAGTTGCCAGACTCCCTCTAACATTACAACTTCAAGGAAATGATTTGGGTTTGGTGTTTTTTTTCTTTTCCTTGGGCTGATCGAGGTATCAAACTGCTTCAGTGCAGGTCACCTTGAAAGTGCTCTCACACCATTTCCTCCTCTGCTTCAGCCATCAAAATTGAATGATCATCTCACATCAGCCCAGCTCAGCACTAAATGACTGAAGGAGATAGGTCAGATGGGGAAGAGAAAGAAGAGTCACCTCTGGGTTAGGCCTGCCTCAGAAAAGCTGCTGTGTCTATGACTTTTTGTTTTGTCCTCACCAGTGTTCTCTGTCTGGATGCCCAGCGCAGTTTGTGATGAAAACTAATCTATGATCAAAGACCCTGGAGGTCTCTAAGGCATCTGTTTTCATCCCTAGAAATCCCAGCTAAGCATCAGTTGTTTTGCTTCCTTCCCGGTTCTTAATTTAGCCCTCATCGTGGATTATCTGCTGTCGGGACACCCCTGTCCTGGGATATGGGGAGCCGGTCACAAGTGCTTGGAGGAGGGGGGTCGGTTGGTCTTTCTCTTGATGGCAGGTTTCTTTTGCCAGCAAAACCCCATCCTTGCCCAGGCTGTCCCCTGCATTGACTCTCCTCCTCCGGCCGTACCCACTGTGCCACGTGAAGGCACAGTAGCTTGCTTTGCAGGGAGCTGTGGTTAGAAAGAACCACCTCCAGCCAGAATAGCGGTGCATCATTCGGGCTTTCTGCCTGGCCAAAACCCAGATGAGCTTCACTCATTGAGCAGCTGGTTCTGCAAAGGGGTGACTGAGGGCTTGATTCGAGGCAGAAGGACCCTGATGTTCCAGGTGAAAAGGAAGGAGCCTCTGGCATGGGAGATTAACACATTTTTGTTGCTGTTTAACAGACCCAGCGTCAGGAGCTATGCTGGCTGTGGTTTCCCCTTCCTTCCCCTGCCCATCACCTGAATCCATGCCGGGGCATCCCTTGTGGTGTGCTGAAATCATCACAGACCCACCCCCTCAAGGAGCTCGGACCAACCATTTGTGGCTGAAACTCAACTGACAGCCCACTATCTCTTCAGTAGCCTCCAGAAGATAATGAACCTTGGGTTCCTGCCCTGCTTTGATTACCCCCCACTGAACGTTAATTAAAGCTTCCAGCAGATGCTTTGCAAAGTCTCCTCCAGCACAAAGCAAGTCAGTGGGATGTGATCCGCTCCCTCGCTGGGAGAGGGCAACGAGCTGGAGAGGGATGCTTGGTAACAGATGCAGCTTGCTTGGATCTGCCCCAACAAAGGGATGGGACAGTGTTCCCTCCCCTCCCCCCTCCCCTCCTCCCCCCCCTCCCCCGGATAATCTGGGCCGGTAGCATTTCAGGGAAGAAATCTGCTCCATTTGTTCAGGCTGGCTTCTGAAGACAGATCATGTGGTTAGATAAGCCAGGCAATATCTGGCTGGAGCAGGGGGTGGGATTTAGGATTTGCTGATGCCTGTACACCCTGTGCTGATGACTTGCTCTTATCACCCGAAGCAATCAGCTCGGGTGTATGAAACCTTTCACCCATCCTTAATAGAAAGGGGATTGATGCTGGGAGCACTCGCTGGTACCCATCAAAGCCCGATTACACCACTGCAGCTTTTTCATGGGGATGGTGTGAGCTGTGACACCCACCACAGGCAGGGCAGGAGCTCGCTCTGGGAAGGATGAGCTCGGAGACAGCATCACCTCTCCCAGAAATACCAACGTCCTCAGAGAGCGAGGAAATATTTGTGGGTGGAGATTTCATCATCTGCTCCTTCCTTTGTAAGCTCCTTCCTCAGTCCCAGCGGCCCACGGGGGTTATAGACCAAGCTGTGGACTGAGCCCAGCTGCCACGCAGGCTTAACCTGGCTCACTGAGCTTAAATGCTCAACCCAGAGCAGTTTGCTCCCTCTCAGGGTTTAGCAGGGTGTGTTCCTCCCGGGGAGGGATAAACTGGCCTGCATTTTTGTCCCTGGTTTACTTCAGCAATTGCATTCCCTGGGTTTTGTCACACTCACCTATAAATATCTCCTAAAAACACCTCTGTGGGTGATAATTAATTGGAAAGCTGCAGGGCTGCTCCAGCCCAGAAGTACCTGGCTCACTGGTGTCAGCTCCTCACCAGAGCCAGACGGCATGTGGAGCTGGCTGTCATGCAGAGTGTCCTGGGATGGGACATCTCCAGGGATGAGCCACTGGGATGCTGCACTGGTATCCACAGCTCTGGAGAATGATGCTGGGGCCAAGGCACCCACCCACAGGAACCTCAGCCCCTTCCCACAGGGACCATGAAGGGGGGCCTGCCCTCAAGCATTACCCCTGCCCTGCTCCCCAGGCTCTCAAGGGGAAGAGCAGGGCTCTGGACCATCACAGATATTACACCTGCAGTCTCCAAGCACCCCTGTTTGTGGATGCACGTGTGTTTGGGTAAGAGAAGGAGGGTTAACTGTTTTTTTTTTGTTGAGTGATGCTGGCGCTGCCCCCAGCAGGTCAGCATCCCTCACCCCCTCGGGGTAGCGGGCAGGCATCGCACTTGCTCATCTCAAGCTTTCAGTGGGAAACAAGACTGCAAAGGTGTTTGGGAACTCCTGTGAAACGTCCCCCCAAACTGGAGTCAAACCAATGAGTGCTGGCACCAGTATTTACTTTTTACAAAGCCACCCAAAAGATCTTAAAAAAAAAAACCCCAAAAAACAAGAAAACCCAACAAAGAGGAACTATCCAAGTGAGAACGTGGCTGGGGAGGTGGAGGAGCCCTGAGAGCCAGCCAGAGCTCCCGTGGCAGTGAAAAAACCTCGGCATTACCCTAGGGGACTGGAGGGCTGGGGTGAGGCTGCAGAAAAATGACAGCAATTCCTGTCATTTCCCGCTGTCTGGACGGTGGGAAGCACTGAGAGATGCTGACTGCATCCTCTGAACGGAGCCAGGGCTGCTGTGTCCCCCAGGACACCCCCGTCCTGAAGCCAAAGAGGCTCTCGCATGTGTTTTGCAACCTGGAGGCTCTCAGAGTCACCAGAAGATCCAGAAGCAGCTCTGGCTTGGCTTTCTTTTTTATTCCCAGCCTTACTGTTACGAGCCTGGATGTTAAAATCTAGGCAAAAATAAAAGAAACATTGCAAAAAAAAGTCCTCACGTGGGAGCAAAAAGTAACAGCCCCTCCTTCCTGAGCTCCCAAGGGGTGCTGCAGGCTGCTGGAGGCAAGAGGACCTCCTTTCTCTAAGAGTGGTGAAAGGATTTGGGCAGGTGTATAAAAGGTGGTTTGAAGGGTTTGCTGGACCAGCTCAGGCTGCAGCGCCCAGACCCCTGTGGGGTGATGTGGTGGAGCCTGTGTAGCTCAGGGAGAGGAGCAATGGCTTCCCCTGCCTCAGTTTCCCCTTTTGGGAAGCAACCCGGTCTCAGCTTTGTTGAAATCTATCGTGGTTGAGTTCTCCTTCTCCCAGTTAGGGCAGCAGGGGCGCGGGGCTGTCTGCCCCGTGGAAGGGGGCAGCACGGCTCTCTGCAGCACCCAATGAAGGGACAATAAGAGGCGATGGCACCTGCAGTGCAACGCTTCCCGTGAGAAGGTTGTGTTGCAGTGATGCTGCGGCCCCTCCAGCTTCCTCTTCTTCACCAAAGCTACTCGTTTCATGCCGTTTGGCCTCTTGATTCGCCCCGAAAATCATCTCCTTGCAGCAGGGTCCGTATTTCTGGAGCAGAGACGGATAAAAATACGAGTTGCTGTTGCCTTCCACCGACCCACACCTGGGCTGGCATGGCAGGGAAGGGTGGCTTCTGCCTCGGTGCCTCCTGTTAGCGATACTGGGGTGTCCTCTGCTGGGCACAGCTAAAACTGGCCACGACATGACAGCTTTCCAGCCCGGGCCTCTCTCTCCTCCTTGTTTTTCAGGTAAGCCAAGTGCAAATAAAGAGCAGGACAGCATAGTAGAGACTGAGAGCAAAGGGAAGAGGAGATGAGGTGGGCGCCTGGCTTCTGCTGCTGGTTGTTGCTTCGGGTTTCTCAGGGATCTTGCTGAAGTGAAAGATGAGTGCCTTGCACGCTCGTCCTTTTCTCTCTCCACTTACACAGGAGGGTTTGGGTTGGGAAGAAGAAAAAAAATAAAGCAGCAGCAATCATGGATTTTTTTTTCTCCTATAAATCTGATTTAAAACTGGGAGTTTTTTCTCTTGTCCGTGCAGAGGGACTCTCAGGGCCGCTCCAGAGCCTGTTTGCATCAGGCTACTTAAGATACGTCCTCCATTAAGGACATTTTCAAGTGCTTTTTGCACCAGACAGCTGCTGGAAGCCCACCCCATGCTTGGAGGTGCCTGAAACCAAGGCATGGAGTGGTGGGTACCGCGAGCTCTCCAGAGGCACCGCATGACTTGTCGCACAGATGCGCTGCTCTCACCCCGCTCTAGCCAGAGCTGTCATGTCAGGAATGTGGTGAAGCTGCAAAAGCTGCATTTTAAAAGCAGGTCAGCTCTTGTGTGTGGCCCAAAGATGGGTTTCCTTCTGTTTAACAGGGGCGGGAGGAGGGAAAGGAAAGACAAAGGATAAAAAGTAGCGTTTGGCATTGATTTCTGGGCGGTTTGCAGGTAGTGTGGGTGCCCACAGGAGTATCAGGCACAGCAGCAGGGACAGGGTGAGGAGAAGAGGGACAGTTTTCTTGAATGTAACAGTTTTTTCTAATGGCCTTGCTTTTTCAAACAGCAGTAGGAAAAATCCACACCGGGTACTTAGCAGGATCCCCGCTGACATGCAGGGATGACCCTGCCCTGCTGAGAAGGACCTGGGGGTCATGGTGGATGAGAACCTTCCCCTGAGCCAGCAGTGTGCTCTTGCAGCTCGGAAGGCCAATGGGATCCTGGGCTCCATCAGCAGAGAGGTGGCAGCAGGGACAGGGAGGGGATTGTCTGCCCTCATGAGGCCCCAGCTGGAGTCCTCTGTCCAAATATGGGGCCCCCAATACAAGGAAAATGTAGGACTGTTGGAGAGGGTTCAGAGGAAGCCACAAAGGTGATCAGAGGGCTGGAGCAGCTCCCCTACGAGGAGAGGCTGAGGGAGCTGGGCTTGTTCAGCCTGGAGAAGAGAAGGCTGTGGGGGGACCTCATTGCAGCCTTCCAGTCCCTGAAGGGAGCAGAGACACAGGAGGTGGATTGGCTTGTTAAAAGGGCAGACACTGGCAGGACAAGGGGGATGGATTAAAGCTAAAGGAAGGAAGGTTTAGATTAGATGTTAGGGGGAAGATTTTTACGGAGAGAGTGGTGAGGGGCTCAGAGAGGTGGCGGCTGCCCCATCCCTGGGGGTGTTCAAGGCCAGGTTGTCTGGGGCCCTGAGCAACCTTGTGTAGCTCCAGGCCTGGAGGTTGGTGGCCCAGCCTGTGGCAGGGGGGTTGGAACTCTGTGATCCTTGGGGTCCCTTCCAACCCAGACCATTCTATGATTCTATGATTCTATGATCCAGGCTGTTTTGGGCCCTGAGGCATTCAGCCTTATACCTCTCACATGAGAAAACAGAAAAGAGCCATTACTGTTAGTACTGGGGATTTATTTATAGGGCTGGCATTCAGGTCTTTACCTGAACCTCACTTACAGAGTAAGAATCACTTGGGTTTTACAAACATTGCTCACAAAGGTCTCGCCTCACCACAGGTAAGCTCCAGATACAGCTCTCTGCCTGACAGGGAACTTGGGTGAAACACCAACAGCTTTGCACTTGTTTCCCTGCCAAAAAACAAACAACCCTGAGTTTTGTTCAGGGTATTCTAAACACACCCAAAACCCATTTAATAACATGTGTCTGACTTGGGTTGTATGGCATGTACTGTCAACATAAAATGTTTACTTCTTCTGTAACAACAGCTACACAAAGATGTCAAAGTGCTTGATAAACCTTGACTGTCTCACGGTTCTTCAGTAGCCCTTGAAGCAAAGTCTTATGGAATCCTGACACATCTCCTTTGCATACAGTCCTCTGTACACCAAGACATGGGAACCAGGAGCCTTGCTTTACACGCTAACGTCTTCCCAAGTGACTGAAGCACTCCTCATACAAATTATTTTTAGCAACTGATTCTTAATTAAAGGTAAAATTATTTCAGTGAAACAACCCCCTCCCCTGGTGCTGGTTTAAAGGAACTCTATTATTTCTTGACTGAAAGTCAGCAATTAATTCTTATGAAACTTGAGATATTCTCTGATCCTTCTGGTCTGGAGCCTTATCTCCTCCAACTGCTTTCATCTGCTAGTGGGACTTGGATTTGGTTGCCTTTCTTGTTCTTCCCTTCTTACAGCAGCACCTGCGGCAGCAGAACAGGCAGCACTTGAAAGAAATGAAGAGGGAGAGGAGCACCACGGCGAGGAGGAAGGCGATGACATCCAAAGAGTGGTACTGGATCCAGTTAAGGTCGTGAGCAGCAGGTCGCAGGTGTGGAGCCCCTTTGTGTCTCATTACAAACTCTACCCAGTGCACAGCCAGGTCCAGAGGGTGGATGGGTCTGTCAAGGTGAAGGTCTGAGAGACGCTTGATGTTCTCTTTGTACCTGCCAAGAAAAGAGGTTTGGCATTTTCAATGACTTGCGCTGCTGAGACTGAGCCCCCAGGAAAAAGGGATGCAGTGTCAGTTGTCTGATGGCCCACCGGGGCCTTCTCTGGTGGCCTTTCCCCAATGCTGCCACTCCACGAGAAGGATAATGGCAAAGAAAAGTGCTGTTGTCAATGACAAAGGAGAAAAGGTATTAAAAAAAAAAAAAAAAAAGAAGCAGCTTGTTTTTTGAGCTGTCAGCAAAATCTCTGCGGCAAGAGGATGAAGTGCTTGGCAAAAATATGAGAGGGGGTGCAGAAAGGCTGTCCAGCTGGAGAACAAAGTGTTGCTGGAAGAGCGATGGTCAGGGAAGGATGGCAGGGAGGTGCTGTTTCTCAGAAACACAATGGACTGGAGGATGCCGAGGCCTGCGAGGCCCTAATGACAGCAGGGAAAGGGAGCAGGGAAGAGGAAGGTATATTTTAAAGCTCCCCTTCTCTGTGATGCCCCATGACACCTTGGGCTGACTGCACTAATACGATGTCTAGCGCAGTTCCCTGTAGCACCTCGGCGTACCCACACGGTCTTTCTGCTCTGTGCTGGCATTGTCCAGCCTTGCTGAGCCAGGCAGCAGCTCATGCAACTCCTTCGAGCACTGGAGGGGCAGGGAAGCGACCGAGAAAACTGGTCTGTAAAAGAAATGAGTGATAACAGGTACATGTAGTACACCCTGCCAGCTGGAATTCAATGCCTCCTGGCACAGCACAGCCTCTGGACTATGCTGCTGCACTGCCACTTGACTCCTTTCCTCCCAGGGCCGTGCGGACAGCCTCTCTGCAAAGAAAATCAGCATCATGCAAAGAAAACCAGCCAGGCAGCTGAGCCTTTCAACCTTTTTCAGCCCCCCCCCACTGACTTAGGTCACCGCTGGTTTTGGGGAAGAAAAGCAGTTTGCCATGTCTCCCTTCTCCAATTTGCCTTTCCTACCACATGGTGTCAAAACCCGCCGCATCGCTACCCGGTGAATTCAGTATTAAGCAGGTGGCACATCATTTTGTCAGCTTGATTTCTGCCACTGCATCTTCTCTGATACCTGCATCCTCTCATGTCAGCCAGCTCTTGTCACCCAATGATTATAATCCTGGGCAGTGAGGAGGACAGTGCTGTTACAGGGACAGGGAGAGGGTAACCCTGGGCAAAGATCAGCTTCTCAGTGATGTAGCCTTGGTATAAGGAGGCATACAAGAAGCTAGAGTGCTGGTATCACACAACAGTAGAAAGAGAAAGGCTGTGTGTCTATTACTGACTTTTTATCATTGATGACTGCTTTCAGGGCGGCAGAGATGTCCTTCGAAGTCATTTCAAGTATATTCAGTATCAGCCCCGCTCCCCGTGACTCTACTCGCTTGGCGTTGTCCATCTGGTCTCCGAATAACGGCATCAGCACCATCGGCACCGCATTGCATATGCCCTCATAAACACCATGGGAGCCTCCATGGGTAATAAAGGCACGGGTTTTAGGGTGAGCTGTGGAGGGAAGGAAAGGCTTGCTTAGATTTTTTTGATTTGTTAAGTTACAAGAACGCATCCCTGGGGAAAAACTTGCACAAAAATGGAACTGGTAGGTATAGATCAAGGACTTTGGGCTGTCATGTGCATCGCTGCTTACAGACCACCTCAGGGCTGCAGAGAGATGGGGATTGAATGAAGCTTGAGTTATAGAGCTCTGTCTTGGTTTGGGTAACCTCTGGAAAGCCTTAGATAATCCTCCAAAGCTTCTCAGATTTTAGGATGAAAACAGAACCAAGTGAGGTTAAAGAGGATGTTACCACCACTTTTTTTACCATGTCTTCCTTTTACAGATATCCCCCAGCCAAGTCCTGTTTTCTGACCGACAGGTGCTCTCCTGGTAATAGTGTGTACAATTTTATGTGAAAAGCCTAACGACCTGCCTGGAACTGCTCACTCAGGGACCTCAAGTTTTCAGTCCAGTAGACAAAACCTTATAAAAAACCCATGGCTGAGTGTTGAGACTGGCCACCCACAGACAAAGACCCCCATTTTTGACAGTAAGGGTAGCTGGAGCACTTTTCCAAACAGAGCTGTTTCATAATTCCACAATTTTGAAGTTGCAATCAGGTAAAGTTTCTAAAAGATGAGCTCTGCTTCAAACAGCAAAGTCTGTTAGGAAATCCTCTGACCTGCAGTGATACAGGCAATCAGCACAGATGATGCTAATGGGGCCTTACAACAGCAGTGGCAGATTAAAAAGAAACAAGCTGGTATCACTTAAGGTATCTCAGACCTACCTAGAAGATCATTCTGTGGCAGCCATTTGACAAGCTTTACATTCTTTGGCAGGTTGGGGGGTGCCTTTCCTGTGTACCGCCACAAAACCTTTTAAGAGAAGGAAATAGAATGTCAGTTCTCAGGAACCAGCCTCTTTTAGGCACACCTAAGAACATTTGTCATGCAGAAAGCTCGTTTTGTCATGCAGAGCAGCTGGGGTGATGGTTACTTCTGCTGTCAGGGAGCAGGAGGAAGAAGGGAGTACCAAGAGCACTGAAAGCCAAAGGTAATGATGTACTGTGGTTGAAAAGAGTGTTGAATTGCTGTGCTGGGAGGGGGAGAGGGAAACCATACCGTCTGAGGGACAGATCCCAAGGCATCTGCGATTTCTATGGCTTTCTTCATAGGAATCTCAGAGACCATGGAGCCCAGTGAGAAGACAACGATGCCATGTTCTCCAGAGGCATTCACGATAGCTTCAAATTCCTGCCGAGACAAAGCACATCCTTAGTCAAAGTCAGATACTGAAAATTAGATATCTGTATGAAAATGAGTCCTGGGGGGGAGGGGAGGAAATGGGCAAAGGTGGAAAAACAAAGTTGTGGAGGCACATGAGCGTTTGCAGAATTGGAGCCCAAACTGAGATTCAGTATGGGCATGAGAAAATCCATGCAGCGAAGCCTGCCTGCTAAAAAGACATCGGTTTTCATGCAGTAAAAATATGCTGTACTGACCCCCAGGTGAAGCCACCATACTTTATTTTTTATATTTATTGCAAGTTAGATGTTTTGGCTTTAGAGTTGATGCAGTCCTTTTCCAGACCATGCAGCTGCAAGAGAGAATTAAGATTTTTGAAAAGTGTTCTGACAGCAAACTTGTGGCTTTATTTGATCTGCTTTGAGTATGACAATGTTGAACTGCTGCCAGTTGTTGGGGTTTCTTTTTTACCTGCTTTGTTTGTTTGATTTAAATAAATGAAAGGGTAGGAGATGTGTCCAAGAACAAAGATCCAAGAACAAAAGGATTCTGATGAAGCATTAAAACCAGCTGGAGGTCAGAGCAATATGGTAAAGCCAGGGAGGGAAAGACAAAACTGGAGGGAATTGTTGCAAGCAAAGTTAAACTAGAGGAATAAAATGAACTAAATGTTCCTGTTGGAACGAGTCCAGAGGAGTCCACGAAGATGATCAGGGAGCTGGAGCACCTCTCCTATGAAGACAGGCTGAGGGAGTTGGACTTGTTCATTCTGGAGAAGAGAAGGCTCTGAGGTGACCTAATTATGGCCTACCAATACTTACAGAGGTCCTGCAGGAAAGTGGGAGATGGGCTGTTCACCAAGGAGTGCAGGGATGGGACGAGGGGCAGTGGCTTCAAGCTGAAAGAGGCCAGGGCTAGGTTAGATGTTAGGGAGAAATTCTTTACTCTGAGAGTGGTGAGGCCCTGGCACAGGGTGCCCAGAGAGGCTGTGGAAGCCCCATCCCCGAAGGTGTTCAGGGCCAAGTTGGATGGAGCTTTGGGCAACCTGGTCTAGTGGAGGTTGTCCCTGCCCATGGCAGGGGGGTTGGAACTAGATGGACTTTGGGGTTCCTTCCAACCCAAAGCTTTCTGTGATTCTATTATTCCTGTAAGTCTGACAATTGAAATTTTATCTCTAGAGTATGAGGAGATAACTGAGATTGACCCTCTTAGCTTATGCTCCATTATGTATTTTCCTGGCTGACCAGAGTGCTGTGGCCCTGTGCTTGAGGCTGGATCCTGATGAGAAGGAGCCATGGAAGGTTTGGTGATAGCTGCACACTGAAGAGCAGCCCTGATGCTCTCCTGGGGACAAATAAGGTGAAATGTAACCCTTACTCAGGGCTTGCTTCTGTCCTGCTGGATTTCTCTGATGACATGCTCTCCATTAAGGCATCATAGGTGCCTGGTTGGGAGCTCTGTGTAAACTCACAGACATCTGGGAACCACAAAATCCTCCCCAAATTACAAACGTGGGTTTTGGTACAAAATTTGTTGGCAGTTCCTGATGTGTTGGAACAGATACGGTGATTCCAGGGACTATTTTAGCCTTTTTTATTTCCCACGGGACCAGGCACGTCAGTTTTCTTCTGTCCTTTAAATGTTTCCCTGTGCCAAGGTCTGACCTTCTGCTCAGAAATGCCACCACCATTAGGAAATGTTTCGTAGCCTGTCTTTGTCATTAGGTGGGTTGTCTTGCTGAAGTCTCTTTAAGCAGCATCTCCCTGTGCTGGTGACCTTTATGAAATATCTGCACTGAAAAGTAAGACAAAGTGCTAGGGTTTACTAGAAAGTGGCAGGTATCCCATATTTAGGAAGCTTGGCATAGGTCAAGTAAAATATAGTTGCAGTCTGTATATTCTGGGACAGAATATTTTACAGAAATGAAGCTGATCTCTTCATGCTTCACTCAATGGAGCAGCGATCTCAATAAGGTCTGCTGCTGTCTGAAATTCCTGCAGTGACGGCCCTATGCTCAAGGGCAGAAGACCAGTGTGGCCTGACCTGCTTCATCACCCCAGCTAGCACCAAGTCTTGTAAACAGGTATAAAACCCTGGTTACTGGTTTTGTACTGGTAACAGGCTACAGGAAAATACTGAGGGGAAAATCCCAGCTTTTCTCGCAGGGAATCTGGGAGGCATTCCATGAGATAACTTACTCATCGTTGCTGATGGGGTGCTGAGGTGCAAAGAGTGCTTTCCTAGCCACTTCCACCTGGCTTGCTCCCCTGTTGTTGTCTGTTACTGGGGGGAGCTCCACCTCACGGTGAGAGCAAGCAGTGCAGCCACAGCTAAACCAAGGGACACGAAGTAAAGAAGATAACTGACCTGTGATAATGCTTTTTCCCGAGCACAGTTTATGCCTCCGACCAAGACCATGTTAGGCATTAAAGGCCTGGGGTACTCAAACACAAAGTCATATTTCATGAGCCAAATGGACGCGTGGCTGAACAGCTTGAGCACCGTTGCCTCTTGTTGGAGGAATTCTTTGATCAAAGGATCGTAGGGCGAATAAAGCGAGCTGCAAGCCAGGGAACCGCTCAGGCTAGCTACGAGATTGCCTGCGCGCTGGAGGAACGCCATGCGGTCCGTGTAGCGAGTGAAGAACCTAGGGATGTAGGAAGGAGGATTTGGGCAGAGGGTAGCGTGGGAGTCGAGGCTGCACGGCAGTCCCCGGACGAGGTACACAGAAGGAAGGGAGAGATGTTCAGCCACTATCTGTCCGCATGGAAAGAAAGGATCCATAAAGACAGCATCAAATTTTCTTTCTTCAAGGTATTGGATCAGCTCTTTGTTAGACAGAAGGCGCTTGCAGGAATCAAAGAACATGGTTGTGATATTTGCCAGTTTTGAGAATTTTTCCAAGAAGGGTTGAGGTGTGAAACTCCTATAACCCAGTTTTTTAAATTCTGCCTCCACATACTCCTTGGTGTAAGGTACGGAGTATGTTTTGATGGAATAATGCACCGATGAATCTATCCGCAAGTTTATCTCTGGTGCAACCACCACGATTTCATGTCCTCTCTGCCTGAGCCGCTCCACAACCAGGCGCATGCTGAGCCAGTGGCTCCCATCGATAGGTACAACCAAAAGCTTCCCACCTTCAGAAAAGGTCCGCAGGAACAAGAAAAACAGGACCCAGGAAGCAAGAGGGTTAAATCCTGGATTCGAAGATGCCATTTTCCTTATGCTGTCAGCAAAGTTTCAAACAGCTGCTAAACTTCTGCCAGGGATGAGGAGCTGAATCGTGGGGTACTTTGCAGTTTAATCCTAACTAAGGTAAGAGTTTAATTTTTAACAGGCTGTATGTTTGTGGGCAGAAATAAGGGGTAATTTTTAACTGTGGGTAAAGATTGGGTTTATCATCTGTGCACAGTGAAGGCTTTAAACAACTGGTAAAGGTAAAGATGAGTGGTTGAATTAACATTAGAGGATTCAAATGCTCGAGAGTGGAGTGACCAGTAGCGTGTCACACTGAAAGACTCAACAGTCATGAATGGGATGTAACACCTGTCCCAGCAGTTGCTATCTTATTAACACCTGGTTAATGAATAACTCTCTACCTTGAGTTTGCTCAGCTGACTGGGCACAAAACTCAGAACAAAAGTCTGCCCTTTGGATTACCTTGCCCTCTCGGAAGTCTAAACAAGAAGCAATAATTGACCAGGGTTTGATATGGAATGGGTTGATAAGGTTTATCTTCAGAATTGGTTCTGTAGTGGAGCTGTTATCAAAGTGAAAGCCCTGGGTCTACAGTGGTAAATGTGATGCAAGCTTAGCAATAACTTCTGTTTGCAATGGCACCATTGTCTGAAAAAATAAATGCACTATTTACATAGCCCATCTGGAGATTTGAACAACCTAGGGAGAGAGGGTAGGTAGACAGGTACAATCTGGGGTTTCTTTTTCCTAATCATCCTCTTATATGCTGTCTTATACACACTCAGAAGCAAATGAGCTCCCTCTGCCATCTCTGACTGCATACTGCTGGTTCTGGGGTATTCACAGAATCACAGGAGTTGGAAGGGACCTCAAGAGATCATTGGGACCACCTCCCCCTGCCCCCCACTGCCAAAGCAGCTCCCCAGCTCATATTGCAGATAGGTGTCCAGATGGGTCTGGAATATCTCCAGAGAAGGGGACTCCACCACCTCCCTGGGCAGCCTATTCCACTGCTTCCTCACCCTCACTGGGAAAAAGTTCATCCGCATGTTGGTGCAGAACTTGCTGTGCTCCAACTTGCAGCCATTGCCCCTTGTTCTGTCTCTTGAGACCACTGAAAAGGGTCTGGCCAATTCCCCCTGCATCCCATATTTAAGATATTTATAAACATTAATAAGGTCCCCCCCTTAGTCTTCTTTTCTCCAGGCTGAACAGCCCCAGCTCACTCAGCCTTTCCTCATAGGGGAGATGCTCCAGGCCCTTCATCATCTTTGTAGCCCATTCGCAAGCTCTATGACATGCTGTAGGTGTCTGGGAACATACAAATTGTTCATTCCCCATTTCCATTTTTTTTCTGCTACCAAGTCTCCACAACTGTTTGGGATAATAAATCATATGACCTAGGATCATTTAGTCATTTATCTGATTACAGCATCCGTGATCATCTAGTATTATGGTCTTATGCCTACAACAAGCCATGCTATAGGCAGCTCTGTAGCTTAGACAACTTCACCTAAGCTCTCCTGGAGAGAAAACCCTTCAGCAGCTTGCAGGGCAGATCTTGTAATCATCTATCAGAGCCTGAGATTCCCACTCCCAGACCATGCCAACCTGGCATTCGATCGCATATTGGCTCAAGCACAACAAGAAAGTCTTAAAGAGTCACTAATAAATGCTGTAATACCCTCAATGTAAACAAGGACAAACCTTTGACAACGGTTTCTTCTGCTCACAGTTGATGCCTCCAATATAGACCATATTTGGCATTATTGGGCGTGGATAGTCAAAAACAAAGTCATATCTCATCAGCCAAACAGACGCTTTGCTAAACAGTTCGAGTACTGTTACTTCTCTGTGAAGAAACTCAGAAGCTAAGCTCTCATATTTTAAATAAAACAGATAGCAAAGCAAATGCTCTGAAGACCCAACCAGGAAGTTCTTCACACGTTCTGTAAAGGTCATGCGATCTGAATTGGATGTAAAAGTCCTCGGCACGTAAGAATAAGGACTGGGACACTGGGTGGCTTTGTAGTCTAAGGTACATGGAAGACCACGCATGAAGTACACTGAAGGGAGGGAGAGATATTCAGCAACAATTGGCCCACAGGGCAACACAGGATCCATCATAACAGCATCAAATTTGCTGTCCTGGAGGTACTTCATTAATTCTTCATCATATAAAAGATGCCGACAGGTGGAAGAGAACATGTTGGTCAGTTCTGATATATTCATGAGTAAAGTTACAAACTTTTCTAGAAAGGGAGGGTTATCAAAACATTTTTCACCAAGGGAATGGTAGTGTCTATCCAGAAACTCCTGTGTGTATGGCACAGAGTATGTCTTGATGGTGAAAGATTGTGGGTTTTTCATAAGAAAAGTGGCTTCAGGAATCACCGCTACAATTTCGTGCCCCCTCTCACTGAGTTTCTCCAGAACGATGCGCATGCTCAGCCAGTGACTTCCATCCTGTGGCACAACCAAGAGCTTCCCACCTTCTGCCAAACTCCAGAAAGAAAGAAAAAGGACAAGCCCAGCATATATCTGGTACCTCCACATAACTGTCACGGAGCTGTTTGCAGGAGAAGAAATGAACTGTTCCTTCTTACTTCCTCCAAGCAGCATATGAAAGCCAGAAATAGTTGCACCTCACTTATAAATTGACGGTCTCTAATCTTTATCTCTACAAAATATTTACTAAGACAAGTTATCTGAGTTCAAAGATCATGCATTAGACTGCGATAAAAGCATTGATAAAAGTGCTATCAATGGATCTGGTAGGGCTGGACATGAGATGGCAGTGTATGCTTGCAGACCAGAAAGCCATCTATGTCCTGGTCTGCATCATGACCAGCAGATTAAGGGTGGTAATTGTCCCCATCTACTCTACCTGGAGTACTGGGCCCAGCTCTGGGGTTCCCAGTATATGACAGGCATGGACCTATTGGAGCAAGTCCAGTGGAGGGCCACAAAGATGACGAGAAGGGCTGAAGCACCTCTCCTATTAAGACAGGCTGAGAGAGTTGAGATTGTTCATCCTGGAGAAGAGGAAGCTCTGGGGAGACCTATTGCATCTTTCAATACTTAAAGGGGGCTCATAAGAAAGACAGGGAAGCCATTCCATGTGTTTACATTATCTTAAATGATAGAGAACAATCAGTAGAGTCTTTGGTTAGCAGAAGTAGCAGTTCTTTGTAGAGGGATTTTTCTGGATCAGAGTTTTTTGAAGCAATTCACTGTGCACTTGCCTGTCCTCTGCCAGATTAAAGTCAGGAGTACTGCTTCCCAACGTTCATGGCCACAGAGCCTCTCCAGGTTGCTTATAAGACAAGGAGTGTGTTGCAGTATTGTTGTGAAAGACCTAGCCTCCAACTTTCCCTCTTACGTCTTTGCTCCGAAGGGTACCTGGAGTTCCCACAGGACATTCCACACAGCAAGCATGAGCTGGCACACCAAGCAGTGGTGTCACCAAAGTTTGAGTAACATATTAACCAAACACCTTTTTTATATAAACAATGATGCAGCAGAATATGCAGCTCTTGCTCAAGAGGGGCCATAAAAGTTTGTAGGTGCGCGGCGTGTGGCCAAACGTCTTTTCCAAAGCAATGACACAGCAGAATGTGTGGTCTTTGCTCAAGAGGCCGTAAGAGTTTATAGGTGAGAGGCTACAGGAGAAGTGGTTTTGGAAGCTCTTAATAATAGCTGTATTTCAAAAGAAGTTAATGAGGCTTGGCCGTGGCACAAGCCAAGAGAAGTCCACACTTGTGTCCTGTGCTTACCAAAAGGAGAAACCAGTTTCTGAGCTGTTTCTGCGTGGGCTATGATAAAATTTTTAAAGCAAAGACCCCTCCAAAACTGTGTTAGAAACTCCTGTTCTCTGTAACACTTGATCACAGCCTATAGCTACTCAATAGGGAGTAATAATGATGGAGCCAAATTTTTCTGGGTGGCTGTAAGTAGCATAATAACGGCCACGAATGGCAGCTTGAGAGATCTGGACTGTACATATGGGGCTTTGGGAAACCTGGGCTGGTGGACGATATCCCTGCCCACAGCAGGGAGGAGGCACAAGATGATCTTTAAGATCGCTTCCAACCCAAACAATGATACCATTCTGAGATATGGAAAGAAGCTTTTTTACCTTAGAGATTTTATCTGCCAATAAGGCAGATTTCATGGAAAGAGAAAAGGTAAATGCCAAAAGTTTGCAAGGTTACAAAGTTAAAACAAGATACAGGAATGGCAGCTGAAGAAGAGCAGTTGCTGTCTAGGGAAGAGAAATTGAAATCCCCAACAAAGCACACCTGATCGGAGAGCTCTGGATGTTTACTTCATGCTGTGGAAATTGTCTTGGAGCAAGTAGGAGTGATGGGAAATCTGGTTCGTGAAATGTCTACCTTTGGCAAAGGTATCTGGCTGTGATAAGCACATTTCAAGACTAAAACTGTGTCCTAAAAGGTTTCTTTTGATAGGTGGTTCTGCATGTGGCATGCTAAAAAAAAAAAAGTGACTCCCATCAGCCAGCAAGAAGGACTATAACATAGCAGGAATGAGTTTCAGACATAGAATTATAGAATCATTAAGGTTGGAAAAGACCTCTAAGATCATCTAGTCCAACCATCCCCCTACCACCTATATTACTTACTGGCCCGTGTCCCTAAGTACCTCATCCAGCCTTTCCTTGAACACCCTGAGTGACGGTGACTCCACCACCTCCCTGGGCAGCCTGCTCCAATGCCCAACCACTCTTTCTGAGAAGAAATTTCTCCTCATTTCAAACCTGAACCTCCCCTGGCACAACTTGCAGCTGTTCCCTCTTGTCCTATCACTGGTTATCTGCAAGAGGCTGAGCCCCAGCTCTCCACAACCTCCTCTCAGTAGAGAAGAGTAAGGTCTCCCCTGAGGCTAAACAGTCCCAGGTTCCTCAGGTGCTCCTCACCAGACTTGTGTTCCAGACCCCTCACCAGGTTCATTACCCTTCTCCGGACACACTCCAGGGCCTCAATGTCTGTCTTGTAGTGAGGGGCCCAAACCTGAACACGGTATTCAATGTGTGGCCTCACCAGAGCTGAGCCCTTGGGGATGGTCACCCACCTGGTCCTGCTGGCCACACTATTCCTGATGCAAGTCAGGATGCAGTTGCCCTTCTTGACCACCTGGGCACACTCCTGGCTAAGATTCAGGTGAGTGCCAACTAACACCAGCATCATTATGGTCCCATTCTGCAGCCTGCTAAAGCAAAACTTTCTAGCTGTCAGTGAGGTGATCTTAAAAGACCAAAAACTAAAGGAGGTGGCTAGAAGGGATGCTCATGTGCAGTACCTCTGTGTGCATTTTCACACTTGAGTGACACAAGGGTCTCGCAGTAACCAGGCAATGTGGCATTACATATGCACTAAGGTGGCACTATGTCCTGAGGTAGTTAATCCAGAGTTGCTGACATACTGTTAGGCTATGCTAACATGTAATCCACCCTCAAATCTCACATTTAATATATAGTAGTAGGTATATTTGATATATACCTGTAAGGTATATATTGAGATATATATATATATATATCTCACATTTAATATATAGTAGTAGGTATATATCAATATATATATTTGATATATACCTGTAAGGTATATATCAAATATATATATTTGATCTATATATATCAAATTGATATTGATCTATATATATCAAATATATATATATACCTACTACTATATATTAACACTATATATATAACACTATATATATATATATATAGATATCTCACATTTAATATATAGTAGTAGGTATATATCAATATATACCTGTAAGGTATATATCAAATATACCTACTACTATATATTAACTGTGAGATATATATATATATATATATATAGTGTTATATATATAGTGTTAATATATAGTAGTAGGTATATTTGATATATACCTGTAAGGTATATATTGATATATACCTACTACTATATATTAAATGTTATATATTGATATATACCTACTACTATATATTAAATGTGAGATTTAATACTCACTATATATTAAATGTGAGATATTACAGGGGTAACAAAAATTCAACAAACCACCTTCAGGGTAACGGCAATTTGGTAAGACTGTGGAAGTTGTGACACTGGGTTCTGAGCATCACACACAAACACCATTTCACATGTGAGTCCAGAGACTGAAGTCTGCTGGCTGAACAGCTCATTCCAAAGAAAAGGGTGAAATGAGGTATCTGTCAGGAGAAAGTAAAGCTTGAAGTACAGAGTTGAGTGCCAGGGTTGTATGCTGGGTTTGTCTACCAAAAAAACCCACCCCAACATCTGCTAGTGTTGAGGGGCAGATAGTGGTTTTGGTTTGTTCATGATGTGAAAAAGTACTCCCCTTTGTCTCCTTTAAGCTTGCCAACAACTCATTTCAGTGTTAGTCATAGGTCAAGTATTGGGAGCAACTGCCTATCAGTTCCCCTTTCACCTGTGTGATGCTTTTCAGGATTTTATAGACCTCTGTCATAGTTCTTGTCATAGGTTTACCTATGTGGTTTATTCAAACTCTGTTTTTTCTAGAGAATGCCAAGTTTGAATGCTCTTAATGCTTCAGTTTTACTGTGTGAGCTTCAGCTTTTTCTGAAAAGCTCTGGTTTGCAAAGTCTGTATCTGAAAACTTCACTTAACAGGAATAGTTATTTCTAAAAATCACTAAACAGGAATAGTTATTTCTAAAAATCGAAGCTATGATGTTACTCTACAAACCACAAAATGCATTTGAGCATATGTTTAAAAAATATTAAATAAATACAACATCATTTTTATAAGAACAAAGCCAGCTGACTTATACTTTTATTTTTATTATGCCAGCTGATACTTCAAATACAGAGCATCACTGGTCTGGGATACACACAAAGAACGCAACAAGCTGGAGAAATCAGCCAAGATAAGCCTCATTAAAGTCAGCAAAGGCAAAACCAAAGTTCTGCTGCTGGGCTGAGATAAGCCCATGCCACATGACAGGCTGCACTCTAGCTGGACAGATGGCAGCTCTATAAAGATTGGACAAAAGTTGAATATGACTTGCAGCCATGGAGGCAATAGCATCCTGGGCTATACAAGCCAGCAGATGGAAAGAGGTGATCCTTCTCTTGGAGTTGGACTCAGTGATCCTTATGGATCCCTTTCAACTCAGTATATTCTATGATTCTCCTCTGTTCAGCACTTGAGAAGTATCTGAAGATGTGTACCCGGTTGGGAGTTCTCCAGTAGAAGACTGACTTTGATGTACCAGATGATGTCCAGCAAAAGCCAAGAAGATGATTAGGCGCTGGGGACTGTGACATAGAAAAAGAGGCTGAAAAAGATGAGCTTGCTCAGGATTCAGAAGAGAAGGCTTATTCAGGAG
Organism: Rallus limicola; assembly: GCA_022605955.1. Taxonomy (NCBI): domain Eukaryota; kingdom Metazoa; phylum Chordata; class Aves; order Gruiformes; family Rallidae; genus Rallus; species Rallus limicola. Next base: position 37,921,383 of record JAKCOZ010000008.1, read on the forward strand.
GAGAATTTATTGCTCTGTTCAAGTCCCTTAGCAGGAGGGCATAAAGAAAACAAAGCAATGCTCTCCTCACAGATTCACAGGGAAGGGATGAGAGGCAACAGACGCAAGCTGGAACTTGGCAAATTTGAATAATAAATTTGATATACAAAAGTCTTTTCACTATAAGGGTCAGAGAAGATATTAAAAATTTGACAAGACGTAGAATGGAACCAACTAGACACACTTTGACCAGGAGATTTGCTGAGAGACCTGCAAATGACCTTCCAAAAAGAAGTATTTTATGAGTCTCTGACAATTCAGAACATAGAGAATCCTACTTTAAAGGGAAATAAAAAAAACCCAAAAGACAGTAGCACAGAGGAAATCGGTAATGATAAGTTGGACCACAGGATGAGCAAAGGTCTTCTCAGAGGAAAGTGCCTTAGACCACATCAACAGCCCAGACAGAAGTTCTGAACAGCCTACTCTAATGTCAAAGCTGACTTTGAGCAGAGGTCTGAGGTCAGTGGGGAGTTCCTCAGAGAGATAATTCCATATACAACACCAGCTCCATCTTTATACTGGGATATTTGGATGCCTTCACTGAAGCATGTGCTGGCACCTCTTTGTAAAGCAAAAGGAGTTTTAAATCCTTCTCCTGTCACACACAGAGAGATCTTTCTAACGAAATCTGTATTACTGCTGTTCAGAGTACATAAGAGCCTCCAAGAATGACAAGGAAAAACAGAGTTCAACTCACCCGAGTTAACTTCTTATAAGCACAGTTTACTCCACTAATCATAATCATGTTGGGCATCAATGGTCTTGGATAGTGTAAAACAAAGTCTAGCTTCACGAGCCAAATGGAAGCCTGGCGTAAGAGGTCTGGCACAGTCACATCCCGCTGCAGGAACTCAGAAGCCAGTTTTGCGTATGGTTCAAAGACAAAATCACAAAGAAAATAATTTGGGACCTCAAAAATCAGATTCTTCACCCGCTGGAGAAAGTTCATGCGGTCTGTAAGGTCTGTGAATACCCTGGGGACATAAGAAGGGGGATTGGGACACTGAGTGGCTTCAAATTCTAAACCACAGGGTATTTGCTGCAAAAAAAACACGGAAGGGACTGAAAGATGCTCAGCCAGTATCTGCCCGCAGGGTAGAAATGGATCTGTAAAGACAGCATCAAACTTGCTCTCTTCAAGGTATCTGACAAGTTCTTTGTTGTTCAGTAAGTGGGTACAGGTGGACAACAACATGGCAGAAGTATTTTTCACACCTTCATATGTTTTAAAAAATCTTTCCAGAAAAGATCCTTCTTCAAATACATCCTGGCTAGTTCTCCAGAAGATGTGATGCATCTCTTCCTGCGTGAAAGGGACTGGGTATGTTTTCAGAACAAAAGTCTTTGCTGGTTTTATGTACAAACTGACTTCAGGTGCAACCACCACGACTTCATGCCCCTTCTGCCTCAGGCTGTCCAACACTTCCCTCATGCTGAGCCAGTGACTCCCATCCACTGGCACCACCAGCAGCTTCCCACCAGTGGCCAAAGTGAGCATGGACAGGAGCAGAACCAGCGTCACCGTGACTCGCGGGTGAGCGCAAGGCAGCGGGGCCATGTCTGCAGAGATCTGGCAAGTGCTGCCCAGAAAGCAAGCCACCGGTGGCACTGACACTGCAGCGCCAGCTCCCTGCTTTTAAGCCACAACAGAACTTTTGATCCGTCCAGGTATTTATTTTGTGGTAAATGTGTAATCACCAAGTTGATAAAAGGCTACTTAACAAGTACTAAGTTCATCTAACTGCACGGGTTGGTGGTGTGTGGTGGACATCCCATCTCTGTTTCTGTAAGAGGAACTGAGGAGTGACCCCAAAGGAGCAGGGGTGGCTGTGGGTGGGAGTGTGTTTCTGTGAGCTTCCCCCTGGCTGGTCCGTTTGCAAGGGCAGAAGATGTGTCACATCCACATTGCTATTGAACCTAGCAGAGGCTTCCCCCTTTCTCCTGGGCAAGACCTGACCTGCCTCTCTTTCTCTTTGAAGACGAATCTCTTGCAGTCCTGTGGCTCCGTAGGAGATGTGGAAGAGCTGTTTATGATTGTTTCTGGAGTGAGAAGACTGATGGAGTTGGAAGTGCAACAAAAATTGTATGTTAAGCACCCAAGAAGTACTACAGGTTCCTGCAAAGGCACAAATGATTGAGGGTTTTGATTAAGTTCCCCCATGAGATGTGTGACAGCCTGAAGAGCTGAACCCAGAGTAACCTGACAAGGCTGGAGCAGAAGGTATGTTCTTGTTATACAGTGTCTGTTCCCACCACCAGCATGGATGCTGGTAGATTTGGCAGGTAGAACTGTACTCTCTTCTGCCTGTTGAGACTTCTTCCTCTAATCCCTTTTTTTTTGAGACCTCCTAGATGGGAAAGGTCCATCAATGTCTTATTTTAGGACCAGTCCTGGGTCTATGCCCTTCCTTTTCTCCCTGACGTTTAGGAGGAGACCTGTTCTTCCAGACACAGGGTCACACCACTTCTGCAAGCCACACAGAGCCACTGGGGACTTCAGACAGAATCAGCACTGCAGTGATTAGAGATCAGGGAAGAAAGTGGTACTTTCTCCACCAAACTGTGATGAGGAACACACAGACAAATTCTTGTCAGTTCCTGTTATCAAGAAGTTAAGACCATTTATATTACAGTGACGCAGCAGTGCTGATGCTTCCACTGAGGAGCATTCCTGGCCTAGGATATGCCAACAGAAGAATGATTGAAAAGCTGTGCTTTGCCAAACCTGCTAGAATTCATGAGGTACACTGCTAACCTATGACTATTTCCATCTGCAAATCAAGCACCATGGTGATTGACGACACCGTGCAAACAAATGGGGGTGTGTGTGTGTTTGTCCACCATATTCCAAATCATAGGAAAACCTTCTTGAGAGAAAAATAAATAAATAAATAAAAGGCTGAAGAACATGAGGAAATTCTGCAGGGATTCATTCATAAGGCAGAACAAGAGACTGATAAGGCACTTATCAAATGAATCTCTTGCAGAAGACATTATGAAAGAGGCTTGGAGTGACCCACTGTAATGCCAAGTGTGACCTGGTTTTGGGCAGGGAGTTTGGCCCCATGCCCTCAAGGGCCCTTCCTAGTACAGGGTCTGTAAGGACAGCATCAGACTTGCTCTCCTCAAGGTATCTGACAAGCTCTTTGTTGTAAGTGGGTACAGCTGAGGTCGCCATAGCACAGACTCTTGTCATTGTTTAGGATCCTGTAAGAAGTCTTTCCAGAAAAGATCCTTCTTCAAATGCATCCTGTGAAAATTTCCACCCATCTCTTCCTGTGTGGAAGGGACTGGGTACATTTTCATAACAAAAATTCGTTGCTGGCTTTATGTACCAATTGACTTCAGGTGCAACGATGACGATTTCATGCCCCAAAAGGGATTTCATTCCCCCTAAAGGGGAACTCGATTCCTATCTGCAACATGAAATTCCAACCTTGTGAGCGCAGAGGAAGAATTAAAAACAGAGCACGACCTACCTGAGGAAGCTTCTTGTGAGCACAGTTTACTCCTCCAATTACAATGATGTTGGGCATCAAAGGTCTTGGATAATCTAACACAAAATCTATCCTCAAGAGCCAAACGGAAGCCTGACGCAAGAGATCTGTCACAGTCACATCCCGCTGCAGGAACTCAGAAGCCAGTTTTGAATATGGTTGAAAGAAATAATTGCAGAGAAAATTATTTGGGATGTCAAAGATTAGATTCTTCACCCGCTGGAGAAAGTTCATGCGGTCTGTAAGGTCTGTGAACACCCTGGGGACATAAGAAGGGGGATTGGGACACTGAGTGGCTTCAAATTCTAAACCGCAGGGTATTCCTCTTAAGAAAAACACGGAAGGGATTGAAAGATGCTCAGCCAGTATCTGCCCGCAGGGTAGCACAGGGTCTGTAAGAAGAGCATCAAACTTGCTCTCTTCAAGGTATCTGACAAGCTCTTTGTTGTTCAGTAAGTGGCTACAGCTGAGGATCGACATATCAGAAAATTTCTTCATACCTTGGAATACATTAAGAAACCTTTCCAGAAAAGATCCTTCTTCAAGCGCACCTTCTAAAAATGCCTGGAAATTTCCTTCCATCTCTTCCTGCGTGAAAGGGACTGGGTATGTTTTCAGAACAAAAGTCTTTGCTGGTTTTATGTACAAACTGACTTCAGGTGCAACCACCACGACTTCATGCCCCTTCTGCCTCAGGCTGTCCAGCACTTCCCTCATGCTGAGCCAGTGACTCCCATCCACTGGCACCACCAGCAGCTTCCCACCAGTGGCCAAAGTGAGCATGGACAGGAGCAGAGCCAGCGTCACCGTGACTCGCGGGTGAGCGCAAGGCAGCGGGGCCATGTCTGCAGAGATCTGGCAAGTGCTGCCCAGAAAGCAAGCCACCGGTGGCACTGACACTGCAGCGCCAGCTCCCTGCTTTTAAGCCACAACAGAACTTTTGATCCGCCCAGGTATTTATTTTGTGGTAAATGTGTAATCACCAAGTTGATAATAAACCTAATAAACTCATCATTCTAGCCAAGTTCAGAGGCTGGTCCTGTGTGGTCAATGCACTGGATATCCCATCTCTGTTTCTGTAAGAGGAACTGAGGAGTGACCCCAAAGGAGCAGGGGTGGCTGTGGGTGGGAGTGTGTTTCTGTGAGCTTCCCCCTGGCTGGTCCTTTTGCAAGGGCAGAAGATGTGTCACATCCACACTGTTACTGAACCTAGCAGAGGTTGCTGCATTCCCTCTGGACAAGACCTGACCTATCACTCTGTCTTTGAAGACTCATCTCTCAGAGTCCTGTGGCCTCTCTAGGAGATGTGGAAGAGCTGTTTAGGATAGTTTCTGAAATGGGAAGACTAATGAATATGGAAGCATGATGCTAGGTTTATTTCCAGGACGTATCCCTCACACTAAGTGTTACTTCTAGTACCTGAGACATGCCTCAAGGATGGAAGGGTTGGCTTTGTGAGCTGGGAGGGCAGGACAGGGGTGTATGAACACTCTTTGAGGGGGACTTTCCATGAAATAATCCAGGGCCTAATTCTGGCTTCCTTTCTGTCACTGACATATCCCCAAGGTTGCATCCATCCCCTCAGTGCTAGTTGTGGTGCATTGGACCTGTCAAAGCAGACCTGCTCCATGGCTCTATTCATCAGGGCTGGGGTTTTGAGCCTGGAAAGAGTTTTTAAGGTTTCCTGGGAACTGCTTGTAAGACAAGTCCAGCACTTTCTCGTATTGTCTTCAAATTCTGACAGTCCCTTTGACTGGTGGTCACCAAATGTGCCATCACAGACCTTCACTAGAAGAGGTTAGAGCTTGGGATGTCAGGGATTAAATTCTTTATGTGCAGGAGATAGCTCACACAGTTTGTATACTCTGTAAATACCCTGGGGACATAAGAAGCAGGATTGGGACATTGAAAGGTTTAAAAATCTAAGGCACACACAGAAAGCCCAGGAAAAGAACGGAAGGGTGCTCAGCCAGTATGTGCCCACAGGATCTGTAAAGAAAGCATAAAACTTAACGCTCCTCAAGATGACTGACAAGCTCTTTGTTGTAGAGTAAGCGTGCAGAGAGAGAGAGAGAGGGAGAGAGGTAAGTGGCCGAGATGCTTTTCAGTTTCTGGCATACATGAAGAAATCTTTCCAGGAAAGATCCCTTTTCAAGAACATCCTTTGACAAAGACTTGATGCTTCCATCCACCTCTTCCTTTGTGAGATGTATGGGATACATTTTCATAATAAAATTCTCTGGTGTTTTTTTTTTATATGTATGTTTATTTCACATGCAGTGATGACTATCTTATACTCTTCCTGCCTGACTCCTGTCCACTGGTACCACTGGTAGCTTCCCACCAGCAGCCAAACTGAGGATGGAGCAGCGCAGAACTAGCATCACTGAGACTCATGGACAAACACTAAACACCAGGGCCATTTTACTGCAGAAATCTGGTGAGTGCTCCCCAGGAGGAATATCCCCAGCTCCAATTTTTACGCAATCTGTGCTATAGTTCTCCAGATGATCTTTAGACTTATTTCCTGTGTAGTAAATGTATAATCGTGGGTATGGCAGAGATGGAATACAAAGTGTTAAAGTTCAGACAATTTGGCACGATGTAATCATACAGTAGCTAGGCTGGGAAACACCCACCTCCTTGTATTGGAGGGACTCTGGGATTTAAGGAAATGAGGGATTCCCTCATCCAGTGGTCTCCTCAAAAGCAAGCTAATTTTCCAAACAAGAATTTTTAGTACTAGAAAATTCCTCCCCTCCTGCCAGTCCAAATAATTTCGTATTTGTAATAGGTTAGGAAAATATTAGTGTTTCACATGGGAAAGGGTTTTGTTTATCAGTTTTATATCTTGAGACTGCAACGAAAATGGAAAATTAGTTCCCAAAGTGCATTTCCCTGAGAGGTGTCTTTTTTTGAAGGATGAAATAGGGGCTGGGAGGAGGAAGAACAAGGGCATGCTTTTTTGGCAGGTATATTTAAAACTGGATTAGCAACTCAGAAATACCTGGATCAGTCTGGGAAGAGCATGCCTCAGGGCAGTTAAAGCAAACAGCACTTAATGCATAGACAGGATTTACAGGCAATCAGCCCTAATTATGAAAATGATTGCATAGAAGTAATTTTGCCCCTACGGTGATTCACTGTGGAGGTTGGTAATGCGCACTAGAATTTTTTTTAAGGACACTTACTAAACTACCCCACCTCTAGGTACAACATTTGTAGGGAAACTCTCTGGAAGGCAGTGAAAGTTGCTGCAGATGGCTCAGTGCAGGCTAGCAACTACAAAAACCTCCAGCAGCTTTGCAGAACCTCTCTGAGGTGAAAGGATAAGCCCAGACTGACAAAGCAACCAGAACATTACCCACCAACCAACATGTTGTGATGCTGTAGTTCTAAATTATGAAAGCATGGTCCAATTAACTGAAAAGGATCCATTCTTTTGAAAGACTGATTGTCTAAATTATGAAAGCATGGTCCTATTAACTGAAAAGGATCCATTGTTTTGAAAGACTGATTGTGACAGTAAAACAAATGGTTGCAGCAGCAATAATGCCGACCTGGTAAAGGTAAGAGGCAGAACTGCCTGCTAAGAAAGGTGGGGATCCCCCTCAGTGTGCCTCATTAGCAAGGCTGCAGCAATGAACTACTTCCACACAGAGCCCAAAGAAAACAAAACCACTTAGATCCTGATAATGCTATAGAAGAGTACTTGCAGGAGTGGGAGAGAATGAAAACAAACCCTTTACTGTCTTTACAGTGTTTATGCACTCATAAACCCCACAAACTCCTGTACACAATTATAAACCCGCAGAGCATTTGCAACCAGCCTTTTCCCTTCAAACCTTAACAAATTTTATCAAGGAAATCACTGACCTGGGGCAATGGCTTTTTCTTTCCACAATTTATACCTCCAATGAAAATGATGTTAGGCATCACTGGTGTGGGATACTCGAAAACAAAATCCATCCTTTTAAGCCAAATAGATCCGTGGCTTAAGAGCTCCTTCACTGTTACTGGTCTGCGGAGGACATCTGAGGCCAGAAGTTCAAATGGCAAATAGGCAAAATGGCAAAGAAAGGATTCTGATGATTTCAGCAAGAAGTTCTCTACGCGCTGGGTAAACGTCATGTGGTCTGAGTTGTCTGTGAATGTTCTTGGGATGTAGGAAGGGGGGTCTGGACACTGGGTTGCCTGCAAATCCAAACTGCAGGGGAGTCCCCGTAAGAAGAATACGGATGGGATAGAGAGCTGCAGAGCCAGGATCTGTCCACATGGTACAACAGGATCGGTGAGAACAGCATCAAATTTACTCCCTTCGAGGTACTGCATCAGATCTTTATTGTGCAGTAACCTGGTACAGGAGGAGGCATAGATGCTGGAGATGACTCGCACCTTTTCATAAAGCCCAGTAATTCTTTGAAGAAAAGGTCTTCTCTCAAAAAGGTCGTTTGCAAATGAACGCATGTTTGCTCCCAATTCTTCCCTTGTCAGAGGCACCGGATAGGTTTTGAGAGTGTAATAGTCAGATGCCTTCACATTCAAGTTCACTTCTGGTGCAACGACCACAATTTCATGCTGTTTCTTGCTGAGAGCTGCCAGCACAGAGCGCATGCTGAGCCAGTGACTCCCATCCATTGGGACCACCAACAGCTTTCCACCATCGGCCAAGCAAAACAGAGACAGGAGAACCAAAACCCCTGCAGAAACTAAGTAACTGTATTTACTTACACGAGCCATCTTCCAACGAGACCAAAGTCTGCTCATCTGCCCCGACCTAAGAGATTTTAAGTGGACCCAGAGGCCCCTGCCAGATTCTCACATTCCCCCTTAACGATCCAGCTTTTCCAGCAAAGCCAGTAAACCATTCAGGGCACTGATGAATCATTTAAGCGACAAATCAGCTCAGGCTGGGCAGAACTTGGTATCTGAGGCTCCCTTGAGTCTTTTCTGATTGACTCTCTGTGCTGATTCATGTTAGAATGGAAATGAAATCAGACTTTGCAAAAACAAAATTCAAGGGTTTTGAATAGTGCTGGCACTTGCCAGTAACTGAGCTCACTGAGAGCAGGTCTTGCTTTTCTTCTTTCTTTTTGATAAGTGTTTTACAGTTGTTCCAAAATGTTGGTTGATTTTATGCTTAAAAGTATAAAAATATACCCCTATACAATGCGATATCTGCAAATCCTGAGGCTCTGTGATTTACAGACAGCTCAGCACCAGCTCTAGGTACACCACCAGGCACGTAGAGGCTTGCACCAGTGAAGGAAAAACGCTGAATACAAGCTGTCATGCATGATAAAACTTTGTCATCACCCTGACGTACCTCTCTGTGCCTCTTTCAATCATTTTCTTCTTCCAGGAGCAATAGGAAGGAACAACCACTCAGTTCCTGTTGTGCCTGATTAAATATAGGAAAGCCTGGGCAGAAGTAGCCAGGGACCTCTGGTTTCAGGGCAGGAATTGATTTTAAATGGTAGGATGTGGTGTTATTACTTCAGGTGAACTGCTAGAAATAAGATACTGTGTCTGAGCGGTTAACAAGTATTTAAGATAAATTTATCCATTAGATTTTGCTGTTAGATATAACTGCATGATGAAGAGTGGGAAGAAAAGAAGAAATCAGGACTGAAGAATCAGTACTTCTGCAACAAATATCGATGATGGACCATCATCTGTAGCCCCTGAGCAAGATGAGAGCGAGAGTGAGCTTTGGCTTTGCAGGAAAGTCTGATTTCAAGCTGGAGATGCCCCATGGCCTCTCCTGCAGGCAGGATGCCCCCTTCCCAAAGGACCAGCCTGGATTTGTCCAGAGGAGCCATTAAGCAGCACTGATGGAAGGAGAAGATAGGAACAAGCACTACCCTGATAAAAGCGGCCATGTGGGAGGTTCATGAGCAACCTGAAAGAGACTTTTGTGATATGGACACTAGCAGCTCAACAGAAACAAACAGTACTTTCAATGAGCAGCATCAGGAGAAGTAATGGGAGGAGGAAAGCAAAGCCTGAGGGCAGTTAAAGCTGGCTCTGGGAGAGAGGTGTCAAGCTTGTAAAATGCAAATGTGTTTTCTTGGGAAGCTTCAGCTCCTTCTTGTTCACAAAGGCCAAAGAATTTGGGGGAAGAGTAAGAGAGATAATAGGCAGGAGGAATCCATTCCCTAAGACTCGGGGAAGGCTGGCAAGGGAAAAAAGTTCAAGGGAGAGAATCTGTAAAGTTCACAAAGGATAAAACTTTATCCCTTCTATGAAACAATGGGATTTCTTCCTGAAATGGCTAGATGACACTCACTAGATTCATCATCTGCTGAGGAGGGCTGTCTCCTATCTCTCCTTCTCCCACTTACCCTCTGGCTTCAAATGAAGCTGTTCTACTTACAGCAGTAGCAAACAAGACCATGCATCACACGCAGCACTGACAAGCTAACATACATCACGTGAGTGCTTTTATCAACTACTTTTTAGACTACAGATGCCCAGGCAACCACCCGTCAGCATTTCCCTATCCAAACCAGCTGTCTCCTACAGAGGCAGTTGAGAATTCAGCTGTCTGGTCCTTGTGATGGAAGCTGCTGTTAAACCAAAATCTTCACTGCAAAACACTGCTTACAGAAAAGAGCATGTGATGCTACTGCACATAATGCAGCGAGTTATTCTTCTGACTGAACAAGCAGCTTTTGAAGAAATATTCTGCCTTTTTTACATGGGACACAGGGTTTTTGGAAGAGCTGCTATTATTCGCTTGCCTTTCTTGTGTTAATTCCTGGGTGAGGTGATGTTTGTGTATCTGACTTGAGCTGGAATCAAAGGTAACACAGCATGTGATCCCCTCACCAAACAAAATCCCCGTGTTGGGCAGACCCAAGGAAAAGAGGTGGAATTACAGCTTCCTCTCCTGGTCCGCTATACCACTCTGTTGTTCATGTGAATTGGCTACACAGAAAGTGTTAAGCTAAATTACCTCTTTAGATAAGAAGTGCCCATGTGACACTATCAGACTCCTCCACCCAGATTGTGCAAGAACTGCCAGAACCTTCCCCTTGTTCTACCTTTCCCAGCCAGTCACTGACCTGAGATAATGATTTCTTCTCTCCGCAGTTTATGCCTCCAATGAAAATCATATTGGGCATTACAGGCATGGGATAGTCAAAGACAAAGTCAAGTCTCTTCAGCCAAATGGATCCGTGACTTAAAAGCTGCGTCATTGTCATCGGCCTTTGGAGAAAGTCTGATGCCAGGCTTTCAAAGGGTGAAAAGACCATAGTGCAGGTGAAGGACTCTGAAACAGCGATCAGGAAGTTCTTCACTCTCTGAGGAAACGTCATACGATCTGTATTGAGTGAGAACATTCGCGGGATGTAGGATGGTGGGTCCGGATTCTGAGCGGCATGATTGTCTATAGCGCACGGGACACCCCGCAAGAAGAAAACAGTAGGGATAGAAAAGTGTAAAGCAATGATCTGTCCGCAGGGTGTCAGAGGATCTGTGAACACCACATCAAATTTACTTTCCTCGATGTATTTCATCATCTCTTTGTTGTATAGTAAGGAGCTGCAGGAAGCTTGAAACATGGCAGAGCTCTTTCTGAAATTATTCCAAGTATTCAGAAATCTGGTCAGGAATGGCTCTTCACTAAAAGAGTTTGCACTAAACGTGCGTATTAGTTCTTCCATCTCTTCCTTTTTGAAAGGCACAGGATACGTCTTCAGCTCATACATCACCGAGGAACCTATCATCATTTTGCTGTCTGGCGCGATAACAACTATTTCATGCCCCCTCTTGCTCATCACCGTCAGCACTTCCTTCATGCTGAGCCAGTGGCTGCCTTCCATGGGGATCACCAGCAGCTTCCCAGCAGTGGCAGGACTCAGGCAACATATCAAGGAGAGCAGCACAGCCGCCAGCATGTTGTGAGTTGGACGGGCAAGAACCTGCACACCAGAGAGGCTGGGGTGCTTTTGGAGCTAAGCTCCACCTATGCAAACACAGCTCTTGGGAATGCTTTCTAATGATAGCGCTGCCCTTCTGACTTGCTTCGCATTTTGCTGGTTCATATGTTTGCACGCAACGGCGTCATGGTAGGTGATTAATCATTATAAAAGGTCGAGGTGAGGTTTGTACTAGCACTGGCATGAGAAAAGCGTGTCTCCTGTGACGCGACTCCAGCTCACTGCCTCAGCCTTCTCCTCTTCTTCCCATAGTAGGACCACATGACACTTCTGACCATTGGCAGCCCAGCAATGTTTATAGACATTTACTGACCACGTGCTCTAAGGTATTGTCCTGGTTTCAGTCAGGATAGAGTTAACTTCATTTGCAGCAGCGGATGGGATGCTGTGTTTGGGAGTTACAATGAAAGCAGTGCTGAGAACACCCTGATGTTGCTAGTTGCAGTCAGACAGGCAAAGCCAGGACAGGTGACCCAGATGGGCCAAAGAGAGTATTCCATGCCAATTACGTCCTGCCCAGGATAAAGGGGGGCTGATGGGAGGAAGAAAGGGGGCGGTTCCGGGATGTGAGGGTCTTGGGGGCCGGTCGGGTTCCGGGACGGCTCTGGGTGGTGCGGCCTGAGCTGTGTGGTTGGGTGAGAAACTGCATTGGGTATCAATAGTTTCATATTCTTTTGCTCTAAAGCCCTGTCAGCATTGGTATATTTTCTCTTTCTGTTCTCTTAGTAAACTATCCTTATCCCAACCCATGGGCCTCTTAGTTCCTTTCCCTTTTCTCCTGCTCTTTTACTTTAAGGAGCAGGCAGCTGCGTGGATCTCGGCCCACAGGTGGGGTGAAACCACGACAGGTATGTGTAAATCCATGAAAAATTAATCAGGAGAGCAGAAGGAACAAAGCACTGCTGGGATTACCCCTCTTGGTAGTACTGTGTCTTTGAAGAATGCATCAAAATGACTCTTCAACCTAGCATTGGAGTTCCCTGTGCCACAGAAGGCTGTCAGAGTTGCCACAAAGTGTATTTTTGCCACAAAATGGTATTTTTTTTATAAATACTTTTTTTTTTTTCCCTAACGAAGCTGAGGCAAACTGTGTGAAATGTAACTTACAGTAAAGATAATTACGAAGACAGGCTGGGAGAGCTGGGCTGGTTCAGCCTGGAGAAGAGAAGGCTGCTTCTGGGGAGAGCTCCAAGCCCCTTCCAGTCCCTCCAGGGGCCCCAGGAGAGCTGGAGAGGGGCTGGTGCCCAGGGTAGGTAGGGCCAGGCCCAGGGGGATAGCCTTCAGCTGCAGGAGGCCAGCTGGAGAGGGGCTGGGAGACAGAAATCCTTCCTGGGGAGGGGGAAGGCCCTGGCACAGGGTACTCAGAGAAACTGTAGCTGCCCCTGGCAGGGTTCAAGGCTGGGTTGGATGGGGCTTTGGGCATCCTGGGTTGGTGGGGGCATCCCTACTCATGGTAGGGGGGCACTGGGGAGACTTTGAGTTCTGTCCCCACCCAAACCAGTTTGTAGTTCTATAAATATGATAAACCAATGTTAAAGTCTCTGAGTTTTTCTTTTGTCTTTTTTTTTTTTAATAACCAAAACCAATTGGTACATCTGCAAACAACGAAGTATATTTTTTTCACTGATGCAAGCGTGCATTTTTTTGATAATAAGTAGCCAACAGAACATCTTTCAGGGTTTCTACATGTAACTTCATCTAACCTCTTATCTTTTTGGCTATAAAATTAAGTTGCAAAACAGCAGTTCACCCTTGTACCTCAGATAACAAACCAACAATGTGTTTCTAATTAATGAACTCGGGGGTTCCTGGCCCATGTCAGTTCAGTTCACAACTGAAACAGTTCATGAACTCTGCGGGTCTGGATCCTTCTTGGTTGTAAACTCTCAGGGTTTTAAATGTTGGTGATAACATCTCACCATAAAAGTGGGTAAGTAGGTGGCTGGGCAGGTGCCTTTAGGATACTTGCTCCTCCCAGGCATTCAGGGCTCTACATTGCTAGCACAGTGATTTTCCAGCCTGGTGGGAAAGCTTTGAACCCGCCCTCCAAAAAAGTGCAGCCAACTCCCGTTACCTGCACTGTTCTCATACTGATGGCTTACACCACAGGAATTTTCAAAGAGCTCAGAAGAAGGTTGTGGGGTGACTGGTTAAGTGATCGAGGCCATTTTCCCTTGCAACAGCTTGATCGTTTTCCCCTGCAACAGCTTGAGCACTAGCTCTGAGCCATAGCTCTGACAAGAAGCTAACAAGCATGAGAACTAGGACTCTAAGGAGAGCTCCTTACATTCCAAAGTGGTAACAGAAGCTTGATACCATGCAGCTGGGTTTCCCCCCACCCCTATCGGGCCCCTACCTATCTGTGTGAGAACTAACTATCCGTGTGAGCTTGCTATCTTCTGTGAAAGTATAAAAGGCTTCAGCCTGCCTGAATAAAATGGAGTGATTGCTTTTAACCATATTGGTGTGCATTCATATCCAGTGTGCAAGATCCTGCCCTTCCAGCCCTGGCTAAATTCATTTTTGGGACAAAGGGACTGCAACAGAAGGTGATGAGCAGAAAGAGACCTGTTGCTCAAAACCTCTGAAAAGGCTGAACACTAAAAGAAGATGTGTTCAAGTTAGAGTGACGAATGAAGACAGACGGACAGACATTCATGTCTCAAGTGGGGCACTTAGAGACATCTGCTTGTTTCTTTAATATCTGTTCAGAAATCTTTCTCGCTCCTGACTCCCTATCCTTTTGGAAGACCCCTTGTGAGCAACTGTTACTCCTTTTCCTCCCTTCAAACACACATGAACAATTTGAACGTACCAAATGGTGCTACACACTGTGGTGGTGAAGAGGATTGGCTCTGCCACTTCCACCACAAGCACTAAATATACCTATCTGGACAAAAGGAGAGGATATTAAGGGTTTCTTCTATATGGTTTCAGGGGTACACACAATTTACAATATTTGAATATCCCTTTCCTGCATCCAATCTGCTATAGAACATGTAGCACTTGATTCAGAGACCTGGTTGCTACCCAAAAACCTGAATTTGAATTTAAAGAAGTCATCCGTGCCCAGAAAGCCTTAAAACCTAATTAAATAGCATATAAAAGAAGGGGAAGATAGAATTTATAAAGGCTTTTTTTTCGAACATAGATTCTGACACCTTGACAGAGAGCAGACTGCAGGCTACTCTTTCAGAGCAACATTGCCAAGTCCTCTGAGACTGGCTTTGGTTGCTGAGACAGCTTATACAGAGATGGATGTGTCATAAGAAACTTAGATTAAGGGAAGCTAGCAAGCCTGGCTTCCACTGAAGAGCAAAGTTTGCAACTTACCAAAATTCCAGTGAGTTCCAGTTCAACAAAAGAGCTTATGGTTTGCATGAAAGGTATGTGTCACTTCAGTTCTCCTATCTGATAAGGCTTTAGGGTTTCCAGGATACCTTACAATCTGAATGACAGATACTAGGAAATAACATTTCTGCATCATGCAGGATTTCTCATTAGAATCACAGAATTTTCTTGGTTGAAAGGGACATTTCAGATCATCAGGCCCAACCATCAACCTAACCTGCTTAGCTTTCTATCTCTAAATACCAAGTAGCTGTCAGTTAGGTTTTGATGTAAGGATGCTTGAACATTCATGTTCTTTCATTTTCAATAAAAAAAACAAAGTAAAATTTTATACCTGAGACAGTTTTTTCTTCTGATCACAGTTTATCCCTCCAATTAGAATTATGTTTGGCATCAATGGTCTCGGGAACTCAAACACAAAGTCATATCTCATTAGCCAAATAGATCCATGGCTTAAGAGGTCTGTAGCTGTCACTTTCTTCTGAAGAATCTCATATGCAATTTCTTCAAATTGGGAGAATAGAGGCTTACAGTAAATGAACTCCAGCATACGGACCAGCACGTTCTTCACACGTTGAGAAAACGTCATGCTATCTGAATGATTAAGAAAGAGTCTGGGGATATAGGAAGGAGGGTTTGGGCATTGGGTAGCTTCAGAATCCATGCCACAAGGAAATCCCCGCAAAAAGTAGACAGAAGGAACTGAAAGATGCTCAGCGATTATTGGTCCACACATCAGTATTGGATCCGTGAACACCACGTCGAACTCACTCGCTCTCAGATACTGCATCAGGTCTTTGTTGTGCAGAAGGCTCTTACAGTTGGTGAAAAAGAACTTGCTGATTTCTATCATGCTTTGATACATTGTAATAATAGTATTCAAAACAGATTGCTCAACAAAATGAGCGTTAACGAATGATTTGATCACAACAGCTAAGTAGTCCTCTGTGTAAGGTATTGGGTATACTTTCACTGTATAGTTCTGAGGCTTCGTGGGCTTCATATGCAAACTCAGTGATGGTACAACCACAACAACTTCATGTCCATTTTGCTGGAGTTTCTCCACCACTGGGCGCATGCTGAGCCAGTGACTTCCATCCTGAGGTATCACCAGGATCTTTCCACCTTCGGTAACAATTAATGATGACAGAAGAAGAAATATCCAAGTCTGTTGGTAAAGACACTGACACAAAAGAGCCATTTCGGTCAAAGTAAAGTGAAGAGCTCTGCTCTGGAGGAGGCACCCAATACCTCTACATGAAGGTCCATACAAACTTTAACCTTTCTGCAGGGAACTTATTGACCACACAAAGAAATGTTTAACTTCCCGATATGGTTGTGGTTATCCTTCAGTATTGCAATTGCTTGTATAACATGGGAAGGGGAGCAGACTGTTCTTGAAAAGAAGATTTCCCCTTTGTACTTTTTGTTAACTTTTAAGCTTGGAAGTAGGTCAGCACATGCCTTTCTTCATGAAACTAAGAAGACCAGGGATGTCATCTTGTAATAATAATTGTGGCTAACACATTTGACTTAGTAAGTACCAAGTGAGAAAATAAACCTTGTTTTGCTTTCAAAAGGCAACCTTTACACCCAGCAGAATGAATGGAAATTGCAACATCATTTGTTTTATGGATTAGCCTAACTGAGAACACCTAGCCAGTATGTAGATGGTAAAGTAGGCTGATGGTAAATTCCCACATCCTGGAAGGTGTCAAACCTGCATATCCTAGGAATATACCACAGCTACCAGGATGTACCAGGATGTGCAATCCTGAATCTGAGGAGATCAATAATACTGTTTGATTTTTATCCTCATGGCACTAGATAAAATAAACTGAAAATAAACCCAAAACACAACAAAAATCCAAACGATGGAAATGAGGCAAATCAAACGAAAAGAGGCTAGTGTAGACCTTTTGGGACACCAAGAAGGAGCCTTGGTCTTTGGTGACTGTCCTGAAAGCTCTTTTAATATATTATAAGCAAGACAAAAGTTACAAGGAGGTATGGTATCTTTTAGTGATCCCACTGCTAACACACACAGAGAAAAGCCCAACAAGCGAACCAGGCTTCTGAGCTCTCCGTTCAGAGTTACAGGTGGTAACATAAGCAACCATACACAGATTTCTCCCAGACCTCTTCAGCTACTAAACCCTGACAGAGCTGCAAATTTGCCTTTCCTCTTTGCTGTTCCCTTCTGAGTAGCAGAAAGTCAGTAGCCTGACTTTGATGAGGAGATTTTTGCTTAATTAAATTAGCCAGGAATTTGGTAGTTGGACCTATGGGTTTGAATCTACAGGAGGGCACAAGCGGGACCTAGGGTTCATGTTTCCTTAGAGAGGAACTGATTACTGAGCCATTATAAAAAAATCCCAGCTTGGGTTTCCAAATAAAGTTCTAATAAGGTGGTGTGACCCTTTGTTTGCTGGCATTTGCTGCTATCCCCTGGAAACCTACAGTGAACTGAGGCGCTCAGGGCTTTGCTGGAGGAATGTTTTCTTTTTATGCAAGTAAAAGCAATGCCAGACCAAAGTCTTTTAGGTGGTGCTAAGGGAGAGGTCCTCAGGAAGGAAAGAACTGATGCAAAACTCAACAGCAGCTTTGCTTGCTGTTTTCCTTCATAAGCAGTGGAGGGATTTCCAGCATCTTCAGTACAGAGAAACAAACCCTTACAGTCTGAGGTACTGGGGTTTGCCTCAGCAAACCTCCAGCAAGTGGTAGCACCACTCTGCGTAACTCCACACCGTCACGCTGACATGGAGGAGCCACCTTCAGACATGGAGAACAGCCAATACAAAGTTCATCTTCCAGTCTCTATATGAGCACAAATCTCCTGCTGGTATGGCTGCACTTTCTTCCAGACTCCCCACTTTTTGCACCAGACCATGGGAGTAAAAATTGTTGAAAAGGAGGGGCACCAACAGGATGGACAGAGTTTAAAAAGGATATATAATATATAAAAATAAATAGAGGTAAACAGAAAACAGACAAAGGACAGTCAAAGTTCTTAGGTTAGCATACAATCAGCTGAGGTCAGATGTCCGTGGGATAATTATTATCCAGAAAATTAACAAACTGGCTCATTTTTGAAAATAACATGGTAGGTTCACAGAATCACAGAACATCAGGAGTTGGAAGGGACCTCAAAAGCTCATCTAGTCCAAACCCCCTGCCAGAGCAGAATCACTCAGACTAAATCATACAGGAACACATCCAGGCGGGTTTGAATGTCTCCAGAGAAGACTTCCCAACCTCTTTGGACAGCCTGTCCCAGGGCTCTGTCACCCTCACAGAGAAGTTTCTCCTGACATTCACATAGAACTCCTATGCTCCAGCTTGCACCCATTAATAAGTTTTTGTCATTCATTATCCCGTAGCAAAGGGCACCTGGACCAAGCCTGGAAGTGTTGGTTTCATCTACTGGATTTGATTTCCTCTTGTTGGATGAAATTCCTCACCCCCTTACGCTCTAGGGTCTTGTAAGCAGGAACAGGTTGCATGCACAGTGATGTCATTTGATTTCCTGGGTTTTTGGATGATGGATTTGGTTTATACATGGAGGAATCCTTCTGTAACTGAAACAGCTTTTTTGTTTTCTCTTTTCAAGCTAAACAGTGTCAGGCAAAAAGAGTACAGTAAAATGCAGGTTGGTAATTGCCAGCAGGAACTTGCCTGAGTCTCCCCATGTATTGTTCATACCGATGGAGACGTACTGGCATTCCTCTGCCCAAGATAAGACAGTACATAGTTTAGCTAGCTGACTTTAGATGAAAAACAACATGTAAAACTGATGATATGTTGACTGCAAGTTGGAAAGTAACACTAAGAGTCTTTGCAGTAGCTAGAAGCAGCAGGTAGGTAAGCAAATAGGTCTAGGGAGGTGATTGTGCCCCTGTACTCAGCAGTGGTGAGGCCACACCTCAAGTGCAGTGTCCAGTTCTGGGCCCCTCACTACAAGAAGGATATGGAGGTCCTGGAGCGTGTCCAGAGAAGGGCAACCAGGCTGGGGAAGGGGCTGGAGGGCAAATCCTATGAGGAGCAGCTGAGGGAGCTGGGGGTGTTCAGCCTGGAGAAGAGGATGCCGAGGGGAGACCTTATCACCACCTACACTGACCTGACAGGAGGATGTAGAGAGGTGGGCGATGGTCTCTTCAGCCAGGGGACAGGAGATGGGACAAGGAGAAATGGCCTTAAGCTGTGCCAGGGCAGGGTCAGATCAGATGTGAGGAAAAGCTCTTCTCTGAAAGAGTTGTCAGGGCCTGGCACAGGCTGCCCAAGGAGGGGGCTTGACTCACTATCCCTGGGTGTATGATGGGTAGATGAGGTACTTAGAGATATGGTTTAATAGAGGACAAGAACAGTTGGACTCAATGATCTTAAAGGTCTTTTCCAACCTTGTGATTCTGTGACTTCTGGGGCAGCTCCTTCCTAAGCAGTGAATAGAAATCATGTGAAGATTATCTTACGTGATCCTGACTGCTTTCTAACAGAAAGAGAAGACACACTTAGGGCTGCTCAGGTACCTGTAATTGGAGCATTTCTGAACTTTTGTAGGGCAATATATATTTGATACTTATAAATTCAAAGCTCTTACAGCCTTTTTGAGCATAGACCTCTGTTGCATACGGTGCCTTCAGACTCATGTTACAGAAATTGTTGTAATTTAACCAGAAGGCAAGCTTCCCATGGAAAGGGAAACTGAGGCAGCCGTTCCATTTGATCTGAGGGAAGTTTTGTCAAAAGAACCATGTATGGCAGCCTCCTTCAATATTTCCTCCTCTAAATCTGGGAGGCACACACAGGAATGTGGACGAGAGCAAAATTGAAGAGGACAGTGAGATGAACAGACGCACAGAGCAGGGTGGCCCAACTTCCTTCTCCAAAATCAGCCCTGCTTTTCCTTGCCTGCTCTTGTGTATTTCATCATTGCACTTTAAGCTGAACAGGACTGTTGGCTCTCTGCATCCTTTACATAATAACTAGATGTTGACATGATATTGGGTTGCTCTGAACTGTTAGTAGGTTCAACTAGAACATTGCAAGAGAAAAGCAACCTGGTTCGTGTATGGTGATGACTACTGCTTCAGCATTGAAAGTTAAGAGCTCCCCTATAGCCATACTAATCTTAGCTACCCATGTTAGCAAATTAGCAGTACTGGTAGATGTGACAGGATCCCTTCTGAGGTTACACAAAGTGATGTGTGGATCGTGCAGGCTTTCTGAGGAGTGTATTGCTGTGTGCCAGGTATGTATATGCCCTTTGATACCGCTTATTGTATGCTCTGGCTTCTTGCCAAAGTCTTTGAAACAGGCAATTAGAGTGGAATTGAAAGGACCAGTTAGACAGTCTCCTTATCAGAGCTTCCCACATGTCGCTGGCTCTGGAAAGAGAGTTTCAGAACAGGAGATCTATTTTATTAGTCCTTGTTCTGAAGGGACAAATCACAGGGTTTGTATTCAGTTATACTACTTCTTTACTTACCTACCTACTTAAAGCCTACTTAACTTAAATATTAATAAGTTAACCAGTTGTTTAAACAAGTGATGGGTGTTTTAGGTTAAAACCAAAGCAAGACAAAACCCACCCAAAACTCACCAGGAACACCTCTGAAGGTTGCTATAGCTTACGTCTCTGAACTTTACTTTGATCAAATAGTACAAACTTTGTCTTTACAAGCTGCCCCAAAAAAGCAACTTTGCATTAACTTTGGCTAAAGATGAGATGTTCATCAAAGGGCATCAGGACTCAAAGTTTGATTTCATTTGGGATGTTCTCTTTAATGAAGGACCACTTACTGTGCCAGCCTTCGGGTTCTTCTGGTGTCATCAGAGGGTGAGCTGGCACAGGACCTCTGCTCAGCCAAGATACTAGGTCTGATTTCTAGTGAGCCTTGTATTAAACCTCCAGACACATCAGGACTTCACCAAAAGAGAGGTGAAGCATTGGAACAGGCTGCTCACTGAAGTGGTGGAGTCACTGTCCCTGGAGCTGTTCAAGAAGTGGGTAGATGTGGTGATTCAGGAGATGTTTTAGAGGTTCTGGTGGTGTAGTGCTGATGGTTGGACTTGGTGATCTCGAAGGTCTTTTGCAGCCATGATGATTTTACGCCTTGGCAGATGGATTCATGTGTCTGTTAATGAATATGTAATTGCCACTGAGGCAGATGCCTGTGCAAAGCAGGGACAGGAGGAACCCAGCCTGAGGCAGCTTGTGTGGTTATCTTTGTTAATAAGTGTGGGTTTTGTTCCCTTGGGCTCAGTCCTGCAGTCCCATGGGAGAGAATGCAGATTGTGGACAATGCTCATGGCTCAGGAGGGATTGGGAATCTGGGATTTAATTCCCAGCTCTTGCACTGGACAAGACCTGCAGACATGTCCAGTTCTTCAAAAGCAGAAGCCCCTCAGCACCATGATGCCATCGCGGCACCACACGAGATGCAGCAGAGCGCTGATGATTTTTCTGCTTGTGGAAAACCTGGCAAGTGGTTGAACAGAAAGGTTTGTGGCTTAAGACAGTCATCTGAGGGGGGCGGGGGGGGGGGGAAACCCAAATAATTTTGAATCTCTTGTTCTCTTTCTCTCCTAATGATCCTATTTTTTTTTTTTTGTTTCCTATTGAGTAATGGGCTACGGGGTTTCGCAGTACCAGTATGATCATTCTTATCAGTACCAGTATAATCATTCTTATCAGATGATTATATTACTGAAGAGTAATGATCATCCCAGGGTTTACTACAGTGTATGGATAGGTAGGGTAGGGTTTTTTCCCTCCTCTATTACTCGATTCATGTTATTTTGTACTCTACAATGCGATTGATTGGTTGCTGGGTGCTGCTCAAAGTGAAATAGGAGAAAGTCTTCTGCTCTCGGTAGAAAATGTAGTTAGAAAAGGTGGGCTGAAGACACATGAAGTTTGGAATGTGTGATTTCCCCCCAAATGACAAATGTTAGCGTGAAGACAGTAGAGGCCAGGTGTATAAAATAGGGTCAGGATGGCTCTATCCTTGTAGCAAGCTACAAACTGTTTGCAGTTCTGAGACCTTCAAGATGCAGGAATTAAAGACATAGGACATACAACCAGCAAGAATTTGCCTTTTAAATCTCAAGGTAGGAAGTACTACCCTCCTGAGCCTAATGTGAGACAATGCCTTATTTATAATATCATTCTAATTGATAATGTTATTCTTTATTTGCCTTACTCTTTATTATGTTTGGTGAACTCTGCATAGCCAGGTCAAAGAGGATAAAAGAAATCTGAAAAGAAGAGAGGAAAAAACAGCCCCCTTCAGCTGAAAGATACTGTACTGCAACTGTGCCATGGTATTACGTGAGCACAATTCAGAAGTGAGGGAGTAACTTAATAGGAAAGAGATTTCTGTCCTGCTCTGTGCCTAGAAAGAAATGTCTAGTGCTATTAATTGTTTTAGAGATGATACAGTAACTGTCAAAATAGATTTTGAATTTCTAGATTAGCATAAAAAACACCCAACCTGCAGAACAATTCTAGTAACAGCAAATGTTAAGAAATAGGTTTTGAAGGCTTAGCAGAGTTCTGCACTGAAGTCTAAATACATGACTTTAGATTAATTCTTCCCATTCCGACATTATATTTATGCTTCACTGTGATCTACAAACAGAAATAACTGTGTGTATATATATATATAAATATACAAAAATATATATGCATATATATATATACTAGCTGTATATATGTGTGTGTGTATGTATATACATACCAGCCATATATATATGACCATATATATATATATATATATATGGCCAGTTTGGGAACCATATATCAGGAAAATGCAACCAAAGCAAATTAACTGACTTTGCTGAGCCTGGAGTTAAAAGCAAAACACTACTCTGGGAGCATGGTTTTTGGATTTATTTTTGGTCAGGTGAAAGAAATAGATGTTGGGCTCCATGAAAATGAAATCAAAATCATGTGTGTGGGATAAACAATATCCAATCACTGAGGACAGTAAATTGTACCTGGTAGATGAAGTCTTATTTTTTGTTGGACTGGTCAGAAAATCTTCATTAATTCAAATAAGTTGTCTGCCTCTGCTTGATTTCAGCTTGGGGAAAAAACCCTCACCAAACTCTGGTTGTATTAAATGATTCCCAGAAATGAAAATCAAAAATGAAGAACACTAAACTTCTAGAAATGATGTAATTGCATTTCACTGGAAAAAAGTTTAATTTGGATGAAAAAGAACATACCTTAGACAGTGGTTTCCTCTGAGCACAGTTTATACCGCCAATAAAGACCATGTTGGGCATCACTGGTCTGACATACTCAAACACAAAGTCAAATCTCAGAAGCCAAATGGAAGCAGAGTTCAGGAGGTCCAGCAGGGATACATCTCTCTGAAGAACTTCAGAGGAAAGCTTTAACGCATCCCCATAGAAGCCGTTACAGTACACAAGCTCCAGGAGGGCAACTAGTGCGTTTTCTACTCTCTGGAAAAATGTCATGTGGTCAGAGTTGAAAGTAAATAGTCTTGGGATGTAAGAGAGAGGGCTTGGGCACTGTGGTGCCTCATAGTGTAAGCTGCAAGGAAATCCTCTCATGAAGAACACAAAGGGAAGAGAAAAATAATTAGCGAGCGTCGCTCCACACATAAAGATGGGATCTGTTAGGATGGCGTCGAATCTGCTTTGATTCAGGTACTGCAGGGTCTCCTTGCTGTTGAACAGGTCTTTACACTGCATGAAGAATGCGTTGAAAACATGCACCGAGGTGTTGTACAGTGCAAAAGTCTTCAGTGGGAAAGGCAGGTCCTTCAGGTGAGTGGCAACATACTCCTGAAAGGCATTATCCAGCTCTTCTAATGTGTAGGACACTGGGTATGTTTTCACGGTGTATGCCTGTGTCATCTTCATCTGCCAGCTTATTTCTGGTGTAAGTACCACCACTTCGTGTCCTCTCTTGGCAAGCTTTTCAACCACTTCCTGCATGCTGAGCCAGTGGCTTCCAACCATGGGCACCACCAGGAGTTTCCCTCCATCTGTGATGCTGGGAAGAAGGAGGATAAAAATCCAGACACAACAAAACCTCCAAGTCATCTTCCCGCAGTCACGATGTGGACTGTGAAATAGTCGTCTCTTTCAGTAGCTTGGAGATTGTTTTTGAAGGAAGCGAATGGGATTTATCTGTTGAGTTGTGCTACTTTGTCACAACTTTCTAGTTAATGATTCATTGCTTTGGCTTGTGACTTGTTTGGATTTTGGTTTGATTTTTTTTTTCATTACTCATAAAGCCAAATGCAGCCACCCTTTCCTGTGATGTTCCTGTTGGAGTTCCTTGGCTTCAATGGAAAACTAGCTTCACAGCATGCTAGTCAGATTTTTTAGGGCTCCCCTCTATATCATTGATTTGCCCTGTTTTATGCCTTGGGCAGGACTGAGGAAGGCAAGTCTGGTGTGAACAACTCCAACATCACAGTAACAAATGAAAACAGCTTCAACAAATTTTATTGTGGTTGGAGACGCAGATGTTCAGATAGCTTCTCCAAGGACAGCACAGCAGACCCTCAAGATAAGGGGTAAGGGCAGATGAACCAATTCCCCCAAGCTAGTAGGAATCTCACAGTCTACAATGACAAGAGATGCTGAGAGGGGCTGACCTGACAGCTGAGTTAGAAACAGAGAGCCAGGCAGCCCCTGTCCTGAGCCACACAACTTCTTTTCTGCACCTTCCATACAGTGATCAATGCAAAGAAATTAATTGAATATTGTTTTCCTCACACTTTCCTATCAGTCTTTTTATTTCTTTTTCTCATTTTACCAATACCTACAGCTTTTTCCTTGTGCAGAGAAGCTACTAGAAAAGTGGCGGAGAGCAGTTTTCTTTGAGGATGACTTTTCAGAAAACAAAATATTTCAGCTTCAGAGTAAGGGGAGAAGCTTTGAGGTAAAAGTGGAAAAAATAGTCTGAGTCTTTTACGTTGTTATAGGAAAAGAAAAAAGGGAAAAAAAAGATAGTGATTAAACTGTGTTATTTCCAGATTTATACAAGACACAATTTAAAATGATCATTGGAAAGATAGCCAGTTTAATAAAGAGCATTTGCAGTATGTTTTGCAATGGCACCCCATCATTTGCTGAAGAGAGGTGAAAAGAGAGCTGGTAGGGCAATGTCCTGCCTTCTCCCCTCTGCAGGAAGGTGAATTTGGCATCCAAACCTCTCACCTTTAACATAGAGTGGGTGCAAAGGCAAGCCCAGGACGGGTAAAGTTAATCAGTACTTCAGATGCATTTATCAGTGTTTGAGAGTGTGCCAACGGCTCCCTCAATTGGCTTGGTTATCTGGCTGGGCTCTCTTGTGACAAGTTAAACTTTGCTGAGTTCAAGGGAGTACAAGATAGGAGCTTCTTGCCTCTCACACACAGTCATCCATACAAGAAGAGAGTGGGAACTTTGAATTTGGGTAAGAAGCTAGGAAAGAAGCTTTTACCCAAAGGCCAAGGGAGGGAGGAGAACCTCGAGAGAGGAGCTGTGCTGCATGGAGGCATGCTGTGTCAGCATGAGTGCTACCTGTGGCTCTGTGGCTTTCTTGGCATGATGTGTGTGATCAGAGCAGACTGCAAGGAGAGTCAGCCCAGATAGCAGTGATGGCAGCTGGATCAGTCTAGGCTTGGCAGCATGTGGAAGGCAGCTGTGAACGCCTAGCTTGTGTCAGAAAGGGAGCTGGCCTCCTCTGAGTATCAGGCAGGCTCCTCTGTGTTTTCCTTCCCGTTGCCAGTATGAGCCCTAGCCTGCACCAGGAAGGATCATGCAAGGCTTAGGAGGGAACCAGACCAGCATGGGTGGCCCAGCTCCATCCCCAGCTACCTCACTACAAGAAAGATGTTGAGATGCTGGAGAGCATTGAGAGAAGGGCAACAAAGCTAGTGAAGGGTCTGGAGCACAAGTCGTATGGAGAGCACCTAAGGGAGCTGAGGCATTTTAATCTTGAGAAAAGGAGGCTGAGGGGATACTTTGTCACTCTCTACAGTGGAGATGGTGGAGTCACCATCCCTGGAGGGATTTAAAAGGCATGTAGATGTGTAGATGTTGTGCTTGGGGACATGGTCTAGAGGTGGACTAGGCAGAATTAGGCTGTGGTTGGACTTGGTGATCTTAAAGGTCTCTTCCAACCCAGGTGATTCTGTGTCCTTTAGAAGGGTTTGGGGGTGATAGAACCCAAGGGTACGGAATGAATCTGTGCCAGGGGAGGTTTAAGCTGGATTTCAGGAAGAGGTTCTGTACTGAGAGGGGGGTCAGGCTCCCCAGGGAAGGGGGCACAGCACCCAGCTGTGCTGAGGGCAAGAAGCATCTGGACGATGCACTCAGTCCCAGCTCTGACTGAGCCGGCTCTGTGTGGAGCCAGGAGTTGGAGTCCATGCTCCTCGCGGGTAAGATTGTGTCATTCGATGATTGCACGCAGTGTGCGTGGCCTGGGAGGTGGCGGAGGGATGCTGCCCACTCTCTGGCCGCGAACTACAGTTCCCAGAGCGCCTTGCGGGGAGGCGGCCCTTCCCAGCGGGCAGTGCGCCCCCGCCAGGACGCCGCGGCGCCACACTACGACGCCCAGCAGGCTTTGCGCGCCCCCGCCCCCTGGGGCCGCGTTGGTGGCCGGTCGCCGCTTCGCACCGGCTCCCGGGCGCGGCGGCTCCTTCCCGTCCCTGGTCGGAGGCGCCCCTCCCTGGGGGGAGCGGGTGGAGCGAGGAGGCTCCGCTGTTGTCTCTCCGGGGCTTGACGAGGTACGCGAAGCCCAGGTGCCGCGTGCGGTGCTTCGGTCCCGGCGTGCTTTGCGCGGCGTCACAACAACTATGGCGGCGGCCGCGGGGCCGTGGCGGTAGGTGCCGGCCCGGCTCCGGGCGCTGCCTCCGAGCGGTGAGTCGGGCAGGGCAGCGGGAGGGCGGCGGCGTCCAACAGCCCCGGTGCCGCGGGCCCGGGACATCGGTCCTCGCCCCGTTTCTCGGGTACTAATGAGGTCGCGCCTGAGGGCTGGGCTGGCCCCAGCCCTGTGCGAGCCCCGGGACTGGAGCGTACTGGGAGGCGGAGAGAGTCGGGGGCAGCCGGGGGAGTTCAGCCTGGAGGGGAAGAGGGGGGGGGACGGCCTGACTGGGGGGAGGGTGTGCTGGGGTTGGGATGTGGGGCTCCCGACCCACCGTGGGAGGTTCCCGTCGGAGATGAGGAACACAGGACAGGGGCACGGAGAGGATTTGGGGTCTCCCCTCTCATGCTGTGACAAGCTAAAATCAAAACTCCACAGCCTTGGTGACTGTGAAGCAGGTATTCTTTATTGCAGTGCTCCTCCTAATGTGTACACATAAGGGATCTTTTAAAAGCTTTTATAAAAGACATATATGCATATTCATAGGGTTTCCAAGGAATGGTTAATTTTTCCATATTCGGAGCTCATTATTGCCTACTGCACCCCAGTAATATCTTGATGGGCTTCAAAGACATTTGATGTTTATTTGCTTCATTTACCCCTCCTCATTACAGGTCCTTTCAGTGAGCTTTAGGCTTTTGTCTTACTAACAAAGCCATGGAGATGGATCTACAGACTTGGGGCACCATCCTGACTTTTTTTTCTCCCTCTTCCTCTTTATCACTCCCTTCTCAGGGAGAAGTTTTTCCTCCTCCTGAGTTATTACAACACACAGAATGTGCTGGCATTCTAGTCCTTTAGGCAGAACTTTAGGCACATCCTTTACATAGTTCATTGCTGACCAACTAATATTTATCACCTTCACTTCATGGAGGTACTCTGGCTATAACCCTAATATGCTACCTGATCTAAGTTGGCTCTGCTTTGTGAGAAGGCTTGACCAGAGCCATCCAGAGATTCCCTGTAATCCAGATTATTTTACATTTCTTAAGGGAAGGAGGGTGCTAGCAGCAGTACTCTGAGGTTCCTGAAATAAGGAGTGAGGGAGGATTTGGCAGTGTCCTGCTGAAATGTTTTCCTGTAGTGGTGGGTGGTGCAGCGTGCTTGTCAGTAAGATGATGGCTGTCTCCTAGATATGTGCCTTTTTTATGGGGAGCAAGCCTATTTGGAGCAAGTTGTAACATCTTTGGGTGAGGGAGATAGGAAATGCAGTGATCTTTGGGTGGTTAAAGTGCAGCAGGCCTGACTGAAAAATAAAGGAAGGCTGTGAGATACTTTGGAAAGGTTTTAACCCACTAATTATGTCTTGGAGGTGGAACCTCTTTGGGGTTTTGGGGTTGTTTTTTTTTTTCCCAGGTGATTAGTACGTAGGAGCTGCACTAATTAGAACCTAATGCTAAGAGATCAAAATGAGGTTTTTCCTGTCTGCCTTCATTAAGAAGGATCTCCTGCCATGTAACTATATTTTGTGGGGGTTTCTAAGGGGATGTGTGTTGCATGAGGTGCTGAAGAAGCATTCTAGAAGAAGCAGAGTGAATACCACCCTGCAGCTTCAGCATCAGCTGCTCTGAGCGTAGCCCTTTGCCTAAAAACTGCTTTACTATGGGAAGGATGAAAATGAGCTGAATGCAATGTTGTTTTATTCAAAGAGTTTTAGGAGATGCTTGAAGATCTACTGTTTGGTTGACTGGGGGGCTATCAACTACGTTTGGATTTTCAAAAGATGTTCAATGAAGTTGAAGTTTGGATTTTCAAAAGATGCTCATTTGCCACCAAAGGCACATGAAATGAAGTGGGCACAGGAGAAGAAAGTTGTTGCTTGGTTTAATAGTCAAACATACATAACCAGCAAGTCAAGGGAAGGGGATTCAGCCTCTCTGCTCTGTGAAGACCCTCCTGCAGTGCTGTGTCCAGCTCTGGAGTCCTCAAGACAAGAAGGACATGGAGCTGTTGGACTGAGTCCAGAGGAGGCCACAGAGATGATGTGAGGGGCTGAAACCCCTGTGCTCTGGAGCCAGGCTGAGAGCTGGGCTGGCTCAGCCTGGGGAGGAGAAGGCTGCTTCTGGGGAGACCTCCAAGCCCATTACAGGGGCTCCAGGAGAGCTGGAACCAAGGGAGGAAGGGACAAGTCTAAAGGAACAGCCTTCAGCTGGAGAGGGGCTGGGAGGCAGAAATCCTTCCTGGGGAGGGGGAAGGCCCTGGCACTGGGTGCCCAGAGAAGCTGTGGCTGCCCCTGGCAGGGCTCAAGGCCAGGTTGGATGGGACTTTGGGTACGCTGGGCTGGTGCAGGGTCACCTGTGTCAGGTGGATTGGAACTAGATAGGCTTTGAGGTCCCTTTCCACTCAAACCAGTCTGGGGTTCTAGTCTATGATTCTGTAGTTAGCTAAAATACAGGAGATGGGAGATGAGCTGTCTTGGAGGGGAGCAAGGGGGAGTTCCTTTGCATCTTTCCCAGGGCCTGTGCTCAGCACATAATAATCAGTTCTGTTGCCATTGAGTTTCTGGTTATCAAACACCTGGAAGCAGAAACAATATTTTCATAAAACACTGCATTTATGACATTCTTCTCATCTGAACTGGCCAATACAGTGACAGGTTACTTATGCACAGGGATTTTGGTGAGTTTGAGAGACATTACACACCTTTTCTGCAGGAAACAAGGCACCTTGAGCTCTAGTTAATTAGAGGTGTTTAGGAGGACCTCTTGATTTTTGCTATGAGTGTTTCTGCTTGTGCAAAAAATCAGGTATGGTGTGTTTCATTCTAGTAAAGAGCCTGTTGGGACCTGTGGTTACACAAATGCTGTTAGGTCACTCTTTGTTCTATCACTGCACAGTTTTGTACAGATCCTGATGTTCATTTTTTTTTTAGAACAAACAGAATAAGGTGAAGAGTGTTCTAAAATTCTGCAGTCAGGGCTGGAAGGTTCTTGGAGTATTAGAGGTGGGAGTAGTCAGTTGCTTTTTTTTTTTTTTTTTTTTTACATATGAAACAGATAATTATTTTTCTTTTAAGGACTCTTTTGCCTTCACAATGTTTGGAGATTTATTTGAAGAGGATTTTTCCTTCGTTTCAAACAATTGTTGTGGAAAAGGGACGAAGAAATCGAAGCCCAGAGATTCTGAGCCTCCAGCTCCCAGGGATTTCACCAAACTAAGTGGTATCAAAAACCAGGGTGGGACCTGCTACCTCAATTCCCTTCTGCAGACTCTGCTTTTCACACCTGAATTTAGAGGTGATGTGTTCAAATGCTTCTTAATGTAATGTAGGAATTGGTATTTTACAGTGGCTCATGTTTCTAGTTACTTAAGAAACACCATAAACACAGATTGGTTTTGGGAACAGTTCATTTCAAACAAGTTACTACAGAATACTCAGAGCTGGTGGGCTGTAGAATTAGTATTGTTACTTCTACACTAAATCTGTGTATTGTAAATGTTGCATTTCCTTACAGGTAGGCAGTCTGTGGTTTGTGTAAGTAAGAGAGGTTCTTGCTGTCATCATTTTTTTAATGCAAGCACCATCTAGCACCATCTTCATGCTTTTTTTGTTGTTGGAGTTAGAACCAGTTGTAAGGATGAATGATGTTCAGAAATGCTGTTTAAGATCATAACTTGCCCAAAAGAATAGCACTGTAATGTCTGGCAGTTAAATTACAATAAATCTTTAAAGAGGAGACACTGCCTTTTTCTTCCTTGTTTTTGAAGTTGATGTTTGTGGTTGCAGAGGCGCTGTTCTCTCTTGGACCTGAAGAACTGGGGAGTCTGGAGGATGGCAGCAAACCAGATGCAAAGGTATTTAAAGTGTTCTTGTTGGATTTACATGAAGCCTCTCATGAGAATGAGTGAAAGTGTAACTTTGATCCTGAGAGGCAGTCAGGGTGGTTGATGCTCAGTTTTGCACCCAAATGTAAGTTTTCAGTATTGTCTTTGCTTCAAAAGTAAGGTATCCAGCCTGTTTCTGCTGAGATTGAGAGCAGGGATCAGTGTGCTCTCAAGGGGAGCATGAAAATTCCAAGTTCATCTTTAGTCTCCAGAGTCTTTTAGTCTTCTTTAGTCTCACAGTCCTTTTTTAGACCTTTTTTTTTTCCCTTCTGTAATTAAAGTGACAGTGCTCTGACTTACTTGTCACTGAATGACAGCCTAAATAACTGCCCAGAGGCTGGTTGAAGGTTTTAACAGGTCTGAAGCTGGAATTTAATCTGTTTTTCAGAAGTGCTTACTAAAGTTGACTCCAGAATCTTGTTCTTCAGTTCTCAGGTGAAAGTGACACGACTGGTTTCTTTGTCAAGATAACTCTGGGTTGCTGATCAAACTTGTTGACATTAACTGTTGTCCTTCCCATCTTATTCCACCCCCCCCTGCCAAACTAAGCAAGGGATAGTGTGTGTTGAATCTGTATGTCATGATCCTCTTGTAGCTGAGCAATTAGGGCTTAGTATTCCAAAAAGATCAGAGAAAGCTGTCCCTTTTTTATGATGGTGATGCCTTAATTTTATCCCATACAGGTTTGCTTTATCACAGATGTTATGTCCTATGATTATATTTGCCTGAGTAAGGTGAGGAGCTGTAGATTCCTGGGGATCATGTGTCTGATGTTTTGGTGTGAATTGAGCAACCTGTGTGTCCTGGTTTCAGTCAGGATCGAGTTAACTCCATGTGTAGCAGCGGATGGGATGCTGTGTTTGGGAGTTACAATGAAAGCAGTGCTGAGAACACCCTGATGTTTCTAGTTGCAGTCAGACAGGCAAAGCCAGGACAGGTGACCCAGATGGGCCAAAGAGAGTATTCCATGCCAATTACGTCCTGCCCAGGATCAAGGGGGGCTGATGGGAGGAGGAAGGGGGGCGGTTCCGGGACGCGAGGGTCTTGGGGGCCGGTCGGGTTCCGGGTCGGCTCTGGGTGGTGCGGCCTGAGCTGTGTGGTTGGGTGAGAAACTGCATTGGGTATCAATAGCTTCATATTCTTTTGCTCTAAAGTCCTGTTAGCATTGTTATATTTGATCTTTCTGTTCTCTTAGTAAACTATCCTTATCCCAACCCACGGGCCTCTTAGTTTCTTGGTTTTGGAGTTATTTGCCCCTTCCTTTTCCCTTCCCTTGTTTCCCCCCCTTTCCCTCTTCCCCTGCTCTTTTACTGTAAGGAGCAGGCAGCTGCGTGGATCTCAGCCCACAGCCGGGGGGAAACCACGACACTGTGTTATGAAAAACATAGACAGTGGTGACTTATTACAATTTTTATACTGAATTTGTTTTTCTTTCAAAGGCTTTCTGACCTGTTGTGGGTATATTTTGAGGGTTTTTTTTATTTCTAGGTTCGAATAATTCCATTACAACTTCAACGGTTATTTGCTCAGCTTCTGCTCTTGGACCAGCAAGCTGCATCCACAACTGACCTTACAGAGAGCTTTGGGTGGAACAGCCACGAGGTACAAATCACACCATTGCTGATAAACTCTTCTCTAAAGGTTTTTGGGTTTGGTTTTTTTTTTTTTTTTAAGTGTGACATTTTACAAGTATCTTAAAATACTTCAAGCTGTGGAGATAATGTTGAATTGGGCTGATTGTTGTTCTGTTTCCATGTGAAGCATGTGTCATTTGTTTACAGTAAGTGACAGAAGGAAAAAGTCCTGTTAAAAACAATTTCATGAGCTTTTCCTTTGTGTTTGCAGGAATGTTTTTGCAAGAGTAATTCCAGCTCTTGTCCTCAAATGCTTTGGTTCTTACCTAAATTGAACTGTGTAACTCCCCTTGGAGTTCAGGCTACATCTACCCAAGTGAAAGTGTTTCTGTGGGTTATAGTTCTGGAATATTGGGTCCAATTTTGGGCCCCTCAGTTCAAGAAGGACCTTGAAAGAGCCCAGTGCAGTGCCAAGATGATGGAGTGGAACTCCTTCCTTATGAGGAGAGGCTGAGGGAGCTGGGCCTCCTAAGCTTGGAGGAGACCAAGGGGCAACCTTATTAATGTTATAATTATATAAAGGGTGAGAGTCAGGAGGCTGGAGCCAGGCTCCTCTCAGTGATGGCCAGCAATAGGAGAAGGGGCAACATGTGCAAGCTGGAGCAGAGGAAGTTGCATGGGAATGTCTGGAGGAACTTTGTCACTGTGAGGGTGAGGGAGCCCTGGGACAGGCTGCCCAGAGAGGTTGGGAAGTCTCCTTCTCTGGAGACATTCAAACCCTGCTTGGATTTGTGTGATTTAGTCTGGGTGATCCTGTTTTGGCAGGGGGGTTGGACTAGATGCTCTTTTGAGGTCCCTTCCAACTCTTAATGTTCTGTGATTCTGTGACAGTCCACGTACTACAAAGAACATAAGTTAAGAGTAACAAATAATAATAAAGGTAGCAATTTACTACTCAAGGTAGCAAATACAGGGGTAGTCATTTGAGGCATCTTTGCCACACTTAATATATGTTGGTTTTAAGTGCTAAGCAAAGCAGATGGCGCTGTTCTGTTTCTTCAAGTTTGGTTTTTGTTTGTGTCATGCAGGAAATGAGGCAGCACGATGTGCAGGAATTAAATCGGATTCTCTTCAGCGCTTTGGAAACTTCCCTTGTGGGGACTTCAGGTCATGACCTTATCAACCGATTGTACCATGGGATTGTTGTCAACCAGATTGTTTGTAAAGAATGCAAGAATATCAGTGAGAGACAGGTAAAGCCAGCTGATGTTCTGGGGTAGGTTTCTGTTGAAGGTACTTTTAAGTGTTCTGTTGAAGATCATTTACAAAAAGAACACGTAAAGTTGGGTGGTTTGTGGTTTGTTTTGGGTTTAGGGTTTGTTTTTTTTTTTCCTTTTTAGAAACCTCTAAAAATATCATCATCTTTTTGGAGTGTCACTGGTGGCCTTGCTGAATCATAAAATCACAGCCTGGTCTGGCTTGGAAGGAACCATAAGGATCAGAGTTCCAACCCCCCTGCCATAGGCAGGACCACCAACCTCCAGGCCTGGATCTACACATGGTTGCCCAGGGCCCTATCCAACCTGGCCTAGATACTGTGTATTGTTTAGGGCACTGCAGACTTGAAAATGTGCAAATTATGTGTGACTTTGTTTTTAAGTCTTGGCTGGCATTTTCTAAACAGCCTACATCAGGCTGTCACTCAGGGGTAAAAAACCCACAAGTGTTATTGCATCTTCTGAGCTTGCCTTCTGTAGATGTAGTGAGCAGAGAGCTGAACAGGGAGGTAACAACTGTAAAACACATCTTTCCAGTCTTTTGTGCTCTTTGTAATATTAAAAAAAAAAGTTTGCTGGCTTTTTTATTTTTTTAAATGAATTTATTTTCTGTGGATGGAGGGGGAGTTCTTCCCCATCAGCAACGAAAGCCTAAGTAAGTTTGCAGATGACACTAAATTGGCTGGGAGTGTGGATCTGCCTGGGGGTAGCGAGGCCCTACAGAGGGATCTGGACAGGCTGGAGAGCTGGGCTGAAGTAAATGGCATGAGGTTCAACAAGAGCAAGTGCCGAGTCCTGCACTTTGGCCACAACAACCCCAGGCAGCGCTATAGGCTTGGGGCGGAGTGGCTGGAGGACTGTGTGGAGGAAATGGCCCTGGGGGTACTGATTGATGCACGGCTGAACATGAGCCCACAGTGTGCGCGGGTGGCCAAGAAGGCCAACGGCGTCCTGGCTTGCATCAAAAACAGTGTCACTAGTAGGAACAGGGAGGTAATTGTCCCCCTGTACTCAGCACTTGTGAGGCCGCATCTCGAGTGCTGTGTTCAGTTTTGGGCCCCTCACTACAGGAAAGACATTGAGGCCCTGGAAGGCGTTCAGAGGAGGGCTACTAAGCTGGGGAGAGGTCTGGAACACAGGCCTTACGAGGAGCGGCTGAGGGAGCTGGGATTGTTCAGCCTGGAGAAGAGGAGGCTCAGGGGAGACCTTATAGCTCTCTAGAACTTCCTGAAGGGAGGTTGTGGTGAGCTGGGGGTCGGCCTCTTCTCCCGTGTAGACAGTGACAGAACTAGAGGGAATGGTGTCAAGCTGCGCCAGGGGAGATTCAGGCTGGACATTAGGAAGCACTACTTCTCAGAAAGGGGAGTCAGGCACTGGAATGCACTGCCCAGGGAGGTGGTGGAGTCACCAATCCTGGGGGTGTTCAAGGAAAGACTAGATGTTGTATTGAGGGACATGGTTTAGTGGGAGCTAGTAGTAATAGGTGAATGGTTGGACTGGATGATCTTTTAGGTCTTTTCCAACCTTGATAATTCTGTGATTCTGTGAAATGCTGACACCTGCTGTGGTGAATGGGGTGAATATCTATCTGATGTACCATGAACTTAAATCATTTTGTTGTTATTTTGCTTCTGCACAGGAAGATTTCTTAGACCTAACAGTGGCAGTAAAAGGTGTTTCTGGCTTGGAGGAGGCTCTGTGGAACATGTATGTAGAAGAGGAGTACTTTGAAAACGAGAACTTATATCGATGTGGAACCTGCGATAAACTTGTTGAAGCTTCAAAGGTAATTGGTGATTTTTTCAGTGTTCAGTTTGGCAATGATTAGGAACTTTGTTCTTATTTTGAAGTTAGGAGGGCAGATAACAGCAATATAAACGATCCCTGTCTTTAATTGGATGGTATTTAATTAAGAAGATGCCTTTTAACCTCGGCAACTATGTTAAGAGGAGTTTGTGTAACTCATTTCTTGACCTGAACGTTGTTGTGGTGTGTTATCTGTGCAGCAGTGAACAGGGTGGCTTGTAGCTTTGAGAGTGTGGCCTCACTCACATGCCTCTGCTGCACTTGGCTTTGGGCATGTTAGAGGACAGGCTAAAAGAGAAACGAGCAGAAAAAAAGCCCA
Organism: Rallus limicola; assembly: GCA_022605955.1. Classification (NCBI taxonomy): domain Eukaryota; kingdom Metazoa; phylum Chordata; class Aves; order Gruiformes; family Rallidae; genus Rallus; species Rallus limicola. The sequence goes on from JAKCOZ010000008.1 coordinate 37,956,910, forward strand.
AACCATTAGTCTGCTGGACAGAAATGTCATGAAATACAACAAGGGCAAGTGTAGGGCCTTGCATCTAGGGTACCAGTATAGGTTGGGGACTGGCCTGCTGGAGAGCAGTGTAGATGAGAGGGACCTGGGGTCCTGGTGGACAACAGAGCATCCTGGGGTGTATTAGAAGTGGTGTGGTTAGTAGGTCTAGAGAGCTCCTTCTCCCCCTCTACTCTGCCCTGGTGAGACCACACCTGTAATATTGGGTCCAGTTCTGGGTCCCTCGGTTCAAGAAGGACATAGAGCTCCTTGAAAGAGCCCAGTGCAGGGCCAGCAAGATGATTAAGGCAGTGGAACATCTTCCTTATGAGAAGAGGACAGGCTGAGGGAGCTGGGCCTCTTTAACTTGGAGCAGAGGAGACTGAGTGGTGAGCTTGTTAATGTTTATAAATATGTAAAGGGCAAGAGTCAGGAGGCCGGAGCCAGGCTCTTCTCAGGGATGGCAGTGACAGACAAGGGGCAGCGGGTGCAAGCTGGAGCATAGGAAGTTCCATGGGAATGTCTGGAGGAACTTTGTCACTGAGAGGGTGACTGAGCACTAGGACAGGCTGTCCAGAGAGGCTGTGGAGTCTTCTTCTCTGGAGACATTCAAAACTGAGCAGGACATGTTCCTGTGGAACCTAATCTAGGTGATCCTGCTCCGGCAAGGGGCTTGGACTTAGATGATCTTTCAAGGTCCCTGCCAACCATGAGCATTCTGTGATTCTGTGAAATGGGATCTTTTGATCCAGGTATTGCATCATTTCCTTGATGCAGGTTCTTGCAGTGATAAATTAACCCTTCAGTAGGATTTTTTTTTGGTATGTTCTTGTAGTGCCAGAGCCTTCAGGTGAGTAAGACTGTACTCATGCAAGGAACCAGTCAGCTCTTCTAATGTGTAAGACACTGTGTATGTTTTCACAGTGTTTGCCTGTGTTGTTCCTATCTGCCAACTTCCTTCTGGCATAACCACCAGCTCTTCATGTCCTCTCTTGGTGAGCTTTTCAACCACTTCCCCCATGCTGAGCTGGTGCCTTCTAACAAGGAGTTTCCTTCTGTCTGAGAGGCCATGAGGAGGATAAAAATCCAGGCACAGCAAAGCTTCAAAGTCGTCTTGCTGTGGTCTCAAAAGTTTCTCCTTCAGGCAGGAGCTTGAAGGTGCTTTTGAAAGAACCTGATGGATTTATCTGTGGAGTTGCACTGCTCTGTCATAAGCTAGTGAGGAATTTACTGCTTTGGTCTGTGCTCAGCTATGGGTGAGAGCTGTCAGTATTGAGTTGTTTGGGTTTTTTTAAAATTTAAAATAACTTGTAAAGCCAAATGCAGTGACCTTTTTCTGAACTGAGTCATCAGAGCTCCAGCTTGGCTGTGTTTGTTGGCTTGTACTGGTTTCCCCAGCATAGTAATTGAATTTAACAATTTTTTAATGTGTCATCCAGCACCTCAGTCCAGGCCAGGGGCAGGGCAGCCTAGTGGGAGGTTTTTGGGAGTTGTAGGTCTTTGAACTGCATTTTTTCAGGATGATAAAAAAAAAATAGTGTTTTGGTTTTCCTCTGTGCTAATTTTTCATGTTGTAATTAATTTTTTTATTAAAAGTTGGCAGAATATATTACAGTGGCATCTTGAGGACGAGCAGTGTCATGTGTATATATATATTGTAGCACTGGCTTTGTAAAGGGGAAGCATCATAGCATGTGTTGGGTGGGAAGGGACCTTTAAAGGCCAGTTAGTCCCACCCCCTGCAGTGAGCAGGGACATCTTCACTAGAGCAGGTCACTCAGAGCCCCATCAAGCCTGACCTTGAATGTCTCCAGGGATGGGGCCTCCCACATCTCTCTGGGCACCAGTGATCCACCACCCTCATATTGAAGAACTTTTTCTTAATATCCAACCTAAATCTCCCCTATTTGAGTTTAAAACCCTCACCCCTTGTCCTATCACTCTGTGCCCTTGGGAACAGATCTGTCCCAGCTTTCTTATAGGCATCTTTCAGGGACTGGAAGGCTGCAATAAGATCTCCCTGGAGCCTTCTTTTCTCCATGCTGAACAAGCCCAAACTCTCACAGCCTGGCTTCATGGAAGAGGTGCTCCAGCCCTTGGATCATTTCTGTGGGCCATTAGTGCACTCTGCCTTTGCTGTGCTCTGCCCTCTTGACAACAGTGATGCCCTTTGGCACTCTGTGGTGAATTCTTTGCAGCAATGAGAGCAATCCAAACTTTGCATCACCCTTTATTTGGAAGGCAGTGGGGTGCAAAGGCAAGCTGAGGACAGATGAAGTTAATCAGGGACTCAGGAGTTCAGGAACATTTGTTGGTGCCTCACGTGGCTTGGTTATAAGGGTTTATTAAACTTTGCTGGGGTCAGGGGAGTGTGAGATAAGAGCTGCTTACCTCTCACACAGTCATCCATGCAAGGAGAGAGTGGGAACTTTGAATTTGGCTAAGAACCTCAGGAGAGAGGAGCTGTGCTGGATGGCAGGATGCTGTGTCAACACGAGTACTGCCTGCGTCTCCGTAGCCTTCTTGGCACGACAAGTGTGATCAGAGTCAGTGCTGGTGGGGAGGTGTCCCGTTCCGGAATAGCCCGGTCAGGGGCGAGATTCTTTTATAATTCCCAGAGTGAGATTAAGACACAAACGAGGTCAAATGCCGTATCATCAGGAAGTTTAATTGTTACAGCAAAATTCGCGAAAGGGGTTAGAGAGTGAGAGAGAAGGAAGAAAAAAGAGAAAGAAAGGTAAGGAGTTTAAAGTTACAGGAAAGTTCTAGCTACCCCCACGGGTTCCCATGATGTCTTGCGGGACCGACTCGACTTCACTTCATGTCTGGTGGGGGAAGTTCGGCTGAATGCATTGGTGTTTGACTTTTTATAGAGGAGAGGGGTTTGGAATTCGTAACACCTGTACATATGCATGACCTGTCCTGCTTCGTATTCAAATTAACTTCATGGCTTCATTTCCATAAATCCCTCCTCATGGCGCAGGCGCAATGCTCTCTGGTGGTCGTGAGTTGGTGTCTTGAGGATGAAGGCCTGTAGTCTTCATCAGGTTAAACTTTTCACCTCTCTTCTTGACGCATGCGTAGTCACCAGTATCCCAGCTGGACATTGTCATTATCAGAGGTATCTCCTCTAACAACCTCCAAGTGCCAAATGGTCCTTCGTAATTGGCACTAAAGTGATTTAGTCCTTGGAAAGGTTTCCTCCTTAAATTCCTTAGCACAGGGCTTCTATTGATAAGGACTAAGGTCTATTCTTTGTCCAGACCTTGGAAATGTAACTCCTTAAACTTCTGTCTGTAAAGCATCCTATTATTTATCCTCATCCCACCATCAGTCAGAGACAGGCATCTATTGAAGGATTTACAGAGTTTTTGGAAACCCTGTGGCTTGCACCAAGGAATTTCCTTACAGGAGGGCAGCCACCTAAGAGTGCACCCACCTGCCTGCTCCTAGCCTAGCTGAGGAAAAAACCCTAGGGAAGTAGTATTAGAAGGTTTTCCTCAGAAAAGAAAGCCCTGACTCCCAAGGTCAGATGGGCTGCTTGTGGGCTCCATGGGGAGGGTTCAGGCCAGGTATGTCTTTCAGTCCTGGCTCCTGTGGTTTGGGAGCTATTGCTGGACGTTTAGAATGTTTTGAATTGAAGGCTGCTCCGGCCGAGAAAAACCCCTAGGGATGTAATATTAGGAGGTTTTCCTCAGAAAAGAAAGCCCTGACTCCCAAAGTCAGATGGGCTGCTTGTGAGTTCCGTGGGGAGGTTTCAGGCCAGGTATGTCTTTCAGTCTTGGTTCTTGTGGTTTGGGAGCTATTGCTGGACGTTTAGCATGTTTCTGAGACAAAGTGACCCCTACCTACCCCCTCCATTCCTTCCTTGAGAATGCCGTGGCTCTTTTTGTCTTATCCTGTGCCCTCACCCCCCCCTCCCCTTTTTTTAATCTTGGCCTCTAAGAGAATTCAGTAGTTAAAGAATCTTGTGTTCTAGAACCTCATCAAATTTTAATTGTACAGTGTGATTATGACTCCCAACTCAGAAAAGCATGCAGAATCCTCTGTGCCGCTCAGCTCTGCGCTGGAGCATTTGCAATTGACACAAACTAAATTCCTAATTCAGGGAGTTTCTTAAACTGTGTGGTTTCCTAGGCAGCTGTCTCTGTGGTTCTGCAAGTGGGGAGTTAGGTGGAGGCACTGGAAAGGCTGAAAGTGTGTCCCTTGAGTCTACCCTCACATTCAGTGATCCAAGATTGTTTTGCTTTGCATGAGTGTTCTTCGCTGCCCTCAATGCACAAGTTCTTCCTTACTAATTGGATTATGTTGGCTTTCCTGCCTTGGAGGACCTCTCCTGTATAAATGAGGGAGACTAATTCTTGCATGGCTGTTCTGTGGTTGGCCATAGGACCTGCCAGGATATACCTACCTCATGCCACTCAGGCATATGGCATCGTGCTTCTTTGCTGTAGCCTGCAGGTCTTAGTCCTTTTCTTCAAGAAGCCCTGCAGATCTTAAGCAAGATGCCACCATGATATACTATGGTGAAGTTTGTCAGAGAATTTCTGTGGTGTTTGGAGGCAGCCTGACAGTCACTTAGCAACAGGCTGCAAAATACACATGGGAGTGAGCTCTGTCACACTACAGGCCTGTCAGAGCTAGTTGTTTGAGACAGATCATTTCTGGCTTCTGCATTTGAAAACATTGTGCCTGTAGGAACTCTGACCTCTACTTGGGGTCACACAACTCCTGAGAACTAGAGAACTTCTCCAAGGTCAGGTGGTGTACAAATGTTGTGTTTGGAGATGACAAGGAAGAGCCAGAAGATTAATAGCCCTAGCCTCAGCTGAAGTCTTTTCCTTGCAGCAGAAGCTAGCGTGTAGGCTAACTTTGTAGTTTGAGGTTTGTAGCTATGGTTTGTTTTTTTTCTGGATGACTTCAGTGCCTGTACCAAAAGCTGAGCACTCCACTGTTGATTGGAGAATGGTGAAGCTACTACAAAGCTGTGTCATTCTTCTGCAGCACTTGCTGTTCAACAGCAGTTGAGTGTTTGGGCTTCTTATTTTTTTCCTTTTCTTTTCCCTCCGGGATCCCAGGATTTGGGTGAGGGCAGGTGCTGAGAGCAGAGTGCCTGGGAAGATGCTGGATGGTCTGATTTCATGTGTAAGCACAAACCCAGGAGTTTGAAGCTGCTGCTTAGGATAAATTTCAAGAAAATCCTCTCACAGAGAATGTGTGGGCTACAGAAATGGAATTACTGACTAGAATGTCAGCAGTGGCCCTTGTTTTCTGGAGGGGGGGGTAAAGGGTGGAACTGGTGATGGATGTTTAAGGGAGGGTGTAGGGCTTAACAGAGGGGAAAGATCTTGATTGCTTTTAGGATGTCTAGTAGATGAAAAAAACGAAGAATTAGGGAAGAGATTTTAAAAATTAAGATGCTGTTTGGGTTGGAAAGTAGTTGACCACAGCAATGGGGAGACACTATGCTGTTCTAAGTGTGTACTTCTATTTATTTCTTTATTTTTTTTTAAATGATTCCACAGTCCGCTAAACTGCGCAAGCTGCCACCCTTTCTCACCATTTCTCTCCTGAGATTTAACTTTGACTTTGAGAAGTGTGAACGATACAAGGAAACAAGCTGCTATACATTCCCCATCCAGATAAATCTGAGGCCTTTTTGTGAGCAGGTTTGTACTATGGCATTTCTTTGAGTTCCTATTGTCGTGGTTTCCCCCCGGCTGTGGGCTGAGATCCACGCAGCTGCCTGCTCCTTAAAGTAAAAGAGCAGGAGAAAAGGGAAAGGGGGGGGAACAAGGGAAGGGAAAAGGAAGGGGCAAATAACTCCAAAACCAAGAAACTAAGAGCCCCGTGGGTTGGGATAAGGATAGTTTACTAAGATAACAGAAAGATAAAATATAACAATGCTAACAGGACTATAGAGCAAAAGAATATGAAGCTATTGATACCCAATGCAGTTTCTCACCCAACCACACAGCTCAGGCCGCACCACCCAGAGCCGTCCCGGAACCCGACCGGCCCCCAAGACCCTCGCGTCCCGGAACCGCCCCCCTTCTTCCTCCCATCAGCCCCCCGTTATCCTGGGCAGGACGTAATTGGCATGGAATACTCTCTTTGGCCCATCTGGGTCACCTGTCCTGGCTTTGCCTGTCTGACTGCAACTAGCAACATCAGGGTGTTCTCAGCACTGCTTTCATTGTAACTCCCAAACACAGCATCCCATCCGCTGCTACACATGGAGTTAACTTGATCCTGACTGAAACCAGGACACCTATACATTTGGCAGAGAACCAGTATCTCAAGGGCAGGTTATCATCTTCTCTTTTTGCATTTTGTCAGGGCAAGAAACTTTGTGGGCTTCTCCTTTGTCTCTAATTCCAAATGTTTGGAAATCCAGTTTCCAAATGTTTCAAATTTCTGTTTCCAAAAGGCAACTTCCTCACTTTGTAGCTGTACAATGGGAAAAAGTATAATAATTACCTAAAACTTACTCTGATGCTTCCATGAAAGGAAAGTTATCACCTGGAAATTGAGATTTATTTTTTCTGTTGGCATTGTCTGATAATGCCATGTATAAATGTAGTGTAGGAATCTGCATTTCCATTCATATTTATGTATTTTGATTATAAGCTGAGCTATACCATTGCTTGATGACAGTTTTTTCACCTTAAAATATATAAGGAACAGACTTGCTAGAGGTGCTGTTATTGAAAAAGATGTTTTTCTTGCTGAAATGCTGTACAGCAGCCTTGGAAATTTCTGAAGTGTTTGCATTTGAGGAAGACTTTATTTTTTTTATCCCCTTGGCTGGTGTGTGTATCTAAATGTGTTGCCTGGTTCTTTTTGTCCTCTAATCTTTTAAAAAAAAAATAAGCCTGGTTAGGAACAAACAGGTTGACTACTTCTACTATTTGCATCAATATTTCAAGGTTGGATGGGGCCCTGGACAGCCTTGTGTAGCTCCAGGCCTGGAGGTTGGTGGCCCAGCCTGTGGCAGGGGGGGTTGGAACTCTATGATCCCTGGGGTCCCTTCCAACCCAGACCAGTCTGAGATTCATTATTCTGAATTTTAATTTAATTTTGAATTTCCAATATTGTTCAGAATTGTGGTTCAAGTTGCTTAATAAGCTTGTGCCTAAGTCCATGGTTTGTGTTCCCCAGCACTGAAAAGCCGTTTCATTCCCTGCATGTGTGAATACATGCTGAGAAATACCTGAAGCTATGCTGATGGTGTAAAACTGCCCCCTGTACTAAAGACTTACTGATGTATGTTATTGTTACTATTACTGTTTTTCTTTTTAAAGACTGAAATGGATGATTCAGAGTACATGTATGAGCTCTTCTCTGTTATTATACATAAAGGTGGCTGCTATGGAGGACACTATCATGTTTATATCAGAGATGTGGATGAATTAGGAAACTGGCAATTACAAGTAAGTCCTAAAGGTTTCTCATGTTTTGCTTGTTACTTCTCATTTTTCAGAGGAGTATGAAGAGCTAGGGGTTGAAATGTAGATCTAAACTCATGAATGTTTGGTCTCTTAACTCATTGGGAAGGCTAGTTTTCCATCCCTGTCAAGATTTTTGTAGCATATTTTAGCTTCCCAATGTTCTGAGCTAGGTCATGTTACCAGGCTTGCTTTTTTCCTTTCTCAAAGAATCTTCGCTTGAAACTAGCACGCTCATTTTCATGGGTGGTTCTGGCTGGCTGTTTGTAAAAAGATAAATGGATAACATGTGTGACAGTGTTCAGCAGCAGAGGCAGCTTAGCAGAACTCCCTCCACACTTCTAAATTGCACATGCTAATGTTAGTACAGCCTGTGATCAAAACCCACTGCTGGTGCATAAAACCGCGGTGCTTGTGAGTCTCTTATTTTTTGAGTCTCTTATTTCCTTGTGCAGGAAGAAGAGGTTAGGCTGATTGAAGAGAAAGCTTTAAGAGATACTGAAAATGCCAAAGAACTAGAAAATCCTTTGGCAGTCCTGAAAGGAATTTTATCAGAGGTATGGTATGTAAGGAATTTATTGCTTGGGTTTTGATACTAGGGAACCTAGGAGGGAGGGCGGGATGGTCTAAGTGTAAAGAGCTCTGCTGAACTTCTTGTGAAGCATATAAAGCTTCTAACTCAATCTGACTTTAGTACAAATGGTGGCTCTTTGTACAGAAAAGGGCTGTCTTTGAGTATTTAAGTTGCTTGCCAAAGCTGTTGCAAAAGATGTTACATTGGCTTATCAATAAACAGGAATGACTTCAGAATTGGCTGCTTTGTGTCGATCCCTTGACTTTTGTAGCCTTTGTTATCCAAGTTGTTAATTTCTCTGTAGGAAGAATCTAAGCAAATTCCTGTGGATCAATTAGGGCAGAAATTATTGGAGAAAAAAGGGGTGTCCTGGAATAAGAAGTACCGAAAACAATATGGAGCATTAAGAAAGGTAATATGCCTGTGTCTCTTTTTACTGTTAAACCAACTTTTCACTTGTATTCCTATTGAAAAGTCAGTAGGATGATAAATGAAAGAACTGGCTCTTGGACTAGCAGGATAGAGATTGGTAAGAGAGGTCTGCAGGACAAATCAGTAGGCTGGGAGACACAGACAAGATTCTCAGAGGATTGTCTGCCTGAAAGCTTCTGTCTTACCCCATCTGTATGGTTGGCCTCTAAAGAAAACTCACCTCACACACTGAACCTTGTGTCTGTGGATGAAGCTTCACCAACACCGCTGCCAGTTGAACACAGAAGCACTGAGGAGAGCTAAAGAAGGAATATACAGTACCTCTTCACAGTCATAACAGAAGTGAGGTTTTGGAAATGTATGTTGCTTTTTTGGTTGATTAGGGCACATCTGTAAAATTAACACTTAGAGTAAAATATTGTGTGTCCAATTGGTTACTATATTTCCTAGCCCTTTAAGGAAAATATTTTTGTTACAACTACTTAGAAAATCTGTGTGGGGACTGTTTGAGTAGACCTAACAATGCCATTTTCCCACTAATCATTTAAAAGTAGCTGTGAAATCTGAATGTGAGCCTTCCATTGAGGCAGGGGTTGTTCTGACTTTGACAGGGAGATGAAAGAAAGTAGTTGTGAGCTACCCAGGGTTAACCACTGGAGTGCTGTGGTGGACATTACTAAAGCTGACTCTTCCCAAGTGCTGCTCTGTGCCCAAAGCATGTTGACCTGTGCAATAATTCCCCTGTTGAAGTAACTGTAAATTGGTTTACCCTTTTTGAAGTATCACATGAGTTTTTGATTAGAGGGCTGGAGCACCTCCCTACAAAAAGAGGCTGAGGGAGCGGGACCTGTTCAGTCTAGAGAAGAGAAGGCTGCAGGGGGACCTCATGACAACCTTCCCATCCATGAAGGGAGCAGAGGAGCAGGAGGGAAATCAACTTGTTCAAAGGGCAGAGACTGGCAGGACAAGGGGGAATGGAGTGAAGCTGAGGGAGGGAAGGTTTAGATTTGATGACAGGGGAAGCTCTTTACAGAGAGAGTAGTGAGGTGCTGGAATGGGCTGCCCAGAGAAGGGGCTGCTACCCCGTCCCTGGGGGTGTTCAGGGCCAGGTTGGCTGGGGCCCTGGGCAACCTTGTGTAGCTCCAGGCCTGGAGGTTGGTGGCCCTGCCTGTGGCAGGGGGGTTGGAACTCTGTCATCCTTGTGGTCCCTTCCAACCCAGACCAGTCTGTGATTCTACAATTATGATTGAAACTGAAATTTGGATTTTAGGGGGTTAATTTTGGTGTTTTGGGTTTTTTTTTTGAGGGGGTGAGGTATTTTTTGTGATTCGCAGAGGGGGAGAATTCAGCAGTGGTTTGTGTTCAACTCCCTGCCCCATCTCTCAAGAGCCATAATCTTGTTTTGTGTAATTTGGACCCCAAGCTTGTCTGAAAGTCTGTGTGCTGCTAAAATGAAAGCAGAGAGTGGAGGGATTAAGATGGCTGAAACTGAATGAGTAGACTTGAAGTTCTTGAGATGCCACAATGGGTGGTGTTAATTTGGGTAAGATGGAGTTCAGCAGACAGGAACTGAGCTATTATATATCTATTTAACACTGGGTATCTTCATCTTGTCCTTGCTTTCCTTTCAGTATTTGCAGAATCATCCTCAAATATTTCAGTTCAGCTCTGATGAAAATAAGGTTGGTCTGAAGGAAAAACCCAAGGTCCAGATTAAATTGGATTCTCAAGAACAAGATCTCCAAAGCCTTCCTCAGAAGAATGATGTCCAGTGGAATTCAGAAGAAAACCCTACCGGGCTAAGGGACAGTTCTGGTTGCCATTGGTTTGATCTGAATGATTCCAAAGTCCATCCCATCAAGGAGAAGGATATTGAGAAACAATTTCAGGGTAAAGAGAGTGCCTACATGCTGTTTTATCGAAAATCTCAGTTAAAGAGACCACCTGAAGGTACACAAAACTCATCTTGATATGCTGGGGGCTTCCTTCATTGGTAGTTTGCTTTCTGAAGGGTAAAGGCTCTTGGGCATTCCTGTCCTTTCCAAGAACTGGAGATAGAGTTTTCCCTCTAGTGATCCTTTGGAAAAAGGATTAACGGAGAACACAAGGGAGGTTATCTCCAAGGAGGTAGTGACCAGTTAACTGGCTGTAGCTGACACTAACTTTGTGTGCTTCTCAAATCCTATCAGAACTTCTCAGGCTGATGTGAATAAAAGCTGTTGCTAACGGCATTCACCTATCTGTTTCCCTCATGGAAAGACTGATGGGAAGAAGTAAAAGGGCTTGTGTGTTCTTTGTTTCATCTTGCAGTTTAACTTTTCTCTATTACAAAAGGATGCAACGTTATTGCTCTTGAATTTTCAATTATTACCTTACTGTAATGTCTCAACTTGATCACTTTTCTTGTTTGCCAAAACCCATTTTAAGTAGCTGAGGCCAAACTAGCCTATATTATTTGTTGCAGCGCGAGGAAATCCAAGGTACCAAATTCCTGAGCACCTTCTGAATGAAATGAATGCTGCTAATACTGAGCTGCAAAAAAAGAGGTATATTAATGTAACTGTACCGATCTCTTCAACAGCATTCTTAATCTGCAGGTCTCCAAAGTTGATTTAAACTGAAAGAAACTCACTGAGTTGAGCCAGGTACTAAAATAATTCAATGTTGTAGAGGTTAATCGAGGAATACAACTTGTACATCCAGATTCTGCCTTTACTGCCTCCCTGTTAGTGCCTTGGAGGCATTCTACAGATTTTCAATGGAAACTTAATTAACAGTTTAAAATTGTCCTTTCTTTTTTTTTCATTTGTTTTGAAAATCAGTGCAATTCTGGAAGGAGAATGGAATCTGTTCTTTTAATTAGGTTTATAGAGATAGTTCTCCACCAGGAAAATGATTTCCTGTGCTGTGAAATGTGAGATAAATGGTATCCTTTGCCAGAAACATGGAGAAAAGAGCTAGTGGTATTCAGGTTGGTTGAAACTTTTCCTTCTGTTGAGGAGCACAGAACTGATAATACACCTGAATCAGAGCTGAGCTGTCAAAATGCAGGCACAAGACTTGTGTGATATCTCTGTCCTCTGCAGATTTCACTCTTTTTTTTTATTTTATTTTTTTTAAACAGCATATTTGCTTAGCTAATAGAAGTGGATACAGGTATGAAGGGAGGGCATGGCTGTCTCTGTCCTGACTCAGTTTCCATGCATTTTTTTCTGTCTCTGCATTTCAACAAAATACAGATCTGGGATGCAGCTGAGCAAAAAAAGAAAAAAACCCCAAAAAACCAAACCAACCCTACATTCTCCATCTCCCTAGAAGTAAAACTTTCCCATACTGTTAGTGAGGTAGAAGCAAGGTGTAGAAACAGGCAGAACACGATGTTTGTGTGGAGGATGTCTACGCTAGCTCTGTGTTGCCCACTGTGTAAATTGCTGTCGTCTTTGAGCACATCTCTGCATCCCCCTTGGTCGAGGGGGGGAATGTGACAGTGAATTTAAGTTGTGAGGGCATCAGTTCCAGGCCTACTGCCCAGCACCAGCTCTGAGATAAGCTAGCCAGTTGTGAGTGTTAAATTCACTGGTTTGTTACTGTGTTGCTCTTTCAAAGAGTGGAATGTGACTCAGCAAACAATGGCATCGATTTACGTCTCCATTTGAGCTCCTGTTACGAATTTCACCACGGGGCTTTGCACCCTTCGCTCACCTGGAAGGAGAGCACCCTCGATTTGACCATTGACAGAAGGAAAACGCTAGGAGACCTGCGACAGTCAGCGTTCCAGGTATGTGCCCTGTTAGAGGAACGCAAACCCTTCATTCCTGCTTTGTGCTCGTGTGAGTTTATGCTGCGGTTTTTATCTCCATGAGAAGTTCTCAGCAAGAAACATAATTCCAGAAGGCTAAAAACTATGGGGTCGTGAGGAAGGAGATGACAGTTCTTGAGGTATTGGAGAAGCCATGAAATTGGAATTGTGTAGACTTTTAAAGCTCTTGTAAACTGCTTTAGTTGTGTTTGGGCAGCGTGTACATCAGCATGGATTGACACTTTGCTGTATTCTAGGCATATTCTTAACGTGTTTGTGAAAGATTTGGGGTTGTCTTTTCAGTGAGCTGGATGGCCTTATAGGGAATAATCAATAAAGTTTAAAAAGAAAGGAAATGAGTTAAAAGAAATACTTAGCTTCAGTGTTGAATGTGGGATCTCTGCGTTTTTTTTCTCTGTGACATTAAAGGAATATGATATTTCATAAAATGCTATTTTTTTTTTAAATAGAGGTTTAAATCAAAGCTAATTCAATATCAGGAGACACTATTCTCTTGTCCTGCTAACCTTTGGTTAGTGTCCAGTTGAAGCTTTTATTTCCAGCCATCTGGTGACTGGTCTGAAAGGTCAAGTCCTAAATACTCATTTGTTTTCTGTGTTACTGGGCATGTTGAAATAGATACCTGTGACTAAAGTGCCAAAGCAAGCTTGGCAGATTCAGTGAAGTTGTTAATTTTGAGTGATGGGAGTTATTGCCGGTCTTAACATAATATTGGGGGTTTTATTCTTTCCAATTAGATGTTGGAATCTTGGGAAGGAGATATGGTTCTCAGTATTGCCAAGCCTTTACCAGCAGGACTGCATCTTTACCAGATACTTGATGGTAAGACTTGTTATGTACAAAGCTCCCACCTTATTTCTATGTGGTTTTTACTGCAGACAGCAAGGATTTCATACCTAAAATATCTTGGAGGAGTCTATTACTGAACATTAGGGCCACTATCGTGGTTTCACCCCGGCTGTGGGCTGAGATCCACGCAGCTGCCTGCTCCTTAAAGTAAAAGAACAGGGGAAGAGGGAGAGGGGGGGGAAACAAGGGAAGGGAAAAGGAAGGGGCAAATAACTCCAAACCCAAGAAACTAAGAGGCCCGTGGGTTGGGATAAGGATAGTTTACTAAGAGAACAGAAAGATAAAATATACCAATGCTGACAGGGCTTTAGAGCAAAAGAATATGAAGCTATTGATACCCAATGCAGTTTCTCACCCAACCACACAGCTCAGGCCGCACCACCCAGAGCCGTCCCAGAACCCGACCGGCCCCCAAGACCCTCGCGTCCCGGAACCGCCCCCCTTCTTCCTCCCATCAGCCCCCCTTTATCCTGGGCAGGACGTAATTGGCATGGAATACTCTCTTTGGCCCATCTGGGTCACCTGTCCTGGCTTTGACTGTCTGACTGCAACTAGAAACATCAGGGTGTTCTCAGCACTGCTTTCATTGTAACTCCCAAACACAGCATCCCATCTGCTGCTACAAGTGAAATTAACTCTATCCTGACTGAAACCAGGGCATTATCCACCCCTTATTCCATACCATTTACGTCATGACCAGGTCCAACCATTTCTTTTGGGTACAACCAATGTTTCAGACACACATATCTGTATTATTCCCTTAGTTTATGGACCATTCTTCTGAGTTTTGTTGAGTAAATGATTTAGTCCATGATTTTCAGGCTCCATTCGTTGTAACAGTCTCTCATGGTGTCAGTATGCGCCATTGGATCATTGCATGCTGCATCTCGGGCTCTTGACCGATGCATCTGACATGGTCCATGGTCATAGTCTGTGAATCAAAAGTGTTCATTTTCAAAGGGGAAGAGGAAAAAAGTTCTTGTGATGGCAGGTCTTGGTCCCATCATCGTGGCAGTCTTCCTTCATTGACATGTATGATTCCGGCTGTAACTCCATTGGTACAACACACAACAACATACAGCAATTATAGTAATAATGAATATACAGTAATGGGTTATTTAGCACTTATTATAATACAATTTCTACCTTAATAATTACATTGGCTATTCTCACCTAAAATCAAATCCCTTTGAGGCACACATCGAACTTCTCCATCCTTCTGCATTACCCACCAAGTACAACCAGGTCCTTGAGCAGAAACAATTCCAGACTTAGGTTTACCTTTACCTGAAGCAGGGATGACCCAAACCATCTTCCCTAATATACTCTTCATATGCACCACTGGGACTCTCTCCTTCTACTGTACGTAGAAATTTTGACTGGGCAGGGCCAGCCCGATTGGTAGAACCCCTAGAGTTAACTAACCACGTGGCTTTGGCCAAATGTGTATCCCAGTGTTTGAATGTTCCACCACCCCTTGCTTTTGGGGTAGTCTTTTAAGAGTCCATTATACCGTTCAATTTTCCCAGAGGCTGGTGCATGATAAGGAATGTGGTACACCCGTTCAATGCCATGCTCCCCCTCTTCCTCCTCCCTTCTGGGACGGTGGACGCTTTCTCCCAGTAGCTGCAACATTGCCCCATAGGGGTTGGGAGTTGCACACATTTTTGTCAAGTCGTTTGACCAGTTTCTCTACCGCTGCGATCACAGAGTGGGAAACATTGTCCTCATATTTCCGGAGTCGCCAGGACACTTGTTCTACAGTTGGTGGATATGCATCCTCCCAGTCTATTGATGCTAGTGAATTGGTGTGCCCTGCTGATGCACTTCGTACAACCTTACGCCGCATATCTGGGGTGCATAGAACTTCATCAGGATCAGAGGGATACTGGGTATTGTCCAGATCATAATAAATGATCTCCCGTACAGCTCATTCTCTCAGGTGCTGGATAACTGCCTCTATGCTGTTACACTTGGGTGACTGACATGGAATATATTCCTTTATGGGATACCTTTCCTCCACACTTGACAGTAGTCGCCTCCAGAGGCTGAGGATTTCTGGCTTTTTCCCAATTTCCTTGTCAATGCCTCCTTCTCTAGCTAGGGATCCCAACTGCTTGGCCTCCCTGCCATCTAATTCCAGACTACTGGCCCCTAGATCCCAGCATCGGAGCAACCAGGTGATGATGTGCTCACCTGGGCGGCGGCTGAAATCTTTTCGAACCTCACGCAGCTCACTCAGGGTCAGGGATCCTGTGACAACCTCTGGTTCTGCCTCATCCTGAGGTGCTTGAGATGGCCCCGCTCCATCCTGACATGCTCCAGATGGCCCTGCTTCATCCTCATCCTTCACTACACGAACTGATTTTTTTGTGTGTTTCCTCTTTTGTACGGGAGCAACAGACACTGGCAGGGGTTGGTTGGTTGTTTTATCAGCAGTATCTGCTGTAGGGGTTGCAGTAGCTGCAGCATCGGTTGGACTAGTTGCAGTAGCCACAGTGCTAGTCACAGAAGTTACAGTGGCTGCAGTGCCAGTCATAGGGGTTGCAGCAGCTGCAGTTTCTGCTGGTCTGTTTTCATTCCTTTCCCACTGACAGTGCTGCCTGTTATCAAGCAGTGTTTTGTAAATAGTGGCCAGGGCCCAGCACAGTGCAGTAAGGTGTGCTTCTCTGGTAAACTTACAGCAATTCCTTTTCAGATATGCAGTCACTTTATCAGGGTCCTGTAACTGCTCAGGAGTGAAACTCCAAACCATCAGACATGAGAAAGTGCCTAGGTACCTGCACATGCTCTGCCACATGCCCTGCCACTCATGATTATCTGGCCTCACAGAAAACTCTTGAGTGGTATTCATAAACCTCTGCTTAATATTTGACAACAACTGAACCATCTGCACCAAACCTATAAACAGCAAAATGCTAGTTTAAAGATCCCAGGGATATTGAAAGTTTTTAAAAACTGCTAGCAGAGCTGTTGTGTTTAACCCAAAGGAAAAGAAAGCAGTACTCCCACCATACCAGCTGCTGTTATTAAACCCTCCCTGTCCAAGGAATGGACAGGGCAGCAAGCTCTCATACAAGTACCAGCACAAGTTCACGATCCTCGATATTACTGTATCATAGACTGTTATCATAATATACAAGAACAGGAGATGCAGCCTTGACATGGTAGAAAATCCTGCCAGGATTGCATACAGCATACGGTAGTTTTGCTGCCACAGCTGTGACCACAGCATCGTGATTGGAGACTGCTGAAACAACAGTACTTATCACAGCTTTGTCTTAATTGCAATCGGGTCAGGGTCAGATCTACCGTTATCCCAACCTTTCGTGCCCCACGTTGGGCGCCAAAAAGAACTGTCGTGGTTTCACCCCGGCTGTGGGCTGAGATCCACGCAGCTGCCTGCTCCTTAAAGTAAAAGAGCAGGGGAAGAGGGAAAGGGGGGGAAACAAGGGAAGGGAAAAGGAAGGGGCAAATAACTCCAAAACCAAGAAACTAAGAGGCCCCTGGGTTGGGATAAGGATAGTTTACTAAGAGAACAGAAAGATAAAATATAACAATGCTAACAGGGCTTTAGAGCAAAAGAATATGAAGCTATTGATACCCAATGCAGTTTCTCACCCAACCACACAGCTCAGGCCGCACCACCCAGAGCCGTCCCGGAACCCGACCGGGCCCCAAGACCCTCGTGTCCCGGCCGCTCGCGTCCTGGAACCGCCCCCCTTCTTCCTCCCATCAGCCCCCCTTGATCCTGGGCAGGACGTAATTGGCATGGAATACTCTCTTTGGCCCATCTGGGTCACCTGTCCTGGCTTTGCCTGTCTGACTGCAACTAGCAACATCAGGGTGTTCTCAGCACTGCTTTCATTGTAACTCCCAAACACAGCATCCCATCCGCTGCTACACATGGAGTTAACTCGATCCTGACTGAAACCAGGACAGCCACGAAGATGATTAGAGGGCTGGAGCACCTCCCCTGCGAAGAGTGGCTGAGGGAGGTGGGCTTGTTCAGCCTGGAGAAGAGAAGGCTGCAGGGGGGACTTCATTGCAACCTTCCAGTCCCTGAAGGGAGCAGAGAAACAAGAGGAGAATCAAAAGAGTAGACAATGGCAGGAGAAGGGGGAACGGATTAAAGCTAAAGGAAAGAAGGTTTAGATTAGATATTGGGAAAAGCTCTTTGCAGAGAGAGTGGTGAGGTGCTGGAACAGGCTGCCCAGGGAGGGGGTGGCTGCCCAATCCCTGGGGATGTTCAAGGCCAGGTTGGATGGGGCCCTGGGCAACCTTGTGTAGCTCCAGGCCTGGAGGTTGTTGGCCCTGCCTGTGGCAGGGGAGTTTTAACTCTATGATCCCCGGGGTCCCTTCCAGCCCAGACCATTCTATGATTCTTCAGAACCAAACTCAAATGCAAGTCTGCCTTTAAGATATTTAGGACACTGTTCTTGAGGAAATGAAGTTTTTTGAGACCTTCAGATGTAATCTCTTTTTTGAGAAGTGCAGATCCTACGCAAGTTAATTGCATTTCCTGACAAAAATATATCTCTGCTTTTACCTTGATTTGCCAATGAATGTTTGCCTTCATAGTGTTTACTGAGTAGGTAAAGGAGAGGATAGAGAAGAGCAAGGTGACATCAAAGAAAACTGTAAAAGAAAACGCTTACACTAGGTTATTAGGAGTAGCACAGTAAAGTCATGAGTTCTGTCTCCAGCTTTACACGGTTGGGCAATTCAAGGTGTTTGTCTTCAAAGGCCAATTCAGCCCTTTTTTTGTATTTTATGGTCTTTGTGATCTGTTTCAGCACATCAGGGTTCTGGCAGAACATAACCCAGCTTCCTATGATGTTGACATCCAAATAGGCACTTGTAGCTGCTCGTTCCTCCCGCTGCTGGCACAGCTCTTTCTTACACAGCAGCAAATTTTAACAAAAATTCCAAATCTGACTTAAGAAGTTAAAAGAAACCAGCAGCATGGTGTTAGTATTGTAAAGAATGGCTGTGGAATGTAGGGTATGTGGCTTGTTTATTAAATCCAGCCTTTTTGTTTTAAATGTATTGGTCTATTGTCAAATGGCACATAGAAAACCCTGAGCCAAACAGCTGTGCCCAAGTGCTGCTTTGGGCCTCCGTTTGCAAGGGAAGTTGAAACTGTTTTGCTGCATCTCACTGTACTCAGAGCCTTCATAGAATTATAGAATCATTAAGTTTGGAAAAGACCTCCAGGAGCATCTAGTCCAACCATCTCTCTGCCACCTGTATTACTCACTAACCTGTGTCCCTGAGTACCTCACCCAGCCTTTCCTTGAATGCTCTGAGGGACAGTGATTCTACCACTTCCCTGGGCAACCTGTTCCAATGCCCAACCACTCTTTCAGAGAAGAAATTTCTCCTCGTTTCTAACCTGAACCTCCCCTGGCACCACTTGCAGCCGTTCCCTCTTGTCCTGTCACTGGTTATCTGCAAGAAGAGGCTGAGCCCCAGCTCTCCACAACCTCCTCTCAGTAATTGTAGAGAGCAGTAAGGTCTCCCCTGAGCCTCCTCTTCTACAGGTTAAACAGTCTCAGGTCTCTCAGCTGCTCCTCTTATGTTGCAGTCCCTCACCAGGTTCATTACCCTTCTCTGGACACACTCCAGGGCCTCAATGTCTGTCTTGTAGTGAGGGGCCCAAACCTGAACACAGTATTCCTGGTGCAGCCTCACCAGAGCTGAGTATGGGGTGATGATCACCTCCCTGGTCCTGCTGGCAATGCTATTCCTGATACAAGACAGGATGGTGTCGGTCTTCTTGACTACCTGTTGTAGGGTCATGTACACACTCGGTTCACTCTATGGCTAAGAGCAATCCTAACATACCCCCTGTGAATAATGGACACATAGAGCTTTTGTGAAGGCAGATTTGAGCCAGAGCAGGCTGTGCCAGAATAGTTCAGTTTACCAGCTGACCATGTTTGTCTGTTTTCCTGGAGGGGAAGGACTTGATGATTTGTTCCTTTTCAGGAGATGAGCTGACACTGGATAGCATCGGGCTGGCTGATGGAGCAGACCTCTTTGTGTGGAATGGGAAAGAGGTAAAAGAACCAAATACCCTCTCTTCTTGGCAGTTTGGAAGAGAGAAGGTGCAGTCCCCAGGCACACTTCTGGAAACATTGATCTGTTCTGCAGATGTGCTGTTGGTATACCATAGCACCTAGGGTGCTATGTTCTCACAGCTTGTCAGTGTACCTTGAGGGACGTATGTAAAAGTCTATAAACAGAATTGAGCAGATTGCATTCTCTGTGGTTTAGATTGATAGGTGCCTGTAGATGTCCAGTGACATTGGAACATGTTCTGAAAACATTTGGTGAAGGAGATCTGATATCACATTACTACTGATCAAAACTTACGTCATGTAACAAATTGTTCCGTGGAGCTGTTGACAGGTCT
Organism: Rallus limicola; assembly: GCA_022605955.1. Classification (NCBI taxonomy): domain Eukaryota; kingdom Metazoa; phylum Chordata; class Aves; order Gruiformes; family Rallidae; genus Rallus; species Rallus limicola. The sequence goes on from JAKCOZ010000008.1 coordinate 37,976,469, forward strand.
CATTTTCTACTTGTGTCTCCCTGAAACTCTGCTCCTTTTCTAGTGTTGCACCTTTCTTTTCATGTTATGGCTTCTGCTTGTCTTTGGAATAATTGGCTCAGTGGTTATGTACCACAGCCTTTTATTCCACCTCTGTAATATTTTACAACAAAAACCTTTGAAAAATAAAAGTATGTATTTTCCTTCTGATTTATCAAAAAAATCCTGCAAAACCAGAAGGTATCTAGTGACAGTTGTTCTTGGCTTGGGATGGCCTTCTCTACTCCAGCTTTTGCTTAAATTGCCTTTGTGGAGGACCTGACTATCAGAAGGGCCAGCTTTTCAACATTTTTACTTTCTTGGCCTGCCTCAAGCATGTTTTTTGGGGAGCTCTTTAATATCCTGAGGGGCACAATTCCTCTATCCTTAACCTGATGGGGACAGCAGCTGCTGGTTTCCCAGCAACTGTTAACAGATATGTTTACTATAAGTGGAGACTGAGGACAGACCTTAGCACCCTGTTTTTCCTTCACAGCACCTTGGAGTGACTCTAGTTGTTTGTTCAGTAGCTGCTTGGTCACGGGTGGTTTATTTCTAATGAGGAGAGAAGGTCCATCTTTTTATCTGAATAATTTTATTGCTGTTTGGTCTTTTTTTGTTTGTTTTTTTCCCCCCCCCCTGTATTCTATCCATCACCATTGCATAAATCTTGCTATTCCTTACTTCAGGTTGGTGGTACGAAGGTGATGACAGGCCCTGATCATGAACCCGTGGTGATAAATGTTCTTCGCTTAGCAGAATACAACGAAGGAGGGAAGGGTCAGCACTTCATGGAATCACAGCACATCTTTTCCTGCAGCACAAAAGTGGGAGATGTGCACAGAGCCTTAGCACCATCAGGAGGAATCATTTTGAAGAATGGCTCAGGACTAGATAAAGAAGCCAAGAATTGGGAGGTTTTTCTTGAAGAAGATATGAAGGAAACAGTCAGAAGTGTTGGTCTGACAGATGGGTCCTCAGTACTAATCTTAGACAGCCATGACCAGAGGTAACAGCTTTATTAACAAGTGTAATTAAAACAAAGAAAGCAGTTTTGGCAGAATCTATTTACTTGAACTTATGCTATGATTTTATGTATACACACACACACACACTCTTTTTTAAAAAAAAACCAAACCTAATTGTCACTTTGAGCTTTCTAATTCAAGATGACATAGTCTTAAATTTTGGGGATCAGGCACTTACCAAAGGTGTTACTTTGCTCTTGAAGTGAGGATGGGGTTATATCCTTTAATTTTGCTGGGGAAGGGAAAAACCTAGTGAGAACAGTTTGTGCCTGGTGTGCTGGCACATCTTTGGTGTAACCAGACTCCTTAAAGTTTGAGGTCTGTCTACTCTCTGAGGGATTTGGTGGGATGAGAGAACAGGCTGGTACCAGAGGAATATGCAGTTCTGCTGAATCTCCCACTTCAATCTGAGGTTGCAAGGAGCCAATTTCTGGTGGTGGTTTGTGTCCCACTGTGTAACCCTGGAGTTAGCTTTCCGTTTTCAGGCACCTGGGTACCTGCTTGTTCCATAGATTCAGACTTTGGGAGTAGAAAGAGCACAAGAAAATGGAGATTAAATAAAGCAGCAGGAAGGTTCTTCACCAAGAACTGCACCTGTGTTTATATGCAGCAGCAGAGACAGAGAAATTCCCTGATTTTGGTTATGACTGGCTGTGCTTTTACAGTATTCTTTTCCCAGAAGCCTTAAATCCAGCCTCAGAAATTGATTAAGGTTCTGAAGTGCCTTCAGAAACTTAAGTCCCATTACCAAAACACAGCCCAGAGGTTGCTGCCTGAGCCTCAGAGTCTGTGCTTTAGGTATTATTGATGCAGGCATTTCTGAGTTGAGAGTTTGGGGGTGGAGGGATTTAGAGGGATGGGTGTTCTGCCTTTGACCATCTTTGCACTGCTCCTTTGTTGTTTTTTTTTCTGACAGCTTTGTGAATGTGTCAAGTGGCAACCTGACTGCTTTTACATATGACATCAGCTGGCTCCAAGTTAAAAACTTCTGTGGAACAGATAATGGAGAGAAACACGTCAAAATCACTGCCACTATTGAAACAGTAAGGAGTCCCATTGCTCAGGGCTGTGGATTTCCATGAAAGTCCTGGCTAGTGCACTCAGGCCCAATAGTGAGGAGTGGATTTGGCCTCAGGGCCGAAGGTTTTTCTTCATGAAAATAGTGTGCAACTTGGAGTTACTGGTACTGGAATCATGAAATGCACTAGGTTGGCAGGGATCTCTAAAGGCCATCCAGTCTCACCCCTGCAGTGAGATTAATTAGAGCAGGTCGTTAATTAGAGCAGGTCAGTCAGAGCCTCATTGAGCCTGACCTTGAATGGCTTCAGAAACAGGGCCTCACCCGCCTCTCTGGGCAACCTGTGCCAGTGATCTACCACCCTTGAATTGAAGAATTTTTTTCCTAATACCCAACCTAAATCTCCCCTCTTCTATTTTAAAACCATCACCCCTTGTCGTATCACTCTGTGCCCTCAGGAACAGTTCTTCCCCAGCTTTCTTACAGGCACCTTTCAGGAACTGGAAGGCCACTATAAGGTCCTCCCAAACCTCCTCTTCTCCAGGCTGAACAAGCTCAACTCTCTCAGCCTGTCCTCATAGGAGAGGGGCTTCAGCCCTTGGATCAATTTTATGGCCTCCTCTGGATGGGCTCCAACAGGTCCTTATGTTGAGGGCTCCAAAGCTGGACACAGTATTCCAGGTGAGGTCTCACCAGAGGCCTTGGACCAGCATGCTTGGACTGCTGTGTCCTAAGACTGTAATGCTGGTAACTTCAAGCAGTGAGTCTGTGTTAGTGTGGTTTAGTGTGACACAGTTTGGACCATAAATATATGTTTGGTCAGGCTATATCAGTAAACAATGAGGGCAGGAAAGGAATATTTCTTGTTTTCAACATAGGACAAGAAAGAAAAAAAAGTATTTCCCAAGGGCTGGGTTTTTCTTGTAACCTTTCTGCCTTTTTATTTGTTTCCTGTCACAGAAAATGTGAATTACTACTTAGGTTTGCTCACAAAATTACAATGTGTGAAATACTAGTCTTTGGATAAATCCCAAAGTTAAATACCACTTCTTTTTCTATGGAATGATGGTTTTAGGAAGAATTTCCATAAATATGTTATGGGATCAGTGCATTTAATATATATATATATTTTGGGTGAGATAATGGTAAAGAAATGTTTTTTCAGCTGTGTGTAGTGTTAAAAGGAATAAGAACATAACTAGGGTGCATCTCATGTGTAGGCTACCTTTCAGGTATTGGCATCCTGTTCTCAAGGTGTAAATACTGCTTTCTTTTAGGTGATGTCAGATATCAAGAGGAAAGCAATCCAGGAGCTTCAGCTAGAGAAGGAGCTGGGTAGGTGTTCAGTTGCTTTGATTTTAGGTCTGAGACCAGTAGAGTTTACTTTTTTGCATCAGTCTACTCCAAACAGAAAATTCATTGCTGTTATGAAGGGTTTTTTGGGGGAGACAATGAGGGTATTACACAACAAGTTGAAGAATTGTGTTATAATGTTATTCATACAGGGAATTCCAGCTTTTCTGTGAAGCTTTTGTTGATACCTGTTACCTTTGGAAGCACTTAGCCAGTATTTTGCTGGTGTGGCAAACAGCTGGCTTTGGAGAGAAAGTAATCTTTCAGTAAAAGGATAAACCTGAAGCCTGATAACAAAGGCTTTAGGAATCTCTTCACAGTTGTTCTTTCTGATGTAATACTTCCAGAGGGAGGTCTCTAAAATCATAGAATCACTCTGGGTTGGAAGAGACCTTCAAGATCATCGACTCCAACCACAGCCTAACCCTGCCTAGTCCACCTCTAGAACATGTCCCCAAGCACAACATCTACACCCCTTTTAAATCCTTCCAGGAATGGTGACCCCACCACCTCCCTGGGCAACCTGTTCCAGTACTTGACCACCCTTTCAGTAAAGAAATTCTTCCTGATATCTGACCTAAATCTCCCCCATGCAACTTGAAACCATTTCCTCTCATCCCATCACTTGTCAACCAAGAGAGAGAAGAGACCAACCCCAACCTCTCTACACCTTCCTTGCAGGCACTTGTAGAGAGGTCTCCCCTCAGCCTCCTATTCTTAAGGCTAAAAAGCCCCAGCTCCCTCAGCCACTCCTCATATGACTTGTGCTCCAGCCCTTTCAGCACAGCAGATAACCCTGTTGTCATTAATCTGAAATATGTTCTCTGTCTAAACTTCCAAGGCAGATTTTTTCTTGCTCACATGACTTAATCCACCTATCTCTTTCCTGCCCTTTCTGTTACAGCAAGTGACAGCTGTCTTAGACCTATTAGTGGAAATGGGAAACTTCTGTCTCCAGGTAAATTTATATATTTAATCATCCTTTTGTGGGAAAAATACACCTATAACTCCACAAATTTCCAGGCTTAACTGAAGCTGTTGTGGGGTTTTGGGTTTGTTTTGTTTCCTGGTCTTGCTGTTTATTACCAGTACCAATACAAAGCTAGAGGTTAAACTTAAATTTTCAGCTTGATATTACTGCTTGTATGCCTGCCCTTGCTTATTGACTGCTGGCCATGTGCTTCAGGACTGTGGGAATTAACAGCAAGTTCTCTTTCCCATACCTACTTATAAACTGAAAAGTTTCAATAATTTGTTTGGAATCACATTTAATCCCTTTACAGAGCAACTTTCTTGCCATTCCAGGAAACAGTTGTTGTTCCTTGTCTTGTGTAACTTCTGTTTGCTGAAACAAAATGAACTGAAATGTATTTGTTAGAGCTTTGATGCACAGTGTTGGATTTCAGAACAGGTTGAGAACCAAAGGTGAGTCCTGTGGGGATGGAGGAAGCCATGTTAGGTTCCTCTCTGCTGTGAGAAGGCAGTTTGTGTACAAAGCATGCTGAATAACTTGTGGATTTCCACTTCCATAAGAGTAGAGGAATGTATTCATGCTTTAGCCTGCTCTTTGTTTTGAATGATTGTGCAGTACCCCGCATCACCTTATAACAATGCTCCTGTTGGCCAGTGCCAGGCAGAAAAGACCCCCCCAGCTTTGCTTTTGCTGTTGTTGGGGTGGTGGTGAGAAACTCAGTGCATCAGCTTTGTGCCTGCTGGGAAAAAATTTCTGTGCCTTTGCCTCCTTTGCTAATATATTGCATTAGTGAAACACAGCCAGGAAGCCAAGGAGAGATTAATTCCTCTCCATTCATCTGGAGTATCATGTCTATTTTCGGGGCTTCTCCAGCCCATCTCTAACTCTTAACCTGGACCTATAGAAAGGTCCAGAGTCAGATTCCTCTGAGGTGCATAGGGAAAGAATCAGAGGCAGTAGGCACCAGTTACAGCTGGGGGTTGGAAGGGCCCTCCCTGGAGTATTGGGAGCCTGGGGAGTATCGGTCCCTGGGGTTACTTGGAGCGTGGCTGGAAAAAGCCAGAGTGAACCGATCTGAGACCTGGCTCTGCTTTGAGCTGGAGTTTAGGTTGGACAATCTCCAGTGGTCCCTGCTAACCTCAATTCTTCTGTCAAGGGGTGGAGAAGAGGAGGAGCCTCTGTAGAAACATTGCTTTGCTCTTATCTTAGGAGGTTTACAGATCTGATGGCAGTGTTGTGGAAACGAAGGCCGCCGAACCTCTTCCTCTTACTGTATAGAGCAGCATGACAGAATGGATGTTTTCAGGAAGCAGCAGCTTATTATGTTCTCTTTTGGGTTTGTGTTTTTTTTTTTTGTGCTCCCTGAAGTGCCTGAGGATTATACTGTCAAGGAAGCAGAACTGAAAATGGGAAGCTTGCTAGGGCTGTGTCACGGGAAAGCTCCAACTTCCACTCAGGTACAGTAGTGCTGTGACTGAGAGCACCTCATGCTGCTTTTATGCTTTGTTCCCACCTCCCAGTGTTTCACCTAGTCCACTTCTTCCTCTTGCAATGGCTTGTAAATGGCACAGAAAAAAAATTCTCAGTGACACTAAGGTTTCTTTAGCATGAACCTTCATCATGTATGATACACAGCATGAAGGTTCACACCATTTATCTCAGTTGCAGAAGGCCAAGAGCATTTATGTGACCAGTTAATATAGCTCATGTGATGTGGTAAATCATGCCACTTGTTTGTTTGATGTTGGCCCATCTTCTGTGCTCTGATGTGCATACACTTTTGTAAAGAGCATAAAGTAAGAAAAGCAAGATATGCCTACAAGTTGTAAAAATGCCAGAAAAAAGTTGTGTATTTCTAAAGATCAGAGGGCTTGCAGGTTTCACCTCTCATTTGCAGCAGGTAAGTACATGTATGTGGTTAATGAAGCTCTCCTGAGGACGAGTGCTCCTCTGTTCATACCGCTTACAGTGTTTACTGCAGCCCAGAGGAGTTTCAGTGCTGTTTGGCAGGTTTGCAATAGCTGAGTGATAGTGAGTGTGAGTGTGTGCCTGTATGAGCTGTTACTTCATGGCATTTCCTTGCTTCTAATCTGCCTTGTGATAACTTAACACTTGCTTTTTGTAGCTCTTCTTATACTTTATTGTTGCGAGTGACCAAAATGCAAGCCCTGAGATGGAGATAGTTGTGGAAGAGACTGCCTCTGTCAAAGAGGTAAGTCTGCTTTTAAAAGCTCTTGTCATGCCTGGGTCAGGTCTGCTTCTTGTGGAGAACTTAGCCTTATGTCACTTTAGGGCACAGAAGACACTGAGACAGCATTTTAACTCCAAAAGGCCAGTGGGAAGAATGTCTTGATTTTTCACCAAGTAACAAAGAGACATTCTTGTTTTTTTTCCCCAAGGATGAATGTGGCCCAAGTGCTTCATGCCCAGCTAGCTGTTCCTTTTATGCACAGCATGATAAGCAGTCATGGCAGAGCCTGCTGCAGTCCTTACAGCTTGCCAAATTCTGAGTGCACAGAGTTGGAGCAAGAGGTGTCAGGAAGGACTGTGCATAGGAAGCTGTTCTCTGTAATGCTGATCCAACATCTACGAGTAGAGGCTGGAAAGCGTCGAGTTTGTAGGTCAGTTTCTAAAGGGGACATCTTCAAAATTCAGGGACAGAATTTCTTCAAGCAAAGCAGGTGGCACAGGTTTCTCTTCAACAGTTTGTTAAAGCTGACTGGCCTGCCACTGTAAATTTCTTGCTAGAGAGCAGAAGGGTGTAATCTGTAGCTCATACTTCTCATACTTGAAGGGTGTAATCTGTAGCTCCACTAAACTGTGCCTGTGTAATTATATAGGTGTTAGGAATCCACCAGGAATCAGCCACTCTGTCTTTGGTAGAAAATTTGAGTGTAGGTTTGCTGTGAAAACCTTTTATTTCCCAACCAGTACATTGAGACAAGTCTCCCTTGTTTGTTTCTTTTTTTCAGTGTCTGAACTTAATGCTGGAAAAGTCTGGATTATCAGGTTAGTTGTGTTATATTGTGATTTAATCTTTTTTTTTTTTTCTCCTTAAAAAAAGATCTATTTCTAAGATAGATCTTGCTACCTTGAAACTTAAAAGTGGTAAGTTCATTACAAGGATGAAGATGAGTAGGAGGATGCACAGCAAACTCACTACCCTCGACTTCAGTAGAGCAGCCTTTGGATATCTGCTTGGTAGTTAAAATGGGACAAAGCCTGTGAGAGAAGAGTGGCCCAAGGCAGCTGGTTAGTCCTCAAGGATCATCTTCTCTGAGCTCAGGAGCGATGCATCCCAACAAAGAGCACATTGAAATTGTGGAAGGAAACAGGAAACCTGGTTACCCAGGATATGGAGAAGGTTCAGGTACTCTGACAAGTGCTCTGGCCACACTGCCCAGGCCACAGAAGGCAAAGGCAGGGACTGGGAGCATGAAGAGCTGCCCAGTGTAGAAGATCAGGTTCAAGACCATTTAGTGTGACAGGCAGTGGGATCAATGCACCCTCAGCAAGTTTGCTGGTGACACTGAGCTGCGTGGTGCAGTCGACACACTGGAGGAAAGAGATGGCATCCAGAGGGACCTGGAGGTTGGAGAGGTGGGCCCATGTGAACTGTATGAGATTCAGCCAAGCCAAGTGCAAGGTCAGAGCAACCACAAGCACAACTACAGGCTGGGTGGGGAATGGGTGGAGAGCAGCCCTGAGGAGAAGGGTTTGGGGGTGTTTATTGACCTAAAGCTCAATGTGAGCTGGCAGTGGGACCTTGCAGCTCAGAAAGCCACCCATGTCCTGCACTGCATGCCCAATAGTGTGACCAGCAGGTCAGGAGATGGGATTCTGCACCTCTGCTCCACTCTGTGGAGATCCCCCTGTCCTGGGGTCCCCAGGGCAAGAAGGACATGGAACAAGTCCAGATGAGGCCACAGAGATGATCACAGGGCTGGAGCACCTCTGCTCTGGAGCCAGGCTGGGAGAGCTGGCATGGATCAGCCTGGAGAAATAGTTAATAATGTCTTGGAAATCTAACAAAACCCTTTACTTGCCCTTATATAGGGAACCAGACCTAGTATAGGTCTAAGATAGAATGGCTCTGTATGAATAGCTTTATTTTATGTTACCATTTTTGACCAGTCAAATTTGTCCTTGTGTAGGGAGTCATGATCTGACTGCTGTCATTCAAAGAAGTGTCAGTGGATTTTGATGTAGACTACAAGGTATTTTCCCACAGAATTTGATGAGATTCCTTTTGGGCTATTTTAGTTAGGAAAGTCAGAGAGTATTTTCATCAGTTATTTTGGTAAAACTATAAAGTTACAGTTCTATTTATTCCTTCTGTACCTGGTGTGCTGTAGATACAGGTGCTAAATCTGAAGTGTTGCAGTTTCTGGACTACACTGTGTCCAGTGGGAAGTCTCCTGGTGGACAGTTTGGGGAGGGAAACTTGGATTATGCTTTATATTTTTCACTCTAAGGAGCATGCCATTGATTCAAATGGTATGTTGATGTGGGAATTCCTTCTCTTTCCCCTTTAAACCAGGGGTATGACTAGGTAGGGAAGGAACAGATGTTGACAAAAAAGAGAAGACCATTTCCAAACAGCAGAGTGCTTTCAGGGTTTAGTGAAGGGCGTGAAGGTGATACCTCTTTCACAGAGTCATTAAGGTTGGAAAAGGCCTCCAAAATCATGGAGTCCAACTGTCCCCCTACCACTTCTGTTACTAACCCATGTCACTAAATACCTCATCCAGCCTTTCCTTGAACACCCCGAGGGAGAGTGACTCTACCACCTCCCTGGGCAAACCCTTCCAATGCCCAATGGCTCTTTTGGAGAAGAAATTTCTCCTCATTTCTAACCTGAACCTCCCCTGGTACAACTGGCAGCCGTTCCCTCTTGTCCCATCACTGGTTATCTGCGAGAAGAGGCTGAGCTCCAGCTCCCCACAACCTCCTGTCAGGTAATTGTAGGGAGCAGTAAGATCTCCCCTGAGCCTCCTCCAGGCTAAACAATCCCGGGTCCCTCAGCTGCTCCTCTTATGTTCCAGACCCCTCACCAGGTTCATGGGTCACTCCAGGGCCTCAATATGTCTCTTCTAGTGAGTGGCCCAAAACAGAACATGGTATTCAAGGTGTGGCCTCAGAAGAGCTGAGTATGGGAGGATGATCACCTCCCTGGTCCTGCTGGCTACGCTACACTTTCAATTTGTTGGAGTTGTGTTTAAAATGAAGCAAACAGAACCTGAGCAGAAGCAGCCCTGTAACACATGCTAAGAATTCTCTCATGTTTTTTTTTTTCCAAACAGCATTGGTGACTAATCAGTTTTCCACATGTATATTTTTGTTTTTTTGGTAGGTGACAACTGGCATTTGCGAAGGATTGACTGGTGCTATGAAGCAGGGGAAGCATTAAGTCAGGAAGTAAGAGGATACTTTATTGCCTGCATTTTTTTGGGGGGAAGAGGCTTTCCCTGAAGACAGGTGCATTTGAGCAAACTCGTGGTGGTTTTGTGTTCTTTCCCCTGGGGCTTTATGAAGATGGTGCTGGGATACCTACAGTTAGAATGCAAACCTAGCACACCTGCACTTCTCTTCAGGGACTGGGCTAAAGCCATGGCCTTGTGATTCTTTCTAAAGTCCAGGCTTCCTGTGTATTAAAGCTACATCTAGAAAAGAAGGGTGAGGTGTCAGTTGGTGGGATGCAGAAACACAGAGGCACCACACAGCTCGGTGGGATGCTCTGGAAGGACTCTTGCAGAGCAGACTCCTGTAGGCATGATGTTCATGTGCTGCTGCAAAGCCAGCTCTAAGTGACAGCTGTTAAGCAGGTATTTCTGTGCTCTTTGGTGGAAAAGCAAACCACCTTTGGCACACATGGCTTCCAAAATGACTTGCATGTCTGTTAGGAAACAAAGCCCAAAAACATGTGGAGCATCAAAGCATACTGTGCTTTCTCTTCCTGCAGAATGCCACCCTGAAGGAGCTGAATGTTTGCAGAGGAGATACTTTGGTTATAACTGAAGGAAAGCTGCCACCAAAGGTACTGGGAGGGAGATTGTGTTCTTTGGCCAGTTGGTGGGGTCTGGAGACTTGAAAGCAATAGTCATTTCTCTTTCTTTCCCCTTGCTTATTTTAAAAATATTTCCATCAGAAACATTTCTGGTTGGCAATAATGAATAAGACCTCTTGAGCTTTTACATTTTGATTTCAAATACCCATTGTCTATGGCTGCTCTTACTCAGTTTTGTAGTTAAGGCCTTGCCCACCGCAGGTTCTCTGCCAATAAGTGCCTAAGGTTGACAGTTGCACTCTCCCTTCAGGAGGGGGGAATAAGGGCAGGAGCACTGGGATAGAAAGGCTCATGCCAGGCTTCACAGGAGCCAGGTGGTAGGGTGCTGGGCAAGTGCTTCTGTGCTGCTGTTGGCATCGGGTGGTGGAGAGGAGCCTTGGCCTGGTGGTGTGGTGCCCGAAGAGCTGTGCCACAGATGGATCCACCTCCATGGGCTCCACCTCTTTGGCCACATGTGCAGTGCCCATTGTCCTCTGGCACTTCCTGGTCTTCTCCATGGCCTGCATCCTGCTCTCCCTGTGTCATACAGGGATGACCCCCACACTGCTGCTCTGAGAGCTCCTGGGGACCAGCACTGCTGACACTGAAGCGACTGGAATCTCAGGGAACTGTGGGCCAGCTGGTGGGGCAGGAATGGAGGGCAGTGGGATGGACTGATGTCAGGAGGCCACTCTGGTAATGATGCTTGTGACCAGTGAAAGTCCTGGAATCCTAGAATATACTGAGCTGTAAGAGACCCATAGGGATCATCGAGGCCAATTCTTGACTCCACACAGCCCAGCCCAGTCAGAGATGGCGTTGAGCACATTGTCCAGATGCTTCTTGACCTCAGCCCAGCTGTGTGCTGTGACCACCCCTGGGGAGCCTGTGCCAGCACCCGACCCCCCTCTCTGACATCCAGCCTAACCCTTCCCCAGTGCAGCAACCGTGAATGATGTAGCCTCTTAGATAAATTCCAGGGGCTTGATGAAGGATCTCATTTCCACGAGCTTCTTCCTGAGAAGACAGTCTTCACCAATGGAGTAAGAACCTAGATCTCCTGTTTGGAACAGTGCTCACTGGAGTCAAGAAAAGTCTGTAAGGGCTACGAAATAAAGTTCTTCTCTAGGAACGGGCATCATGAAGTGGCTCAGATAAACCGCTACTTCCAAGTGAGTGGGCAGAGCCTCAGGGTAGGTGTCTCTGGCTCTGTGGGGTGCTGGGAGTTCTGCCCATGGCTTCTCTGCGAAGCCCTGTGAGGGAAGGTGCAAGGACAGCAGGGCAGGTGAGTGCTGTGCTGTGCTCTGCCTCCCGGCACTCCCAGGGCTGTTGGCTCAGCCGACGTGTGCGGGTCGGTGCTGCCCCTCACTCCCAGCTCTGTGTGCAGGAGCAGCTTGGCTTCTGCCGTGCTTTCAGTCCCTGAAGAGAAAGCGCTGGAGATGCTGAAGGCACCAGGGAAGATGCCTCCTTCCACCCTGCCTCTAGCTCACAGTCAGAAATAACTCGTTCTGCATAGCTGGGCTTCTGAGAGGTCTTTTGTGGTTGTCTTTTGGATTTGGAGTAATTTTGGCTAGGTGTTCTGACTGGAATTAGCACTTGAATTTTAGGAGATGTCAAGACACTTGCTTGGCAGAACTTTTTTTCCCCTCTCTTTTTTTCTCTTGTGGTATTCTGTTGCCTCCTGTGTGGGGCAGAAGTGTCTGCAACCTTGTGTTTTAATTGAAGCTCTGGTGTCAAGATGCCTCTCAAATATACCCCATTGTCTGACAGAGCTTGTGGGTGGCACTGCTGCTCTTTGCATTCTCCAGGTGTTCCACGAAGCCCAAAGCTTTGAGTGTCAGACTGTGTGTCTGTGCTGCTGAAATGGGAACGCTGAGAGTGATGAGGGTAATCCCAAAGCCCCAGGGTTATTATTGGCCTGCTTGTCCCTGCCAAGGGGTTTGTTCTTTTACCCTTATTTCTGAGTCTGGCTCATCCCAGCTCACTGTGGCCTGGGCATGGAGACCAGAGACTGTCCTGTAAGTGTTACTGAAGTGGGCAGGCAGGAGAAGGGGGAGTGCGGAGGCGCCAACCCGTAGGGATTAATTCCTAATTCCCCTGGAATATCTCTTTTTTCACTTGGGTTTAGAGAAGAAAGTAAACTTTGTCATTGCCTGCATGGAAGGAGCAGCTACCTCTACTTTGTGTTTGCTTTTTCAGGGTTTCCTGAAAATCCCCATCTGGTGGTTGAAGTCACGGAGTCCCAAGAAACCCGGAGGGAATGCACAGGACCAGGTGAATGGGGTGACCCGCCAGATGGAAGCTTTGCAGGTGTCTCCATCAGGAGGTGAGCTTCATCAGTTTTGGAAAGGAATCTTACAGCCCAGTTGTCTGTTTTTGCTCTGAGGGCTTTAAGGCAAACCCAGACTTTTCATCCGAAGCCTACAAGTCTTTCAGAAGCTTGTGAGGGACTCTCCAGGTTTCAGCAAGGTTATGGTGAAAGGAGACTTGCAGCTGCTCTAGGGGAGGTTTAGGATGGATGTCAGGAAGAGGTTCTGCACTGAGAGGGGGGTTGGGCACAGGCTCCCCAGGGAAGTGGTTGCAGCACCCAGCTGGGCTGAGGGCAAGAAGCATCTGGATGTCACGCTGAGTCCCGTGCTCTGATGGGTTGGGCCTGTGTGGTGCCAGGAGTTGGACTTGATGGTCCTTATGGGTCCTTTCCAACTCGGGAGATTCAGTATTTTGACAAGCCCCATAGAAGACAGAGGCCACGAATGCTGTGGCTGCTGACACCTGAAGCAGGGGCTCTGTACTTGTGAGTAAAATGCCTTCTCCGTACCTGACTCCTGTATTGTTTCTTTCTTCCTCCCCCCTCTCCTCCTCACCTGAATATTCATCAGAATACATCCCCACAGACACAGATCTCTGCTATGCTGGCACTATAGAAATAGCAGGAGAAGCTTCTCTGGAAGATCTGAAGATGCAGGTCAGATGTTCTCCTGTAGTGGGAATGTACAGCAACCCTGGAATTAATTGAGCTCTATTAATCCATACGTCCTGTTTCCTTTTCCCTTGTCTCCAATCCTTGTCGCCTGTTGTGTTCTGATATGGCATTTGCTTATATGCCATGTTCAGTGGTAAGTACTGAGGGGCAGCTGGAGCCTGTAGCTCAGAGACTTCCATAGCCTGTCCCCTGACCTTGCCATTTACATGTCCTGACCACAAAAGCCTTGTCACAGTTCACAGGAGACTTTGGCTTGCAGCCCTATCTTTGTTTCACAGTGTGAGAGTTGGTTGTGAGAAGCACACTCTTACAAGTGCTTTTCTCTTTTGGGTGTAGCTTTAGTTTGGATCCTCACCCAATTCCTGCTGTCAAAAACTGTCTGGGAGAATTGTCTTAGCATGGGAAGAGCATTGTCTCCTTGGCCAGGGAGGAATGGAGCTTGCTCAGCTCCCGGGTAGAGATTGGGGTGCTGATGCTTTCAGCTTCGTTCGCCTCCCAGTCACACGATTTTGGGTTAAAAAGAAATGCTGGTGCTTGTGAGGTATAAGTTAAGTTGAGAAACGTTGGGAAGGAGTCCAGTCCAGTTTGCTTTGAGGTTGGAAAGAGAATATGTTGGTAACTGCAGCTCCCTGTCAGTCAAGGGCAACAGCAGGTGTGGAATGCATCGCAATCCCTTGCCCTGCTTCCATGGCTTCTGTGTTGCATGGCGAATGAATCAAGTGGGGTTTTTCTAGCCAAGGAGACTGGCTGCTGACAGGGTTGAAGAAATGTTTCTTTTTGTGTTTTTTCTCTTTTTTTCTTTACTCCTCCCTTCCCCAGGCCATGACCTTACCCTGCTGCCCGGAGCAGATGGTCCTGCTGCCCTCATTTCTCAGAGCCTGGACAGTGGACAGCAAGCGCCCAGGACGGCTTTTACGGAACAACAAGCAGCAGCTCGAGTAGGTTTCTTACTGAAGGTGTGAGCAGCATCACCTCAAGCTGGCCATGTGCTTGGTGGTGGGCTGGGTTGGTGGGGAAACCAGTCAGCTCAGGTCAACACAAAGCCTGTTTGTGGTTGCTTCAGTGTTCTGGTTGAGCAGAGTTTTTAAGGCATACTTTGCTTACTCTGTTAAGTCTTGTTTTAGGTGTTCTAAAATGCAGGTTTTGTACTTTTCCTGAGGTTTCTTTTTTTGCTTTGGTTTTCCAGACACAAACACAGGTCTGCTTGGCTAAACCAGCCATTTTTCTGCTCAGGAATTTAGGATACCTGCCCTGAGATGAGTATAATCTGTGTTTTCTTTTCAGTGCCTATAAGCTGGGTGCCAGAGTGGAAATCTGCCTAGAAGCCCTGCAAAAAGAGGAGCATTTGGGGTAAGACATCCAGATACATCTTTCCTGCAGCAGTGTGTTTGAGATGAGACTTCCCCGTGCAGCTTTTAACTGGGAAAAGTCTGTCAGGAGTTGACACGTCAGCTTGTGAGAAGACTTTGCAGCTTGTTTGATTTTGTTCTCCATGAGCAAAAATCCCTGAGGGAAATCTGGGAATCGTGGGTTCTGAAAGTGTGACTCTCAAGAACAGTCTGTCTTCTCTTCCAGCCCCCATGACCTGCTGCTTCGTGTTCGGATGGGCATACCAGGGGAGAGGGACTACTACAGCTCTGTGGATTTGGTGTGGGATATCTCCAAAGAATGCACAACCTGGGCACTGCGGCAACGAGTGGCTTCTCACTTTTGTCTCCCTGTAGATAAAATCGAAATGGCCAAATATTTCCCTGACAGATTTGAGTGGCTGCCAGTATCTAGCTGGGTAAGATCCAGACTGACAGGGGAAGCATGTGTTAGCTTGTGCTGCAGTTCTTGAGCAAATGCATTTAAGCAGATTGCTGCTTGTGAACTTTCAGCTTCAACTAGTAGTTAGGGGTATTTTTTTTCCTTTTCTTTCTCTAGACACAGCAAGTTTCCAAGAGGAAGCGTAAGAAAAAACAGGAGAGTTTGCAGTCAGCCCCTTACCATCTGAAAGATGGCGATATCATTGGGGTGAAGGTAAATTAACTGAGGTTCAAGGCACTGTCCCCTTTGCCCTCCCCTAATTTCTTCCTGGTTTTCTGGCAGCCTGCTCTATGAAATTCTTGGTACAGGAATCTGGACGATACCTGGTTGTGTGGTGCTTGGTCTCTTCTTTTTCTCCTGTTCTTACCCAGCCTAATGGAAGTTTTATGCTCTTCCCCGTACATCTTGGTACCGGCACTAGAGGGCAGTGCTTCAGAGGCTCTTGTGCCACTCTTAGCCAGTTTCTGAATGCTATCCAGGAGAAACTGGATGATTTCTCTTACTTGGTTGTTTGTTTTTCTTTCCCCAGCTCTGAGTAAAATGCAAGAACCATGCCCTTTAAAAACCACAATTGATTTTGCCTTTTGGAATCGTTGCCCCCTAGTTAACTTGAAGTGAGAGGAAACACTCTGAAAATGAACGGTGTAAACTTAGGAGATAGTTAGAGCTTGTCATCTTCATCCACCAATTCCTTTTCCATGACAGAATCTCCTCCTTGATGACACCAAGGACTTCAGCACGGTGAGAGATGACATTGGAAAAGCAAAGCAAAGGCAGCTCGCTTTAGGAAAAAAGACAAGGTATTGAGTATTTACATTTCTTTTTCTTTAGAAAGATGCAAACTGTTCTTTGCTGCTTCTTGGAGTAGCTTGGTGCCTGGATATTTTTTTTTGGGATGGCACTAGCTGGGTGCTCCTAGAGCATGTCGTTCCAGCAGTGCTGAAGGAAGTGCTTGGGTGATTCCAACTCCCAGCCTGACGTGGCACCTTGCTACACTGAGCCTGGGGTGTTTTTGTTCTTGCCCCACACTGTGACAGTTGTGACAGCCTCTGGAGATGAAGAATCCTAGAACCTCCTGAGCTGGAAGGTAGCCATAAGGATCGTGGAGCCCAACTCCTGGCTCCACGCAGGGAGACCCCAGTCAGAGATGAGGCTGAGCCCATCATCCAGACACTTCTTGCTCTCAGCCCAGCTTGGTGCTGTGACCCCTTCCCTGGGGAACCTGTGCCAGCACCCGACCCCACCTCTAAGTAGAGAGGTGCCCTCTGTGGCTGTGCTGGGCCTGCACAGATTGTAGTGCTTGTGGTGGTATTCTTACTGCTGAGTGGAAATTGGGTGCCAGCCTGGGCTCTGGCTGCTCTTGGTGCTGAGGTGAAATACTAAAGTTGGGCTTCTTAATGTTGTTTAACAGCCATCAAGGCGACCGCTCACAGGACCATGTTTTCTCTGAGGAAAAGCTGACAATGAAGCACCGTAAGCCAGAAGTGGCTCTTTCTATCAATGTGGGTGTGTTCAGATAGCACCGGGAGGTGATGGCGCTGAGCACACCCTGCTACTGACCTGAATTGGAGTGGAGTCCTGCAGCCTGGACCAGGGAGAGGGTCTTTCCCAGAGCATCTCTAAGACTTGCTGAGTCAAACTGGATCTAGGGTGCAGGATAGCTGATTTTCATCTAACCTCTCTAGCATCCCTTGGTCAATGTGGTACTTATTCTCAGGCTAGGTAAATGCACTTTATCCACGAGAAAACCAATTAATACCTTGTGTAGCCTTTTGTTTGGCCAGATGCTGATGTGTTACACAGTCACTTCAGAGTTTGCTTTTTTATTTTTAATGCAGTCATTGTCATCTCTGTTTAGAATTTGGTTTTCCACCTCTGATCACCAAAGTTACTAACAATACCAGCGCTTGCTTTTGTCTCTTCCTCTGGAAAATGAAGTCGAGTCGGGTTTCAGGAATGAAGGAAACACAGAAATCTCTGGACAGAGTGTACTGGATTGTCCCATAAAAAGGCGAGTTCAGGATCTGTCAAGCACTGAAATCTGAAGGCTTTTTGTGGTGTGAATCAACTGGGTGGGGGTGGTATGTTTTGAAAGTCGGCAGGGCTGCTTTTGTTGACCAGAAGCATCAGTAGCAGACAAAAGGGATTGAAAAGAATGGTAGACCTGCTGTTTGGCCTTAAGTAGGTTTTATTGTACTGGGGGGGGGGGGTGGTGGTGAGGAAAAGGCTCTGGTTGGGAGAACTTTCCCTCCTTGCTTTCCTTTCCAATTGATCTGCTATCCTTTGTTACATTGGAGGAAAGGTTTCTCTTGGTGTCACAAAGCTGATGGGCAGCCTCCCTTACAGAAGGGGGCTGTGTGCCCCTGGCTGCCACCTGAACTCTCTGTCAAAGGTTCTTAAGTAGAATGTTCACCAACAACTGATGAGCTCAGATCTCAAGAGGGAGAATGAGGGTAACTGAGAAAACTGAGGCTGGGAATCAGGGTTTCCAGAAGTTACCAAAGCTTTTCTGATGCTTACAGCTCTTAAACTGTCTTTCCCCTGCTGTACGTGACTGTTTGTAACACGATTTCACATCAGGCTCAGAATTTTCTTGGAGCACAACTAGTATGGACCAGTTAACCCCAGCTCTTAATGGAGTTAATTGTTGATAATCGAGTTCTGAACATGTTCTGGATGAGAAGGTGAGAACGGAACAGCTGCAGCGTTCCTGTGCTGCGTTCCATGCTGGTGGCATCTAACGCGTTTGCCTTTCATGGCTGGGACCCTGTGCAGATGGATTTGCTGTAGAGTGTGGGACAGCCTGCTGCCCAGCAGCCTGCTGCCCAGCACCCTGCAGAAACATCTAGAAGCGGGATCTGAAGTGAGCAAAGCGGTTGTTCCAAAAGAGCCTCAAAGGTTTTGTAGTAGAAGACGATGCCAGTACAGCAGAGTAGGAATGTTCTGGCTAAGGCAAGAAGCTCTCTCAGTTGCCAGGACAGTGTTAACCTATGACAAGGTTATTTCAAACAGCTTTGAGACAGGAACTGACACCCTTAGCTCTTGGACACCCCACTGCCCCATCTGATTAGCATTTACTACTTTGCATATCTTGAAAATTCAGCAGGTGCTTCTGTGCTTCCTTGGTCTGATCTGTTGGAGAAGAGGTTCCTTTAACTTCCTCGCTCTGGGTGGCCCTTGCTCCCTGTTCAGAGCCTTTGCTTTCTGGATGGATGGTTCTCGCTGAGGGGAAGGCAGCCGATTGCATCGCCTTCTCCCACCTCCACAAGTGTTCTCCCCAGAAAGCATCCTGTGTGCTAATGACTGAGGTGAGCAGGAAAGGTTTGCAGGCCGTTCATTGCCCTCAGCTGTTGCTTCAAGTCCCTCCAGCTCCTCACTGGACAGTGGTACCAAGCTCAGCCTTCCCTTTTACTGGCTCTGGGCTCTTCTTGGCAGTGTGACCTATGGAGAAACTTAAATGCAGGTCGCAGGTGCTCCCGTGGGGACTTCAGTCTGTGCCTTTGTTAAAGTGTAATGTAGCAGCACCTCTACTGAACCAATCTTGGATTAATTCTCACATTGGCTCAAAATATGGAATTATTACTATCTTTTTTTTTTTTTTTTTTAAACTCTGGTGGGTTGTTCTGCAATGGGAGAGTTTGTTAAAAATGGGGAGAAGGAACAGCTTTTTACAGCGGAGTCTTTGTGCCTCCACCATTTGGGATGGTTCTATTACAAAGCCCTGGGAAAGCTTCCATCTTTATTTTTCAAGTGCTCTTTGCAAAATAAAAAGGCATTTCTACATGGGTGTTGGCTTTGTCTGTGTGTCTCGCTGATCCATCGGTTGGGACTGGCAGGAGTTGGCTTCAAACATTGTTAAGCTTTAATTTTCCAATGTGTTCCTAAGACAGCATTCCACTGTTGGGGCAAGAGGTTCCCCAACCCTGCTGGGGCTGAGCTCTGCAAAGACCTGGGTTCAGCTGGGGGACTGCAGCAATCTTACAGAATCACAGAATCGTAGGAGGTTGGAAGGGACCTCCAGAGTCCATTGAGTCCAACCCCCCCTGCCAAAGCAGGGCCCCTAGGACAGGTCACACAGGTCGGCACCCAGACGGGGCTGGAATATCTCCACAGAAGGAGACTCCACACCCCCCTGGGCAGCCTGTCCCAGGGCTCCCTCACCCTCACCAGGAAGAAGTTCTTCCCCAGATTGGTGTGGAACTCCCTGTG
The DNA here is from genome assembly GCA_022605955.1 of Rallus limicola. NCBI lineage: Eukaryota > Metazoa > Chordata > Aves > Gruiformes > Rallidae > Rallus > Rallus limicola. The sequence continues at coordinate 37,995,906 of JAKCOZ010000008.1, forward strand.
CTCCAACTTGAGGCCATCGCCCCTTGTCCTGTCCCCACAGACACTGAGAAGAGACTGCCCATGTCCCCTGTGTCCCACCCTTCAAATATTGATACCCATTGATCAGATCCCCTCTCAGGCTTCTTTTCTCCAGGTTGAACAGCCCCAGCTCACTCAGCCTTTCCTCATAGGGGAGATGCTCCAGGCCCTTGTTCTTTGTAGCCCTCTGCTGGACTCTTCCCAAGAGCATCTTGTGTGGTACTTGAAGAGTTTAATGTGTAGCTCTACTAAATGGTGACTGGGTAATTATGTATGTTTGAGGAACTGACCAGGAATCAGCCACTCAGGCTCTGGTAGGAAACAGCCTGGGACAAGTCTCATTGTTTTTCTTTTTTCAGTGTCGAAATTTAATGCTGGACAAAGAGGGATTGCCAGGTTAGTATTTTATCATTGTTTAATGATTCTTTTTTAAAAAAAAAAAGTCTATGAAGGTCGATATGACTAGGGAAGGAATGGGGATTTCTAGCATGCAGGGTTCTAGGGAAGGCCAAACTCTTACACTAGCTCCAGCAAAGCCCTATATCAAGAGGGACTGATGGGTTTGCTGGTGGGCAGTTCTGTGCTGGGTGGTATTGAGGAGCCCTGGCCCTGTGGTGTGATGACCAAATAGCTGTGCCGCAGGTGGATCCACCTCCATGGGCTCCACCTCATCACCCCCCTGCACAATGCCCATCATCCTCTGGCACAGTGTGGTCTTCTCCGGGGCCTGCATCCTGCTCTGTTCCCTAGCCAGGATTCGGGGATGACCCCCTGCACTGCTGCCCTGATTGCTCGTGGTGCCCAGTACTGCTGGCACTGGTGTGACTCGAAACTCAGGGAACTGTGGGCCAGCTGCTGGGGACAGGAATGGAGGGCAGTGGGATGGACTGACGTCTGGAGGCCACTCTGGTGACGATGCGTGTGGCCAAATTGAAGCAGAGAATATAGTCAGCATAGTTAGAACCTACATCACCTTCTCAGGATGATGCACACTGGGGTCAAGAAGAGTTTATAAGGGCTACAGAAAGGAATAGAGAAGAATTTTATGGTCATCATGAAGTCATTCAAGTAAAACAGGACTTACAGATGACCTGAATCATGTGGTACTTTATTTCCTCCATTTTTGGAAAGAACCTTTCCCTGAGGAAAACCACATTAAAGCAAATGGTGGGTTTGCATGTGCTACATTAGTACACTGTAGGGTTTTATTTCCCTGGGGCTTTATGAAGATGGTGTTTGGATATCTTTAGTTAGAATGTACATCCTTTGGTTTGGGAGCTAGCGCTGAACATTGCCCATTTCAGAAGGTGGGCTATCATTGTGCCTGAAAGTGAGGTAAGACAATGCTAGGAGCATCCCCAGGATTCAGAAAGCACTGAGCCCCAACGTCTGGGCCTGCTCGGGCCCCTGGGTGGCCTTTGTCTGTGGTGCACCACCCCCAAGGCTGCCACTGTCCAGCACGTGCCAGCACCCCTAGCCTTTAACCAAGTTTCTCTTGTCTGGAGTCCAACACCAAGGAGGCAGGAGCCAGCACGGAGAGAAGTAGCAAAAGCACATCCCACAAAATGCTACAAAGCTGTTTATTTTTCTTAATGAACTGAGGTATACATCACACGTAAAATGCCAACCATCGCTTTCTATGGCACACAGGCTACACAGGACTGACTCAGTGGGAAAAGGCACTGCTTTGAAACACTGGGCTCCTTGCTGCATTGCCAGAGCGGCTTGGCTGCTGCCCAGAGACAGTAACTGACCAGGAAGAACAGGAGAGGAGCTGCTGCTGCTGTCCCTGAAGTCTTCCCAGGTTCTGCTGGAGTTGGGTGGGAGGAAACAACCTCACTGCCTGGGAGTGAACCAGCCCCCCATGAAGTGCGTAGGGTTAGATGCACTCCTCCTCAAGCCACGAGGAGAGAGCAAAAGATTACCTGCCAACAGTGAGGTAATCTGGTAAAACTGGCTGTCAGGAACAAACAGTCTGCTTTGGCTTTTGAACCATGTCTCTGAGCCCACTGCTGAGGGAGCTTTCTGCTGCTCAGCAGAGCCATGCAGATCTGCAGGGCAGAAGACCCAGCTGAAGCACAGCAGGGAGCAAAATAACTCCCAGCAGCCAATTCACTAAGGGCTGGAACTGGTACTTGTAAAAAACCCCTCTTACCCAGGAGCTGTGCTTTTCCCCCTGGCTGGCAACATAGCACAAGGCTCTTTGCTGCACCGTGGGCCAACCATCTCACCCAGAGCACAACTTCCCCTGCAACACTCAGACACGTTATCTTCAGGCCTGAGCACCTTGGCTGTTGGTGACTGCCCTCTGTTTGCTCCCTTGCACAAACCCAAAGCAGAAAGGCAGTAAATTAGTATGTTGAAATACTAGGACCATCCATTTAACAGGTGTGGAAACTCAAGGGTTGTTCACACAGTGCCCAGCAAAGTGTCACCATCACCACACCAAGTGAGGCCTGGTTGATGCATCAGTCTGACTGAGCAGGCCTTAGGGAGGAGGATGGGGAAAGAAAAGTTTCCTTTGTGAAGGCAAAGCATAAGAAGGTGACACCACCTTTCTTTTACTGCCCTGCACACCCTCCCACCTTTGTACCTCTGTGCACAGACCCCTGGAGATTGGTGGTAGCAGTTGGCATTCGGGTAGGAACACCCATGTCCTCTTCTTTCATTGAGCACCAACTGCATCAGACAATTTGTGTCTTTAAAAAAATCGCTCTTGGAAACAGGAACCTTTTTCCCCAGGGACCAGCAGAGGTTACAAGCCCACTGCAGCTCACCTAAGGCAGGTTTCAAAACCAACCCAGTTTATTTTTGCAACCAGCCAAGCAAATGCTGCAGAGAACAAAAGGTAAAAGATGGCAATGCAGCACAGACCGCAGCTGTGTTACCTTTAGAAAAGTCAAAACTCTCCCTCACAACTCTGGACTCACTTTGTTACTCTGTTTCAGGATGAAAGGCAAAGCTTTTAAGTCTCAGTGGCAGTGTTGGGTCGTGTCCTCTGACCCCAGCTACTCTGAGCACCAGATCCCAGGCTGAACTCATTTTCCTTGCTCCCATCTGCGCCCGCCTAAGAGGAGGAATATTGCTTGTACCTCAAAACCCAAATGTTCAAGGAAACACTGAGAAGAGTGGGGAGGACTGAGCTGTAGTCAGATAAAAGTGAGTTATTTCCCCTGGATTTTTTCCTTATTCAGGACTGAATTCCTTGGATTTCTCTCAGGTTTAATATATGATCTTCCAGTGAGTTGGCTGCTCACAGGTTTTCTCTTTTTCACCACAAAATCGGTTGTATGTTGTTTTGGGATCAAATCCCAAGATCTCCCTTTCCTCATGGATCCGGAAAGAAAATGTGGAAACTGAGGTGCCTATAAAATACCTGTGGGGGAAAAAAAAAAAAAAGCAAACAGGTTTGTGAAGGGGCCAGTTTTGAACATGCAAGCAATTGGTTTCAGGCCAATGAATGGCACTGAAATTCAACTGATAATGAAACAATAATATTTTATAAATATAGCTATAAAAACCCAAACCCACATATATTTCAATTATATAATATCATGTCATAAATTATTTGTGAAGAACTATATGTGGGTCAAAACCTCTGTTTGGTTTCATGACAGTGAGGTTTGGCTCCTCAAACAAAGACCAGCTTTGCTACCTGGCATGGGCACAGATCCACTGGTCGATCACAGCCAAGCCCCCGTCTTTGTAGAGTTCCAGCTCACCCCAAGATGGTTCAAACCTCACCATCTCAGGCAGCAACTTCTTCAGCAATTCAATCTCTGGAAAAAAGGAGAGATGCGAATTTCTTTTTTATGTTATGAAGAGTAACCCACTGCTGTCATAAAATCTAAGGGTTTAAGGAAAGCCTAGGTCAACAGTTCCTAAGGAAAAACTAAAAATCCACCTCCAAACCCCCAAAAATCTACCTACAAATTTTACAGCACATTTGCCAAATGTCAGAGCATCGTAGGTGGCAAACTTCCATCTGCTCTTGCAGAAGCTGTGCTGTCGTGGTTTCACCCCGGCTTGGGCCGAGATCCACGCAGCTGCCTGCTCCTTAAAGTAAAAGAGCAGGAGAAAAGGGAAAGGGGGGGAAACAAGGGAAGGGAAAAGGAAGGGGCAAATAACTCCAAACCCAAGAAACTAAGAGGCCCGTGGGTTGGGATAAGGAGAGTTTACTAAGAGAACAGAAAGAGAAAATATACCAATGCTGACAGGGCTTTAGAGCAAAAGAATATGAAGCTATTGATACCCAATGCAGTTTCTCACCCAACCACACAGCTCAGGCCGCACCACCCAGAGCCGTCCCGGAACCCGACCGGCCCCCAAGACCCTCGCGTCCCGGAACCGCCCCCCTTCTTCCTCCCATCAGCCCCCCTTTATCCTGGGCAGGACGTAATTGGCATGGAATACTCTCTTTGGCCCATCTGGGTCACCTGTCCTGGCTTTGCCTGTCTGACTGCAACTAGCAACATCAGGGTGTTCTCAGCACTGCTTTCATTGTAACTCCCAAACACAGCATCCCATCCACTGCTACACATGGAGTTAACTCGATCCTGACTGAAACCAGGGCATGTGCCCTACAGGGTAACTCTGACAACATGCGTTGAAACGGAGCCCAAGATGTCAGAGAAACCACCCCACTAGCATGTCCAAGAGACCCTGAAGAGAAAAGATGGGGTAGAAGAAAGAGGAGGAGGAGCAGGCAAACTCAAACCTCCTGTGGGAAATACCAGTGGTTCCATACCAACTACACAAGCTGGAAGGAAACAGCTGCCCAATCCTGTTCAATTCCCGCTTCGATGATGAAGGCATAAGCCCTTCCAGTCATTAATAAAAACCACAACTGGTAATTGCTGCCAGTGAGAAGTTATCAATCCTAAATAATCTGCCTACCCTCCTCCACAGCGTCAGTGGCTACAAAAACTTTTCTGAGTTTATGGGTCTCCAAGAGGCTGTGGATTTTCTTTACTGCTCCTTGCAGGGAAGGCACATCTTCTCGGTGACCCCAAACGAAGTCTTTCCTTCGGAGGTGAACCCCAAGGTAGGGACCACCTAGAGCTGTGCCCATCTTTACCTGCAAGAGAGAGAGATGAATCAATGTCAATGCTCGAGAGAATCATAGAATCACAGACTGGTCTGGGTTTGGAAGGGACCCCAAGGATCACAGAGTTCCAACCCCCCTGCCACAGGCAGGGCCACCAACCTCCAGGCCTGGAGCTACACAAGGTTGCCCAGGGCCCCATCCAACCTGGCCCTGAACACCCCCAGGACTAGGGCAGCCACCACCTCTCTGGGCAGCCTGTTCCAGCCCCTTACCACGCTCTCTGTAAAAAAAAAAACCAAACCTCTCCTTAATATCTAATTTAAACCTTCCTTCCTTCACCTTTAGTCCATCCCCCTCGTCTTGCCATTGTCTACTCTCTGAACAAGCTGATTCCCCTCCTGTTCCTCTGCTCCCTTCAGGCACTGGAAGGCTGCAATGAGGTCCCCCCACAGCCTTCTCTTCTCCAGGCTGGACAAGCCCAGCTCCCTCAGCATCTCCGTGGCTCTGAACCCTCTCCAACAGCTCTACATTTTCCTTGTATTGGGGCCTCCAGCTCTGGACACAGGACTCCAGCTGGGGCCTCACGAGGGCAGAGCAGAGAGGGACAATCCCCTCCCTGTCCCTGCTACCACTCCTCTCCTGATGGAGCCCAGGGTCCTGTCGCCCTTCCAAGCTGCAACAGCACGTTGCTGGCTCATGTGAAGTTTCTCACCCATCATGACACATCCCTCTCCTCAGTGCTGCTCTCCAGGAGCTCTCCTACCAGGCTGTAAATATGTCTGGGATTCTTCCGGCCCAGGTGCAACACCTGACACTTGGCAGTGCTGAACCTCTTTAGGCTCACCTGGGCCCAGCTTTCCAGCCTGTCAAGATCACCACTGTTTCTTCACACTGCGAAGGCTGGGATGCACAGCCTCTGGATGAGGTGCTGGATTAGTCTAGCTGGGGAAAAGTGATTTTAAGCTGTGGATTGGAAGTACCTGGGGACACTTAGGGCAGCTGTTTGGCCTTGGGTGGCCTGTGTCGTACAAGAAAAACCAGAGTGTGAAATCTTTGTAGGCAAAAATGGCTCTCCTTGACCAGAGCTGGCAGTTTGCAGCCAAACTTCACCCAGACAGATACTACCGAGCACGAGAAGAAATACATGTTTCCTTTAGTGAAATGAAGGTAACAGGAACCTGGCCCCAGAACCAGTCAGCCTCATCTCAACAGACCCTGTTACCTCACAGGGAGAAAAGGGTATGGTAGGAACATACACATTGTCCTGGTTTCAGTCAGGATCGAGTTAACTCCATGTGTAGCAGCGGATGGGATGCTGTGTTTGGGAGTTACAATGAAAGCAGTGCTGAGAACACCCTGATGTTGCTAGTTGCAGTCAGACAGTCAAAGCCAGGACAGGTGACCCAGATGGGCCAAAGAGAGTATTCCATGCCAATTACGTCCTGCCCAGGATAAAGGGGGGCTGATGGGAGCAAGAAGGGGGGCGGTTCCGGGACGCGAGGGTCTTAGGGGCCGGTCGGGTTCCGGGACGGCTCTGGGTGGTGCGGCCTGAGCTGTGTGGTTGGGTGAGAAACTGCATTGGGTATCAATAGCTTCATATTCTTTTGCTCTAAAGTCCTGTTAGCATTGGTATATTTTCTCTTTCTGTTCTCTTAGTAAACTATCCTTATCCCAACCCACGGGCCTCTTAGTTTCTTGGTTTTGGAGTTATTTGTCCCTTCCTTTTCCCTTCCCTTGTTTCCCCCCCCTTTCCCTCTTCTCCTGCTCTTTTACTTTAAGGAGCAGGCAGCTGTGTGGATCTCAGCCCACAGCCGGGGGGAAACCACGACAACATCCACCTCGGTCTGAGCAGGGAGAGCTGGATTTGCATCTGTCTTCCACGATAAAACCCGAAATCATGACAGGAAAAATAAGGCTGTGGTGATGTTTACCTTCATCTGTGTCCAGTCCTCCTTGTAATGAGTCCTGTCTGCTTCGTCCGTGGACTGAAGATGGCTGCTTCTAAACTTGTCCCCCACTACACGGAGGTGCTTGGCGAACACCATGCTGCGGCGGGTCTGGTTGGGGAAGAGCAGGGAGAGGTACCAATGATGCAACAGAGAGCGCTTCACGTACGTGGAGCTTCCAGGACGCAGCACGACAGGTGGTAACTTCTAGCTTTTTCACTTGGACTGCTTGTTCCTCACCAGCACTGCATCTGTAACCAGAGTGCTCACCTGGCCCTGAACTGCAGTTCAGACTGTAGTTCTTTACACCACAGACTGCGCCATATAACCAAATTAAACACTCCAGCTATATACTGCACCTCTGGAAACAAAATCTGGGCTGAAACTTCACCCGTAACAACAAAACCTGCTAAACCCCTCCACGTGCCTAGCCAGAAATGTTCCTGCCAAATTCAGCAGGAAAGCTATGAGAAAGGAAATAAAACCCACAGAGAATAACCTCTTTCAAAGGTTCTGTGATGCAGCTGTGACCGCTCATCATCATACACAGCCTTCTCAGTGACTGGCACACACACTTACCAGGAAATCCCAGTGACACCATGTGGCAGCTTGCTCTAACTCTTTTTTTTTTTAATACAAGTCTGCAGTCCAGATGTATGATGGGCACCAAGGAAGGTGCAACAAAACCACTTCAGTTTCTGATGGGCTCTTTTCCAAGCACAGGGAAGCCCACAGCACACAGTCTCTGCTACACAGAGTAGTGCTGCCTCGCTTCTCCGCTAAGATGTAGCCACACCAGTGGCACCTTCACCTCACTCTACCAAAGAGGAGACAGCACATGCAACCTGCCCTCCTTTTGGTTTTGGTCTTTTCCCATGTTTCCACTGGTGGAAAAGCCTGGGCAAAAGCAGTGATGACAGTGAGCATAGCATGGCTCTAATAAATTCCATTACTTCTGGACGCCAATGACAGAGGTTGGCTGCAAAGGGAAGGTGGCTTTTTGCAAGAGAAAAAGCTACTTAGAGACAGAGGGCATATGTCAGCATGATTTATATTGGGACTCCAGAGGTTATTCAGAAAGTTAGTGAGGAAAAAAACCACCAAACCCAAAATCCAACAGCCAGAAGCCATGCAGTTATAACTGAACTACAAGGAAGTCTCCCAAATTTTGCTGTGGAAGCCAACGGGGAGACCATATCGAGTGCTTTGAGGAATTCTTTTGAAAAGCCTTATCCTGAGGCTGACAAGACAAGAAACCACTTGAAGGCAGCTCCCTTCTGCCTGGCACAGGGCACATCGTTCTGACCACTACGGCAGCCTGAGCCTTTGGGGACAGGACACAAGGACAAACTCCTACACTGCATTAACCCGCAGCAGCCTGAGCCCCACCACTGAAACCTAAGACAAGAGTTACTTTCAAGGAAAAGAACCCAAGGGAAACCCAAAGCATGAACGGTTATTGCATATTTATCAGAAGCAAGCAGAAAGTCTAGAGAAGCTAACTGGAAAATACTCACATTCCAGTAATCTTTCCCTCCGTAGTGGTCATGAAGAAGGTTTTCAGCTCTGTCTAACATCACTGACCTATTAAAAATTGTAAAACTGAGTGCAGTTCCCTTAGGAATAGAGTTTACATTATGATGTTTCTTTACGCAGTCGCCAGGATAAACCACAGCCCAGGATCAGGTTCCACAAGGGGAAGGAGGGGACAGGCTGCTGACCTGCTCAGTATAAAGCGACCTGCAGCCTGCTGGGGTGAGAAGAATGCTACACCACTGCATGCTCCTGCTCTGTCATAAAACAGTGTACTCTTATTGGTGACAAAGGCAAACAAGCATTAAAAATCCCTCACACAGTCCTCATGGTAGTTGCTGCTGGAGAAGTAAGATTCCAACAGGGAGAATGATCCAAAGGGGTGAAATGACCTAGGAGATGATGCTTGGCCTTGAAGCACCCAAGAGCCTCTTGGGAGGAAGCAGGAGCCACGCTCACAAAAGCAAAACCAGAGAAGGTGCTTTCCACATGCAGAATTAAACACCCCACAGTAAAACGACAGAACAGAGAACAGGCAGCCACTACAGAAACAAGGAAGCACACATTTCAGGAGGGAAGTTTTTCACCAGTGAGAACACAAACTTGTGCACCGTGGCCTCTCCCATCCCCTAGATTGCCCTTTTGGCCAGGCAGGCAGTTGTATGATCTGATACTGGGTCAGTGCCCTTCAGGTCTGGTTGCTTATCAGAGTCTTTTTGATGCTTTTAGATGATGAATTTGACTCCCCTCCAAGCATCTCATGAAATGCAGTGCTGTTGCTCCACCAGCAAAGCCTGCTCTGGTGCTTTTCACAAACACATGGCTCAGGATCATGTCCCAGAAATATAACTGCTCAAGTTCTGAGAAGCAGAAGAGATGTTGAGAGCTTCAAGTATGCAAGTATTCAAGTATACCACAGGGGATGGAGGCTTTGTTTGTGCTCTGAGCACACTGAGAATGAGTGAATATGCAGAAAAATTCTTCTGCTGAAGGGGGTCAAAGTCCTTAGCTGGACCTTCTGCTGCAGTGAGAGGAAGCAAATACCTGCTTGGTGTTAGACTATAGCTGCTCCTGATCAGCTGGACACTTGCCTGTAAGGCTCCAACCACTCTAGAGAACAGAGCAGGCTTTGCTGGTGGAGCAACAGCACTGCATTTCATGAGATGCTTGGAGGGGAGTCAAATTAATCATCTAAATGCATCAAAAAGGCTCCGATAAGCAACCAGACCTGAAGGGTACTAACCCAGTATCAGATCATGCAACTGCCTGCCTGGCCAAAAGGGCAATCTAGGAGATGGGAGAGGCCATGGTGCACAAGTTCCCACAGCCACTGGGAATTTTGGCTATCCCAGGTAGTCTGGGCAACCATCACAGGATATGACTACACATCTGTCCTTTGAGACAGCTGGGCAGGGAGTAGCTCTCAACACCATCTTGAGCAGCAGCAAGACACAGACTGAAATCCCACAGTGGAAGAGCTACTCTGTGACAGTGGCCATCAATGTACTCATCTTCAGCATCCTATGAGATCAACAACAGCCACTGTTACTGCATTCCATTTCAAAAAGAGGACTGTTGAAGAATGCAGAAGGAGCGTCCAGGTGAAGAAAGAACGAAGGCTTGTCAACTCCATGGAGTTAAACAGAAGAAGACAATAGAGAAGGTCAGAAAAAGAAGTTGTGCAACATAAAATCTAACAGCAGACATCACCTACTTGGACCTGTGCAAAGCATTTGACACTGTCCCACAGGACATCCATGTCTCTAAATTGGAGAGACAGGGATTGGATGGATGGACCACTTGGTGGGTAAGGAATTGGCTGGATGGTCATGCTCAAAGAGCTGTGATCAGCAGTTCCATGTCCAAGCGGATCCCAGGCACAAGTGGCATTCCAGAGGGGTCAGTACTGGGACCAGTGCTGTTTAAAATCTTTGTCAGACAGCTGGACAGTGGGATCATTGCACCCTCAGCAAGTCTGGTGGTGACACCAAGCTCTGTGGTGAGGTCGACACGCTGGAAGGAAGGGATGGCTTCCACAGGAACCTTGAGAGCTGGTGAGATCGGCCCATGCAAACTGCATGAACTTCAACAAGACCAAGTGGAAGGTCCCTGCACCTGGGTTGGTGCAATCTCAAGCACAACACCAGGCTGGCTGGAGAATGGATTGAGAGCAGCCCTGAGGAGGGGAACTTGAGGGTGCTGAGGAAAGAGAAGCTCAACATGTGCCAGCAACGTATGCTGGCAGGACAGAAGGCCATCCATGTCCTGTACTGCATCACCAGCAGCGTGACCAGCAGGTCTGAGGGGAATTCTGCTGTGTCCAGCTCAGGGGTCTCCAGGACAAGGACATGGAGCTGTTGGAGTAAGTCCAAAGTAGGCCATGGAAACGATCCAAGGGCTGGAACACCTCTGCTCTGGAGCCAGGCTGGGAAGACTGGGCTGGGTCAGCCTGGAGAAGAGAAGGCTGCTTCTGGGGAGAGATCCAAGCCCCTTCCAGTCCCTCCAGGGGCTCCAGGAGAGCTGGAGAGGGGCTGGTGCCAAGGGCACGGAGGGCCAGGTCCAGGGGAATGGCCTTCAGCTGCAGGAGGGCAGCTGGAGAGGGGCTGGGAGGCAGAAATCCTTCCCAGGGAGGGGGGAGGCCCTGGCACAGGTTGCCCAGAGCCCCTGGTTTTGTGGCAGGGTTCAAGGGATGGGGTTTTGGGCACCTAGGCTGGTGGGGGTTGTCCCTACCCACACCAGCCTGGGGTTCTACAAAGCCCTGATTCCACTCTGTTCCCTCTTGACCCAGCATCAAAAGGGAAAGGAAGGAAAAGGTAACCTCTGGGTGGTGAGGGCACACAGCCCCGTGAGAAAGAACACCAAGGAGCTCAGGGCTATTCCCTCTTTGCTTTCAGCACTGCAGCATCAATCTAACTTAGGTGATCCTTAGTGTAAGTTCCACCTGCAATGATTTTAATGGGTTACAGTGATGAAGGACTGCAGCAGTGGGACATAGCCTGCAAGTTCCCCCTGCCCTTCCCCCCGGCAATGGCTGCGTGGGCACATGATGCAACGATAAATAGTAACACAAGGCAACTCACTGTGCTGAAGTGTTCCTCAGAAGGATGGGAGCCACGATAGAGGCAGATCCTTGGACAGACAGACAAGAGATATTCAGGCCCCGTGTTTCCTCATAACCCCAGAACCATCCCCTGGAAAGGAGCACAAAGTACTGCTTGGGTTTTTAATTCATGCCAAGTAAATACTATAACCTGGAAAGCTGATACATAATGGAAATACACTACCCAGCTCCCTTAGAATCCTAGAATCTCCTAGGTTGGAATGGAGTCCAGCTCCTGGCTCCACACACGACCAGCCCAGTCAGAGACGGGACTGAGCCCATAGTCCAGACGCTTCTTGCCCTCAGCCCACCTGGGTGCTGTGCCCCCTTCCCTGGGGAGCCTGTGCCAGCACCCAACCCCCCCTCTCAGTACAGAATCTCTTCCTGACGCCAAGCCTGAACCTCCCCTGATGCAGCTTCACACCGTTCCCTTGGGTTCTATCCCTGATCTCCAAAGAGGAGATGGGTGCCTGCCCTTTCACTCCCCCTTGTCAGAAAGCCACAGACCCCCCATGAAGTCTCCCCTCAGCCTCCTCTTCTCCAGGCTGAACAAACCCATGGCCTTCGGTCTCTCCTCGTAAGCCTTCCCCTCCAGACCCTTCCCCTGCCTCGCTGCCTCCTCTGGACACTCTCCAGTAGTTTGTGTCTCTCTTGTCCCATGGTGCCCAAAGCTGCCCCCAGGACTGGGGGTGAGGCTGCCCCAGCGTAGGGCAGAGCGGAACAATCCCCTCCCTGGACCAGCTGGCCATGATGCACCCCAGGATGCACTTGGCCCTCCTGGGTGCCTGGGCACACTGCTGGCTCATGGGTAACTGGCTGTTGACCCCCAAACCCCTCTCACACGGCCGGCCTCCAGCGCCTGATCACCCAAGCTGTGGGTGCAGCCAGGGCTGTCCCTTCCCAGGGGCAGGATCCAGCACTTGCGGGTGACTGCAACGTAATGACTTTCTGTGAAGCAACAAGGTTCTCAAATTGGATCTAGCACCAATCTAACACTTTATTACCAAGGGGTTTTAGAAGCAAAATGACCCCCGAGCATCGAGGGAGTCACAGGCAGCACTACAATCACCGCACGAGTCTGTTCTGTTAGAGCAGGCAAATGCCTCATTGAATACAACTAAAAATATGTCTTAAAGGACTGGTGGGGGTTACCTGTAGTAGTCATGTTTGTCTTTGGAGTACATAAGCTGATCAATGCATGGTCTTTCATCTATTTTTTCTTCCCATGTTCCTTCTTTCCATCCTTCTGCGTAGCCTTGCAGGACATAAATCTGTTCAATAAAGGGTCCACCTGACTCTAGAGTAGAAAAGCAAAGCATTACTGAACGTGAAAAAAAACCCCACAGGATAAAGGTGCCAGATATTTGTGTTATTTCACCCTAGCTGAATTCTTTCCATCCCTCCATCACCTTTAACTTTTGATTTCACATATATGGATAAAGACTGTGAAGAAACCACTCCAGATATTTAGCCAGTTGTAGCTCCATAACCATTCCATGCTCTCACCTGCAATGAACTGCTCATACTCAATGACAGGGATGTTCTTGTTGAGGCTTGGGAGATCGAAGAACTCCGACCAAGGGATCCGGACCTGAAGGATGTCAGGGCTCTGCCAGTGATAGAGACGTCCCCAGGGAGGCAGAACTAACACCCAGTTTTCACTTTTCAGCAAGGTCTTTACAAGGGAAGCAATGCGAACGTAGACATCTCTGCGAAGGTTGAAGCCTTCAGGAGGATTCACATCATATAGAAGGTATCTGGGGAGATCAAAGCAGTATAATTACCGTGGGGAGTTTAAAACGTTTACACCCTTATTTTTGTTTTTAGACCCATAATCACATGGCACAGCTCTGATGGGATAGAAGCTGTTCCTCTCCTGTGAGTTAAAGACAGGGATAAAGTAGGGGAAGGGAGAGCCGGGTGTGCTGGGGGGGCACAGGGGTCTCCTTGCGGGGTGTCGCCAAGGTGGTCCATGCCCTGAGCCTCTCCTGTGGCGGGGGCAAGGAGCGAACCCCTCGGACACCCCGCACCTCCCGAGACACCGGCACGTCACGGGGGGTCATTCCCTGCGCCGGACACGACGGAGGGCGCGCTCAGGGGGGGACGGTGGGAAACAAGGACACAGGGCGGACGGGCGGCGGCCCCTAGGCCACGGTCCGAGCGGGAGTCGAACCCGGGAGGCCGCTCCTCACCTGGTGCGCGGTGCGGCGGCGGCGGCGGGCAGCGAAGAGGCGGCGTGGCCGGCGCGGAGGGCGGCTGGCGGCGGCTGGGCGAGCGCAGCCAGTCCTAGCAGCAGCGGCCGCAGCAAGAGGCAGCCGGGACCCCGCGCCGCCATCGCTCCGCCACGTCCGGGGCGGCGCCGGCAGAGGCCCGGCCCCTCGGCGCGGGGCGGAAAGCGGCCGCCGCCGGGACCTGGGAGCGGCCCCCTCAGAAGCGGCCCCCTCAGAAGCGGCCCGCAGTGAGGGGCCGAAGGCTGGCACCGGTGAGCCGGTTCAGCTCCTCCAGTATCTCCGCCTCCTTCCGGTGCATCTGCGGGGAGCGGAGCAGAGCCGGGGTCAGCGCCGCGCTCGGTGGGACCGGCAGCGCCGCGAAGCGCGGCCCTGCGGAGCCGGCCCCGCGGGTTCCCGAGCGCGGGAAGGGGGACGCGCGCGGCACAGTGGGACGCGTCCTGCCCGGGGGCGGCCGGACCCGGGGCACCGCCGTTACCTGCTGCCACTCGGTTTCCGTGTCGTGCCGGTAGCCAAGCAAATGGCAAAGCCCGTGGGCCGCCGTCACCTGCGCCAAGGGGGCGAGAACGGAGGTGCTGCAGAGACGCGGGCTACGAAGGAAACCCCGGCAGCCCTGGCAGCAGCGGGATGCGGGCGGCCGGGGCTAACCCCGCGCCGGGCACCGGTACTCCGCCGAGCAACGGAGCCCCGGCAGCGTCCGACCCGGCCGGTTAAAATAAACAAGCTTTAAAACGCGGCGTAAGCTACGAGACCGCAGCCTCCCCGTTCGGCTCGGCTGGCCCAGGAAAGCGGCGACCCCTCCCCCTGCCCCCGGGGGACGCCCGTTCCCGCGACCGCCGTTCCCTGCAGCGCGGCGCCGGGCAGGCCGGCCACCCGCGGCGGGGCTCACCGCCAGGACGCTGTCGAAGTCCTCCCCGGTAGCGCGGCACTGCCGGTGGATGTACTCCACTCCTAGGAAGATGTCCCCCAGGTCGTACTCGTCCCGGCTGCTCGGCTGCGGCAGCTCCCCCGCCGCCAGCCGGTGGAAGGGGAAGGAGAGGACGTCGGTGGGCTCCGGGCGCTGCCGATACGCGCCGTTGAGACGCCGCATCAGCTCGTCACCGGCGCACACCACCCCCACGTCGAAGCGGGAGGCGCCCAGGGCGGCCCGCAGGGCACACACGGCGCGGCGGAGCGGGGCCCGGCGCACCAAGACAGCCCGCTGGGCGTTCCGCAGCGCCACGCTCATGGCGGCTGAGCGGCGGAGCCTCGCATCTCTGTCTCTCCCGCCCCTTCTCGTCCGCGGCTGCGCGGCGCCGCTCGCAGGGGAGAAGTGGTGCCGCCCCCTCGAACACTGGGGACGCGTTCAGTGAGCTGTCCGCCTTTCCCCCACTTCTACGTTTCGGGCGGGCCGCCGCCTTCGGGCAGCAGCAGCACGGACCGGGCTAGGCGCCGGCCTTCGCAGCGGCGGGCAGTAGGGGGGGCCCCGGCAGGCGACACGGGGTTCAGCCTCACACCGACTTGGGCGACTTCCCAGGGCCGGGAGAAGGACCGGGCGGCAGCGGGGCCTTCGTGACCTGCCGAGTTCCGCTTCAGGGCTCTCGATAGCGCCGCCGGCTTCAAGCTGCCGACGGGCTGCGAGGCGGAGAAGGGCCTGTCCGTCCCCGCCGCCTTCACCTTCTTGCAGCCCTTCGGCTTCGTGTCCGAGGCGGCGGCGGCGGCGGCGGCGGCGGCGGCGGCGGCGGGGGGGGCCCATCTCCTTCTTGCGTCCCGCCCCAGCCTCCTCTTCGAGGAGGCGGCCGAGACGGCGCCCAAGGGCCTGAAGCGGAAGGAGTAGCGGGAGCTGTAGCCACGGCGGGAGCCTCCCGGGAAGGTAGGCTGGGCTGGGGGAGCCGGGTGTCACCCCGCGCCCCGAGGTGACTGCCTTCCCTCTCTCGACAAGCACCGCCGGCGCGCAGCGGGCTCGGGGCAGCGAGAGCGTGAAGGGGCCGGAGGCCGAGTTGCCCAGCCAGCTGGTGGCCATCCGGTGCGAGAACGCCCCCAGTTACCTCCACGACAGGACGGTGCTGGAGAAGCGCTTCAGCCAGTTTGTAAAAGTCCAGCGGGTCATGACCAGGCGCAGCAAGAAAACGGCCATTCTCCATTTCTTTGATCGTGTGAGTATCAGCAGCGGGCGAGGAGGTGTAGAGCTGAGTGTTTTGGGGCAAGAACTCCATCCGTTTGTGTTTATCCCCTGGGCAGAAGCTGTCATAAGCCCCATGTCAGAGGCAGGGATAGAAGGGTACTGAGCTGCCCCTGAGGCATGCCAGCTGCCTGAGCTCTGCCTGGCTCTGTCTGGGATGTTAGCGTCCAGCCCAAACACCGAACAGGTGTCACTCGGACATGAACTGCATCCGTTGCTGCGCTGTTGCTCAGGTTAGGCATTGCCAGGGCAAGGTGAGTTCTGTGAGCTCTGCATAGTGACCTGCATGCTGGAAATACCGCCATTACATCCGTGCTGAGGTGTGTTGGGGAGCCAGTTCAGAGACCGCGTGGTCTGGTTCTGTTTTGTGCTTAGAAACGTCAGTCTCGAGTGCTTGCTGCAGCTCTTGGGAAAGCAACAGTTTTTGTCCTGTGGGTCTGAAGCGAGAAGCTAAAATGCAGTAACCGGAGCTTCATGGAAACTGGCAAACAAATCTCAGCTGAAGAAACTGTGCTGCGTGTTTTGGTGTGGTGATGCTCACAGTTTTTCACACTCTGTCTTTGTTTTCTTTGCCAGGAAGAAAGCACAAAGACACGGTGACGTTTTGGCAAAACAAGAAAACAAGTAAGTCTGTATTTCCAGCCCTGATTGCTGGGTGATACATAAATGGTATGTGTCCTGGTTTCAGTCAGGATAGAGTTAACTTCATTTGTAGCAGCGGATGGGATGCTGTATTTGGGAGTTACAATGAAAGCAGTGCTGAGAACACCCTGATGTTTCTAGTTGCAGTCAGACAGGCAAAGACTTTCTCAGCTTCTTCGTATTTTTCTATTCATGAGAAAGGAGGGGTAAAGCCAGGACAGGTGACCCAGATGGGCCAAAGGGAGTATTCCATGCCAGTTACATCCTGCCCAGGATAAAGGGGGGCTGATGGGAGGAAGAAGAGGGTTTTCCGGGACGCGAGGGTCTTGGGGGCCGGTCGGGTTCCGGGACGGCTCTGGGTGGTGCGGCCTGAGTTGTGTGGTTGGGTGAGAAACTGCATTGGGTATCAATAGCTTCATATTCTTTTGCTCTAAAGCCCTGTTAGCATTGTTATATTTTCTCTTTCTGTTCTCTTAATAAACTATCCTTATCCCAACCCACGGGCCTCTTAGTTTCTTGGGTTTGGAGTTATTTGCCCCTTCCTTTTCCCTTCCCTTGTTTCCCCCCCTTTCCCTTTTCTCCTGCTCTTTTACTTTAAGGAGCAGGCAGCTGCGTGGATCTCGGCCCAGAGCCCCGGGGTGAAACCACAACAGTACGGTATCTGCTCTGTTTCCCAGTATGCCAGGAACTGAGCTTGGAAACGGGAAACCTGGATTGCAGACCCTGTTTGGGATTAGGGGGAGAGATGCAGACATTGGCTGTTCACCCCTGGGTCAGGGTTTGAAATGTCAGGTGCTTCCCTGTCTTTGGCTTTATGAGTGCTGCATGTGTACCTCTGAGATCCCAGCCTAGGGATGCACTGCAGCTGTCAGCAAAGGAACGGTTCACCACTCTGCCAATGTATCTTGAGAGGAGTGGGCTTGTGGCCCATCCAGACTCATTAATGCCATGACATGTCTTGGTTTGCCTTAAGGGTGAGCGAAGACATGTCGAGGCAGAATTGATATGCAGTAACAGAAAGCAGAAGCCTGTGGGAACAAGGTAAGAAACTGCAGGAATGTTAAGGAGTAACATGACTGTGTAGCTGTAAGGAAATTCCTTAGTGCAAGCCACAGTGTTTCCAAAAACTCCGTAAATCCTTCAATAGATGCCTGTCTCTGACTGATGGTGGGATGAGCATCCATAAATAATAGGATGCTTTACAAACAGAAGTTTAAGGAGTTACATTTCCAAGGTCTGGACAAAGAATAGACCTTAGTCCTTATCAATAGAAGCCCTGTGCTAAGGAATTTAAGGAGGAAACCTTTCCAAGGATTAAATAACTTTAGTGCCAATTACGAAGGACCATTTGGCACTTGGAGGTTGTTAGAGGAGATACCTCTGATAATGACAATGTCCAGCTGGGATACTGGTGACTACGCATGCGTCAAGAAGAGAGGTGAAAAGTTTAACCTGATGAAGACTACAGGCCTTCATCCTGAAGACCCCAACTCACGACCACCAGAGAGCATTGCGCCTGCGCCATGAGGAGGGATTTATGGAAATGAAGCCATGAAGTTAATTTGAATACGAAGCGGGACAGGTCATGCATATGTACAGGTGTTACGAATTCCAAACCCCTCTCCTCTATAAAAAGTCAAACACCAATGCATTCAGCGGAACTTCCCCCACCAGACATGAAGTGAAGTCGAGTCGGTCCCGCAAGACATCATGGGAACCCGTGGGGGTAGCTAGAACTTTCCTGTAACTTTAAACTCCTTACCTTTCTTTCTCTTTTTTCTTCCTTCTCTCTCACTCTCTAACCCCTTTCGCGAATTTTGCTGTAACAATTAAACTTCCTGATGATACGGCATTTGACCTCGTTTGTGTCTTAATCTCACTCTGGGAATTATAAAAGAATCTCGCCCCTGACTGGGCTATTCCGGAACGGGACATTTAATTGGCGTCACGGACAGGATTCCCTGAAGTGAGAGTGCCGCATATTTCACCCCCTTTCCTTTTGTGTGCATATTTCCTTTTGCATGTTTGTCCCTCGGGACGGGAGGAGTGTGCATTTTGTTTAAAGTGTCACTCCGGTTTGGTTTTTTTTGTATGTGTGTCCCTCGGGACGGGAGGAGTGAACCTTTTGCTTAAAGTGTCACTCCGGTTTATCACCCCCTTTCCTTTTTGTGTATGTCCTTCGGGACGGGAGGAGTGTGCATTTTGTTTAAAGTGTCACTCCGGTTTATCACCCCCTTTCCTTTTGTGTGTGTGTCCCTCGGGACGGGAGGAGTGAAGTCTTTGTTTAAAGCATCACTCCGGTTTATTTATTTTTTTTGTTTGTTTGTTTGTATGTCCAATTTGTTTAATATGGGTGAAAATGTGTTGTATGATCTTTTAGAGAAACATCTTACCCGTCCTTCTGTACCAGGCATGGACTGGGCACAGAAGAATTGGTATAACCTGCAGAGTGTGACAGAGCGAATCACTGCTTTACGAAAAGATGCAAAAGTACGGTCTGGGAAAGGGAAACCACTCTGCACCTTGGTCCCTGACCCAGAGAGCAGCTTTTTGGGCTGGAGGACTTAACCCTTTAGAGAGAGGTGATCCCCTTGCAATTGTAGGAACAGTTGATCAATTAGTAGAAAGTGTACAAAAAGCAGCATGCCTGCAAATGATATATGATCGGGAACTCGAACCTAAACATGAATCCCCAATGATGATGCCGGTCGATCCAGACCGTATGACTCCTCTTATAAGAGGACTCCCCGAAACTCTGAAACCAATTGGCATTCAATTGCAAGGGAAAATACAGGCAATACCTCCAGGGGAGAGAGTTGCCACTGCATTAGAAGGAATGGTGACCCCTAATAATCAATTTCCGGGAAAGAAAGTGTGGACTTGGGGAGAGGTTGCTCAGGAATTGATTAATTACGGGAGAAAATACGGTCCTGTGACTACGTCATATGCCAGACCCGATCCAAAAGTTTTAAAACGCACAGAACTGACATCTCCCCCAAGCAGCCAAAAGGAAACATTCCCTGTAACATCACACAGTGACAAAAATACAAGCAAAAGATGCTCATGGGAAAGAATACAAGATCAATACTAGGTGGATTATTCCATCCTTCTAATAACCACCTAGTGTCAGTTCCCTAGAAGGAACCAAGTTCAGTTTTGTCCCCCACCGCCTCTTTTTTAATTGTTTGGTTTTTGTTTTTTATCTGCTGGAAGAGAGTGCAAACTCTCTCTATCCAGTAACCAACCCTGCTCACCTCCCTCCCCCCCCCCCTCCTCCCCTCTGCCGCGAAAGCGGCGAGAGAGCACCCTGCTCGCCCATTCCTCCCCACCCCCCCCCGCCCCCCCACACTGCCTTCCTTAGACTTTAACACTTTTTTCTTGGTTTTGTTTTTTTGTTTGTTTGTTTGTTTTGTTTCTTTTGTTTGTTTCTCACCGAGAAGCGAGTTTGTTTTGTTTTGTTTGTTTGTTTGTTTTTAAAAAAAAACCAAAACAAACAAACCAACAAACACTGCGAGGATGCCTACATTTGTAGCAGCAATATTTCTTTTTGTCCTTGCTTATGCAAGTCGAGATCAGTTGACTCCACCTGGACTTGAAAATAATGAGTTTATCCTGTTAGCCAAATCTGTAAGTGAGGCTTTCAATTTAAGCCATTGCTGGGTATGTGGTGGACCCTTTGGTCTATCAAGCTGGCCGTGGGTTGCTACACCCCTCAGCCCAGGACAAATTGCGAGCAATTCTGCGATCCTGCAACACCGCATGGTTTTAGATTACCTTCTGGCTGAAGAAGGAGTATGTGGGAAATTAAATATTTCTAACTGTTGTTTGCAAATCCGTGATGTGGGTGAAGTAGTCACACAACTGACAACAGATATCCGAAAGCTAGCCCATGTTCCTGTCCAAATATGGAACGGCTGGGACATCGACCTGTGGTCCTGGTTGCCAGGAGCCCCGTGGCTAAAACGCCTTTTATTCTATATGATGTGTGGATTAGCAGCTCTGATGTTTTTGCCTAGTGTGATACCATGCCTGATTCAGTTGATTCAAACCGTAGTGAACCGCATGCAAATAATCACTGTAAACTCACCCAATGATGTTAAACATATCAGATGGATAAAGCCAACCAAACATGCAGCTGTTAGAATTATATAATCAAATTGATTTCGTTTTATGTACACTGAAAAACCTTTGAATGTTTGAACAATGAAAACTTTTATTATAAAACATAACTAAACAAGAAACTATTAACAAGAATTAGAAAACAACTATTTATGGTCGAAACAACAAAACAAACTAGTAAGGAATATGGAAATAATTGCAAGTAGAGAAACCCCGAACAAAGCATAAAGTAATATTGTAGAACGCCTTTTGTAACATTCCATCTCCATTTTCAGTTCTTGATATTTGTTGTCAACATTTTGCCTAAAAGTAAACGACAAAGAAAGAAAACGTTTTAATCCTGGCCATAACTGCCCATACAGGTTAACTGCTTTCAGTAACACCCACCTTGATGCTCGCTCCGGAGGGAAAGTCCGCACTTTTGTCCTTTCCTCTCCGGCAAGTGACGCCACAATCTAATGGTGACAAACATTGCACCACTGTAACTACCAGGCCATATTTACTGGCCATAAATGGTACCATTAACACACTCACTGATACGGTGGCAAGCTCGGGGAACGGGTCCGGGATCTCACACTCTGAGCTCTCACCCTCACGTGCGGTCGCCATCTCTCACCCCCACACCATTTGCGCATGTTTTGTTTTTATATTGTCTGCGCACGCGCGATTTCTCTCCACAGAAAGCACTGGAAAGTTCTAGAAGGTGGCGCATGCAAAATCCCTTTAGTGTAGCCAAAATAGTGACGCAAGATGTATATGAAATTGCTTCTACGTTATTAAGTGTTAAGAATATTGTAACCCAACTTAGATTTTGTTTATGTACCACTAAACACTTTTGATTTTATAGAACTAATGCATTCTTAAAGTCAAACTGAGTGTTGGACAGCGCAACAAGTTCAATGAACCACTATGCAGCCAGTAAACAAAACAACCCGGTCAAGTTCGACACAGCCCTTTAAATGGTGTCGGGGTGGTAGAAGTGTCCCACTTCTGTTGCTCACACCACTCTGGATCTGATACAAAAATCAGACAAAAACAAACAACATGCTATAGTAGCAACTCTGCCAATAATTAACCTTCTTTTGGTTATAAATTAGTCTCCTGCACCTCAGTTTGATATTATACAAATCTTGTCAATCGTGGGAAATTGTGAGGAGGAAGCGACATTCATCACTTACAGCCCCCCCCCAAAATGCATGATCAGCCAAAATTTGGATCTAGACTAAATGAGGCATGAAAATCTACGTTACACCCAGCTTCCACCTCCCAATTCTCCCAAGCTACATTTACATTATATATACTGTAAAATTGGTATTATAATATCAATTCTTTTTATACACGCGCACAATTTGTTATTGATTATCAGAAATTCATTATTAGACTTGTAGTCTATACTATTTTCTTTCTCTCTCTCTTACTCTTTCTATTTCTGTCTTCTCTGCTGCCACCACAGTACGTCATCAGTCAGAGCCACGGGGTGGAATGTAAGGAAATTCCTTAGTGCAAGCCACAGAGTTTCCAAAAACTCCGTAAATCCTTCAATAGATGCCTGTCTCTGACTGATGGTGGGATGAGCATCCATAAATAATAGGATGCTTTACAAACAGAAGTTTAAGGAGTTACATTTCCAAGGTCTGGACAAAGAATAGACCTTAGTCCTTATCAATAGAAGCCCTGTGCTAAGGAATTTAAGGAGGAAACATTTCCAAGGACTAAATAACTTTAGTGCCAATTACGAAGGACCATTTGGCACTTGGAGGTTGTTAGAGGAGATACCTCTGATAATGACAATGTCCAGCTGGGGTATTGGTGACTACGCATGCGTCAAGAAGAGAGGTGAACAGTTTAACCTGATGAAGACTACAGGCCTTCATCCTGAAGACCCCGACTCACGACCACCAGAGAGCATTGCGCCTGCGCCATGAGGAGGGATTTATGGAAATGAAGCCATGAAGTTAATTTGAATACGAAGCGGGACAGGTCATGCATATGTACAGGTGTTACGAATTCCAAACACCTCTCCTCTATAAAAAGTCAAACACCAATGCATTCAGCGGAACTTCCCCCACCAGACATGAAGTGAAGTCGAGTCGGTCCCGCAAGACATCATGGGAACCCGTGGGGGTAGCTAGAACTTTCCTGTAACTTTAAACTCCTTACCTTTCTTTCTCTTTTTTCTTCCTTCTCTCTCACTCTCTAACCCCTTTCGCGAATTTTGCTGTAACAATTAAACTTCCTGATGATACGGCATTTGACCTCGTTTGTGTCTTAATCTCACTCTGGGAATTATAAAAGAATCTCGCCCCTGACCGGGCTATTCCGGAACAGGACAGGCCCTAAGGGGGTGCAGTAATGTGTCACCCTCCACAGGGCCAGACAACCAGATACTACGTCGTCCTGCTGGGTGGTGCAGCTACGGTCTACCTACCAAGTGGCACAGGTACCAATCACCGGGATACTCACCAGTCTTTGGTATCCCAGATGGAAAGGGATCTCCTCCATATTTTTGTATATCCAGGTGGTAATCGTTGGCACTGGTTGACGGGAGAAGGTTGGAAAACTGGGCAAGGATGGAAGATGGAACCAGGATGGAACAGCAGGGTAGGGTGGCGCACTGGGGTGTGTTTTAACTTCACAGTCAATTGGAGCGATCGAATAGATTGGAGGGTCTGACAGGTCTGGAGCAGGGAGGAAGGAGGAAGCGCTGGAGAAGGCTGGAGCAGTCGAGGAAGCCGGAGCGCTGTGGTGCAGGAAAAAACAAAAGAGAAGAACCACAATGTTTATAAGCATGGCATTTGTTATCGACACGTATCAGTGCACCAGAACGGAGACACTTGATTCCTACACAACTGTCTACACGCAAATGGAAGCCACAGCTAAAGCAACACAAATACCTAAAGTACAATGAGACTGTCAAATCCCTGCACAGAAACATCCTGCACTGGTGTCACGACAAAACACAGGGGGCATGCCCGTGCGCAGGCCCTTCATACTCAGCTGGGCGACTCTGAACTCGGGCAGGCCAGAGGGGCACGAGTCAAATTCGTCACCTTAGCGTACCCCAAAGTGAAAACTTCCTCTAAGTTGTGCTAGAAGGACCAAGGGAGGTGGAAAGGAAGAGAGGAAATGCTGGCACTCCCCGTGTTTACCTTACGTTACACCTTTCCAGATAAAAAAAAAAGCTCTTCTCTAGTTGGGAGGGGAGGAAGGAAAAATAAAAAGACCTCCCTTAGGATAGCGGCCCAGGAAACCTTGGAAAAATATCCCTGCGTGGACACAGAGACAAAGGAATGTTGGGGCAGCACGGAGGAAGTTCAGCAATGAAACTGAAAGCAAACCTTTCGGAGAAGAAAGTCCAAGGAAACAGAAGGGGTTTACCTCGCACAAGGAGCTGTCTTGTCCCAAAGGGAGAGTGTTGCGTTGCCCAGGGGAGTCCCGCGAGGCCTCTGAGCTGCAAGAGAAGAACGTAAGCCATCAGTCACTGTCAAAGGGAACTGAGGAGGTTGATGAGGTTACGCTGAAGAGCTTCCCCAAAGGTCAATGTTTCCTTTCTCCCCGACGTCGCCACATTCCCTGTGTTCCGTTACTTTAGAACGGGCTCGGATTTGCTTATTGGCAACTGCAGCAAGTGGAGCTTGGCACAAGGTATCGCCAGGCTGAACCCCAAAGTCAAACCCAAAAAGGGTTCTGGGGATCTAACACCTCAAATCCAACCAATTGCCTTCCGGCCAGCTGGCAGCGGCCCTATCGCAGCTGAAGCTGGCTGCATCCAAGGCAGCCCCGGGACTGAGATGCAGAGCTAAACGCCCAGCCCCAACCCAGCAGCAGCCCAGGGATACAGGGAAGAAACTGAGCTCCCGCTCCAGCACTGCCAGACGCTACCGAGGTGCAATGCCGACACCATCCCTACGTGAGCCGAGGGGGACAGTTGCACCACACGCCAGGAAGAGCGCAGAAGAAACAAGCTCACGCCTTGACCTCAGCCTTACCAGTCTGCACCATTTCTTCTCCCCGTACAGAACGTCTTGGTCTTTTCATGGGAGGCTCAGAAGAAAGGGCCTGAGTCTGAAACAGAAACAAACAAAGCACCACCCTGAGTTGAACCTGAACACCAGCCCAAGCCAGCAGAAACTTCCAGAAAGGGAGACAGCTCTGGTCCAACGTGGGGACCGGCATTTGCTGGCTCAGAGCGCAGCAGAAGGATCTTTGCAGGATCTCTGACCAGCAAGCTGCCCTTTGCGTCTGATTGTTCATACGGGCTCCCCTGCGCGCAGGGATTAAACCCCCTCAGCCTTCCTGCCCAGTTCCCCTCGGACAGCTCCTCAGCTTTCCAGACTTCAGCCCTGACTCTGGCTTGGGGAGCGCTGAGCCCCTCAGAAAGGGGTTTTGTACAAACAAAGACTCAATGTCGCTCTCAGGGACAACGACGAATAGAGCACAACGGTTTCTTATTCCTCCTCTCCACCTGCGGGGCAGTAAGAAAAAGAACACTGCACCTCCCAACCAAACGAAGGGCTCAAGCAGCTCGGCACTCGTTTTTACAGCGCCAAAGTCCTAGGGGAATCCTCTCCCAGACCGCTGGATACCGAACCCAGCCCAGAGGGCTTGATCCAGAGGAAGCAGGCGACTGTTCTCGCAAGGTCATGCATTTTGGGTGCTCCTTCCTCAGCTCCACGTGCCAGGGCAGAGCACGCAAACCTGAGCCAGGCAAAGCCAGCACACAGAGGCGCCTGCTGTCAAGGGAAAAGAACCACCTACGGCTGCACGGCTTCAGGAAAGTCTCTGCTAACCTCTCCCGCAGACTCTGCTCCTGGAGCGGCATCGCTGCCCGAAGCCCGGCGTTTCCATGCTCTCTTGGCTCGTATCGTCCCCGCAGCAGCAGCAGCAACCGCTTTGGGCCCAGAGACGGCATCATCTAAACAACAAAGGCAGAGCACCTCACAGCGTGACTTAAGAGGGGGTTAGGACTGCCATTGACATGGAAGCCAACCTCCTTCACCCCACCCAAAGCAGTGCGATTCAGGCCAAGCTGCACGCCCTTCTGCAGCTTCAGACACCCCTCAGTTCTCCAAGGGACGCCAAACCTCAGAAGAACCGGGGCTAGCAACTACCTCTGTCACGGGCGGCACCTGCTTGTAGCTTTTGCAGTTCCTGCCGGTCACGATGTCCCGCAGGCAGCTGAAGGCTGAGGGAAGAAGACACACAACAGGGATTTACAACCGTGGGTGAGCTTCACACAAGCAAACTTCCAAAGCTAATTGCTGCGCTTCCCCTTCCAAGGCCCCCCAGGATCATCTCAGACACACACACAGCCACTGCAGAGCATCCCCCGCCTCTCCCAGCCAAGGCATCGCTAATTCCCTTCTGTTACTGCTTCTTCTTCATGTCTTACGCTTCTTCCCAGCACCAAACAAATGGCTTTGGCTAACGTGGAACTCTGCACAGGTTAAACAAACACACACACACACCCCCCACAAGCCGCACACTGCCCTTCAGCAGGGCAATGCCCGTGTATACAGCGCTGAGTTACTCTCCCCGCGGCTTTCACCACCCACACCCGCAAGTTTCCTCTTTCTCCCACGGGAAACCTCAAGGGGCACAAATAACAACCAGCCTGCCTCTGAGAGTTCCGTGCAAGGGGACCTGGGAACACCTGGGCCACCTTACAGCCCAGCCCAGCCAGCGCTGCTGCAAAACCTCCTTGCAGCAGGACAGCAGCTGAAGCCACCTAACACGGTTTCCCTGCAACCACTTCGCCCGCCGTTCCCAGCGATGGATCGCTGAGGGAAACCGGCTCTCCCGCTCACATCGTGCCATGACAGCCAGCAGCGCCTGCAAAGGCACCTTCCTCCACCTGGGACTGTGCTCTGCACGCCTGCGGGGAACTACTTCAGGGGCGGCCAGCGTCTCCCTCCAGAAGACGCTCACTCTCCTCAGGGACACAGAAGCCACAGGCATGGCACGCCCATCGCTGCACACAGCAGGGCCCTTGCAACAAAACGCATCTCTAAGGTCCCTTGCAATCCCACAACCAGCCACCAGCTCTTACTGGGAGCTCCGGGACACTGGCACTGCTTAACACCTGGGAAGGCATCCCCGCTTCTCCACACGCCCCACGCAAGGACTCCCCTCCACCCGCTGTATACACACACACACACACACACACACACAGCCCTCTGCTCCTTCCCCACGCACGCTCCCAGGGGCCGCTTCTTTTCAAACCTCCCGCCTGCCAGACGGAAAAGCCAACGGGGGCCGGAGGGGCGCGGGTCTGCCAAGGGCCTTCTCGCAGCGGGGGGACCCCGAGACCCGCTCCCGCCCTGGGCTCTAACGCCCAGGACAGGCGCCCGAGGCGCCGCGCTACGGGCTGGCTCGGAGGAGACAGGGCGGGGGGAGGCGGGGAAAGAGGTCCCGCAGGCCGCACCCCGAGAGGCCGCGGGCACTCAGGGCCGGGCCGGGGCGAGGCCCTCGGGAGGCCGTACGGCGTCGGGGCGGCTCACTGACCTGGGGGGCGGCCTCTGAAGCGGTGGCGCGGCGGACGGCGGCCAAGAAGGCGCCCAAGGCCCCCAGCAGCCATTGCTACCTCGGCCCCGGCAGCCCGCGGCGGAAACGCACCCATCCTGTGCCCCGCCCCGCCCGGCTCGGCCGCCCCTCCCACGAGTGTGCGGACCAGCCCGTCCATTGGCTCCTCCCGCTGCCTGTCTGGGGAGGCAGAGCCCGGGCAAGCGAAGGGGAGGGGCCAGGACGGCCACGCATGCGTGCTGCTGCTCCCCCGCCCGCGGGCGGCACCTCCTGCGCTGCCGGAGGAGAGGGGCGGCTCTCTCCTCTCTCTCTCTCTCCGCCCCCCCAACGCAGGCTGCGCGGCCCGAGGGACGCGGGGGGGTGGGAGCGGCCGGCGGACCGGCCCCTGGGCGGGTTCCCCTCCGCTTTCCTCCCCCCGGCTCGGCGGGGGAAAGGACGGAGCTTCCCGGGCCTTACCGAGCCCTTTGCTCCTCACACTCCCGGCGCTCGGTGCCTGTCTCCTCTCCCGCTCCCGCAGGAGCGACCGGCACAGCCATGGCCGAAGGCACGACTGAGCGAGAGCGGCGGGTGTGCAGGACGCGGTGTCCCGGGAAACGGAGCGGGCAGTCGGAAAGCGTTCAACGGCCCGCCCGGGACTGGCCCGCCCGGCTGCCCGGGCAACGCCGACGCGCAACCGGCCGCCGAAGCCAGCGGGCAAGGCCGAAGCCAGCGGGCGGGAACGGGGCGGCTTTCGCCTCTCGCGCTGGCTTCGGCTGGTTCCCGGAGCCACCACACTTCCCCCTGCCCTGCCCTGCCCTGCCCTAGCAAGAACGGCGGGGATGCGGATTGGGAGGGAGGGAGGGAGGGAGGGAGGGTGCTGCGCGGGCAGCCGGGATGAGGCTTCTCGGGATGCCCCCGGGTTTCGACACCGAAAATCCCGGCATCGCCTTGTGTTTACCTGCCGTTTGTCGTTCCCGGATAAAAGAGGAGTCCCCACCGAGGCAAAAGTCATCAGTGTCAAACACGAGGAAGATCAATGCCTTTGAATGGTGCTACAGAACAGCCAGCGCTGGGGATCTGTTACCTTCAAGTTACGCTGCCAGCACTAGAACTAGATGCTGCCTCCCTTAACACAGAGCAGCAAAGACTAAGTCTCCAGCCCCATTTACACCAGCTACACAGTCACCACCCAAAAGGCAGGGCTTATTCTCCCTGTCCTTACTTGTCGGCGCCTGTGGGCAGTGGATCAGCCGGGCTTCTAGGCCATTTTCCCTTCTGTTGCTTGAGGAGCTCTTGGTACATCTTCTTTTCTCCTGGCTTAACATCCTGCCAGAAGAGAGAGACCGGAGCAGCCTGCAATTCAAAACATGCTCAACGCCCAGCAATACATCCCAAACCAAAGCAGCCGGGACTGGAAAACACAGATGGCCCGAAACCACCCCAGGGAGCCAACAAGCAGCCCCTCTCACCCATGGGCTCAGGCCTTTCCTTTGCCAGGGATCCTTACAAACACCTCTCTAGGCGTTTCTCTCGGCCACAGCAGCCTGCAATTTAAAACATGCTCAACGTCCAGCAATAGCTCCCAAACCAAAAGAGCCAGGACTTAAAGAAATAGCTGCCTTGAGACCTCCCCAGGGAACCCATAAGCAGCCCCTCTTACCCTGAAGCTCAAGCCTTTCCTTTGCCAGGGATCCCTCCTAACACCTCCCTAGGTTTTTTCTCGGCCGCAGCGGCCTTCCATTCAAACATGCCCAAAGTCCAGCAATAACTCCCAAACCAAAGGAGCCAGGACTGAAAGACCTTGTCCCTGCCCCTCCTGGGCTGTGAACAGGAGGGAAGAAGGGAGCAAATTTCTGACTAAAGTCTGCTAGCGAGGGAGTGGGGGGGGGGAAAGTGTTTTAAGATCTGGTTGCGTTTGTTTGAAGGGGTGGTTGCACTCCTGACTCTGGGTTTTCACTGTTCCTTTCTAGCATAGTAGAATAAATTCAGTAACTTTCTCTTCTGCATTCTGTGTTGAGTCTGTTTTGCCCGCGTCGTTAATGACAGGATGATTTCTCTCTCCTTAGTTTGACTCTTGAGCCTCTTAATATACATTTTCTCCCCTGTCCAACTACGAAGGGGAGGAAGAGACTGATTTTGGTGGGCGTCTGGCTTCCAGCCAGGGCTAAACCACCACACCAGCGCAGAGCTGGACACAGAGGAAGAGGGAAAAGGCTATAAAAAGCGGGCCTGCATAAAGGAAAGAAGGTACCTGACTGGCAAAGGTTCAAGTTCTAAGTACACAGAACTAAGGTATTGGTTAAATGGTGTATTGAACTTTGTGTTTGATGGGCAAAAGCTGTATGTTGCAGTTGCGTCTACATGGGAGTGAATGAGACGCGCACAAAGCGAGTGTGGAGCTTTGATCCGCAGTTCTGGTATCCCCTGAGGGGTGCAGACAGAAAGCAGCAAAGCATAAAAAACCCCAAACCCAAAACCCCCCCGCAGGGGCCCAAGGAAAGCAAAAGGTAAAAAGGTTCTATAAGAAAAAGTTATTACAAAGGAAAAATACCCCAAGGCCCTACCCCAGAACGATGGTTGAAATACTGTTTATTGGGTCAATGTTGCTCCGTGCCCAAACAAAGGACTTCACGCCAGCACGGCTCTTTTTATATATAATTCAAATATTTATTGCAATAAAATAAATAAATATCTATCTTCTCACATTTAACAGACAGACAAAACCAGAACAACAAAACCAAGTCAGAACAGAAACTAAAACAAGAGTCAGCCCAAGGTGATCACGTTGTTAACTGCAGTAGTGCCCGTCTCACAGCAGCTGCTGGTGGATTCTTTCCTGTACCATCTTCCTGTCGGAGCTTTTGGGCAGAGAAAGTTCCCTGGCCAGGGGCTGGGACAATACCACCTGTCTGCCCTCCAACACATGCTATCACAACCACCGGCTTACATGGATCCGAAGCTCTGCTGTCACAGAGAGAGTCACCAATAGCATGAAGAAAGGACTAAAGAGCACCACGTAACCGCAAGCCTGAGTTAAGTAGCGGGGCCCTGTAAGGAAATTCCTTAGTGCAAGCCACATATTCCCTGGTGGAAACAACAGTGGAAAAATACCATCTTTTGTGGCCCTCTGGGAGACCGCAACACAACTTATTTTCAATTCCCAAGGACTGCAGTTGGACCCTTTGCTACAGGGGCCACAGCTCAGCAGGGACATTACTGGATTTGTGGATACAAGGCCTACACAATGCTACCCGCAAATTGGTCAGGGGTTTGCTATATTGGAATCCTTCGGCCTCTATTTTTTTTTTCTTCTGCCAGGGGACGAGGGTCCTCAACTGGGAGTGAGACTTTATGACAATCTGGGTGATGAAGGTTTTGCACGACGCAAAAGATCTCTTGGGTTTGAAATAGGTGGATCACAAAAATGGGGCAAAGATGAATGGCCTTCCAAAAGAATAATACAATATTATGGGCCGGCCACATGGAATCCTAATGAATAGATAGCAGGGGCACGGGAACCAATTTATAATCTGAACCGCATAATTCGCCTGCAGGCTGTTCTAGAAATAATTACCAACAAAACGGCCACTGCCATAGATCTCCTAAACCAGCAATCCCAAGAGATGCGCACTGCGATCCTGCAACACCGCATGGGTTTAGATAACCTTCTGGCTGAAGAGGGAGGAGTATGTGGGAAATTAAATATTTCTAACTGTTGTTTGCAAATCCGTGATGTGGGTGAAGTAGTCACACAACTGACAACAGATATCTGAAAGCTAGCCCATGTTCCTGTCCAAACATGGAGCGGCTGGGACATCGACCTGTGGTCCTGGTTGCCAGGAGCTGGGGATCTGTTACCTTCAAGTTACGCTGCCAGCACTAGAACTAGATGCTGCCTCCCTTAACACAGAGCAGCAAAGACTAAGTCTCCAGCCCCATTTACACCAGCTACACAGTCACCACCCAAAAGGCAGGGCTTATTCTCCCTGTCCTTACTTACATGCGCCATGAGGAGGGATTTATGGAAATGAAGCCATGAAGTTAATTTGAATACGAAGCGGGACAGGTCATGCATATGTACAGGTGTTACGAATTCCAAACACCTCTCCTCTATAAAAAGTCAAACACCAATGCATTCAGCGGAACTTCCCCCACCAGACATGAAGTGAAGTCGAGTCGGTCCCGCAAGACATCATGGGAACCCGTGGGGGTAGCTAGAACTTTCCTGTAACTTTAAACTCCTTACCTTTCTTTCTCTTTTTTCTTCCTTCTCTCTCACTCTCTAACCCCTTTCGCGAATTTTGCTGTAACAATTAAACTTCCTGATGATACGGCATTTGACCTCGTTTGTGTCTTAATCTCACTCTGGGAATTATAAAAGAATCTCGCCCCTGACCGGGCTATTCCGGAACAGGACAGGCCCTAAGGGGGTGCAGTAATGTGTCACCCTCCACAGGGCCAGACAACCAGATACTACGTCGTCCTGCTGGGTGGTGCAGCTACGGTCTACCTACCAAGTGGCACAGGTACCAATCACCGGGATACTCACCAGTCTTTGGTATCCCAGATGGAAAGGGATCTCCTCCATATTTTTGTATATCCAGGTGGTAATCGTTGGCACTGGTTGACGGGAGAAGGTTGGAAAACTGGGCAAGGATGGAAGATGGAACCAGGATGGAACAGCAGGGTAGGGTGGCGCACTGGGGTGTGTTTTAACTTCACAGTCAATTGGAGCGATCGAATAGATTGGAGGGTCTGACAGGTCTGGAGCAGGGAGGAAGGAGGAAGCGCTGGAGAAGGCTGGAGCAGTCGAGGAAGCCGGAGCGCTGTGGTGCAGGAAAAAACAAAAGAGAAGAACCACAATGTTTATAAGCATGGCATTTGTTATCGACACGTATCAGTGCACCAGAACGGAGACACTTGATTCCTACACAACTGTCTACACGCAAATGGAAGCCACAGCTAAAGCAACACAAATACCTAAAGTACAATGAGACTGTCAAATCCCTGCACAGAAACATCCTGCACTGGTGTCACGACAAAACACAGGGGGCATGCCCGTGCGCAGGCCCTTCATACTCAGCTGGGCGACTCTGAACTCGGGCAGGCCAGAGGGGCACGAGTCAAATTCGTCACCTTAGCGTACCCCAAAGTGAAAACTTCCTCTAAGTTGTGCTAGAAGGACCAAGGGAGGTGGAAAGGAAGAGAGGAAATGCTGGCACTCCCCGTGTTTACCTTACGTTACACCTTTCCAGATAAAAAAAAAAGCTCTTCTCTAGTTGGGAGGGGAGGAAGGAAAAATAAAAAGACCTCCCTTAGGATAGCGGCCCAGGAAACCTTGGAAAAATATCCCTGCGTGGACACAGAGACAAAGGAATGTTGGGGCAGCACGGAGGAAGTTCAGCAATGAAACTGAAAGCAAACCTTTCGGAGAAGAAAGTCCAAGCAAACAGAAGGGGTTTACCTCGCACAAGGAGCTGTCTTGTCCCAAAGGGAGAGTGTTGCGTTGCCCAGGGGAGTCCCGCGAGGCCTCTGAGCTGCAAGAGAAGAGCGTAAGCCATCAGTCACTGTCAAAGGGAACTGAGGAGGTTGATGAGGTTACGCTGAAGAGCTTCCCCAAAGGTCAATGTTTCCTTTCTCCCCGACGTCGCCACATTCCCTGTGTTCCGTTACTTTAGAACGGGCTCGGATTTGCTTATTGGCAACTGCAGCAAGTGGAGCTTGGCACAAGGTATCGCCAGGCTGAACCCCAAAGTCAAACCCAAAAAGGGTTCTGGGGATCTAACACCTCAAATCCAACCAATTGCCTTCCGGCCAGCTGGCAGCGGCCCTATCGCAGCTGAAGCTGGCTGCATCCAAGGCAGCCCCGGGACTGAGATGCAGAGCTAAACGCCCAGCCCCAACCCAGCAGCAGCCCAGGGATACAGGGAAGAAACTGAGCTCCCGCTCCAGCACTGCCAGACGCTACCGAGGTGCAATGCCGACACCATCCCTACGTGAGCCGAGGGGGACAGTTGCACCACACGCCAGGAAGAGCGCAGAAGAAACAAGCTCACGCCTTGACCTCAGCCTTACCAGTCTGCACCATTTCTTCTCCCCGTACAGAACGTCTTGGTCTTTTCATGGGAGGCTCAGAAGAAAGGGCCTGAGTCTGAAACAGAAACAAACAAAGCACCACCCTGAGTTGAACCTGAACACCAGCCCAAGCCAGCGGAAACTTCCGGAAATGGAGGAAGCTCTGCTCCGACGTGGGGACCGGCATTTGCTGGCTCAGAGCGCAGCAGAAGGATCTTTGCAGGATCTCTGACCAGCAAGCTGCCCTTTGCGTCTGATTGTTCATACGGGCTCCCCTGCGCGCAGGGATTAAACCCCCTCAGCCTTCCTGCCCAGTTCCCCTCGGACAGCTCCTCAGCTTTCCAGACTTCAGCCCTGACTCTGGCTTGGGGAGCGCTGAGCCCCTCAGAAAGGGGTTTTGTACAAACAAAGACTCAATGTCGCTCTCAGGGACAACGACGAATAGAGCACAACGGTTTCTTATTCCTCCTCTCCACCTGCGGGGCAGTAAGAAAAAGAACACTGCACCTCCCAACCAAACGAAGGGCTCAAGCAGCTCGGGACTCGTTTTTACAGCGCCAAAGTCCTAGGGGAATCCTCTCCCGGACCGCTGGATACCGAACCCAGCCCAGAGGGCTTGATCCAGAGGAAGCAGGCGACTGTTCTTGCAAGGTCATGTATTTTGGGTGCTCCTTCCTCAGCTCCACGTGCCAGGGCAGAGCACGCAAACCTGAGCCAGGCAAAGCCAGCACACAGAGGCGCCTGCTGTCAAGGGAAAAGAACCACCTACGGCTGCACGCCTTCAGGAAAGTCTCTGCTAACCTCTCCCGCAGACTCTGCTCCTGGAGCGGCATCGCTGCCCGAAGCCCGGCGTTTCCATGCTCTCTTGGCTCGTATCGTCCCCGCAGCAGCAGCAGCAACCGCTTTGGGCCCAGAGACGGCATCATCTAAACAACAAAGGCAGAGCACCTCACAGCGTGACTTAAGAGGGGGTTAGGACTGCCATTGACATGGAAGCCAACCTCCTTCACCCCACCCAAAGCACTGCGATTCAGGCCAAGCTGCACGCCCTTCTGCAGCTTCAGACACCCCTCAGTTCTCCAAGGGACGCCAAACCTCAGAAGAACCGGGGCTAGCAACTACCTCTGTCACGGGCGGCACCTGCTTGTAGCTTTTGCAGTTCCTGCCGGTCACGATGTCCCGCAGGCAGCTGAAGGCTGAGGGAAGAAGACACACAACAGGGATTTACAACCGTGGGTGAGCTTCACACAAGCAAACTTCCAAAGCTAATTGCTGCGCTTCCCCTTCCAAGGCCCCCCAGGATCATCTCAGACACACACACAGCCACTGCAGAGCATCCCCCGCCTCTCCCAGCCAAGGCATCGCTAATTCCCTTCTGTTACTGCTTCTTCTTCATGTCTTACGCTTCTTCCCAGCACCAAACAAATGGCTTTGGCTAACGTGGAACTCTGCACAGGTTAAACAAACACACACACACACCCCCCACAAGCCGCACACTGCCCTTCAGCAGGGCAATGCCCGTGTATACAGCGCTGAGTTACTCTCCCCGCGGCTTTCACCACCCACACCCGCAAGTTTCCTCTTTCTCCCACGGGAAACCTCAAGGGGCACAAATAACAACCAGCCTGCCTCTGAGAGTTCCGTGCAAGGGGACCTGGGAACACCTGGGCCACCTTACAGCCCAGCCCAGCCAGCGCTGCTGCAAAACCTCCTTGCAGCAGGACAGCAGCTGAAGCCACCTAACACGGTTTCCCTGCAACCACTTCGCCCGCCGTTCCCAGCGATGGATCGCTGAGGGAAACCGGCTCTCCCGCTCACATCGTGCCATGACAGCCAGCAGCGCCTGCAAAGGCACCTTCCTCCACCTGGGACTGTGCTCTGCACGCCTGCGGGGAACTACTTCAGGGGCGGCCAGCGTCTCCCTCCAGAAGACGCTCACTCTCCTCAGGGACACAGAAGCCACAGGCATGGCACGCCCATCGCTGCACACAGCAGGGCCCTTGCAACAAAACGCATCTCTAAGGTCCCTTGCAATCCCACAACCAGCCACCAGCTCTTACTGGGAGCTCCGGGACACTGGCACTGCTTAACACCTGGGAAGGCATCCCCGCTTCTCCACACGCCCCACGCAAGGACTCCCCTCCACCCGCTGTATACACACACACACACACACACACACACAGCCCTCTGCTCCTTCCCCACGCACGCTCCCAGGGGCCGCTTCTTTTCAAACTTCCCGCCTGCCAGACGGAAAAGCCAACGGGGGCCGGAGGGGCGCGGGTCTGCCAAGGGCCTTCTCGCAGCGGGGGGACCCCGAGACCCGCTCCCGCCCTGGGCTCTAACGCCCAGGACAGGCGCCCGAGGCGCCGCGCTACTGGCTGGCTCGGAGGAGACAGGGCGGGGGGGGGCGGGGAAAGAGGTCCCGCAGGCCGCACCCCGAGAGGCCGCGGGCACTCAGGGCCGGGCCGGGGCGAGGCCCTCGGGAGGCCGTACGGCGTCGGGGCGGCTCACTGACCTGGGGGGCGGCCTCTGAAGCGGTGGCGCGGCGGACGGCGGCCAAGAAGGCGCCCAAGGCCCCCAGCAGCCATTGCTACCTCGGCCCCGGCAGCCCGCGGCGGAAACGCACCCATCCTGTGCCCCGCCCCGCCCGGCTCGGCCGCCCCTCCCACGGGTGTGCGGACCAGCCCGTCCATTGGCCCCTCCCGCTGCCTGTCTGGGGAGGCAGAGCCCGGGCAAGCGAAGGGGAGGGGCCAGGACGGCCACGCATGCGTGCTGCTGCTCCCCCGCCCGCGGGCGGCACCTCCTGCGCTGCCGGAGGAGAGGGGCGGCTCTCTCCTCTCTCTCTCTCTCCGCCCCCCCAACGCAGGCTGCGCGGCCCGAGGGACGCGGGGGGGTGGGAGCGGCCGGCGGACCGGCCCCTTGGCGGGTTCCCCTCCGCTTTCCTCCCCCCGGCTCGGCGGGGGAAAGGACGGAGCTTCCCGGGCCTTACCGAGCCCTTTGCTCCTCACACTCCCGGCGCTCGGTGCCTGTCTCCTCTCCCGCTCCCGCAGGAGCGACCGGCACAGCCATGGCCGAAGGCACGACTGAGCGAGAGCGGCGGGTGTGCAGGACGCGGTGTCCCGGGAAACGGAGCGGGCAGTCGGAAAGCGTTCAACGGCCCGCCCGGGACTGGCCCGCCCGGCTGCCCGGGCAACGCCGACGCGCAACCGGCCGCCGAAGCCAGCGGGCAAGGCCGAAGCCAGCGGGCAAGGCCGAAGCCAGCGGGCGGGAACGGGGCGGCTTTCGCCTCTCGCGCTGGCTTCGGCTGGTTCCCGGAGCCACCACACTTCCCCCTGCCCTGCCCTGCCCTGCCCTAGCAAGAACGGCGGGGATGCGGATTGGGAGGGAGGGAGGGTGCTGCGCGGGCAGCCGGGATGAGGCTTCTCGGGATGCCCCCGGGTTTCGACACCGAAAATCCCGGCATCGCCTTGTGTTTACCTGCCGTTTGTCGTTCCCGGATAAAAGAGGAGTCCCCACCGAGGCAAAAGTCATCAGTGTCAAACACGAGGAAGATCAATGCCTTTGAATGGTGCTACAGAACAGCCAGCGCTGGGGATCTGTTACCTTCAAGTTACGCTGCCAGCACTAGAACTAGATGCTGCCTCCCTTAACACAGAGCAGCAAAGACTAAGTCTCCAGCCCCATTTACACCAGCTACACAGTCACCACCCAAAAGGCAGGGCTTATTCTCCCTGTCCTTACTTGTCGGCGCCTGTGGGCAGTGGATCAGCCGGGCTTCTAGGCCATTTTCCCTTCTGTTGTTTGAGGAGCTCTTGGTACATCTTCTTTTCTCCTGGCTTAACATCCTGCCAGAAGAGAGAGACCGGAGCAGCCTGCAATTCAAAACATGCTCAACGCCCAGCAATACATCCCAAACCAAAGCAGCCGGGACTGGAAAACACAGATGGCCTGAAACCACCCCAGGGAGCCAACAAGCAGCCCCTCTCACCCATGGGCTCAGGCCTTTCCTTTGCCAGGGATCCTTACAAACACCTCCCTAGGCGTTTCTCTCGGCCGCAGCAGCCTGCAATTTAAAACATGCTCAACGTCCAGCAATAGCTCCCAAACCAAAAGAGCCAGGACTTAAAGAAATAGCTGCCTTGAGACCTCCCCAGGGAACCCATAAGCAGCCCCTCTTACCCTGAAGCTCAAGCCTTTCCTTTGCCAGGGATCCCTCCTAACACCTCCCTAGGTTTTTTCTCGGCCGCAGCGGCCTTCCATTCAAACATGCCCAAAGTCCAGCAATAACTCCCAAACCAAAGGAGCCAGGACTGAAAGACCTTGTCCCTGCCCCTGATTTTGGTGGGCGTCTGGCTTCCAGCCAGGGCTAAACCACCACACCAGCGCAGAGCTGGACACAGAGGAAGAGGGAAAAGGCTATAAAAAGCGGGCCTGCATAAAGAAAAGAAGGTACCTGACTGGCAAAGGTTCAAGTTCTAAGTACACAGAACTAAGGTATTGGTTAAATGGTGTATTGAACTTTGTGTTTGATGGGCAAAAGCTGTATGTTGCAGTTGCGTCTACATGGGAGTGAATGAGACGCGCACAAAGCGAGTGTGGAGCTTTGATCCGCAGTTCTGGTATCCCCTGAGGGGTGCAGACAGAAAGCAGCAAAGCATAAAAAACCCCAAACCCAAAACCCCCCCGCAGGGGCCCAAGGAAAGCAAAAGGTAAAAAGGTTCTATAAGAAAAAGTTATTACAAAGGAAAAATACCCCAAACCCCTACCCCAGAACGATGGTTGAAATACTGTTTATTGGGTCAATGTTGCTCCGTGCCCAAACAAAGGACTTCACGCCAGCACGGCTCTTTTTATATATAATTCAAATATTTATTGCAATAAAATAAATAAATATCTATCTTCTCACATTTAACAGACAGACAAAACCAGAACAACAAAACCAAGTCAGAACAGAAACTAAAACAAGAGTCAGCCCAAGGTGATCACGTTGTTAACTGCAGTAGTGCCCGTCTTACAGCAGCTGCTGGTGGATTCTTCCTGCCGGAGCTTTTGGGCAGAGAAAGTTCCCTGGCCAGGGGCTGGGACAATACCACCTGTCTGCCCTCCAACACATGCTATCACAACCACCGGCTTACATGGATCCGAAGCTCTGCTGTCACAGAGAGAGTCACCAATAGCATGAAGAAAGGACTAAAGAGCACCACGTAACCGCAAGCCTGAGTTAAGTAGCGGGGCCCTGTAAGGAAATTCCTTAGTGCAAGCCACATATTCCCTGGTGGAAACAACAGTGGAAAAATACCATCTTTTGTGGCCCTCTGGGAGACCGCAACACAACTTATTTTCAATTCCCAAGGACTGCAGTTGGACCCTTTGCTACAGGGGCCACAGCTCAGCAGGGACATTACTGGGTTTGTGGATACAAGGCCTACACAATGCTACCCGCAAATTGGTCAGGGGTTTGCTATATTGGAATCATTCGGCCTCTATTTTTTTTTTCTTCTGCCAGGGGACGAGGGTCCTCAACTGGGAGTGAGACTTTATGACAATCTGGGTGATGAAGGTTTTGCACGACGCAAAAGATCTCTTGGGTTTGAAATAGGTGGATCACAAAAATGGGGCAAAGATGAATGGCCTTCCAAAAGAATAATACAATATTATGGGCCGGCCACATGGAATCCTAATGAATAGATAGCAGGGGCACGGGAACCAATTTATAATCTGAACCGCATAATTCGCCTGCAGGCTGTTCTAGAAATAATTACCAACAAAACGGCCACTGCCATAGATCTCCTAAACCAGCAATCCCAAGAGATGCGCACTGCGATCCTGCAACACCGCATGGGTTTAGATAACCTTCTGGCTGAAGAGGGAGGAGTATGTGGGAAATTAAATATTTCTAACTGTTGTTTGCAAATCCGTGATGTGGGTGAAGTAGTCACACAACTGACAACAGATATCCGAAAGCTAGCCCATGTTCCTGTCCAAACATGGAGCGGCTGGGACATCGACCTGTGGTCCTGGTTGCCAGGAGCCCCGTGGCTAAAACGCCTTTTATTCTATATGATGTGTGGATTAGCAGCTCTGATGTTTTTGCCTTGTGTGATACCATGCCTGATTCAGTTGATTCAAACCGTAGTGAACCGCATGCAAATAATCACTGTAAACTCACCCAATGATGTTAAACATATCAGATGGATAAAGCCAACCAAACACGCAGCTGTTAGAATTATATAATCAAATTGATTTTATGTACACTGAAAAACCTTTGAATGTTTGAACAATGAAAACTTTTATTATAAAACATAACTAAACAAGAAACTATTAACAAGAATTAGAAAACAACTATTTATGGTCGAAACAACAAAACAAACTAGTAAGGAATATGGAAATAATTGCAAGTAGAGAAACCCCGAACAAAGCATAAAGTAATATTGTAGAACGCCTTTTGTAACATTCCATCTCCATTTTCAGTTCTTGATATTTGTTGTCAACATTTTGCCTAAAAGTAAACGACAAAGAAAGAAAATGTTTTAATCCTGGCCATAACTGCCCATACAGGTTAACTGCTTTCAGTAACACCCACCTTGATGCTCGCTCCGGAGGGAAAGTCCGCACTTTTGTCCTTTCCTCTCCGGCAAGTGACGCCACAATCTAATGGTGACAAACATTGCACCACTGTAACTACCAGGCCATATTTATTGGCCATAAATGGTACCATTAACACACTCACTGATACGGTGGCAAGCTCGGGGAACGGGTCCGGGATCTCACACTCTGAGCTCTCACCCTCACGTGCGGTCGCCATCTCTCACCCCCACACCATTTGCGCATGTTTTGTTTTTATATTGTCTGCGCACGCGCGATTTCTCTCCACAGAAAGCACTGGAAAGTTCTAGAAGGTGGCGCATGCAAAATCCCTTTAGTGTAGCCAAAATAGTGACGCAAGATGTATATGAAATTGCTTCTACGTTATTAAGTGTTAAGAATATTGTAACCCAACTTAGATTTTGTTTATGTACCACTAAACACTTTTGATTTTATAGAACTAATGCATTCTTAAAGTCAAACTGAGTGTTGGACAGCGCAACAAATTCAATGAACCACTATGCAGCCAGTAA
This sequence comes from Rallus limicola, assembly GCA_022605955.1. Classification (NCBI taxonomy): domain Eukaryota; kingdom Metazoa; phylum Chordata; class Aves; order Gruiformes; family Rallidae; genus Rallus; species Rallus limicola. The sequence continues at coordinate 38,036,394 of JAKCOZ010000008.1, forward strand.
ACAAAACAACCCGGTAAAGCTCAACACAGCCCTTTAAATGGTGTCGGGGTGGTAGAAGTGTCCCACTTCTGTTGCTCACACCACTCTGGATCTGATACAAAAATCAGACAAAAACAAACAACATGCTATAGTAGCAACTCTGCCAATAATTAACCTTCTTTTGTTTATAAATTAGTCTCCTGCACCTCAGTTTGATATTATACAAATCTTGTCAATCGTGGGAAATTGCGAGGAGGAAGCGACATTCATCACTTACAGCTCCCCCCCCCCCAAAATGCATGATCAGCCAAAATTTGGATCTAGACTAAATGAGGCATGAAAATCTACGTTACACCCAGCTTCCACCTCCCAATTCTCCCAAGCTACATTTACATTATATATACTGTAAAATTGGTATTATAATATCAATTCTTTTTATACACGCGCACAATTTGTTATTGATTATCAGAAATTCATTATTAGACTTGTAGTCTATACTATTTTCTTTCTCTCTCTCTTACTCTTTCTATTTCTGTCTTCTCTGCTGCCACCACAGTACGTCATCAGTCAGAGCCACGGGGTGGAATGTAAGGAAATTCCGTGGTGCAAGCCACAGAGTTTCCAAAAACTCCGTAAATCCTTCAATAGATGCCTGTCTCTGACTGATGGTGGGATGAGCATCCATAAATAATAGGATGCTTTACAAACAGAAGTTTAAGGAGTTACATTTCCAAGGTCTGGACAAATAATAGACCTTAGTCCTTATCAATAGAAGCCCTGTGCTAAGGAATTTAAGGAGGAAACATTTCCAAGGACTAAATAACTTTAGTGCCAATTACGAAGGACCATTTGGCACTTGGAGGTTGTTAGAGGAGATACCTCTGATAATGACAATGTCCAGCTGGGATATTGTGTCACCCTCCACAGGGCCAGACAACCAGATACTACATCGTCCTGCTGGGTGGTGCAGCTACGGTCTACCTACCAAGTGGCACAGGTACCAATCACCGGGATACTCACCAGTCTTTGGTATCCCAGATGGAAAGGGATCTCCTCCATATTTTTGTATATCCAGGTGGTAATCGTTGGCACTGGTTGACGGGAGAAGGTTGGAAAACTGGGCAAGGATGGAAGATGGAACCAGGATGGAACAGCAGGGTAGGGTGGCGCACTGGGGTGTGTTTTAACTTCACAGTCAATTGGAGCGATCGAATAGATTGGAGGGTCTGACAGGTCTGGAGCAGGGAGGAAGGAGGAAGCGCTGGAGAAGGCTGGAGCAGTCGAGGAAGCCGGAGCGCTGTGGTGCAGGAAAAAACAAAAGAGAAGAACCACAATGTTTATAAGCATGGCATTTGTTATCGACACGTATCAGTGCACCAGAACGGAGACACTTGATTCCTACACAACTGTCTACACGCAAATGGAAGCCACAGCTAAAGCAACACAAATACCTAAAGTACAATGAGACTGTCAAATCCCGGCACAGAAACATCCTGCACTGGTGTCACGACAAAACACAGGGGGCATGCCCGTGCGCAGGCCCTTCATACTCAGCTGGGCGACTCTGAACTCGGGCAGGCCAGAGGGGCACGAGTCAAATTCGTCACCTTAGCGTACCCCAAAGTGAAAGCTTCCTCTAAGTTGTGCTAGAAGGACCAAGGGAGGTGGAAAGGAAGAGAGGAAATGCTGGCACTCCCCGTGTTTACCTTACGTTACACCTTTCCAGATAAAAAAAAAAAAGCTCTTCTCTAGTTGGGAGGGGAGGAAGGAAAAATAAAAAGACCTCCCTTAGGATAGCGGCCCAGGAAACCTTGGAAAAATATCCCTGCGTGGACACAGAGACAAAGGAATGTTGGGGCAGCACGGAGGAAGTTCAGCAATGAAACTGAAAGCAAACCTTTCGGAGAAGAAAGTCCAAGCAAACAGAAGGGGTTTACCTCGCACAAGGAGCTGTCTTGTCCCAAAGGGAGAGTGTTGCGTTGCCCAGGGGAGTCCCGCGAGGCCTCTGAGCTGCAAGAGAAGAGCGTAAGCCATCAGTCACTGTCAAAGGGAACTGAGGAGGTTGATGAGGTTACGCTGAAGAGCTTCCCCAAAGGTCAATGTTTCCTTTCTCCCCGACGTCGCCACATTCCCTGTGTTCCGTTACTTTAGAACGGGCTCGGATTTGCTTATTGGCAACTGCAGCAAGTGGAGCTTGGCACAAGGTATCGCCAGGCTGAACCCCAAAGTCAAACCCAAAAAGGGTTCTGGGGATCTAACACCTCAAATCCAACCAATTGCCTTCCGGCCAGCTGGCAGCGGCCCTATCGCAGCTGAAGCTGGCTGCATCCAAGGCAGCCCCGGTACTGAGATGCAGAGCTAAACGCCCAGCCCCAACCCAGCAGCAGCCCAGGGATACAGGGAAGAAACTGAGCTCCCGCTCCAGCACTGCCAGACGCTACCGAGGTGCAATGCCGACACCATCCCTACGTGAGCCGAGGGGGACAGTTGCACCACACGCCAGGAAGAGCGCAGAAGAAACAAGCTCACGCCTTGACCTCAGCCTTACCAGTCTGCACCATTTCTTCTCCCCGTACAGAACGTCTTGGTCTTTTCATGGGAGGCTCAGAAGAAAGGGCCTGAGTCTGAAACAGAAACAAACAAAGCACCACCCTGAGTTGAACCTGAACACCAGCCCAAGCCAGCGGAAATTTCCAGAAATGGAGGCAGCTCTGCTCCGACGTGGGGACCGGCATTTGCTGGCTCAGAGCGCAGCAGAAGGATCTTTGCAGGATCTCTGACCAGCAAGCTGCCCTTTGCGTCTGATTGTTCATACGGGCTCTCCTGCGCGCAGGGATTAAACCCCCTCAGCCTTCCTGCCCAGTTCCCCTCGGACAGCTCCTCAGCTTTCCAGACTTCAGCCCTGACTCTGGCTTGGGGAGCGCTGAGCCCCTCAGAAAGGGGTTTTGTACAAACAAAGACTCAATGTCGCTCTCAGGGACAACGACGAATAGAGCACAACGGTTTCTTATTCCTCCTCTCCACCTGCGGGGCAGTAAGAAAAAGAACACTGCACCTCCCAACCAAACGAAGGGCTCAAGCAGCTCGGGACTCGTTTTTACAGCGCCAAAGTCCTAGGGGAATCCTCTCCCAGACCGCTGGATACCGAACCCAGCCCAGAGGGCTTGATCCAGAGGAAGCAGGCGACTGTTCTCGCAAGGTCATGCATTTTGGGTGCTCCTTCCTCAGCTCCACGTGCCAGGGCAGAGCACGCAAACCTGAGCCAGGCAAAGCCAGCACACAGAGGCGCCTGCTGTCAAGGGAAAAGAACCACCTACGGCTGCACGGCTTCAGGAAAGTCTCTGCTAACCTCTCCCGCAGACTCTGCTCCTGGAGCGGCATCGCTGCCCGAAGCCCGGCGTTTCCATGCTCTCTTGGCTCGTATCGTCCCCGCAGCAGCAGCAGCAACCGCTTTGGGCCCAGAGACGGCATCATCTAAACAACAAAGGCAGAGCACCTCACAGCGTGACTTAAGAGGGGGTTAGGACTGCCATTGACATGGAAGCCAACCTCCTTCACCCCACCCAAAGCAGTGCGATTCAGGCCAAGCTGCACACCCTTCTGCAGCTTCAGGCACCCCTCAGTTCTCCAAGGGACGCCAAACCTCAGAAGAACCGGGGCTAGCAACTACCTCTGTCACGGGCGGCACCTGCTTGTAGCTTTTGCAGTTCCTGCCGGTCACGATGTCCCGCAGGCAGCTGAAGGCTGAGGGAAGAAGACACACAACAGGGATTTACAACCGTGGGTGAGCTTCACACAAGCAAACTTCCAAAGCTAATTGCTGCGCTTCCCCTTCCAAGGCCCCCCAGGATCATCTCAGACACACACACAGCCACTGCAGAGCATCCCCCGCCTCTCCCAGCCAAGGCATCGCTAATTCCCTTCTGTTAATGCTTCTTCTTCATGTCTTACGCTTCTTCCCAGCACCAAACAAATGGCTTTGGCTAACGTGGAACTCTGCACAGGTTAAACACACACACACACACACCCCCCACAAGCCGCACACTGCCCTTCAGCAGGGCAATGCCCGTGTATACAGCGCTGAGTTACTCTCCCCGCGGCTTTCACCACCCACACCCGCAAGTTTCCTCTTTCTCCCACGGGAAACCTCAAGGGGCACAAATAACAACCAGCCTGCCTCTGAGAGTTCCGTGCAAGGGGACCTGGGAACACCTGGGCCACCTTACAGCCCAGCCCAGCCAGCGCTGCTGCAAAACCTCCTTGCAGCAGGACAGCAGCTGAAGCCACCTAACACGGTTTCCCTGCAACCACTTCGCCCGCCGTTCCCAGCGATGGAGCGCTGAGGGAAACCGGCTCTCCCGCTCACATCGTGCCATGACAGCCAGCAGCGCCTGCAAAGGCACCTTCCTCCACCTGGGACTGTGCTCTGCACGCCTGCGGGGAACTACTTCAGGGGCGGCCAGCGTCTCCCTCCAGAAGACGCTCACTCTCCTCAGGGACACAGAAGCCACAGGCATGGCACGCCCATCGCTGCACACAGCAGGGCCCTTGCAACAAAACCCATCTCTAAGGTCCCTTGCAATCCCACAACCAGCCACCAGCTCTTACTGGGAGCTCCGGGACACTGGCACTGCTTAACACCTGGGAAGGCATCCCCGCTTCTCCACACGCCCCACGCAAGGACTCCCCTCCACCCGCTGTATACACACACACACACACACACACACAGCCCTCTGCTCCTTCCCCACGCACGCTCCCAGGGGCCGCTTCTTGTCAAACTTCCCGCCTGCCAGACGGAAAAGCCAACGGGGGCCGGAGGGGCGCGGGTCTGCCAAGGGCCTTCTCGCAGCGGGGGGACCCCGAGACCCGCTCCCGCCCTGGGCTCTTAACGCCCAGGACAGGCGCCCGAGGCGCCGCGCTACGGGCTGGCTCGGAGGAGACAGGGCGGGGGGGGGCGGGGAAAGAGGTCCCGCAGGCCGCACCCCGAGAGGCCGCGGGCACTCAGGGCCGGGCCGGGGCGAGGCCCTCGGGAGGCCGTACGGCGTCGGGGCGGCTCACTGACCTGGGGGGCGGCCTCTGAAGCGGTGGCGCGGCGGACGGCGGCCAAGAAGGCGCCCAAGGCCCCCAGCAGCCATTGCTACCTCGGCCCCGGCAGCCCGCGGCGGAAACGCACCCATCCTGTGCCCCGCCCCGCCCGGCTCGGCCGCCCCTCCCACGGGTGTGCGGACCAGCCCGTCCATTGGCTCCTCCCGCTGCCTGTCTGGGGAGGCAGAGCCCGGGCAAGCGAAGGGGAGGGGCCAGGACGGCCACGCATGCGTGCTACTGCTCCCCCGCCCGCGGGCTGCACCTCCTGCGCTGCCGGAGGAGAGGGGCGGCTCTCTCCTCTCTCTCTCTCTCCGCCCCCCCAACGCAGGCTGCGCGGCCCGAGGGACGCGGCGGGGTGTGGGAGCGGCCGGCGGACCGGCCCCTGGGCGGGTTCCCCTCCGCTTTCCTCCCCCCGGCTCGGCGGGGGAAAGGACGGAGCTTCCCGGGCCTTACCGAGCCCTTTGCTCCTCACACTCCCGGCGCTCGGTGCCTGTCTCCTCTCCCGCTCCCGCAGGAGCGACCGGCACAGCCATGGCCGAAGGCACGACTGAGCCAGAGCGGCGGGTGTGCAGGACGCGGTGTCCCGGGAAACGGAGCGGGCAGTCGGAAAGCGTTCAACGGCCCGCCCGGGACTGGCCCGCCCGGCTGCCCGGGCAACGCCGACGCGCAACCGGCCGCCGAAGCCAGCGGGCAAGGCCGAAGCCAGCGGGCGGGAACGGGGCGGCTTTCGCCTCTCGCGCTGGCTTCGGCTGGTTCCCGGAGCCACCACACTTCCCCCTGCCCTGCCCTGCCCTGCCCTAGCAAGAACGGCGGGGATGCGGATTGGGAGGGAGGGAGGGTGCTGCGCGGGCAGCCGGGATGAGGCTTCTCGGGATGCCCCCGGGTTTCGACACCGAAATCCCGGCATCGCCTTGTGTTTACCTGCCGTTTGTCGTTCCCGGATAAAAGAGGAGTCCCCACCGAGGCAAAAGTCATCAGTGTCAAACACGAGGAAGATCAATGCCTTTGAATGGTGCTACAGAACAGCCAGCGCTGGGGATCTGTTACCTTCAAGTTACGCTGCCAGCACTAGAACTAGATGCTGCCTCCCTTAACACAGAGCAGCAAAGACTAAGTCTCCAGCCCCATTTACACCAGCTACACAGTCACCACCCAAAAGGCAGGGCTTATTCTCCCTGTCCTTACTTGTCGGCGCCTGTGGGCAGTGGATCAGCCGGGCTTCTAGGCCATTTTCCCTTCTGTTGCTTGAGGAGCTCTTGGTACATCTTCTTTTCTCCTGGCTGAACATCCTGCCAGAAGAGAGAGACCAGAGCAGCCTGCAATTCAAAACATGCTCAACGCCCAGCAATACATCCCAAACCAAAGCAGCCGGGACTGGAAAACACAGATGGCCTGAAACCACCCCAGGGAGCCAACAAGCAGCCCCTCTCACCCATGGGCTCAGGCCTTTCCTTTGCCAGGGATCCTTACAAACACCTCTCTAGGCGTTTCTCTCGGCCGCAGCAGCCTGCAATTTAAAACATGCTCAACGTCCAGCAATAGCTCCCAAACCAAAAGAGCCAGGACTTAAAGAAATAGCTGCCTTGAGACCTCCCCAGGGAACCCATAAGCAGCCCCTCTTACCCTGAAGCTCAAGCCTTTCCTTTGCCAGGGATCCCTCCTAACACCTCCCTAGGTTTTTTCTCGGCCGCAGCGGCCTTCCATTCAAACATGCCCAAAGTCCAGCAATAACTCCCAAACCAAAGGAGCCAGGACTGAAAGACCTTGTCCCTGCCCCTCCTGGGCTGTGAATAGGAGGGAAGAAGGGAGCAAATTTCTGACTAAAGTCTGCTAGCGAGGGAGTGGGGCGGGGAAAGTGTTTTAAGATCTGGTTGCGTTTGTTTGAAGGGGTGGTTGCACTCCTGACTCTGGGTTTTCACTGTTCCTTTCTAGCATAGTAGAATAAATTCAGTAACTTTCTCTTCTGCATTCTGTGTTGAGTCTGTTTTGCCCGCGTCGTTAATGACAGGATGATTTCTCTCTCCTTAGTTTGACTCTTGAGCCTCTTAATATACATTTTCTCCCCTGTCCAACTACGAAGGGGAGGAAGAGACTGATTTTGGTGGGCGTCTGGCTTCCAGCCAGGGCTAAACCACCACACCAGCGCAGAGCTGGACACAGAGGAAGAGGGAAAAGGCTATAAAAAGCGGGCCTGCATAAAGGAAAGAAGGTACCTGACTGGCAAAGGTTCAAGTTCTAAGTACACAGAACTAAGGTATTGGTTAAATGGTGTATTGAACTTTGTGTTTGATGGGCAAAAGCTGTATGTTGCAGTTGCGTCTACATGGGAGTGAATGAGACGCGCACAAAGCGAGTGTGGAGCTTTGATCCGCAGTTCTGGTATCCCCTGAGGGGTGCAGACAGAAAGCAGCAAAGCATAAAAAACCCCAAACCCAAACCCCCCCCGCAGGGGCCCAAGGAAAGCAAAAGGTAAAAAGGTTCTATAAGAAAAAGTTATTACAAAGGAAAAATACCCCAAGGCCCTACCCCAGAACGATGGTTGAAATACTGTTTATTGGGTCAATGTTGCTCCGTGCCCAAACAAAGGACTTCACGCCAGCACGGCTCTTTTTATATATAATTCAAATATTTATTGCAATAAAATAAATAAATATCTATCTTCTCACATTTAACAGACAGACAAAACCAGAACAACAAAACCAAGTCAGAACAGAAACTAAAACAAGAGTCAGCCCAAGGTGATCACGTTGTTAACTGCAGTAGTGCCCGTCTTACAGCAGCTGCTGGTGGATTCTTTCCTGTACCATCTTCCTGCCGGAGCTTTTGGGCAGAGAAAGTTCCCTGGCCAGGGGCTGGGACAATACCAGCTGTCTGCCCTCCAACACATGCTATCACAACCACCGGCTTACATGGATCCGAAGCTCTGCTGTCACAGAGAGAGTCACCAATAGCATGAAGAAAGAACTAAAGAGTACCACGTAACCGCAAGCCTGAGTTAAGTAGCGGGGCCCATTTTCCCAGGCAAATGGAATAGTAGAAAGAACAAATGGACTTCTCAAACACTTTCTGAAACCCCATGAACCAGGCTGGTCAGATAGATTATGGACTGCTGTTACTCATGTGAATAACCGATGGGGAACAAATGGGTGCCCTAAAATCACTGCATTCTGTCCAAAGCCTCCAACCCTAATCTCGAGTCCTAATGACTCTGACAAACCCCAGAACACTTTTCAGACATGAAGTGAAGTTGAGTCGGTCCCGCAAGACATCATGGGAACCCGTGGGGGTAGCTAGAACTTTCCTGTAACTTTAAACTCCTTACCTTTCTTTCTCTTTTTTCTTCCTTCTCTCTCACTCTCTAACCCCTTTCGCGAATTTTGCTGTAACAATTAAACTTCCTGATGATACGGCATTTGACCTCGTTTGTGTCTTAATCTCACTCTGGGAATTATAAAAGAATCTCGCCCCTGACCGGGCTATTCCGGAACAGGACAGGCCCTAAGGGGGTGCATTAATGTGTCACCCTCCACAGGGCCAGACAACCAGATACTACGTCGTCCTGCTGGGTGGTGCAGCTACGGTCTACCTACCAAGTGGCACAGGTACCAATCACCGGGATACTCACCAGTCTTTGGTATCCCAGATGGAAAGGGATCTCCTCCATATTTTTGTATATCCAGGTGGTAATCGTTGGCACTGGTTGACGGGAGAAGGTTGGAAAACTGGGCAAGGATGGAAGATGGAACCAGGATGGAACAGCAGGGTAGGGTGGCGCACTGGGGTGTGTTTTAACTTCACAGTCAATTGGAGCGATCGAATAGATTGGAGGGTCTGACAGGTCTGGAGCAGGGAGGAAGGAGGAAGCGCTGGAGAAGGCTGGAGCAGTCGAGGAAGCCGGAGCGCTGTGGTGCAGGAAAAAACAAAAGAGAAGAACCACAATGTTTATAAGCATGGCATTTGTTATCGACACGTATCAGTGCACCAGAACGGAGACACTTGATTCCTACACAACTGTCTACACGCAAATGGAAGCCACAGCTAAAGCAACACAAATACCTAAAGTACAATGAGACTGTCAAATCCCTGCACAGAAACATCCTGCACTGGTGTCACGACAAAACACAGGGGGCATGCCCGTGCGCAGGCCCTTCATACTCAGCTGGGCGACTCTGAACTCGGGCAGGCCAGAGGGGCACGAGTCAAATTCGTCACCTTAGCGTACCCCAAAGTGAAAACTTCCTCTAAGTTGTGCTAGAAGGACCAAGGGAGGTGGAAAGGAAGAGAGGAAATGCTGGCACTCCCCGTGTTTACCTTACGTTACACCTTTCCAGATAAAAAAAAAAAAGCTCTTCTCTAGTTGGGAGGGGAGGAAGGAAAAATAAAAAGACCTCCCTTAGGATAGCGGCCCAGGAAACCTTGGAAAAATATCCCTGCGTGGACACAGAGACAAAGGAATGTTGGGGCAGCACGGAGGAAGTTCAGCAATGAAACTGAAAGCAAACCTTTCGGAGAAGAAAGTCCAAGCAAACAGAAGGGGTTTACCTCGCACAAGGAGCTGTCTTGTCCCAAAGGGAGAGTGTTGCGTTGCCCAGGGGAGTCCCGCGAGGCCTCTGAGCTGCAAGAGAAGAGCGTAAGCCATCAGTCACTGTCAAAGGGAACTGAGGAGGTTGATGAGGTTACGCTGAAGAGCTTCCCCAAAGGTCAATGTTTCCTTTCTCCCCGACGTCGCCACATTCCCTGTGTTCCGTTACTTTAGAACGGGCTCGGATTTGCTTATTGGCAACTGCAGCAAGTGGAGCTTGGCACAAGGTATCGCCAGGCTGAACCCCAAAGTCAAACCCAAAAAGGGTTCTGGGGATCTAACACCTCAAATCCAACCAATTGCCTTCCGGCCAGCTGGCAGCGGCCCTATCGCAGCTGAAGCTGGCTGCATCCAAGGCAGCCCCGGGACTGAGATGCAGAGCTAAACGCCCAGCCCCAACCCAGCAGCAGCCCAGGGATACAGGGAAGAAACTGAGCTCCCGCTCCAGCACTGCCAGACGCTACCGAGGTGCAATGCCGACACCATCCCTACGTGAGCCGAGGGGGACAGTTGCACCACACGCCAGGAAGAGCGCAGAAGAAACAAGCTCACGCCTTGACCTCGGCCTTACCAGTCTGCACCATTTCTTCTCCCAGTACAGAACGTCTTGGTCTTTTCATGGGAGGCTCAGAAGAAAGGGCCTGAGTCTGAAACAGAAACAAACAAAGCACCACCCTGAGTTGAACCTGAACACCAGCCCAAGCCAGCAGAAACTTCCAGAAAGGGAGACAGCTCTGGTCCAACGTGGGGACCGGCATTTGCTGGCTCAGAGCGCAGCAGAAGGATCTTTGCAGGATCTCTGACCAGCAAGCTGCCCTTTGCGTCTGATTGTTCATACGGGCTCTCCTGCGCGCAGGGATTAAACCCCCTCAGCCTTCCTGCCCAGTTCCCCTCGGACAGCTCCTCAGCTTTCCAGACTTCAGCCCTGACTCTGGCTTGGGGAGCGCTGAGCCCCTCAGAAAGGGGTTTTGTACAAACAAAGACTCAATGTCGCTCTCAGGGACAACGACGAATAGAGCACAACGGTTTCTTATTCCTCCTCTCCACCTGCGGGGCAGTAAGAAAAAGAACACTGCACCTCCCAACCAAACGAAGGGCTCAAGCAGCTCGGGACTCGTTTGTACAGCGCCAAAGTCCTAGGGGAATCCTCTCCCAGACCGCTGGATACCGAACCCAGCCCAGAGGGCTTGATCCAGAGGAAGCAGGCGACTGTTCTCGCAAGGTCATGCATTTTGGGTGCTCCTTCCTCAGCTCCACGTGCCAGGGCAGAGCACGCAAACCTGAGCCAGGCAAAGCCAGCACACAGAGGCGCCTGCTGTCAAGGGAAAAGAACCCCCTACGGCTGCACGGCTTCAGGAAAGTCTCTGCTAACCTCTCCCGCAGACTCTGCTCCTGGAGCGGCATCGCCGCCCGAAGCCCGGCGTTTCCATGCTCTCTTGGCTCGTATCGTCCCCGCAGCAGCAGCAGCAACCGCTTTGGGCCCAGAGACGGCATCATCTAAACAACAAAGGCAGAGCACTTCACAGCGTGACTTAAGAGGGGGTTAGGACTGCCATTGACATGGAAGCCAACCTCCTTCACCCCACCCAAAGCAGTGCGATTCAGGCCAAGCTGCACACCCTTCTGCAGCTTCAGGCACCCCTCAGTTCTCCAAGGGACGCCAAACCTCAGAAGAACCGGGGCTAGCAACTACCTCTGTCACGGGCGGCACCTGCTTGTAGCTTTTGCAGTTCCTGCCGGTCACGATGTCCCGCAGGCAGCTGAGGGCTGAGGGAAGAAGACACACAACAGGGATTTACAACCGTGGGTGAGCTTCACACAAGCAAACTTCCAAAGCTAATTGCTGCGCTTCCCCTTCCAAGGCCCCCCAGGATCATCTCAGACACACACACAGCCACTGCAGAGCATCCCCCGCCTCTCCCAGCCAAGGCATCGCTAATTCCCTTCTGTTAATGCTTCTTCTTCATGTCTTACGCTTGTTCCCAGCACCAAACAAATGGCTTTGGCTAACGTGGAACTCTGCACAGGTTAAACACACACACACACACACACCCCACAAGCCGCACACTGCCCTTCAGCAGGGCAATGCCCGTGTATACAGCGCTGAGTTACTCTCCCCGCGGCTTTCACCACCCACACCCGCAAGTTTCCTCTTTCTCCCACGGGAAACCTCAAGGGGCACAAATAACAACCAGCCTGCCTCTGAGAGTTCCGTGCAAGGGGACCTGGGAACACCTGGGCCACCTTACAGCCCAGCCCAGCCAGCGCTGCTGCAAAACCTCCTTGCAGCAGGACAGCAGCTGAAGCCACCTAACACGGTTTCCCTGCAACCACTTCGCCCGCCGTTCCCAGCGATGGATCGCTGAGGGAAACCGGCTCTCCCGCTCACATCGTGCCATGACAGCCAGCAGCGCCTGCAAAGGCACCTTCCTCCACCTGGGACTGTGCTCTGCACGCCTGCGGGGAACTACTTCAGGGGCGGCCAGCGTCTCCCTCCAGAAGACGCTCACTCTCCTCAGGGACACAGAAGCCACAGGCATGGCACGCCCATCGCTGCACACAGCAGGGCCCTTGCAACAAAACGCATCTCTAAGGTCCCTTGCAATCCCACAACCAGCCACCAGCTCTTACTGGGAGCTCCGGGACACTGGCACTGCTTAACACCTGGGAAGGCATCCCCGCTTCTCCACACGCCCCACGCAAGGACTCCCCTCCACCCGCTGTATACACACACACACACACACACACACACAGCCCTCTGCTCCTTCCCCACGCACGCTCCCAGGGGCCGCTTCTTTTCAAACTTCCCGCCTGCCAGACGGAAAAGCCAACGGGGGCCGGAGGGGCGCGGGTCTGCCAAGGGCCTTCTCGCAGCGGGGGGACCCCGAGACCCGCTCCCGCCCTGGGCTCTAACGCCCAGGACAGGCGCCCGAGGCGCCGCGCTACGGGCTGGCTCGGAGGAGACAGGGCGGGGAAAGAGGTCCCGCAGGCCGCACCCCGAGAGGCCGCGGGCACTCAGGGCCGGGCCGGGGCGAGGCCCTCGGGAGGCCGTACGGCGTCGGGGCGGCTCACTGACCTGGGGGGCGGCCTCTGAAGCGGTGGCGCGGCGGACGGCGGCCAAGAAGGCGCCCAAGGCCCCCAGCAGCCATTGCTACCTCGGCCCCGGCAGCCCGCGGCGGAAACGCACCCATCCTGTGCCCCGCCCCGCCCGGCCGCCCCTCCCACGGGTGTGCGGACCAGCCCGTCCATTGGCTCCTCCCGCTGCCTGTCTGGGGAGGCAGGGCCCGGGCAAGCGAAGGGGAGGGGCCAGGACGGCCACGCATGCGTGCTGCTGCTCCCCCGCCCGCGGGCGGCACCTCCTGCGCTGCCGGAGGAGAGGGGCGGCTCTCTCCTCTCTCTCTCTCTCTCCGCCCCCCCAACGCAGGCTGCGCGGCCCGAGGGACGCGGGGGGGTGGGAGCGGCCGGCGGACCGGCCCCTGGGCGGGTTCCCCTCCGCTTTCCTCCCCCCGGCTCGGCGGGGGAAAGGACGGAGCTTCCCGGGCCTTACCGAGCCCTTTGCTCCTCACACTCCCGGCGCTCGGTGCCTGTCTCCTCTCCCGCTCCCGCAGGAGCGACCGGCACAGCCATGGCCGAAGGCACGACTGAGCCAGAGCGGCGGGTGTGCAGGACGCGGTGTCCCGGGAAACGGAGCGGGCAGTCGGAAAGCGTTCAACGGCCCGCCCGGGACTGGCCCGCCCGGCTGCCCGGGCAACGCCGACGCGCAACCGGCCGCCGAAGCCAGCGGGCAAGGCCGAAGCCAGCGGGCGGGAACGGGGCGGCTTTCGCCTCTCGCGCTGGCTTCGGCTGGTTCCCGGAGCCACCACACTTCCCCCTGCCCTGTCCTGCCCTGCCCTAGCAAGAACGGCGGGGATGCGGATTGGGAGGGAGGGAGGGAGGGAGGGAGGGTGCTGCGCGGGCAGCCGGGATGAGGCTTCTCGGGATGCCCCCGGGTTTCGACACCGAAAATCCCGGCATCGCCTTGTGTTTACCTGCCGTTTGTCGTTCCCGGATAAAAGAGGAGTCCCCACCGAGGCAAAAGTCATCAGTGTCAAACACGAGGAAGATCAATGCCTTTGAATGGTGCTACAGAACAGCCAGCGCTGGGGATCTGTTACCTTCAAGTTACGCTGCCAGCACTAGAACTAGATGCTGCCTCCCTTAACACAGAGCAGCAAAGACTAAGTCTCCAGCCCCATTTACACCAGCTACACAGTCACCACCCAAAAGGCAGGGCTTATTCTCCCTGTCCTTACTTGTCGGCGCCTGTGGGCAGTGGATCAGCCGGGCTTCTAGGCCATTTTCCCTTCTGTTGCTTGAGGAGCTCTTGGTACATCTTCTTTTCTCCTGGCTTAACATCCTGCCAGAAGAGAGAGACCGGAGCAGCCTGCAATTCAAAACATGCTCAACGCCCAGCAATACATCCCAAACCAAAGCAGCCGGGACTGGAAAACACAGGTGGCCTGAAACCACCCCAGGGAGCCAACAAGCAGCCCCTCTCACCCATGGGCTCAGGCCTTTCCTTTGCCAGGGATCCTTACAAACACCTCCCTAGGCGTTTCTCTCGGCCGCAGCAGCCTGCAATTTAAAACATGCTCAACGTCCAGCAATAGCTCCCAAACCAAAAGAGCCAGGACTTAAAGAAATAGCTGCCTTGAGACCTCCCCAGGGAACCCATAAGCAGCCCCTCTTACCCTGAAGCTCAAGCCTTTCCTTTGCCAGGGATCCCTCCTAACACCTCCCTAGGTTTTTTCTCGGCCGCAGCGGCCTTCCATTCAAACATGCCCAAAGTCCAGCAATAACTCCCAAACCAAAGGAGCCAGGACTGAAAGACCTTGTCCCTGCCCCTCCTGGGCTGTGAACAGGAGGGAAGAAGGGAGCAAATTTCTGACTAAAGTCTGCTAGCGAGGGAGTGGGGGGGGGGGGAAAGTGTTTTAAGATCTGGTTGCGTTTGTTTGAAGGGGTGGTTGCACTCCTGGCTCTGGGTTTTCACTGTTCCTTTCTAGCATAGTAGAATAAATTCAGTAACTTTCTCTTCTGCATTCTGTGTTGAGTCTGTTTTGCCCGCGTCGTTAATGACAGGATGATTTCTCTCTCCTTAGTTTGACTCTTGAGCCTCTTAATATACATTTTCTCCCCTGTCCAACTACGAAGGGGAGGAAGAGACTGATTTTGGTGGGCGTCTGGCTTCCAGCCAGGGCTATACCACCACACCAGCGCAGAGCCTGGACACAGAGGAAGAGGGAAAAGGCTATAAAAAGCGGGCCTGCATAAAGGAAAGAAGGTACCTGACTGGCAAAGGTTCAAGTTCTAAGTACACAGAACTAAGGTATTGGTTAAATGGTGTATTGAACTTTGTGTTTGATGGGCAAAAGCTGTATGTTGCAGTTGCGTCTACATGGGAGTGAATGAGACGCGCACAAAGCGAGTGTGGAGCTTTGATCCGCAGTTCTGGTATCCCCTGAGGGGTGCAGACAGAAAGCAGCAAAGCATAAAAAACCCCAAACCCAAAACCCCCCCGCAGGGGCCCAAGGAAAGCAAAAGGTAAAAAGGTTCTATAAGAAAAAGTTATTACAAAGGAAAAATACCCCAAACCCCTACCCCAGAACGATGGTTGAAATACTGTTTATTGGGTCAATGTTGCTCCGTGCCCAAACAAAGGACTTCACGCCAGCACGGCTCTTTTTATATATAATTCAAATATTTATTGCAATAAAATAAATAAATATCTATCTTCTCACATTTAACAGACAGACAAAACCAGAACAACAAAACCAAGTTCAGAACAGAAACTAAAACAAGAGTCAGCCCAAGGTGATCACGTTGTTAACTGCAGTAGTGCCCGTCTTACAGCAGCTGCTGGTGGATTCTTTCCTGTACCATCTTCCTGCCGGAGCTTTTGGGCAGAGAAAGTTCCCTGGCCAGGGGCTGGGACAATACCAGCTGTCTGCCCTCCAACACATGCTATCACAACCACCGGCTTACATGGATCCGAAGCTCTGCTGTCACAGAGAGAGTCACCAATAGCATGAAGAAAGGACTAAAGAGCACCACGTAACCGCAAGCCTGAGTTAAGTAGCGGGGCCCTGTAAGGAAATTCCTTAGTGCAAGCCACATATTCCCTGGTGGAAACAACAGTGGAAAAATACCATCTTTTGTGGCCCTCTGGGAGACTGCAACACAACTTATTTTCAATTCCCAAGACATTCTATATGATGTGTGAATTAGCAGCTCTGATGTTTTTGCCTAGTGTGATACCATGCCTGATTCAGTTGATTCAAACCGTAGTGAACCGCATGCAAATAATCACTGTAAACTCACCCAATGATGTTAAACATATCAGATGGATAAAGCCAACCAAACACGCAGCTGTTAGAATTATATAATCAAATTGATTTCGTTTTATGTACACTGAAAAACCTTTGAATGTTTGAACAATGAAAACTTTTATTATAAAACATAACTAAACAAGAAACTATTAACAAGAATTAGAAAACAACTATTTATGGTCGAAACAACAAAACAAACTAGTAAGGAATATGGAAATAATTGCAAGTAGAGAAACCCCGAACAAAGCATAAAGTAATATTGTAGAACGCCTTTTGTAACATTCCATCTCCATTTTCAGTTCTTGATATTTGTTGTCAACATTTTGCCTAAAAGTAAACGACAAAGAAAGAAAACGTTTTAATCCTGGCCATAACTGCCCATACAGGTTAACTGCTTTCAGTAACACCCACCTTGGTGCTCGCTCCGGAGGGAAAGTCCGCACTTTTGTCCTTTCCTCTCCGGCAAGTGACGCCACAATCTA
Organism: Rallus limicola; assembly: GCA_022605955.1. Classification (NCBI taxonomy): domain Eukaryota; kingdom Metazoa; phylum Chordata; class Aves; order Gruiformes; family Rallidae; genus Rallus; species Rallus limicola. The sequence goes on from JAKCOZ010000008.1 coordinate 38,052,887, forward strand.
ATGGTGACAAACACTGCACCACTGTAACTACCAGGCCATATTTATTGGCCATAAATGGTACCATTAACACACTCACTGATACGGTGGCAAGCTCGGGGAACGGGTCCGGGATCTCACACTCTGAGCTCTCACCCTCACGTGCGGTCGCCATCTCTCACCCCCACACCATTTGTGCATGTTTTGTTTTTATATTGTCTGCGCATGCGCGATTTCTCTCCACAGAAAGCACTGGAAAGTTCTAGAAGGTGGCGCATGCAAAATCCCTTTAGTGTAGCCAAAATAGTGACGCAGGATGTATATGAAATTGCTTCTACGTTATTAAGTGTTAAGAATATTGTAACCCAACTTAGATTTTGTTTATGTACCACTAAACACTTTTGATTTTATAGAACTAATGCATTCTTAAAGTCAAACGGAGTGTTGGACAGCGCAACAAGTTCAATGCACCACTATGCAGCCAGTAAACAAAACAACCCGGTCAAGTTCGACACAGCCCTTTAAATGGTGTCGGGGGTGGTAGAAGTGTCCCACTTCTGTTGCTCACACCACTCTGGATCTGATACAAAAATCAGACAAAAACAAACAACATGCTATAGTAGCAACTCTGCCAATAATTAACCTTCTTTTGGTTATAAATTAGTCTCCTGCACCTCAGTTTGATATTATACAAATCTTGTCAATCGTGGGAAATTGCGAGGAGGAAGCGACATTCATCACTTACAGCCCCCCCCCCCCCAAATGCATGATCAGCCAAAATTTGGATCTAGACTAAATGAGGCATGAAAATCTATGTTACACCCAGCTTCCACCTCCCAATTCTCCCAAGCTACATTTACATTATATATACTGTAAAATTGGTATTATAATATCAATTCTTTTTATACACGTGCACAATTTGTTATTGATTATCAGAAATTCATTATTAGACTTGTAGTCTATACTATTTTCTTTCTCTCTCTCTTACTCTTTCTATTTCTGCCTTCTCTGCTGCCACCACAGTACGTCATCAGTCAGAGCCACGGGGTGGAATGTAAGGAAATTCCTTAGTGCAAGCCACAGAGTTTCCAAAAACTCCGTAAATCCTTCAATAGATGCCTGTCTCTGACTGATGGTGGGATGAGCATCCATAAATAATAGGATGCTTTACAAACAGAAGTTTAAGGAGTTACATTTCCAAGGTCTGGACAAAGAATAGACCTTAGTCCTTATCAATAGAAGCCCTGTGCTAAGGAATTTAAGGAGGAAACATTTCCAAGGACTAAATCACTTTAGTGCCAATTACGAAGGACCATTTGGCACTTGGAGGTTGTTAGAGGAGATACCTCTGATAATGACAATGTCCAGCTGGGATACTGGTGACTACGCATGCGTCAAGAAGAGAGGTGAAAAGTTTAACCTGATGAAGACTACAGGCCTTCATCCTCAAGACCCCGACTCACGACCACCAGAGAGCATTGCGCCTGCGCCATGAGGAGGGATTTATGGAAATGAAGCCATGAAGTTAATTTGAATACGAAGCGGGACAGGTCATGCATATGTACAGGTGTTACGAATTCCAAACACCTTTCCTCTATAAAAAGTCAAACACCAATGCATTCAGCGGAACTTCCCCCACCAGACATGAAGTGAAGTCGAGTCGGTCCCGCAAGACATCATGGGAACCCGTGGGGGTAGCTAGAACTTTCCTGTAACTGTAAACTCCTTACCTTTCTTTCTCTTTTTTTTTCCTTCTCTCTCACTCTCTAACCCCTTTCGCGAATTTTGCTGTAACAATTAAACTTCCTGATGATACGGCATTTGACCTCGTTTGTGTCTTAATCTCACTCTGGGAATTATAAAAGAATCTCGCCCCTGACCGGGCTATTCCGGAACAGGACAGGCCCTAAGGGGGTGCAGTAATGTGTCACCCTCCACAGGGCCAGACAACCAGATACTACGTCGTCCTGCTGGGTGGTGCAGCTACGGTCTACCTACCAAGTGGCACAGGTACCAATCACCGGGATACTCACCAGTCTTTGGTATCCCAGATGGAAAGGGATCTCCTCCATATTTTTGTATATCCAGGTGGTAATCATTGGCACTGGTTGACGGGAGAAGGTTGGAAAACTGGGCAAGGATGGAAGATGGAACCAGGATGGAACAGCAGGGTAGGGTGGCGCACTGGGGTGTGTTTTAACTTCACAGTCAATTGGAGCGATCGAATAGATTGGAGGGTCTGACAGGTCTGGAGCAGGGAGGAAGGAGGAAGCGCTGGAGAAGGCTGGAGCAGTCGAGGAAGCCGGAGCGCTGTGGTGCAGGAAAAAACAAAAGAGAAGAACCACAATGTTTATAAGCATGGCATTTGTTATCGACACGTATCAGTGCACCAGAACGGAGACACTTGATTCCTACACAACTGTCTACACGCAAATGGAAGCCACAGCTAAAGCAACACAAATACCTAAAGTACAATGAGACTGTCAAATCCCTGCACAGAAACATCCTGCACTGGTGTCACGACAAAACACAGGGGGCATGCCCGTGCGCAGGCCCTTCATACTCAGCTGGGCGACTCTGAACTCGGGCAGGCCAGAGGGGCACGAGTCAAATTCGTCACCTTAGCGTACCCCAAAGTGAAAACTTCCTCTAAGTTGTGCTAGAAGGACCAAGGGAGGTGGAAAGGAAGAGAGGAAATGCTGGCACTCCCCGTGTTTACCTTACGTTACACCTTTCCAGATAAAAAAAAAAGCTCTTCTCTATTTGGGAGGGGAGGAAGGAAAAATAAAAAGACCTCCCTTAGGATAGCGGCCCAGGAAACCTTGGAAAAATATCCCTGCGTGGACACAGAGACAAAGGAATGTTGGGGCAGCACGGAGGAAGTTCAGCAATGAAACTGAAAGCAAACCTTTCGGAGAAGAAAGTCCAAGCAAACAGAAGGGGTTTACCTCGCACAAGGAGCTGTCTTGTCCCAAAGGGAGAGTGTTGCGTTGCCCAGGGGAGTCCCGCGAGGCCTCTGAGCTGCAAGAGAAGAGCGTAAGCCATCAGTCACTGTCAAAGGGAACTGAGGAGGTTGATGAGGTTACGCTGAAGAGCTTCCCCAAAGGTCAATGTTTCCTTTCTCCCCGACGTCGCCACATTCCCTGTGTTCCGTTACTTTAGAACGGGCTCGGATTTGCTTATTGGCAACTGCAGCAAGTGGAGCTTGGCACAAGGTATCGCCAGGCTGAACCCCAAAGTCAAACCCAAAAAGGGTTCTGGGGATCTAACACCTCAAATCCAACCAATTGCCTTCCGGCCAGCTGGCAGCGGCCCTATCGCAGCTGAAGCTGGCTGCATCCAAGGCAGCCCCGGGACTGAGATGCAGAGCTAAACGCCCAGCCCCAACCCAGCAGCAGCCCAGGGATACAGGGAAGAAACTGAGCTCCCGCTCCAGCACTGCCAGACGCTACCGAGGTGCAATGCCGACACCATCCCTACGTGAGCCGAGGGGGACAGTTGCACCACACGCCAGGAAGAGCGCAGAAGAAACAAGCTCACGCCTTGACCTCAGCCTTACCAGTCTGCACCATTTCTTCTCCCCGTACAGAACGTCTTGGTCTTTTCATGGGAGGCTCAGAAGAAAGGGCCTGAGTCTGAAACAGAAACAAACAAAGCACCACCCTGAGTTGAACCTGAACACCAGCCCAAGCCAGCGGAAACTTCCGGAAATGGAGGCAGCTCTGCTCCGACGTGGGGACCGGCATTTGCTGGCTCAGAGCACAGCAGAAGGATCTTTGCAGGATCTCTGACCAGCAAGCTGCCCTTTGCGTCTGATTGTTCATACGGGCTCTCCTGCGCGCAGGGATTAAACCCCCTCAGCCTTCCTGCCCAGTTCCCCTCGGACAGCTCCTCAGCTTTCCAGACTGCAGCCCTGACTCTGGCTTGGGGAGCGCTGAGCCCCTCAGAAAGGGGTTTTGTACAAACAAAGACTCAATGTCGCTCTCAGGGACAACGACGAATAGAGCACAACGGTTTCTTATTCCTCCTCTCCACCTGCGGGGCAGTAAGAAAAAGAACACTGCACCTCCCAACCAAACGAAGGGCTCAAGCAGCTCGGCACTCGTTTTTACAGCGCCAAAGTCCTAGGGGAATCCTCTCCCAGACCGCTGGATACCGAACCCAGCCCAGAGGGCTTGATCCAGAGGAAGCAGGCGACTGTTCTCGCAAGGTCATGCATTTTGGGTGCTCCTTCCTCAGCTCCACGTGCCAGGGCAGAGCACGCAAACCTGAGCCAGGCAAAGCCAGCACACAGAGGCGCGTGCTGTCAAGGGAAAAGAACCACCTACGGCTGCACGGCTTCAGGAAAGTCTCTGCTAACCTCTCCCGCAGACTCTGCTCCTGGAGCGTCATCGCTGCCTGAAGACCGGCGTTTCCATGCTCTCTTGGCTCGTATCGTCCCCGCAGCAGCAGCAGCAACCGCTTTGGGCCCAGAGACGGCATCATCTAAACAACAAAGGCAGAGCACCTCACAGCGTGACTTAAGAGGGGGTTAGGACTGCCATTGACATGGAAGCCAACCTCCTTCACCCCACCCAAAGCAGTGCGATTCAGGCCAAGCTGCACACCCTTCTGCAGCTTCAGGCACCCCTCAGTTCTCCAAGGGACGCCAAACCTCAGAAGAACCGGGGCTAGCAACTACCTCTGTCACGGGCGGCACCTGCTTGTAGCTTTTGCAGTTCCTGCCGGTCACGATGTCCCGCAGGCAGCTGAGGGCTGAGGGAAGAAGACACACAACAGGGATTTACAACCGTGGGTGAGCTTCACACAAGCAAACTTCCAAAGCTAATTGCTGCGCTTCCCCTTCCAAGGCCCCCCAGGATCATCTCAGACACACACACAGCCACTGCAGAGCATCCCCCGCCTCTCCCAGCCAAGGCATCGCTAATTCCCTTCTGTTAATGCTTCTTCTTCATGTCTTACGCTTCTTCCCAGCACCAAACAAATGGCTTTGGCTAACGTGGAACTCTGCACAGGTTAAACACACACACACACACACTCCCCACAAGCCGCACACTGCCCTTCAGCAGGGCAATGCCCGTGTATACAGCGCTGAGTTACTCTCCCCGCGGCTTTCACCACCCACACCCGCAAGTTTCCTCTTTCTCCCACGGGAAACCTCAAGGGGCACAAATAACAACCAGCCTGCCTCTGAGAGTTCCGTGCAAGGGGACCTGGGAACACCTGGGCCACCTTACAGCCCAGCCCAGCCAGCGCTGCTGCAAAACCTCCTTGCAGCAGGACAGCAGCTGAAGCCACCTAACACGGTTTCCCTGCAACCACTTCGCCCGCCGTTCCCAGCGATGGAGCGCTGAGGGAAACCGGCTCTCCCGCTCACATCGTGCCATGACAGCCAGCAGCGCCTGCAAAGGCACCTTCCTCCACCTGGGACTGTGCTCTGCACGCCTGCGGGGAACTACTTCAGGGGCGGCCAGCGTCTCCCTCCAGAAGACGCTCACTCTCCTCAGGGACACAGAAGCCACAGGCATGGCACGCCCATCGCTGCACACAGCAGGGCCCTTGCAACAAAACGCATCTCTAAGGTCCCTTGCAATCCCACAACCAGCCACCAGCTCTTACTGGGAGCTCCGGGACACTGGCACTGCTTAACACCTGGGAAGGCATCCCCGCTTCTCCACACGCCCCACGCAAGGACTCCCCTCCACCCGCTGTATACACACACACACACACACACACACACACACACACACACAGAGCCCTCTGCTCCTTCCCCACGCACGCTCCCAGGGGCCGCTTCTTTTCAAACCTCCCGCCTGCCAGACGGAAAAGCCAACGGGGGCCGGAGGGGCGCGGGTCTGCCAAGGGCCTTCTCGCAGCGGGGGGACCCCGAGACCCGCTCCCGCCCTGGGCTCTAACGCCCAGGACAGGCGCCCGAGGCGCCGCGCTACGGGCTGGCTCGGAGGAGACAGGGCGGGGGGGGGCGGGGAAAGAGGTCCCGCAGGCCGCACCCCGAGAGGCCGCGGGCACTCAGGGCCGGGCCGGGGCGAGGCCCTCGGGAGGCCGTACGGCGTCGGGGCGGCTCACTGACCTGGGGGGCGGCCTCTGAAGCGGTGGCGCGGCGGACGGCGGCCAAGAAGGCGCCCAAGGCCCCCAGCAGCCATTGCTACCTCGGCCCCGGCAGCCCGCGGCGGAAACGCACCCATCCTGTGCCCCGCCCCGCCCGGCTCGGCCGCCCCTCCCACGGGTGTGCGGACCAGCCCGTCCATTGGCTCCTCCCGCTGCCTGTCTGGGGAGGCAGAGCCCGGGCAAGCGAAGGGGAGGGGCCAGGACGGCCACGCATGCGTGCTGCTGCTCCCCCGCCCGCGGGCGGCACCTCCTGCGCTGCCGGAGGAGAGGGGCGGCTCTCTCCTCTCTCTCTCTCTCCGCCCCCCCAACGCAGGCTGCGCGGCCCGAGGGACGCGGCGGGGTGTGGGAGCGGCCGGCGGACCGGCCCCTGGGCGGGTTCCCCTCCGCTTTCCTCCCCCCGGCTCGGCGGGGGAAAGGACGGAGCTTCCCGGGCCTTACCGAGCCCTTTGCTCCTCACACTCCCGGCGCTCGGTGCCTGTCTCCTCTCCCGCTCCCGCAGGAGCGACCGGCACAGCCATGGCCGAAGGCACGACTGAGCGAGAGCGGCGGGTGTGCAGGACGCGGTGTCCCGGGAAACGGAGCGGGCAGTCGGAAAGCGTTCAACGGCCCGCCCGGGACTGGCCCGCCCGGCTGCCCGGGCAACGCCGACGCGCAACCGGCCGCCGAGGCCAGCGGGCAAGGCCGAAGCCAGCGGGCGGGAACGGGGCGGCTTTCGCCTCTCGCGCTGGCTTCGGCTGGTTCCCGGAGCCACCACACTTCCCCCTGCCCTGCCCTGCCCTGCCCTAGCAAGAACGGCGGGGATGCGGATTGGGAGGGAGGGAGGGAGGGAGGGAGGGAGGGTGCTGCGCGGGCAGCCGGGATGAGGCTTCTCGGGATGCCCCCGGGTTTCGACACCGAAAATCCCGGCATCGCCTTGTGTTTACCTGCCGTTTGTCGTTCCCGGATAAAAGAGGAGTCCCCGCCGAGGCAAAAGTCATCAGTATCAAACACGAGGAAGATCAATGCCTTTGAATGGTGCTACAGAACAGCCAGCGCTGGGGATCTGTTACCTTCAAGTTACGCTGCCAGCACTAGAACTAGATGCTGCCTCCCTTAACACAGAGCAGCAAAGACTAAGTCTCCAGCCCCATTTACACCAGCTACACAGTCACCACCCAAAAGGCAGTGCTTATTCTCCCTGTCCTTACTTGTCGGCGCCTGTGGGCAGTGGATCAGCCGGGCTTCTAGGCCATTTTCCCTTCTGTTGCTTGAGGAGCTCTTGGTACATCTTCTTTTCTCCTGGCTTAACATCCTGCCAGAAGAGAGAGACCGGAGCAGCCTGCAATTCAAAACATGTTCAACGCCCAGCAATACATCCCAAACCAAAGCAGCCGGGACTGGAAAACACAGATGGCCCGAAACCACCCCAGGGAGCCAACAAGCAGCCCCTCTCACCCATGGGCTCAGGCCTTTCCTTTGCCAGGGATCCTTACAAACACCTCTCTAGGCGTTTCTCTCGGCCGCAGCAGCCTGCAATTTAAAACATGCTCAACGTCCAGCAATAGCTCCCAAACCAAAAGAGCCAGGACTTAAAGAAATAGCTGCCTTGAGACCTCCCCAGGGAACCCATAAGCAGCCCCTCTTACCCTGAAGCTCAAGCCTTTCCTTTGCCAGGGATCCCTCCTAACACCTCCCTAGGTTTTTTCTCGGCCGCAGCGGCCTTCCATTCAAACATGCCCAAAGTCCAGCAATAACTCCCAAACCAAAGGAGCCAGGACTGAAAGACCTTGTCCCTGCCCCTCCTGGGCTGTGAACAGGAGGGAAGAAGGGAGCAAATTTCTGACTAAAGTCTGCTAGCGAGGGAGTGGGGCGGGGAAAGTGTTTTAAGATCTGGTTGCGTTTGTTTGAAGGGGTGGTTGCACTCCTGACTCTGGGTTTTCACTGTTCCTTTCTAGCATAGTAGAATAAATTCAGTAACTTTCTCTTCTGCATTCTGTGTTGAGTCTGTTTTGCCCGCGTCGTTAATGACAGGATGATTTCTCTCTCCTTAGTTTGACTCTTGAGCCTCTTAATATACATTTTCTCCCCTGTCCAACTACGAAGGGGAGGAAGAGACTGATTTTGGTGGGCGTCTGGCTTCCAGCCAGGGCTAAACCACCACACCAGCGCAGAGCTGGACACAGAGGAAGAGGGAAAAGGCTATAAAAAGCGGGCCTGCATAAAGGAAAGAAGGTACCTGACTGGCAAAGGTTCAAGTTCTAAGTACACAGAACTAAGGTATTGGTTAAATGGTGTATTGAACTTTGTGTTTGATGGGCAAAAGCTGTATGTTGCAGTTGCGTCTACATGGGAGTGAATGAGACGCGCACAAAGCGAGTGTGGAGCTTTGATCCGCAGTTCTGGTATCCCCTGAGGGGTGCAGACAGAAAGCAGCAAAGCATAAAAAACCCCAAACCCAAAACCCCCCCGCAGGGGCCCAGGGAAAGCAAAAGGTAAAAAGGTTCTATAAGAAAAAGTTATTACAAAGGAAAAATACCCCAAGGCCCTACCCCAGAACGATGGTTGAAATACTGTTTATTGGGTCAATGTTGCTCCGTGCCCAAACAAAGGACTTCACGCCAGCACGGCTCTTTTTATATATAATTCAAATATTTATTGCAATAAAATAAATAAATATCTATCTTCTCACATTTAACAGACAGACAAAACCAGAACAACAAAACCAAGTTCAGAACAGAAACTAAAACAAGAGTCAGCCCAAGGTGATCACGTTGTAACTGCAGTAGTGCCCGTCTTACAGCAGCTGCTGATGGATTCTTCCTGTTGGAGCTTTTGGGCAGAGAAAGTTCCCTGGCCAGGGGCTGGGACAATACCAGCTGTCTGCCCTCCAACACATGCTATCACAACCACCGGCTTACATGGATCCGAAGCTCTGCTGTCACAGAGAGAGTCACCAATAGCATGAAGAAAGGACTAAAGAGCACCACGTAACCACAAGCCTGAGTTAAGTAGCGGGGCCCTGTAAGCAAATTCCTTAGTGCAAGCCACATATTCCCTGGTGGAAACAACAGTGGAAAAATACCATCTTTTGTGGCCCTCTGGGAGACCGCAACACAACTTATTTTCAATTCCCAAGACATTCTATATGATGTGTGGATTAGCAGCTCTGATGTTTTTGCCTTGTGTGATACCATGCCTGATTCAGTTGATTCAAACCGTAGTGAACCGCATGCAAATAATCACTGTAAACTCACCCCATGATGTTAAACATATCAGATGGATAAAGCCAACCAAACACGCAGCTGTTAGAATTATATAATCAAATTGATTTCGTTTTATGTACACTGAAAAACCTTTGAATGTTTGAACAATGAAAACTTTTATTATAAAACATAACTAAACAAGAAACTATTAACAAGAATTAGAAAACAACTATTTATGGTCGAAACAACAAAACAAACTAGTAAGGAATATGGAAATAACTGCAAGTAGAGAAACCCCGAACAAAGCATAAAGTAATATTGTAGAACGCCTTTTGTAACATTCCATCTCCATTTTCAGTTCTTGATATTTGTTGTCAACATTTTGCCTAAAAGTAAACGACAAAGAAAGAAAACGTTTTAATCCTGGCCATAACTGCCCATACAGGTTAACTGCTTTCAGTAACACCCACCTTGATGCTCGCTTCGGAGGGAAAGTCCGCACTTTTGTCCTTTCCTCTCCGGCAAGTGACGCCACAATCTAATGGTGACAAACATTGCACCACTGTAACTACCAGGCCATATTTATTGGCCATAAATGGTACCATTAACACACTCACTGATACGGTGGCAAGCTCGGGGAACGGGTCCGGGATCTCACACTCTGAGCTCTCACCCTCACGTGCGGTCGCCATCTCTCACCCCCACACCATTTGCGCATGTTTTGTTTTTATATTGTCTGCGCACGCGCGATTTCTCTCCACAGAAAGCACTGGAAAGTTCTAGAAGGTGGCGCATGCAAAATCCCTTTAGTGTAGCCAAAATAGTGACGCAAGATGTATATGAAATTGCTTCTACGTTATTAAGTGTTAAGAATATTGTAACCCAACTTAGATTTTGTTTATGTACCACTAAACACTTTTGATTTTATAGAACTAATGCATTCTTAAAGTCAAACGGAGTGTTGGACAGCGCAACAAATTCAATGAACCACTATGCAGCCAGTAAACAAAACAACCCGGTCAAGTTCGACACAGCCCTTTAAATGGTGTCGGGGTGGTAGAAGTGTCCCACTTCTGTTGCTCACACCACTCTGGATCTGATACAAAAATCAGACAAAAACAAACAACATGCTATAGTAGCAACTCTGCCAATAATTAACCTTCTTTTGGTTATAAATTAGTCCTGCACCTCAGTTTGATATTATACAAATCTTGTCAATCGTGGGAAATTGCGAGGAGGAAGCGACATTCATCACTTACAGCCCCCCCCCCCAAAATGCATGATCAGCCAAAATTTGGATCTAGACTAAATGAGGCATGAAAATCTATGTTACACCCAGCTTCCACCTCCCAATTCTCCCAAGCTACATTTACATTATATATACTGTAAAATTGGTATTATAATATCAATTCTTTTTATACACGCACAAAATTTGTTATTGATTATCAGAAATTCATTATTAGACTTGTAGTCTATACTATTTTCTTTCTCTCTCTCTTACTCTTTCTATTTCTGTCTTCTCTGCTGCCACCACAGTAGGTCATCAGTCAGAGCCACGGGGTGGAATGTAAGGAAATTCCGTGGTGCAAGCCACAGAGTTTCCAAAAACTCCGTAAATCCTTCAATAGATGCCTGTCTCTGACTGATGGTGGGATGAGCATCCATAAATAATAGGATGCTTTACAAACAGAAGTTTAAGGAGTTACATTTCCAAGGTCTGGACAAAGAATAGACCTTAGTCCTTATCAATAGAAGCCCTGTGCTAAGGAATTTAAGGAGGAAACCTTTCCAAGGACTAAATCACTTTAGTGCCAATTACGAAGGACCATTTGGCACTTGGAGGTTGTTGGAGGAGATACCTCTGATAATGACAATGTCCAGCTGGGACATTGTGTCACCCTCCACAGGGCCAGACAACCAGATACTACGTCGTCCTGCTGGGTGGTGCAGCTACGGTCTACCTACCAAGTGGCACAGGTACCAATCACCGGGATACTCACCAGTCTTTGGTATCCCAGATGGAAAGGGATCTCCTCCATATTTTTGTATATCCAGGTGGTAATCGTTGGCACTGGTTGACGGGAGAAGGTTGGAAAACTGGGCAAGGATGGAAGATGGAACCAGGATGGAACAGCAGGGTAGGGTGGCGCACTGGGGTGTGTTTTAACTTCACAGTCAATTGGAGCGATCGAATAGATTGGAGGGTCTGACAGGTCTGGAGCAGGGAGGAAGGAGGAAGCGCTGGAGAAGGCTGGAGCAGTCGAGGAAGCCGGAGCGCTGTGGTGCAGGAAAAAACAAAAGAGAAGAACCACAATGTTTATAAGCATGGCATTTGTTATCGACACGTATCAGTGCACCAGAACGGAGACACTTGATTCCTACACAACTGTCTACACGCAAATGGAAGCCACAGCTAAAGCAACACAAATACCTAAAGTACAATGAGACTGTCAAATCCCTGCACAGAAACATCCTGCACTGGTGTCACGACAAAACACAGGGGGCATGCCCGTGCGCAGGCCCTTCATACTCAGCTGGGCGACTCTGAACTCGGGCAGGCCAGAGGGGCACGAGTCAAATTCGTCACCTTAGCGTACCCCAAAGTGAAAACTTCCTCTAAGTTGTGCTAGAAGGACCAAGGGAGGTGGAAAGGAAGAGAGGAAATGCTGGCACTCCCCGTGTTTACCTTACGTTACACCTTTCCAGATAAAAAAAAAAGCTCTTCTCTAGTTGGGAGGGGAGGAAGGAAAAAGAAAAAGACCTCCCTTAGGATAGCGGCCCAGGAAACCTTGGAAAAATATCCCTGCGTGGACACAGAGACAAAGGAATGTTGGGGCAGCACGGAGGAAGTTCAGCAATGAAACTGAAAGCAAACCTTTCGGAGAAGAAAGTCCAAGCAAACAGAAGGGGTTTACCTCGCACAAGGAGCTGTCTTGTCCCAAAGGGAGAGTGTTGCGTTGCCCAGGGGAGTCCCGCGAGGCCTCTGAGCTGCAAGAGAAGAGCGTAAGCCATCAGTCACTGTCAAAGGGAACTGAGGAGGTTGATGAGGTTACGCTGAAGAGCTTCCCCAAAGGTCAATGTTTCCTTTCTCCCCGATGTCGCCACATTCCCTGTGTTCCGTTACTTTAGAACGGGCTCGGATTTGCTTATTGGCAACTGCAGCAAGTGGAGCTTGGCACAAGGTATCACCAGGCTGAACCCCAAAGTCAAAACCAAAAAGGGTTCTGGGGATCTAACACCTCAAATCCAACCAATTGCCTTCCGGCCAGCTGGCAGCGGCCCTATCGCAGCTGAAGCTGGCTGCATCCAAGGCAGACCCGGGACTGAGATGCAGAGCTAAACGCCCAGCCCCAACCCAGCAGCAGCCCAGGGATACAGGGAAGAAACTGAGCTCCCGCTCCAGCACTGCCAGACGCTACCGAGGTGCAATGCCGACACCATCCCTACGTGAGCCGAGGGGGACAGTTGCACCACACGCCAGGAAGAGCGCAGAAGAAACAAGCTCACGCCTTGACCTCAGCCTTACCAGTCTGCACCATTTCTTCTCCCCGTACAGAACGTCTTGGTCTTTTCATGGGAGGCTCAGAAGAAAGGGCCTGAGTCTGAAACAGAAACAAACAAAGCACCACCCTGAGTTGAACCTGAACACCAGCCCAAGCCAGCGGAAATTTCCGGAAATGGAGGCAGCTCTGCTCCGACGTGGGGACCGGCATTTGCTGGCTCAGAGCGCAGCAGAAGGATCTTTGCAGGATCTCTGACCAGCAAGCTGCCCTTTGCGTCTGATTGTTCATACGGGCTCTCCTGCGCGCAGGGATTAAACCCCCTCAGCCTTCCTGCCCAGTTCCCCTCGGACAGCTCCTCAGCTTTCCAGACTTCAGCCCTGACTCTGGCTTGGGGAGCGCTGAGCCCCTCAGAAAGGGGTTTTGTACAAACAAAGACTCAATGTCGCTCTCAGGGACAACGACGAATAGAGCACAACGGTTTCTTATTCCTCCTCTCCACCTGCGGGGCAGTAAGAAAAAGAACACTGCACCTCCCAACCAAACGAAGGGCTCAAGCAGCTCGGGACTCGTTTTTACAGCGCCAAAGTCCTAGGGGAATCCTCTCCCAGACCGCTGGATACCGAACCCAGCCCAGAGGGCTTGATCCAGAGGAAGCAGGCGACTGTTCTTGCAAGGTCATGCATTTTGGGTGCTCCTTCCTCAGCTCCACGTGCCAGGGCAGAGCACGCAAACCTGAGCCAGGCAAAGCCAGCACACAGAGGCGCCTGCTGTCAAGGGAAAAGAACCACCTACGGCTGCACGGCTTCAGGAAAGTCTCTGCTAACCTCTCCCGCAGACTCTGCTCCTGGAGCGGCATCGCTGCCCGAAGCCTGGCGTTTCCATGCTCTCTTGGCTCGTATCGTCCCCGCAGCAGCAGCAGCAACCGCTTTGGGCCCAGAGACGGCATCATCTAAACAACAAAGGCAGAGCACCTCACAGCGTGACTTAAGAGGGGGTTAGGACTGCCATTGACATGGAAGCCAACCTCCTTCACCCCACCCAAAGCAGTGCGATTCAGGCCAAGCGGCACACCCTTCTGCAGCTTCAGGCACCCCTCAGTTCTCCAAGGGACGCCAAACCTCAGAAGAACCGGGGCTAGCAACTACCTCTGTCACGGGCGGCACCTGCTTGTAGCTTTTGCAGTTCCTGCCGGTCACGATGTCCCGCAGGCAGCTGAGGGCTGAGGGAAGAAGACACACAACAGGGAGTTACAACCGTGGGTGAGCTTCACACAAGCAAACTTCCAAAGCTAATTGCTGCGCTTCCCCTTCCAAGGCCCCCCAGGATCATCTCAGACACACACACAGCCACTGCAGAGCATCCCCCGCCTCTCCCAGCCAAGGCATCGCTAATTCCCTTCTGTTAATGCTTCTTCTTCATGTCTTACGCTTGTTCCCAGCACCAAACAAATGGCTTTGGCTAACGTGGAACTCTGCACAGGTTAAACACACACACACACCCACACACACAAGCCACACACTGCCCTTCAGCAGGGCAATGCCCGTGTATACAGCGCTGAGTTACTCTCCCCGCGGCTTTCACCACCCACACCCGCAAGTTTCCTTGCGGGGAAGGCATCCCCGCTTCTCCACACGCCCCACGCAAGGACTCCCCTCCACCCGCTGTATACACACACACACACACACACACACACACACACACACACAGAGCCCTCTGCTCCTTCCCCACGCACGCTCCCAGGGGCCGCTTCTTTTCAAACTTCCCGCCTGCCAGACGGAAAAGCCAACGGGGGCCGGAGGGGCGCGGGTCTGCCAAGGGCCTTCTCGCAGCGGGGGGACCCCGAGACCCGCTCCCGCCCTGGGCTCTAACGCCCAGGACAGGCGCCCGAGGCGCCGCGCTACGGGCTGGCTCGGAGGAGACAGGGCGGGGGGGGGCGGGGAAAGAGGTCCCGCAGGCCGCACCCCGAGAGGCCGCGGGCACTCAGGGCCGGGCCGGGGCGAGGCCCTCGGGAGGCCGTACGGCGTCGGGGCGGCTCACTGACCTGGGGGGCGGCCTCTGAAGCGGTGGCGCGGCGGACGGCGGCCAAGAAGGCGCCCAAGGCCCCCAGCAGCCATTGCTACCTCGGCCCCGGCAGCCCGCGGCGGAAACGCACCCATCCTGTGCCCCGCCCCGCCCGGCTCGGCCGCCCCTCCCACGGGTGTGCGGACCAGCCCGTCCATTGGCTCCTCCCGCTGCCTGTCTGGGGAGGCAGAGCCCGGGCAAGCGAAGGGGAGGGGCCAGGACGGCCACGCATGCGTGCTGCTGCTCCCCCGCCCGCGGGCGGCACCTCCCGCGCTGCCGGAGGAGAGGGGCGGCTCTCTCCTCTCTCTCTCTCTCCGCCCCCCCAACACAGGCTGCGCGGCCCGAGGGACGCGGGGGGGTGGGAGCGGCCGGCGGACCGGCCCCTTGGCGGGTTCCCCTCCGCTTTCCTCCCCCCGGCTCGGCGGGGGAAAGGACGGAGCTTCCCGGGCCTTACCGAGCCCTTTGCTCCTCACACTCCCGGCGCTCGGTGCCTGTCTCCTCTCCCGCTCCCGCAGGAGCGACCGGCACAGCCATGGCCGAAGGCACGACTGAGCCAGAGCGGCGGGTGTGCAGGACGCGGTGTCCCGGGAAACGGAGCGGGCAGTCGGAAAGCGTTCAACGGCCCGCCCGGGACTGGCCCGCCCGGCTGCCCGGGCAACGCCGACGCGCAACCGGCCGCCGAAGCCAGCGGGCAAGGCCGAAGCCAGCGGGCGGGAACGGGGCGGCTTTCGCCTCTCGCGCTGGCTTCGGCTGGTTCCCGGAGCCACCACACTTCCCCCTGCCCTAGCAAGAACGGCGGGGATGCGGATTGGGAGGGAGGGAGGGAGGGAGGGTGCTGCGCGGGCAGCCGGGATGAGGCTTCTCGGGATGCCCCCGGGTTTCGACACCGAAAATCCCGGCATCGCCTTGTGTTTACCTGCCGTTTGTCGTTCCCGGATAAAAGAGGAGTCCCCACCGAGGCAAAAGTCATCAGTGTCAAACACGAGGAAGATCAATGCCTTTGAATGGTGCTACAGAACAGCCAGCGCTGGGGATCTGTTACCTTCAAGTTACGCTGCCAGCACTAGAACTAGATGCTGCCTCCCTTAACACAGAGCAGCAAAGACTAAGTCTCCAGCCCCATTTACACCAGCTACACAGTCACCACCCAAAAGGCAGTGCTTATTCTCCCTGTCCTTACTTGTCGGCGCCTGTGGGCAGTGGATCAGCCGGGCTTCTAGGCCATTTTCCCTTCTGTTGCTTGAGGAGCTCTTGGTACATCTTCTTTTCTCCTGGCTTAACATCCTGCCAGAAGAGAGAGACCGGAGCAGCCTGCAATTCAAAACATGCTCAACGCCCAGCAATACATCCCAAACCAAAGCAGCCGGGACTGGAAAACACAGATGGCCTGAAACCACCCCAGGGAGCCAACAAGCAGCCCCTCTCACCCATGGGCTCAGGCCTTTCCTTTGCCAGGGATCCTTACAAACACCTCTCTAGGCGTTTCTCTCGGCCGCAGCAGCCTGCAATTTAAAACATGCTCAACGTCCAGCAATAGCTCCCAAACCAAAAGAGCCAGGACTTAAAGAAATAGCTGCCTTGAGACCTCCCCAGGGAACCCATAAGCAGCCCCTCTTACCCTGAAGCTCAAGCCTTTCCTTTGCCAGGGATCCCTCCTAACACCTCCCTAGGTTTTTTCTCGGCCGCAGCGGCCTTCCATTCAAACATGCCCAAAGTCCAGCAATAACTCCCAAACCAAAGGAGCCAGGACTGAAAGACCTTGTCCCTGCCCCTCCTGGGCTGTGAACAGGAGGGAAGAAGGGAGCAAATTTCTGACTAAAGTCTGCTAGCGAGGGAGTGGGGGGGGGGAAAGTGTTTTAAGATCTGGTTGCGTTTGTTTGAAGGGGTGGTTGCACTCCTGACTCTGGGTTTTCACTGTTCCTTTCTAGCATAGTAGAATAAATTCAGTAACTTTCTCTTCTGCATTCTGTGTTGAGTCTGTTTTGCCCGCGTCGTTAATGACAGGATGATTTCTCTCTCCTTAGTTTGACTCTTGAGCCTCTTAATATACATTTTCTCCCCTGTCCAACTACGAAGGGGAGGAAGAGACTGATTTTGGTGGGCGTCTGGCTTCCAGCCAGGGCTAAACCACCACACCAGCGCAGAGCTGGACACAGAGGAAGAGGGAAAAGGCTATAAAAAGCGGGCCTGCATAAAGGAAAGAAGGTACCTGACTGGCAAAGGTTCAAGTTCTAAGTACACAGAACTAAGGTATTGGTTAAATGGTGTATTGAACTTTGTGTTTGATGGGCAAAAGCTGTATGTTGCAGTTGCGTCTACATGGGAGTGAATGAGACGCGCACAAAGCGAGTGTGGAGCTTTGATCCGCAGTTCTGGTATCCCCTGAGGGGTGCAGACAGAAAGCAGCAAAGCTTAAAAAACCCCAAACCCAAAACCCCCCCGCAGGGGCCCAAGGAAAGCAAAAGGTAAAAAGGTTCTATAAGAAAAAGTTATTACAAAGGAAAAATACCCCAAGGCCCTACCCCAGAACGATGGTTGAAATACTGTTTATTGGGTCAATGTTGCTCCGTGCCCAAACAAAGGACTTCACGCCAGCACGGCTCTTTTTATATATAATTCAAATATTTATTGCAATAAAATAAATAAATATCTATCTTCTCACATTTAACAGACAGACAAAACCAGAACAACAAAACCAAGTTCAGAACAGAAACTAAAACAAGAGTCAGCCCAAGGTGATCACGTTGTAACTGCAGTAGTGCCCGTCTTACAGCAGCTGCTGGTGGATTCTTTCCTGTACCATCTTCCTGCCGGAGCTTTTGGGCAGAGAAAGTTCCCTGGCCAGGGGCTGGGACAATACCAGCTGTCTGCCCTCCAACACATGCTATCACAACCACCGGCTTACATGGATCCGAAGCTCTGCTGTCACAGAGAGAGTCACCAATAGCATGAAGAAAGGACTAAAGAGCACCACGTAACCGCAAGCCTGAGTTAAGTAGCGGGGCCCTGTAAGGAAATTCCTTAGTGCAAGCCACATATTCCCTGGTGGAAACAACAGTGGAAAAATACCATCTTTTGTGGCCCTCTGGGAGACTGCAACACAACTTATTTTCAATTCCCAAGACATTCTATATGATGTGTGGATTAGCAGCTCTGATGTTTTTGACTAGTGTGATACCATGCCTGATTCAGTTGATTCAAACCGTAGTGAACCGCATGCAAATAATCACTGTAAACTCACCCCATGATGTTAAACATATCAGATTGATAAAGCCAACCAAACACGCAGCTGTTAGAATTATATAATCAAATTGATTTCGTTTTATGTACACTGAAAAACCTTTGAATGTTTGAACAATGAAAACTTTTATTATAAAACATAACTAAACAAGAAACTATTAACAAGAATTAGAAAACAACTATTTATGGTCGAAACAACAAAACAAACTAGTAAGGAATATGGAAATAATTGCAAGTAGAGAAACCCCGAACAAAGCATAAAGTAATATTGTAGAACGCCTTTTGTAACATTCCATCTCCATTTTCAGTTCTTGATATTTGTTGTCAACATTTTGCCTAAAAGTAAACGACAAAGAAAGAAAATGTTTTAATCCTGGCCATAACTGACCACACAGGTTAACTGCTTTCAGTAACACCCACCTTGATGCTCGCTCCGGAGGGAAAGTCCGCACTTTTGTCCTTTCCTCTCCGGCAAGTGACGCCACAATCTAATGGTGACAAACATTGCACCACTGTAACTACCAGGCCATATTTATTGGCCATAAATGGTACCATTAACACACTCACTGATACGGTGGCAAGCTCGGGGAACGGGTCCGGGATCTCACACTCTGAGCTCTCACCCTCACGTGCGGTCGCCATCTCTCACCCCCACACCATTTGCGCATGTTTTGTTTTTATATTGTCTGCGCACGCGCGATTTCTCTCCACAGAAAGCACTGGAAAGTTCTAGAAGGTGGCGCATGCAAAATCCCTTTAGTGTAGCCAAAATAGTGACGCAAGATGTATATGAAATTGCTTCTACGTTATTAAGTGTTAAGAATATTGTAACCCAACTTAGATTTTGTTTATGTACCACTAAACACTTTTGATTTTATAGAACTAATGCATTCTTAAAGTCAAACGGAGTGTTGGACAGCGCAACAAATTCAATGAACCACTATGCAGCCAGTAAACAAAACAACCCGGTCAAGTTCGACACAGCCCTTTAAATGGTGTCGGGGTGGTAGAAGTGTCCCACTTCTGTTGCTCACACCACTCTGGATCTGATACAAAAATCAGACAAAAACAAACAACATGCTATAGTAGCAACTCTGCCAATAATTGACCTTCTTTTGGTTATAAATTAGTCTCCTGCACCTCAGTTTGATATTATACAAATCTTGTCAATCGTGGGAAATTGCGAGGAGGAAGCGACATTCATCACTTACAGCTCCCCCCCCCCCAAAATGCATGATCAGCCAAAATTTGGATCTAGACTAAATGAGGCATGAAAATCTACGTTACACCCAGCTTCCACCTCCCAATTCTCCCAAGCTACATTTACATTATATATACTGTAAAATTGGTATTATAATATCAATTCTTTTTATACACGCGCACAATTTGTTATTGATTATCAGAAATTCATTATTAGACTTGTAGTCTATACTATTTTCTTTCTCTCTCTCTTACTCTTTCTATTTCTGTCTTCTCTGCTGCCACCACAGTACGTCATCAGTCAGAGCCACGGGGTGGAATGTAAGGAAATTCCGTGGTGCAAGCCACAGAGTTTCCAAAAACTCCGTAAATCCTTCAATAGATGCCTGTCTCTGACTGATGGTGGGATGAGCATCCATAAATAATAGGATGCTTTACAAACAGAAGTTTAAGGAGTTACATTTCCAAGGTCTGGACAAATAATAGACCTTAGTCCTTATCAATAGAAGCCCTGTGCTAAGGAATTTAAGGAGGAAACATTTCCAAGGACTAAATCACTTTAGTGCCAATTACGAAGGACCATTTGGCACTTGGAGGTTGTTAGAGGAGATACCTCTGATAATGACAATGTCCAGCTGGGATATTGTGTCACCCTCCACAGGGCCAGACAACCAGATACTACATCGTCCTGCTGGGTGGTGCAGCTACGGTCTACCTACCAAGTGGCACAGGTACCAATCACCGGGATACTCACCAGTCTTTGGTATCCCAGATGGAAAGGGATCTCCTCCATATTTTTGTATATCCAGGTGGTAATCGTTGGCACTGGTTGACGGGAGAAGGTTGGAAAACTGGGCAAGGATGGAAGATGGAACCAGGATGGAACACCAGGGTAGGGTGGCGCACTGGGGTGTGTTTTAACTTCACAGTCAATTGGAGCGATCGAATAGATTGGAGGGTCTGACAGGTCTGGAGCAGGGAGGAAGGAGGAAGCGCTGGAGAAGGCTGGAGCAGTCGAGGAAGCCGGAGCGCTGTGGTGCAGGAAAAAACAAAAGAGAAGAACCACAATGTTTATAAGCATGGCATTTGTTATCGACACGTATCAGTGCACCAGAACGGAGACACTTGATTCCTACACAACTGTCTACACGCAAATGGAAGCCACAGCTAAAGCAACACAAATACCTAAAGTACAATGAGACTGTCAAATCCCTGCACAGAAACATCCTGCACTGGTGTCACGACAAAACACAGGGGGCATGCCCGTGCGCAGGCCCTTCATACTCAGCTGGGCGACTCTGAACTCGGGCAGGCCAGAGGGGCACGAGTCAAATTCGTCACCTTAGCGTACCCCAAAGTGAAAGCTTCCTCTAAGTTGTGCTAGAAGGACCAAGGGAGGTGGAAAGGAAGAGAGGAAATGCTGGCACTCCCCGTGTTTACCTTACGTTACACCTTTCCAGATAAAAAAAAAAAAGCTCTTCTCTAGTTGGGAGGGGAGGAAGGAAAAATAAAAAGACCTCCCTTAGGATAGCGGCCCAGGAAACCTTGGAAAAATATCCCTGCGTGGACACAGAGACAAAGGAATGTTGGGGCAGCACGGAGGAAGTTCAGCAATGAAACTGAAAGCAAACCTTTCAGAGAAGAAAGTCCAAGCAAACAGAAGGGGTTTACCTCGCACAAGGAGCTGTCTTGTCCCAAAGGGAGAGTGTTGCGTTGCCCAGGGGAGTCCCGCGAGGCCTCTGAGCTGCAAGAGAAGAGCGTAAGCCATCAGTCACTGTCAAAGGGAACTGAGGAGGTTGATGAGGTTACGCTGAAGAGCTTCCCCAAAGGTCAATGTTTCCTTTCTCCCCGACGTCGCCACATTCCCTGTGTTCCGTTACTTTAGAACGGGCTCGGATTTGCTTATTGGCAACTGCAGCAAGTGGAGCTTGGCACAAGGTATCGCCAGGCTGAACCCCAAAGTCAAACCCAAAAAGGGTTCTGGGGATCTAACACCTCAAATCCAACCAATTGCCTTCCGGCCAGCTGGCAGCGGCCCTATCGCAGCTGAAGCTGGCTGCATCCAAGGCAGCCCCGGTACTGAGATGCAGAGCTAAACGCCCAGCCCCAACCCAGCAGCAGCCCAGGGATACAGGGAAGAAACTGAGCTCCCGCTCCAGCACTGCCAGACGCTACCGAGGTGCAATGCCGACACCATCCCTACGTGAGCCGAGGGGGACAGTTGCACCACACGCCAGGAAGAGCGCAGAAGAAACAAGCTCACGCCTTGACCTCAGCCTTACCAGTCTGCACCATTTCTTCTCCCCGTACAGAACGTCTTGGTCTTTTCATGGGAGGCTCAGAAGAAAGGGCCTGAGTCTGAAACAGAAACAAACAAAGCACCACCCTGAGTTGAACCTGAACACCAGCCCAAGCCAGCAGAAACTTCCAGAAAGGGAGACAGCTCTGGTCCAACATGGGGACCGGCATTTGCTGGCTCAGAGCGCAGCAGAAGGATCTTTGCAGGATCTCTGACCAGCAAGCTGCCCTTTGCGTCTGATTGTTCATACATGCTCTCCTGCGCGCAGGGATTAAACCCCCTCAGCCTTCCTGCCCAGTTCCCCTCGGACAGCTCCTCAGCTTTCCAGACTTCAGCCCTGACTCTGGCTTGGGGAGCGCTGAGCCCCTCAGAAAGGGGTTTTGTACAAACAAAGACTCAATGTCGCTCTCAGGGACAACGACGAATAGAGCACAACGGTTTCTTATTCCTCCTCTCCACCTGCGGGGCAGTAAGAAAAAGAACACTGCACCTCCCAACCAAACGAAGGGCTCAAGCAGCTCGGGACTCGTGTTTACAGCGCCAAAGTCCTAGGGGAATCCTCTCCCAGACCGCTGGATACCGAACCCAGCCCAGAGGGCTTGATCCAGAGGAAGCAGGCGACTGTTCTCGCAAGGTCATGTATTTTGGGTGCTCCTTCCTCAGCTCCACGTGCCAGGGCAGAGCACGCAAACCTGAGCCAGGCAAAGCCAGCACACAGAGGCGCCTGCTGTCAAGGGAAAAGAACCACCTACGGCTGCACGGCTTCAGGAAAGTCTCTGCTAACCTCTCCCGCAGACTCTGCTCCTGGAGCGGCATCGCTGCCCGAAGCCCGGCGTTTCCATGCTCTCTTGGCTCGTATCGTCCCCGCAGCAGCAGCAGCAACCGCTTTGGGCCCAGAGACGGCATCATCTAAACAACAAAGGCAGAGCACCTCACAGCGTGACTTAAGAGGGGGTTAGGACTGCCATTGACATGGAAGCCAACCTCCTTCACCCCACCCAAAGCAGTGCGATTCAGGCCAAGCTGCACACCCTTCTGCAGCTTCAGGCACCCCTCAGTTCTCCAAGGGACGCCAAACCTCAGAAGAACCGGGGCTAGCAACTACCTCTGTCACGGGCGGCACCTGCTTGTAGCTTTTGCAGTTCCTGCCGGTCACGATGTCCCGCAGGCAGCTGAGGGCTGAGGGAAGAAGACACACAACAGGGATTTACAACCGTGGGTGAGCTTCACACAAGCAAACTTCCAAAGCTAATTGCTGCGCTTCCCCTTCCAAGGCCCCCCAGGATCATCTCAGACACACACACAGCCACTGCAGAGCATCCCCCGCCTCTCCCAGCCAAGGCATCGCTAATTCCCTTCTGTTAATGCTTCTTCTTCATGTCTTACGCTTCTTCCCAGCACCAAACAAATGGCTTTGGCTAACGTGGAACTCTGCACAGGTTAAACACACACACACACACACACCCCCCACAAGCCGCACACTGCCCTTCAGCAGGGCAATGCCCGTGTATACAGCGCTGAGTTACTCTCCCCGCGGCTTTCACCACCCACACCCGCAAGTTTCCTCTTTCTCCCACGGGAAACCTCAAGGGGCACAAATAACAACCAGCCTGCCTCTGAGAGTTCCGTGCAAGGGGACCTGGGAACACCTGGGCCACCTTACAGCCCAGCCCAGCCAGCGCTGCTGCAAAACCTCCTTGCAGCAGGACAGCAGCTGAAGCCACCTAACACGGTTTCCCTGCAACCACTTCGCCCGCCGTTCCCAGCGATGGATCGCTGAGGGAAACCGGCTCTCCCGCTCACATCGTGCCATGACAGCCAGCAGCGCCTGCAAAGGCACCTTCCTCCACCTGGGACTGTGCTCTGCACGCCTGCGGGGAACTACTTCAGGGGCGGCCAGCGTCTCCCTCCAGAAGACGCTCACTCTCCTCAGGGACACAGAAGCCACAGGCATGGCACGCCCATCGCTGCACACAGCAGGGCCCTTGCAACAAAACGCATCTCTAAGGTCCCTTGCAATCCCACAACCAGCCACCAGCTCTTACTGGGAGCTCCGGGACACTGGCACTGCTTAACACCTGGGAAGGCAGCCCCGCTTCTCCACACGCCCCACGCAAGGACTCCCCTCCACCCGCTGTATACACACACACACACACACACACACACACACACAGAGCCCTCTGCTCCTTCCCCACGCACGCTCCCAGGGGCCGCTTCTTTTCAAACTTCCCGCCTGCCAGACGGAAAAGCCAACGGGGGCCGGAGGGGCGCGGGTCTGCCAAGGGCCTTCTCGCAGCGGGGGGACCCCGAGACCCGCTCCCGCCCTGGGCTCTAACGCCCAGGACAGGCGCCCGAGGCGCCGCACTACGGGCTGGCTCGGAGGAGACAGGGCGGGGGGGGGCGGGGAAAGAGGTCCCGCAGGCCGCACCCCGAGAGGCCGCGGGCACTCAGGGCCGGGCCGGGGCGAGGCCCTCGGGAGGCCGTACGGCGTCGGGGCGGCTCACTGACCTGGGGGGCGGCCTCTGAAGCGGTGGCGCGGCGGACGGCGGCCAAGAAGGCGCCCAAGGCCCCCAGCAGCCATTGCTACCTCGGCCCCGGCAGCCCGCGGCGGAAACGCACCCATCCTGTGCCCCGCCCCGCCCGGCTCGGCCGCCCCTCCCACGGGTGTGCGGACCAGCCCGTCCATTGGCTCCTCCCGCTGCCTGTCTGGGGAGGCAGAGCCCGGGCAAGCGAAGGGGAGGGACCAGGACGGCCACGCATGCGTGCTGCTGCTCCCCCGCCCGCGGGCGGCACCTCCTGCGCTGCCGGAGGAGAGGGGCGGCTCTCTCCTCTCTCCTCTCTCTCTCTCTCCGCCCCCCCCAACGCAGGCTGCGCGGCCCGAGGGACGCGGGGGGGTGGGAGCGGCCGGCGGACCGGCCCCTGGGCGGGTTCCCCTCCGCTTTCCTCCCCCCGGCTCGGCGGGGGAAAGGACGGAGCTTCCCGGGCTTTACCGAGCCCTTTGCTCCTCACACTCCCGGCGCTCGGTGCCTGTCTCCTCTCCCGCTCCCGCAGGAGCGACCGGCACAGCCATGGCCGAAGGCACGACTGAGCCAGAGCGGCGGGTGTGCAGGACGCGGTGTCCCGGGAAACGGAGCGGGCAGTCGGAAAGCGTTCAACGGCCCGCCCGGGACTGGCCCGCCCGGCTGCCCGGGCAACGCCGACGCGCAACCGGCCGCCGAAGCCAGCGGGCAAGGCCGAAGCCAGCGGGCGGGAACGGGGCGGCTTTCGCCTCTCGCACTGGCTTCGGCTGGTTCCCGGAGCCACCACACTTCCCCCTGCCCTGCCCTGCCCTGCCCTAGCAAGAACGGCGGGGATGCGGATTGGGAGGGAGGGAGGGAGGGAGGGTGCTGCGCGGGCAGCCGGGATGAGGCTTCTCGGGATGCCCCCGGGTTTCGACACCGAAAATCCCGGCATCGCCTTGTGTTTACCTGCCGTTTGTCGTTCCCGGATAAAAGAGGAGTCCCCACCGAGGCAAAAGTCATCAGTGTCAAACACGAGGAAGATCAATGCCTTTGAATGGTGCTACAGAACAGCCAGCGCTGGGGATCTGTTACCTTCAAGTTACGCTGCCAGCACTAGAACTAGATGCTGCCTCCCTTAACACAGAGCAGCAAAGACTAAGTCTCCAGCCCCATTTACACCAGCTACACAGTCACCACCCAAAAGGCAGGGCTTATTCTCCCTGTCCTTACTTGTCGGCGCCTGTGGGCAGTGGATCAGCCGGGCTTCTAGGCCATTTTCCCTTCTGTTGCTTGAGGAGCTCTTGGTACATCTTCTTTTCTCCTGGCTTAACATCCTGCCAGAAGAGAGAGACCGGAGCAGCCTGCAATTCAAAACATGCTCAACGCCCAGCAATACATCCCAAACCAAAGCAGCCGGGACTGGAAAACACAGATGGCCCGAAACCACCCCAGGGAGCCAACAAGCAGCCCCTCTCACCCATGGGCTCAGGCCTTTCCTTTGCCAGGGATCCTTACAAACACCTCCCTAGGCGTTTCTCTCGGCCGCAGCAGCCTGCAATTTAAAACATGCTCAACGTCCAGCAATAGCTCCCAAACCAAAAGAGCCAGGACTTAAAGAAATAGCTGCCTTGAGACCTTCCCACAGGAACCCATAAGCAGCCCCTCTTACCCTGAAGCTCAAGCCTTTCCTTTGCCAGGGATCCCTCCTAACACCTCCCTAGGTTTTTTCTCGGCCGCAGCGGCCTTCCATTCAAACATGCCCAAAGTCCAGCAATAACTCCCAAACCAAAGGAGCCAGGACTGAAAGACCTTGTCCCTGCCCCTCCTGGGCTGTGAACAGGAGGGAAGAAGGGAGCAAATTTCTGACTAAAGTCTGCTAGCGAGGGAGTGGGGGGGGGAAAGTGTTTTAAGATCTGGTTGCGTTTGTTTGAAGGGGTGGTTGCACTCCTGACTCTGGGTTTTCACTGTTCCTTTCTAGCATAGTAGAATAAATTCAGTAACTTTCTCTTCTGCATTCTGTGTTGAGTCTGTTTTGCCCGCGTCGTTAATGACAAGATGACTTCTCTCTCCTTAGTTTGACTCTTGAGCCTCTTAATATACATTTTCTCCCCTGTCCAACTACGAAGGGGAGGAAGAGACTGATTTTGGTGGGCGTCTGGCTTCCAGCCAGGGCTAAACCACCACACCAGCGCAGAGCTGGACACAGAGGAAGAGGGAAAAGGCTATAAAAAGCGGGCCTGCATAAAGGAAAGAAGGTACCTGACTGGCAAAGGTTCAAGTTCTAAGTACACAGAACTAAGGTATTGGTTAAATGGTGTATTGAACTTTGTGTTTGATGGGCAAAAGCTGTATGTTGCAGTTGCGTCTACATGGGAGTGAATGAGACGCGCACAAAGCGAGTGTGGAGCTTTGATCCGCAGTTCTGGTATCCCCTGAGGGGTGCAGACAGAAAGCAGCAAAGCATAAAAAACCCCAAACCCAAAACCCCCCCGCAGGGGCCCAAGGAAAGCAAAAGGTAAAAAGGTTCTATAAGAAAAAGTTATTACAAAGGAAAAATACCCCAAACCCCTACCCCAGAACGATGGTTGAAATACTGTTTATTGGGTCAATGTTGCTCCGTGCCCAAACAAAGGACTTCACGCCAGCACGGCTCTTTTTATATATAATTCAAATATTTATTGCAATAAAATAAATAAATATCTATCTTCTCACATTTAACAGACAGACAAAACCAGAACAACAAAACCAAGTTCAGAACAGAAACTAAAACAAGAGTCAGCCCAAGGTGATCACGTTGTTAACTGCAGTAGTGCCCGTCTCACAGCAGCTGCTGGTGGATTCTTTCCTGTACCATCTTCCTGTCGGAGCTTTTGGGCAGAGAAAGTTCCCTGGCCAGGGGCTGGGACAATACCAGCTGTCTGCCCTCCAACACATGCTATCACAACCACCGGCTTACATGGATCCGAAGCTCTGCTGTCACAGAGAGAGTCACCAATAGCATGAAGAAAGGACAAAAGAGCACCACGTAACCGCAAGCCTGAGTTAAGTAGCAGGGCCCTGTAAGGAAATTCCTTAGTGCAAGCCACATATTCCCTGGTGGAAACAACAGTGGAAAAATACCATCTTTTGTGGCCCTCTGGGAGACTGCAACACAACTTATTTTCAATTCCCAAGACATTCTATATGATGTGTGGATTAGCAGCTCTGATGTTTTTGCCTTGTGTGATACCATGCCTGATTCACTTGATTCAAACCGTAGTGAACCGCATGCAAATAATCACTGTAAACTCACCCCATGATGTTAAACATATCAGATTGATAAAGCCAACCAAACACGCAGCTGTTAGAATTATATAATCAAATTGATTTCGTTTTATGTACACTGAAAAACCTTTGAATGTTTGAACAATGAAAACTTTTATTATAAAACATAACTAAACAAGAAACTATTAACAAGAATTAGAAAACAACTATTTATGGTCGAAACAACAAAACAAACTAGTAAGGAATATGGAAATAATTGCAAGTAGAGAAACCCCGAACAAAGCATAAAGTAATATTGTAGAACGCCTTTTGTAACATTCCATCTCCATTTTCAGTTCTTGATATTTGTTGTCAACATTTTGCCTAAAAGTAAACGACAAAGAAAGAAAACGTTTTAATCCTGGCCATAACTGCCCATACAGGTTAACTGCTTTCAGTAACACCCACCTTGATGCTCGCTCCGGAGGGAAAGTCCGCACTTTTGTCCTTTCCTCTCCGGCAAGTGACGCCACAATCTAATGGTGACAAACATTGCACCACTGTAACTACCAGGCCATATTTATTGGCCATAAATGGTACCATTAACACACTCACTGATACGGTGGCAAGCTCGGGGAACGGGTCCGGGATCTCACACTCTGAGCTCTCACCCTCACGTGCGGTCGCCATCTCTCACCCCCACACCATTTGCGCATGTTTTGTTTTTATATTGTCTGCGCACGCGCGATTTCTCTCCACAGAAAGCACTGGAAAGTTCTAGAAGGTGGCGCATGCAAAATCCCTTTAGTGTAGCCAAAATAGTGACGCAAGATGTATATGAAATTGCTTCTACGTTATTAAGTGTTAAGAATATTGTAACCCAACTTAGATTTTGTTTATGTACCACTAAACACTTTTGATTTTATAGAACTAATGCATTCTTAAAGTCAAACGGAGTGTTGGACAGCGCAACAAATTCAATGAACCACTATGCAGCCAGTAAACAAAACAACCCGGTCAAGTTCGACACAGCCCTTTAAATGGTGTCGGGGTGGTAGAAGTGTCCCACTTCTGTTGCTCACACCACTCTGGATCTGATACAAAAATCAGACAAAAACAAACAACATGCTATAGTAGCAACTCTGCCAATAATTAACCTTCTTTTGGTTATAAATTAGTCTCCTGCACCTCAGTTTGATATTATACAAATCTTGTCAATCGTGGGAAATTGCGAGGAGGAAGCGACATTCATCACTTACAGCCCCCCCCCAAAATGCATGATCAGCCAAAATTTGGATCTAGACTAAATGAGGCATGAAAATCTACGTTACACCCAGCTTCCACCTCCCAATTCTCCCAAGCTACATTTACATTATATATACTGTAAAATTGGTATTATAATATCAATTCTTTTTATACATGCGCAAAATTTGTTATTGATTATCAGAAATTCATTATTAGACTTGTAGTCTATACTATTTTCTTTCTCTCTCTCTTACTCTTTCTATTTCTGTCTTCTCTGCTGCCACCACAATACGTCATCAGTCAGAGCCACGGGGTGGAATGTAAGGAAATTCCTTAGTGCAAGGCACAGAGTTTCCAAAAACTCCGTAAATCCTTCATTAGATGCCTGTCTCTGACTGATGGTGGGATGAGCATCCATAAATAATAGGATGCTTTACAAACAGAAGTTTAAGGAGTTACATTTCCAAGGTCTGGACAAAGAATAGACCATAGTCCTTATCAATAGAAGCCCTGTGCTAAGGAATTTAAGGAGGAAACATTTCCAAGGACTAAATCACTTTAGTGCCAATTACGAAGGACCATTTGGCACTTGGAGGTTGTTAGAGGAGATACCTCTGATAATGACAATGTCCAGATGGGATACTGGTGACTACGCATGCGTCAAGAAGAGAGGTGAAAAGTTTAACCTGATGAAGACTACAGGCCTTCATCCTGAAGACCCCGACTCACGACCACCAGAGAGCATTGCGCCTGCGCCATGAGGAGGGATTTATGGAAATGAAGCCATGAAGTTAATTTGAATACGAAGCGGGACAGGTCATGCATATGTACAGGTGTTACGAATTCCAAACCCCTCTCCTCTATAAAAAGTCAAACACCAATGCATTCAGCGGAACTTCCCCCACCAGACATGAAGTGAAGTCGAGTCGGTCCCGCAAGACATCATGGGAACCCGTGGGGGTAGCTAGAACTTTCCTGTAACTTTAAACTCCTTACCTTTCTTTCTCTTTTTTTTTTCCTTCTCTCTCACTCTCTAACCCCTTTCGCGAATGTTGCTGTAACAATTAAACTTCCTGATGATACGGCATTTGACCTCGTTTGTGTCTTAATCTCACTCTGGGAATTATAAAAGAATCTCGCCCCTGACCGGGCTATTCCGGAACAGGACAGGCCCTAAGGGGGTGCAGTAATGTGTCACCCTCCACAGGGCCAGACAACCAGATACTACGTCGTCCTGCTGGGTGGTGCAGCTACGGTCTACCTACCAAGTGGCACAGGTACCAATCACCGGGATACTCACCAGTCTTTGGTATCCCAGATGGAAAGGGATCTCCTCCATATTTTTGTATATCCAGGTGGTAATCGTTGGCACTGGTTGACGGGAGAAGGTTGGAAAACTGGGCAAGGATGGAAGATGGAACCAGGATGGAACAGCAGGGTAGGGTGGCGCACTGGGGTGTGTTTTAACTTCACAGTCAATTGGAGCGATCGAATAGATTGGAGGGTCTGACAGGTCTGGAGCAGGGAGGAAGGAGGAAGCGCTGGAGAAGGCTGGAGCAGTCGAGGAAGCCGGAGCGCTGTGGTGCAGGAAAAAACAAAAGAGAAGAACCACAATGTTTATAAGCATGGCATTTGTTATCGACACGTATCAGTGCACCAGAACGGAGACACTTGATTCCTACACAACTGTCTACATGCAAATGGAAGCCACAGCTAAAGCAACACGGAGGAAGTTCAGCAATGAAACTGAAAGCAAACCTTTCGGAGAAGAAAGTCCAAGCAAACAGAAGGGGTTTACCTCGCACAAGGAGCTGTCTTGTCCCAAAGGGAGAGTGTTGCGTTGCCCAGGGGAGTCCCGCGAGGCCTCTGAGCTGCAAGAGAAGAGCGTAAGCCATCAGTCACTGTCAAAGGGAACTGAGGAGGTTGATGAGGTTACGCTGAAGAGCTTCCCCAAAGGTCAATGTTTCCTTTCTCCCCGACGTTGCCACATTCCCTGTGTTCCGTTACTTTAGAACGGGCTCGGATTTGCTTATTGGCAACTGCAGCAAGTGGAGCTTGGCACAAGGTATCGCCAGGCTGAACCCCAAAGTCAAACCCAAAAAGGGTTCTGGGGATCTAACACCTCAAATCCAACCAATTGCCTTCCGGCCAGCTGGCAGCGGCCCTATCGCAGCTGAAGCTGGCTGCATCCAAGGCAGCCCCGGGACTGAGATGCAGAGTTAAACGCCCAGCCCCAACCCAGCAGCAGCCCAGGGATACAGGGAAGAAACTGAGCTCCCGCTCCAGCACTGCCAGACGCTACCGAGGTGCAATGCCGACACCATCCCTACGTGAGCCGAGGGGGACAGTTGCACCACACGCCAGGAAGAGCGCAGAAGAAACAAGCTCACGCCTTGACCTCAGCCTTACCAGTCTGCACCATTTCTTCTCCCCGTACAGAACGTCTTGGTCTTTTCATGGGAGGCTCAGAAGAAAGGGCCTGAGTCTGAAACAGAAACAAACAAAGCACCACCCTGAGTTGAACCTGAACACCAGCCCAAGCCAGCGGAAATTTCCGGAAATGGAGGCAGCTCTGCTCCGACGTGGGGACCGGCATTTGCTGGCTCAGAGCGCAGCAGAAGGATCTTTGCAGGATCTCTGACCAGCAAGCTGCCCTTTGCGTCTGATTGTTCATACGGGCTCTCCTGCGCGCAGGGATTAAACCCCCTCAGCCTTCCTGCCCAGTTCCCCTCGGACAGCTCCTCAGCTTTCCAGACTTCAGCCCTGACTCTGGCTTGGGGAGCGCTGAGCCCCTCAGAAAGGGGTTTTGTACAAACAAAGACTCAATGTCGCTCTCAGGGACAACGACGAATAGAGCACAACGGTTTCTTATTCCTCCTCTCCACCTGCGGGGCAGTAAGAAAAAGAACACTGCACCTCCCAACCAAACGAAGGGCTCAAGCAGCTCGGGACTCGTTTTTACAGCGCCAAAGTCCTAGGGGAATCCTCTCCCAGACCGCTGGATACCGAACCCAGCCCAGAGGGCTTGATCCAGAGGAAGCAGGCGACTGTTCTTGCAAGGTCATGCATTTTGGGTGCTCCTTCCTCAGCTCCACGTGCCAGGGCAGAGCACGCAAACCTGAGCCAGGCAAAGCCAGCACACAGAGGCGCCTGCTGTCAAGGGAAAAGAACCACCTACGGCTGCACGGCTTCAGGAAAGTCTCTGCTAACCTCTCCCGCAGACTCTGCTCCTGGAGCGGCATCGCTGCCCGAAGCCTGGCGTTTCCATGCTCTCTTGGCTCGTATCGTCCCCGCAGCAGCAGCAGCAACCGCTTTGGGCCCAGAGACGGCATCATCTAAACAACAAAGGCAGAGCACCTCACAGCGTGACTTAAGAGGGGGTTAGGACTGCCATTGACATGGAAGCCAACCTCCTTCACCCCACCCAAAGCAGTGCGATTCAGGCCAAGCGGCACACCCTTCTGCAGCTTCAGGCACCCCTCAGTTCTCCAAGGGACGCCAAACCTCAGAAGAACCGGGGCTAGCAACTACCTCTGTCACGGGCGGCACCTGCTTGTAGCTTTTGCAGTTCCTGCCGGTCACGATGTCCCGCAGGCAGCTGAGGGCTGAGGGAAGAAGACACACAACAGGGAGTTACAACCGTGGGTGAGCTTCACACAAGCAAACTTCCAAAGCTAATTGCTGCGCTTCCCCTTCCAAGGCCCCCCAGGATCATCTCAGACACACACACAGCCACTGCAGAGCATCCCCCGCCTCTCCCAGCCAAGGCATCGCTAATTCCCTTCTGTTAATGCTTCTTCTTCATGTCTTACGCTTGTTCCCAGCACCAAACAAATGGCTTTGGCTAACGTGGAACTCTGCACAGGTTAAACACACACACACACCCACACACACAAGCCACACACTGCCCTTCAGCAGGGCAATGCCCGTGTATACAGCGCTGAGTTACTCTCCCCGCGGCTTTCACCACCCACACCCGCAAGTTTCCTTGCGGGGAAGGCATCCCCGCTTCTCCACACGCCCCACGCAAGGACTCCCCTCCACCCGCTGTATACACACACACACACACACACACACACACACACACACAGAGCCCTCTGCTCCTTCCCCACGCACGCTCCCAGGGGCCGCTTCTTTTCAAACTTCCCGCCTGCCAGACGGAAAAGCCAACGGGGGCCGGAGGGGCGCGGGTCTGCCAAGGGCCTTCTCGCAGCGGGGGGACCCCGAGACCCGCTCCCGCCCTGGGCTCTAACGCCCAGGACAGGCGCCCGAGGCGCCGCGCTACGGGCTGGCTCGGAGGAGACAGGGCGGGGGGGGGCGGGGAAAGAGGTCCCGCAGGCCGCACCCCGAGAGGCCGCGGGCACTCAGGGCCGGGCCGGGGCGAGGCCCTCGGGAGGCCGTACGGCGTCGGGGCGGCTCACTGACCTGGGGGGCGGCCTCTGAAGCGGTGGCGCGGCGGACGGCGGCCAAGAAGGCGCCCAAGGCCCCCAGCAGCCATTGCTACCTCGGCCCCGGCAGCCCGCGGCGGAAACGCACCCATCCTGTGCCCCGCCCCGCCCGGCTCGGCCGCCCCTCCCACGGGTGTGCGGACCAGCCCGTCCATTGGCTCCTCCCGCTGCCTGTCTGGGGAGGCAGAGCCCGGGCAAGCGAAGGGGAGGGGCCAGGACGGCCACGCATGCGTGCTGCTGCTCCCCCGCCCGCGGGCGGCACCTCCCGCGCTGCCGGAGGAGAGGGGCGGCTCTCTCCTCTCTCTCTCTCTCCGCCCCCCCAACACAGGCTGCGCGGCCCGAGGGACGCGGGGGGGTGGGAGCGGCCGGCGGACCGGCCCCTTGGCGGGTTCCCCTCCGCTTTCCTCCCCCCGGCTCGGCGGGGGAAAGGACGGAGCTTCCCGGGCCTTACCGAGCCCTTTGCTCCTCACACTCCCGGCGCTCGGTGCCTGTCTCCTCTCCCGCTCCCGCAGGAGCGACCGGCACAGCCATGGCCGAAGGCACGACTGAGCCAGAGCGGCGGGTGTGCAGGACGCGGTGTCCCGGGAAACGGAGCGGGCAGTCGGAAAGCGTTCAACGGCCCGCCCGGGACTGGCCCGCCCGGCTGCCCGGGCAACGCCGACGCGCAACCGGCCGCCGAAGCCAGCGGGCAAGGCCGAAGCCAGCGGGCGGGAACGGGGCGGCTTTCGCCTCTCGCGCTGGCTTCGGCTGGTTCCCGGAGCCACCACACTTCCCCCTGCCCTAGCAAGAACGGCGGGGATGCGGATTGGGAGGGAGGGAGGGAGGGAGGGAGGGAGGGAGGGTGCTGCGCGGGCAGCCGGGATGAGGCTTCTCGGGATGCCCCCGGGTTTCGACACCGAAAATCCCGGCATCGCCTTGTGTTTACCTGCCGTTTGTCGTTCCCGGATAAAAGAGGAGTCCCCACCGAGGCAAAAGTCATCAGTGTCAAACACGAGGAAGATCAATGCCTTTGAATGGTGCTACAGAACAGCCAGCGCTGGGGATCTGTTACCTTCAAGTTACGCTGCCAGCACTAGAACTAGATGCTGCCTCCCTTAACACAGAGCAGCAAAGACTAAGTCTCCAGCCCCATTTACACCAGCTACACAGTCACCACCCAAAAGGCAGTGCTTATTCTCCCTGTCCTTACTTGTCGGCGCCTGTGGGCAGTGGATCAGCCGGGCTTCTAGGCCATTTTCCCTTCTGTTGCTTGAGGAGCTCTTGGTACATCTTCTTTTCTCCTGGCTTAACATCCTGCCAGAAGAGAGAGACCGGAGCAGCCTGCAATTCAAAACATGCTCAACGCCCAGCAATACATCCCAAACCAAAGCAGCCGGGACTGGAAAACACAGATGGCCTGAAACCACCCCAGGGAGCCAACAAGCAGCCCCTCTCACCCATGGGCTCAGGCCTTTCCTTTGCCAGGGATCCTTACAAACACCTCTCTAGGCGTTTCTCTCGGCCGCAGCAGCCTGCAATTTAAAACATGCTCAACGTCCAGCAATAGCTCCCAAACCAAAAGAGCCAGGACTTAAAGAAATAGCTGCCTTGAGACCTCCCCAGGGAACCCATAAGCAGCCCCTCTTACCCTGAAGCTCAAGCCTTTCCTTTGCCAGGGATCCCTCCTAACACCTCCCTAGGTTTTTTCTCGGCCGCAGCGGCCTTCCATTCAAACATGCCCAAAGTCCAGCAATAACTCCCAAACCAAAGGAGCCAGGACTGAAAGACCTTGTCCCTGCCCCTCCTGGGCTGTGAACAGGAGGGAAGAAGGGAGCAAATTTCTGACTAAAGTCTGCTAGCGAGGGAGTGGGGGGGGGGAAAGTGTTTTAAGATCTGGTTGCGTTTGTTTGAAGGGGTGGTTGCACTCCTGACTCTGGGTTTTCACTGTTCCTTTCTAGCATAGTAGAATAAATTCAGTAACTTTCTCTTCTGCATTCTGTGTTGAGTCTGTTTTGCCCGCGTCGTTAATGACAGGATGATTTCTCTCTCCTTAGTTTGACTCTTGAGCCTCTTAATATACATTTTCTCCCCTGTCCAACTACGAAGGGGAGGAAGAGACTGATTTTGGTGGGCGTCTGGCTTCCAGCCAGGGCTAAACCACCACACCAGCGCAGAGCTGGACACAGAGGAAGAGGGAAAAGGCTATAAAAAGCGGGCCTGCATAAAGGAAAGAAGGTACCTGACTGGCAAAGGTTCAAGTTCTAAGTACACAGAACTAAGGTATTGGTTAAATGGTGTATTGAACTTTGTGTTTGATGGGCAAAAGCTGTATGTTGCAGTTGCGTCTACATGGGAGTGAATGAGACGCGCACAAAGCGAGTGTGGAGCTTTGATCCGCAGTTCTGGTATCCCCTGAGGGGTGCAGACAGAAAGCAGCAAAGCTTAAAAAACCCCAAACCCAAAACCCCCCCGCAGGGGCCCAAGGAAAGCAAAAGGTAAAAAGGTTCTATAAGAAAAAGTTATTACAAAGGAAAAATACCCCAAGGCCCTACCCCAGAACGATGGTTGAAATACTGTTTATTGGGTCAATGTTGCTCCGTGCCCAAACAAAGGACTTCACGCCAGCACGGCTCTTTTTATATATAATTCAAATATTTATTGCAATAAAATAAATAAATATCTATCTTCTCACATTTAACAGACAGACAAAACCAGAACAACAAAACCAAGTTCAGAACAGAAACTAAAACAAGAGTCAGCCCAAGGTGATCACGTTGTAACTGCAGTAGTGCCCGTCTTACAGCAGCTGCTGGTGGATTCTTTCCTGTACCATCTTCCTGCCGGAGCTTTTGGGCAGAGAAAGTTCCCTGGCCAGGGGCTGGGACAATACCAGCTGTCTGCCCTCCAACACATGCTATCACAACCACCGGCTTACATGGATCCGAAGCTCTGCTGTCACAGAGAGAGTCACCAATAGCATGAAGAAAGGACTAAAGAGCACCACGTAACCGCAAGCCTGAGTTAAGTAGCGGGGCCCTGTAAGGAAATTCCTTAGTGCAAGCCACATATTCCCTGGTGGAAACAACAGTGGAAAAATACCATCTTTTGTGGCCCTCTGGGAGACTGCAACACAACTTATTTTCAATTCCCAAGACATTCTATATGATGTGTGGATTAGCAGCTCTGATGTTTTTGACTAGTGTGATACCATGCCTGATTCAGTTGATTCAAACCGTAGTGAACCGCATGCAAATAATCACTGTAAACTCACCCCATGATGTTAAACATATCAGATTGATAAAGCCAACCAAACACGCAGCTGTTAGAATTATATAATCAAATTGATTTCGTTTTATGTACACTGAAAAACCTTTGAATGTTTGAACAATGAAAACTTTTATTATAAAACATAACTAAACAAGAAACTATTAACAAGAATTAGAAAACAACTATTTATGGTCGAAACAACAAAACAAACTAGTAAGGAATATGGAAATAATTGCAAGTAGAGAAACCCCGAACAAAGCATAAAGTAATATTGTAGAACGCCTTTTGTAACATTCCATCTCCATTTTCAGTTCTTGATATTTGTTGTCAACATTTTGCCTAAAAGTAAACGACAAAGAAAGAAAATGTTTTAATCCTGGCCATAACTGACCACACAGGTTAACTGCTTTCAGTAACACCCACCTTGATGCTCGCTCCGGAGGGAAAGTCCGCACTTTTGTCCTTTCCTCTCCGGCAAGTGACGCCACAATCTAATGGTGACAAACATTGCACCACTGTAACTACCAGGCCATATTTATTGGCCATAAATGGTACCATTAACACACTCACTGATACGGTGGCAAGCTCGGGGAACGGGTCCGGGATCTCACACTCTGAGCTCTCACCCTCACGTGCGGTCGCCATCTCTCACCCCCACACCATTTGCGCATGTTTTGTTTTTATATTGTCTGCGCACGCGCGATTTCTCTCCACAGAAAGCACTGGAAAGTTCTAGAAGGTGGCGCATGCAAAATCCCTTTAGTGTAGCCAAAATAGTGACGCAAGATGTATATGAAATTGCTTCTACGTTATTAAGTGTTAAGAATATTGTAACCCAACTTAGATTTTGTTTATGTACCACTAAACACTTTTGATTTTATAGAACTAATGCATTCTTAAAGTCAAACGGAGTGTTGGACAGCGCAACAAATTCAATGAACCACTATGCAGCCAGTAAACAAAACAACCCGGTCAAGTTCGACACAGCCCTTTAAATGGTGTCGGGGTGGTAGAAGTGTCCCACTTCTGTTGCTCACACCACTCTGGATCTGATACAAAAATCAGACAAAAACAAACAACATGCTATAGTAGCAACTCTGCCAATAATTGACCTTCTTTTGGTTATAAATTAGTCTCCTGCACCTCAGTTTGATATTATACAAATCTTGTCAATCGTGGGAAATTGCGAGGAGGAAGCGACATTCATCACTTACAGCTCCCCCCCCCCCAAAATGCATGATCAGCCAAAATTTGGATCTAGACTAAATGAGGCATGAAAATCTACGTTACACCCAGCTTCCACCTCCCAATTCTCCCAAGCTACATTTACATTATATATACTGTAAAATTGGTATTATAATATCAATTCTTTTTATACACGCGCACAATTTGTTATTGATTATCAGAAATTCATTATTAGACTTGTAGTCTATACTATTTTCTTTCTCTCTCTCTTACTCTTTCTATTTCTGTCTTCTCTGCTGCCACCACAGTACGTCATCAGTCAGAGCCACGGGGTGGAATGTAAGGAAATTCCGTGGTGCAAGCCACAGAGTTTCCAAAAACTCCGTAAATCCTTCAATAGATGCCTGTCTCTGACTGATGGTGGGATGAGCATCCATAAATAATAGGATGCTTTACAAACAGAAGTTTAAGGAGTTACATTTCCAAGGTCTGGACAAATAATAGACCTTAGTCCTTATCAATAGAAGCCCTGTGCTAAGGAATTTAAGGAGGAAACATTTCCAAGGACTAAATCACTTTAGTGCCAATTACGAAGGACCATTTGGCACTTGGAGGTTGTTAGAGGAGATACCTCTGATAATGACAATGTCCAGCTGGGATATTGTGTCACCCTCCACAGGGCCAGACAACCAGATACTACATCGTCCTGCTGGGTGGTGCAGCTACGGTCTACCTACCAAGTGGCACAGGTACCAATCACCGGGATACTCACCAGTCTTTGGTATCCCAGATGGAAAGGGATCTCCTCCATATTTTTGTATATCCAGGTGGTAATCGTTGGCACTGGTTGACGGGAGAAGGTTGGAAAACTGGGCAAGGATGGAAGATGGAACCAGGATGGAACACCAGGGTAGGGTGGCGC
The DNA here is from genome assembly GCA_022605955.1 of Rallus limicola. Classification (NCBI taxonomy): domain Eukaryota; kingdom Metazoa; phylum Chordata; class Aves; order Gruiformes; family Rallidae; genus Rallus; species Rallus limicola. The sequence goes on from JAKCOZ010000008.1 coordinate 38,091,264, forward strand.
ACTGGGGTGTGTTTTAACTTCACAGTCAATTGGAGCGATCGAATAGATTGGAGGGTCTGACAGGTCTGGAGCAGGGAGGAAGGAGGAAGCGCTGGAGAAGGCTGGAGCAGTCGAGGAAGCCGGAGCGCTGTGGTGCAGGAAAAAACAAAAGAGAAGAACCACAATGTTTATAAGCATGGCATTTGTTATCGACACGTATCAGTGCACCAGAACGGAGACACTTGATTCCTACACAACTGTCTACACGCAAATGGAAGCCACAGCTAAAGCAACACAAATACCTAAAGTACAATGAGACTGTCAAATCCCTGCACAGAAACATCCTGCACTGGTGTCACGACAAAACACAGGGGGCATGCCCGTGCGCAGGCCCTTCATACTCAGCTGGGCGACTCTGAACTCGGGCAGGCCAGAGGGGCACGAGTCAAATTCGTCACCTTAGCGTACCCCAAAGTGAAAGCTTCCTCTAAGTTGTGCTAGAAGGACCAAGGGAGGTGGAAAGGAAGAGAGGAAATGCTGGCACTCCCCGTGTTTACCTTACGTTACACCTTTCCAGATAAAAAAAAAAAAGCTCTTCTCTAGTTGGGAGGGGAGGAAGGAAAAATAAAAAGACCTCCCTTAGGATAGCGGCCCAGGAAACCTTGGAAAAATATCCCTGCGTGGACACAGAGACAAAGGAATGTTGGGGCAGCACGGAGGAAGTTCAGCAATGAAACTGAAAGCAAACCTTTCAGAGAAGAAAGTCCAAGCAAACAGAAGGGGTTTACCTCGCACAAGGAGCTGTCTTGTCCCAAAGGGAGAGTGTTGCGTTGCCCAGGGGAGTCCCGCGAGGCCTCTGAGCTGCAAGAGAAGAGCGTAAGCCATCAGTCACTGTCAAAGGGAACTGAGGAGGTTGATGAGGTTACGCTGAAGAGCTTCCCCAAAGGTCAATGTTTCCTTTCTCCCCGACGTCGCCACATTCCCTGTGTTCCGTTACTTTAGAACGGGCTCGGATTTGCTTATTGGCAACTGCAGCAAGTGGAGCTTGGCACAAGGTATCGCCAGGCTGAACCCCAAAGTCAAACCCAAAAAGGGTTCTGGGGATCTAACACCTCAAATCCAACCAATTGCCTTCCGGCCAGCTGGCAGCGGCCCTATCGCAGCTGAAGCTGGCTGCATCCAAGGCAGCCCCGGTACTGAGATGCAGAGCTAAACGCCCAGCCCCAACCCAGCAGCAGCCCAGGGATACAGGGAAGAAACTGAGCTCCCGCTCCAGCACTGCCAGACGCTACCGAGGTGCAATGCCGACACCATCCCTACGTGAGCCGAGGGGGACAGTTGCACCACACGCCAGGAAGAGCGCAGAAGAAACAAGCTCACGCCTTGACCTCAGCCTTACCAGTCTGCACCATTTCTTCTCCCCGTACAGAACGTCTTGGTCTTTTCATGGGAGGCTCAGAAGAAAGGGCCTGAGTCTGAAACAGAAACAAACAAAGCACCACCCTGAGTTGAACCTGAACACCAGCCCAAGCCAGCAGAAACTTCCAGAAAGGGAGACAGCTCTGGTCCAACATGGGGACCGGCATTTGCTGGCTCAGAGCGCAGCAGAAGGATCTTTGCAGGATCTCTGACCAGCAAGCTGCCCTTTGCGTCTGATTGTTCATACGGGCTCTCCTGCGCGCAGGGATTAAACCCCCTCAGCCTTCCTGCCCAGTTCCCCTCGGACAGCTCCTCAGCTTTCCAGACTTCAGCCCTGACTCTGGCTTGGGGAGCGCTGAGCCCCTCAGAAAGGGGTTTTGTACAAACAAAGACTCAATGTCGCTCTCAGGGACAACGACGAATAGAGCACAACGGTTTCTTATTCCTCCTCTCCACCTGCGGGGCAGTAAGAAAAAGAACACTGCACCTCCCAACCAAACGAAGGGCTCAAGCAGCTCGGGACTCGTGTTTACAGCGCCAAAGTCCTAGGGGAATCCTCTCCCAGACCGCTGGATACCGAACCCAGCCCAGAGGGCTTGATCCAGAGGAAGCAGGCGACTGTTCTCGCAAGGTCATGTATTTTGGGTGCTCCTTCCTCAGCTCCACGTGCCAGGGCAGAGCACGCAAACCTGAGCCAGGCAAAGCCAGCACACAGAGGCGCCTGCTGTCAAGGGAAAAGAACCACCTACGGCTGCACGGCTTCAGGAAAGTCTCTGCTAACCTCTCCCGCAGACTCTGCTCCTGGAGCGGCATCGCTGCCCGAAGCCCGGCGTTTCCATGCTCTCTTGGCTCGTATCGTCCCCGCAGCAGCAGCAGCAACCGCTTTGGGCCCAGAGACGGCATCATCTAAACAACAAAGGCAGAGCACCTCACAGCGTGACTTAAGAGGGGGTTAGGACTGCCATTGACATGGAAGCCAACCTCCTTCACCCCACCCAAAGCAGTGCGATTCAGGCCAAGCTGCACACCCTTCTGCAGCTTCAGGCACCCCTCAGTTCTCCAAGGGACGCCAAACCTCAGAAGAACCGGGGCTAGCAACTACCTCTGTCACGGGCGGCACCTGCTTGTAGCTTTTGCAGTTCCTGCCGGTCACGATGTCCCGCAGGCAGCTGAGGGCTGAGGGAAGAAGACACACAACAGGGATTTACAACCGTGGGTGAGCTTCACACAAGCAAACTTCCAAAGCTAATTGCTGCGCTTCCCCTTCCAAGGCCCCCCAGGATCATCTCAGACACACACACAGCCACTGCAGAGCATCCCCCGCCTCTCCCAGCCAAGGCATCGCTAATTCCCTTCTGTTAATGCTTCTTCTTCATGTCTTACGCTTCTTCCCAGCACCAAACAAATGGCTTTGGCTAACGTGGAACTCTGCACAGGTTAAACACACACACACACACACACCCCCCACAAGCCGCACACTGCCCTTCAGCAGGGCAATGCCCGTGTATACAGCGCTGAGTTACTCTCCCCGCGGCTTTCACCACCCACACCCGCAAGTTTCCTCTTTCTCCCACGGGAAACCTCAAGGGGCACAAATAACAACCAGCCTGCCTCTGAGAGTTCCGTGCAAGGGGACCTGGGAACACCTGGGCCACCTTACAGCCCAGCCCAGCCAGCGCTGCTGCAAAACCTCCTTGCAGCAGGACAGCAGCTGAAGCCACCTAACACGGTTTCCCTGCAACCACTTCGCCCGCCGTTCCCAGCGATGGATCGCTGAGGGAAACCGGCTCTCCCGCTCACATCGTGCCATGACAGCCAGCAGCGCCTGCAAAGGCACCTTCCTCCACCTGGGACTGTGCTCTGCACGCCTGCGGGGAACTACTTCAGGGGCGGCCAGCGTCTCCCTCCAGAAGACGCTCACTCTCCTCAGGGACACAGAAGCCACAGGCATGGCACGCCCATCGCTGCACACAGCAGGGCCCTTGCAACAAAACGCATCTCTAAGGTCCCTTGCAATCCCACAACCAGCCACCAGCTCTTACTGGGAGCTCCGGGACACTGGCACTGCTTAACACCTGGGAAGGCAGCCCCGCTTCTCCACACGCCCCACGCAAGGACTCCCCTCCACCCGCTGTATACACACACACACACACACACACACACACACACAGAGCCCTCTGCTCCTTCCCCACGCACGCTCCCAGGGGCCGCTTCTTTTCAAACTTCCCGCCTGCCAGACGGAAAAGCCAACGGGGGCCGGAGGGGCGCGGGTCTGCCAAGGGCCTTCTCGCAGCGGGGGGACCCCGAGACCCGCTCCCGCCCTGGGCTCTAACGCCCAGGACAGGCGCCCGAGGCGCCGCACTACGGGCTGGCTCGGAGGAGACAGGGCGGGGGGGGGCGGGGAAAGAGGTCCCGCAGGCCGCACCCCGAGAGGCCGCGGGCACTCAGGGCCGGGCCGGGGCGAGGCCCTCGGGAGGCCGTACGGCGTCGGGGCGGCTCACTGACCTGGGGGGCGGCCTCTGAAGCGGTGGCGCGGCGGACGGCGGCCAAGAAGGCGCCCAAGGCCCCCAGCAGCCATTGCTACCTCGGCCCCGGCAGCCCGCGGCGGAAACGCACCCATCCTGTGCCCCGCCCCGCCCGGCTCGGCCGCCCCTCCCACGGGTGTGCGGACCAGCCCGTCCATTGGCTCCTCCCGCTGCCTGTCTGGGGAGGCAGAGCCCGGGCAAGCGAAGGGGAGGGACCAGGACGGCCACGCATGCGTGCTGCTGCTCCCCCGCCCGCGGGCGGCACCTCCTGCGCTGCCGGAGGAGAGGGGCGGCTCTCTCCTCTCTCCTCTCTCTCTCTCTCCGCCCCCCCCAACGCAGGCTGCGCGGCCCGAGGGACGCGGGGGGGTGGGAGCGGCCGGCGGACCGGCCCCTGGGCGGGTTCCCCTCCGCTTTCCTCCCCCCGGCTCGGCGGGGGAAAGGACGGAGCTTCCCGGGCCTTACCGAGCCCTTTGCTCCTCACACTCCCGGCGCTCGGTGCCTGTCTCCTCTCCCGCTCCCGCAGGAGCGACCGGCACAGCCATGGCCGAAGGCACGACTGAGCCAGAGCGGCGGGTGTGCAGGACGCGGTGTCCCGGGAAACGGAGCGGGCAGTCGGAAAGCGTTCAACGGCCCGCCCGGGACTGGCCCGCCCGGCTGCCCGGGCAACGCCGACGCGCAACCGGCCGCCGAAGCCAGCGGGCAAGGCCGAAGCCAGCGGGCGGGAACGGGGCGGCTTTCGCCTCTCGCACTGGCTTCGGCTGGTTCCCGGAGCCACCACACTTCCCCCTGCCCTGCCCTGCCCTGCCCTAGCAAGAACGGCGGGGATGCGGATTGGGAGGGAGGGAGGGAGGGAGGGTGCTGCGCGGGCAGCCGGGATGAGGCTTCTCGGGATGCCCCCGGGTTTCGACACCGAAAATCCCGGCATCGCCTTGTGTTTACCTGCCGTTTGTCGTTCCCGGATAAAAGAGGAGTCCCCACCGAGGCAAAAGTCATCAGTGTCAAACACGAGGAAGATCAATGCCTTTGAATGGTGCTACAGAACAGCCAGCGCTGGGGATCTGTTACCTTCAAGTTACGCTGCCAGCACTAGAACTAGATGCTGCCTCCCTTAACACAGAGCAGCAAAGACTAAGTCTCCAGCCCCATTTACACCAGCTACACAGTCACCACCCAAAAGGCAGGGCTTATTCTCCCTGTCCTTACTTGTCGGCGCCTGTGGGCAGTGGATCAGCCGGGCTTCTAGGCCATTTTCCCTTCTGTTGCTTGAGGAGCTCTTGGTACATCTTCTTTTCTCCTGGCTTAACATCCTGCCAGAAGAGAGAGACCGGAGCAGCCTGCAATTCAAAACATGCTCAACGCCCAGCAATACATCCCAAACCAAAGCAGCCGGGACTGGAAAACACAGATGGCCCGAAACCACCCCAGGGAGCCAACAAGCAGCCCCTCTCACCCATGGGCTCAGGCCTTTCCTTTGCCAGGGATCCTTACAAACACCTCCCTAGGCGTTTCTCTCGGCCGCAGCAGCCTGCAATTTAAAACATGCTCAACGTCCAGCAATAGCTCCCAAACCAAAAGAGCCAGGACTTAAAGAAATAGCTGCCTTGAGACCTTCCCACAGGAACCCATAAGCAGCCCCTCTTACCCTGAAGCTCAAGCCTTTCCTTTGCCAGGGATCCCTCCTAACACCTCCCTAGGTTTTTTCTCGGCCGCAGCGGCCTTCCATTCAAACATGCCCAAAGTCCAGCAATAACTCCCAAACCAAAGGAGCCAGGACTGAAAGACCTTGTCCCTGCCCCTCCTGGGCTGTGAACAGGAGGGAAGAAGGGAGCAAATTTCTGACTAAAGTCTGCTAGCGAGGGAGTGGGGGGGGGAAAGTGTTTTAAGATCTGGTTGCGTTTGTTTGAAGGGGTGGTTGCACTCCTGACTCTGGGTTTTCACTGTTCCTTTCTAGCATAGTAGAATAAATTCAGTAACTTTCTCTTCTGCATTCTGTGTTGAGTCTGTTTTGCCCGCGTCGTTAATGACAAGATGACTTCTCTCTCCTTAGTTTGACTCTTGAGCCTCTTAATATACATTTTCTCCCCTGTCCAACTACGAAGGGGAGGAAGAGACTGATTTTGGTGGGCGTCTGGCTTCCAGCCAGGGCTAAACCACCACACCAGCGCAGAGCTGGACACAGAGGAAGAGGGAAAAGGCTATAAAAAGCGGGCCTGCATAAAGGAAAGAAGGTACCTGACTGGCAAAGGTTCAAGTTCTAAGTACACAGAACTAAGGTATTGGTTAAATGGTGTATTGAACTTTGTGTTTGATGGGCAAAAGCTGTATGTTGCAGTTGCGTCTACATGGGAGTGAATGAGACGCGCACAAAGCGAGTGTGGAGCTTTGATCCGCAGTTCTGGTATCCCCTGAGGGGTGCAGACAGAAAGCAGCAAAGCATAAAAAACCCCAAACCCAAAACCCCCCCGCAGGGGCCCAAGGAAAGCAAAAGGTAAAAAGGTTCTATAAGAAAAAGTTATTACAAAGGAAAAATACCCCAAACCCCTACCCCAGAACGATGGTTGAAATACTGTTTATTGGGTCAATGTTGCTCCGTGCCCAAACAAAGGACTTCACGCCAGCACGGCTCTTTTTATATATAATTCAAATATTTATTGCAATAAAATAAATAAATATCTATCTTCTCACATTTAACAGACAGACAAAACCAGAACAACAAAACCAAGTTCAGAACAGAAACTAAAACAAGAGTCAGCCCAAGGTGATCACGTTGTTAACTGCAGTAGTGCCCGTCTCACAGCAGCTGCTGGTGGATTCTTTCCTGTACCATCTTCCTGTCGGAGCTTTTGGGCAGAGAAAGTTCCCTGGCCAGGGGCTGGGACAATACCAGCTGTCTGCCCTCCAACACATGCTATCACAACCACCGGCTTACATGGATCCGAAGCTCTGCTGTCACAGAGAGAGTCACCAATAGCATGAAGAAAGGACTAAAGAGCACCACGTAACCGCAAGCCTGAGTTAAGTAGCGGGGCCCTGTAAGGAAATTCCTTAGTGCAAGCCACATATTCCCTGGTGGAAACAACAGTGGAAAAATACCATCTTTTGTGGCCCTCTGGGAGACCGCAACACAACTTATTTTCAATTCCCAAGGACTGCAGTTGGACCCTTTGCTACAGGGGCCACAGCTCAGCAGGGACATTACTGGATTTGTGGATACAAGGCCTACACAATGCTACCCGCAAATTGGTCAGGGGTTTGCTATATTGGAATCATTCGGCCTCTATTTTTTTTTTCTTCTGCCAGGGGACGAGGGTCCTCAACTGGGAGTGAGACTTTATGACAATCTGGGTGATGAAGGTTTTGCACGACGCAAAAGATCTCTTGGGTTTGAAATAGGTGGATCACAAAAATGGGGCAAAGATGAATGGCCTTCCAAAAGAATAATACAATATTATGGGCCGGCCACATGGAATCCTAATGAATAGATAGCAGGGGCACGGGAACCAATTTATAATCTGAACCGCATAATTCGCCTGCAGGCTGTTCTAGAAATAATTACCAACAAAACGGCCACTGCCATAGATCTCCTAAACCAACAATCCCAAGAGAGGCGCACTGCGATCCTGCAACACCGCATGGGTTTAGATAACCTTCTGGCTGAAGAGGGAGGAGTATGTGGGAAATTAAATATTTCTAACTGTTGTTTGCAAATCCGTGATGTGGGTGAAGTAGTCACACAACTGACAACAGATATCCGAAAGCTAGCCCATGTTCCTGTCCAAACATGGAGCGGCTGGGACATCGACCTGTGGTCCTGGTTGCCAGGAGCCCCGTGGCTAAAACGCCTTTTATTCTATATGATGTGTGGATTAGCAGCTCTGATGTTTTTGCCTTGTGTGATACCATGCCTGATTCAGTTGATTCAAACCGTAGTGAACCGCATGCAAATAATCACTGTAAACTCACCCAATGATGTTAAACATATCAGATTGATAAAGCCAACCAAACACGCAGCTGTTAGAATTATATCATCAAATTGATTTCGTTTTATGTACACTGAAAAACCTTTGAATGTTTGAACAATGAAAACTTTTATTATAAAACATAACTAAACAAGAAACTATTAACAAGAATTAGAAAACAACTATTTATGGTCGAAACAACAAAACAAACTAGTAAGGAATATGGAAATAATTGCAAGTAGAGAAACCCCGAACAAAGCATAAAGTAATATTGTAGAACGCCTTTTGTAACATTCCATCTCCATTTTCAGTTCTTGATATTTGTTGTCAACATTTTGCCTAAAAGTAAACGACAAAGAAAGAAAATGTTTTAATCCTGGCCATAACTGCCCATACAGGTTAACTGCTTTCAGTAACACCCACCTTGATGCTCGCTCCGGAGGGAAAGTCCGCACTTTTGTCCTTTCCTCTCCGGCAAGTGACGCCACAATCTAATGGTGACAAACACTGCACCACTGTAACTACCAGGCCATATTTATTGGCCATAAATGGTACCATTAACACACTCACTGATACGGTGGCAAGCTCGGGGAACGGGTCCGGGATCTCACGCTCTGAGCTCTCACCCTCACGTGCGGTCGCCATCTCTCACCCCCACACCATTTGCGCATGTTTTGTTTTTATATTGTCTGCGCACGCGCGATTTCTCTCCACAGAAAGCACTGGAAAGTTCTAGAAGGTGGCGCATGCAAAATCCCTTTAGTGTAGCCAAAATAGTGACGCAAGATGTATATGAAATTGCTTCTACGTTATTAAGTGTTAAGAATATTGTAACCCAACTTAGATTTTGTTTATGTACCACTAAACACTTTTGATTTTATAGAACTAATGCATTCTTAAAGTCAAACGGAGTGTTGGACAGCGCAACAAATTCAATGAACCACTATGCAGCCAGTAAACAAAACAACCCGGTAAAGCTCGACACAGCCCTTTAAATGGTGTCGGGGTGGTAGAAGTGTCCCACTTCTGTTGCTCACACCACTCTGGATCTGATACAAAAATCAGACAAAAACAAACAACATGCTATAGTAGCAACTCTGCCAATAATTAACCTTCTTTTGGTTATAAATTAGTCTCCTGCACCTCAGTTTGATATTATACAAATCTTGTCAACCGTGGGAAATTGCGAGGAGGAAGCGACATTCATCACTTACAGCCCCCCCCCCCAAATGCATGATCAGCCAAAATTTGGATCTAGACTAAATGAGGCATGAAAATCTACGTTACACCCAGCTTCCACCTCCCAATTCTCCCAAGCTACATTTACATTATATATACTGTAAAATTGGTATTATAATATCAATTCTTTTTATACACGCGCACAATTTGTTATTGATTATCAGAAATTCATTATTAGACTTGTAGTCTATACTATTTTCTTTCTCTCTCTCTTACTCTTTCTATTTCTGTCTTCTCTGCTGCCACCACAATACGTCATCAGTCAGAGCCACAGGGTGGAATGTAAGGAAATTCCTTAGTGCAAGCCACAGAGTTTCCAAAAACTCCGTAAATCCTTCAATAGATGCCTGTCTCTGACTGATGGTGGGATGAGCATCCATAAATAATAGGATGCTTTACAAACAGAAGTTTAAGGAGTTACATTTCCAAGGTCTGGACAAAGAATAGACCTTAGTCCTTATCAATAGAAGCCCTGTGCTAAGGAATTTAAGGAGGAAACATTTCCAAGGACTAAATAACTTTAGTGCCAATTACGAAGGACCATTTGGCACTTGGAGGTTGTTAGAGGAGATACCTCTGATAATGACAATGTCCAGCTGGGATACTGGTGACTACGCATGCGTCAAGAAGAGAGGTGAAAAGTTTAACCTGATGAAGACTACAGGCCTTCATCCTGAAGACCCCGACTCACGACCACCAGAGAGCATTGCGCCTGCGCCATGAGGAGGGATTTATGGAAATGAAGCCATGAAGTTAATTTGAATACGAAGCGGGACAGGTCATGCATATGTACAGGTGTTACGAATTCCAAACACCTCTCCTCTATAAAAAGTCAAACACCAATGCATTCAGCGGAACTTCCCCCACCAGACATGAAGTGAAGTCGAGTCGGTCCCGCAAGACATCATGGGAACCCGTGGGGGTAGCTAGAACTTTCCTGTAACTTTAAACTCCTTACCTTTCTTTCTCTTTTTTTTTCCTTCTCTCTCACTCTCTAACCCCTTTCGCGAATGTTGCTGTAACAATTAAACTTCCTGATGATACGGCATTTGACCTCGTTTGTGTCTTAATCTCACTCTGGGAATTATAAAAGAATCTCGCCCCTGACCGGGCTATTCCGGAACAGGACAGGCCCTAAGGGGGTGCAGTAATGTGTCACCCTCCACAGGGCCAGACAACCAGATACTACGTCGTCCTGCTGGGTGGTGCAGCTACGGTCTACCTACCAAGTGGCACAGGTACCAATCACCGGGATACTCACCAGTCTTTGGTATCCCAGATGGAAAGGGATCTCCTCCATATTTTTGTATATCCAGGTGGTAATCGTTGGCACTGGTTGACGGGAGAAGGTTGGAAAACTGGGCAAGGATGGAAGATGGAACCAGGATGGAACAGCAGGGTAGGGTGGCGCACTGGGGTGTGTTTTAACTTCACAGTCAATTGGAGCGATCGAATAGATTGGAGGGTCTGACAGGTCTGGAGCAGGGAGGAAGGAGGAAGCGCTGGAGAAGGCTGGAGCAGTCGAGGAAGCCGGAGCGCTGTGGTGCAGGAAAAAACAAAAGAGAAGAACCACAATGTTTATAAGCATGGCATTTGTTATCGACACGTATCAGTGCACCAGAACGGAGACACTTGATTCCTACACAACTGTCTACACGCAAATGGAAGCCACAGCTAAAGCAACACAAATACCTAAAGTACAATGAGACTGTCAAATCCCTGCACAGAAACATCCTGCACTGGTGTCACGACAAAACACAGGGGGCATGCCCGTGCGCAGGCCCTTCATACTCAGCTGGGCGACTCTGAACTCGGGCAGGCCAGAGGGGCACGAGTCAAATTCGTCACCTTAGCGTACCCCAAAGTGAAAACTTCCTCTAAGTTGTGCTAGAAGGACCAAGGGAGGTGGAAAGGAAGAGAGGAAATGCTGGCACTCCCCGTGTTTACCTTACGTTACACCTTTCCAGATAAAAAAAAAAGCTCTTCTCTAGTTGGGAGGGGAGGAAGGAAAAATAAAAAGACCTCCCTTAGGATAGCGGCCCAGGAAACCTTGGAAAAATATCCCTGCGTGGACACAGAGACAAAGGAATGTTGGGGCAGCACGGAGGAAGTTCAGCAATGAAACTGAAAGCAAACCTTTCGGAGAAGAAAGTCCAAGCAAACAGAAGGGGTTTACCTCGCACAAGGAGCTGTCTTGTCCCAAAGGGAGAGTGTTGCGTTGCCCAGGGGAGTCCCGCGAGGCCTCTGAGCTGCAAGAGAAGAGCGTAAGCCATCAGTCACTGTCAAAGGGAACTGAGGAGGTTGATGAGGTTACGCTGAAGAGCTTCCCCAAAGGTCAATGTTTCCTTTCTCCCCGACGTCGCCACATTCCCTGTGTTCCGTTACTTTAGAACGGGCTCGGATTTGCTTATTGGCAACTGCAGCAAGTGGAGCTTGGCACAAGGTATCGCCAGGCTGAACCCCAAAGTCAAACCCAAAAAGGGTTCTGGGGATCTAACACCTCAAATCCAACCAATTGCCTTCCGGCCAGCTGGCAGCGGCCCTATCGCAGCTGAAGCTGGCTGCATCCAAGGCAGCCCCGGGACTGAGATGCAGAGTTAAACGCCCAGCCCCAACCCAGCAGCAGCCCAGGGATACCGGGAAGAAACTGAGCTCCCGCTCCAGCACTGCCAGACGCTACCGAGGTGCAATGCCGACACCATCCCTACGTGAGCCGAGGGGGACAGTTGCACCACACGCCAGGAAGAGCGCAGAAGAAACAAGCTCACGCCTTGACCTCAGCCTTACCAGTCTGCACCATTTCTTCTCCCCATACAGAACGTCTTGGTCTTTTCATGGGAGGCTCAGAAGAAAGGGCCTGAGTCTGAAACAGAAACAAACAAAGCACCACCCTGAGTTGAACCTGAACACCAGCCCAAGCCAGCGGAAATTTCCGGAAATGGAGGCAGCTCTGCTCCGACGTGGGGACCGGCATTTGCTGGCTCAGAGCGCAGCAGAAGGATCTTTGCAGGATCTCTGACCAGCAAGCTGCCCTTTGCGTCTGATTGTTCATACGGGCTCTCCTGCGCGCAGGGATTAAACCCCCTCAGCCTTCCTGCCCAGTTCCCCTCGGACAGCTCCTCAGCTTTCCAGACTTCAGCCCTGACTCTGGCTTGGGGAGCGCTGAGCCCCTCAGAAAGGGGTTTTGTACAAACAAAGACTCAATGTCGCTCTCAGGGACAACGACGAATAGAGCACAACGGTTTCTTATTCCTCCTCTCCACCTGCGGGGCAGTAAGAAAAAGAACACTGCACCTCCCAACCAAACAAAGGGCTCAAGCAGCTCGGGACTCATTTGTACAGCGCCAAAGTCCTAGGGGAATCCTCTCCCAGACCGCTGGATACCGAACCCAGCCCAGAGGGCTTGATCCAGAGGAAGCAGGCGACTGTTCTCGCAAGGTCATGTATTTTGGGTGCTCCTTCCTCAGCTCCACGTGCCAGGGCAGAGCACGCAAACCTGAGCCAGGCAAAGCCAGCACACAGAGGCGCCTGCTGTCAAGGGAAAAGAACCACCTACGGCTGCACGGCTTCAGGAAAGTCTCTGCTAACCTCTCCCGCAGACTCTGCTCCTGGAGCGGCATCGCTGCCCGAAGCCCGGCGTTTCCATGCTCTCTTGGCTCGTATCGTCCCCGCAGCAGCAGCAGCAACCGCTTTGGGCCCAGAGACGGCATCATCTAAACAACAAAGGCAGAGCACCTCACAGCGTGACTTAAGAGGGGGTTAGGACTGCCATTGACATGGAAGCCAACCTCCTTCACCCCACCCAAAGCAGTGCGATTCAGGCCAAGCTGCACACCCTTCTGCAGCTTCAGGCACCCCTCAGTTCTCCAAGGGACGCCAAACCTCAGAAGAACCGGGGCTAGCAACTACCTCTGTCACGGGCGGCACCTGCTTGTAGCTTTTGCAGTTCCTGCCGGTCACGATGTCCCGCAGGCAGCTGAGGGCTGAGGGAAGAAGACACACAACAGGGATTTACAACCGTGGGTGAGCTTCACACAAGCAAACTTCCAAAGCTAATTGCTGCGCTTCCCCTTCCAAGGCCCCCCAGGATCATCTCAGACACACACACAGCCACTGCAGAGCATCCCCCGCCTCTCCCAGCCAAGGCATCGCTAATTCCCTTCTGTTAATGCTTCTTCTTCATGTCTTACGCTTCTTCCCAGCACCAAACAAATGGCTTTGGCTAACGTGGAACTCTGCACAGGTTAAACACACACACACACACCCCCCACAAGCCGCACACTGCCCTTCAGCAGGGCAATGCCCGTGTATACAGCGCTGAGTTACTCTCCCCGCGGCTTTCACCACCCACACCCGCAAGTTTCCTCTTTCTCCCACGGGAAACCTCAAGGGGCACAAATAACAACCAGCCTGCCTCTGAGAGTTCCGTGCAAGGGGACCTGGGAACACCTGGGCCACCTTACAGCCCAGCCCAGCCAGCGCTGCTGCAAAACCTCCTTGCAGCAGGACAGCAGCTGAAGCCACCTAACACGGTTTCCCTGCAACCACTTCGCCCGCCGTTCCCAGCGATGGAGCGCTGAGGGAAACCGGCTCTCCCACTCGTGCCATGACAGCCAGCAGCGCCTGCAAAGGCACCTTCCTCCACCTGGGACTGTGCTCTGCACGCCTGCGGGGAACTACTTCAGGGGCGGCCAGCGTCTCCCTCCAGAAGACGCTCACTCTCCTCAGGGACACAGAAGCCACAGGCATGGCACGCCCATCGCTGCACACAGCAGGGCCCTTGCAACAAAACGCATCTCTAAGGTCCCTTGCAATCCCACAACCAGCCACCAGCTCTTACTGGGAGCTCCGGGACACTGGCACTGCTTAACACCTGGGAAGGCATCCCCGCTTCTCCACACGCCCCACGCAAGGACTCCCCTCCACCCGCTGTATACACACACACACACACACAGAGCCCTCTGCTCCTTCCCCACGCACGCTCCCAGGGCCTTCTCGCAGCGGGGGGACCCCGAGACCCGCTCCCGCCCTGCGCTCTAACGCCCAGGACAGGCGCCCGAGGCGCCGCGCTACGGGCTGGCTCGGAGGAGACAGGGCGGGGGGGGGCGGGGAAAGAGGTCCCGCAGGCCGCACCCCGAGAGGCCGCGGGCACTCAGGGCCGGGCCGGGGCGAGGCCCTCGGGAGGCCGTACGGCGTCGGGGCGGCTCACTGACCTGGGGGGCGGCCTCTGAAGCGGTGGCGCGGCGGACGGCGGCCAAGAAGGCGCCCAAGGCCCCCAGCAGCCATTGCTACCTCGGCCCCGGCAGCCCGCGGCGGAAACGCACCCATCCTGTGCCCCGCCCCGCCCGGCTCGGCCGCCCCTCCCACGGGTGTGCGGACCAGCCCGTCCATTGGCTCCTCCCGCTGCCTGTCTGGGGAGGCAGAGCCCGGGCAAGCGAAGGGGAGGGGCCAGGACGGCCACGCATGCGTGCTGCTGCTCCCCCGCCCGCGGGCGGCACCTCCTGCGCTGCCGGAGGAGAGGGGCGGCTCTCTCCTCTCTCGCTCTCTCCTCTCTCTCTCTCTCCGCCCCCCCAACGCAGGCTGCGCGGCCCGAGGGACGCGGGGGGGTGGGAGCGGCCGGCGGACCGGCCCCTTGGCGGGTTCCCCTCCGCTTTCCTCCCCCCGGCTCGGCGGGGGAAAGGACGGAGCTTCCCGGGCCTTACCGAGCCCTTTGCTCCTCACACTCCCGGCGCTCGGTGCCTGTCTCCTCTCCCGCTCCCGCAGGAGCGACCGGCACAGCCATGGCCGAAGGCACGACTGAGCGAGAGCGGCGGGTGTGCAGGACGCGGTGTCCCGGGAAACGGAGCGGGCAGTCGGAAAGCGTTCAACGGCCCGCCCGGGACTGGCCCGCTCGGCTGCCCGGGCAACGCCGACGCGCAACCGGCCGCCGAAGCCAGCGGGCAAGGCCGAAGCCAGCGGGCGGGAACGGGGCGGCTTTCGCCTCTCGCGCTGGCTTCGGCTGGTTCCCGGAGCCACCACACTTCCCCCTGCCCTGCCCTGCCCTGCCCTAGCAAGAACGGCGGGGATGCGGATTGGGAGGGAGGGAGGGAGGGTGCTGCGCGGGCAGCCGGGATGAGGCTTCTCGGGATGCCCCCGGGTTTCGACACCGAAAATCCCGGCATCGCCTTGTGTTTACCTGCCGTTGGTCGTTCCCGGATAAAAGAGGAGTCCCCACCGAGGCAAAAGTCATCAGTGTCAAACACGAGGAAGATCAATGCCTTTGAATGGTGCTA
The DNA here is from genome assembly GCA_022605955.1 of Rallus limicola. Lineage (NCBI taxonomy): Eukaryota > Metazoa > Chordata > Aves > Gruiformes > Rallidae > Rallus > Rallus limicola. Next base: position 38,106,657 of record JAKCOZ010000008.1, read on the forward strand.
CAGAACAGCCAGCGCTGGGGATCTGTTACCTTCAAGTTACGCTGCCAGCACTAGAACTAGATGCTGCCTCCCTTAACACAGAGCAGCAAAGACTAAGTCTCCAGCCCCATTTACACCAGCTACACAGTCACCACCCAAAAGGCAGTGCTTATTCTCCCTGTCCTTACTTGTCGGCGCCTGTGGGCAGTGGATCAGCCGGGCTTCTAGGCCATTTTCCCTTCTGTTGTTTGAGGAGCTCTTGGTACATCTTCTTTTCTCCTGGCTGAACATCCTGCCAGATCAGAGGAGGACTCTTGCTCCTTCTCACTCCCTTCTCTGGTGGGAAATTACAGCTGCTAATCGTTTTTTCTCTCCTCACTGTTAGTCCCAGATATGCAGTGACCATCACTCATGGGCTCGCCCTTAGTACGCAGCGACTCCAACCTTCAGTTGGGTGGTGTTTGCTCTGTGGGGCCTGCCAAGTGCCCAAAGTTTGCTGCTCCTTGCAGCAGCCATCCCTGCAGTCCCCCTCCTGCACCAGAACCCAGCCATGCAAAACTGCAACATACACACACAAACACTGAGCCAGAGCGCGGTGCAGCCCCTGTGCATAATGGCATAATGGCACTGTGATTGCCAGTCCCCGGATCCTATGTGACCTTCCCACAGGAACACACGCTCCTGAGAGCTCACCTGTGGCAGGGAAAGGAGAGAAACCGCACAGACTTTTCATGTGATACTCTAAAACCAGCCAGGGCCTTATTCCTGTGTATGAAATGCCACCATCACACTTTCACCGGTTGCCTTTGTGCCAGGTAAATTTCTGACGTTAGTGAAAATTTCTGACATTACCAGAAATTTCTGACCATGCAGCGTGCTCAACTGACTGAGCGTACAGATGTGGGCACAGAGGATCAGAGAATTCTTTATTACTGAAAGAATATCTTGTGCCCCTTCAGCTTTTCAGCGCAGAGCTGATGGATACCTTTGGCAGTGACATGCAGTCTCACCGGTCAGGTCTTTCCCCTGCATCGACAGTCAACCTTCTGGAGCACAATGCAAAGAAGGTAGTTCTGTAGAATGAGTAAACACACATCAGCAGCTCAAAAACCCAAACCTCACACCCTGGCAGCTGAAGCATTGGCACCGGACACCAAGCCTCTCCTTGCCCCCATCCTGAAACTCACCCCCAGGACTCATGGACCCCACCTTGCCCATCGCCACATCTGTCAGTAGCACCCACCTCTGTACGCTCAGTCAGTCGAGCATGCTGCATTGTCAGAAATTTCTGCTAACATCAGAAATTTACTTGGCACAAATGCAACTGGTGAAAGTACCTGAACGAGAACACACAGAGAGAGGCACAGCCAGCCAAAAGCACCGGTCTAGAGGCTGCTTTGCCCCCCTCATTAACAGTGGCCCTGGCAGCAGTCCTGCCACACACGTGTTACTGAACTGCAGCTAAATCCTGGCTGTCACCTCCAGTCACTTAGAACTGGCCTCAGATCCCAGCCCCACAGGACAGACAGCCTTTCTGACAGTGAACTGCAAAGGCTGACAGGCAAGCAAAGCCTGTCTGTTTCTAAGCTGCTTCACAGCTCTGCTTCACCCTCCATCTCTACAGCCTGCTGCCAAACGCATCAGAGATGTCAGGAAAGAAGCAGAAAGAAAGAACTCCTCTTTCTTACTGCAAGGAGACACCACGAGAGCGCCAGGAGATGAAGATGCAGCCTTGTTTCCTCCACTGAAAGGCAACCCCAGGTCTGGAGCATTGGGTAACTCAAGCCAGGAGAAGCACCATACCTGGCTTATTCTCCAGAGCTGCCTAAATCAGTCTGCAGACTCTCAACAGCATTGGGACTTTTGTTGCCAGCGAATAAGTCTTCTGAGCTCCTCCTCTCCAGCAGAGCCGGTATCAACGTCACCGTTCCCAAAGGAGACACCAGAGCGCAAAACCTACTTGCTAAGGCCCATGTGTGACACTAGCTGAATCTGCAGGTGTTTGCTGACAAGGAAACAAAAGGCAGAGCAGAATCTGTGCTCCATTCTCAGTGTGGTAAATAAATAAAAACCCATTGAACACCCAAGCCCACTGAGAAACCTCAAAAACCCAATTAAAAACAAAATAACCAACCCGGAAACCCCGGACACCACAAAAACCACAACAGAACCCAAAAGCTCTCCTGTGCCAAAACAGCCCCACAAGTCAGAAAACCCATAAACTGCAATTAAAGAGATAGACAAATGCACAAAAAAACCCAGAACCCACGGTCACCCCTGGATCCCTGACATCCCAAAAACCCCACAAGCCCCACCAATCTCCCATATTCAACTAAAACAACCCCACAAGCCCACACTGACCCCACTAACCCGAGGCCCAACACAAACCCCCACAGAACGTCGACACCACCAAAACCCAGCAGAAACCACAAGCCTGAAACAAACCATGCACCCTTCCCTCCCTGCTGCCAAACAACAAACCCAAACAGCTGCGACAGGCCGCAGGACAGAAAGCCAGCCCTGGCAGAGAGGTGGGTGGGGAGCTGCGGCCAAGGGAAGGAGATCACAAGAGCCAAGAGCGAGAACGTACCTGCTGCTTCAGTGCCAAAGAGCACTGCTTTGCCCAACTCCTCCTGTTCGGTGGCATGCTGGAGGCCTTCGCGTGTTCACCAGGAGGAGCAGATGGAGCCTGGACTGAAAGCTTTAGTTATCTCCATCAACTGATGGTACCGTCCTGTTCCTTGTCCTCCTGCCAGAGAGCACCTCTGCCTTCTGACCCGAGCAGCCACGCAACTTGTCCTTCCCGGGAGTTCCCCATGGGGCAAAGTGAGCTCTGAAAGCGCTGCTCAAGCAGAAGCCTCCTGTGAAGGGCAGCAAAGTAAAAGCTTTTCAGCCTGGAGGTCACAAAGACCATGTTTTCAGCCAGCCAAGAGAGCAGGAATGGGAAAGGTACATACAGACCTGTACTGCCAGCTGAGCTTGGCCAAGAGAGCCTTAAAACTTCCTCAGAAACCGGTTGATTCTGGGGCTCACTGAGGCAGAACACCTCCTGGCTAAAACATTGGGAAAACAAGAAAGAAGGAAGATTTCCCTGCCTCTGGCACACTTCAGCTGCCATTTGAGAATGCACAGACAGCAGGGACTGAAAGATGCTCCTGGCCTGAAACCCCCCCATGCAGCCCACAGGCAGCCCCACTGACCTTGGGACTGCACTTTCCTAACCAAGGACAATGTCCTAACAGTGCCCTACATTGTCTCCCAGCTCTACAAGCATCCACCTTCCAAAGTGCTAAATGTCCAGCAATAACTCCCAGAAGAAACGTATGAGCACTGAACGATGCAACTGGCCTGGAACCCCCCCATGCAGCCCAGAAACAGGCCGCTGACCCTGGGGCTCAGGGCTTTCCAAAATGAGGACAACATCCTATACTGTGCCCTGTGTCATATTTCTGCTCTACCAGTGTCCGCCTTTTGAAAATGCTACACTTCTACCAATAGTTCCCAAACAAAAGGTGTGGCCCCAAGGAACTGCCTTCAGCTGCAGGAGGGCAGCTGGAGAGGGGCTGGGAGGTAGAAATCCTTCCCAGGGAGGGGGGAGGCCCTAGCACAGGGTGTCCAGAGAACCTGGGGCTGCCCCAGCTCCCTGGCAGGGTTCAAGGCCGGGTTGAATGGGGCTTGGGACAACCTGGGCTGGTGGGGGTGTCCCTGCCCATGGCAGGGAGGCACTTTGAGGACTTCGGAGTTGGTCTCCACACAAACCAGTCTCGGGTTCTATGAAACCCTGATTCCACGCTGCTCCCTCCTGCCCCAGCACCAAAAGGGAAAGGAAGGAAAAGGTAACCTCTGTGTGACGAGGGCATGTAGCTACGTGAGAGAGAACACAAATATGCTCAGGGCTATTTCCTCTTTGCTTTCAGCACTGCAGCATCAATCTAACTTAGGTGTTCCTCAGCCTAAATTCCTTCTGCAATGATTTTAACGAGTTACAGTAACTCGGTGGTGAAGGACTGCAGCAGTGGGACACAACCTGCAAGTTCCCCCTGCCCTTCCCCCCAGGGAGTTGTTGTGTTGTGTGGCCACACGATGCAATGATAAATAGTAACACATGGCAACTCACTGTGCTGAAGTATTCCTCAAAAGGATGGGAGCCACCATGGAGGCAGATCCTTACACAGACAGACAACAGACATTCAGGCGCCGCATTTCCTTGTAACCCCAGAACCATCCCCTGGAAAGGAACACAAAAGTAAACACACCAGCCAGCTCCTTTAGAATCCTAGAATCTCCTGAGCTGGAAGGGACACTTCAGGGTCATGGAGTCCCACTCCTGGCTCCACACAGCCCAGCCCAGTCAGAGCGTGGCACTGAGTCCATCCTCCAGACACTTCTGGCCCTCAGCCCAGCTCGGGGCTGTGACTCCTTCCCTGGGGAGCCTGTGCCAGCACCTGACCCTCCTCTCAGTACAGAACCTCTTCCTCACACCCAGCCTAAACCTCCCCTGGCGCAGCTTCACACTGTTCCCTCAGGTTCTACCCCTGGTCCCCAAAGAGAGGAGATCAGCACCTGCTCCTTTGCTCCCCTCAGCAGGAAGCCTCAAACCCCCGTGAGGTCTCCCCTCAGCCTCCTCTTCTCCAGGCTGAATAAACCCAGGAACTTCAGCCTCTCCTCATAAATCTTCCCTTCCAGACCCTTCCCCACCCTCACTGCCCTCCTCTGGACACTCTCCAATAGTTTTGTGTCCCTCTTATCCTGTGGTGCCCAAAGCTGCCCCCAGGACTGGAGGTGAGGCCGCCCCAGTGCAGGGCAGAGTGGGACAATCCTGGAGAAGAGGAGGCTGAGGGGAGACCATCTCACCACCTACAACTACCTGACAGGAGGCTGTAGAGCGGTGGGCAATGGTTTCTTCAGCCAGGGGACAGGAGATGGGACAAGGGGCAATGGGCTCAAGCTGTGCCAGGGCAGGGTCAGATTAGATATTAGAAAAAAAATTTTCACTGAAAGAGTTGTGGGGCTGTGGAACAGGCTGCCCTGGGAGGGGCTGAGTCACCTTCCCTGGGTGTTTTTTAAAAAAGGGTAGATGAGGTACTTAGGGATATGGTTTAGCATAGGATGGGAACGGTTGGACTTGATGATCTTAAAGGTCTTTTCCAACCTTGTGATTCTGTGATCTACTCCCTGGACTGGCTGTGCCAGGCTGGATGCACCCCAGGATGCAGTTGGCCCTCCTGGGTGCCTGGGCACGCTGCTGGCTCACGGGTAACTCGCTACTGACCCCCAAACCCCTCTCACATAGCCTCCAGCCCCAGACCCTCCAGGCTGTGGGTGCAGCCAGGGCTGCCACTTCTCAGGGGCAGGATACAGCACTTGCCCTGTTAAAGTTCACGTGGCAGATGGCTGCGACGTAATGACTTCGTGTGAAGCAACAATGCTCTCAAATTGGAACTAACACCAATCTAACACAATATTACCGAGGGGTTTTAGAAGCAAAGTGACTCCTGAGAATGGAGAGAGTCACAGGCAGCACTACAATCATCACATGAGTCTATTCTGTTACAGCAGGCAAATGCCTCAGTGAGTGCAACTAAAAAGACTGACAGGGGTTACCTGCAGCACTCATGTTTGTCTCTGGAGAACACAAGCGGATCAGTACAAGTCCTTTCACCTTTTTTCTTCCAATGTTCCTTCTTTCCATCCTTCTGCATAGCCTTGTAGGATGTAAATCTGTTCAACAAAGGGTCCACCCGACTCTGAGCAGAAAGGAAAGCAAAGCAAAGCATTACTGAGCGGGAAAAAACCTCGCTGGGTAAAGGTACAGACTGGCACCACTTGCCATTAGAAGGTTGCTAGAAGTGCTAGTATTACCCAACTATCTCCCTTCCCTGTTTTCCCTATAAAAAAGAAAAGCAGCTCTGTATGAGTTGGAAAAGCCAGAAGAGTCAGGGGTGTGACAACCCGCTGCTCCCACCCAGCTATGCGTGATTTCACGTGCCCACCTGAACAGAACTGCCAGAGAAACCTAAGTTTAGAAACTGATAAAACACACCAAGAAGCACGGAGCTTTCCAATGCTGTAGGTAGCTCCTGTGGGAAGAGTGCATCCATGGAAATGAGAAGCATAAAGCCCTTCTTTCCCCTCAATTTCAGGATTTCTAAATGCTTTTTCCTGACAGGCAGGGGACAAGGAACCCTTCAGAGCTCTTTGCAGAATGTGGCAAAACACTGCTGCAGATTTTAGCACCTGGTGAGTAGCTCAACATAGTGTCAAATCCTGAAGGAACCAACTTAACGGTTTCCCTGTTCTTCGGGAAAGCATTTCGTACAGACCAGTTTGTACCCATTTTGAGGACGTGCAGTGTGAGTGATGAAAAAGTAAGTCCTTCCAGGGAACCTGCTGCCCAACCACCTCCAGAAAGAGCTGCAGGCAGCCTCTCTCTCCTTACACAGTTGTTACTACAGCCAAAACGACGTGGAAGTATCCTTGACTTTAATCAGTGGCATTAACTGCCCTGCTCTGGGGTCTCTAGGAAATTGAAGGGCTGACAGCACTACAGCAAACGAGGTGCCACATAATTGGGTTATTTCATCCCAGCGGTTTGTAACTCCAGCACAATTATTTCCCATCCCTTCTTTTACCACTTTAAAAAATTTAATTTCACATATATGGATAAAGATCATGGAGAAACCACCCCAGATATTTAGCCAGTTGTAGATAATACCATTCCATGCTCTCACCTGCATTGAGCTCATACTCAATGACAGGGATGTTCTTGTTGAGGCTTGGGAGATCAGAGAACTCCGACCAAGGGATCCAGACCCGAAGGATGTCAGGGCTCTGCCAGTGATAGAGACATCCCCAGGGAAGCAGAACTAACACACAGCTTTCACTTTTCAGCAAGGTCTTTAGAAGGGAGCAGTGCAAAGGAGGCCATCTCTGTGAAGGTTGAAGCCTTCAGAAGGATTTGCATCATACAAAAGGTATCTGGGGAGATCAAAGCAATATAAGTACTGCAGGGAGCTTAAAATGTTTACACCTGTTTTTGTGTTTAACCCCATAATCACGTGGCACTGCTCTGCTGGGATGGAAACTGTTCCTCTCCCGTGAGTTTGTGGTACCCAGGAGACAGGGATAAAGTAGGGGAAGGGAGAGCCGGGTGTGCTGCAGGGGCTGGGGGGGGCACAGGGGTCTCCTTGTGGGGTGCCGCCAAGGTGGTCCATGTCCCGAGCCTCTCCTGTGGCGGGGGCAAGGAGCGAATCCCTCGGACACCCCGCACCTCCCGAGAGTAACGCGGTGCGCGGTGAGAGTGGTGACACCGGCACATCACGGGGGGTCATTCCCTGAGCCGGACACGAGGGAGGGACAGTGAGGAACAAAGGCACAGGGCAGACGGGCGGCGGCCTCCAGGCCGCACTCAGAGCGGGGAAGCACCCAGACCCCAGGCACATCTGTCAGAACCGACACCGACAGCCCGGCCGGGCCAAGGCTGACCTCCCCGTCCCCACCCGCCGGCCGGCCAGGCACCGTGCGGGGTTCCCGCCGCCGCCTCCCTCCGGGTCCCAGACGCGGCAGGGGCCGAACCCGGAGGTGCCGCTCCTCACCTGGGGGCTTGGCGCGGCGGGCGGCTGGTGGCGGCGGGAGGGCGAGCGCGGCCGGGCCCCTCGGCGCGGCTGAAATAAACAAGCTGTAAAACGCGGGCAACGCTGCGGGGCTGTTGTCTCCTCGCTCAGTCCGGTCAGGATAGGAAGGCGGGGCCCAGCGGACTGGCACCGCCCTGGGGCGTTCCACGGCGTGGCGCTGGTGGGGGCGGCAGAGCCCCGCCTCTTCCGCTCGCAGCTGCGCGGCTCCGCCCGGTTTCTTCGATTCGCGTCCGCCCGCCCGCCGGGGAGAGACGGTGCCGGTCTCCGTGAGGTCCAGGGGCCAGTTCCGCAGGCCGCCCGCCTTCTCAGCGCCTCGGGCCCGCCACCGCCTTCAGGCAGTATCGCAGCCTTCCCCGCTGCCGTCTGGAGGAGAAGGGCCCGCGGCCGCTCTTCGAGGAGGCGGTGGAGCCGGCGTCCCGGGGCCTGAAGCGGAAGGAGGAACGAGGACGGTGGCCCCGCCGGAGAAGCGGGCGGTGCTGCTGAGCCGGCCCCGCGCTCTTCGGCCGCAGGCTGCGGGACGTGCTGCGCAGCCAGGGCCGGGGCCACCGCCGAGGCCGAGCTGGGACCCGCCGCCGCCCGAGGCCCGGGAGCCGCCCCGGGAAGGTAGGCTGGGGCGGGGGGGAGTCGAGTGTCACCCCGCGGCCCGCGGTGACTGCCTCCCCTCTCTTCGCAGGCACCGCCGGCGCGCAGCGGGCTCGGGGCAGTGAGAGCACGGAGGGGCCGGGGGCCCTGTTGCCCGGCGAGCTGGTGGCCATCCGGCGCGAGAACGTCCGCGATTACCTCAACGACAGGACGGTGCTGGAGGAGCACGTCAGCCAGTTTGTAAAAGTCCAGCGGGTCATGACGAGGCGCAGCAAGAAAATGGCCATTCTCCATTTCTTTGATCATGTGAGTACCGGCAGCGACCCGCGGGGGAGGAGGTGTAGAGCTGAGCGCTTTGGGGTGAGAACTCCATCCGTTTGGTAGCAGGGTGTGTTTATCCCCTGGGCAGAAGCTGTTGTGAGCCCCGTGTCGCGGGCAGGGATAGCAGGGGACTGAGCCCCCCCTGAGGCGTGCCAGCTGCCTGAGCTCTGCCTGGCTCCGGCTGGGATGTTAGCATCTGGCCCCAACGCTAAGTGGGTCTTGCCCATTTGTTGTATCACATCACCCACCCCTGGACTTCGTCCGTTTCTGTGTTCCTGCTTGGGTTAGGCATCGCCAGGGGCAAGGTGAGCTCCTGCGAGCTCTGCGGAGTGCTGGAAGTACTGCTGCTGCGTGGGTGCTGAGGTGTATTGGGGAGCCAGTTCAGAGACTGTGCAGTCTGGTCCTGTTTTATGCTTAGAAACATTGGTCTCGAGTGCTGTTAAGCTTGCTGTACCTCTTGGGAAAGCAACAGTTGTCCTGTGGGTCTGAAGCGAGAGGCTAAAATGCAGTAACCAGAGCTTCATGGAAACTGGCAAACAAATCTCCAGAAAAAAAACCTGCGCTGTGTGTTTCAGCATGGTGATGCTCACAGGCTTTGTTTTCCTTCAGACCTCTGCAGCCCATGCCAGGAAGAAAGCGAAAGAGCTGCACAAAGACATTTGGGGTAAGATGTCCAAATACAACTTTCCTGCAGGACTGTGTTTGAGATTAGACTCCCCTGCACAGTTTTTAACTGCAAAACTCTCTGTCAGGAGTTCAGATGTCACTGTGCAAGAAGACTTTGCAGCTTGTTTATGTGTTTTCCACAAAGAGAAATCTGGGAATTTTGGATTCTGAAAGCATGACTCACAAGAACAGTCTGTCTTCTCTTCCAGCCCCCATGTCCTGCTGCTTTGTGTCCAGATGGGCATGCCAGGGGAGAGGGACTGCTACAGCTCCCCAGATTTGCTGTGGGATATCTCCAAAGAATGCACAACCTGAGCACTGCAGCAACAAGCAGCTTCTCACTCTTGTCTCCCCATAGATGAAATGGCCAGTGGGAACAGCAGGAATTTGCTTGAAGCACTGGGCAGGGCACAACTTTGTTAAGCTTTATTTTCCCAGTGTGTTCCTAAATCAGCATTCTGCTCTTGGGGTGAGAGGTTTACGCAATCCAGCTGGGGTTGCACTCTGTAAAGACCTGGGTTCAGCTGTGGGACTGGAGCTTTGCTGACAAACCTCAGTCACTGCCATGGACAGTGGAACAGAAGCTGTGTGGTCTGTGCTCTTTGGTGGGAAAGCAAACCACCTTGGCCCATTGGCACAGGCGGCTTCTAAAACCACTTGCCTGCCTGTTGGGAAACAAAGCCCGGAAGGTGGGAGCGTGCTGTGCTTTCCCTTCCTGCAGACTGTTGCTCTGAAGGAGCTGCACCTTTGCAGAGGAGTTACTTCGGTTACAGCTGCAGGAAAGCTGCCACCAAAGGTACCGGGAGGAGATTGTGTTCTCTGGCCAGTTGGTGGAGTCTGGAGACTTGAAGGCAATAGTCATTTCTCTTTCTTTCCCCTTGCTTATTTCAAAAATATTTCCATCAGGAACATTTCTGGTTGGTGATAACAAATAAGGCCTGTTGAGCTTTTACATTTTTATTACAATCAACACTGGAAAGAGTTACTCTACATCTAGTGTTCTTCTGCCTTGCCCATTGCAGCTTCTCTGCCAACTGAGTGCCCGAAGGATGACCGTGTCACTTCCCCTTCAGGAGGTGGAGCATAGGCAGGAGCAATGGGAGAGAAAGGCTCACGCCAGCCTTCACGGGAGCTGGGAACTGCGAGCTGGCAGGATGTTGGGCATGGAGGCTGGTCTTCTCCCAGGTAGCAGTGGGCATGGAGGCTGTGCTGGTGGTAGGGCATTGGGGAGGCACTTCCATGCTGCTGTCAGCGCTGGTTGGTGGAGGGAAGCCCTGGCCCGATGCTGTACGTCCTGAAGAGCTGTGCTGCAGGTGGATCCACCTCCGTGGGCTCTTCTGGGTCTCCAGGAGGATCTGCCTCCATGGGCTCAGCTGCCTCTCTGGTGGAGTGCACCTCCGTGGGCTCTTCTGGGTCTTCAGGGGGATCCACCTCTGTGGTTTGGCTGCCTCCTTGGTGGCATCTGCCTCCATGGAATCAGCTGCCTCGTCAAGGGGGATCCATCTCCATGGGTTCTCCTGTCCCTTTGTGTGGATCCACCTGCATGGGTTCCACCTCATCATTCCGTTGTGCAGTGCCCATTGTCCTCTTGCCCTGTCTGTCCTTCCCTGGCGCCTGCAGCCAGTTCTGCTCTCCATGAGTCACAGCAGGATAGTCTAACTCCTGGTTCCACATAGGCCCAGGACAGTCAGAGCATGGTACTGAGTGCATGGTCCAGATGCTTCTTGTCCTCAGCCCAGCTCGGGGCTGTGACCACTCCCCTGGGGAGCCTGTGCCAGTGCCTGACCCCCCTCTCAGTACAGAACCTCCTCCTGACATCTAGCCTAAACCTCCCCCCATTGCAGTGAAAGTAGATGATGTCGGCTCTTAGATGAATTCCAGGGGCTTGTTGAAAGATCTCCTTTCCACGAGCTGCTTACTGAGAAGACAGTCTTCACCAATGGAGTTAGAACCTATGTCTCCTTTTTGGAATGATGCTCACTGGGGTCAAGAAAAGTCTGTAAGGGCTACAAAATAAAGTTCTCTAGGAACGGTCATTGTGAAGTGGTTCAGATAAACTGCTACTTCCAAGTGAGTGGGCAGGGCCTCAGGGTGGGTGTCTCTGGCTCTGTGGGGTGCTGGGAGTTCTGCCCGTGGCTTCTCTGCAAAGCCCTGCAAGGGAAGGTGCAAGGACAGCAGGTGTGTGCTGTGCTCTGCCTCCCGGCACTCCTGAGGCTGTTGGCTCAGCCGACGTGTGCAGGTCAGTGCTGCCTCTCACTCCCAGCTCCGTGTGCAGGAGCAGCTTGGCTTCTCCCGTGCTTTCAGTCCTTGCAGGGAAAGTGCAGGATAAATGGCCACTGCGAAATGTCCTGAACCGTGCAGTACTTTGTTTCCTGCAGAGGCTCAGGGAAGAGGCTTTCCCTGAAGGCAGCCGCAGTGCAGCAAACTTGTGGGGGCTCCACATGTGCTGTGTTAGGATGTGCAGGGTTTTCTTTCCCCGGGGGCTTAATGAAGATGGCACTGGAATGCCCATGGTTAAATGTAAAGCGAGTGCTTGTGCCCCTTCTTGTCAGGGACTGGGCTGAAACCGTGGCCCTGTGGTTCTTCCTGAAGTCCAGGCTTCCCGTGCCTTAAAGCTCTGTCTGGAGAGAAAGGTGAGGTGTCATTTAGTGGGATGTGGAAATGCACAGCTCGTTGGGATGCTCTGGATGGAGTCAGTGCTATGTTAGTGTCCAGCCACCCTCACAGTAAAGAGCCTCTTCCTATTAGGAAATGAAGCATTAGAATGTTGGAGTGTGCTGTGCTTTCTCCTCCTGCTGAACAGCACTTTGAAGGAGCAGATTCTTTACAGGGGAGATAATTTTGTTACAGTGTCATTGAATGCTTTAGGTTTGAAGGTATCTGAAGGATCATCAAATTCTAACCCCCTTCCATGCTCAGGGCAACTTTTAATATACAATTTTGCCCAAAGCCCCTTGAACCTTTCCAGGTATGGGGATTCCACACCCTCTCTGGGTACCCTGTGCCAGCATCTCAGTGTTCTCATAGCAAAGAATATCTTCCTGTTGTAGTTTTGCATGGCTGGGTTCTGGTGGAGAAGGGAAGCTGCAGGGGTGGCTGCTGCAAGGAGCAGCCAGAAGCTCTCTGCAGGCCCCACAGAGCAAACACCAACTGGTACAAAGCCAGAGTCGCTGCTGAACAAGGCCAAGCCCATCAGTGATGGCCACATCGCCTCTGGGAGTCACAGTGAGAAGAAAAAAACGCCCAAGCAGCTGCTTTTTGCCCCAAAAGAATCATAGAATGGTCTGGGTTGTAAGGGACCCAAAGGATCATAGAGCTCCAACCTGCTGCCACAGGCAGGGCCACCAACCTCCAGGCCTGGATCTACACAAGGTTGCCAAGGGCTCCATCCAACCTGGCCTTGAACACCTCCAGGAAGGCACCCACCTCCTCTCTGGGCAGCCTGTTCCAGTCCCTCACCACTCTCTCTGTAAAGAACCTCCCCCTAATAGCCAATCTAACCTTCCCTCCTTTAGCTTCAGCGCATTCCCCCTTGTACTGCTATTGCCTACCCTTTTAAAAAGCTGATTCCTTCCTGTTTCTCTGCTCCCTTCAAGGATGGGAAGGCTGCAATGAGGTCCCCCCACAGCCTTCTCTTCTCCAGGCTGAACAAGCCCAGCTCCTTCAGCCTCTCTTTGTAGGGGAGCTGCTCCAGCCCTCTGAGCATCTTTGTGGCTCCTCTGACCCCTCTCCAACAGCCCCACATCTCTCTTGTCCTGGGGCCCCAGCTCTGGACACAGGACTCCAGCTGGGGCCTCCCCAGGGCAGAGCAGAGAGGGACAATCCCCTTCCTGTCCCCAATGACCACCAGACCTCTCCTGATGGAGCCCAGGATCCCATCGCCCTTCTGAGCGGCAGGAGCCACTGCTGGCTCAGGGGAAGAAGGGAGTGAGAAGGTGGGAGAGACCGTTTTTTACTTCAAGAGCTCCTTAGAAACACACTAAAACGAACAAGTGGCACTTCCAGGTGCTGTTTAGCTGCAGAGTATTCAAACAGGGGCACGCAGCGGCGCAGTTCGGCGGGCCAAGAGCTTCAGGGCCCGGCTCCAGCACTCGGTCCCTCAGGCGCTGGCTCAGCGGGACCTGCCCCCGCCGCCAGCCCCGTTGCTATGGCCGCGCTGTGCCTCGCAGCCGCCAGCGCCGGTCCTGCGCTTGCGCGGTGGGGCCAGCTGGGAATGCTGGGAGCCGGCGGTGGCGGCGCGGCCCCGCCGCCGCTATGAACGAGGGTGTTCTGCGGCGGACACAGGAGACCTTGGGTCGGGTGATCCGTAAGCCGCCGCTGACGGACCGGCTGCTGAGTAAGCCGCCCTTCCGCTACCTGCACGACGTGATCACCGAGGTGGGCCGGGAACCGGCCTGCGGGCCCGCTCGGCTGTTGCTAGGCAACAGGGCCTGCCTGCGGGCGCGGCCACCCCGCGGTGGAGGGGGGAGAGGGGAAAGGGGGGAGGGGAAAGGGAGGAGAGGGGAAAGGGGGGGAGGGGGTCTCCCAGGCCTGGTGCTCGGCAGGGGGGGGTGGGGAGAGGGGTCTCCCAGGCCTGGTCCTGGGTTGGGGGGGGGGGAGAGAGGGAGTCTCCCAGGCCTGGTGCTGGGTTGGGGGAGAGAGAGGGGGTCTCCCAGGCCGGGTGCTGAGGTGGTGGGGGAGAGAGGGAGTCTCCCAGGCCTGGTGCTGGGGGGGGCCTTCTCCGAGGGGCACCCGGAGGCCTGAGGCTTGACCTGGGGGGAGGGTTCCTGCTGCCTTTTGGAGGTCTGCACAGGGCTGCGTGGTGCATAGAGGTTGCTGCTATAGGGGACTGTGCTCAGAGTAGTGTGTAAAGCTCGGGGGTGTTCAGGGTAGCGATCAAACCCTGGGGGTTTTAGGGTGTCATGCAGGGGGCCTGGCTCCTGCCCTCTGGTTGCTGTGCATGTGGTCTTCCATGAAACCTGTTCGTAGGTTGTTGTTTTAATTCCTGTTTAAAAATAAAACTAACAAACAGTTGTAATATCTGCTGAGGTGCTGCTTTTGTATGTGATGATGGCATCGAGCAGAAGCGGGTTTAAAATTGATATGCTGGTGTTCGTACTGTGACTCTCCCAGGTTTGTCAGCTTCAGGGTTAAAGAGAGCATTAAATGGGAAGGAGGCCTGAGCCATAAGCACGGATTAAGTCATGTCATTCCAGAGACAGAGCAGAGCTCTGAACCTGCTCTAGAAATAGTTCTAAATGGAGTGTCTGAGAGCAAATAAGGCCATTCTGTTTCCTGTTACCACCCAAGCTTAACTGAACAGGTGCCTTCAACTGCCCTCAACTTACTACTTATTTTTCTCCTCTGAAGGTAATTAGGGTGACGGGTTTTATGAAGGGACTTTACACGGATTTCGAATTGAAATCGGATAACGTTAAGGTGGGTATGCGGCTTCCTTATTTATTTAGCATTAGTATTCTTTGAAACTCCACATGGGGTTTTTTGGGCCTTTTCTGGGTTTGATGTCAGGTACCTGTCCTTGGTTTTGTGTGGAAAGGGTGAAAGCTGCTGCCAGTTTTTTATATTATGTGTGAGGTGAGTGCCTATAGGTTGCAATTTTGGCTGTGACACAAACTGGTGTATGTAAAATAACTATTTCTGTCCAGATTTTGAAATTGCAAGTGTTAATCTACAAGACCTAGGTTTCCAAAATAATGCTGTAGTACACGTGAAAAGAACCCTTAGGTAGCAAAGTAGTAAATGCCTTCAGTTAGTTAATCACAAACACTGGAAATCCGCATGCAGCTTTTTAGAGAGTCTTGGAATGTCTGGGTTTATATTTATTGCTTTATATATGCATGTACATACATGTGTGTGTATATATATATATTTATATATTTATATATATACACATGTGGTATATGTATATGCAGTCAGTATTCTTGCTTCTTATCCCAGGGCTTGCCAAGGCATTTGTCTAGTATTTGTGTTCCTCGATAGCTTTACTACTGTGTTCAAGCGGCTAATTACCAAAAGACGAGGTTAATGTTACTACTGAAGAGAGATTTCCTGAGCTACAAGGGTGACTATAGTCTCTGCTTGCTGCTCTTCTGCTGCCTTCTGCCTCTTTGTTCAGCCAGGGATGCTGACTTCTCCAACCGCTGACTTGACTGGAAGCTTGGGCCATTGATTTGGCAAGTGACCTGGTATTTGTATGTTACTAGTTAGGGAGCTACACCCCTGAGTAAATCCTTAACATAGCAACTGAAAGCGTGAAGGATCTCTGAGCCTGGCTTGCCACCTAGTTGTGTGGAAGTTTTATGCACTTCTTGCAGCTGATTATTGGTTTGGTGTATATGTTTGTTTCTGTGACTGTTCTTCTTGTTGGGATAGCTAAAATCTTTTTGGCACTGCCCCTGTTGAAGTTTGTGAGTAGGTTCTGTGATGGAGAGCAGCTTAGCACATGCTCCCTCCTCTTTAGGGAGTCTTTCATTTGTGGATCAAAAAAGCAGATTTCCTACCAGCTCCTAAGTCTTTATTTGCATCTGTATACTGTGATAGCAGTAGAGTTGTACCAATCTTGAGTGTGTGTCTGAATTTCTTTCAAAGTCTGTGAGGTGATGGTTTTCACGAGCTCAGGTAGAAGAGATCAGAATGTGGTAACATGGGGGAAAACTTCTCTAGCTTGTGATTCTCTTTTTAAGACATTAATTGGGAGAAAGACTTGGCTGTCACTGGATGGTTCCTTACTCTGATTTCTGTTGGAGCTGTAGAAAGGTGAGTAATCTTTATACAGAGACCAAAACTACCCACAGAGAGCTGGAGGCTGAGCACAGCAGCAAGCGGCCATGTGTGAATCACTGTATGTTTTCCTATGGGAGGCTGATGTGCTGTATGTAACGCTAGGGAGTGGTTCACCCCTGTTGGGATAATCTGGCAGCAGATGCAGGGACTGGGAATGGGCTTTGAGAGGTTTATAGCCACTGTGAAACAGTTCCAGAGCTGTAGTCCGCAGCCTGCTAGCTTTGGTCTGGGAAAAGTGGAGTTGTGGCTGCTCTTTTGCAAGCAGGCTGTGCTTTTGCAGGTCATGAGACTGAGATTAGGAAAGCCCAAAGCTCATGGTCCAGCCTCTGTGGAAGGTGGGGCTGGCTCCTGACTTGTGCATCCCCTTACATCACGTGTATGCACAACAGCTGTCTTTGTTCCTAGTTCTGCTCACCTCTTCCACCTGGACATAGCAGGGGGGTCCTGATGTACCCACTGTTTTTTCTGTGCTGCCTTTTACGCCTCCACTGTTGGAATAATGCATTTGGCTTGGATAGCTTGTCCTTCACTCTTACACAGAGAGATGTATCAGGCATGCTGGAAGCATCCCATGAGCTGAATCCAGTTTGAAGAGCATGCACATGGACCTCATAGAGTTCCTTTGTCTTGGGGATGTATAGAATCAGTTGGAGAGAGACGTAAGGGGAATGTAAAGCATGAGGATTCCTTAATTGTTGGGCCTTCTCGGAAACAAATATCTCTTCTGCCAGCTACATCGGATGATACTGCTCTGCTGGTTTGTCAGGAAGGTTCATCTCGTTAAGTCTAGTGCAATATTGTTCTCTGATACATGGAAAGGCTTGTTCTTTTAATCTTTCTCATCAGCTTTACACAAATAGACATGCATACAGAGTCTGCAGGGGAGATACTACCTTCCTTCCTTTGCGTTTTTAGTTTGGAACACACTGGAGAGGGTGAAGTGCTCCTGATGTCAATGCAGTTGTTTCAGACAATCTGAAAATCCCAGCTGTGTGGCAGCTGTTTGTTTTAATCCTTTAGGCAAAGATGGGAAATGTCCTGAACAGTGTCTTCCCATGCCTTTAACTGTCCTTCATGCGCTTGCAGCAGAACCCTGCTCTTGATTGTGGAGAGCCACTCTGGGACTGGAGATACCCTGCCAACAGCTCCTCTGGTGCCCAAGGAATAGATGGTGGTACCAGCTCGCCCTGCTCAGCTGAGGAAATACCAGCTTCTCACTTAGCCCTGTATTGGTGCAACTTGATCCAGGTCATTCTGGATCCATGCACCTGAGATCCTAAGGGCAGGGCAAAGCCAGGTGCCTGACTGGGTAGTGACAACTGCTCCCTCCCTGAACGGACTGAATCAGCTCTGGTCTGCATTCCAGTTGCTGGTTTGAGCGCTGCAGCTTCTGTTCACTTGAACTGGTGCCTATTAAAACACTCGTGCAGAACTCTTTTCACACAGGTTTGCTTTTTAACAGGCCAGTAAAATGCTTTTTTTTATCTCCATTCATGGATGTAAAGGATAAGTGAGTAAACTTCTGTGCTGGGTGTAGTACATATGCCTTGAATTTTATTATGATTTGTCAATAAAAAACATTTTTCCCTGTGAGTATCCTGCAGCTGTGGAGACTTCACACCATGATTTCATTCTTTGAGTCAGGAACCCTCCAATAAAACTACTTGGTGGAGGTCGGTTTATTTTCTTTCTCTTTTTTTCTTGCAGCTTTGCATAATCACCAAAAGCCCTCATGTCTACTGAAGGGCATTTTGGGAAAGCTGTTTGTAAAGTATAATTATAGAACCAAAGCACACTAGGTGATTGTGGAGATAAAAATATAGGCCTGTATTTCTTTCCCACTATTTTTTCCATGTTTTCTTTACTCTCTGTTAAGTCTGGTTTGTAAAGTGTGTGTATTCAGGTCCCTCAATTTAGAGTCACAGTTGTCCCAAAACTTTTGGACTTCTGTGCTGAAAAAGATTCAAGGCAAGAAGTGTCCTTCTGAGCAATATCTGCTCTAACAGTGCCCTTGGAACTCTTAAGTGATTCTTTTGGTAATGCTTAACAGGATCTGTTAAACAAAACTTTGTCTTCTTTGTCATGTAATCTGTGGAAATAGAATGCAAAAAAAATTACAGTGGCCTTGAGTGCACCAGTGCTATAAACATACTAATCTTGGTCATTCCGGTTCAGGTTTGTTCCATCCTTAATCAGAAATAGCTAACTGTAAATCAGGCCATGCTCTTTCACAGAATCACAGAATCACAGGGGTTAGAAGGGACCTCAAAGAGATCATCGTGTCCAACCCCCTGCCAAAGCAGCTCCCCAGCTCATATTGCACAGGTCGGTGTCCAGACAGGGCTGGAATCTCTCCAGAGAAGGAGACTCCACACCCCCTGGGCAGCCTGTCCCAGGGCTCCCTCACCCTCACTGGGGAAAAGTTCTTCCCCATGTTGGTGTGGAACTCCCTGTGCTCCAACTTGCAGCCATTGTCCCTTGTCCTGTCCCCACAGACACTGAAAAGGGGGCTGGCTGATTCCCCTGCATCCCATACTTCAGGTATTTATAAACATTAATAAGGTGACCCCTTAGACTTCTTTTCTCCATGCTGAACAGCCCCAGCTCACTCAACCTTTCCTCATAAACTAACCCTTTCCTGACTTTACAAACCATGTGCTGCTCTTGTACAGATGCTTTCCACAGCTGTTCCTCCCATCGGAGTTCTTCTGGTCTTTAGGTAATATGTGGAATTATTTTGGAGTCTCAATGTTATTTCTTAATTGTTCTTTTACCAGGATAAAGATGCCAAAATCAGGTTCCTTCAGAAGGCGATTGATGTGGTTGTGATGGTCACAGGAGAGCCACTGTTGGTAAAACCCGTGCACGTGGTGGCTGGGCACGAGCCTGAAAAAACCAATGAATTTCTTCAAGCAATTGGGAAGTGTTGCTTAAATAAAGTATGACATCACACCTGTATTTTATACACATGTTGAAATGTCAGAGCTTATTTGCAACAGACTTCATTGCCCCCTCATGCTGTTTTTAATTAGACAGGATAACAACTGGGTCACCATCTCTCTGAATACAGAGAGATAGCCTGTGCTCTTGTATTACTGGATATTGTGCTGCTTTTATTGCATACTGGTTTTTATTTTTCACTTTATTGGTTGGTCATTTAATACCATTAGGTTTGAAGAAGAGTATAAATCTTCCGAACTCTTAAAAATATTTGGCTGCAGACAGGTTAATTATGTGACTTTATCACCCTTAATCTGTCAGTCAGATCTCAGACTCTGTAATGAAAGGGGTTTTCCCAGTGTGCTGCTTTGTTGTTGCATTTGTTTGTTTTTTTTTACTTTTTTTGAGGATGTTAAATGCAGCAAAGAAGCAGCAATTTGATCACCTGTTAAAAATAACTGTGGGGCAGTTCTTAAAATACTTGCTTTACTGAAAGGAGTGGGGATTCTTTGTTTACCGGTGTGACAGAGGTTTTTGAAATACAAAGGTATTATCTAAACTACCTGAATCAATGGTTGTGAAGAAACTGTTTTTACAGGCTGTCTGCAAGTTTAGTTTGGATTATCTTTGTCTGATAATCTACTTATTTAAATTTATGTTCTTTTGTTTTAATTAGCTGGCTGCTATGAGCTGCTTCCTTGTGAGTTGCTTCGGATCAGGAAGGGGGAAGCCACTAAGCATATACACAGAGCTGGAACGAGTTAGGAACTGTTGAGGGAACAGCTTTGTAGAGTGTTGGGATGAGATTTAATATCCATAGGATGTAGTCTTACCTGCTGAAGCTAAGATAATTAGCTCCTTGGCTTTTATTGTGCTTGAGGTGCTTTGGAGGAAAAGATTTCCCTCAGCCTCTAGCTTGATGCATCTAGTGCTGAGCTGAGCATGCTGCTTGGCGTCAGGTTCAGGCAGATGTTGATAATGTTATCTCCCCCGCTGCCCTGCCCTGGTGAGACCACGCTGGGAACATCAGGTCCAGCTCTGGGCCCCTCAGCTCCAGAAGGATAATGGAACTCCTTGAAAGAGTCCAGCACAGGGCCACCAAGATGATGAAGGGAGTGGAACCCCTTGCTTGTGAGGAGAGGCTGAGGGAGCTGGGCCTATTTAGCCTGGAGAAGAGGGAACTGAGGGGTGACCTCATTAATGTTTATCAATTTGTAAAGGGCCAGAGTCAGGAGGCCAGAGCCAGGCTTTTCTCAGCAATAGGAAAAGAGACAGTGGTGCAAGCTGGAGCAGAGCAAGTTCCATCAGAATGTCAGGAGGAACTTTTCACCTGTGAGGGTGCCAGAGCCCGGGGACAGGCTGTCCAGAGAGGCTGTGGAGTCTCCTTCTCTGGAGACATTCAACCCCCCGTGGATGCATTCCTGTGTGATGTAGTCTGGATGATCCTGCTCTGTCAGGGAGTTGGACTGGATGATCTTTCACAGTCCCTTCCAACCCCTCACATTCTGTGAATGTGCAAATGTGAAAAACCCTCAAAAAATCGTAGCTTTTACAAACCAGCAGAGAACCAGGAGTCAGCCCTCAGGGCAGTACTGTTTTTAGTGATCAAAAAGCTGTTCCAGGAAAAATTCCCTGGCAATGTAATGATTTGGTTTTTTTCTTTTTAATTTTTTTTTTTCTTTTTGCCTCTTGAACATGAAAACATGTTAATTTGCTGCCTAAATGATCTAATTAATAATTGCTTCTTGTCTTAGCAAATGAACTAGATGGGGAAGCCTTTTAAACAGTGTAACTGGAGCTTATTGAAAGTAGTTCAAGTGGTTACCTTTAGTGACCATTGCTGATTAAACAAGTACTAGGTGAAAGAGGAGTGGCTGAAGAGTGGGCAGTGTGGCTTTCAGGGTGTTTAACCAATCCAGCAGTCATCATATAAAGCTTTGGCAGTGTCTTAACTTGCTGTTTTGAAAAATGTTTAAGTTGTTGCTCTGAGAATTGCTGTTGTGCTATAATACATGCAAAACACCGTATGTTTATGTAGCTCTGGCACATATCATTATTCCAAGAATTACAAGGAGGTGTTTGAGGTAAAAGAACATAATTACTCCTGTGAATGTTTCCAAAAGAGCAGAATACAAGCACTATTTAAGCCACTTCCCCCCCGTCCCAAACCCCCACACCAATGTTGACAAAGATAGGAAGAAATTATTTAGTCAAATAACTTCATCAATTCAACGCTGTTTTTCTTTCCTTGCAGCTGTCCAGTGATGTTGCTGTAAAACAGATCTTAGCTGGGGAAAGAGCAGATGCTAAAGGCAAACCTCCATCCTCTAAATCTCGAGATAAAGACAGCAGAGAATCCAAACTTGAAGAACAAAAAAGCCATAGAGACAAAGAGGTAGGAACTTTTAACTCTTGTGGGGTATGGGGACTACTGTTCTCCGTGGCTTAGGGTTTGTTGGTTTGGAGGTTTTTTTGTAGCTTGTATTTTTATTTGTGGAAAGTAGCAGCGTGGCAGACTTGCCATGTATTGGAATTAATTAATTTTTTTTGAACTTTCTTTTAGGGTAGAGGAGACACTGAAATTAAAGACAGAAGCTCAAGCAGAGACAGAAGACCCAAAGGAGATTTGAAAAAGAGTGAGGAAAGAGAGAAAGAAAGTGGTAAACAGAAGGATGATGAAAATAGGCACAAAGAGCCTGAAAGAGATGCCTTTAAGGAAGGAGAAAAACAAGAAAGGGAAAGAAACAACAGCAGAACAACCAAGCAAGGAAGAGAGACAGAAAAAAACAAGGGAGAAGGAGACACGGAACGAGAAGCTGGTCTTGAGCGTGACAAAGGAAAGGAAAGGGAGAAAAAAAATGAAGGAGGAAGAGAAAAGGACAGAGGGAAAGGAAGAGACAAAGATAAGGCTAGGGACAGAGAACGAGAGAAAGACAGAGATAGGAGAAAAGATCGGGAAAGGGATAGACGCAGGGACAGGGACAAAGACAGGGAGCATTCGAGAGAACATGGAAAGGATAAAGCAGAGCAAAAGGTAATTGAAATCTTATTTCAGGAAACAGTGACGTGTGGCATGCTGTGGTAGGGGCTGAACATTTAGTATAATGACTGTACATGTTTGTAAGGGTCTTACAATGACCTTGCATTGCTCATTTGACAGTGACAGTGCTTTCTCTAAGAGTCATTACTGTCATGAAGTGAAAGTGTTGGTGTGGATTTCATCTGCTAAGCATGTGGCTGAGGCAGTGTCTGTAACCTGGTGAAGTTACAGGACTTTCTCCCCTGATAGAACTTGTCTTGAGCCATCAGACTCATCTGACTCTGCTTCCTGAACACCTAATAAGTAGTTTAACAGGTAGTTTCTTTCCCTAACTCTGGGATTAGTGGGCTTTAAAAGCCCTTCTGTTAGGGGATTGCTTAATTTTGTTAGATGTGAGAAAACATTTCTCTTAATATATTTGCTGGCCTTAAGGATTCTTGCCATCCTGTTTACTGCTTGGAAAGAACAACACTTAACCATTGATTTTGCTTGGTTCATGTCCTGTGTGGGAAAGGTGAGGTAAAGAAGGCAGGCAGATGGGTAAGAATACCATTGTAATGTACTTGGTTTTGCTCTCTGCTCCCTTTCATGTTACTCAGGGAAGTTGCTCGCTTCTCAGCACACCGAATCTAAAGTAGTTCTTCTCTTCAGTCTGCAGATTCTGAGGAACCCATGCTTAGAAAAACACAGAGGCCGAGTAAAGACAGCAAAGGCCAGCCAGATAATGAGGTTAGTCCTACAGAAGATCTGAGTAGTGAAGGTGGATGTTGAAAGTGTTGCATTTTAGAATGATTTGTGAGTCCCTGTGAAAGGAATGTAGGATCGAAAGGTAAGTAGGTGAGGAATTTTAGAGCTGTAAAGTAGGTGTTTGGCTGGTTGTGGGGTATTTTGGGGGTGGAGTTTGAACTAAAACGTTTTCCAGATTTTATTTCTGTGTATTGAGATGTTGGGTACTTCAGGAAAAATATTTTATGTGTTCAAACTTTTCTGTTTATTCCTCTGAATCTTTCTGGGAAAGCTGATGGGGGTTTTGAGTGGGGGTGTGTGTTACATGATAACAGAAGTTAGTCTTTTGGAACAAAAATGGATTTGATGCTGTGTCTGGACCCGTGTTGTGGAGCTGGGTGATGGTAGGGCAGAATAGCAACTTGCTGCTTGCCTCTGAACAGTAGCCACTGCTTGTGAAGCCACTCTATCTGTGTCTGCTGCTCTGTGATGACCTGAGGCATTTGGGGGAATTACAGTGCCATATGGCTAAATGTTTAATGAGTGAGACTTCAATAAATTAACCTAAAGCAGCTCAGCCTAGGAAAAAAAACAGGCATCATCCCAAGTCTAGCTGAAGTCTCTGTAAGGAGTCTCTGGGCCACTGACATCATCATGTCTTCTCCGTGAGATGACAAATTTATAGCTGTTCTTTGACTGAAATCCAACCAAGCCTTTTAAATTATTGGCACTTGGAAAGAGAGCTTATAAAATAGTTGTTAGCCTGAAGCAAATGCTCATGGCCAAGTTAAACTTCCTGAAAATTGGGACTCTAATGGAAATTCTGAGCCTCATCCCAAACTATTGTAGTGCTCTTGGGCACCACAATAATACGTAGGGGCAGTAAAGTTTCATTTCCCGTCTTAAGTGCTTTTGGGAGTGATTCCAAGGCATGTGGGTTTAGTGCCTTAAATCTAGATGACATTCTTTTCCTCTGCTGACTTGCATAACAGTAGAGGCTGGTTGGTTTTTAGGTAATGAAAACACAGGCCTTAAAGCAGCGCATAACAAACGGTCAGTACCTTAAGGCTGTGGAAGGCAGGAATGAAACAAAAATGTTCCAAATTTTTTTTTTTTTTCAAGCTGGAGAGCTAAGATAGAGGCACAGAGTAGTTTAGAGGAAAAATCCAGTATTAAATAAGTGGAAATTACATTTAATGGGCTGGAGTTGGTCTTCATGTACTCGCAGTGGTTTCACAGCAGTGCCATGCCTTTATTTCCAGGGATTTACCCTGATTTAAACTACTGTAGCTGCATTTAAGTCATGTGGCAGTGAAGCAAGTGTGTTAAAAAGAAGGGAAGCGATTTACATCTTACTGCACATGAAGACTATGGAATCATAGTTTGTAGTCTCTGCTGTGTAACTGAGAGGTCTTCAGCATTTTATAAATACAAGGGAAGGAATTTGAAGCAGCCCCTCTCAAGCAGTAGCTGATATGCCAGTACCTAGCACTTTGTTTTCTGCCCTGAGGATTGACCTTTTCTTTTCTGGTTTGTTACTGTTTTCTGGTTTGTTACTGTTACTTACCCTGGCTCATAGTCATGCTCTCTTTATCTTCACGCCCCTAGCTGCAGCTTGTCTAACACAGCTTCACCTCATAATGAGCTGTTTATCTTCCATGTGAGTTTTCATCTTCCTCTGTGTTTGAATTTGGACCTTTCTTCAGACATACTGCTTGGCAGCATAAGGACATGGAAATGTAAGGAAGTGGTGTGTGTGGGGGGGGAAAGCAGTAGGGAAAGGTAACTTAAGTTTTGTTTGAGGTATCTGTGGAATTTCAGACTTCTGTGCTACGCTTGCTTTAGTGAACTAATTTAGGGTGGGCGTTTTTTTTGTAGTCCACATGTGCAGCAAAGCTATCACTTAAAGTTTAGTTCCTAGCTGTGCTCCTGTAAGATTTGAAGTGTAAATAAGATTCTCTCTGTAGTCATGCAAGTCTCGTTTTTTCTTGCTGCTGGTTATCAGAGGCCAACTTTAAAGTGCTACTTAAGTTCTGACAGGTTGACTTCTTTTTAAAATCCAAATGTATTTTTCTAGTACTAAAGAAACTCTGTACATTACCTTGCATGCAGTAGTCATCACATGGGTATCTATAATTTTCTGGAACTAAAAACAAGTGTAAGTAGGAGTTAAGAAGAGACATTTGGCCAATACATGGCAACTGGGGAAAGGCAACTTGTTTTTTCAAGGCTAGCTGTTGGCAGACAGCAGCACTGTCATCAGAGTGAGTTGAGTTGTGTTCTGTTAGATCTCAGTCCATCTCACGTAAAAATCCACTTTAAACAAGATGCTTTGTAGATTGACCTTCTAAATAATAAAGATAACTTTGTTTTTGATGAAAGGTGACTGAGGTCATAGATCTTCTGAGCATATGGTGCTGTTTATATGGAAGTGACTGCAGAACAGGTATGCCATTTATCCCTGAGGCCAAACACATTGGAAAAGTCTCTTCCATTTTACAGATGGCTGCTGAAACTTTTGGCTAAAGCTTTTTGTAATATCCTGTCACTTCTGACCACTTCCATAATGACTTTAATTTTTGCCCTACAAGCTGTACTGCTTTGGACCTGGTCACTTGAATCAGACTCTAAGTCACATATAATGAACTTCTATTTCTGTTGCAACTCATCTCGACTATATAATGAAGCAAATACTGCATGAAAAAAAAAGACTTAACTGCCCTAGAAGTAGTAATAGAGAATAATTCCCTGGAAATCTGCTGGATACTGCTCAAGGGTTTTTGTTCTGGCACTGTCCCTCTCTTTTTGGCATCATTTACTCATACGTTTGCTGTGTTTGAGTGGTTTTCAATAACCAGTGCCTACAAAACACCACCATGTGAGGCTTCCTTGGAGGAAAAGAGAATGATTGAGATTTTCATGCAGGTTCTGTCACCACAGCAGTCAAAGTGACCTTAGTAAATAAGAGATCTTTCCTTATTGCTACTGCACACAAATAAATTATGCCTGCTAATTATGATAGTCATTTTAGGAATAAATCCTGGGAATAAAGACAGTTTGAGGAAAAGAGGAGAGAAAGGCTTGGAGGTGTATGTAGCTTGCAGTAAAAGCATTAGAAATGAGCTGTGCTTATTTGCTGAGGAATAGTCTGTTACACAAAATTAAGAAGTGTATTAGTTTTTTGTAATTTGATTTATAGCAAACTCCTATATATACATACTACTTACATTATATGTGGAAATTTACCTCCTGTCACTGTGGGCCTAATTAGAAGTTATCCAAAACATTGTGGAGGGATGATTAAGTTATGTTCCTACCCACAGACTTAATTCTTATTTATTAGTAACAAACTATTGGTAAATCAGATTAATTAGAGGGGGAAAATCCCAGTGGTGTATTTACATAATGAGCTGTCACCCTCCCTTGCTTGGACTGGAGCCTATTTTCTGCCTTTGACTGTAGATGCATGGAGTGGTCATGGCTAGCAGAGATGGATGTTAATCATAGATTAACAAGTCATCTACTGCAACCCCCCTGCAGTGAGCAGGGACATCTTCACTAGATCAGGTCTCTCAGAGCCCCATCAAGATCTGAATGTTTCCAGGGATGGGGCCTCCACTACCTCTCCAGGCAACATGTGCCAATGATCTACTACCCTCATATTGGAGAATTTTTTCCCAATATCCAACCTAAACCTTCCCTTTTCTAGTTTAAACCATCACCCATCGTGCTGTTGCTCCATGCCCTCTGTGTTTGTCACAGTCTTCCATCCGGACTTTGAGCCAGTGACCACCACTTTCTGGATGGGACCATCCAGCCAATTCCTTATCCACTGAACAGCCCACCCATCAAATCCATCTCTCTCCAACTTAGAGAGAAGGATGTTGTGGGGGACTGTGTCAAAGGCCCTGCAGAAATCCAGAGAGGTGACATCCATAGCTCTTCCCTTGTCCTCTGATGCAGATACTCCATTGTAGAAAGCCACTAGATAGCTTAGGGAGGACTTGCCCCTAGGAAAGGCACGCTGGCTGTCTCAAATCACCTCCCTGTCCTCCGTGTGCCTCAGCATAGCTTCTAGGAGGATCTAATCCATGATCTTCCCAGGCACAGAGGTGAGGCTGACAGGGCAGTAGTTACCCTAGGGCCCTCCTTCCTATCCTTTTTTAAAATGGCCGTGATGTTTCCTCTCTCCCAGTCACCAGGGACCTCCCCTCACTGCCATGACTTTCCAGATATCATGGAGAGTGGCTCGGCAACTACATCAGCTAATTCCTTCAGGACTCTGGGATGCATCTCATCAGGTCCCATGGGCTTGTGTACATTCAGGTTCTTCTGATGGTCACAAAAGTTATCTTCTCTTACATGGGAGGGACTCTGTCTCCCGGGTCCCCGTGTTGTGGGCCATCAGCTGGAGAACGGCGAGGAGAGAGGTCGCCAGCGAAGACTGAGGCAAAGAAGCTGTTGAGAACCTCAGCCTTTCCTCACCTGTTGTCACCAGTTCACCATTGCTGCTCAGCACAGAGTGTGCTTTCTTTAGCCTTCCTGTTCTGGTTTATACACCCATAGAAGCCCTTCTTGTTTTTTTTGGCATCGCTTGCTAAGTTCAGCTCCAGCCGTGCCTTGGCCTTCCTGACCTCATCCCTACACAACCAGGCAACATCCCTTTTTCCAGGATACCTGTCCCTGCTTCCACTGCCTGTGCTTCCACTTGCCTTTTAGTTTGACCAGCAGGATGTTAAGCATGTATAGAATACAAAAGCAGTGTAGAAGTCACTGGTGGAAACTGTTTGGGATATCCTTTCAAGAATATAGAGGTTGACAAGATACATCTTTCATATGCCTCCTTTTGACCTGCTAAAACAGTGGAAATCCTTGGTTCCTCATGTCTCAAAGTAAAAGTCAACCTATTGAAGGCTAATCATGAGGACAAAGCGACAGGTGGGACAGCTTATAGCAGGCTGCTCCAAACAAAAATATAATTGTGTAAAACAGGGAAGTGTGCCTGCATCTCTTTAGGATTCTGTTTCAATATGTTTTTTCCAGGATGGTGTGAGATGAAGTCTAAGATTTCTTTTTAATGGCTCCAGTGGCTGCTTTTCAAAGTCTGAATTTGTAAGGATGTGAATGACCTATTTTTATCTCCCTTTGGAAAGATTCAAATCGTAAATATTGTGGGATTTAAGTTCCTGTGTGCTACCATAGGAATTAAACTTTAGCTTTTATTTGGCACCTGTTGTCAGTCTGCACATGTGGCTCTACAAAAACATTAAGTGCTGTTTGTAGTCGCTACCTGACATAAATGAATGACTGAATCCACTCCTTTGGAAGCCTTGGCACCTATTCTCAACTCCTTCCCCACCTGTGCTGAAGCCTGAGAGTACCAGATGTGGCCTGCAGGCCCGTAGAGCCAGACCAAGGGTATGTGAGCTTTAGTTTTCCTCCTCAGATAATGTTGTGGTTGTGAAAGATGTCAGTAATTAGGGTTAACCACTTCAGCCTTAGCCATGTGTTTTGTACTTCTAGTTTTCTTTTGTTCTGTTAATTTCTTAACAAGGCAGTATTTCCTAACAAGTGAGACAGAAATATTGCTAAGTCCAGTTGTGGGCCCAGTAATAATTGTAAAAATCCAGTGTAAGGAACATAATGTAAAGTAGTTTTGACT
This sequence comes from Rallus limicola, assembly GCA_022605955.1. Lineage (NCBI taxonomy): Eukaryota > Metazoa > Chordata > Aves > Gruiformes > Rallidae > Rallus > Rallus limicola. Next base: position 38,134,990 of record JAKCOZ010000008.1, read on the forward strand.
TACACTGAAGCAAGACCACATACTGTCCATTTGGTGAGATTTTGGTGAAGCCTGGGATGTAGGGGTTTCTTTTGGCTGATGGAATACTTGAAATTCTGAGTGTGTGGGGTTTATTTCCATCATGAAGGAGAAGGACATGGGGTTTCTAAGGGACCTAAGCTAAATGTTGAAGCTGATTTTTGTGTAGACTGCTCCCTTTCCTATAAAGCACCTCCAAGGAGTTGAACCTCTCTGTTTATCAGTTCATGTACTGTGATTTTTGTAAGTATTTCCCCTTTGTCAAGTACCATGTGCCTTCAAAGCAAGCTCAGCCCCATGCACCTGACGTGGAAACTTTGCTCCCCTTCACACAGCTTTGTCTCCAGGGCCAGTGGGTACGTTGTTGTAAGCTTGTAGAGGTGGGATGCTTCTCTTGAGTGGTCACCTGGAGGAGGCTGAGTACCTTTGCTCACTAGCATCCTGTATTTTTAAACACCTTGTCCTTTATGTAAGGTATCATGGAAAATTAATGTTTTGCATTCTGTAATTTGACAGTTTGCTCTTACAGGTTGTGGGAACTTCCCATGGTGTTATTTGCATAGAAGTTTGTAATCCTCATTTATATTGTTGATATGGTCATTATCAGCAGGGTTGAATCTTGAAGACAAACTGCACGGACTGTTAATTCACAGAGACCTCAATAAAACAGAGAGTGAAGAAATCCTTTGAGGTGCTAAATAACTTTCAGGAATTTGAATGAGATGCAGAAATGTGTTAGAACATAGAGAGAGTGTAGAAACACGTGATCATATTCTATACATGCCTGTACTTCATCTGTTGTGGTCAGAGGTGGTGGCTTCCAAATGTTGCTGATGAAATCAGGGAGTTAGGTAAAGAGGTGGGGAAGTTGTCAGAAGCATGAATGGCATGTTGGGAGCTACTGGTTTATTAGTGTACCCAGGACTAGAAGAATGTGAAGCCATGTGTGTGTGCATATAGTGGGCCAGATCCCATCGCTGGCTCCATCCTCTGGTCTGCACTCAAGTAGAAGTCATAGAATTGTTTGGGATGGAAAAGACCCTTAAGATTGAGTCTGTTACCCTAACACTGCCACCTCCACCTGCTCCTTCTGCAAGCCAAGATTGGTGTAAGGGGATGGACTGCCTCCTTCCCATCCTCACCCATACCAAGGAGTTTTGTTGGGCTGCCAGGAGTCCTCCTTGACATCTTGCACCTTCTCTGGAGGCCTTTGGGTCCCAGCTGTGGTTCAGGTAGTAGTAAATCTGTAGTATACCCCAATTACAGTATCTGACAGCTCCCATGGACCTGCCCCTTGCAGACAGTACAGACAGGCGTTGCTGACTGGGAGCTATATTGAGAGAAACAAAAGAATTCTTGTGAGTGCTTGCCCACTGTCATTCCTTGGCCTCTTGGAATCTCTCCCAGACTAAGGTCAGAGTCTTCAGAGGTGCCTCAAATGTTCCTCCAGTTTGTGGAAAGAGGAGTTGCATGTCTTAACATGCAGAGGCATCTATGTGCTCTCCAGGTTCTGCACGTTTGCTCTGCGCTGGGTATTCTCATCTGACAGTTGGAAGTTGTCTTTGCAGAAATTCAAGTTAATCATATAGGCTTGTTCAAAGGAAATAGCTGGCATGTATCCAGGAAAAATACCTGCAGACTTTGAGGAACACAGACTTAACATCATCTTTTATGCGTGGGTCATTTGTGGAAGTATTTTTTTTTTAATATGTATAATACTTACAGATAAAAGCAACACAGGTAAGTAAATTTTATATAAAAACAAATGTATAGATATAATTTCTATATGCAGTTATATACATTTCTGGGCTTTTTTATTTTTTTTAAAGAATGAAAGTCCTGCAGGAATATCAAGGCAGCCTTCAACAAAAGGATCACGGCAACATGCCAGACCCGGAGGAGAAGGTAACTAGAGGGAGGATATTATTTCTAATCATATGCTGGAGGGTTATTATTGAATAGGAATAACATAAATGCTTAAACATTTGCATTTATTATTTTCAGTGCTGGTTTTATGCTCCCCATCTGCATTTCTGAGTCCAGGAGGCAGGTTTTCTGCAGGGACTTGATAGGTAGAAAGCAGTGCTCAAGTCAGTTTGCTCATGTTCCTTGTGTGCAACTGCAGATATAAATTCAGCTGACTCTTGATATTTATTATGTTCTTCCCAAATGGGCTGTTTGAGTTGGTTTGCACCTGTTTCTGTTAGCTTCACAAGAATCATAGAATTGCATGGGTTGGAAGGGACCCCAAGGATCACAGAGTTCCAACCCCCTGCCACAGGCAGGGCCACCAACCTCCAGGCCTGGAGCTACACAAGGTTGACCAGGGCCCCATCCAACCTGGCCTTGAACACCTCCAGGAACGGGGCATCCACCCCCTCTCTGGACAGCCTGTTCCAGCCCCTCACCACTCTCTCTGTAAAGAGCTTCCCCCTAATATCCAGTTTAAACCTTCCTTCCTTTAGCTTTAATCCATTCCCCCTTGTCCTGCCATTGTCTATCCTTTTAAAAAGTTGATTCCCCTCCTGTTCCTCTGCTCCCTTCAGGTGCTGATAGGCTGCAATGAGGTCCCCCCACAGCCTTCTCTCCTCCAGGCTGAACAAGCTCAGCTCCTCCAGCCTCTCTTCATAGGGGAGGTGCTCCAGCCCTCTGAGCATCTTTGTGGCTCCTCTGACCCCTCTCCAACAGTCTCACATCTTCCTTGTCCTGGGGCCCCAGCTCTGGACACAGGACTCCATCTGGGGCCTCCAGAGTGCAGAGCAGAGAGGGACAATCCCCTTCCTGTCCCCAATGACCACCCGTCTTCTGATGGAGCCCAGGATCCCATCAGCCTTCTGAGATGCAAGAGCCACTGCTGGCTCAAAGAGCTGGTTCTTTGCCTACCACTCAGCAAGTACAGACAAATGTGCCTTGCAAAACTTTGGCTTGCTTTTTTTTTCTTGTCACTGAGGATTGGTGAACAGTATGGCTAAGTTGAGGATGTTCTTGGATGTTACCTTTCTGTAAAGCCACATGTAAAGGTTTGTTAAGTGCTTACAGCAGAGTAATAGTCAGGAGTTTTGTTGGGACAAGATAATGTTGTTGATAGTTGCTTTATCAAGATGGCAGACACTTGTCAGACAAGGTGTGCTTTCTTGTAAGGATAAATCATACAGCCACAAGCCTTGAATTTCTAACTTCATCGCTTACTATTAGTTGGGAAGAGTGCTCTTCCTGACTTTTCCAAGGGAATCATTTCTCAAGTATCTTAAGTCTTAGTGTTTAGTCTTTAAAATTTTTGGGTTTATAAACTAAAAGATGATATTGGTAAAAAAAAATCCCCAACCAACAAAACAAATGAAAAGGAATTTTCACTGTGATTAGCTGAATACTGGCCAACACAGGTAGAACTTCCCTGGGTGTTTATTTGAAAAGCAGTACATCAAAACATCCACGTGTGGTAAATTTCCTGTGGTTTCTTTGGTGAAGAGATGGTTGTGTGAGTTTAAGACCAGTCAGACCTTTATGGGTGATTGCCATAGCTTGTGACACTTACGCAATACTCCAGCTGTAGGCTGGAGAACAGGTGAAGATAGGGTGTTAAGCAAGACCTTTGGCGTTTTATGGCTGGAGAAGGTTCCTCTGAGTATTGAAACAATGGCAGATGTTTCTAGATCTTTGACACTCTCTAATGTCTGTCATTACAGCTGTGGTCAGCTGTATTGAACTTGGGTTGGTGTCAGGGTAGGACCTCCTTGTTTGGCATGGAGCAGGGAAGGTGATCTGGGAATCATCAGTACGGAATCCTATCCCACATCATGTCCCACCATAGCTCAACCAGGTGCAAGGAACCAAGCCCTGTGGCATTTCTACTGAGTGTGCTGGGAACAGAAGGCCAGATACTTATTTGCTATTGAGGAATTGTCAGGAAATAAGAATCTGTCAGAGGCCCGTCTCTGTGCCAGCCAGGAGTTATTCTTGGTAGCATGGTGACCACCACCCTGCCAGGTGTCCAGTGCCAGGACTCTAGACTGAATCCTGGCCCTGAGAGTCTAGGCAGGAGGTGGGGAGGTAGCTCTGAAATCCTCCTTCAGCGCTGCCAGTATTGATGCTTTATAGGGAAACTCGTAGGTAAGGAATAAAACCTCGTATAATGACAGTGGAACTTCAATTTCTGTCTGTATTTAAATATATTTGAAAGCCTTTTCCCCCTACTCTTACTTCCACAATCTGATTATTTACAGTGATTCAAATTTTCTTTCAACAGCTTTGTGCCCTCGGCACTGAGTTATTTACCATCTTAGTTCAGAAGGTACAATAACACCTGGGAAATGATACCTGGTACAATAGCTAACTCTGGCTGAGGATTGGCACTGTTTAGACCAATGCAGCGTGAAGATCTTCATACCTGCAATCTTCTGATGCCGCTGTTGTAAATTTGTGTAAAGTGATTAGGTGTTCCTGTGTGTCTTCCCAAGCAGCCACCTTTTCTTTGGGTTTCTGTGTGGTGTTTTCAGAAGAATCAATAGCATTGTTTTCAAAAGGATTTTGGGGAAAAAAAATTCAGAAGACATTTAGGCACTTTAAATACCTTGGAAAAGATCTGTCACTCTGGATATGAGATCTGGCACTCTGTGTGTTTAGGAGCTTAACTCAAGCTGGTACTTCAAAAAATTGACAATTTTACTTTGCATCTTGTCCTTAGTTGCTGTGGGGTTTTAATAACTCTGCTGTTGAAAAAGACCCATTTGGATCCCATTATGTTTAGCCTTACTTAGTGATCCTTAGCTGATCCTATAACTTTTTTTATTTCCCAAATTTGAATCTTTGTTTTATAGCCTGAACTGGCACTGAATTGTAGTGACCAGAATCATCCCTTCTTTAAAATCTGGTTTTTCTGATAAGTGAAATACAGTGAAATGACTTACCCCATGCTCTGGCTTTAAGGGTAAATATGTTAAAAAAACTCCCTTTTGTCATGATGCAGCACTCCCAGTTTCAGAGCTGCAACAGGGCTCCTAGGTGGTCCAGTAAGTCATCCAGAAGGGTGTAAAAGCCTTCTGGAATTCTGCTGATTCTTCTTGCACACCAGTCTCTGTAGTTATGATGATGATGATGATGATAGAAGCTTCTTTTATTTTCTAATATTTAACTGGAGAGAATTCACAAGAGAGCACAAAAAGGCCAGTGGCACGACTGAGCTTCTCATAAGCAAAGCTGAAGTGGTGAATGAACTAGCAAAACCAGGTATATTTGCTGTCCTAGTCATTAAAAGAAGTTACACCAGCATTTGCTCACCTCTAAAAAAACCCCTAAATTTCTGGTGGTTTTGGAGCACATCAGTTTTTGGGTTTGTTTTTTTTTTTTAATAGTTATTACTGTGCAGGCAATGATTGCTTTTAGAGTTGCAGTGTGCCCTGCAGCTAAACTTGCATCGTGCAATTGAGGTAACTTTTGCTAGTTTAAAAGTTGATGGATAAATTGAATGTGGGTGGGTGTTTGGGGTTTTTGGTTTGGGTTTTCTTTTAAAAAATAAACCCAAACAACAGACACCTTGAAGCTGCTCTCAATAAAGATCTGAAGAGATGTCCTTTTGGACACTGAGTTAGTTTCTAAATAGAGACGATGGAGTAAGTTGTTGGTTTGTTTTTTCTGCTAAGACCTTGTGGGTAACTTGGAGTGCTGCTGTGTGGGTTGGTGGTGAACACTTGTTTCAGTTTTATTGAATGTCAGTTCAGGCTGGTCCTAATTAGCCCAGGTAAATTAAAGTGCTGGTTGACCTTTCTCTGCTGTACATTAATCTTCTCCAAAAGCTAGTAGAAGTCAGTATGTGTGCTGTCATGTGTGTGCTTCTGGTGACATGGATGGAAGAGTACATCCTCTGCTGTTGATTGCTTTGTCCTGAATGCTTCAGCTTTGTGCTGCATGCAGAGGTTTCATTGCTGCTTTTAGAGGTTTTGGGTGTTTCAACCCAAGAGTGAGGCAGGACTCTATTTAGTAAGTCTTTTCCTGTACTGTTAAAACTGTTTGCTTGTTTGCTTCAGTGGTTGGAAGCACTACCTGAGGTGTCTTGGCTGTAGATAGTGGCCCTGTGGATCTGTTCCTTGCCTCTGCCTTACAGTTACTTGTTTGCCCATGATGTCACTTGGAAGTGCTGGGTGCAGTTCTTGGGTGATGCTCTGGGTACCTCTGTTTTAAACCTGTGTGTTCATTCTGTGTCTGTAACTCTGCCTACTTCTGGATTCATGCTGCTCGTTTTGGGGCATGATTGCATTGCTCCAAGTGGAAGGGGGGGTGGTGGTGGTGTGTGTCTGTGTATCTTTAATATTAGACTAAAGGTAAGTATTGTGCTCATGCTGTCCTTATCTTGACAAATGTATGAACAGTTTAAATTCCAGAGCTGTATGTTCAGTGCACAGACTTATTTTCCAGAATGGTTTCTCCCTTGCTTCCCTCCACCCTGAATGTCTTTTTTTTCCCAAGGCAGGTAATTTAGAAATCAGAAGTACATCTGAATATTTCAGCTTTTTTCCCAGTGTGTGTTACTTTGCAGTATTTGCCTTGTTGTAACTGGGGGGATTAATTTAAGATAATCTGTAGATGAAATGGCCTTTCCGTTTTTAAATTTTATTTCTTTTTAAAAAATAAACCTGGTTTTAGGTAGCATCAAAAGTGAGCAACGCTTGTGGACTAGGATTTTCTGTGACATTACCAGCAAGTGGAGGAGTTCAGATATATAAAATCAGCTTTTCTTGCTTGGAATTTCCTTATGGCTTTAGTATGAAGCGTGCTTAAAGTGAAAGCCTCTGAAACAGACTGAAGTGTGTTATATGTTCCAAGTAGTATACAAACAATATTGTATATTTTAGAAATTACTTATATTTTATTAGGTAAATACTGCGTTGTTTCACCAGGTACAGGCTAATAAAGATTATCTTTAAACTGTTTCTGATTTGTAGTAGTAACTGTTTGTAGTAACATAAGGAGTTCAGTCAGTGGTCATACAAAAAGCCTTTGTGAACTTTTGGATGGCCTTTATTTATGCTAAAGACAGGTTATTAAACTAGGATAGTCCTTAAAGAAATAGTAACAGGTAACATGACATTTTACTTTACATTTTTATTATATCTTTAGTTTCATTTGACTGTAAAACACTTTGTTACAGGAACTGTGGAAGTGAAGAGCACGGAAGAGAGGATTTCAGAGGATGATGTTACTAAGCTGCAAGAGAAAGCCAACACAGGACTTGCAGTACCACAGAAAGGTAGGGAGAATAAAAACTTGACTGCCTTGGAAAGTTTAATTTGAGAGCTTCAGGGTCAAACTTGAATCCATGCAGCTAAAAGATTTAAGGATGCTGATTTACACTTAATTCAACTGTTTTAATCACATTGTGTGGTTAATGTCCCGGGTTGAAAAACGTACATTCCTTGATAAAACAATTCTTTGTTTTCTCTCCTTCCTTATGCTTTAGCAGATTTTCAGAGATGCTGGTGCAGGGCTGCTGCACCTGAACCCCTTGATGACTTGTGTTCTATGTAAGAACCAAATCATTGTGTGTCGCCTCTTGGTTACAACTATTTGGGAGCCTTTTATGTTAGTGTTGGTGGCAGTTTAGCCCTGGCTGGAGGCCAGATGCCCACCAAAGCTGCTCTATCGCTCCCCTTTTCAGCTGCACAGGGAGAAAATATCTACTGAGAGGCTCAGGAGTGGAGATAAGGCCAGGGAGAGATCATTCTGCAATCAGCATCATGGGCAGAACAGACTCAGCACGGAATTAAAAAAAAAATATCTAATTGATTACACTGCACACACAGGAACCAGAAGTAGGAAAATGAGAAGTAAAACCAAATCTTAAAGCACTTCACCCCCACCCCTCCCTTCTTAGCGGACTGCACTTTAGTCAGGATTTGGCTCCCTTCTCCACTCCAGGTGGCACAGGGGGAGATGGGGATGGGGGGTTTGGTCAGTTCCTCACCAGTTGTTTTCCTTCCTCACACTCCTTCTCTGTCCAGTATGGAGACCCTCCATGAACTTCTCCAACGTGAGTCCTTTCCTACGAGACCTCAGCTCTTCCCCAGCTGCCCCAGCGTGGGGCACTGCTATGGGTACAGTCATAAATCACAGAATATCTCTAAGTCCCTCAGGCCCAGACTGTTCCAGCTTGGTCCGCCATGGGGATCACCCCCCCACCCAGCAAACCTGCTCCAGCGTGGGTCTCTCCCTCGCTCATTTCTGTGTCTCTGTGGTGAGAGGTGAGGTTCTGTGGTGGTTTGAACCTGGCTAGAGGCCAAATGCCCACCAAGCCGCTCACTCACTCCCCCTTTCAACCGAAAAGGGGAGAAAATATATATTGGGAGGCTTAGGACTTGAGATAAGGACAGAGGGATCACTCTCCAATTAGTGCAATGGGCAAAACAGACTCAGCACAGAATAAAGCAAAGTGATCTATTACTACTACAACTAATATACCCAGTGAACCAGAAAGAGATAATGGGAAGCGGCCAGGTCTTAAAGCACCTTCCCCCCACAACTCCCTTCTTAGCAAACTTAAACTTCATCACAATTTTACTCCCTTCTTCCCTCCCAACATGACGCTGGGAGGGGCAGGGAATGGGCAGTGGGGTTGCAGCGGTTCCTCACAAGGTGCTTTCCCTCCCCATATCCTAACACGTCTACTTCCCCCCACCCATCGCCTCTTCGCACACTTGACTTTAGCCATCAATTCACTCCCTTCTTCCCTCCCATCACAGCACCAGGAGGGGCAGGGAATGGGGAGTGGGGGTTTTCAGTCCGTTCCTCCCGAGTTGTCTTCCGTCTTAGCTGGGGGGGAGGGCATTCCACACACACACACACACACACACACTCTTCCCTTGCAGCACCGTGGGGTCCCACCCACACAGAGTTGTATCCATGAACTCCTGCAGTGTGAGTCCTCTCCATCTGGGAGTCACCTCCTCACCACAGGCCTCTCAGCAGGCCTCCCTTCCATCGGGGAGTCACCTCCTCACCACAGGCCTCTCAGCAGGCCTCCCTTCCATCGGGGAGTCACCTCCTCACCACAGGCCTCTCAGCAGGCCTCCCTTCCATTGGGGAGTCACCTCCTCACCACAGGCCTCTCAGCAGGCCTCCCTTCGATCCAGGAATCATCTCCTCACCACAGGCAGCTCAGCAGGCCTCCCTTCCATGGGTGCTGACGTTCAGGCCCAGGCTCCCCCAGTCTGGCTCCCTGCAAAGTCTCAATTCCCCCAGCAAACCTGCTGAGGCGTGGATCAACCTCTGCACAGGGTGTAGATGTCTCTGCTCCCTGTCCTCATCCATGGGCTGCGAGGGGACAACCCGCTTCACCATGATCTTCACCAGGAGCTGCAGGGGAAACTCTTTCCCCATTCTTTCCCTCCACCTCTCCTTAGTGTCTGCCCAGCTTGTTACATCTTCTCACTCCCCGCTCTGGTGGCAAAGTGCACCTGCCTGCAGGTTTTTTTTCTCCTATATGTGATTCACAGAGGTGCTATAAATCCATCTCTGATTGGCTCAGACCTGGTCAGAAGCAACTCTGGCCTTGAATTAGCTGGTGTTTACTGTCTGGGACTCAAAGAAAACTGTAACTGCTGCTTTGCAAAAACCATCTCAGCAGCACAGCTACAGCAAACTGCAACAGGTACTTAGGAATATGGTTTAGCATAGGACTGGACCGGTTGGACTTTATGATCCTAAAGGTCTTTTCCAAACTTGTGATTCTGTGATCCCTGTGTTTGTTACTGACTTGGAGAGGATTTTCAGTTGGTTGAAGAACCAAATAGTGTATTGCCTGTTCCTTGTTTCTATCTTTATTCAGTCAGATAGTGTAACATGGTAGTGCCTTGAGTGAGTGCTAAAGGTCTAAGTTCTTGCAGAGATGAAGTTGTCATTCCCACATTTGACAGCTTTTGCAGCTGGAATGGGGAGTCAGTTATAACAGTCAGTCAGGACAGTCATTGCTCTCCCTTCTATGGAAAACTGAAAACTTCCAAGGAAAGAATAATACAGATTTTAAGAACAGTGTTCACTGGGTGAAGTAAACCTATTTCCCTGGGTTTTTTTGAGTATTATTACTGCATTCTGCTTCATTCTTTATTCTGTTTCTGAGCATTGAGGCTCTGAACCATCCATCATGGTTAGGGGTTTTTTTTGTTTGTTTTTAAGTGGGGTTTTGTCAGTCTATCAGTTTTCTCCCTTGGTGTCAGAGAATCACAAGGTTGGAAAAGACCTTTAAGATCATCAAGTCCAACCCTTCCCATCCTAAGCTAAACCAGATCCCTAAGCACCTCACCTACCTTTTTTTTTTAAACACATCCAGGCAAGGTGACTCATCCCTCTCCCTGGGCAGCCTGTTCCAGGCTCCAACAACTCTTTCAGTAAAAAAATGTTTCCTAATGTCTAATCTGACCTTGCCCTGGAGCAGCTTTGTTCAGTTTCCCCTTGTCCCATCTCCTGTCCTCTGGCTGAAGAGACCGTTGCCCACCTCTCTACAACCTCCCTTCACGTAGTTGTAGGTGGTGATAAGGTCTCCCCTCAGCCTCCTCTTCTCCAGACTGAATACCTCCAGCTCCCTCACAGCATTTGCCCTCCAGCCCCTTTCCCAGCCTGGTTGCTGTTCTCTGGACATGCTCCAGGACCTCCATGTCCTTCTGATGGTGAGGAGCCCAGAACTGGACACAGTATTCGAGATGCAGCCTCACCAATGCTGAGTACAGGTACAGTGTCCTCCATTAGGAATCTTCACTGGCTAGTCCATGGCAGACTCTTAGATAAGAGGTATATGTTTAAAGCTTTCTGTCAGGGGGCATTTTGGCCTGGCTCAGCTATTTGACACACTCCTGAAGTTACTTAGGTTCCACTTTTTTAGACACATGCACATTAATGCAACCCACTGTGGTAAGGAGGAACAGTTCCACTTCATGGTTGCTCCACAAACTGGAGGCCTGCATGAGGCTTATGATTATGTGAAATTTTTCTGAACCTCGTTAAATTCTAAACAGAGGGGATTTGGGGGCTTCACTGGTGCCATTTATCTCCTCAGAGTTTTGGTTTCATTACATTGAGTTACACTTTTCTGGGCAGGAGTAATGCCAGGCCCCTCACTAAAGTTTATCTCAAAGTAACTTTGAGATGATATTGTTGTTTCAGTTGACCCATCACAGCCACTGACCACCCAGCTGCAGAGAACTGGCCTGTGTGTGAAGTACCAGTGTCTTCTCCCTAGCAGGAGCCGGGGAAAGTGGTATCTTTAACCAAGTTGCACTGATCCAGTTCTTGGGTCAGTGTGTGGACGTGTGCTCTAAGGGGAGGAACCAGAAGTGAAGGCAGGAGTGCTTGTTTAGTGGCAGTGCTGGTTTGTACTAGTGAGAGTGTTTAGGAAACTACTTAATTTGCCAGTGCCCCTCAGAGCATCCCAAAACTCACAGTCCTTGCCAGCTGCTTAGGCGCTGTCTTGTTTGCTTATGTAGCTGGTCCATGATACTTCCTGGGTGGTTAATTGCTTGTTGAGATTTATGCTCTAGTGGAATTAAACGGAAAATGGGTGTTGAAACTGGTTGAAAACCACTGTTGCCCTTCTGTGCCTCCAAACCTACCTCTGGAGCAGGTTGGTCGGAGAGGTGCTGAAACTAATTCTGCCACAGGGTTTTCAAGGGTTTGAAGCAGGTATGGTGGGGGGGTCAGGTGTACTTGGGACAACTCAAAGTAGTACTACGTTCTGTGTATGGCTTGTGACACTCCTCTGGACCTTTCACTACATAAATAGTGCCTGAGTAGTTCAAAGTAGGTTAGCATAGCTTTGCCTCTCAAGTTTGTTGTACCTTGTACACATCTCATTTAACTTTCAGGAGTGTCTGCTGGGATAGTCTATCAAAACTCTTACAGGTTCTAACTTGAAAATAAGCAGAACCTGTGGGGAACTTTTCCCAGTATCTTTCAGGTAGTTATTGCAACAACCACGTAATGAACAGTACATTGTCTGTTTTCTTAGGGACAGTACATGACAGTGTGTTCTTCCTGGCATCACTCATGTTTGTGGCTTCTGTTTGGGTTAAAGTGAAAGCCAGGGAATCTGTCCTCAATTGGGCCAGTGAATCTGGAAATCTCCTGGAAATCTGGTATATGCAAGGTTCCTGAAGCAATCATTTGCTGTCCACAGGTGCTATAGCACTGGGCTGGGGTGTTGCCTCTGCCCTGTCTCTGCTGGGATGAATGAGGGAAGTGAGGTTTTTACACACAGAGTAAACAAATGGTCACAGGACTCCTTGTAACAGCTGATGCTCTGTCTTGTGAGCAACTGTACATCAGCGTGATGCATGTTGGGGTGTACCGGCAGCAAGAAAGCAGCTGAGCCCTTGACTGTGGTTGCTAACTGCTCCAGAAGCAGAATTCCCTTGGCTGGCTGCACTCCTTGCTTGATGGTAGCTGTTCCTTTGAAAACAAAAGGAGCGATTCTTGCAAGTGTCGGTTCCTGGGATCTGTATGTGTATACAGGCAAAGGAGAGCTGTATATCCTTCCAAGAAACCTGTAGGCACCTGCTGCACCAAAGATTGGTTATAGCTTTCCAGTACAAGACAGAGAGCTGTACATTAACAGGCTAAATGTGACATACAAAAAGGTCTGGGTCAGATAAGAATACGAGTAGAGGAAAATAAGAATTTAAGGTAAACACAAGTTAGGTTTAACCCCTCCAGCCTAAAGAATATGGGTTTTGTCACTGTGATTTTTCCTCTTGTAATTTGGTATAACGAGAACCTTGAAATACTGCAAATGTTGTATCGCAGCTGTGGAGGAACTGAGTGGATGTCATTTTCACAGGTGAGGGAATTTCACAATGTTAAGAAATGAATAAAAATATTTAAAATATTTTTTTTCCAGCATCCCTTTTGAATTAAGAGTACTAGGGTATTTAAAAATCAGAAGATTTAAAGATATTTAACTTTCATATAAGCTTATAGAATTTTATTTCTAACTTTAAAACTTTGTTGTGTGATGCATTTTACGAGCAAGCATTCAAGTGTAGTGGCAATCAGGTTTGAAATACTGTTGTAAGAAAAGTTGGATGTGCTTGGCCAGCTAAGCCAAAATGGGATCCTTGTTTCATTTAACAGAAGCAGAGAACGTGGCTCCTGAGAAGCCTGTAGTATCTGAGAATGGTGAAGTACCTAATGATCTTCCACCTCAGCCCATCCAAAGGTTTGTTCCTTATCCTTTATTCTGTGGGAGTCAAACTGTGATGGGACTGGAGGCAGTACAGTCCCTCTGAAAAGAGCAGGGATCCCTGGGAGCAGGGTGTTTCTGTGGGTGGGACCAGTTAATAAATATTATCCCAAGTCTGGTTCCCTTCATTCACTATTCAATAAAGAAAACTTTAACTTTCCAAAGTGTTTGGATTTCTTATCCATAAAATGCTTCAGTGTAATGCTATTAAAATGAGAGGCATGTGGAGACTCTAATGAGAAGAGCGCTGCATTGCATACCTGAGTTCCCTAAGCATGGTGTTATGCATAACATGGACTTGCCTTTGAAATCCCCATTTACTTTTTCTTTGCCCAGCCAAGGCTTGTGAAAGTGTATCACTTGTCAAAATAACCTTCCCTGCTCACGTTGTGGACTGTTAATGCTGAACTTCTTGTTAATGGTAAATAACTGTGCCACGTACAGGTTATTGTTTAGTGAGACCAAGCAAGAGGTGGATCTATAGAGAGGAGAGTCTTTTCTTTTTGATTTTTTTTTTTAATTCTTGTACACCTTGTCTAGATTTTCCCAGAGTCCTCCTAGGACAGCAAGCATCGTGATACTGGATTGTAGAGTCATAGAATTGTAGGGGTTGGAAGGGACCTCGAGAGATCATCGGTCCAACCCCCCTGCCAAAACAGGCTCCCCAGGACATATCACTCAGAGAGGCGTCCAGACGGGTCTTGAGTATCTCCAGAGAAGGAGACTCCACACCCCCCTGGGCAGCCTGTCCCAGGGCTCCCTCACCCTCACTGGGGAAAAGTTCTTCCCCATGTTGGTGCGGAACTTCCTATGCTCCAACTTGCAGCCATTGCCCCTTGTCCTGTCCCCACAGACACTGAAAAGGGGCTGGCTGATTCCCCCTGCATCCCCTGCTTAAGATAATTATAGACTTCAATTAGGTCCTCCCTTAGTCTTCTCTTCTCAAGGCTGAACAGTCCCAACTTATTCAGCCTTCCCTCATAGGGGAGATGTTCCAGGCCCTTAATCGTCTTCGTAGCCCTTCTTTGGACTCTCTCCAGGAGATCTCTGTCCTTTTTACACCAAGGAGCCCAGAACTGGACACAATACTCCAGGTGGGGCCTGACCAGGGCAGAGTAGAGGGGGAGGATCACCTCCTTTGACCTGCTGGCTAGTCCTCTGGATGCACCCCAGGATCCCATTGGCTCCCTTAGCCACCAAGGCACACTGCTGGCTCATGGCCAACCTGTCATCAACCAGGACCTCCAGGCCCTTCTCCAGCTGGTCATTCCCCAGCCTGTACAGAGGTCACCACTGAGCTATTCTCCAGCAGCTCATCCCCCAGCCTGTACTGATACAAGCAGTTGTTCCTTCCCAGGTGCAAGACTCTGCACTTGCTTTTGTTGAACCTCATTAGGTTTCTCCCTGCCCAGCTCTCCAGCCTGTCCAGGTCTCTCTGGATGGCAGCACAGTGTTCCTGTGTGTCAGCCACTCCTCCCAGCTTTGGATCATTGGGTACTTGCTGAGGGTGGATGCTGTTCCCTTGTCAAGGTTGTCAATGAAGATAGTGAACAGATTGTACGCTGGGGATACTTTTGGGGGTTTTATGGTTGGCTGATTTTCTCAGATTGTGTGTGTGTACCTGTCTGTTCCCTTGGAGGACTTGTGAGGTCTCCTTTTGTAGTGTAAATGAAACATCCTCTTCGTTATTGCAGACGTATTCCCCGCCCCAGCAGCGTGAGACCAGGACCACCCCGAGTCAAATGTCAAGAAAATGCAGAGGTCTTAGTTCCAGAAAGGTAAGGAACGTGGAAGATGCAGAGCAGATGTTTCTGGCTCTTGTGCTAGATCTTTTGTGCCTCACCTGCTGCTCAGCAGCTTTAGGATGGATCACCTCACCGCTCTTTGATTCAAACTGGAAAGTTCAAGGCTGCTTTGTCCATTTATAGTGTTTCTGCAAATCCAGGGCATTGTTGTCCTGAGTTGTGTGGGTCGGTGAGAAACTGCATTGGTGGTTCAGTGGTAGAATTCTCACCTGCCACGCAGCTGCCTGCTCCTTAAAGTAAAAGAGCAGGGGAAGAGGGAAAGGGGCGGGGGGAACAAGGGAAGGGAAAAGGAAGGGGCAAATAACTCCAAAACCAAGAAACTAAGAGGCCCGTGGGTTGGGATAAGGATAGTTTACTAAGAGAACAGAAAGAGAAAATATACCAATGCTCACAGGGCTTTAGAGCAAAAGAATATGAAACTATTGATACCCAATGCAGTTTCTCACCCAACCACACAGCTCAGGCCGCACCACCCAGAGCCGTCCCGGAACCCGACCGGCCCCCAAGACCCTCGTGTCCCGGCCGCTCGCGTCCCGGAACCGCCCCTCTTCCTCCTCCCATCAGCCCCCCGTTATCCTGGGCAGGACGTAATTGGCATGGAATACTCTCTTTGGCCCATCTGGGTCACCTGTCCTGGCTTTGCCTGTCTGACTGCAACTAGAAACATCAGGGTGTTCTCAGCACTGCTTTCATTGTAACTCCCAAACACAGCATCCCATCCGCTGCTACACATGGAGTTAACTCCATCCTGACTGAAACCAGGACAATTGTCTAGAAGTTAGTGTTGGTGATTCAAAAATAGGATTGAATTTCTTTGCCTTTGGGATGTCTGAAACAGATAACCCTAGAACATTCATCTAAACTGGAAGAGACCTGTAAAACACACAGTGACTGTCCCGTGTGGGACGGACAAGAGGCCCACCTTAATCTCTGACCCGTGTTGGTCACTGGAGTAGTGTGTTTAGAAGGAAAATGGAGTTCTTTTTCTGAGAGAAAGATGGCTACCTGTTTGCAGAGTTGGGCAGTGAGTGGGAATGACAGAATTTGATGTGCTTGTTCTTGGTGCTGCTTCATTTTATGGGAGGGAGAGAACTGCTCTCACTTCTATTCTGCATCAGTCTTAATGAGTTTGGACAAATCGTACCATGTTTTAACTTTCCCCATCTCTCTTACAGGAGTGGTAGTGGGAAAACAGTCTCCAGTATCATCGTTGACCAGCAGATTTCTGATGATGATGACCAGTTTGTGGTGGAAGCAGCAGTGCCGCTGCCAGAAACGTCAGAAGTGGAAGTGGTCTGTTCATGTTGCAAATTAGAAGACTTACTTTTTCCCATGCTTTGTTTGTAACTTATTTAAGTAGCTGACTATTTTTGAGTATTTGTATGTTATAGGAATGCCAACTTTTTGAAACTAAAGCTCTCTTCTTCCATGTGTAGGAGCCAGAAGTGGAGCTGATTGAGGATGAAAAGCATGGTATGTTTGCTTTTATATATATGTATATATTTAGAGAGAAGGAAACCACAGGGTTAAACGAAATGCCAAACACCTAAAATGCTGAGTAAAGCAGCAAAATACCTCCTTAGGGGTTAGGAGCTTGCAGTCTTTGCAAGAAAACCAGGTATCATATACAGTCTTGTTTAGTCGAGCAGCTGGATTTGCAACTGATGTTAAATACAGATTTTTCTATACATCTTTAATGTCAGCAGGATTTTAAATAAAAATCATCAGTTAATGTTTTCTTTGAGTGTCAGCTAGAGCTTCTCAGCTCCGAGATAGCAGATGGTATTGGCTGCTCAAAGCAAGTTCAATACAAGAAAGATGTAGAACTGTTGGGGAGGATTCAGAGGAGGCCACGAAGATGAGCACCTCTCCTATGGAGAGAGGCTGAGGGAGCTGGGCTGGTTCAGCCTGGAGAAGAGAAGGCTGTGAGGGGACCTCATTGCAGCCTATCAGCACCTGAAGGGAGCAGAGACACAGGAGGGGAATCAACTTTTTAAAAGGGTAGACAATGGCAGGACAAGGGGGTGGAGTGAAGCTGAAGGAAGGAAGTTTTAAATTGGATATTAGGGGGAAGCTTTTCCAGAGAGAATGGTGAGGAACTGGAACAGGCTGCCCAGATTGGGGGTGGATGCCCCGTCCCTGGAGGTGTTCAAGGCCAGGTTGGCTGGGGCCCTGGGCAACCTTGTGTAGCTCCAGGCCTGGAGGTTAGCGGCCCTGCCTGTGGCAGACGCGTTGGAACTCTCTGATCCTTGGGGTCCCATCCAACCCAGACCAGTCTATGATTCTATGAAAGCTTTTAAAAAAAAACGATGGACCAGTTCTTAGAGACACTTATGCTTACTGGTGACTTTGGGTCTCTTGCATTGGGGAATTCTGTTACGGTTGCATGTTGCTGTGATTTGGACAGGTTATACTTACCTGCATCCAAAAATCCATAGCAAAGGAATCTACCTTGCTACCTACCATGTGCAGTTCTTGAATTCTTCCAGAAGAGGGGTGTGAAGCAAAAGCCTTTGAGTTAATACAGCTCAAGGATCTG
Source organism: Rallus limicola (assembly GCA_022605955.1). NCBI lineage: Eukaryota > Metazoa > Chordata > Aves > Gruiformes > Rallidae > Rallus > Rallus limicola. The sequence goes on from JAKCOZ010000008.1 coordinate 38,152,571, forward strand.
GTTCCGTACCAAGAGTTGTTTAGTAAGTGGTAGAGAATGTTTGAGGTTTAATTAAGAAGACAGTGGGGAAAATAGATCAAATAACCTTGTATCTCAGTAATTAAAATCGGTAGTGATATGCTGTTCATGTTGCCTTAAGAACTGTTTTAAAAAAGTTTTTTAAAAATGAGCTGGTTGGGTTTGGTTTGTTATCTGAATGTTTAAAATGATAATCTAGTGCCAACCAGTGCTGAGAAATACACTGATTTTTCAACAGGTGGGCTTGTAAAAAGAATCCTAGAAACAAAGAAAGATTATGAGGCTTCACAGCAATCATCAAAGGCGACAGAGAGGGTAAGATGGGTAATAGGCCTTCATGGAACTGTGAATATTAAATACTGTAATTGTGACCCCTTTCTCTGCCTTAAAATGTGGGGTTTTGCTCCATTTATGATCAAGCTTTCCTCCTTGATGTGTTAGGTGGCTTTTTTTCTCCATTAATCTGTCAGACACTGTTAATTTCTCTGGGTAGCGTGCTCTCACTCTCACCTTTCATTTTTGTGGTTAGGATTATTTTTTTTCAGCACTGAATTTTTCAGGGAGCCTTCTTTATTTAACCTGTTCTTTTGTTTTCCAGAACAAGGTCTACTGATTTCAACCTTGTCCTAGATGTGGTAGGGCACACTCTGCATTTGTGCAACTGCCTCTTTATTGTTTCAATCACACAGGTCCTCAGGGCATTTGAAAAGCAGTATCCTATTGCCCAGCAATCGTTATTGTTGTCTGAAGAGGAAAAAAAAAAAAACCAGAAAAAAAACCTCTGGTGCAGTTTGCAGTTAACCATGTAAAGTATAAAGCATTTTTGTACCTCTAAATGTTTCCCTAGTAACATCATAGCATATGCTAGCATTCAGGTTTGGGTTGCTGAATCATAGAATCATAGTGGTTGGAAGGGACCTTGAGAGATCATTGGGTCAAACCCCCTGCCAAAACAGGCTCATATTGCACAGGTTGGTGTCCAGATGGGTCTGGAATCTCTCCAGAGATGGAGACTCCACAACCTCCCTGGGCAGCCTGTCCCAGGGCTCCCTCACCCTCACTGGGGAAAAGTTCTTCCCCATGTTGGTGCAGAACTTCCTGTGCTCCAACTTGCAGCCATTGCCCCTTGTCCTGTCCTCACAGACTCTGAAAAGGGGTTGGCCATTCCCCCCTTCATCTCAAACTTCAGATATTTATATATATTAATAAGGTGCCCCCTTAGACTTCTTTTCTCTAGGCTGAACAGTCCCAGGTCACTCAGCCTTTCCTCATAGGGGAGATGCTCCAGGCCCTTCATCATCTTCATAGTCCTTCTCTGGACTGTCTCCAGGAGATCCCTGGCTTTTTTATCCCAGGGAGTCCAGAACTGGCCACAATACTCCAGATGGGGCCTGAGCAGGGCAGAGTAGTGATTTGATTTCATGTTCTCCCCGCCTCCCCGCTCTCAGGAGTTGAAAAGGGAAGTTTTTTTGTTGCCAGGTTTTCTTGATTGCTTTTGTTTGGTTTAGTTTGATTGCTTATAGAGGGTCTATGAAGGGTTGAGTGGTGATTGCAAAGCAAAAGCTTAATACCCCCCATAGATTTCAGTGTTTTCCTGTTGCAAGTCGGGAGCTCTTGTGTTTTCAGTTTTCCAAAGCCCACATCACAAGCAGCAAAAGGTGTTTAGACTTTAGAATTTAGATGGACTTGTCTGTTCCCTTTGAAAGTTCCTCTAATGCTGAGGTGGTTTGATAGTTAGGAGGCACTGAGGAACACCGTGTGGAGCACTGTTCTAAAAACACAGACGGGTACATAATGTTCCAGAAGGGAGAGTGCTTTTCATGAATTCTTAAATCATCGGTTCCATCGCATCATATCGTGTTTTAAAAGCCCTCACTCAGTATTGTAGGCTTTTACTACCTCTGCTCTTTTTCAGAAACTTTTAGTTTGGCATATGGTTTTAAGCTGCTGCAGCTCAGACCTTGAGCATCAAGCTTTTCACAGAGAACCAAGCTCTTTGAAACAGCTCTCTGACATCAGTAGCTAATTTTGAAGTCCTGACCACTTGACCACCTCTTTTGGCATTATCATCTCTAGTAATTTGGCGTGGTAGGATGATGGGTTATGAACAAATTGTACATGAAGAAAAAAAGTCCCTAAGGGACTCGAGCTGTGGTAGACAGACTGCTTTGAAAACCCCATAGAATCACAGACTGGCCTGGATTGGAAGGGACCCCAAGGGTCACAGAGCTCCAACCCCCTGCCACAGGCAGGGCCACCAGCCTCTGGCCTGGATCTACACCAGGGCCGCATCCAACCTGGCCTTGAACACCTCCAGGGATGGGGCATCCACCCCCTCTCTGGGCAGCCTGTTCCAGCCCCTCACTGCTCTCTCTGTAAAAAAACTTCCCCGTAATATCCAATCTAAACCTTCCTTCCTTTAGCATCCCCATGGCTCTTCTGAACCCTTTCCACTAGTTCTACATCTTCCTTGTATTGGGGACCCCAGCTCTGGACACAGGACTCCAGCTGGGGCCTCACAAGGGTGGAGTAGAGAGAACCTGACTCACTTGATATTCACCTCTACAGTCTGCAGCAAAACTGACAGTGTTAACTATTAGGACTGGAATTTTTGGAGGGTAATATCAACAGACATGCTCCTGTATGTGTCCAGTGATAATGGGTTTTGCTGCCACACAGACCTGCCTTTCCATTCCTCCCCCAGTAAGTTAGGGAAGCTGGGATCAGACCCTTGGGTTGCATCTTCCTATCTGCACTGTGGGATTACCGGAGCTTCGGTCTGCGCTCAGCTGGAAGGAAATTCCCTTTGTGTGTTGCAAGGGCTGTTATTATAGAAGGAAATGAATTCTTACAATAGGAAAACACCTTTAGGTTTCCTCTTCATGATCTGTTGGTAATAGTTGCGCCTTTATCTTACTTGCTGAATTATTACACCCTGTATATAACTGCACGGATCGTAGCGTCAGTGAACTGCTCATCGAGAGCACTTGGCTGTTCCTAATGCATGTGCCTGGCACGAACGTTTGGCTGCTGTAGTGTCTTCAGGTAACTGGAGAAAAGGAGGGTTTACAAGGCGATACAGCTCCCTTTTTGGGGGAGCTCTGGGGCCGATGCTGTGAGAAGCGGCAGCACAGCTGTTCCTGTCCCTAGCTTTGTAACTAGGTGGTGCTGTTGAATCATGAGTCTGGAGGCTGAGCTTAGGGGACAGCATTAGTAGTTGATTCAGTGATGTCTTCTGCTAGTTCGTAACTGCACTGTGGGCTGTACTGTTTGGAATTGTGTCCTGTCGACTGGAGCACTGGACATAGAGAAAATGGGCGAGGGCTGGTGAAACGGCACGGATTTTGTGTTTGGGAAGCTTCCTCTGGTGCTTGTGCGAAACTTTCTGGGTTGTTTTCTTTTTTTTTTTCCAAATAAGAGTAATTAGCTAAACCAATTCCCTTTTGACCCCTTAGATTATTTTGTTTAAATGCACGTGGACAATTGTGTCCTACAATAACCTTGTAGCCTCACTGCCCAATTTCAGTCTCTAAAACATTAATTCAGTCCTTGTTTGTCTTTTGTTTTGTCTTTTGAAGGACTGATCTGCATTAGCAGCACTCATAATAGATGACTAATTCTGGAAAAAAAACGTGCTGACTTCCTAGTCCATCATGTGAAAACGTGCATACAACAAGGCTAAGCTCCTGGAACATCATCTGATCTCATATCCAAGCAGCTGGCTGCTACTGCAGTAGGTTTCTTTGCTGCTACAGCTTTTCAAATTACGCTGTTGAAGTTGTCGCGATCCAGAGGGGAGAAGCAGTGGAAAAGATGATTCAAAATGCTTGGAGTCAATGTCAGGAACTTGACAGATGCAGCTCAGAAAACATGAGCTGGAGATGTTACTCAGTTTATTTTAGAGGACAGAGATGTGGTGACACAGGCAACAGGAAAAGTAAAAAATAAATTTCCAATGTGGTGTCACCTCTGGGAACATTTCAGGGGAGCAGCAGGTGAGGGTCTGGTGTGCCGGTGTGGCCCTGGAATCAGGAGCATGTCTCATGCCTGAGGAATGTTCCTGACATCCAGGAACAGGGTTTTTTCCTGCAAGGCTGTGGACCAGCAGCTTTGAGAGGAAAAGTTCCTGCTCTGTGGAATCTCTTTGGAGGGAGGCAGCAAAACATAATTAAAAAGAAGAAGAGTTTCAAGCGGTTTTGTGCCTGCCAAGTGGTTTAGGCAAGGCAAACGTAACCGCACCGTGTTGTGCAGATGGGACTAGGAGAATGGGTCAGGGAACTCTGGCTGGTGTGAGCTATGTTCAGATGGCCCTGAGTTTTGTGCCAGGTCTAGCTCTGTGGTCTGCTGAGAAGCAGTATCGCAGCATGCATCAGTCTGGGATTTCACCGTTTCTCCCCAGACTGTCAGCTCTTTTATTTAATTTGTTTTCCATCAAACTCTCCAGAAGAAATATCTCCTACAACAGTATGCAACTGTATTCCAAAACCTATTAGGCATCGGAGAGTAAAAAGTAATTGTCCTTCTGCACTCTGGGGTAAGGTAATCAAAAGTCTTGGGAGAATACTTGCTTTGGGAAATGGCATCTGGAGTGAAGGCTGTCCTTGTATCTGTCAGTGAGAGTGTTCATCTTCCTTCGTCTTGTTAAACAATTCAGTTCCTATGAAATAAATGAAATATTTTCCCCAGTTATATTCACTGAAGTCTTGTTCTTCTGCCAGTTGGGAAAATGAAGGGTGAAGAAAAACATGTTTGTAGTCTGAGTGGCAGAACTTTTGGTTAACCCTTTATTAAGTCAAATATTCAGGGGAAAAAAAAAAATACGTTTAATGGATCCACGTGATTTATTGTGGATTAATCAACTGGAAATGAGGTGAAGTGGGTGACTTAATCCAAATGTAACACTGGTGAACTCTTGGGGATGTTTCACACCTTCACTTCTAACTGCTGATTGCTGAGGAACGTTTATTTGTGTTAAAAGCATTCCTCTGAAACTTCTCTCTGTGCTGCTTCTCCCAACTATGCATTTGCTTTTTAAGAAGTTCTAATGAAGAAAAAGAAGAGAAAAAGAAAGACAACTGGGACTTTCATCATCTAGGTTTTGCATGTGCAGGAACTTAAAATAATATACACAATTTTCAGGTCAAACAAAGAGGTCATTCTGGAAATACACAAGATTTCTGCTGTCTTGATTAGCTGTGTTCAGCCTAACAAATTCCTAAAAAGACTTCCTAAACATATTTGTTTAACATTAGAGGGGTAGATTCTAAACAGAGAAAGCAACAGATGTTACATTTTGTATTCCACTTCATTTACTTGATGTGTGGAAAATGTAGGCAGGTTATTAAATAGTTTAAGCAAGTGGGATCACAGAATTCCCATCTTTACACTACCAAATACAGTTCACAGGCTTCAGCAAAGAAACAGCTCTATGGTTTGTGCTAGGAACAAGTGATATTAAATAGCTTAGCACCTGGATAGTATTAACTTTAATTACAAACGTGATAAATTAAGTATATACTTCTAAGCTTAGAACAAATGCAATCACTGCTGATTCTATTTGTTTAAAGTTCTTTGGGTCATTGCTTTTTACATTAATCCATCAGCTGGATGACACTGCATGTCCCCTTCAGTCAATGCAATTAGTAACATGTCACGTTAACCAGATGTATTCACACATCCCCCCATGCAAGTGTTTGAAGAAGCTCACTACCATTCAAGGCCATGGTTTCTCAGCATCCTGACAGCTTAATATATCCTGAAGAAATACTGACAGTAGGTAAAATCTAATAGGAGTTACCTGCAGACAGGCTTTAATCTCTGTGTGACAGCTCTGTTCGTGGCAATGTGACGCTGACACAGTGATCTGAATAAAGCTACAGTGAGAAATTTCTGGTGCCAGCATGCAGCTCCTTCCGAACAAGAGCTGTACCTGACAGCCTGGCTATGAACAAGCACCAGAGGAGCCTAAATTCAGCATGTGTGCACTTGAGTGTCCTTGTTACAGAATCACAGGGGTTGGAAGGGACCTCCAGAGATCATCGGGTCCAACCCCCTGCCAAAGCAGCTCCCCAGCTCATATTGCACAGGTCGGTGTCCAGACAGGGCTGGAATCTCTCCAGAGAAGGAGACTCCACAACCTCCCTGGGCAGCCTGTCCCAGGGCTCCCTCACCCTCACTGGGGAAAAGTTCTTCCCTATGTTGGTGTGGAACTTCCTATGCTCCAACTTGCAGCCCTTGCCCCTTGTCCTGTCCCCACAGACACTGAAAAGGGGCTGGCCATTTCCCCCTGCATCCTATACTTCAGATATTGGTAAAGATTAATAAGGTCCCCCCTTAGTCGTCTTCTCTCCAGGCTGAACAGTCCCAGCTCACTCAGCCTTTCCTCACAGGGGAGATGCTCCAGGCCCTTCATCATATCTGTAGCCTCCTCTGGACTCTCTCCAGGAGATCTCTGTCTTTTTTATACCAGGGAGCCCAGAACTGGACACAATACTCCAGGTGGGGCCTGACCAGGGCAGAGCAGAGGGGGAGGATCCCCTCCTGTGACCTGCTGGCCACACTTCTCTTGATGCCCCCCAGGATCCCATTGGATCTCTTAGCCCCCGGGACCCACTGCTGGCTCATGGCCAACCTGTCATCTACCAGGAGCCCCAGGTCCTTCTCCACAGAGCTCTTCTCCAGCAGGTCATCCCCCAGCCTGTACTGATTCCAGAGGTTATTTCTTCCCAGGTGCTTCTACACTTGCTTTTATTGAACCTCATTTCGTTATACTACTACTGACTCTCAAACCACCCTGTGGTCCTCAAGTAGCCATGTTACCAGCTGTGAATGCAGGAACAGGGTTCGAGTCGCTCCTGCTGTGCTCCTGGTAACGGCGGCTCCTGTTCTGTGGCCCTTGTGCACAAAGCCACTGTCCTGGTTTCAGTCAGGATCGAGTTAACTCCATGTGTAGCAGCGGATGGGATGCTGTGTTTGGGAGTTACAATGAAAGCAGTGCTGAGAACACCCTGATGTTGCTAGTTGCAGTCAGACAGTCAAAGCCAGGACAGGTGACCCAGGTGGGCCAAAGAGAGTATTCCATGCCAATTACGTCCTGCCCAGGATAAAGGGGGGCTGATGGGAGGAAGAAGGGGGGCGGTTCCGGGACGTGAGGGTCTTGGGGGACGGTTGGGTTCCGGGACGGCTCTGGGTGGTGCAGCCTGAGCTGTGTGGTTGGGTGAGAAACTGCATTGGGTATCAATAGCTTCATATTCTTTTGCTCTAAAGTCCTGTCAGCATTGGTATATTTGATCTTTCTGTTCTCTTAGTAAACTATCCTTATCCCAACCCACGGGCCTCTTAGTTTCTTGGTTTTGGAGTTATTTGCCCCTTCCTTTTCCCTTCCCTTGTTTCCCCCCCTTTCCCTTTTCTCCTGCTCTTTTACTTTAAGGAGCAGGCAGCTGCGTGGATCTCGGCCCACAGCTGGGGGGAAACCACGACAGCCACCGACTGTCCTCTCCCGCTGGTGGGTGTGAGTCCCACACAGGACAGCAGGTGGGTCCGTGCAGAGGCAGCTGTGGTGTCTGTTCCTAGGGGAGGGTGCAATGTAGCAGCACTGTGCTGGAGGACATGGGTGATGTTCATGGATTTTGAGAGGCTTATCAATGAATTTGACTGGGCTATTCTGCTGAGCACAGACCAGCATACAAGCAGCTGGTCGATACAGAAAACACGTTTGTTGCAGATTCTTTTTTGAACAGGGCTGGGGGGGGAGGCTGCTGTTTCAAGAGGAGCAGAGTTTCAGCAGCATGGGCAGCAAAGGAAAGCTGGGCAGGACTGGCACTCAGTATGTCATTACAGCTGAGTTAAATACTATCTGCTAGCGTTGGTTACCTCTGGAGTTGTCTCTTGGCACATGTGTGGTCCAAGCTTAGCTTGCCGAATACTGTGCCTAGTACAAGAGGTTTTATGAGCTGACTTCTCCCCAGTGCGTGCTGAAGGTGAACTAAGGCAGGCTGGCTCTGGGGCTGACATGGGGTGTTTATCTATGTCTGAAAAGTCCAGCGCTTTTTAGAGGTACCAAATGTGAACTGGGGGTGGGGGGGAATCCCACCACTGCCTCCATCTACACCCCACTCCCCTCTTCCCCGAAAAAAGGAAAGAGCTATAATTTTGTTTTCTTTTGGTGCTGTCCAACACAGACGTGGGTCAGACTAACTCTGGTAAAGTGAATGGTGGAGAACATTGTGTCTCTGATTTCTTGGCCTGTTACTGAACTCGGTACCTGGCACAAGCAGAAAAAGCATCCTGTTCACTTGAAGTGATTTAATGTTTGCTGTTTTCCCTGTGTTTCTGTGAAAGAGTTTCTTACAGTGATCCCTAGTGGATAGTTACAACCTATTTAAAATGCAGACTCTGTAAAAACCAGGAAAAGAAAACACGCTTTATGATCAAAAAATACTTTGCACAATAAAAAAAACCCACCCCATTGCTTTGAATGTATCAAAATTACTTCTCCAAAATGAAGTTTCTGCAGTGTCTTATAGAAAGAGGTAGGGGGGAAATGGTATAGCTCAATAAAACTATGATTACTTGGGTCTGTTTTCATAGAGGGGCATAATGCGGTGGCTAAAAGGAGCTGTAGAAACTATTAAATGCTTGATGGATGTTTGTTCTAATTCAATTCATGTTTAAAACCTATTCATTTAAAAAAAAAAACCACAAACAAACCAAAGGAGAAGCTGTATAAAAGTAAGCAAATGCTTTTTCTTGAAATAAGCTTTGCAAATGGTGGGGGAAACAAAATCTCACCTCTAGCTTAGTAGGTGTTGGCCACTTCAGATGCCCTCAACGGCCCAGTTGTCAGAAACGGGTATCTTGTGAATGATCTGCTTCATGGAGCTCTGTGCGCTGCAGTATTTATCCTAATTGCTTTAACAAGGGTAAATTAAGCATGAGTAAATGCTGGTGGCTTCTGGAGTATTGTATTCAGTTCTGGGCTCCCTGGGATAAAAAAGACAGAGATCTCCTGGAGACAGTCCAGAGAAGGACTATGAAGATGATGAAGGGCCTGGAGCATCTCCCCTGTGAGGAAAGGCTGAGGGAGCTGGGACTGTTCAGCCTGGAGAGAAGAAGACTAAGGGGGGACCTTATTAATGTTTATCAGTATCTGAAGCATGGGATGCAGGGGGAATCAGCCAGCCCCTTTTCAGTGTCTGTGGGGACAGGACAAGGGGCAGTGGCTGCAAGTTGGTGCATAGGAAATTCCACACCAACATGGGGAAGAACTTTTCCCCAGTGAGGGTGAGGGAGCCCTGGGACAGGCTGCCCAGGGAGGTTGTGGAGTCTCCTTCTCTGGAGACATTGCAGACCTGCCTGGATGCCGCCCTGTGCAATATGAGTTAGGGATCCTGTTTTGGCAGGGGGTTGGACCTGAAGATCTCTGGAGGTCCCTTCCAACCCCTATGATTCTGTGAACCCTGTTCCCTGCAGCTGAATCCATGTGGCACTCTGGTTACGTTGAGGTAATGGGAAAGGTAGGCTTTTCCCTAGGAATCCAAAATAAACATTTGTCTTAGTGCCTTATGAAAAACACGAAGGGAAGGAAGCGTGTTGGCCCTACAGAAGTGATGGTCTTTTATATGGGGATAATTTATTGGTGCTTGGGCTTTTGTGAAAGCAGAGTTCGTTGAGGTGTACTGCTTAATTAAATAGACTGGAACAGTTTTGATTTTTCTTAGAATGGGATACATCCCCTCACATGTGTGTGTGCAGTGAGCAAAGGTGGCATCCGGGACTCGTACCACCCACGTTGCCTGGTGTAATAAACCATCTGCCGTAATTCTTGGTGATTTAAAAGCCTCCCAGCGTAGATTTTAACCTGTAACTGTGATACTCTGAGCAGGCAGTAGGGCTTTTTTTTGACCCCCACCCCCTCCACTTTACTCAGAATCAACAGTAGCTGGCAAAGCCTAAGTGCCTTGTGGTAATGATTCCCTGTCCCGAGCTCGGCTTTCTGTGGGCTACGGGAGCTGTAATGTGGCAGCGTTGTGTAGTCCAAGTGCCAGAGGAAGGAAAGAAAGGCTTGATGGTTTATTTCTTAACTCCTGTGAGGAAGGGCAACAGTTTGTCAGCTGAGCTACTGCACCTTCGGGTGTTGGAGAACTTTGAAATGTAAATGCTTTTCTTTAAGAGGGAGATGCCAAGGGAGAGTTTTGCGTGTTCTTGCAGCACTTTGATATCTTTCACGTGCTTTCTGAGGGCCCGTGGGATTTTAACAGCCCTGCACCTGCGTCACCCAGATTAGTATTTAATGGGTTTTTAGTTCTAGTATGTTTCAGTACTTGAAATGGCTTTGGATGGGATAATTTTCTGTCCTTTTTATGTCGGTTTTGAAGAACTGAGCTATGCATGGAGCATGCTGGAGTTACAGGGACACCAAAATTATTTCTGAATATTTTTCCTACAAGCTTTAAGGGCATCTCCCCAACTCATAGGAAATATTTCAGGGTGGTTTATTTCCACCTGAGTTGTTTCAAGCAGCTGTGTATTTTAGCATGGAGATTTCAAATCAACAGCTGGCTCCATGTTTATACAATCCTGTTTGGCTTGTTTACCAAATTGTTGGGATTTTCAACACTTTTATTATTGTGTTGTTTCCATACCATGCTGGTGGGTCCTGAGAAGTGTGGCTGCTTGGTTTAGGTATCAGGGAGGTCGTGCCATCCTTGCAGGGACACCAGGCAAGGAACTCACCATTTGGGAAATAAAAATGAAGTGTCCTTTGTGCCTTCATACACCCAGCTATCTCCTCAGAGAATGGGCTGGCAGCTGGGTGAAAGCTCAGCTCTCTGGGGAGCCAAGGGTTGGCAGGGAGAGAAGCCTGACTATGTTGATGGGGACGGTGTTGGACGTTGTGCTTGGAGCTTGGCCAAGGAGTAGACCCAGCAGCGCTCAGAGCCAAGGGGCTCACCAGCTGTTGGGGTGAAGAAGCAAAAGCAGTGCTTTCATCTCTGCATCCTAAAGGATAGTGTCCACATGGATGGCTCCAGAAGTTTCAGGATAACAAGGTTTGTGTCGTGTAGCGTAACAAAACACCTGCTTCTGTGAGAGGGCTATGGGCTGAGAAAGAAGGAATTACCCTGAGTGTTATTTTTAACAGTTTAGCCAGCACTCACGGATTGACTTAGGAAGTGAAGGTCACAAGTTCAGCAGCATTTGTCACTTCAGCCCAGTTCCTAATGAAACCATTTAAACTTTATAAAATTGCAGTGGACTCAGGAGTCCCACTGTTTTCATGCACTGCGTGTGTGGCAAAACGCAAGCGTCAGACCTAAGTAAATCTCAGCCTTTAGATCTTTAAAAGTTATTTTTCTTTAACATACATACACACACACATATGTATAATATATATATAGATAGATAGATATGAGTTCATCAGTAAGCCCAGGGCTGCTGAGATGTGTTTGGCAGTAGTCCCTGCTGCCTCCAAAGGCAGCTGAACAAACAGCCCAGAGCTCGCACAGGAAGACAGGCCTGTTGGGTAGGAGGGCAGGAGGGGACGGTAGGTTTGGTGTCCCAGCATGAAAGAAGTGCGCAGCCACTTCTGTGTTTATCTTGCTGCTAGGAGCTGTGCTTGGGAGTTGCTTGATCCCATGGTTGGGGTAGTAGAGAAAAACCTTCCCAGTCTGCTGGCGGACATAAAATGACCAAAACAAACTTTACTGAAAATATTTTGTGTCTTAAAGATAAAAACCCCAGCACCTCTGTTTGGGAGTTTGACCTGTAGAGCTTTTGGAAAGAAGGAAAAAATCAGGATGTTTTTCTTGAAGCAGTGAGCTTTAATGGTGGTTGTTTTCAAGGAAGGCTTTCTGGGAATAAGACTTATTACAGCACGTTTGTAATGAGGCATCGCTGTGCTCTCTCTATGGCATCCTTTTGCTCTCTGTGACTCCGCTGCTTTAGCAAACACTTTCCCTGTATTTAGCTTGCAGTAAGCTGGGAGCTTTCAGGAGATTGACCACAGAGACTCTGCTGGCTGTGCGTGAGGGAAACGCACACGAGACCAAATTATTTTTGAGTAGTGAAGTTTATTGAGGCCATATCTGCAGCCTGCATGATTTTACAACCACTGTTAACAGAAATACAAGGCATGGAGTAACTGCTGTCTATTCTAGCTGTGCGGCTCGAAGAACTATTATTAGGACCAGCATTAGGGGCTGGAAACTCAGATACAGGCAATGGAGAAGGAGAAGCATCTTTAAGGGGCTGACTTGGAGAACCTGGAGATGGCTGTGTGTGGAGATCAGCGATGGGCAACACACAATTTGATATGAATTTTAGGTGAAGCCATTTATCGGGTGAAATCACACAGATTACATACATTCGTTACTGCAAACGTGGCAAGCTAAGAAACTGCTAATCGGTTACATATACTGTTTACACCCCACTGATTGGTTAGTGATTATAATGAGTTCTGATAAACGTATCTTATAGCTAAACATTGTTAGTTTACCTTTGATGTCTAAAAGCATCCACACACCTGCTGTATTGACCATCTTATTATGGCTGGTTCTTAACATGTTCCGTTACTCCCAAGTTCTTCCCATAACAACTTCTTGGTTTAGGGCAGTCTGTACCCCTATAACCAAGGCCACTGGGTTTTGAGAATGAGATTATTAAAATCTTCTCAGCATGAGGAACTTTTCTTGTCTCTCTTGGCAAGTAGATCTGGAAAGGTCGTTCTCTACCACCCCAACCACAGGATCAACCAAGACCATTCCTGGTGCGGTAGCCTGTAATGTCACAAGCCTCTGCTGCTCCAAATTGTTACCTTTCAGATTTCATTGTTTTCCTCCAGAGTTTACTGGGACTTTTCTTTTTCTTTTCACTGTTGTGATGTACTTAGGCTGGCACTCAGCAAATGCCAATGCACTGAGTGCTGGTGCAGTGCTGTGATGGGGAGGGAGGGAGGCTTCACACAGTAAATGCATTGGGAGCACTGTAACAAAAATGTAATTACATATCCTTTGAGAGCTTCTGTTTCACAGGGTCGTGTTAAACCACAGAAATAGCTGGAAGACTGAAGAAGGAGGTTCCCCTTCTCTACAGCCACTGCTTTAGGAAAGATCATGCCGAGAATGGGAACATCAGCATGATCATTCTGTGGGATCAAATCCTAATTTTACTTTGGCGCACTCATGGTCTGAAAAGCAGTTTAACATTACTGATGCTGCTGCAGTGTCATAGCAGTCCTGTGTAGCAGTGGCAACCTGGGTACAGTATGCTTACTGCTCCTCTGTTGCTGGACTGTTGCTTTGCTTCTCCTCTGTCACTGCAGACTGTCACAAATGTTTCTCTGGATACTTCACCGTTAGCAGTCTCTAAAACAGTCTTTGCTCAGTGCTTCACGTGCAATAAATGTTTTTTCCTGGTTCTGATGCTTGCTTTCTTGTTCATACTTTCTTTTAGGATAAGCCCCTTGTATCAGAAGCAGCCAGGAAGAAAGAGAGAGATGTGGTAGGCAAAGAAATTGAGAAGTTTCAGGTCTCCATTCAGACTCTGTGCCGGAGTGCCCTCACGCTTGGCAGGATCATGGATTACATTCAGGAGGACGTGGATGCCATGAAGAACGAGTTGCAGATGTGGCGGCACGAGAACAGACAGCACGTGGAATCTTTACAGAAAGAGCAAAGGTGTGTGGGGAAAAGTTTGATTTATCTCTTGAGACAGATTTCTGGCTTTAGGAGAGGAGATTTTCAAAGCAGATTCATCAGCAGCCATTGTTGTGGTTTGGGGATATTTATTTGCAGACTGAATTGGGGGTTTTTGAAGTGTTAAAGTCTTTAAGGTCTTTTCAGCTCGGTTTTACGTGATGTACATTACAGCAGAGATGCAAGCGTTTGTGCGATATCAGAGGTCTTGATTTGGTTTCATCCTCTCACAAATGTGTAAGGAGTGGTGGAGGAAGAGCTGAGTAAACAAAGTAGCTTAGTAAATCCAATTAGTGTATTCCTTAAATCACAGCCTGCTCTCTTTGTGCCATTGCATTCAGTGTGCTATGGAGTGGCAGACATGACAGTTGCTGTCACCAGCGCAGGGTTAAAAAGCTAGAGGGGATGAAGGTGATGTGCAGGAGAGGAACACAGAGCTTGAGTCTAGAAGCAGTTTGTTTGGCTTTACTTGCCTCACCACTGTGTCTTTATATGCTCCCTGAAAGCAGACCATCCATTCCAGTTGTGTGTCCTCTGATCTTAAGCATGAACTAGGTGCGGTTCTCCCTAGATTCACAGGCAGCCCAGGTAGACATGCTGCCCCCTGCATCCATGTGCTGCGATATTCCTAGCTAAGTCCTATCTTGGTATGTAGTGATGTGTTAAACGTTGGCAACTTACTGCTGCTGTCTTAGTCTGCTGGCTGGGGTGGTGGGAGTTAGGGCTTCAGTTCACCTCTCAAGTGTAATGATGTTAATTCCTTATGCTTAAATAGTGCCTGCTGTCCTAAAACCCTGACAGGCTTTAAAACTCTGTTTGGCCTCAGGATGCAGCACCCCTGCAAAGAGAAAGGAAATGGTGTTTGGCTTTATTGTACGGTTGGAGAAACTGAGGCATCGACTTGCATGCCTCTGCACCGCACCCAGCGTTGGGATGCAAGTCTCGGGCCTTGCTCCAGGCACCTCCTTGCTCAGTGGATCCAATTTGGCCCTGCCAAGGTAGTCACTGGTTTCCTAGCACAGGGACTGAATGTGCTGCACTGGCTTCTGAGGTCCCCTGAGCTCCCAGGCACTGTCCTTGATACCAGTGCAAGAGGAGAGAGGGAGTGGGAAGAGGGAGCTGCCCAGCTGATTTTGGTTTCAGATTTATGTCAAACCGAGCCTTACAGTGGCCAGCTGCTCTGTTCTGTGCAGGAATGAAAGAGCAGAGCCACTCAGCTCTCTTTCATGAGCTAAGGCTGCTGCAGCACTTCCCAAAGTTCCCTGTGAGATCCTGATCAGATCAGTGTAGTGCTAAGGCACGTCCAACCCTTCAAGAAAGAATTACAGAGCATCAGGCGTGAGGAAGACAATTCTTCCCACATGTACTGGAATTTGGATGTGTGTCTCTGTTTTCTTTGCTTCTGTGAAAGACAATTGAAGGATCCCATTGGGGAAACGTTAGTGCAGTTTCTAGCTATGCTTCTGGTGATTGATGCTAATGCAGCAGAAAGGAGGAGAAAGCTAAATGGTTTTGAGACACGGACTTTTAGCTAATGAGTCCTCAACGGGACTGGGTAATTCAGAATGACAGTGGGCTGGTCCAGCCTGTCTTTTCCCTGGCCGCTCAGTGTTCCAGAAGAGCAGCAAAGCACCACGGAAAGGGGCATGTTTGTTTCAAAGCCAAACAAGCCCCGTTGGCTTCTGGCATATCACGTGTGGTTTATTAGCACGGGATTGGCTCTGTTTGCTGTTGGGGTGGGATTGCTGGCCCTCGTCAGCAGCTTGGTGACACCTTGCCTCTGCTCAGACATCTACCTGCTCGGTGCTGCTGGCAGCTGCTGCTGTTCTGCTGCTGGCTTTTGGTATTTCTTGTCAGAAATAGCTGGTAGCAGGCCAGCAACCGCCACAGCGGCTCTGCTTGTCCCTTCCCTGCCACGTACTGCTCCCCTTTCAGCTCGGGTGAGACACAGAGGTAGGCCTGGTACCGGAGTGTCACAGCAGCACCCAGCAACCCCTGTAAAGTCTGACTGTCCTTAGAACACCAGGCTGCTTTGTGTGGGAAGGGACCTCAAAGCCCCCTGCAGTGCCCCCCTGCCACAAGCAGGGGGATTCCCCCCCAGCCTGGGGTGCCCAAAGCCGCATCCAACCCGGCCTCGGACCCTGCAAGGGATCCCGGGGCAGCCATCCATTGCTTCCATGGTCCTTGCATTACCTCCCACAGCCAGGTGCTGCTGCCTCCCTGGGCTGGACTGGTTGCAGCTTCTGGCTGGGTAAAATGACACAAGCGTAGTGCAGGGTGAAGTAACTGCAAAGCTGTTTTCAATAGAAAGCAGGCTTTGAGCAGAGAAACCAAGCAGTGACTGCTTGCTGCTGAATCATGGGCGATGTCTCCTGCATGATGTTCTGCTCCCTCCCTGCTGCTAGCTTTGCATTTGTGCTTCTTATCCTAAACTTTCTTCCAGGAAGGGTGGGTGCAACTTAAATCCTTGGTGAACTTTCAGGTGCTGAATGTACTTTCACAGAGGCTTAAAATATCCCGAAGCAGCATAATGTTTCCAATAACATTACGCTCTTTGTGTCTCTTTCAGCATCACAGACAGTGCCATAGAACCATTAAAAGCTGATCTGACTGAACTGGAACAGTTGATTAAAGACCAGCAAGACAAGATCTGTGCTGTAAAAGCTAATATTTTAAAGAACGAAGAAAAAATCCGGAGGATGGTTCTTAGCATAAACCTGTCCTCAAGAAGGTGAAGAGGAGGGAAATTTAAAACAAAAGCCTTTGGGACTGACTGACATTCCTACCAAATAGAAGCAAAATTGCAGAGAAAACTCCGACATGCCTTGTTTTAGACGTAAATGTTAAGGGATCAGAATCCTAAAGATAATATAAAATCCCATTATTGCAATGGTCGTTAAGTGTTGATATTACCCAGGATAAAATGATATTGTTTTGAATGCTGGAGTTGCAGAGCTATTAAAGTAATATTATGTTTGTTTAGACATGAGCTGCTGTTACTCTGTGCCCGGGTCCTCCCAGCCACCTTTTGCTTCCTGGCCTGTTTCTGAGCCAGTTCTCTCAGCATCTCCTTCACCTCAGTTCCACTGAGGTCGGTTTTGAAGGTTTTACCCTGAGAAATGTGTGTCTGATCCTACTTTTGCCCCTGTAGAGACCTATTCCAGACTCCTGCAGGTGAGAAGGTTCCCAAATCCTGTTTGTTATTAACAGGGAAAATAAGCTACAAATCAGTGCCACGAACTGACAGAGTCAAGCCTCACGTAACTTGCAGTTCTCTGCACCATTGCAGAGATGATGTCATGTTCTCAGAGCTATCAAGCATCTTGTTAGGAACAACTGCAAATGCACCACGAGCATCAGGGTGTAAAGGAGCAGAAGTATTTTATCTGTGCAGGTGTTAATCCCATTTTTATGGCATGTGTTCATTTGGAAAGGATTAATTTAAGTACCCGTTTCCTCCCACATGCACGTTCCTCTAACTCCTTCTATGTGAATAATTCCTTGGGTTTTTTAGTTAACTGCAGATGTCTGTACAGTTCTCCTAATGACCTTTTGAGTGTACTGCACACCAGAGTCCGGCTTTGCTTAGTCCTAGATCTGCAAAGCGTGTTAGCCCAGCCTAGAGAAGAGAAGGCTGCGGGGGCCTATGATTCAGGTCTTCCAGTACCTGAAGGGAGCAGAGAAACAGGAGGGGAACCAGCTTTTTTAAAGGGCAGAAAATGGCAGGACAAGGGGGATGGATTGAAGCTAAAGGAAGGAAGGTTTAAATTGGATATTAGGGGGAAGTTTTTTACAGAGAGAGTGGTGAGGGGCTGGAACAGGCTGCCCAGAGAGAGGGTGGATGCCCTGTCCCTGGGGGTGTTAAACGAAATGCCAAACACCTAAAATGCTGAGTAAAGCAGCAAAATACCTCCTTAGGGGTTAGGAGCTTGCAGTCTTTGCAAGAAAACCAGGTATCATATACAGTCTTGTTTAGTTGAGCAGCTGGATTTGCAACTGATGTTAAATACAGATTTTTCTATACATCTTTAATGTCAGCAGGATTTTAAATAAAAATCATCAGTTAATGTTTTCTTTGAGTGTCAGCTAGAGCTTCTCAGCTCCAAGATAGCAGATGGTATTGGCTGCTCAAGGCAAGTTCAATACAAGAAAGATGTAGAACTGTTGGAGAGGGGTCAGAGGAGGCCACGAAGATGCTCAGAGGGCTGGAGCACCTCTCCTATGGAGAGAGGCTGAGGGAGCTGGGCTGGTTCAGCCTGGAGAAGAGAAGGCTGTGGGGGGACCTCATTGCAGCCTTCCTGTCCCTGAAGGGAGCAGACAAACAGGAGGGGAATCAACTTTTTAAAAGGGTAGGCAATGGCAGGACAAGGGGGATGGATTAAAGCTAAAGAAATGAAGTTTTAAATTGGATATTAGGGGGAAGCTTTTCACATAGAGAATGGTGAGGGGCTGGAACAGGCTGCCCAGAGAGGGGGTGGATGCCCCATCCCTGGGGGTGTTCAAGGCCAATTTGGATGGGGCCCTGGGCAACCTTGTGTAGCTCCAGGCCTGGAGGTTGGTGGCCCTGCCTGTGGCAGACGTGTTGGAACTCTCTGATCCTTGGGGTCCCTTCCAACCCAGACCAGTCTATGATTCTATGACATGACTCTGACACACTGCACAGAGCCAGAAGGGTTTTAGTTCCCTGCCAAGCTGCTTTCCCTCAGGATTTTTATAACACGTGAGCACATCCCCTCCTTCCATGCTGTCTGGGTTGTGTATGAAGTGCTAGTGTCGTCTTTTTTTCCCCTGTTCTTTCCCTTCTTTGCTTGTCAGATCTGCAGGGGTTTGATGGTGGGTTTTTTCCTTGGTTTCTTTTTCTGGTGTCTGGACCTCAAAAAACCTACCAAGCAGGGGTCATCACCAAATAGCAATAGTATTCAGTGTGCTCAGTATGGGCGTTTCACTTTGGAATTGTCACTGGAATCGTTTATTTCGATATGTGAACATAATGATGAAGCAGCTGTTCTGGGTAGGGTGCAGAGAGGCAGGACTCCTCCTGTCACCCAGCCCTGCCTTGTCACCCTCTTCTGCTCTCCATTGCTTCTTACCCTGGGGCTGGAGCCATCCCCCTGTGTCCTGGGTCCCATCACGTGAAGGGAAACGTTCAGGATCTCCACCAACATCCCCACATCCCAGAACTGATGGTGAAAGCCTGCATGGTCAGTAGGTAACTTCAGAGAAGTTTGAGAGGCCCCTTCCTTCTCCCTTTTAATACACTCAAAGGGCTGGCCTTGCTTTGGAAGTGGCTGTCCCCTGAAAACTGGGGGTGCATATAAACCCAGGGCTTGGAGGACGTAGCTCCTGGAAGGATGACTTCTCATGCACCCGCTTTCTTGTGCTCTCTGCACTCAGTATCACTTCAAACGAGAGCAGGTCAGTGTTTGGGTTCATTAAGGTGTCGATGCCTCCCACGGTCTCAGCTGGCTCTCCTCCTCTGTTGGCTTGTTTTCCAGCACGATGGAATGGAGCTGGTGCCTTGGTCTAACTTTACAGGCAGGTTGAGGATGCAGCACTGAGAAGGCAAATAAAGAGCGCAAGAGGGAAAGGGACCGCTCTGAGAACGGGGAGAGAAGAGTGTCTGTGCATGCCTGCCTGCATCCCTCACACACCTGAGGCCTTGCACTTGTGTTTTGGCTTGTGGGTGGCTCGTTAGCAAGGGGAACTTCACTAGTGAGGCAGTTTGGGGTTTACAACCCTTACATCTCAGTCCCCTCCAGTGCTAATGGAGCCTGATGGTTCTGGGAAGCAGGGCTTGTGTTTCATGTCGTGCCTGACATTCCTCTCTTGTGCAGGTCGGGAGGTGGCTGCCAGCACCTCTGGGTTAGGGTTGGGGAATGTTCCTTGGTTGAAAAGGATACAGCTGTTGGCAGGATGCAGGGATGCCATGGCTAGCCAGTGAGTGACACCAGTGGGATGACAGGACCTCCTTGCATCAGAAAGACTAGAGTCCAGGGGCAGAGGAGGCAGAAGGGAATGGTGGGGGGGAAGCTTGGAGGTCTCCATCTGAGGACATCAGAGGGTGCTTTGGCTATTGAAGACTGTTTCTTGGAGTGGGAACGGAAGAGGCTTAGTTCTGTGTTCGGTGGCACAGGGGAGAGGTAGCCTGAAGGGTTGAAGTGTGTGAATGGGGCTTGGATGTGGTTTAGATACCAACTGTGGTACTGTGACCCCCTGCTCACTGGGAACTTCACTCCTCAATT
Source organism: Rallus limicola (assembly GCA_022605955.1). Lineage (NCBI taxonomy): Eukaryota > Metazoa > Chordata > Aves > Gruiformes > Rallidae > Rallus > Rallus limicola. The sequence goes on from JAKCOZ010000008.1 coordinate 38,172,522, forward strand.
CCAGAGACACCAGTTAGTTTTCCTGCATTGTGCAATGGCCATCTGAGCTGCTTCTAGATCCAGCCCATTTCTTGAGTGTTCTTCCATTCACGTCATTGTCAGGCCAAGTTAAAAAATTAGGGTTGCCTGGAAAAGCCTGTTTCTCTGCACCACCTGTGAGAGTAACCTTGGCAAGGGTGGGGTGCTCCAGTACAGCTGTTTACTTTGCCAGTGTCCAAGGCAGTGTGATTTGTCTCACCCACCCATGAGAGATGAGTCCCTCAGTCTCAGACCCCACACCTTAGCTACAAGATCAGGTGTCTCTTCCCATCCCGTGGTTGCTATCTGTGAGGGTTTCTCACCTGTTACAACAATAGATGCTCTGGAAAAAGTATTAGGCTCTGCAAACGCCTTCTCCCCAAAATTCTCGCTCCCCACTGGTGCCCTCCAGATGGAGACAGTTCCACTAATTCCACCAGCTCTCCCTGGGCAGAGCTCATTCTCATTTTGGTTCTGATGAAACGTGGTTCTGCTGGGAGACACATCCATGGGGAATTAACAGCTTGGCAAACGAGTGGCTCTCGCCCAGGCTGGCACTGGGGTGTTTGTGTTCTAACCTTGCAGGTTAATGCCAGGAGACGGTGGTTTGTCTCTTCCTGAACTGCCTGCAGACCTGGAGAGACTGCTCTGCCACTGTTCATCCTCAACAGCAGCTTGGGCAAAAGGAACACCAGCATCCTTGTTTTTTTTTACTTGAATCAGGAAAGTCCTGGTAGCACAGGACATGCCGCCTCCAGCACAAGCATGGTGCGTGTGTCCCCAAGCCAGGTCTAGGTTTCTCCGTGCCACTGAGCTGATGATCCTGCTGTAGCTGCCTCTGAGCTGGCTCAGCAGTACGAGGTTGCTGTGGGATCTGAAGAGCAGACAGAAACCCCTTCTGCTTTTCAAGCCAGGGCTGAGCAAGACACGTTGCTTCCTTTGTAGCCTGCCCTACAATTTGCCCTATTGGATTTCTTCCTTCACAAAACCAGAATAATGCAGAGACCTTGGAGACAGTCTTTTGCCTATTGGGTTACTCCTCAGGAGCACATCTTGGAATGTAAAGGGGAAAACATGAATTACTTTTAAATGCTTTAGAGTTGCAAAGCTCTAGCCGTGTTTCTGTGTCGACAGAGAAAAGCCTGGCATCTGTAAGCCAGCCAGCCCCTACGTGATTTAGGGGATGCAGCCCATTGAGAGCTAATGGAAACTGGCCTCCCAGGCAGCTTGGCTTTAAAAATTAAAAAGGCATCTTGATTTTATTTTTTTTTAAACCCCCCTCCCCAACCCAAGCACCTTGGATGCACCCACTGAGGAAGCCACCACTGCAGCCTGACACTGCTGCTGTGGCTGTAGAGGAGGGCAGGAAAGCCCAGCATTGCAGAGCTGCCTGGGTGCTCATCCTTCTCCACCAGAAGAGTCCAAGAGTCCAGAGGCAAGTCCAGTACCATCTGATGGACTTGAAAGCTGCTCTCGAAGAGCCCCTGGCATGTCCCACAGCACCTGGGGTAGCTGCCTGCGGCACTGTGACACACCTTTCCTGAGGCACTTCCTGCCCCGATCAGTGAAAACACATTAAGAAATAACATTCTCATTTTCCAGCGAGAAATTTAATTAGAAGGAATTAAAAGGTGTAATTTATAGTTTAATTTAATGTGATGAAATAAAGGATTAGCTCCCTCCCTCTCCTACCCAAATCCCAACCTAAGAAGATGGCAGCTGGGCCTCCAAGCGCACCCAACAGCAGCAGCAGCAGGGAAACGCTTCCCAAGGAGTGAAGGGAAGGAAATTCCACTCTGGATTTACAACTTGTGAAGCAGAGGTTATGTGGGTTACCATCATTTTATGTTGTGCTGCGTCCCACAGGCCTTTGTTGTGTGCCTGGGAGTGGGCTGAAAACCTGATTTTGGGAGGGGGGGCGGGTTGGCTGTGTTTCCAGGCCCCTTGTGTACTCAGGTGCTGGTTTAGGCCACTGAGGCCTTGGTTGTGTGTACGTGGCAAAGTGGGTGTTCAGACACGTGGGGAGCATGTGCTTGTCCCTGAAGGGGGGGGGAAGTGGGGGTGTCCCTCCCAGGCACTTTCTCCTTTTTTGCCAAAACAGGCTCCTAGGACAGGGCACACAGGTTGGTGTCCAGACAGGGCTGGAATCTCTCCAGAGAAGGAGACTCCACACCTCCCTGGGCAGCCTGTTCCTCACCCTCACTGGGAAGAAGTTCTTCCCCATGTTGGTGTGGAACTCCCTGTGCTCCAACTTGCAGCCATCGCCCCTTGTCCTGTCCCCACAGACACTGAAAAGGAGCTGGCCATTTCCCCCTGCATCCCATCCTTCAGATATTGATGAACGTTAATAAGGTCCCCCCTTAGTCTTCTTCTCTCTAGGCTGAACAGTCCCAGCTCACTCAGCCTTTCCTCGTAGGGGAGGTGCTCCAGCCCTTTAATCATCTCCGTAGCATCCACTAGGCTCTCTCCAGGAGATCCCTGGGGTTTTTTTTTTTGCAATGGAGCTCAGAACTGGGCACAACACTCCAGGTGGAGTCCTGCTTTCATCTTGGTCACAGCTTGTTTCCTCACCAAGGGCTGATTGATCACCAGAGCTGATACTGGTTTGGAGCTCGCCTCAATGTAAGTTTGGGAAGCAATGTGACTGGGTCTGAATGGGTCAGCTGGGAGGCTGGACCAAGTGACTGATGATCCTAGAAAACCTCTGATCCTATTGTAGCATCTACACTTGGTGGGAAATGCACTTCAGGGTTTTTTCCCCTGGGGCACCCAGGGTGAAGAGGAGAAGGGTGCCCACCCACAGCCTGGCCTGGTCCTTCCTCAGAGCACAGCACTGGGAGGTGGACATGTGAAAACACACCCAGCCCTGGAGGACAAGGGAGGGTGACTGCCACCTTATTTTAGTCTCACTCTGGATCAGGCTGAGAAGGTAAAGGTGACATGGATATGCAGTGAATGTGTGTAGTGACAACCTGCTCCTTGACACCAGGGAGCGAACAGACATGTTCTGCAGAGGACTCCCCTTCTCCAAGGAAAAGGAATACCTTTATCTTTCTCAGCTTTTATGGGAGTGGGCGCTTCTTTTAAAGGTTTAAGTGGATTATTTAGTCTTTTTTTTTTTCTTTTTTCTTTTCTCTTTTACAACTTTTCTTCCCTGTATGTGAAAAGGCCTGGTGATTCCCATCCCTCTGCACGTCCTGGCATGATGGGGCTGGCGTTACCTGCTGCCGGTCTCATGCTCTGCAGACAAGAGAGGATGTGGTCTCCTTGTGTGTGCCCATCCCCTTGGTAACTCCCTTCTGCAAACTAGAGCAGCTGCAGCCCAAAACCTGAGACAAATGGAAGGAATTCCATTTTCCTGGGGGAAAGCAGCAGCTGCAGACCACGTGCCCAGAGTGTGCCAGGATCTGTTGTCTCTGTCTCCTGCTGAACCACGCATCTATCGTGCTGCAAAAGTGAGTGGCCCACGGTTTCCATCCGGTGTAACTGTTTCCACTTGAAAGGCTAATTATGGATGTAAATTCCTCCCTCCCTCAAAGGCCAGGAGGGCTGGGGATATACACTGAAAGGACTTGCACTGGTTTGGTGGGAAAGGCATATTGTAACAGAGTTCTTCTTGTTTCAGAAGACCAGCTCAGTCTAGAAGAAAATGGATGGGAAGTGGCAGAGACAAGCGGTGTGGAGGAGCTGCAGAGCATCTCTCCGCTCCTGGGCTGGCAGCCTAGTCACAGGGACCATTTCCTGGCCAACAGCTTTGCGTCAGGTCAGGTTGGTGGCAAGAGGTGCTTAATTTTTTCTGTGCCTTCAGGTGCCTCCACTCTTTGGAAGAGCATCTGCTGATGCTGGAGACCAAGCGTCGGCTGTGCTTGGGAGGAGCTGGGGATAGAGGACATGTTGTGGAGCTGTCTGGGAAGGAGAAGCTGTTTGGATAGGAAGTGGTTGCCCTGAGTGAGAAGTTCCTGGCTGGTCTGGCTTTAACCTCAGGAGGGAGAAAGGAAGCCTTTCTGTCCAATTCAAATAATCTCAGCGGTGCTTCCAGTGCACGACACGAAGCTGGAAACAAGTCAGCCCAAAGCAGGTCCTGGGTCAGCATCAGTGCATGGAGGGTAGGTAAGAGCCAGAACCAACAAGCAGCCTTTAACCACTTGCACAGTGCTTTATTTGGGGGGTTTATGTATTTATATATTTTAACTGGAGAGGCAGAAGTGGGAAGGGGAAGAGAAAGAGGCCAAGATGCTCTTCTCCACAATACCCAAATCGCTCCATTGGCTGTTGCAGGTGCCTGTGCTGCTGTTCTCATTGTAAGGATTGATGGGAGACAAATGAGAGTGGTGTTTTCATAGTTCTCAGCTACTGTTACATCTGAGGATGTGGTGAACACAGAGTGACGCCTCCCACATCTTGAAGTGTCTTGTGAGTCTGACCAGACTTCAGGAAAATGGCATTAGTGACAAGTATGTTTGAAACAGTGTCAACAAAGCACTCAGAGGGTTGAATGAGAATCAGCTGGAATCAGTACAGGTTAGGGGATGACCTGCTGGAGAAGAGCTCAGTGGAGAAGGACCTGGGGCTCCTGGTAGATGACAGGGTGGCCATGAGCCAGCAGTGGGTCCTGGGAGCTGAGAGGCCCAATGGGATCCTGGGGGGCATCAGGAGGCGTGTGGGCAGCAGGTCACAGGAGGGGATCCTCCCCCTCTGCTCTGCCCTGCTCAGGCCCCACCTGCAGTGTTGTGTCCAGTGCTGGGCTCCCTGGGATCAAACAGACAGGGATCTCCTGGAGAGAGGCCAGAGGAGGCTACGGAGATGATTAAGGGCCTGGAGCATCTTCCATGTGAGGAAAGGCTGAGGGAGCTGGGGCTGTTCAGCCTGGAGAGAAGAAGACTAAGGGAGGGACCTTATTAATGTTTATCAGTATCTGAAGTATAGGATGCAGGGGGAAATGGCCAGCCCCTTTTCAGTGTCTGTGGAGACAGGACAAGGGGCAATGGCTGCAACTTGGAGCATAGGAAGTTCCACACCAACATGGGAAAGAACTTTTCCCCAGTGAGGGTGAGGGAGCCCTGGGCCAGGCTGCCCAGGGGGTGTGGAGTCTCCTTCTCTGGAGAGATTTCAGCCCTGTCTGGACACCGACCTGTGCAATATGAGCTGGGGAGCTGCTTTGGCAGGGGGTTGGACCCAATGATCTCTGGAGGTCCCTTCCAACCCCTGTGATTCTGTGATATGAAATTGTACCAAAACTGTGTTGTGGGGAGAGAGGTGAATGTGAACAGGCTGACATGAAATAGTGAATATAAAAAGGCCTTTTCATTTGTGCATGTGTTAAAGTCTAAATCTGCCAAACTTGAGCAAAATGCTTGTAAAAGTGTTTCAATGCAGGCATTAACCTGAGAATCATCACTGTAATGTGTGTCAGCGCTGAGGGGAATGGCTGAAGGCATCCTCACCAAGCTGGTGCTTGTATCTCGAAAGCCTCAGTAGTTACCGGGAAGTAGTGACTTCAGAAAGAACGTAAAGGTAGGCAAGAGTGAGCTTGGTGAGCTCTCACCTGGTGTGTTTCACTCCAGCCTTGACAGGAGCACACTGAGACATTTCTTTTTGCACTGGTTTACAGCCATGTTGGTTCATAGAGTCATGGAATTGTTTAGGTTGGAAAAGACCTTTAAGATCATCAAGTCTAACCTTCACCCAGCCCTCCCAAGCCCACCACTGAACCATGTCCCCAGGCACCACATCTGCACTGCTTTTAAACCCCTCCAGGATCTCCACCACTTCCTGAGTAGCCTGTTCCAGTGCAGAGTACTGGGAGGGTGATTGCTGCCCCTTCCTGCTGGCCATACGTGATACACGCCAGGATGCTGTTGGCTCCAGGCACCTGGGACCTTCCTGCTTAGCAGGACTGCTGAGAAATGATGGAACGTGGCTTGGTGAGCATTTCCACTGGCTCCCTCAGCACCCCTGAGTGGCTCCCATCTGGCCCCAGAGACTTGTGTGTGTCTAAAGCTGGTCACTGACTGTTTCCCCTTGGATGGTGGGGGCTTCGTTCTGCTCACTGTCCCTGCCTCCCAGCTCAGGCAGCTGGGTACCCAGAGAACAACTTGTCTTACTGCTAAAGACCAAGGCAAAGAAGGTATTAAGTAGCTCAGCCTTTGTCACCGTGTTTCCCCCCACATCCAGTGAAGGATGGAGATCCTCCTCTGCCTGCCTTTTGTTCTTAAAAACGTTTCTGTAAATACTTCACTGACTTTTGCAGCAGTAGCCAGGTTAAGTTCTAGTTGGGCTTCAGCCCTTCTGATTTTCTCCCTGTATGACCTCATGACCTCCTCGCAGTCCTCCTGAGTTTCCTGCCCATTCTTCCAAAGGACTGGTCCTTCCCACCTCTGGCTTGTCTTTTGGCACCTTTTGGCTTGTGCTTCTGCACCTTTAAGACTTCCTTCTTGAAGAGCATCCAGCCTTCCAGGGCTCCTGTGCTCTTCAGGGCTGCTTCTGGAGGAACTCTGTCAACCATGTTCCTAAACAGGCTGAGGTCTGCCCTCCAAAGTCTGAGGCAGCAGCTCCACTGAACTCCTCCTTCCTTCTCTGAGCATTGAGAACTCTGTCAGTGCCTGATGGCAGCCACTCGTCACCAGCTCACCACCTCGCAGCGAGCAGCGTGTACATCTGCACTGACAGACGTCTCCTGGCTCCCCACGGCTGCAGGCTCCCACCCAGCTCTCTGCATCCCCTCTGCAGAGCTACAGGAGGAGAGCGAGGGTGAGAGAGGATGAAATGATCCCCTTTTGCCTACCCCTGAATCTGGGATTCTTTTGCAACTGATGTGGGGCTCCTCTGTCTTTCAGGATTACTCTTGCTGTGTTGTATTTAGCTGCAAAATCCAACTGTGCTTGGATTTTCCTTTGCAGTTCTTGCAGGAGGGGTTTTCTTCCTGTCCTCTGCTTAGCATCCTCTCCAAATTTCACTCTGTTGTGCTCACCTCTTGCAGGACAGGAGAGTTCTGCTCAGAGAGGAGAAGAGGAGGAGGACTGCAAGGAGGGATAGATGTTGTTTAGGTTGGACAAGGATGCCTAGCCCTTCCTGGGACGTGCAGGGTGATGTAGCAGGAATTATTTGTTCTGGTCACACTAAAAGTACTATTTGTGCTTCTTGTTGATCCTGGCAGAGCAGAAACTGAATAAAAGGACCTTTCTGTCCCCAGAGTTCAGATCTTCAGCAAGCAGCTGTGGGTCAAAATAAAAATGTCCTGAGCAAAGGGAGGATACACCAAGGCCTTGATTTAAAAGTGATCCTGAGCAGCCTGGGTGCTGGGAAGCTGCTGAGCAGAGAAAAGCTTGAGGAGCTTTTCCAGCAGTGGCAGGTCTGCCACTGCAGTGAAGCTGTGGCTGTTGTCATGCACGGTTTGAGTGGGACAAAGCGATGTCCCCATCCCCCACCCCCTCCCAGTGACTTTAGGATCCCCAATGGCTGCAAGGGCATCTCGGCTGAGGAGCACCTTGTGCTGAAGACCAGCCCTGGAGCTAGGAGGAACCCATGGGCCACCCAAAGTCTGCAGCTTCTAGGTAGCCCTGTGCTAATCAGGTAGCCTGGGGGGAGAGGGAGGAAGGAAGAAAGGGTGTTCCCTTCCAGTTTCAGTGCTCCCTGGCTCTCAGCTTTCCACTCATGCCCACAGAAGAGTGCAGAAAGGGATGGGTTTACATTGTACTCAGCTAGCTAGACAGCTGTAAGCCCGGGCCATGTGTTAACAGGATAATTGTCTTGGAGCCAAAACAGAGGGCGAGAGACCAGGGTCTCTGCAGCTCAACACTGCTCCGTTGTGCTGCAGTTTGTTCCTGCTGTAGGAGCGGCCTGGAGCTGCCTGGGACTGTGCATTGAGGAGTTGTTTCGTTCAATGTCACTTTCTCAGGTGTCAGGCACTGTGCTTGCACGGGGCTCCCGGGCTCTGGGTATGCACCCACAGAGCGCAGGACCACCCAAAGGCATCCAGCTGCTTCCAGTGCCATACTGTGGGTGGGGGGACAGCCAGGAGGTGCATGCAAACCTTTGCTGATGGTCTTGGCACCCGGCTCTGCTGCTGCCCGGGTAGGCTCTGCCGGTGGCTGGGCTTTGCGAGGAAGCCACCATGCCGGGCAGAGCAGCAGGAGAACGAAGCATGGTAAGAGAGGTAAGGAGCCCCTGCAAAAGGAGTCAAGTCCTGCCCAAGTCCATGCAGATGGCGTGGCTTGGTGGGCACGCAGGGCTGAGTCCCAGCCTCCTTCCGATGCTTCTGCAGAAAAGGACTTGGGGAGCTGGAGGCTTCACTGCACCGTTGTGGGAAGATGTCAGGTTATTAAGAGCAGATTTCCATGCCAGTTGAGGCTGAAACAGAAGAGGGTTGTGTCATGTCTAATGCCTGCTGCCATGGCTTAACCCCCAGGCAGCCGTTTGCTCCCTCTCCTGGTGGGATGAGGGGGAGAGTCAGAAGGGTAAAGGGGAGAAAACTTCTGAATTTTAAGACAAAGACGGTTTAATGGGTAAAGCAAAAGCTGCACACATATGCAAAGCAAGGAATTCATTCACCCTCTTCCATGGCAGACAGGTGTTCAGCCATCCCCAGGAGCGCAGGGCTCTATCGTGCCTAACAGGAACTTGGGAGACAAACGCCATCACTCCAAATGTTTCCCCATTCCATCCCCTTTTCCCAGCTTTGTGGGATGTGATGCCATACGGTATGGGATACCCCTTTGGTCAGCGGGGTCAGCAGTGCCTGCCATATCCCCTCCCAACCCCCTCTGCACCCCCAGCTGCTCGCTGGTGGGGTGAGGGGCAGAAAAGGCTTGAGCCCTGCTCAGCAGGGACTAAAACATCTCAGTACTATCAATGCTGTTTTCACTGCAGATCTAAAACAACGGCTCCGTATCAGCTGCCCTGAAGAAAACTGACCTCAGTGCAAAGGGCAGAGTGCCCTTTCTCATGCCAAAGACGTAATCTGCTTTGCTGCCAGCCCTTTGTCTCTCCTGCTGTGGACCTCCACATCTTTGTATACTCGCGGTACTTGCTTTGACCGGCTCCTGGAGCTTGGCTCTCTTCTTACACCCTTGCACTTGTTGTTCAGGGCTGTAGATAACACTATATTGGGAAAGCTGCAAGGTCAAGCATGTCAACCACCGACGCATCCATCTGTTTGGTGATGGTCCTGTTGCTTATTCCGAAATCCTTGGATGCTAAAGCCAACAACGGCTGAAGTTGTTTAAGAAATTCTCCTCTTTTGAGCTGTATCTTCTCCAAAGCCTTGGGAGACAGAAGTAGAGCATCCCAAGAGTGTTCCCAGGCTCAAAAGCAGGGATCGAAACGTATGTTTATGTGTGATTGTCTCTGACTCCTCTGGGGGTGGCTGCCTTGGCTTTTTTGTGCTGTAACAGGAAAGGTGTTGTGTGTGGTGCTAGACTTTACCTGGAGACAACCAACACCTCTGCGGGCGTTTAAAAGCAGGCAGACAAATCTCAGGCTTTGGAAGAGCAGCTTATTACTGGAGTCCTGGAGCAGGGCTAACCCGTACGTAGAGAGCTGCAGAAGAAACCGCTCCGTGGACACTGCCTTGCTCAGCAGAAAAATTACCCAAAGCAGCAGGGCCACTTGCAAGGTGGGTGGTGAAGTGGCTGCTGTTGACCCACGGACTGTGTCAATGCAAGTGAGGTGCCTCCTGACTGCAGCGGTGGAGACTCCTTAGTTTGCCGTGCCCGTGGCCCCAAGGTGGCTTGTGGTGGTAACAGGAACGAGGACAGATTCAGGTAAGGCAAGTGATACGTTGCCTTCATTGCTGGGGAGGCACAAGTGGCTCAGGGAAGCCAAGATGACGTTTCTGGAGTGATGCTGAGGGATTTCTAAAACAGTTTCCTGATGACTTTGCTTGATCTTGCAGCCCGAGTATTGCCTTGTTGTTACTACACTTACTGGGACACCCAGGAGAGCAGAGTGTGAAGGATGAAAGCCTGGCACATATTCCACGAGCTGTGCCAGCTTCCCCCAGAGACCCTGCCAACCATTTGACCCACAGCAGCTGAGGTCACTAGAAAGGCACCTGCCAACTTCAGAGGGCTCTGAACCCACCTGTAAGTACTGATGCGCCTGCGTACGTGACTCAAAGTCCCCCCTTGGCAGAAAGGCTCCCGCTGGCTCCAGGAGAGGCTGGGTGCAGGCTGGCTGTGGGCTGGCTAATGGAGGAGCCTCCTTCATAACACCATCACGGCTGGCTGCACCACAGGCTCGTGGAGCCACATTGGCTGCGTGCCACGCGCTGGATGAAAGCCAGGAAAGGAGAATCACCTTGGTTTTGAGTCTTTGGGGTGGGTAAGGGGTTTTGCCCCATGGCTGGGCTCCAGGCATCTTCCCAGAGCGTTTGTGGCAGCTCCTGAGCATCAGGTTTTTCCCTTTGAGCTCCACGAGAAGTGTGGTTAGAAATAATTTTGAACAGGGAAAGTTTCTTGCCTCGGGCCAAGCATAGAAATGTGGAATGGATTTGGATCAAACTTTTTTTTTTTTTCTTTTGGAATTTTATTTAAAGAAAGAAAAAAAAAAAAAAAAAAGTCCCTTGGGCAAGAGCTGAAGCGTGGAAAATTTTATCCCTAAAGGTGGATGCTTTGTGAAATTGTGAGCGTGTGAAAACAGGTGGTTAAACTGAAATGGTTTTACAGATTTAAGTACAGAGGGTGCTACCAAAAACCTGTTATAAATCCTGGAGTGAGCAATCCTTGAAAGGCAGGGGTAGAAGAACAGGCCATCAGCAAGTAACCTGAACCACTACCAAACCCACAGGCGGCTCCAGAACAGGTAAAGAAGCCAAGCAAAATGAGAGGAGGCTTTCTGAAAGGTCAGCAAGGAGAGCCAAGTCTAGGCCTGGGCTTTGGTATTTAAACTCAGCCTCAAAAACTACACCCTGGTGACTGGTATCTGGCTGGGACAGAATTTTACTAGCAGCACCTGATCCAAAACTCACTCGAGTCAATGGCAAGTGCTCTGCAAGCTTCTCCAAGCGTTGGATCAGCGCCTCAAACGTGCAGCCAGGAGGAAGGATGTGTAAGGGCTGTGCTGCAGCATGTCGGAGGTTGGGGGGGCTGTTCTGGGTAGGAGCTGGGTCCCCGCTGCTCTTTGCTGCAAAAACCCGTAGGGGTACTGCCAAAGGTGGAAAAGGGGTCCTGGGGAGATGACAGTCGCGGTGAAGCGGAGGTCTGTGGCTGTGCAAGAACAGGAGGGGAGGCTTTGCAGCTGTTACCAGTGTCATTACAGCTAAAGGGGCTAATCACATTAAGGTGTTGCTGCGCGAGGTGCTGTGTGAACACGTGATGGGAGTGAGACCCTGCCCCGTGCTGTGTTTTTGGCACAGAAGAGGGGTCGTAGTGCTCTTCAGTTGCCTGGGTGGGTCCTGGTTAGCGTGATGTGTGGCTGTCACTGTCCTCTTGGTGATGGGCTGTGTTTCTGCCAGAGCCTGGGGCTTCAGAAACACATCTCCTGCATGGATCTAGTTAAAATAACTCAGGAAATACATCTGCTCGTTCAGCTGGTGGAGCTGGTGAGTGGAAGTCCCCTTGCTGTGGGTGAGTATGCCTAGGCGTGTGCTGTGAAGGATGCCTGACTCTGGTTTCTGTGCTGGCAGGATTTCTTCATGCATCTGGACTGCTGCCCTGTGCACTCATGATATCAACAGGACCCAGTTTTGTATCGTCCCTCGCAGAAAGGCAGAATGTCCCCGGCTCATCCCGATGATTAGCCTCAGAGTCCCACTGAGAAAACACACACCGGGAAGCATCTGCCTTCATGCAGATCGTGAGATCATGGGCGCAGGCTCTGTGCTCTCAGCCCTGGTAAAGTAGGGTGTTCTGGCATCTTCCTGGAAAGTCCAAGGACCAGGAGGGTTCTTTTGGGCCCCACAGAGTCAAGCTGTGAAAAAATTAGTAACTCAGCAGGGCACTCATCTGAACAAAAGCTAGAGTACTGGCATGGGAACACAGTAAGGGTCACTGCCCTGGCTTCCCCTCCATTTCCACCACAGATCTCTGCCAGTCTGGGGCAGGTTTCCCTTCCAAACTCTGGTTTAAATGGCTCAGAACTCACAGCATCATCTTTGTTAATTTCTTTTCAGCTGTGGAGCTGGGGCACACACTGGTGCCGGCAGAGAGCAGGAGTGACGATAGAGAATTCGTAGGGGCTAATAATGACTATTGATCAACCTGTTGAAGACTTGCTTTCTGTCATGGCCAGGTACAGCTCTCTCCTCCTGTGTTACTGGTCTGTTTCTGTGGCTTTGGCAGTGCGAAGTGCTTTCATGAAGCCTTTTCCTCCACAGCAGTGAAAGGCTTGCTTCCTCAGAGCTGCAGAATGGCCCTTGCAGACTCAGTAGCGGTACCTCTAATGCACTGCCTCAAGAGCACAGTGAAAGTACCCTGTCACCGCAACGAGGAAGTAACCAGGATAGGTTTTTATATCTCAAAAAAGCTGACCCACCATATTCTGCACGTGGGAAAGCTCATTTGTCTGGGTTGGGTTTGGTTTGGGTTTTTTCTAGGTCTAAAATGACTGAGACTCTTTCCTCGGTGTTCCAGAAGGATGTAATTTTCAAGGTGGTGAAACCTCACCTCAGGAGCTGCGTAAGTTTACAGAGAGCTGATCACACCTCCTTGGAAGAACCCTGGCTATGTTTCCTTCTCCTGGTTTAGTGACAGAGAGGAAGAGGAAGGAAGAGGATGTTTCTGACAGGGGTTCTGGCAGCGCAGCATCTAAGGTAGGGCTGATTTGAAGGCCGTGCCCAGTCCACCCAAGACTCTTTCTGGGCAGAGGAGTGAGAGGTCACTAACTGCTAACTCCCTGAGGTCAGGATGCACCTCAGAGGTTAAACAACAGGCGCAAGCCCCAGAAATGAGGTATTCAGGGGTGACCTGAGTGGCCGTGGGCTGGAGTTTCCAGCTGCATTTGTCACTTCCTAAGGGAACAAACTAAACACTGGAGCCTGACCAAAGCCCCTCCTGGAGGATACATTTCCTGGGAACTCTCACTTTGATGGTTGTGATATCCATAAAGCTTTTCCTCTTGTAGCTGGGAAACTCCTGCCAGGCACCGGTGGGGCCGTCCTTGGTTAGACAAACAACAGTAAAAACAACTCTCAAACCCAACAGCAGCGTGGGTGTGTAAATCAGCGCCTGAAGGGCCCGAGAAGGTGAAGCACCTCCTTTTGGGGAAGGTGGGTATTCGTGAATGAGCCATCCTGCACGAGGAATCCAGTTGCAAGGGAGGAGGCAAAGTCCTGTCAAGATCTGACTCACAAACCCATCAGCGACCACACTGCAAGAGGAGATAGAGGGACTTTAGTGCGGCTGTCAGCAGCATTCCTTGGGTCGCACTGCTGCACAGGAGAGAGTGTTAGAACCTGGGACTTAAACTAAACAGATTTCCTATAGGAAACACACACCAAATTACACTGCTTCTAAAGTTACTTTTATAGACGTTTTCCCTGAAAAATATTTCTCCCTGGAAAAATAAATTCACAGGATGTAATTAAAACAGTTATATGTGTACGCTGGAATGGCCCCCTTTAAGTGCTTCACCAAATGCACCACTAAATAAAGGAATGAAAGCCAGCTTTGTTTAAATCTATTAATAACAATGTGTATTAATGATAAAATGAGACATTGTCCTGTTAGTTTATGGTTGTGAAAATAGCCTTTAATAAGGCTGAGACCAGAGTCCTCAGCTTTTCGGTTGTCTGCGCTGTTAAAAGGTTTCGAAAATCTACTTTTCCTTGTCAAACCCTGGCCTGATAAAGTCAATGGGTATCAGATTCCATACCCCATGGATTCTGGTAATAACCAGGTGCTGATGACTGTATTTTTTTTTTTTTTCCTTCTGCTTTTCTTGCCATTTTCTTTGGGTTTAGCTTTGTTTAAACAAAAAACGACAACAACTGAGAGGCAACTGCATTCTGAGTTGTGTTTAGAGTTTAACCTTCATGCTTTGGGGAGCAAAGCCTTAAGAGGTTTGTATTAACCCATCCCTGCATCGAGCTGGGTGCACCGCTGCTCCCAAATCTGCTTAGATCATTAGGGATAATAATTATCTCCATCTCCCCTGCAATGCCCCGGCCCAACACGTGGGAAGTCGACTCACCCAGTTTTGCAAAGTCCCTAGGCTGCAACATCCCTTTTCTGCCCAGAAAAGTATCCACAGGGGTTCGGAGATGCCACAGCCTGATGCCAAGCTGGGGTGGAGGTGTGTAGTATTTTCCTTGTGCGTTTTCCTGCTTTTGGAGAAGCTTTGTGAAGCACCAGGAAGGGGAGGCAGCCTGCTTTGTCAGTATTTATAGCCCAGCTAAAATATTCTTGAGAGGCTCTTCTGTCTTTCCTTCCCACTCCTCATGCCAGAAGGGCTGTGTAAGGCGATACTCCTGACCCCAGGAAGGGATGCTGGGGTTAGTGAAGAGCATGTTTGGATTGCCTGATGCGCTAGAGATGCTGCTTGTGTTGGAGCATCCCATGGCATTGCCAGTTAGCTCCTGCAGCCCTTGCAGATTAGGTGCAGCCCAGCAGGGAGGCATCGCTGTGGGTTCAGGGGGCTGTTTGGAGGGCCACAGAGAGGGCTTTGCTTGGGCTCTTGCAGGAGGGAACCAGGGCAGTGGTGAATAAACGTCCCTGCCTGCCCGTTTCTCTGTGTGGTCCTTACACAGGCCGTCGTTGTGTGAAGAGTTTATTACACCCCATCGGGTACCTTTTTGGATTTTCCTTTGATTAGTTCGTTTCCCTGTTTGCTCTTTCTCAGCAGGGATACAAGCTAAAAGCAAAAAGCCAAAACTACACTTATAAAACTACACAACAGCTACATTGTGGGGTTTATTGCTGGCCTGATCACAAATAAAATATTTCCATGTCTTTCAGGCACAACCAGCTATCTTTTCTGTATCTCTGTCGAGCAGAGGAGGATGAGATTTCAAACATGGCTCCCGTCCAGGACCTCTTTTTGAAGGGGTGAGGTAAGAACTCAGGGTTATTTGTTACAAGAAATGTTGCCTCATGTGTAGGGAGGAGATGCAGTAAGAAGGATTATCAATTGTTAATGTTACTTCTTTACTGGAAGCTGATTTTTTTTGTAACTGAAATGTTTTAAATAGCCTCTTGGAGCCACTTGTAATAAAAAAAAAATTAAAAAAATAGACAAAAGAAGCAGAGAAAAATGAACAGGAGTTGATCCGAAACACCATGAAACAGAACCCCTACCCTGGGAGCAAGGGGAGGTGATTGAGTGTGTGGAGTCAAGAGTCAATTTTCATTCCTTAATTAGCTCTAAAGCCCTACGCCCTGCCACTGCAGGCGAAAGCAGGGCCAGGGAGTGCTGCCCGCACGCCGCTCCGCAGCTGTTCAGCATCGCCACATCGGAGCAGGGAGAACAATTGGGGAAATGTTTTATGTTCACACTCCACCTCAGAGGTAGGCCAGCGTCCAGAGTGTGCTGTAAAACAGGCAGGAATGCCCCTGGTTGGAAACGTGCTCATAATCCTGATGCCCTCCTTTCCAAGAGACACCTTCCTTCGTGCAGTTGTTTCAAAACTGCAGTGTGGTCGCATTGCCCCTCCACGGAAATCACATTTGGAAATGACTTGGCAGTTTCTTTTTTTAGCACTAGGATTTGGGGTGTGTGTGTGTGTGTATGTGTGTATATATATATATATATCTCATATATATATATATGTGTGTGTGTGTATATATATATATGAGATATATATATATATGAGATATATATATATATATACACACACACACATATATACATATATATATATGTATATACTTCTCACTTTGTTTAGTTTCCTTCAATCCCCCCTCACCGTAACAGCCGGGGGGCTTCTCTCCCCACTTGTTCTCCTGGGGCTCAACTCAATAAACACACATCCGATTCCTTCGCGGTCATAGCCTGGCTTAATGAAACTGTGCCGGGCGCTTCCACGAGAAGGATGTTTATTTTTCTCTGCTGACCCCGTTAGGCTGGTCCAGGTCTCGTGTGCCCAGCAAGCCGCTCTTATAAAGGGACCCTTGTGACTGCAGCGGGGATGCTGTGTCAGCCGGGAAGTGCCTGCACTCACTCAACACCGCGATTCTCTTACCGCAGCGCTGGGCCGCAGGCAGGCAGCTGTGTGTGCTGTATACAACATGGGGGGTGGGCAGGGAAAGGGGGAGAAGCATGCTAAGAGCACGGTGTTAAGGTGGGAAAGTCAAGCACTTGTAAGGCAGATACAGCTAGAGCTGTCTGGAGAGCAGGCTTAATTCATCTGTTTATGGGAGCGCATTATGAGGCAGTCTCCTATGCTTGCATTGTCCCTGCGTGCTTTCAAGCTAATGAATGGTGTTTTCCTGGCTTTTGCCAGGATGTGCCACCTTCACAGTGTGCTTGCTCCACACACCTCCGGCCCTGTGGAGATCCTGATGCCTGTTCCTGGCTGAATGCAGCGGTGAAGCTGGGCATCTCCAAAAGGAAGGTGCAGGTGTAAATGGGGGAATCAGGGAACCTTTCATCACTCGTGCAGGTTTATGAGTTTGTGGCTCAGTGCTGGTGAGGCCAAATTTGGAGACATACCTCAGGACAGCAATCCCATTCTGAGTCCCTGGGAGCTTATACCCTTGGGCCTGGGTCTGGGCTGCCTGAAATGTCTTGATAGGTTGGACTAGGTGGTCTTTAAACACTCCTTCCAACCCAAACCATTCAATGAAATCCATGAAATACTCATTGTTGACTGCTCTGCGTGTCAGAAAAGACTCTGCATCTTTGCAGCTTGGGTTCAGAGGCCACGAAGATGATCAGAGGGCTGGAGCACCTCCCCTATGAAGAGAGGCTGAAGGAGCTGGGCTTGTTCAGCCTGGAGAAGAGAAGGCTGCGGGGGATCTCACTGCAGCCTTCCAGTCCCTGAAGGGAGCAAAGAAACAGGAGGGGAATCAGCTTGTTACAAGGGTAGATAATGGCAGAATCATAGAATTGTAGGGGTTGGAAGGGACCTTGAGAGATCATCGGGTCCAACCCCCTGCCAAAGCAGCTCCCCAGCTCATATTGCACAGATAGGCATCCAGTCAGGTCTGGAATCTCTCCAGAGAAGGAGACTCCACACCCCCCTGGGCAGCCTGTCCCAGGGCTCCCTCACCCTCACTGGGGAAAAGTTCTTCCCCATGTTGGTGTGGAACTTCCTATGCTCCAACTTGCAGCCATTGCCCCTTGGCCTGATATTAGGGGGAAGTTCTTTGCAGAGAGAGTGGTGAGGGGCTGGAAGGGGCTGCCCAGAGAGGGGGTGGGTGCCCCGTCCCTGGGGGTGTACAGGGCCACGTTGGATGGGGCCCTGGGCAACCTTGTGTAGCTGCAGGCCTGGAGGTTGGTGGCCCTGCCTGTGGCAGGGGGTTGGAGCTCTGTGATCCTTGGGGTCCCTCCTAACCCAGACCATTCTATGATTCTATAATTGCTCAGTGAGGATGGTCTGTACTGGTGCAGAAAAGCCAGATGCATTTTAATGCCAGTAGTTGATGGTGATCCCTGTTCCCTTTCGTCCTAGTGCTGAATGTGCACAGAATAAACCATGGGTTTTGCCTGAGAGATGTTCACCCAAAGCAACAAGGCAAAGGAAGTGTCACGCCAGCACCAACGGTGATAAGCATTCTCCCGGCCCTTGGCTCCCAACCTGAAATGGGTTTTGCACAGTAACACACAACCCCCCAATACATATTTTGTTCTTTCCATTAATGATTTCAGAGTTTTCTACTGCAATGAGCCCCCAATATATTTCTGAATGAGAGTGGTGTGCCTGTCACATGGGGGTTAGGAAACTAGCAGAGAGGACAGTAGCTCAGGGAACCTCAGGGACTTGCCAAATCTCAAGAAGTGAGAGGCAGGGGTGGGAACCTAGATCAGTTGAGTTACAGAATGCTTTCATCCTACCTGTGTGTTGCCCTGAGCTTAAAGCACAGCCTTCTTTCGAGACGAGCTGGTCTCGTTGCTTTGAGTCATGTTTTCCTCTTGCTTTGCTCCTGATGGACACGTTTGATGGTTATAAAAAAATCGGAAGTGATTCCATTTGGATTAGATTCTTTTTTGATCTGCAGAACCCAACCAAGTGTTGCCATCGCAGCAGCTGCTTCTCCCTTCAGTTGAAGAGGGAGAGAGTATGCTGCAGGCTGGAGAGGGTGTCCATCCATCAGCAGATTGCCGTCAGCTCTTGGGTAAGCTGGTGGTAGGGCTCTGGTGGGTAACTTTGAACCAAGACTTTGATCCTGTTGGTGTTTAACATTTTGAAAGCAGGGAGAGTTTTCTGGTCAGACTTGTCTCCTCGGCATTAACACTTCTTGCGGGATACAGAAGTACAGCCCCCCCAAGGCTGTATCAGACCTTTCCTTTGCTAGAGACCAAGTCTACGTCTGAGTCCTTACAGGAGAGCATTGGCTGCAGCAGTGGTGATAGCAAAGTGAAGGACAAACATTCCTGTGTTCTCCAGCAAATTGTGTGAAGCTCTCATTTTGTTTGGTTGGGGTTTTTTTTTTCTTCTCTATTTGGGGATTAGTTGTGACCTCACTGGAGACAGAGCCTTCCCTAAATGTAACTGAAAACTGTTCACAAACTGTTCCTAAGAGTTGCAAGCGCCACGTCTAGTTTGCTGGAGGAAGTGTATGAAACAAGGAAGTATTCCTGCTGCCAAGTTGACACAGGGATGCACCTGCTCGGTGAAAGGAATCAGAGCTGAGGGTCTGGCAGGTGAAGGAGAAACCCTCCGGAGGCTGGGCATCACCTCTGTGACAGAGCCGGCTCTCCTGTTCCACATCACCCCACTAACTGCTTTAACCAGCAATCTCTGCTGATGGGTACCTGTCCCTGCTGACAGCAGTTCCCCTCCCCATCTCTGTGTAGATTTACTTTATGTAACCGATTTATTTTCCTCTAATCATTTAATACCCAGGACACCGCTCCTAACGTTCCCTTTGCTTATGTAAGTTATAAATGGAAAACCCTCTGGGGTTCGCTGTATAGCACAGTGTCTTCAGCATCTTTCAATGACCCATCAAGAGAAAGCACCCTCCTGAGGGCAAAACCTGCCCCATCTCATTGCTCAGTGGACCCTGACTGCCTCTTCTCTGCAGGATATGGGTCCAGCCCCAGGGGAAGGGGGCACGTCCGACGGCACAGGGGCTGAAGATGGCTCTTCTTGGGGCAGCGGGATGTAGGAAATGATGGCCAGCCACGGGAGGAGAAAGGGCAGGACAGCCAAGGCTGCAGAGCACTGTGGTGTATGTTGGAAAGGAACTTTTCTCCTCCCCAGCTCTTACTTTTTTCCTGCTCTTGCTTTTCCTTGAGGTATTTCTTCTGATAATTCCACACAAGTTGTGAAAAATGTTGTTCAAAGGAGGGGCAGTGAGGGGTTGGGTGGGGGGGGGGGGGGAAGCTTTCCAGTTTTATTTCCCTGTGAAAACCAGAATATTTCTGAAGAGAAAAAAGCAAAAAGCTAACGATATAAATAAATCCCTTTTGTCTGCGAATTCCCCTGTGGGAGTGGGGGAGGCCTGACAGAAGTGTTCTTGCGTGACTCATTTCTGGGCAGCTCTCTGCCATCAATGGAAACTTGTCCTCAGCAGGCTTCATGTTATTTTCTGACCTGCCTGTAAGGAGGTGTTTCGCTTGTTGACTAAGGTAAAGGAGGCGCCTGCTTCTCCTTTGATATTCCCACATCTGCCATCAGAGGAAAGCTCCAGATGGCCATTTCCCCTGGAAAATGGTGATAAAAACACCACTGGTGTTTTCCTCGCCTGCATGGTGCTGGGGATGTCTCTGGTGGTGCCTCAAGCTGTTGATAATGACCCGAGCACAATAACATGCGCCAGTACCTTCAAGCGCCCTGGTTTCACAGGCTGGAGGCCCCTGGCCAAGGTATGGGCTGCATCCTCTCTCACTCACAGGGTGTGCCTGAGGGGCTGCACTGATGCAAGCCCTTCCCTGGGTCCTTTGTGCTTTGAGCTAAGATCTCCTGACGAATTCCTGCAGGACAGTACTGGGCTACTGAGAAATGATTTCCAGGGCTGGAGCCTTTCATACCTTTAACCAAAAGTAAATGCTCGGAAAAGGATGAGCAAAAAGCATGGAATCCTCCTCTCTCTCTCTCTCTCAGGGCATCCTATAATTTTATTTGGAACAATGAAAGGGACATGTAGGACAGTGATTCTCCTGTCACCTTATGAACGAGCATCCTCTGGTCAAGGCTAGAAGTACTGTACAGCAAGCACCCCAGGGTCAGAGAGGCAGTGTAACCTGACCTCTCTGGACACAGCTGGTAGGTCACTGAATCACAGAATCACAGGGGTTGGAAGGGACCTCCAGAGCCCATTGGGTCCAACCTAAGACATATCACACAGGTCAGCGTCCAGATGGGGCTGGAATCTCTCCAGAGAAGGAGACTCCACACCCCCCTGGGCAGCCTGTCCCAGGGCTCCCTCACCCTCACTGGGAAGAAGTTCTTCCCCATGTTGGTGTGGAACTTCCTGTGCTCCAACTTGAGGCCATTGCCCCTTGGCCTGTCCCCACAGACACTGAAAAGGGGCTGGCCTTTTTCCCCTGTGTCCCACACTTGAGATACTTATAAACATTAATAAGGTCTCCAAACATTAATAAGAACTCAACATTATTTTTTGCCTTACCAGTGGTGCTGCAGGGTAAAATCCATGTAAGCTTCCCTTTGGGCTCCGCTGGGGCTGGCATTCCCCATGCAGATGGGATGTTTGTGACCTGCCAGCATCCACATCCAGGCTACCAATACTATTTGTGTTGGTGGTTCTTACAGGACTGATGGTACCAGTCTTCTGGGAGCAGCAGAGTTACCATTCATCTCCTGCTTTGTGCCATCCTGGAGATGATGGGTGGGAATTGCTTGTCTCTGCCTTTATGGAGTGTTACAGCGTAGCCTCCACTGCACGTCTTCCACTTTCTCAGGGTCAGGATTGAAGTAGCACAGTCCTGGACACCTGATGGAAGGATAAAATAGATCAAAGTATGTATCTGATGCTTTAGTCCTGCCTCTCCTCCCTGAAGACAGTCACGTTTAGGAATGTCAAGGCACATTTACAGCACATTTACTGGGCTCCAAATAACCTGTCTTCTCTGTGATTAAAGTCCCTGCCCTAATGCCAGTTCCAAATGCTAGAGTTAATTTGTCTTCCCATCCCTCATTCCTGTTTTCTGTTGGAGCCCCTTGTTAATGTCCATCTTCATGTGCCCTTTAGAAACTGTACAAATTCCATAGAAAAATGTTGAGCTGTGCTAAAAATGGGGGGACTGGGGATTCCCCCCCTCTCCTTCCCCACACATGCCTTTATCACCAGGGCAACTTAACTTCAGAGTTCACTAAAAATCCAAGGTGTTGGCTTAGATCCAAGAAAGGAGAAGTTTTATAGACTGAGCTAAGTGTGAATTGCAGTCACGGTTATGCCATTTTCTCCTTTCTTATACTTTGCTTTGCTTTTCTTCTCCTTTCTTCCCTCTCCATCCCTTCTCAACTGTTACTCTGGCACTGGAGCAGTTGCAGTAGCTGTGTGTTTCATAATGTAGGTTTCTTCTGTCTCTTGGCAGGTCTGGAAGGACCTTTGGGGGATTTAAAAGGTGGTGCATTTGGAAAGGGCGTTGGAGGTGGCGGTGGGGGCTAACCAGTTGTTTTAGGCCAGGTACAAATAACTCTCCCTTTTTAACCACAGAGCAGGGTGCCAGCCTGGCTGCGAGGCTCTCGAAATGTCCTTGTTAATCACAGAAGGAGAGATGAGGAGGTGCATTCCTCAGTCTTGCCTTGTGCAGCCTGGTGCTAAATGCAACCGCTGGCTTAGCTCCAGGGAGTCAAAGCAGTGGGTTAACAGGAGTTCACCCCTGCCCCTTCCCCTCGCACGTGTTCAGGTGACAGACCCACAGACGGGGCTTTCACAGCCCTGGAACTGGCAGCTTTCCTTTGTAGTAATCCTAGTGACAAAGTGCAGGGAGACAGGCGAAGCCCCAGCCCGTGCTTGCTTGCCTTACAAGCGCACGCTGCTCACAGCGGCTGCCCCCCTGCAGAAGGGAGACCACTGCGATGGGCCTGGGAAGGTGGGCTGAACAGGAGGGCACCTGCCAAGGCCCTGGGGGCACAGGGGCTTTCCAGCGCTGCCCTGGTAGACTGGGCTTGATTCTTTTCTGAGTGTGAGTGGTGCTTGATGGGGATCCAGCACCCTGCTTTCAGGAGTGGGACGGGGCCAGAACAGGCAAACTCTCTGTTTCACTTGGAGAATAAGAAGCGTGTTTTGGGAGTGGATGGCAAACAGGAAGATGTGCCTGCTCAGGAGAGGTGGTGGGAAGTGTTGGTGAATATGGTGGGATGGTTGAGCTGCCCAGAGCTGAGGGTTCCTCTGGAGAATCAGAAGTTTGCTTTTGGGGTGTTTTGTACTGTTTTCTGTTGCACTGCTTCAGTGTTAGGAGTGGCAGAAAGCGTCCTGCCTAACGAGCGAGACGGTGTATATTGGCTGTACTGGATTACTGGCTATTTTCAGAGGCTGGAAGCTCTCCTTTAGAGAGTCACAGGCCCAAATTGCTGGGTGGATCAGTTTTCAAGTGGGGTGGGATCAGCACAGCAATCCAAAAGGCCACCCACCAATAACGAACTGCCCGTGAAGGGAAGCGGGACAAGTGAGCTCGCCTGCCCTGGCTGCTTCTGCCTTCTGGTGCTGAGACCGGCCAGGGCAGGTGTTGAGAAGTAATACGCCACGGGCTCCAAGACAGCGATGCCTGCAGATCCCAATTCCCCCAGCTGCTTTGTGCCTGTGGAGGATCTGCCTGGCATGCCTGGGTCAAGCAGCAACAGTCTTTTGTGCACTTCAACACTGCTCCCTTCACAGGAAGCAATGGTTATTATTAGGATTATGGAGTCGTTCAGGCTGAAAGTCACCCCTGGAGATCATCTAGTCTCACCTGCTGGTGGGGCAGGCTATGCTTGTAGGAGATACAGGTGGTGTCCGAAAATTATTCCTCCAGACTTGGAAAAGACATTTCCTAGGTCTTGACCAAATGTTAACCTGTTTGCAAGCTTATGTTTATCCATTGCACTCAGTGTGCTACCTACGGATCAACATCCTGGTGTATTTCGGCATTTCTCATAAACATGTCTGGATTCCCAGCGCTGGCCACTCCTGAGGCTGGGACAGCATTTGGTTCCCTTTCCAGCACCCATGTACAAGAACTCATTTTGCCAGACGGGATGGGTCTTTTCCTGTGCATTTAGGGAAGGAAAAAAAAAGAGCCTGGTTCAGGAGAGAAACTTCTGCTAGAAAGTACAACGGGATAAGGTATGTTAGAACCTTTCTGCCTTCCATTGCAGCATGCCCATAAGTACATAAAAGCATGTAAATATGAGGATGCAAGAGAAGAGAGCAGTTAAACAGGAGGCGTTTTCTGCAGGAGGAGCTGAAGGAACCTCGAATGATGAGCAGTCCAGGCACTGTTCCAGCTCCGTCTGTCCTGTTTACCAGCCACTTTGCTCCTCTCTGGGGTTCTGCTTTGGCCATGGGGACGGCTTCATGTTGCAGGGAAACGCTGCTGTGTCCTCTGTTCCCTTCTCCTGCCTGTCTGCATTTTGCCCATGGGAGAAGAGCAGAGTATCAGCTCCAAATGACACAGAGTGAGTAAACAAATTTGAAGAAAAATGGTGCTGAGCAGGAGTGGCCTGTTCCTAACAGCTTTGGAAAGTGGCATAGCGTTCTTGCTGGGAAGGCCCTAAATCACAGAGGTTTCTGTCCCTTGCAGCAACCACCCCCTTGGGCTCACAGCGTTACGGCTTTTGGTCAGGGGCCATGTGTTTGAGAGCCCATGGACTAACATGCCTTTTTCCTCCCGATGAGACCTCGGTGCTGGCCTGCAGTCCAACACAATGCCTTGCAGCTGGAGGGCCTCATTAAATCTAGTCCTCTTAAATCGGTAAGGGCTGCAGACAATACAACAGCTAGAAAACTGCTCTGGTCCCTCTTGTGCTATCATCAGGCACAGCAACAAGGAACCAAGATGTATGAGGCTGCTTCCCTCTCCGTGAGCAGACATGGAGGGGGTCACACAGAGCCTCTGTAGCTGGATGAAGTCATAGACTGGGGTTAGAAACGAAGGGAGGGATGTGTTGCTCACAGAGGAGCCCATTGAAGGGTGGTGGGTCTGATCCATTGTCCCAGGGATGCTTGCAACCATGGCAAAGACCCATTTCCTAAAGAGCAGGAGATAGGTAGGTAAGCCCAGCTCAGAAAGCCCAGCCTAAGCGCATCCCAGTCTTAGAGAAAGCCTTTCACCCATCTGGTGGGCAGAGCACAGGCCAAGCTCTGGGCTGGAGCTCCCACCTCACCCCATTGTCTGGTTTCCAGATCTGGTCCCTTTGATGCAAGGAGGTCCAAGCAGATATTGAATCAGGTTTCCAGACCACAGCCAATTCATTCTAGGGGATGTTTCTTGGCCCGGAGTCTGCCTCACCTGACAGCATCGGGTCAGCAGGCAGGGGAAGGTGTCCGTGCTAGCCAGCCCACTGGCTTCTGAAAATCCCATTGATTCTTTTCCCCTTTTGACCTTCCACCAGGCAAGGCAAACGGGTTCAGTTTGCAGATCACACCCCTCTCCTCCAGACTGCAGGAGCCCAAATAACATCAGTTACAGGAAGCTGTTTGCAGCCAGAGTTTGGTGTCTATGGACCAATACCCTGCCACAGAGTAGCAGGCACGGAGCTGCAGGAAAGCTGGATGAATTACCACCCTTCCCCTCTGGCACCAGGGACTCAAAGACGCGCCGAGGGTGTGTTTCAAGCACTTGGAGAGCAGATGCCAACAGAGTGGAATGCTGCAGCAGCCTGCCTGTGAGCATCGCCCTGGGAGGAGGTCAGTGCATGCTGCTTTCCTCACAGGCCTTTTGCGTGTGTGTGTGTGTGGTGTGTGTGTGTGGTGTGTGTGTGCATAATGTGTGTGCATGGTGTGTGTGCACCTTTCCATACACCTTTGCCTCCTTTGCGCTCCTAAAGCGCTGCGCCCATGGGGCACACATCATGTCCTCTGCTCCTGCAGAGGGGGCAGCTTCAGGGTCCGCATTTGAGGCTACCTGGTGGGGTTTAAGCAAAGCAGCGGCATTTTTGCCGGGCCCTGAGGGCCTGGCTGTCTCTCGGTGGTGACTTCAGGGCCGACCCTGCGCTCTGCTTGTTCCCAGTCCCCGCAGCCCTGGCCACTCTCACAGGGGTTGCTCTCTCCCTCGGACTTGTGGCAACCGCGCCGAAGAGCCTCGGTGCCAGGGAAGACAGGTGAATATGGTGACATAAAACCTCCTCTGCGGCTTTTAGGTGCGAGAAGCCTCGCCTAGCCCAGGAACGGCAGCGCTGTGGGTCTCACCAGCTGCTCAGCGCTGGGTGCAGCTCATGCAGGCGGCGGCCGCGCCGGGCAGCGGAGACGGCACCGTGAAGGGGAGAGCCCCGGGCCCCTTCAGCACCGACCGAGCGGGGCAGAAAGGCACAGAGGCCGAGCCGGCCGCCGTGCCTCCCCGGCCGGGCTAAGGCCGCCGGGTCGGGCCGCCCCAGGCTCCCTCTCGCTGAGGTGCCGCCGCGGGGTGGGTCTGAAGGAGGAATGGCTCCGGCGTGGCTCCGCGCTGCCGAGCGGAGGCAAACCTTGCTCTTCCCGACGGGTAAAACCACCTTAACGCGGAGGCAGGAAGCCGCCGGGCCGACAGGCACCAATCAGGCCGGCCCGCGGAGGGAGGGCGGTGGCGGCGGCGGCCGGGGGACGCTGCCGGCGGGGAGGGAGGCCGGGCTGGCCCGGCGGAGTGCCGGGCATATGGCGGAGGGCGGCCCACCTGGCGGTGGGGATCCGCCTGCCGCCTCAGGCGGGCAGGCAGGTAACGTGCTGGGGAAGGCGGGGGGTGGGAGCGGCGTTGCCCGCCGCCGTGCCCGCGGCTCCTTTCGGACTCGCCTTGTGCCGGGAGGGAAGGGACGGGGCGGGACAGGGCAGACCCCCTCCTCTGCCGCCGGGCCTCCTCTGGCCAGGGCTTTGTCCGGGGCTCAGCCAGGTTCCCCCAGTTCCCCCCTCCCCCCGCCCCGCTCTCTCCCTTCGGCCTCTCTCCAGCGCAGGTCGCAACCTGAAGGAATGGCTGCGGGAGCAGTTCTGCGATCACCCCATCGAGCACTGCGAGGACACTCGGCTGCACGACGCGGCCTACGTGGGCGACCTGCCCACCCTCAAGAGCCTGCTGCAGGACGAGAGCTTCCAAAGGTGAGGGCAGGGGGGCTTTCTGGGGCCCCGCCGTGGGGGGTTTTCTGGGGCCCCGTTGGAGACCCCCTCGGGGAGAAGGGAAAGCTGCTGCAAGGCCCCACTTAAAGCATTTTTTTTGAGGGGGTGGGAGGTGTGCTGCTTGCCCCGTTCTGCTCTTTTTTGAAGGCCTCCGCCTCACTCTGCTCTCACAGGGGAGGTGTCAGGTTGGGAGGATGCTGCACTCGCCCCCAAAAATCATCCCCCGTGGCTTCCCAGGAGGCACATCTCAAGCTGGGCCGGGGGTGCGTGGTGGCGGCGCATGATCTCTTGTCGAGACTGGGGTGGAAAGGCAATACCGTGCAAACAAGGGCTGGTGTGATGGGAAAAACACACACAGAAGGGATTGGGATGGAGTATAAAGCTGAAACACCCTGTGCTACAAAACCTGCCCAGTGCAAAGCCTGTCACTGTGGGGATAGTTAATTAATTTTCCTGCACTGTGAAGAAAACTGCTTACAGTGCAAAATGTCTCTCCCAGCCTCAAAAAAAGCATCCTTTCAGCAAAAATGAGAACGAGCCAGCCCCTCTTTCTGCCACCTGGGCAGCTGGGACTCTTTGGACCCTTGGTCTGAGATTTTTTCCTTATTTTTGCCCCATAATGCATATTAGAACCCTGTGGTAGCAGGGCCAGGCCTCACATACAAGATGAAGCAAAAGTTTGGCAAGAGGGGGAGGGCAGGACTCCGCTGCAGGATCATGCATGTGGTGGAGTGAGCAGAGAAGTGAATTCTTTGAATTTGGAGGTAGGTAGGTATAGGGTGGAGATCCCCAAACTTCCAAGGTCAAAGGGAGCACTTTTACCTTAAGGCTTGACAGCAGAGAGCTTGATGCAGGGCTTGTACTCCTCTTCCTAAAACGCAGTTGAAAAGAAAACAACAATTGCAGCATTGCTCTAGAAAACTCTGCAGTTGTGCTGTATAATGCCTGCTTTGTGGTGTACTGGTTACATGGGCCTGTGTGGAGTGAGCTGGTGTGCTGGCTGAAGAGAGCTTTTGCCAGCCTAAACTGCCCTTAAAGAAATCTTTTTCTCTCTCCATGTTCCTATTGGAATGGCACCCCCAGTGATTCTCAGAGAATTTGGGAGCAGGGTCTGGATGTTTATGAGATTTGTAGGGCTAACCTGACATCTGGATGAGCATGATGACTAACGCAGGTTGTTTCAGAGGAGTTCTAAGCAGCTACTGGTCAGAGCCACCTCCTTCAATAACTGGAAAAAGGCTTTTATGCCAGTACAGCCATCCAGCGAGGATGCTAATGGCCCACTTACCCTGTTCAGTGAAGGATGGCCACACCTCCCAAGCTTGGCTAGCTCCCTTGCTGGCAGGCTTGAGTTTCCCCGAGTTTGTGCAGGTCATCCTGTGTTACCTGGCTGAATGTGGATATCGCCGGTGATGTGATATGGCTGTATGCCTGTGTTTCCCTACGTTGCTCCCCTTCTCCCATGTCCCCTCGCTCTTTCCCTGCTGCTTTGATGACTTTCTGCTCCCTCTGGAGCAGCTTGAATGAAATGGTTGTTGTGGTCCCCAGCTTGGTCACTGCTGGTTTGGGACATCTCCCTGTGAAAAAGGAATAGGGCGTATTTCATTTTTTTTTACTGGCAATTTTGGCTGAGTTTTGAGGCAGGGTTTGCCCCTCCCTGTGCACATATGCAGCTTCTGATGCAGCAGAGCTGCGATAAAACCCTACTTGCTGTGGTCTCTGACTACCTACGTGCAGCACCTACTCAGGTTAAAGGCAGGAGTTTTTCAGGGCTGCTATAAAGTACCAAAAATGGGGAGGGAAGGCTTCAAGGGAGCGGTTTGGGCTCTCCTGGGATCATTCTTGGGGGCCAGGGGGAGGTGTGTGTGTGTGGGGAGGGTGGGACAGTGCAAGGCAGCGGGAGGGATCCTCTGACCCCGTGCTTTTCCCCTCCCTGACTCCAGCCGCATCAACGAGAAGTCGGTGTGGTGCTGTGGCTGGCTGCCCTGCACGCCGCTGCGCATCGCCGCCACCGCCGGCCACGGCCCCTGCGTTGACTTCCTCCTCCGCAAAGGGGCCGAGATTGACTTGGTGGATGTGAAGGGGCAGACTGCTCTCTACGTGGCCGTGGTCAACGGGCACCTCGAGTGTGCCAAGATCCTCCTGGAAGCTGGGGCTGACCCCAACGGCAGCCGGCACCACCGCAGCACTCCTGTCTACCACGCGGCACGTGTAGGCCGGGCAGACATCCTCCGGGAGCTGATCAGGTGAGGGCTCAGGTGCAGGATGGAGGTGGCTCTACCTCCTCTTCTTCCTTTGGGATCTTTTGCCCCATGGGGCTCAGAGCACCCATTCCCTCCTCACGTGCCCAGTGCCTACGCAGGCATGGTGAAGCTGTCCAAGAGCTGAGCAGGAAGGAGGGTGGAGAGGTGCCTTCCCGTTCGGTTGGACCCTGGCAGCGGGTCTTTGCCCTGCTGTGTGCCTCCCATGCCTGTTCTCGTGAGACAAAGCTCATGAGAGGAGTCTTTGTTTCTGAGTCCACCACCCCCTGTGCAGTCAGACCCAAATCTCACAAAATATCTTCCCCCCCACCCTCTGCCTTGACTGCCAGCTCCGTGTCCCTGGCTGAATTTGCAAGTGAGGTGTATCCCACAGTAAACCAAAACCCAAAATGTCTCCTTTGCTGAGCTCTGCTGCTCTGACCAGTTTCCTTGGGAGGAGAGATGCTTGTCACCGGCACTGGCTGTTCCCAGCTGACTGATGTTTGCCTGTCACTAGGATGCCCTCCGCAGTGTTGCGATTCGGTCTCCCCTTGCCAGACACCTGATGCACAGCTCTGGAGAGGGGTGTGCCAGACATTGCTGTGAGGGGATGAACAGTAACCAGGAGTGGGCACAAGGTCTAGCAGAAGGCTGTGTGAACTTGAATTTCTTCCTTTGTGGCATGTTGTGATCCTTCCTTTCTTCTGAATTGGAAGCTTTTTGAATAAGGGACCATGCTGAACAGCTATGTGGGACATTGATAGTAAGGGATCATAAGGGGAAAATAGAGGTTGTTGAAAGAAATGCTGGAAGAGAAGGGAGTGTATTTGGATTCAAGTAGAGATGCTCTCCAAGGAATCCCTTCAATGACTGCAAACGCTAGAAAACAACCAAAAGGATTTGAATGGAAAATGTTCACAATTCTTGGGGATTTTCTCCTTTCCTTTGTGCTTGTGGGCAAGTTAATTTTCTTACAAGTGCAGATTTAAGCGAGCTGGCAAGTGGGAAGAAGGGGAGGCTGTCCCCCTGCCTTTCTCCTTGCTCAGCAAGCTGGAAGGAGGATGTCCCCACTGTCACATGCTTGGTGGTGCAGGGTTTGGCTCACGTGCTGCATTCCCTGGTAGATCTGCTAAGGGAGGGTGAAACGTAGCAAATGATATTTCGGCAGCACATGGCGGGCTGATGCATTGATTTATGTGTCTGCTCCTCGGGATACCTTGCCAGCAATATTAAAAGCAAGATTTTGGAAAACTTTCAGGATTAAAAATTAACTGGAGGCTGTCCAATATCTTTTTTTATTAGACAATGTCTCTCCCAAGGCTGCTAAGCTAATACCAAATTGTCAGATTGCCCAAAATTTCAAATATCTCATAGCACATATCTCACAGATCTGTTCAGAGTTGCTTACATTAAAATGCAGTCTTATATTACAAAGCTCACTTGGAGGTTTTTAAAGTGTTGATTTAAAGGATTTGGCAGGGAGAACGCGATGAGGAAGACGCATTTACTGAGATGGAAGGAAATATTTCAGTGTATTCAGCCTGAGAGAGCCTCAGTGTCCTGAAAAGAAAGCCCAACCCAGCTCAGGTTTGCTGCAGGTGTCTAAACATCACCTGGTCCCTCTGGTCCTTCCTTATTTTAAAAATCACGTGGTACCACACTCAGGATTGTTGAACGGTACTATGCTTGCTGACCCATCTAACCAAGCCATAGGTGAAACTGTACCTGTCAATAGTAAATACACACACAGCTACAGCGTTGGGATCCATTGTATAAGACGGCTGGTGGAAATATTTACAGTTGTATTGCCAGGGTATAGATTACTTCCCTAACAGCTTGTGATGCAGTCATGCTGTGATGGGATCTGACTGTTGCATCGTGCTTGCAGTGTAACTGAGAGCTGACCTCAGTGTGTTAAGGATTAGGTGATCTTTTTGCCACAATAAAAGGTTGTCAGAGAGGTCTGACGAGTCGCCCTAATGCCTCAGATCATGCCTAATTGTGATAAAAACAGAGTTTGGTATTTTGCTTTGGGTTGGGGGTTTTCCACTCAGAATTTTGTATGACAATACCTGCTGCCTGGTCAGGATTGTGGCCGTAGGAGGCAGACACCCTAACAACAGCTCCGTGGAGGTTCCACAGCAGCACAGATGATTCTCCAAATGCTCATGTAGGCTGATTTTAACAGGTTTGTCTCCAGAGGTGTGATTGCCTGTCGGAAAGATGCCTTATTTAGCCCTCTGTGCTCCAGCATAGGTGCGGTGATGCAGATTCAGCAAAGCACTGGGGAAGTCCCTGAAAGATGGGAACTTTCCCTTAGTGTGCAGTGATCCCTGAGCCAGCTGCCTTGCCAGGGGAAGAAAGCTTGGTCCCGTGGCTGGTGTGAGGACCAGCTTGCAGGGTTGTTACTGCCCAGCTCCATCCTCTTCCTCTGTTTTCCTACCCCACTGGTCTCCCACGATCTCCGCCAAGATACTTGTGCTTGGGAGGTCTTTTGCACTGGGGTAGTAGTGGCCTGCAGGCCATTTGCAGCTCTTAGACAAGTCTCCTTGGTCCTCACTTTGCATGTGCTTAATTTAAATGAGACTGTTCCCATCCTCAGAACCAAAGTCTTTGGTGAAGTATTTGCTGGATAGGGGACCAGCCTCATGGGTTCAGCGAGACCCGCTGCTCTTGCCTTGAGGCAGGATTTGTCCTCGAGTGGTCTCCTTACTTGTTTTATTGGCTGTGAAGAGGAATATAACGCTATCTAGGAAGACAGAAACAGTCTAGTTTGAGTTCTCTGAGTGCTCAGTTTCCAACTGGGAGCCAGACTGGCGGGTGAAAGAACCTTTGTCCCTCTGTGGGGAGAAGGGACAAGGCTTTGCTTGGTCTGCAGGACAGCAGTTAAACCAACTGCTCCTTGGGGGTCGGGCTGTCTTCTTCCTCCTTCCCCTCCAGGCTGCATGTGAAGTAGACAAAGTCAGTGTCCCCACTGCTTGGGTGTTACCCAGCCCAGGGGGGAAACAAATACTTAATTCTGCCATCTCGCCTTTCCACAGAGCTGCTGGTTTTCAAATTTCATGCTTTTCCAGAGAGAGACACTTGACTTTCTTGCTCCCATTTATTTAGCCCTATTCTTCACTTCCTACAAAAAAAAACAAATGGAACCAAAGCAAATAAGCCCTGTTTTCACCTTGTTCCCAACTTACTGCCATCTGTACTTCCCAGAAAGAAGTACCCTGTGGGTACTGGTTCTGTTTCAGGGTGATGCTTTGAGCAAGGCTGATGTCTGTCAAGCAGGGCTTTAACCTATTTGCATGCCTTCTGTGTGCCAGAGAAAGCCAGGCCTGCTTTGCTCTGGCTGCCAGGCTTGTAGGGCAGCTGGGATCCCATGGGCACCGCACAGCAAAGGGTGTTGGGGGCAGGGTGAGGCAGGAGCCAGTTGCAAAAGACTTGAGAGGTTTTCTGCTTGAAGGTCTCCCCTTGGGCTCCTGGAGTGCTGGCCAGTGGACTGTTCTCTCTCATGCACTATCTAGTATGATGTCTAACCCGTGAATGGGGCTGTGCAGGGTGGATGGGGAGAGCGGGAGGTCTGACGCAATTACTCTGTGTTCTTCCAGTTTCCTACGTGCTCAGAGTTGGCGGGTACATCCCTTCAGCTGAGCTGAACACTAGGGAAGAGGCCTTTTTTTGACTCCCTGGTGGGATTCTGATGGGATTTCAACCACACCAGCTCCTTCAGGAGCAGGATTTTGTCATGTATGTTGCGCTGTTGAACACAGATTGCTGTTTCTATTTTCCTGCTGTTCGTGACAGTCAGATCGATTGCCTGTATTGCTTTTTGGCCTGTTTTATCCTGGTGGGGAAGTTGTTTTACTGCATCTCTTCAACTGAGTCATTTGGAAACATCCCCAGCTGGCTCGTTAGCGTCCAGCATTAACGATTACGTGGTGCTGGCACAAGGCCGAGCCATTCCTTGTGCCAAGGCTGTGCTTGGCACTTTCTTCGGGAGGGCAAGGAAAGATGTTCCTCAGCTGCTCCTCCTTCTTTCGAAGCCTGGGCTGTCACAGGCAGAGAAACAGCTTTGCTTCTTGAAGATCAGCCCGTGCTGGATACAGCATCCCCACTCGTGACGCTCCAGCAGACTCATCTGAGGGTAGGTATAGGTGGTTCTTGGGTGGGCGGTCCCAGAGGTACCAAGGGCAGGCAGGGTGCTCACTCTCCGGCAGTTCTTCAGCCTCATCCCCTGCCATTCTGTCACTCTGGGCTGCAGTCCTGGTGCTGTTGTGCCCTTGTTTCCAAACCTCTGCTTTCCTCTCTCCCCGGCACAGGTATGGTGCAGACGTCGATGTGAATCACCACCTTGCTTCCCGCGTCCCCAGCCTCTCCCAGCGGCCCCTCACCACGCTGGTGGTCTGCCCTCTGTACATCAGTGCTGCCTACCACAACCTCCAGTGCTTCCAGCTACTGCTTCAGGCTGGAGCCAACCCGGATTTTAACTGCTGTGGGCCCATCAACATCCAAGGCTTCTCTCGGGGCTCCCCAGTATGTGTGATGGATGCTGTCCTGCGGCATGGCTGCGAAGCGGCATTTGTCCACCTCTTGATTGACTTTGGAGCCAATCTGAACCTGGTAAAAGTGGATGCTTTGGGGGTCGAATCGACGGGAAGGGTCAAAGTCAACCCTGAGGCACTGCAGGTCTTCAGAGAAGCCAGGGGTAAGTGGCTTTGACTTACTGCAGTTTATCTTGCTCTGGATGCAGGAGAGTTTGTTTGGTAGTTAGGCGCTGTTGAGGGAGGTGTTACCATTCTCTTTTGGGTCTCTTACTACATAGGAGATGGCATAAACATGCTATACCAAACCTGAAAGTGTAAAGCCATTCTAACACACAAAAAAAGACAACTGGGAATTAACTGGCTGTTAAGCTATGCTTGGAGAACTTCACCACCCCAATGGCTCCAAAGAGCTGTTGCTGACCAGGCAGGAGAGGGCCTAGGGCTGGCTTCTGTGGCTCCCTGGCATGGGCCCTTGGTGTTGCTGAGCTGCTGCCTGCCTCCCACTCTGTCAACACCCGTGACTCTGCTGAGAAGAGGCACACATAAGCTGGGTCAGGTGGTTTCCATTGCACCTGGGTTTAAGAGGCAAACGGGATTCCTCAGGTAGAGCGGTGCCTTGGAGGTCCAGTTCCTCAATCAACGTGGACATCCCCATCCTCTGGTCCCTGTGCTAGAAGAGGTCTCAAAAGCTCTCAAAAACTGAAAAGGACCCCTACAAAGAAAGCTGGGATAGACCTGAGCTGGCTGTCAATGCTGTTGATGCCCAGGGGGCAATTTAGAACAAAGAAATACAAAATCTGTGTGATTTTTTAACCTGATCCAAACAGGGTAACGCCTCATGCAGCTTCCCCTGCTGTGGCTTTGTCAGTGATGTCGTGAACCCTCTCATGCAGGGACTGGCCTCATGGCCACAACCCCATGCAGCCTTCAGCTTCCAGACTGCCTGTGTGGTGGTTGTCCTTGCTCCAGATCTTTGGCCAAAAGGTCTGGACTCCTCAGAAGGAGGATCTGTGCACGCTCGGCTCTCCTGCGCTGCCTCTTTGTTGCAGTGCAGAACCTGGCCTCAGCATGTGGAAGGGGTAAATGGCTCTTCAGTGGTGAGCCACAGCTCAGTGCGGCTTACAACACCGTTACTCCACTCTCTCTCTTCGTCCTGTCCCTTAGCTGTTCCCTCTGCTTTCTCTGTTGCAGGCCGCACCCGGAGCCTCTTGTCTCTCTGCCGCATAGCTGTACGAAGAATACTTGGCAAATCTCGTCTAGATCTGATCCATATCCTTCCAATCCCAGACCCCATTAAACAATTTTTACTTCATGAACACAGTTAAAGGGCAACCGGCTGCTTTCAGGGCCAGTTTGATGTGGTAAATGAGTGGGCTGATAAAGCCAGGTGCCAATGCCAACCCTTCCTCCACAGTGGAACACTGTATCGCTCATGGAGTGCACCTAATTCCCTGCCCCAGTGATTTTCCCCTTGAAATTTAGGGTGCAGTGATTTTGTGTGTCTGTTCTTAAGCTGCCAGTTATCTGAACTGGCCCTTTCTTCTTTGCAAGTGGTTGAGCAATGAGGCCAGTTACATGTGTGTGGCTGTTACATGAGCAAATCCAGTGTGTACCATAGCTGTTAGCATATGTCTGTCTGCTACAACTCTACCTCTGTTACTGCTCTGTGTTACACACACCTTGGGTCTCAGTGGCACTTCTGCGTGGGGGAAGCATCTGTGTTTAAGCCTTTCCTCATCCTATAGCATCTAAAGGAGTCTCTCCTTGCCTTGGTAAGGGTTTTACAACAGTACTATTCTCATTCTGCTGCCAGTACCCTGCCTTTCTCTTCTGTATGATGTTTGTGGTTGCTGCTGTAAAAGCGGGTGTATTTTCTTCTGTCCTCTTCTGGTGTGAAATGCATCAGGTTTCCCGTCCAGTGCCATGTGTTACTTGGAAAATTGTATCCGTGTCTCTGCGTGCTGCAAGGTAGCTGCTGACTTGGCTTTCTGTGTGTAGAGGCCCCATTGCACAGATGGGAGAGTAGCAGAAAATGTAATCCTATCCTGTCTGAGTTGTTTCTGCAGAGCACCAGATCCACTGTGACAGCTTGGCTTTCCCCCCAGCACGGTAATGGACGAGGCAGGGGATGGCCAATCTTCCTCCCAGCTGCCCAGGACTGCGTCAAGCCTTGCGACCGTGGCTACAGCACGACTGAGAAAAACAGGGAGAGGAGAAGAGAGGAGAGGAGAAGGACTCAGATAAAGCCAAGCACATCAGACTTGGAAAATTTTGGGGCTACTTTGGGGGAAAAAAAATAATGGCTAAATGAACCTTCTGTCCACTGTAATAGGGGTTTGAGTCTTTGGGAGTGACCCAGAGCAGCAGTGGAGGTGCAGCTGAATCAAACTGCTGTGTTGCTGTGCTGGGTGGCAGTTGATGCAGTGCCTGGGAATGTATCTGTGGGATTACAGAGGAAACGACAGCAAAATGATCTCTGGGCTGCCTGTTCGTAATGTGGCAGCAACAACGATGTTACCAGAGGCTCATCAAAGTAGCTGACAATGCACAGCACACAGAAATAGAAGTTTCTACCTGCCTTTTACTCCATATCCCATGGTGGCACTATGACCAGAGAAAACCCTCCCAGATCTGCTTGGGAAGTCCTTCTGTTTGTATGCTGCTTCTACCAGCGTTACGGAAAGGGGAGAAGAAAGGACTTCTTGTCTTTCTTTGAAGAGCTAGGGAGGTGGTGTTTCTGAATGCCAGGTTGCATCCAGCAGCCTGGACTCCTTTGATTTCCTGTACCTCTACATTGCTGTTGACCTTTCTTTGTGTCACTAGCTCCCAGAACAGTGTCATCCTGCAGTAAGTCACAGAAACGTAGGGGTTCAACAGCCTTTCATCAGGATCTCAGGGTCTGCCAGCTCCTTAATGGTAGCAGTGTAGTCATCGTGTAGGAAACACTGTCAGGATAGCAATTCCAGAGGGACACGGATGGTCCTTTGGGTTACTGAGTGAAAAATGAACTGATAATGGATACTTGCTTTTACTGATCCAAGTTCTTTCTAGTCTTTGTGTCACAGTTTTTTTGGACAGCTTTTCTTTGCTAGTTGTTCCTCCCATGCAGGTGCAGTGGGCAAAGGTATTTTTCCAGATGCAATCCTAAAGATTTTGGGGATTTATTTATTTTATGGTATTAGTGCCTAGGAACCTGTTGTTGAGAGCTGACTTCAGCCTGGGATGGCAAGGATAGTAAGACAGCCCCTCTGGGAGTGGGATCTTACTCTGGTTGCTCTTCAGCCTGAGCCCTTGCTGTAGGGGATGGCGTTCAGCTACCATTTTCAGATGTCCTGGTTACCCTGCCTCTGCAGGAGCTGGTCCCCAAGGCCACTGTATAGACCTGCCCCACAGAGTTGCCCCATAGCTCTTTAGTTACAAAATGTTCATTTACTGGTGGTATAAATGATTGCAAAACCAGTTTCTGGTCCTCCCACTGTAGGATGTATTTAGGGTGGAATCACAGACTGGTTTGGGCTGGCAGGGACCTCTGGAGATTGCCCAGTCATCCCCCCACCAGAGCAGGGTCCCCTTGAGCAGGCTGCACAGAACAGCATCCAGGATCACGGGGTCTGAATGTCCCCAGAGGTGGAGACTCCCCAACCTCTCTGGGCAGCCTGATAAGCAGCAATGAACTTACATGTTCCATTAGCTGCTGAAGAACGTGTGCCTTTCCAGCGTGCCTTCAGAGGAGGGAGGGCAGGGAAAAGCCAGTCCCTGATTGTTTCCAATTCCATGGGCAGGCCTGGAAGGTCCTGCTGGCCCCTGACATTGCTCTACTCATTCACTGTAGGGGAAGGTAGTGACATTTGCACTGCTGAGAGCACACTGCAATGTGGCAGTTACACTCCATGCTCAGGATACCAAAGCAAAGGATACTTTCAAACCTCTGGTCAGGTGAGATCCACTGGCAAGGACACGTAACTGTAGGCGTGCTTTCAAGGTGAGAAGGCAGCAGTGTTGTGCCGTTTCCTTTTCAGGCCTGCAGATGGTTTAGGTTTTCACCATGCTGGAGGCCAGGGCAGCCCATGAGCATGTTGCCTGAGAGTTGTGCACTTGCTTTATAGAAGTGTTAACATGCCTGAAAGATGCAAACAGGTTGTAAAGCCTCTTCTCACCTTGCCAGTGGAACCATAATGTTTTGCAGGAACACAGGCTGAATGTACTTAACAGCTCCAGTGTGTAGAGGCAGAAAGTGAGTTAGGTTGTCTTGAGAAAATGCCACGGCAACAGCTTCTTAGGTTGACTTCTTTTGCCCTTTAACTTTGACGTGTTCATACAGCCTTGCAAACTGGCCCCCCTTCAGTGTCTTTTGGGATAGGATGGATGTGGAAGGTGTATTATGGTCCTCTGTGTGGAGCTGGCTGCCCTTGGAATGGGCTGCCTTGAAATGCCATGGTATGGACGATGGAGAGAGGCCCAAGTAAATTCATAAAAATTAGTTTTTAGAGACATGATTAACTTGGTGC
Organism: Rallus limicola; assembly: GCA_022605955.1. NCBI lineage: Eukaryota > Metazoa > Chordata > Aves > Gruiformes > Rallidae > Rallus > Rallus limicola. The sequence goes on from JAKCOZ010000008.1 coordinate 38,210,111, forward strand.
CTGATGGAACTCAAAGCTAAGCCTCTGCAGATGACCTGCTACAGTTTTTGTTACAGCTGTCTTCTGTATTCCATTGGTTGACTGTTGTTCCCTTGGCTGATGCTGTCCTACAAAGGGTTTCTGGATATCCTGCCAGTGACACCCTAACCAGGCGAGCAACCGTGATCCCTCCCAGAACTGTCACTCCCCTATGAGCGAAATTGAGAAGAGGTATCCTCTTCCCACACGCAGTGCTGCTCACAGTGGGTCCTGCTGGTAAGCTCAGGACACGCTGGGGGTCAGGACTTGGGCCTCTATTAGTTTAACATTCTTTATTTATAATTTGAGGTGTGATGATTATGGTGCTCCAGCAGTCTGCCAAACTTTGTGCGTATGGATAGTTCTTTTGACCTTGAGCTACAGGACTACATGGGTCTTTAAACGATGTGGGGTCCAAGGGATTCCCCTGATAATAGATCTCTCCAGACCACTATCTGTAGGTCACAGGATGGTTCTCCTAACCCAAGAGCAAACAAGTTTTAGGTTCAGCAGTCACTTGGACACTTGCAGAATCAAAGTTTTGAAGGAACATTTTGCCTGGACTCCTCATCCAGCTCCCTTCTTAACTGTGAGGGACTGTGGCTCCCACAGAGGTCTCAACGTTAAACCTGTGTGGTCTTTCTTGTGGACTGAGGGCCTGAAGAGAACCCAGCTCAGGGGGAAAACTCAAGTAGTGTTACGCTGTAAGTGCAAAGACTACTCTTAGAGGAAGACCCTGTGCACATTGGTTGCTGAGGCTACATAAACCCAGCCTTGTCCAAGTGAACTGGCTTAGAAGATCTGGATTTTTCATTGTAGAGAGATGATGACAAATCTGAAAATAGATTTGTGATATTCACAGATCTTGGTGTTCTGTCAGGCTGAAACCTACATCCTCTAGCTGTCCCCGTCCTTTTGAACAACGGTCTTCCAGTACAAGACCTGAGTAATAACACTCATATTCTGTATCTTCATACTGTGTGCACAGCAGTTATTTTTGCCTTAACTTGGACATTTCCTCTTATGTAGCAAAACCCTTAAACCATTTTCTCCTGTAAAGGGCGCCTTCTCTGTGCTGTCCACGGGGTGTGCTCGGGTGATGTGACAAGCCTGTATCATGAGGTCACTTCTGGGGTGTGCATCCTTTGTGTTGAGGAGTGCCTGTTAACATTTGTGCATCACAACACAAAAGTGTGCGTTGTGTGGCCTTGCCATAAAATTGGGTAGGGTGGGATTAACAAAATTTAAAAGCAGTTAAGTGAAACACGTCTGGACTAAGCAGGGCAGACCCCAAGCAGTCTTCTCACAGAGGCTTTCTTCTTGCCTTTGTTGCCATAGGGGATTTGCAGAGCTGGAGATGCTGGTAGCTGGTCCCCATGTATAATTCCCTGCTCTCTGTGCAAAAGGCAGAGAGGAACAGCATCTCTTTGGGGTTGGGGCTTTTCTTCCCCATCCCCAAAGTCCACTAGAACACTCTACACCAAAACCATCCTTTGGGGTACAGTATCTCTGTTCCTGTGCCAGTGAAGGAAGAACCTGCTTAGGAGAGAGCAGAGGTGACAGAGACCAGCCTCAAGAAGCGCGCAGCAGCGGCGGGTTGGTTTTGCCCGGCGTAAAGCAGCTGCGTGAAGCAGCAAGACCAGACCTAGGAGCGGGCGGGAGGTGTCTGTGGTGGGCTCAGACCCACCTGCAGCTGAATAAAGATGCTCCAGTGCGAGACCGCGGCTGTCGGCTCGTTATTTCCTTTGCCGTGGGAAGGGGGAGTTGCTGCTTTCCGCAGGGGAGGGGATTGCGAACGCCCGGCTCCTGCTGCCTTCCGGCTGGAGCTGCCGCCTCTGTGTCGGAGCCGCTGGAGGGGGCCGGAGAGTCGCGCCGCCTGCGAAGGGCTGGGGGCCGGGCAGGGCCGGCTCCCTACGGGCTCCCTGGGCCGGCTCCCTGGGCCGGCTCCCTGCGGGCTCCCTGGGCCGGCTCCCTGGGCCGGCTCCATGCGGGCTCCCTGGGCCGGCTCCCTGGGCCGGCTCCCTGCGGGCTCCCAGGGCCGGCTCCCCGCGGGCTCCCTGGGCCGGCTCCCTGGGCCGGCTCCCTGCGGGCTCCCTGGGCCGGCTCCCTGGGCCGGCTCCCTGCGGGCTCCCAGGGCCGGCTCCCCGCGGGCTCTCTGGGCCGGCTCCCTGGGCCGGCTCCCTGCGGGCTCCCTGGGCGTGCTCCCTGCGCCAACTCTGTCCGTACCGCCCCCGCGCGATGCTCGGGATGAGGATGGGGGGTGGCAGCTCATTTAGCAATGTAAGCACCGTGTCCAGAGGGACTCCCTCCCTGGAACCCCTGTCCCAGCCCTCCAGATCCTCTTCACGAGTGCCCTCTGCCCTGCCTGTTCGTCGGCGACAGCCTGTGCTGGCGCGGGGTGGCCGCTGTCACCGCTGCCGGGCGAGGCAGCCCAAAGCTCTTCCCGTTCCACCTGCTCCCTCGGAACGGGGCCTTCAGACCTCTCCCTTCTGCTTCTTGCTTTGTACCCAGGGCCGGAGACAGCCCCTCTGTTTGTCCTAGCAGAAACGTGGTGTGAACTTGGTGTCACTCCTCAAACTGTTTTGATTTGACTTTATAGGGTTTTTTTCCTCTGGCGTTTTAATTGGAAAATTACCCCCCCACACACACCCCCCTCCTCACCCCCAGGGCTTAAGCTGCAAGCGTTCCTGATGGTTGCTCTGTTCTTCCTGGGGGTTAGCTGGTGCGTGGGCTCCGTCTGCAAGCACAGGGACAATCTGTAGTCCAGCTGGTAGATGGAGCGTTCTGGGTTCCAGAGGATTTAGTCCCCATAGCTATCTCCAGTCAAGGGCACTTTTTCTGGGATTCCTACTATTTTTGTTTGGGAAACATTTGTCCAAGCTGATGCCAGCGTTTCCTCTAAAGGCCAAAATAAGAGTTTATCCTAAGTTGGAAGAAAATGATCAAACAGCTTGGAATTATGGTGATTAAAACCAAAGCGAAACAAGCCCTAATTTGAGGTTCTTACATCTCCAGCCATGGTATCAGTCTGGCACAGGAGCGTGTCCCTCCTGCCTCCTAGTACATCTTCCTTCAGGCTTGTGCAGTAGCCTCAGGGCAGTGAAAGTGGAATCCTTTAAAGTGCTGCTAGGCCTGGGCCATGATTCTGCATGCTCTTACCCTGTCCCCTCTCCATGTCTCTGGAGGAGCCAGGCTGGGGCTTCACTGTTATTTCATGTATGGCTGGGAAGAAGAGCTCACTGATGAGTCTGTCCTTGGTTTTTTACAACAGGTTTGCAACATTTCCCTTATTCTTCACGCTCATTGGCCATAGCTTAAAGACCTAACATGGAGTTCCCTTCCCTGCAGCAGCGAGCAAGGGCAGAGACTTTGCCTTGCACTGTGTGATGCTCAGACACTTCCCTCTGGACTATGAGAACCAGCTGAGACTGCAGCAAATCTCAGGCATCTCAAAGCGTTTCCCCTGGCGTGCCTTCCTTCCGCTGCCCCCCAGTTTAATAATAACAATAACAATAATAATAATGGTGATGATGATGATAACAACAACAACAACAACAACAACAACAACAACAGTATTTTCCCCCCTTTTGTTCCCTATCAGCTCCTTTGGGCCCGTCTTCCCATCCTTGCAAGTTGTAGCCTGGAGGAAAAATAAGAGGCCCTCATCTCACCCGCGGCGTGCCCGAGGGACAGGGCAGCACACACCAGGTGCCCAGGCTCCTGCGGCACACCAGCCCATGCAGGGGAAAGAAGGCTGCAGCCCCCCCACTACCCCAAGCCCTTCCTTGCACTATGGAGATCATTAGCCCATCTGCAGGTAGAGGCACTTCCCGCTGCCTTCAGCACTTCTTCCCCGTAGAGTGTACATAGGAGCCTGACTTGGCCTGGACTTTTTTTTTTCCACTTCTTTTTTTTGGTTTGGTTTTGTTTTGTTTACGCTTTAGAGACAAATGAAATCTGCTTTTGTTTACTGGAAAGTATGCTTTATTTTCCCATCGTTGAGCATCTGGTGTTTGTAAAAATGCACGGCGAGTCTTTCCAGCAGAGAATCAGCCAGTCTGAATGTGCCTGGACAGGAGTTCACATGTGCCATGATCCTCACTCTAAAAAGGTACTAAAACATCCCAACCGAGAAAGCATGGGCCAAACACACTGTGCATGGGTGGAAAGCTATAGCTAAAAAAGCTGAAAATGCACATTTCCCATCAAATATGCATTTAGCAAAGGCTGGGATTTATTGCATGGCTCAAGTTAAGCCTTGGCTTAAAGCTTTGTGGATGAAGGAAGCCGTGGCAGGCAGGCAGCAGGTACCCACGAGCCCCAGGATCAAGCATCTCTGAATGTTTTCATAGGATGCTCCTGCCACTAGGAATTCAGAGAGAAATTTAGGCCAAGGTGGGTAAGATGGAGAAGAACAGCCGTTGTCATTGATTAATGGCTTCACCCGTCCCTCCAAGAAGGTAGTGAGATGATGTATGATCTGTACACAGCCCACTCCCCATGGCACAGGCTTTCCGTGAGCTTTCCAAACATACCAGGGTGAGGTGATGCTTGCAGACACGACATTTTCTCTGATGGCGTCTTTCCACAATCATCTGAAAGCTGCTGAGGGAATTTTGGAAGCTGGTTTCCAGCCGCGATTCGCTTGGCCAACTCTGCACTTGCCTTTAATTTTAATAAATTTGGCGACATCCATTTATTTAACATTTTGCAAAGCAAGGTCTGCATTTGCTCAGGGAAAATGAGAGCTGAAGGATGGTAAAAAGCCTCCATAAATTGGAAGTTAAATTATGAAATCACTCGAGAAGCTCTGAGTGCCATTAGCTCCATGCAGCGGTGTCGCTTACAGCATTGCGAGCTGGTTGGATACTGGCTAGAGGCACGGAAGACCGAGGAGGCACAGGGAATGGGGCAGATGGTTTTGTGGGTGTTTCAAGCCTTTTGGAGCCCAGTTTGGTTTGCAGTTGGAATGTAGCAATAGATTCATTCCTTGTTTCATTTCCCACAAAGCACATTGTGAATTAAGGGAGGTTTCAGCAAGTGAGCATGTTGTGCAGAAGCATCGAAGGTTGCTGCCACAAGCAGCCCCCAAAACTCTTCTGTTTGATGGTATCAACGTCATTCCATGACGCCGCTTGTTGTGGAATGTCTCATGATGCAACATGCAATTCAGTATGTAATTGAATATAGTTTTGTTTTGTTTTGTAAATCACCAACAGTAGCTGCAGTTTGGCCCCAGTTGGGACGCACGTCAAATTAATTTATTATTTGTGTAAGCATAGAGCCGTTTCGCTTTGTTCCCTATTGTCCTAGGATGTGCTTCAAGATTGGGTGATGTAGTTGAGACTAAACATGTTTCCAGTTTGCTTGGGCACCGCTGAGAGTCACAGAGACATGCTTTGTGGAGCAGCCTGTATATCAGCATGGTGGCATCCAGCCTTGGTCATACGTTGGTGCCCCGTGGTGGCATCTCTAAGCTGCACTAGATTGATGGGCAGTGCTGGGTAGGATGAAGCTGCTTGGCCATGGAAACCCTGGCTTGGCTTGGAGCCTTTGTGGCTGTGTAACAGCAATCTTCCTCACATCTCACCTGGGATATACACCTCCAGATACTTCTTGTCACGCTGGCCAGAAATTCTGCTTTATAATAAATGTATCGCAAGACTTTCTGTTATTTAAAGGTGTTTGAGTCCTTACCTTCATCAAAGAAACCAATAAAGCCTCCCATAAATGCTACCTAGGAAAGCAGAAGTTTCCAATTACCCTAGCTGTGCTCCTAGCATCAGTTCCTGTAATTACCCATTTCCACTGGCTTTCTTAAAGCCAAAACATCAGAGCAGAGGTTCTTCCTTAACTGCATCAACTGCCACCAGCCTAGAGATGGGTCATCCACACCTTCAAGCGTCCCTGCTTGCTTCAGCAGACACAATACCTTACAATACCACAGTGTTCTGTCCATCATTCAATCCAGACCTGTGGCCCAAAGGCCATCGGTGAATCATGAGTGTTATTTTTAACTCAGTAGCCTGAGACAGTGTCTGGTCCCTCTTGCTGGGAGTTGTTCTCACTTGGGTGTTCAGTGAACTTTGGGTTTAGTCCATACATTTTTGGTTTAGTGATAACCCTAAATATTTCATGCATCGTAGACTGTGAATGATGCGAAGATGTTAACAGAGCCTGTTGTGCCAATGCAAACAGCTCCAGGAAGCTTCACTGTTCCCACTGCTGGTGCCTGAGCCTTGTTCCTCTTTGCTCTGTCTGTGTGTCCATGCACCAAGAGAGGCCAAAAGACATGGGTGCGGGTCAATATGAATCCCATAACGATATGCTACCCAAAGGCACGCACCAGGCAGAGGACAGTTAGAGGTTATTTGTGCATTCAGACTTTCGTGATACTGAGAGGACCTCTGTGCTGGTCAGACTGCTGCAGGTTTGTGTTTGCTCCCCAGCAGAGAGCATTTAAAATGCTGCGGCATCTGATGAGTGTGCATCATTCCGCACCAGATCAGCACAGAATTCACTAGGCGGCCCTGGCTGGATGTCCTTTCACGTGGGATCCCCTTTCAGGGCTCAGTGGGAATATGGACAAAGCCACCCTTCTGTTTCAAGAAGTGACTCAGGTGGTGATGCATTCATTTCTAGGGTCAGTGAAAAACAGCAGATGCGCTGGCAAACGGGACGTTGCTGGGTGTCCGCTGCGAATTTGGCTCTTCTGATGTTCCTTTTCTCTGGTATGAAAAATGATTCACCCAGCTTTGAAGTACCCAATCTCGTTAGCATGGGTCAGATGTTTAAACATAACTAAGGATATTATAGGGGGTAATTAAATCAAGGCATCTGGCATGTATATCACTCTACAGATAGATTTCCATGGAAAAGTTTATATGCCATGAATGTCTTTAGAAGATTAGATTATAAATCAGATGGATCTTGTGTTCTTCCAGAGACCATCTCTCTTTCAAATGAGGTTTGGGCTAGTAAGTGGAGATGGCTAAATAGCCCTGACTTGCTGGGGTTCAGGTTTGGCTCTGCATAGCTGGTGTTTTGGTTATACAGCCCCACTCCTCCCTGCTGCATCTGCTGCTCCCAGAGAAGCTGGGGCTGCCTCAGGATCCCTGGCAGGGTTCAAGGCCAGGTTGGATGGGGCTTGGGGCACCCTGGGCTCGGGGGGGGGGTGTCCCTGCCCATGGTTTGAGGTTCCTTCCCACCCAAACCAGTGTGGGGTTCTGTGGTTCTAGGAAGGGGTTTCTGTTCAGATGACTGTAGCTGTGCATCGGTCCATTACCGTTGGCTTTTCCAAGTGTCTAAATATGCCCTTCTGCTGTCTCTGTAGCCAGCAACAAGAAAAGGCAGAGAGCAATGAGCTGCCCGGCCTGATGTGGCTCAGGTACCTGCAGTGCTCGGGGAAGGTACGAACTTGGGAGCCTCCAGACCTGCTTCCTTAGCAACTTGCTTGGTTTTTTCCTTCGCATCACTTTGCCCCTCTCTTCCCAGGCTTCCCCAAGTCTAAGCTGGGTCACTGAGGGCAAGTGCCATGTCTCCTCCATGTGATTCAGCACCAGCAGGAATGTGTGATGCTGAGATGCGGGAAGCCCAAGGCTGACGATTCATTTCCCTGCAACTGCTGAGCTCTGACGTTGGTTTATCCCCACTGGGGACAGGGAGAAAGGTTTTTTCACCAAACTGCCCCAAATGCTGAAGTCCCCAAATGTTTCAGCTATTACTCATGCCCTCGTAAAAACAGAAGTAGCCTCTGAAAGGATGGGTCTGAGCCTCCTTTCATGTAAGTCGACATGGTCCACTGAAGAAGCAAACCCGATTCATACCAGAAGATTTTAATTAGTTTAGGAATTTAAAAGCTGGGCAGAAAACTGGGCTTGGGCAAACTCCGTTTCATCTCGATGCCTGAGGCAGTGTTGTGTCTTTCACTCTTTTTTTTTCGAGCCACCTGCCCTGTTCACCTTCCAACCTGACAAAGTGCTGTGAATGACGGGCCCATCAAGCCCTCTGAATGTCTGCAGCAGGAGGACAGCAGGTCCCCAAGCTACACTGAGTCCCCCTGTACAATGCAATGCCATGGAACAGATGGCCCCAGGGGTTCTGGGCTTCTGGACAGATGGGAGGCATGCAGCGTTTGCTTTCTGGGTATCTGGTGGCTTGTGGGACTTTTGTCAGGCTGCAGTTCATCAGGAGCCGGTCTCATCCGGGTGCTGTCAAGATCCAGGAGTTAATTCTTATTCCATGAGAAGGCCAGAGCTTGCATCCAGCAAGTTCTCTGGGGTGCAGAGAAAGAAACTCTCTGAGAAATAAACACAGACACAAACAAACACCAGACTTGGCACGCGGCTTCACAGGCAATGGGAATATCTTTTAGATTCCCAGTGAGGTAATTGAGACTGCAAGGAAGCTTCCCTGCTCTGCCCTTTGGCTCCCAGGGAGGGACCGCTTGCCAAAATGCTTTGTGGTCCCTCGAGCCATGCCTGGGCTGGACCCTGTGCTTCTGCCCTGTCCATCCCACCCCAGCGCTTCCTGCATTCCTCATCTAACCTATTCCCAGGGATGTGCATTGAACCTCCTCCCCTAAAATCACACCCTCTTCTCATGCCTTTTATTCCTTTTATTCCTGGTGCTCCTCATGAGAAAGCTTCCCTAAATCTCCTTTACAGCATCTTACTGCTACTGAGGTTGTCCTTTTCGTGGGGTCTGTCCTGTAGCTGAGGTGGGATCCAGTCCTGGCTCGCACGTACCGCTCTGTGAGGTGATGGCTCCTTTCCCCGGAGCCTTCCTTTCCGTCGCTCTTTACCTTTCTTGAAATGCAAGACCTGCCCCCAGATCACGTCTGCACTGAAGAGCACACCAGGGCCTGGATGCTTTTCCTCGCCGCGTCATTGCTCTGCAACATAAGCATGCCAATATTTTCCAGGCTTTCAGACATCATGGGAGCATGGAGAGCCCCACACCTTACAACCCCATCTTTCCGAGCTGTTGTGGTTTAACCCATCTTCTTTTTTTGGTTCCTGGAGCTTTGCAGCCTCTTTGCATGTTTTAAAATGCTTCTCCTTGATCAGGAGGAAGAGGAGCTTTGCTCCTTAACCTCCCCACCCCCAACCACAGCATTTCGGCAGGTGAATACTCAGCGAGGCTCAGTCGTCCAATGCGTTGCCACAAGCAGCATCCTCCAGCCTGTGGTGAGCTGGGTGGTCCAGGAACATCCCTTTGGAGGAAAGCAAGAAGAGCTGCAGTGCTCAAGGTGTGCAGCCAGGTTCTGGTTTGCTGGTGAGTTTGTTCTGACGTTGCCCCATGTCTCGCACAGGATGATACAGGGCAGGGTTTTGCTGTAATTCTGTGGGTTTTCTTTGTGTTCGGCCCTGACGGAGCTCACTTCAAGGGGAGACCTTATCACCACCTACAGCTACCTGAAGGGAGGTTGTAGAAAGGTGGGCAATGGTCTCTTCAGCTAGGGGACAGGATATGGGACAAGGGGAAATGGCCTCAAGCTGTGCCAGGGCAGGGACAGATTAGATGTTAGAAAAAAAATTGTTACTGAAAGAGTTGTCAGGGCCTGGAACAGGTTGCCCAGGGAGGGGCTGAGTCACCTTCCCTGGGTGTGCTTAAAAAAAGGGTAGATGAGGTACTTAGGGATATGGTTTAGCTTAGGATGGGAACGGTTGGACTTGATGATCTTAAAGGTCTTTTCTAACCTTGTGATTCTATGAAAACCCATCTCCAGTGCAAGCAGAGGCCTGTCCGTGCATGAGGCGAGAGGAATCAGTAATTAGGAGGGCACAAAAGGGATTTAACTATGCAGAACGCAGTCAGTGCTCACGCTGGGGGGGTGAACGGCTACATCGCAGCTTAGGCTGGAGATCACTTTAAAAAAACAGATCAGTCACCAAAACTGAAAGGCAGCTCATTCCTTGCGTGTCCTTCTTCAGGCAGGAACTCTTTCCCTCCGGATGGTCTCTGTCTCCTAGAAACTTGACCACGCTTCATGCCAAGCAAGGGAAGTTACGCCCCATGGTTTTTGAATTACAAATGGGAAATCCACACTGTTTTGGAATAAACAGCACTGGCCGTTAGACGGTCTGTTTGGTTACCATTTGGTTACAACTGCATAAGGAACAGCTCTAGTGGAAAAAAGAAAGAGGAAAAAAAGCAGCAGTAACAGTCAATTGTCACTTTTTTTCCCTCTCTGCCTGGAAAACTTGGAGTTTTATGGCCTACAAACCACAAATTAGAATTGCAGAAAACAGATAAAGCTTCACTATAAATCCAGGTAATGCCAGTGCCCATTAGCAACAGTAAGGAGGGGGTTGTCAAAATGCCGCTTTGGTTTGGTTGTTGCCTGCGTGGGATCTTTTTGACTGGCAAGGATCACCAGGTGGGTCCAGACACCTTCAGAAAGACAGCATCCCTAGTGCAGCAAGCCACTGATGCCCTGGAACACCCTCCCCCCCCCTGCCCCCCAGCAGGTAAAGGTTCCCTGGGTAGGGACAAACAAGGAAGCCGCTGCTGCTCTGTGGTTAGCATCTCCCATCCCAGTAAGTCCTCAAAGGCTCCTTCAGCATTTCCTCCAACCCCCACATTCTCCAGGGAGCCCCAGACCTGTCCCATCCCTTCCTTCCTTGTGAAAGCAGATTGCTTATCCAGGTAGGAAGACTTGAGCCAGCTTGTGTCCAGAAAATTTATGCCTGTGCTTGCTTGTTTTTCCTGGGAGACATTTTGTTCTGATTTCTGACATGGACCTGCCTGGCTGTGGTTTAAGCAGTGCTCTGCTGTTGGCCATGCCACGCTGCAGGGAAAGGACACCCCCCACCCCACCCAGATGTCTCGTGTGCATGGGCCGGGATGAGGTCGTTAGATGGAAAAAGCGTTTCAGACAACCTGGATTGTATTCAATTGCTCAAAGATGTTGCCACTTTAGGACTGGTTAGTTAGTCTGCCAAGGCTCCAGAAGGATACAGGACAACAGAATTGCATCTGCCAGCGCTGCTGCCCTGAGTAACCCAGAGGTGCTCTGTGTATGAGGTTCCCATGTTTAGGAAGGAACCCACAAGGTCCCGGGTAGCCTTGGATGTCTTGATGCCCACCCACGGTGTTTGTTCACAGCTTGTGTGTCTTCCAGCCGGAAACAGGAACTGCCTCAGGCAGCAGCAGCTCTTCCAGGAACCAAGAGGACGTGCTGTACCACACTCAGGCATGTCTGGGACCTCAGGAGGTCTTGGTCTGCACCTGGCCAAGACCATGATTTGAGCAGCACAGGCCACAGTTTTGACTGTTGCCTTCCTGCTTAGATAGGCACTTTCAGAAGTACTTCCATGTCAGGGAAGGAGTCAGGGGAAAGCATGTTCCTAAGTCACTGATAGACTGTCACCTCCAGACTCAATGCGGCTACTGTATGAGCTGATACATGTTGTTGCTGGAGATGATTGTTGTGGGTTTGCGTGGCACAGTTTTGGTAGAAGGGGGAGGTGCTGCAGGGGCAGCCTCTGCAATAAGCATCCAGAAGCTTCCCCCAGGCACCACAGAGCCAAAAATGGTCACAGCACCTCTGGGATAACGTTTAAAAGGGACAAAACCATGCGGGTGCTTTTTGACCCCTAGAGAAGGGAGAGAGAAGAGTCTGAGTTGTTGAAGTTGAGCCTGCAAAGAAAGGAAAGGTGGGGGTAAGTGTTTTAAAAGTTAGTTGTATTTGTCATTATCCTGCTCTGTTTTCATTGGGCATTTTTTCTATTCCATATTGAGTCTGTTCTGCCTGTGATGCTGATTGTGGGATGGCCTCTCCCTGGCCTTATCACCACTCCTGAGTCTCTCAATAGGTATTTTCTCCCCTGTCCAGCTGAACAGAGCAGCTTTGGTGGGCGTCTGGCCTCCCTCTGGGGCCAGACCACTGCCGTGATTCAGGGTATGGTGTCCCACTGTCTTCCCTTTGCTGCTCAAGGAGAGAATTCATGACCTTACTGATGGGAAGAAGTGTTGGGTTTATCCTTGCTAATAAGGAAGAGCTCCCTACTTCGTTTCTTTTATAGAGACAACTGATTTTGGTAACCAGAGGAGATGTGGAGAGCAGCATGACGGCTTTTCCTTCCTGGGGAAGATTTCCTTGGCTACTCAGAGACAGCAGACAGGGTGCTGGGGGAGTCAGGGAAAACTCGAGACCTTGAGTCCTGCCTTGGGTTTGTCAGGGAATAGGTTTTGGTGCTCACAAACATGCTTGGGCACCTGAGGTCTCCTTCAGATTGAAAGCAAAACTTCAGAGGGGTATGGAGCCAGTTCAGAACATCCTGCCATCGGTCCTAAAAGTATTGCATCGCTCCAAGTATGTATTTAAAAGATGGGAATGAAAATGTTGGGGGTTTTTTTCCTTGCTTTCTGTGCCAACCACAGAGATGATGGAGTATGGTTTACAGTGAAAAGTATTTCACAACCCTTCAAGATACATCCTTTTTTCAACCTATTTATTTAATGCATTTATTTATTTTTAAATAGAGGCATTTCCTGGTCAACTACCCAGGATTTGAAAGACAGGTTTATGAATAGATTCCACACAAAGCCTGTAGCAATAAGGCTATGGTTTCGTTGGTTGACTTGGGAACTAAAGCAAGGGGTCATGTGTGTTGGTTATACACGTTTCTTTTTCCCCATTAACCATCACTATTAGCAATTGCACTCAAGCAAACAAATAAATAAGCTTATTTAAATACTGGAGTCATTTTTGACCCTCCAACCATGAATAATTACAGGCTAATCACTGAAGTCTGGTTTCGCTCCGGGAATGTTTCCAGGTTTTGTTTTCTTTTTCAAACAATCCTGGGTTCCAGCAATCCCGTCCCTCCCACCCCCAGCTTTTATTTTGTTGCAGGCAATTTCAGCTGGTCACATTTACTGATGCCTGGCACAGCCCAACCAGAGAGCACGTGAGCTTCTTTAATGTGTTTCATCTCTACAGCGAACCTTTCCCCCCTCCCCGGCTTGGGTAAGAGCCCAAGCACGCAACTCTTCTGAGCATATGTGGCCCCAAAACTACACCCTGCCGCAGAAGTGGCAACATCTGCTGGCAACTCAACCCATCTCCCAGTTAAAGTGCAGGCAGGTCCTAACCAGGCCCTGGGAGAAACCAAACCCCAACATCCTGGCCCTGCCAGTGGCAGGGGGTTTGGAACTCTATGATCCTTGGGGTCCCTTCCAACTCACCATTCTATGATTCTATGATCTTTAATAGGGCTAATTGCAGGTGGTTCAAACCATGTTCCAAATCCAGTATTAGATTTATGGGCTACAGACTGGTGTGGAGAGGTGTCTTGGATGCAAGGAGGTCGGTGGTTTGGGTTCACGTGAGTTCAGGATGAAAACAGTTACCTGGTTTCCCTCTCCACCTTTTTCAGGGCTTGTGACACTAGGAGAAAGTGGGAGTGAGGTAGGCACGAGTCCTAGTGATGTGCCCCTTGCAGACATGCAGAGAGTACTCACAGGATGCTATGGGCATGGTGATGAGAGACGGGATGGCTCAGGTGTTGCCTTCAGCACTGCCTGCATTTTGCCATGCTGCCCAGCACTGCAGAGAAGGGCAGAAACACTTCTGTGCTGATGAAATGCTGCAGATTCAACTAAAAAAAATAAAAAGTGCAAACAAAGCCTTTGGGGCATTTTTCAGAAAGGCCTTTGCTTATGCTGGGCTCATGAACCTCTTTCCTTACTATGGGATGGGGACAAGTGTCAGTTGGAGGGAAGAGCACTAGCTTGTCACATGCTGGGCAGGGGCCAGTGCCCCTCTGTGTAAACCTCCTGTCATGCAAACCCTGCCCTGCTCCCTGCCACGTGGATGCAAAACTCATCCCATACCTCCTTTGCCTTCTTGCAGGACGAGGTTAGGTTCCCATTCTTCAGTCAGCAGAGGGGCCCTGCTCAGTCACCCCTACATGGATGGGTCCAGAGGTGTCTCTGGGAAGATGTTTTATGCCATAGTTCTTCTGATTCATCCTTTCTCCCTGGGGAGGAGTACTTGGAATGCAGTCTTGGGATGGTACCACAACACAACATGCTATTGCCAGGAGATGAGTGTTGAGCATTACATGAAGAAAGAGCCTGAGGGTGGGATGAACATAACCATCACATCCCAAGGCACATGGATACACAAAGGCAGAGTTAGATGCCATTAGTTTCATCTAAGCCCCAAGTTTCCTGTGTGCCTGTAGAGGACTTTAGCCAGGCAGCTAGGAAGGGCTCTGATGGCCATGGGTGATCTGACAGGAACCAGGCTCAGGTCTGATTTCCAGGGCAATTCTTTCCTTTAGCTGGTGTGATATGTTACATGATCCTTGACAGCTCAGTTCCTCCACAGCATGGTTAGATGTCATGTTCGCTCTTTCACATTTTTTCAGAGTCTTGATGGTGAATGATAGGTTTGGGTTCTGCAAGGCATTTCCTTTGACACACCAACAGTTTCAAGGCTGCTAGAGCACTGGCTATAAGCAGATGACCCTATCTCTTTATCTACAGCAGTCCCTTGTGTCTCCAGTCTGCCTGTGTCTCCACTGACTGGGGAATGGTGGTAGTTGTCAACATACTGAATTTACCCTCACCCTGCTCAGCTGTGTATTTCCCCACTGAGATCAGTCTTGGTAAAACACAGCAAGGGATTTGGTTGCTGTTGACATAAATGAGTACTGCGTTTGCCTGCACAAATCTCTTTCCCCTTTGTGCAGGTCCTTTCTCTCTCAGAACCAGTTTTCTTGCCAGCTGCAGTCAGATGTTTACTCAGCTGAGACACATAATTTTTCTTTCTTCCTCTCAGCTGTATTATGTCCTACCCATACATGGGCCAGCACCAATGTCCTCCCTGCTCCATCCATATCAGCTTCTGACCCGAGTTACCTGCTGATGGGCTGGCACTGAAGGCAGCATGAATGCAGACATCCATGCAAATGTTTTCTTATACAACAGGGGCGGGGGCTGAGAAAAATTGTATATTAAAGCCTTCTGGGGTGTTTGGGATCTCCCCGTGTCCTATCAGATACATGGCACAGGGGACCATCTGTTTCCTGCCAGAAGGGGAGAAAGCATTTATGGTATACATAGGCATATACAGGGATGTGTTTTAAAGTGTTTTTTCCTACGTAAAAACTGCTGGTTCTCCAAGTTTTTATTTTCCATGGATTTGCAGCACTAATAGGGCAGTGTTATGAGAAGGTGCTCCTGGAAGAGAGGAAGATTGGTGTTGAAGCTTTGCAGCCAACATGGAAACAAGTCCAGTGACTGGGAGAAAAAAAAATATTATTAATAATTATAAGAATAAGATGAAGATGGCCAAAATCAGAAACACGGACTGGAATCCTCCAAAAACAGCACAACAGAGATGCCAAACTTAACAAGTGAAGCAAAACTCTTAGGGCAGGGTAATGGGCTAAGGGAATTTAAAGTGATGAGAGGAGTTTCAGATGGGACCTCACAGGCCTCATGAGTTCAGCTATTTTACAAGCTCAGGAGCATCAGGAGGTAACTCTGGCCTCTGAGAGTATGTAATGATGTCTGGAATCCTCCAGCTCGGCCTGCTTGCTGCATCAGTTCCTTGGCAATAAAATAAGCAATAGTAATGGGATGCCGCTGAGATTTACACCCATCAGCTCCAAAGGGGAGACTGGGATGGGGATTTTTCACAGTAGCTGGAGAAAAGGCAACGCTTACATATTGATAACACCTCCTGATTGAAAAAAACCCAGGCAGGCAGATGATAACAGGAGATCTGGGAAGAGACTTCCTCACATCCTGAAGCAGCTGCCTGCCTGGGAGGAGATGAACACCTGGTATCAGATGTTTGTCATAAGACACTATATGCAAGAGATGACAGATGGGGTGACAAACCATTCACTCCTGTGGCATGATGGCTTACCTCTGTCCTGCTGTTGCTAGCCTGGGATGGGCTGGGGTGAGCTGGTTGCCTTTTTCAGCTCTAGAAAGTATAAAGACTTCTGGGACAGGCATTGAATACAGAGACATCACTGATGGCTGCTTAAAAAAAAATAAACCAGACCCGGTAGGTTAATGTGAGTGCCTGCAGCAGCTGCCATGCTCAATTCCCCCTGCTCCCATGTTGCTTGCTTCTGATGTATTTTGAGCTCCCCAGCTCCTCTTTGTAATCTCCTGCTGCAGGAGAGAAGGCAGTGCCCTGACCACACACAGGTGCCGGGCTGCCCTGGCAAGCCCCCAGGAGCATCCCAGGCAGCAAGCAACCAGCCCACCAACCACTCTGAGCACCCAGGGTCAGTGACAGCTGTCCAAACAGATGCACACGTGTGTTGAGACCAGTGGAGGAAGACCCAACAGAACCAGAGAGCTCCTTGGCTCCAGGTGCAGCACTGTGGCTCTCTGGACACAGCGCAACCCCCGCCCCTTCTCCTTTGATCTTCACCCTACATTCCTCTGCTGCTCCACTTCAGCCCTGGTTTGTTTTCTTCCTTGTCTTTCCCTAGGTGGTTTTGGTCTCTGTCCAATCACCCATTGCCAGCTTGGAAACACTGCCTTGGGCTTTCAGAGAGCATCCAAGAGCATGTCCTTCCTCCAGAATTACCTCAGCTTTCACTGAGATGGTTTCCTATTCCCAACCATACACTTCAGCCCCCCAAGCTAGGAGGTGCCACTTTTCTTCTATTTTGCACATTTTTAGCTAAATTGTCTCACTTATCTTTTACTCTGCCCTATGCTAACATAATAGAAGCCACATCTTGCTCCAAGGGATCTCCTCCTTTGCTGGGGTAGTTCCATTTCTCATCTGAAATCCCATCAAGTAGCTCCCTTGAAAAATAGGATGAGGTCCAGCCAATCCTCCTCATGTTAGTCAGACATGGTGGAACAGGATATATGCACACGTTCATTCATCCCAACTAATACATTTGTTTCTAGTTTAGATCTACTCAAAACGAGAGCCAGTGTGGATGGCTGCCTTATTACCCAACAGTAGGGTAAAAAAAGAGTCGTCTGGCTCTGTGGGAGGGATACAAATAAATGGCAGCTGGAAGTAGACTTCCAGAAGCTTTCATTCATGAATGCCACGTAGTGGGAGTCAGTGCAGAGAAAGTCCATCCCATGCTCTTGCATCTTCCAGAGCAATGGAGGAGTTGGTCACCGTCTTCCCAAGGTAGCTGTCACCGTGATTTGCACCACAGACATGCTCAGACACACACTGAGAGCAACAGATCATCTGCCTCATTAGTGAAAGGGAGATCTGCCCATAATCTGAGGGGACTGAACCTCAGGAGTGTTTCTCTGTCAGACCCTGGAGAATACCAATGCACCTTAACTGCCTTGAGCAGCTTCATCAGGGACCTCCACCCATGCACCCTTTGCCCTGGGGCTCATGGGCTCCATTTACCTTCAGGGCAGGGCACCCAGTCCTGCCCTGAGCCACACAGTAAGTATACCCATCTTCTCTTTTGCCCTGGCAGGCTCCTGTAGACTTATATCCAGCCTTGTATCTTCCTTCATCTCCTTCTGGTCCTCGCTGGACCCCTGTCTGGGTCCTGGTGTGGTCAATCCTTTTTCCTTGTCTGGTGCTGCTGAAAGACTCCATTGCCAGCACCCTGCTCTGCACCCACTGTTGGTGTGGAACCCACGCAGAAAACTGATGCATTCCTGAAATCTCCCTCCCTTGGGTTTCACAAAATGTGCACGTCTGTTTGGGAGGCTGATTACGTTCCTTGGGACAACTAAGACCAAGGACTTCTCCAAAACTTCTCTAGAATCATAGAATCCCAGCCTGGTCTGGGTTGGAAGGGACCCCAAGGATCACAGAGCTCCAACCCCCTGCCACAGGCAGGGCCACCAACCTCCAGGCCTGGAGCTACACAAGGTTGCCCAGGGCCTCATCCAACCTGGCCTTGAACACCTCCAGAACACCTCTAGGCATTGGCAATCTAGCATGAAAGATGTAATGAACCGTCAAATTGGTTCTTTGTTTTCTTAATTGAATGCATGAGCTCAACTTTATATCAGGCACCCTCCACCCTTCGGTACAGGTTTTGTGTGTGCTCTGCTCCCCTTCAGCACTGCAGGAGAGGTGGTAGGAGATGTATGCACAGGATAGGGCTGGAGGGAGGAGAGGACACCTTAGTGTGGTGATATAATCTGGATTGGTGAAGCCGAGTGGGTTCTTTTCCTCCTCTATTTTTCTCTTCTTCATTCATGCAGCTTTTATGTCTGCTACACATGTTCCCCTTCACACCATACCAGAGCTATGACAGAAGGGCAGGGCAGGGGTAGGGGTGGGGGGAAAAAAGCCCCCAAAAAGTTTCTCTTCTGGAGAGAAAACGGAACCTTATCAAAACCTTCACAGACCCCTGGCTGGTGCCAATTAGCATCGTGCTCTGCAGTGGGAGTTTTCCATTCATCTCACGCTGTTTGTCTTTCTCTGGGCTGCACGTGGCCTTGGTGAAGACCTTGGCCACCAGGATGAGGTTGCTCTTCTCACCGAGCCTGGGCGCCGAAGCTCTGCAATGTGCCTTCAGAACAGTGCAATGTCCCCCCCGAATTGCATTAGAAAATGGCAATGTCCATTCAAAAGCCCGATTGCTCTGAGGTACCAGGCCCCATCCATACCAGATGGTTCAGGCTTGTAGGATAACAGGAGAGGAAGGGTCACAAGGACTAAAAATGTGTTGTGCAGATGCTCGTTAACTAAACAGAGTGGCTGGAGAGCCCGTGTCCCAAAGCGCTCGAGGGGTCTGTACCCAAATGGTCTGCACCTTTGCAAGAGATGCCCCTGTGTCCTGGACTCCAGCCTGATGCCAGGCTTTTGTGGTGTGAGGAAAGTATTGCTCATTCAGAAATGCATTTTTTTAGGGATATTGTTCCTGAATATAAAGTAGAACCAGCTTTTAGAAGCAGTGGATAAAGATTTGGCTGGGAACCTCTGAGCTGGAGGACCAATAACTTGGGAATTGCTCTGAAGTGTTTGATCTGTCTTGAGCCAGCAAACTCTGAGCCAGCGCCTGCTGTTAAGTGGAAGTTATTTTCTGCATCCACCAGAGTCCTGTAAAACCATTTCCTCTGGGACCTACAGGGACAGCCAGGGCTGCCCTTCCCTTCCCTTCCCTTCCCTTCCCTTCCCTTCCCTTCCCTTCCCTTCCCTTCCCTTCCCTTCCCTTCCCTTCCCTTCCCTTCCCTTCCCTTCCCTTCCCTTCCCTTCCCTTCCCTTCCCTTCCCTTCCCTTCCCTTCCCTTCCCTTCCCTTCCCTTCCCTTCCCTTCCCTTCCCTTCCCTTCCCTTCCCTTCCCTTCCCTTCCCTTCCCTTCCCTTCCCTTCCCTTCCCTTCCCTTCCCTTCCCTTCCCTTCCCTTCCCTTCCCTTCCCTTCCCTTCCCTTCCCTTCCCTTCCCTTCCCTTCCCTTCCCTTCCCTCAGCAATATGTGAGTGCTGAGGGAAGGACATGCTGTACAACAGATTTAGGGGTAGCCTTGGGTCTCCATTGCCTCTCTCCAAGCAGCTTTGCCAGGGTGCTGGAATTCCCTCCTATTCACCTGCAGAGAAGACTGGTCTGGGGTTTAACACACTGGTCTGGTGCTCATGAGGGTTGGGGTCCTACACCCACTTCTGCCATGGGCTTCTCATGTCAGCCCAAGGAAGTCATGGAGGAAAAGGGCTGTCTTCCCAGTCTGCAAGGGAAGAAAAGTCAGTGTCTGCAGGCATGGGGGTGTCTCAAATAAGCAGAACTCAAACCCTGTTGGGCAGAACCACCTCTGAAGTGTATCTACAATGCCTGGCATGGCAGGGCTTAAGTTCCAGATCTTCAGCTGGAGCCTCACCACTGAAAGACCCACACCGAGCTAGGCCTGGGGGCTCCTTCGTGATGGTACTTCCCTGGAGATATCCTCCATCCACATCTCTTCCAGAGGCAGTTTTCTGTTCCAGGTCTTCCAATAAAGTGCTGTCATCTCTGTAGCCTCATTGCTCTCTGTTTCAGTCATCCCCTTTCCTGCTGTTGTGTGTGCAGGTTGTCTGTCTTCACACATACAGTCAAACCCAAGCACTTCTGTAGATGCCTTGCATTTTCAGGGATGATTTCCCTGTGCATCTTTCAGCCACCCCTCCTTTCTTGCTTCTTGGAAACTTTCAGATGCTTTTTGAAGGATAACTTTTTGAAGCATCCTCAGCATCCTTTGGCTGCTCTGGGGACCCCAAACCTGTGTTGCCACATTTCAGTCCTGAAAGGGGCAAGGCTTAAGGGTTGTGCTCAAAAAGTGCCATTGTCGCTCATGTAATGATCCTGGAGGTCAGCAGCTGGATGGGCAAGGAGTACCTTTCCATCAAGGTGGGGGTGCTTTGGAAAAGAGGAACCAAAGGAACAATGGGAGAAGTGACACCCCCACTTGCCAAACGATGCCTTTCAGATCCTGCATTTTCCTGTTTGCCCTGGAAACCCATTTGTAGTCTGAAGAAAAGGAAAATAGCCTTCTCCCCCTGCCCAGCCCCATCACCTAAGTGCTAAAGCAGAACCCCCGAGATGAAGCACCAGGAGGTGTAAGTGGGAGAAGACCTGGCAGGAGATCTAATTCTCTGGTTGTGCCTGGGGGCTTTTCCCATTGGAGCCCCTCAAAAGCCATCGGGGAAATGATTCCTATTCCAGGCTTTGCAGCTTCCATGCTCATTTAACCCAAACCATTTCCTACTTTCCGAGAGGGAAGCAGGGATGAGGTTTGCAGATTCAAAGATGGGGGGATGGGGGAGGGGGGGAAGCGTGAGGGGGATGGGGGTGGGCAACACACACAGGGCTGAAAATTATATCTGCAGTTTTACTGCCATTTCTCTTCTTGGCAGGACATGAGGCAGAATGTCTCCTCACCTCTAGGACAGAAGGTGGAGGAATGCAAATGCTGAAACAGTTTGCAGTTTGCCCTGATTATCTTTCCTCCCCCAGCAGTTTTATTAGGGTTCATAAATTCATCCTCAGAGCACACGCATATATTCCCCTCTCCCCCCTCCCAGCTTTTTAACCCTTTGTGGCCTCAGAGGTCGTTCACTCTGAGAGACCAGTAGCTGCCCAAGACAAGCCATCTGTCCCTATCAATGCTGACTTTGAAGGCTTTGGCAAGCGACTGCGTGGTGTCATCTCCATCTAGAGACACCAGAAATCATCGGGAAACAGTGGATCAGGGGCAAATGCTTACATCAAGCTGGGTTTTTTTCCATCATCCGTGTCTCATCTGGCGTGAGCCTGTGCAAACACCTTGCTTAAACTAAACCCAAAGAGCAGAGGCAGTACTGGCTGTGGCCCTCAAACCCCTCCCCAATGCAGAGTGCTGTCCCACCCTCTTGGTAGCAGACATCCTTTCTGAGACTTTTACGCTCAGATCTTCCCTGTGTTGAGGCTGGCTTCTCTTGCCCCACTTCTAGGCATCTAGATCAGACCCTCACAGCAAACACTTTGGCTGCCGTTTCCCACCTCACCTGAACCTTTTAGTTACGAAGCATACTTGTCAGATGCTCTTCTCAGCAGTGCCATCAGCTCCTTGTGCAACCTGCCCCAGGTCACTTATCTGGAGCCAAGTTTCCATGCAAAGAAATGGAGAAAATAAATAGAAAGGAAAAGGAAAGGGAAAGGGAAAGGAAAAGGAAAGGGAAAGGGAAAGGAAAAGGAGAAAAAGGAAAAGGAGAAAAAGGAAAAGGAGAAGGAGAAAAAGGAAAAGGCAAAGGAAAAGGCAAAGGAAAAGGAAAAGGAAATGAAAATGAAAATGAAAATGAAAAGGAAAAGGAAAAGGAAAAGGAAAATGGAAAGGAAAAGAAAAATGGAAAGGAAAAGGAAAAGGTGAAGGAGAAGCATAACCATCTGCCCTACTGTTGCCCTTGCACTGATGTATCCATTCACATCCACTGCATTTGGAAGGAGGGGTATCTCTGTGTTCTTCCAGTCCTGAGCACAGTGAGAGCCTGCAGCACTAGGATAAATAAATAACAGCCCTAATAAAGCGGTGAAGCGTGTAGGTGAAGGTACAGCTGAGGAATATGACACCATCCCCCACGTGGCAGGAAAGCAGCAAAAAATTCTGCTGCACCGTTGCCTGATGCCCTCTTATAACAAGTAACCTCTGAGTGACAGCAGCAAGAGCGTTTCCTTCAAGGCAAGCCAAAATATACCCAGTGATACGGGAGGGCCCCATAAAGTGCAGCGTGAAAGGAACCTGTTAAACCGATAACCTCTGCTGCGCTGGTGGGCAGGTCCACCTGGCAGCCCCAGCTCCTTCTAAGAGCAGCAGTGTTTGCTGGATGTTTTGCAGCTGGTGCTTGCTAAGCATCCTCACTCTGGTGTTAAGGTCGCCACTTTCCATGAAGACTGCTAAGAACTGCAAAACATTTTTTGCACAGGCATGAACAGTTCTGATGAAACCCCTGATCTGGAGCTGGGTGCATTTCCCCATGCAGGGGACCACCAGCTTCTCCCCTCCCTGAGGTGGGCATCCATCCCACCTCCTGCACTGTTTGCAGTGTGTCTCTGGCGGTCCCTCCAGGGATTTTTGGTGGTCTTCAAAGAGGACAGCCCTAAAATGGCTGTTTCTAAAAGGGGAAACACCCCTCCACTCCCAGGCAGAGTTTATATCAGCCTAGAAATGGGGTGATTTAATCCAATTATTGCAACTGTAGCCCCTTCCCTGGCAATTGGCTTGATTTTTCTGTTGGTTTTGTTGGGTTTTTTGACCCCCAGGAAGATAGCAGGCCATAGGAACCAATGATTCTTAAAGCTTTATAAACATACCTGGAAAAAGCCTGCTCCCAGTTAGCCCAGTTCAAAGGGCCAGAATTAGTTTAGGCGTGGAGAAAGCAGAAGCATTCGATGCCTTGTTTGCTCACTGTTTGCTACAAAGTCAGAGAAGCACACTGGTAAGCTCTGTTGCTTTGGAACAAAATATTTACATTTTTTCCACGTTTCCCATAAGGCATTAGCACTTTTCCAAATGTGACATAGGAGAAGCAAATGCTCAGTGGTCTGCGGATCTAGTGTTTGCTTAAGTACCATGACATATGTGCATATGTGTGTACATACACACACACATGAGATATTTTAGTTCTACTATTTAAATTAAGGGTGGGATACCCTTCAGCACTGCATTTCTCAGCATATGTGTTCCTATACTCACTAACTCTTTGTTTCTGCCAATGCCTAAATTGGGAATACTAAACAGCCACAAATATGCAGCTAGAGGAGATGCAGGAATTCATTTGGAAGGAGCGAATTTTGATCTCAACTTGATATGCTTACAAGGGAAAGAGTCCTTACAGCTGCAGGAGAGGAGATTTCTGCAGTGGTATCTGTCTGTAATGTGTATCATGGCCTTGTTTTCACAAGTGCCTCAGGGCAAAACTGAAGCTTTTAAACAGAAAGCAGCAAGCCAGGTCAGGGATATATGTATATATACAAGTAGGTATATATAGGAAACACCTGTGTGTGTATTAGTGACACTGACTTGAGATTTTTATGCTGCCGTGGCTACCATGGAACGCCCAGGAGAAGGACAGTGATGGATGCCTGGCAGGAGGCAGTGTCTCCACACTGAGGTCTCTTGTCCTCTAGGCGAGCACCCCCTGGGAATGGGGAGGTGGCTGAGGGTCTGACCTGCAGAGCACCCGTGTGTGCGAAGTGTGTTGTGAGCTTGGCTGCTGTCACAATGAGCAAGAAGGTGGCTGGGAGCAAGGTAGGAGTCGCAAGGAAGGGCTGGTGAAGAACAGGCAACTGCCTGGGTGCTGCAGAGCAGAGGAAAAGGAAACTCAACACAAACTCAAGTGTTGAACCTTCTAAATCATGTTGGCGCTCTGAGGCCAAAAGGCTGCTCTGGCTTGGGTTTCTGGAAGGATGCGCCATCTCTCTTCAATATCTCGACTGCTCACATTTTGAGCCTGGTTATTGGTCACCTTGGGAGATACTGGGGTTGCCTCCAGGCTTACGGTCCGCAGGAGAGTTTTGGGGTCATATTCTCCCACCCACATGCACCCACCTCAGATGAGAGCAGGCCTGAAAGAGGAAGCATTATCCTAGGGTACTCCACTTCAGGCAAGAGACAGAGTTCAAAAAGGATGGCTAAAGAGGTGGGAAGCATGGTTGTAGAGGAACTGGAGCTATTCCTGCTGCCCAAGACCTGTACCTGCACCATTTGTGCTAGCTGACACCTAGGTGACTTGTCAAGCCGTTAGAGCCAGGCTCTGCATGGCTGGTGTTCATGAAGACCTGCATGAAACATGTAGCCAAGCTGAGTTTTTACATTTATTCCTATTGACTTAGAGCTCTGAAGTCACACATTTGGTCTCAGACCAGGTGGATGCCATAAAGATGATATGGCCATCCTTGCTGTTTCTTAGCATAATGCACATGGCCTTGTCCCAGTGTTTTGTTCACTGGACAAAAAGGTGGAAAATCCATGGGAAAGACATTTTTCCTGGAGCACGCTGATGGAGAATATTTGCTGTTAAAATACAGTTAAAGTGCAAAGGTGTCTGCATAAAAAAACCCTAGTTTTCTCTGGTTTGTGTACCCCCATAGCAACTGGAGCCAGAGCAACCAAAGAACCAAGATTGGCAATCGCCAGCATTTTGCCTGTGCCTCGGCAGCTTCTCAGCAGGGGTTATTCTGTCTTTGCCCACCTCAGTCCATCCAGTATGCCTGAAAGTCTCCTTACCACAAGCTCTCAGCAGAGAGCACATGGGATGAAGGAACTGGGCAGATGCCTGAGGCAGTTTGTGTCAGTTGCAAACACCAAATTTCACACAAATGCACACACACCCCCTTCACATCACCCCCCGCCCCCCCATGCACCCCTTCCCCATAGGTTTTTAAACACAGCAATTTTTCTTTTGTTCTCTCTGGCAATAAAAGCATTGCAACGCATGGTCCTGGTTGATGACATGTTGTCCATGAGCCAGCAGTGTGCCCTGGGGGCTAAGAGACCCAATGGGATCCTGAGGGACATCAAGAGGAGTGTGGGCAGCAGGTCACAGGAGGGGATCCTCCCCCTCTGCTCTGCCCTGCTCAGGCCCCACCTGCAGTGTTGTGTCCAGTGCTGGGCTCCCTGGGATCAAACAGACAGGGATCTCCTGGAGAGAGTCTAGAGGAGGCTACGGAGATGCTGAAGGGCCTGGAGCATCTCCCCTGTGAGGAAAGGCTGAGGGAGCTGGGGCTGTTCAGCCTGAAGAAAAGAAGACTTAGGGGGGACCTTATTAATGTTTATCAGTATCTGAAGTATGGGATGCAGGGGGAATCAGCCAGCCCCTTTTCAGTGTCTGTGGGGACAGGACAAGGGGCAATGGCTGCAACTTGGAGCAGAGGAAGTTCCACACCAACATGGGGAAGAACTTTTCCCCAGTGAGGGTGAGGGAGCCCTGGGACAGGCTGCCCAGGGGGTGTGGAGTCTCCTTCTCTGGAGAGATTCCAGCCCTGTCTGGACACCGCCCTGTGCAATATGAGCTGGGGAGCTGCTTTGGCAGGGGGTTGGACACGATGATCTCTTGAAGTCCCTTCTAACCCCTCCGATTCTGTCATTCTGTGATTCCTCTCAACACTGTTGCCAGCCTGAAGTTGTTGAGTGAGTCTCCCAAGGCGGACTCAGCTGTGGTGTGAAAGCTTCCCTGTATTACCCACCACAGCAATGAAACATGGGGAGGGATGCAGAAATAAGCTATCTATGACTCTCGAACTGGACACTGAATCTCCAGCTGTAATATTGCTTCCTTTGCTCCAGGCATGATCCCCATCGGTAGCATCGTTTGATCTTCTTCGTATGGTATTGCATGAAAAATGTTCAGTTATTCTGTTGTTGTTGGAAAGAGGGTGGGTTTTAAGGTCTAAGATGCGATGGGGCAATGCAGGCCATTGATGGTGCAGTGAATTATAGAGACACTGCTCTGTGGCATGACTCAACTGCCTTTGAAAGGGAATTCCATCTCTTTTGGGGATGCCCTGAGGTCAGGCACCCTGCCGATAGCAAGTGATTCATTCACCGCTATATATAGTGCCTTGCCCTGTCTCTATTGCTGCGATGTTCAGCCCTCAGTATGTGGAAAAGGGAGATCCAGGGTGATCAAAGATCCCTGAAACACGTGAGATTTATTTGGGGTGGGGGAAAGGCAAGCAATAGCTTGTCTGCTGCACCTCCAGCTGTCCTGTGACACAAAATGGCAGCTTGCTTTCAGATCCTGCATCCCCAAAGCAATGTGTCTGAAGGGACAAACTCTTTCTGACCCCAAACAAGACCCATCCTCATTGAGTCCGCGGGCAGGTGCCCTCCAGCCCCACCTTCTGCTTAGCCACACCCACCAAGCAGCTCCTTTCCTGCCCATCACCTGTCTCTCTTCACGTTATTCTGGCCCTGCCACCCATCTCTCCCCACCACTGTTTCCCCACCTCTCTCTCTGTTTTCCACCCCTCTTTTTGGGTTGATTTCCCTCCCCTCCATAGGCAGGGCAAAGGGAAGTGAGAGGGTGAAGCCTGCAGGCTCAGAGGGGACACGGCAGAACCCACTGCCCTGGCCCCATACTCCCCCCTCCCTGCTTCCCTGGGCAGCTGGTGCAAAAGATCAAAGCATATGGCAAAAATAGCAGAAGGGGAAGAGCTTGTGGGTTTGACATCTGGAGGCCAGAAGCAGCCCCTGCTTTTGTGTAGGGAAGAGGTGAACGAGGAAGGGGAAAAGTGGGTTTACAGTCTCTTATTTTTTACTGGGATAAAAAAACTTCTTAAAAAGTCACATGGCTTGCTGTTACCTGAGACAGCAGTGTCAGTCCCCTGCAAAGCCCCCATTCCATGAGTAGGGAAGCTAACAGTGTTTAAAAAATAGAGATGGGTGTTTTCTGACAGGCCAAATACTGATTTATCTGTGATGCATCATCTGACAGCCTCGTTTTTATTCCAAGGGGCATTAAGAGGCACCTGGGAAATGTCTGTACTGCTTGGCTGATAAAACAGGCACTGCTTCCTTCTGGGGCTGGAGGTTTTCAACAATAAGGGCTCAGAAACAACCCCAGACCCAAGGAGAAGCCCAAGCCAGAGCCTGGCTTTTCAAAGCCTTTCACCTCTACGATGCGTGTCCCCTGTTCTTTTGTGAAATCCAATCTCTGGACAATATAATCAATACACGTGGTTAAAAATCATGCCACCAGATCAGGGTGAGGCTTAAAAAAACACCCTGAAGCTATTTAACTGTGGTGGTGTCAAGGTGCATTGGAATATAGGACACTGTGTGTACGTATGGGGAGTTGGATGGGCAAAGTGTTTTATGGAACTGTGTGTAACTGCATGTCCTGATGACAACCACTGATGGCAAAATAGCATGACATTTTCTGGTGAAACCCTTTACCACAGAAAAATGCAGTTTACAGGGGAGGATTTGCAGCTGATGTGATGACTAATTTTGGCCACAGGAAAAAAACAGTTGGGGAAGGGAAGGTGAGAATGGAAAAACTTCACTTTTGATGGGACAAATCATACCAAGAAGGTTAGTTTCCTTTCTCTGCCCCTAGCTGTTCAATCTGTTGAAGAGCTGGAGCTGCTGGGAGGTGTTTTGTGGCCTATGACATGCGAAGATGTCATAGGTCATCTCTCTGTGGTCCTTGATAACGTCACTGACCGTCTCCTACTCCTCGGTCAAGGGCTGAAATAACCTTTTTCCTTTTCCAGCTGTGCTATCTAGTCACTAAAATGGAAAATGTCTCTCATTTGATGTGTATTTCTAGTGGTTTTCCCACCTCAAAACTGGGGGACCCAACATGGTGCCAGACACGTGGGTTGTGATGATGCAAAACCCTTACCAGGTTGCTTGCACCACCCAACCTTCATTAGCACAGCGATTAACCATATTCTTGCAGTCTCATGAATTCCACTTGCTCCTCACCCATCATGTATACTAAGAAAGCACAGAACTGGGCAAGGCTCACCAGAAGACTTGAGAAAAGGAAGGGGGGGGGGGGGGAAGAAAAAACAGTAGAGTGTGCAAGTGCTGGAGGCTGGATTGGGCAGGGATGGGAGAAGGAAGAAATGCAATTTTTAATTTTTTAAAATTTTTTTTTTTCCAGTAGTGCAGGCAGACAGGACGACAGCTGCCTTCGCCTGAAACTAGAGCTACATCCAGGAATGGTATTTATATGCACGGATGTAGCTTTCAATCAGGATGATGTAAACACTGCTGCAGAGTTTTTTGACCGGGCTGTTTGGGAAACGTGATGGATTAAATATGACAAACAAGATTCCTGGACGTTTATTTATCTGCCTTTTCATTTGCGCCAGTTTCATGTTAGGCAAAGCTCTAGCTACCAGACCAATGCTAAGCCTCGGAGGCAGGCAAGGCTAGGGAGCCACAAAGAGAGTGTTTTCCAAGCCTCATCTAATTTAAAGCATCTTTTGCTGAGTGGTGCAGCGAAGAGGATGTGGCTAACACAAATAAAAAAATCATAAAGGGATCAAAGTGTGTGTGCAAATTCATTCCTTGTGGCAGGAGCTCTGCCAGTTTGCTTGCTCGCTTTCCTTAAAAAAAATTTC
Source organism: Rallus limicola (assembly GCA_022605955.1). Taxonomy (NCBI): domain Eukaryota; kingdom Metazoa; phylum Chordata; class Aves; order Gruiformes; family Rallidae; genus Rallus; species Rallus limicola. The sequence goes on from JAKCOZ010000008.1 coordinate 38,238,630, forward strand.
TCCCTACCCCCAGCCCCCCATGATGGAGTGAGTAAATCGCATGTCAGAATCTCTTCTGGATTTCATAAGGGCTTCAGCATTGATGGATGGCCGGGATGACACCAGAGCCTGTACATTGTGCCTGAGATCTGAGCCGCTTCCCCTTGGTCCCATGGCTGCGTATGAAACAGCCGCACGAGTGTGATCTATTTATAAGTGGTTCAAAGGCACCACAAATGTGGGTGGATGCTGGCTTGAAGCTCCAGGCCACCATGAAGCTCTATAGCACTTGCAGGAACCTGACATTACCCTGGAGCCTGAGCACTGCCTGGTGGGGTGAAAGATGAGGAAAGCTTCTCTTAAAAATAAATAAAAATACAAATCAAACCTGTGGAGCTAGAGTGATTCACATGGGATGGCATCATTTGGAACAGTTTGGGTGATCAGGGGTTCTTCTAAAGGTACCTGGGTCAAAAGGCAGTATAATAACTGAGCGGGCAGAACTAATAATGCATGGCAAAGGTGTCTGGTATTGGAAGCAGACGAGCTGGAGATTTACATGGGATAGGACAAAATCTCCAGTGTTCAGGTTAGGATGAACCTCACTGTTCACGTGCAGGCTGTGCTGGCAAACATCAGGCAAGAGCTAATGGCACCACTGCGTTAACATCCCAAGTGTTGGAGCCAGGGGTAACTCCAATGACAATGACTGATTTCACAGGGGTTTGCAGACCCTTTGGAGCACCTCCAATGGACACTGTGGGGGTGATGCCAAGTGCTGGATTCTCCATCCAATTTCCCACTCTGAGCTCCTGCTTCATGGGGCGTCTGGCTCAGATAATGCCCCAACCTGCATAGGGTTGGGAAGAGCTCCACCATGGGATAGGATCTAGGACCCCAAAGAGCCCCACTGCAGGTGCCATCCCCATTTACTGGCTTGTCCTGTTGCCTTCAGACCCCACAATGCCATTGCACACATGGAGGAGAAGACGCTTGCCTTTGAGGCAGTCACTATAGCTGCTGAGTTCTGGCAGCACTGCCTAGTCCCAAGCTAGTTCTCCCAGCTCAACAAAGTCATACCACTCTGGAAACCATACGACAGGGCAAGGCCATGATTGTGTTTCCTATGGGGCTCTGGCCCACTAGAATAACATCCACAGAGAACAAAAGCAAAAAGCCTGGGCAAATCTAACACCAGAAAGAGTCATTCTGAAAACTGAAGGGAACATGCCTTCCAAAATCCTGTGGCATTGCTAATGAAAAATAAACATCCATTCTGCATCTGCAGAGAAAGGAAAAGAGAATGAAGTCAAAGCACAAGGTCTTATTCTACGAATTCTCTCCACAGAAGATTGTCAAATACTGCATGCCAACACTTGAGAGAAATGACAACAGCATCTTTAAGTGCAATGAATCAATGCACAAGAGTAAATTTTTATGGAGCTCAAACTGCTATTCTTAGAAATCATCCAGAATCAAAAAAATAAACAATTCATCAAGAAAAGAAATGTTCAAACTCGCAGGGGAGATTAACTCTCATCTGAGGGGAAACGAAACCTCAAATGAGCCACATCATCATTCCCACACTTAGTTAATTGCAGTATTGTTTAGGGACAGAAGCGAGTTGTTGGAAGGCTATAAAACTGGATGTAGTAAATGGTATCTTAAGAGGTTAAGTAAAAAAAGGCATAAAATAAAGTTTTTCCCTCCTGGCTAGTTACGGAGAGGTGGCTTTGCCAGGGTCTGGGATGGGGGCAGAACAGACAGATGGGGGTGGCTTTGGGAAATGAAGATGCCAGGAGTGGTGCAAAAAAGAGATGGGAACAACCTGAGATCAGGAATTGAATTATGTATTGGGACATAATTAGGAGAGCAGTCTGCAATGTCTTAGGTCCAGTAGCATTTCTGAACACAGAAAACTCTTGATGCATCACCAGCTCAGGCTGCAAGCAACATACCTGGACATAGGGAAGCCTAGCTACAGATTTGGAGGGTTCTTGGTCCCAGGGCATTTACAAGTGAAGATCTGACATTTTTCTCCCCTAAAATTAGTAAATCACAAGACAAGATTTGAATGCCAAAGGTACCAAGTGAAAACACACTACCTGGCCTAAATAGTTGCTTATAATGAAGAGCAGATGCCCATACACTTCCACTGCCTGGGAAAACACAAAGCAGATTGCCCTTGTAGGGCTGTGCTTCACAGTTTCCAGCCCTGACGGGGCTGAGCATGTCAGAGAGGGGCAGCTGGCTGTGGTGGCATTCACACTGCACATACACCTTCCTTGCTTCCTCTTTTCTATGGGACTGAAAGCATCCTGCCTTGGTCCCACCACCAAAGGGTGGCCTGAACTGTGTGGGTGAGAGCTGTTGCACAGATCTCTGAAACATGTATTTTGGGGCAGGGGGGGAGAAAAATTATATCCATAAACTGAAAGGTGAGAATGCTCATTAGCAAGTATCACAATGTGTTTACCCTGCTGGAGCTGCTTCAAAATGTGAGTGTCCTTGGAACAGATTTTCCTGTAGACTTGCAGTGAAAAAAAAATCTCTGTTTCACACGAGATATCCCCAGAGAAAAAAAGCAAAAGTCAAACAAATTTGTATTTTTGAAAAAGAAAAACAAACAAAGCTTCTTGGATGACTTCAGAAAAATTCTAGTACCAACAGCAGGGAAGAAAAAAAGCCTGGAAAAATAATTCACACAAAATAAGCATTAAGGGGCCTCTGTTACTTGCAGGTATATTCCCAGTGATTTTTTTTTTTTTTTTTGGATCACACAAACACCAACCAAGTCATTAAAAGTCAGTTCTTTCCTTTTATTAGCAATAGGCACGGCTTGATGATTCAAACCACATTCAGTTTTCAGAAGGGAGATTTTGATCAAAGCATTTTTAAAATCAGATGAAAGAAGTATAAAAAAATGCTCGTGCAATATGAGCCAGGAAGTGGAAATGGCTGTCCATGAGAAGAGCTGGGAATATACCAGAATCTAAAAATCAACCCCCAAGTTGATAACCAGATAAAATGAAAGAGAAATTTAGAGAAACTGTGTTTCCTAATTCCTAGAATGAAGAATCTAACTGACACTTTAAAATAGGGTTGACTCAGTCAAGTTGTTTGAACCTTAAGTGGGAGATCATTATTTTTTTTAAACTTTGAATCCTTTCAGGCAGGCAATGGCATCCCAGGTATGACAAGAATGGCCAAGCATGACGCAACTGGCTTCTTCGGGATGGGATGTTTCCTTCCGAGGTATCCTCTTACCACTCCTCTAACGTGGGAGGTAAGTTGTTGGGGAAGCCTTTTTGATATGAGGTGCTGGTAGAGGTAAAGCTATGGTGGGGATGTGCAAAGTTGGAGCTGAGAGAGTGAAAAGGAGATGATGGGTAAGGAGGAGGACATAACACATGTGTAGATACAACCCAAAAGAAGTACATGATGAGGCCCTGGCACAGGGTGCCCAGAGAAGCTGCCCCTGGATCCCTGGCAGTGTTTGAAGACAGGTTGGATGGGGCTTTGGGCACCCTGGGCTGGTGGGGATGTCCCTGCTCATGGCAGAGGGGTGGAACTAGATGGGCTTTGAGGTAGGTCCCTTCCCACTCAAAGGAGTCAGAGATTCTGTCTTTTTCTAGTGAGAGACAGGAGGAGATCCTAGGAAGCTGGTGGGAAGCTCAGCTTTCCTAGCAGGGCTCCATTCATTCTTGCTGGGTAGCTATGTTGAAGAGTGTTTAGCATCCAAGGAATGCAATTTAACACAGAAACCTTTGCCACCGTGTATTCTAATGGCCTTCCATCCTTGTTTTGGCACAGGTAAGATGCTGAGTGTATTGTATAACCCAGCTTCAAATGGGTCTCGAGTTCTCTCCACCAAACAGCATTATTACAGCTTTCTATGTGCTTCCACTGTCAATGCAGGACAGTCCTGGGCACAACCACCACAGTCATTTCCATGCCCAAGGTCAGCTTCTGCACAAATTTCAGGACAAATGTGGTGCTGTGACTATGAATATCTAACCATGATTTAAATCTCCTGTCAATCACATTCTCTGTGTTACTTCTTTCTATGTGAATTTATTTCAGGCTAATTAAAACAAAGATATATTCAGGATACCTAGGGATGAGGGAATGCTTTTTGGTTTTTAATGCAGTGCTTCCTCCTTGCAACTTTGTAGTTGCCAGCACTGTGAAATGTAAGAATGATCCTGGATGGGAGGATTTGACTTGTCCAAGTTTTATTTAAAATCAAAGGGGGTTTTGTTGGGCTTTTTTATTTTTGGGTTTTTTAAAAACCTGTAGGTTATTTTAATAAATGATACTCAAAGCAAAACTACAACCTAAGCAGCTACAACCAGGCTTAAAGATGGAAACCAATCTGAAAACATTCCAGTCACTGAAATGAAAAAAAGTGTGGATTTCTTTTTCTAATGAAAATTAAAATCTTACAGAGGATGTATGTGGCCTGTGCACATTTCTAGTTTGTTTAAAAGTTCTCTTCATAGCCCTCAAACCCCCCTTTTAAAGCTTCTCCAAAGAGAAAAAGTTTTCCCAGTGATGTGCAGATTTCAGAGTGTTTCAGCCCAACCATCCCCTCCTCTCAGTTCTTGAAGAATCATCTGGGCCAGAAACTTTTCCAGGGAAGTTGCTCCCTTTTCTTTTAAGCAATAAAAGTGCTCAGCAGATGTTCTCATCTACTCTCTCGTGCCAGCCACGTCCACTGCACTGCAAGTTGCTACGGGTGGATTGGCTGAAGCCTGCCGTCCAAGTGAATGGTTTCTGATTCATTAGCAATCAGAACCAATTAATACAGTGTTGTAGCTTTGCGTGGCTGCATTCTGGTGGAAAAGGGGGGCTGCAGGGATGGCTTCTCCAAGGAGCAGCCAGAAGCTCTCTGCAGGCCCCACAGGAACAAACACCAGCCAGCTCAAGGCCAGAGTTGTTGCTGACCAAGGCTGAGCCCATCAGCGCCTCTGGGAATCACAGTGAGGAGTGAAAAACCCACAAGCAGCTGCTTTGTGCCCCCAAGAAAGGAATGAGAAGGTGTAAGAAACTGTGCAGGCACCAAGGCCAGAGAAGTGGGGCTGGAGGGGGAGCAGGTGCCCCAGGTGCCAGAGAGAGATACCCCTGAGCCTCTGGAGAAACCCATGGTGGAGTGGGTGTCCCCCCACAGCCCATGGAAAAGGCCCAGACCCCACCTGCAGCCGTGGAGTGGCACCACGCTGGAGCAGGGGAGACAGACAGGAGATGCTGTGACCCATGTTACAGCCAAGCTCCTGGCAGCCCATGGAGAGAGAGACCTATGCCAGAGCAGGTTTGCTGGGGGAGCTTGTGACCCCATGGGGGACCAGGCTGGAGCAGTCTGGGACTGACAGACATTCTGTGATTGATGCCTGCCCCCATAGCAGTGACCCACACTGGGGCAGCTGGGGAAGAGCTAATGCCTTCTGGGAAAGGACTCATGTTGGAGAAGTTCCTGGAGGACTGTCTGCCATGTGTGGGACCCCACGGTGCAGCAGGGGAAGGGTGTGAGGAATGCCCCCCCATCCTGGCTAAGGAGGAGAACATCTCATGAGGAACTGACCCAAACCCCGATTCCCCTAGTCTCTGCCCCTCCCTGTACCACAATGGGGTGGAAGTTGAGCCTAGGAAGAAGGGAGGTGTGTCTGCTTGTGGGGTGTTTTAAGATCTTATTTTACCTCTCATCTGACTCTGGTGTCACTGGGGGTGCAGGGCAGTGCCATCAATTAGAGAGTTTTCTGTCCTTTATTCCATGCTGAGTCTGTTCTGCCCATGATGCTGATTGTGGGCTGGTCTCTCTCTGTCCTTATCTCCACTCCTGAGCCTCTCAATAGGTAATTTCTCCCCTGTCCAGCTGAAAAGGGCAGTGACAGAGCAGCTTTGTTGGGTGTCTGGCTTTCAGCCAGGGTCAGACCACCACAAGCAGTTTATATCAGATTTATTTATTTATTTATTTGTTTTGTAATTCATCAAGCCAAAACAAGATGTTAGCAATTCCAGGCAGAGTGAACCATTTTGGTTAAACTTTATCTAGAAACATGGTCTTGCAGTTCCTGAACAAGTGAAGAGTCTTTTCAAGAACCAAAGCAAACCAAAGTAAGAACATTTGAAAAGCAAAGGTAGTTTTTGCATGGAAAAAGTGCAGTGTTTTATTTCAGAATCTATGTTGGAAGTAGCCCACATCCTCACACTGTCAGGAGACGTTTCTCAAGCCAAGCTGCTCGGTGCAACTTTTGCAAAAACCTCTGATGTTTCCAGAACTGGGCATTTCCCCCCCAAAAACCCAAAACAAACAAACAAACAAAACCCCCCAAAAAAAACAACTGAACACAAAACCCTTGGCAAAACTTCTGTTGCCTAGATCTAAGGCAGAGCCAGATGGACTGTGACGGAGACCCAGCCCAAGTGACACACTTTCATCATCTGGAGAGGCTGACGCCATGCTAGGACAGGAGCCAGCAGCTCGATTTTACAGATGACTCAAATTGGACCATATTGTGCTTGTTTCTGAGATGGATGCATGGCTGAACCACGCTCTCGCTGCGCTCCGGGCGTCACTGTGCATCACCCGCCCCCTGCTGTGATGCCCATCATGTGTGTTCCAGAGCAGGCATAGCTGCCATATATGCTCCAGTATAGATGCAGCTCAGCAGGGAGGCCAGGGAGATACTGTGCAAGGACACAGAGGGACTGTGCCCTGAGCTGCTGGTCAGCTCAGAATCTGGGTTATTTATCACACACATTCACTGGGACAGTGAATCTGTGTGAGAATGGGATGTGATTTGCTGAAGTCCATAGGTCTGTACATAAACAGCTCAGTTTTTACTAATCTTTAAACAAACAAACAGCATGCCAGATAATATGTCACACAAAACTGATGGTTCAGCCTCTTTTGCTGTTTCCATCTCCTTTTTCTGCTCTTGTAGAGCAATCCTTAAAAGAGAGGGGCTTTAAAGGTGCACAAGGACTGCTGCGGGGGGACCTCATTGCAGCCTGCCAGTCCCTGAAGGGAGCAGAGAAACAGGAGGGGAACCAGCTTTTTAAAAGGGCAGAAAACGGCAGGACAAGGGGAATGGATTAAAGCTAAAGGAAGGAAGGTTTAAATTGGATATTAGGGGGAAGTTTTTCACAGAGAGAGTGGTGAGGGGCTGGAACAGGCTGCCCAGATTGGGGGTGGATGCCCCATCCCTGGAGGTGTTCAAGGCCAGGTTGGATGTGGCCCTGGACAACCTTGTGTAGCTCCAGGCCTGGAGGTTGGTGGCCCTGCCTGTGGCAGGGGGGTTGGAGCTCTCTGATCCTTGGGGTCCCTTCCAACCCATGCCATTCTATGATTCTATGATAAGGAGCAGGAAGGACTGATGGGCTTTTCTTTCACTTTTGCAATCCTTTCTGCTCATGTTTTCTTGGTTTTGGGCTGTTTTTTTTTCTACAGGGAAGGGGATGTGAGATCCCTGACACAAATTTTTGACTAAAATTTTCTCTTTGGTTGGAGCAGTGGTTGTCCATTGAACAAACCCTTTGCGAAGCACGGTGTGCAATCAGCCACACCACAGAGGGCAAAGGGCAAGAGCAAGCTTCTCCTGAAATTACTGGAGGTTTTGGGTTTGGGTTGTTTTTTTGTAGGAAAAGATTGCTGGTAAGGAAATAGGTGTGCATGAGAAAGGGAAGGAAAGCATCCTTGGGTTCTGCAGCAGGGGTAGGAGGATTTTTTGATCTGGTTGATCTGTGTGGCAGGAGGATCAGAGCGGTTTCTTATTTCGTTTGAGCTCCTTGCCCATTCCTGATTTATGTTGCAGACATAGGGCCTGTTTCCTTTTAGGCATTTAGCATTGGAGTGCCCCTGCCTTTCTCCATCCATCATGAGCTGGCATGGCACGCACATGGTGGGGTGGCTGGTGGGATGGGGGGGGGAGAGAAGCAAAATCAGCCAGAGCCTCCTGTGAATGCATTGCTGCTATTTGTGTTTTATTTGAAGAAATGATTAGAGTTTATTTTATTGCCAGGAAAGGCTGCCAGCCTTTATGATGACAAAATTGCTGAGTTTACTAGGAGGTTTATTTATATAGGCTTTGAAAGACAGACCCTGCAATGACAGACACCAGCGAAGACCTGGGCTCGCTGGCTCTCCCATTTCCCTTGGCTGCTCTGCAGACGTATTAACCCTTTACTCCGACAGGTTCCTATGAAAAGAGGGATTAAGAACAAACATATCTATGAAATACTCCTTCTTCCCAGGGAAACCAGGCATTCAGGAGGGTTTGAGCTGGAGATCCAGACCTGACTGAACAAGTTGGCAGATGTTTGCTGCTGGTACTATGGACCAACTCCTCACATCTACAAGGATAGTAAACACATCTTCGCAGGAGGAGATGCCCTTGAGGTGCCCATGACCTACCACGGGTCACATCTCTGGGACAAATGGTACTGTAAGAAGTCCCCTCCTCTCCCACCACTGCCCCTGCTGTAGGAATGGGTTTTCCAGAACAGTTATTACCACTGAAAGAACATATTTTGGGGAGGACAGAATCATGTGCTGAATCAAGGCTTGGCAAGACAGTTGATTTTAAGGAGAAAAATATATGTTTAAATTTTCTTAGGTGTCAAAATGCTATGCCTTGACATATTAAAAATGAAAAGGTTTCACTTGGAGAATTTTCAAACTTGTAATTTCATCATTAATATTCATTCATTGGAAATTTTTTTTTTCCTAAAAGTAGCCTGACTTGGGAAAGTATCCAAAAGAGACAATTAATTAAAACAGAAGATTTATTCCACCTTAATTCATTGTGTTTGGTTTGTTTTGAAAAAAAGACCAACTCTGATTTCTGCTTAAAGTTCAGACCAAACTCTCTTCCATGTCTATGTGGCCATCACATAAGGGAAATCAACCCTCCTCCCTCATCACTGTCTTCACCAGTGGCGCAGGTCTCCTGCACGGCCTGGAGAAAGCCTTTCATCACGCAGCAGAGATGGCATGCAGCTATCCTCTCTGGATGAAAAGCTGAGGAAGACCCTAAACATAATTTACAAGTGTGTTACACGAGAGCACTCTCTCTCCGACTTCCCATCAACTCTTGCATCAATATCACAGATGTGGCCGTGATATCCATCCCTTCATTTCTGTTAACACCAGGTTTGAGCCCCTAATACCAGCTTCTAACATTTTGAACTTGCAGGCAGCTTTCAAACAGCTGCCATTTTTTAAAGAGAACCAGACCCAAACGTCTGCTCTTTTTTTCTTCCTTAAAATGTGGAATTTCCCCCCCATAAAATTTTACTGACATGTGTGCTCCGATGGGCAATGTTGAGATCTTAGCCAGAGACTTGTTTGATGCTTCACAAACCACTGAAGCTTGAAAACCACCAAGACTACAAGCCTTCACGTTGGGACATTCAGTACATGCCCTTATGCTGGGATGTTCGGGAAGCCTGAGGAGCAGAGGTGTTTTGTGAAGTGCCCACTGCAGCTGGTCTTTCCCTTCCATACCTTTGAAAAGTCCCTTATTCAGCAAGTGTTTGGGATTTATGGGAAGAATAATATATGTGAATATATATATATGAATATATACATGTATATATATGAACATATATAGGAATATATATATATACACATACACATTAATTCCTTCTCTAAAAACTCTTACAACCAATTTTCTGCAACCTACGTACATGTCAACTTCATAACAAAGTTAGAAAAGAGGTCTGGGTCCTTTGAGGGGGTTGAAAACTTGGGACTTTTAAGATCTTGACCAGTTCTGGTTTTTCAAATGTAATCTGGCTGCTTTAAACTCACAGAGAAGCACACCAAAAATACTAGCAAAAAGCGAGAAAGAGAATACTGGTGAAAAACAATGAGGGAACATTTCTTCCTTCTGTTACTAGCTCTGGTTGGCATTTGTCCACATTACTCACTTATGGCTTCACAGGTTAAGACTTTATACCACATTACACCTGAAACTTAAGCAAGTACTTAAAGTTAACAGCTTTCTGGAGTCATGGCATCTTTCTCTGAGGAGCTGGGCCCTCTAAGGTGCTGAGCACCCTGGCTCCCATCCAGCAGAGCACTCAAACACCAGCTTACGTTTCACTGCCCTCAAGAACAAATTTAAAATTAAGCATGTGCTTAAGTGCTTTGCCAATGAAGACCGGGATTACTCACATACCAAAAGTTAAGCATGTGCTTAAGGTGCTTTCCTGGATTCATGTTGGAACAATCGGGAAATAATGGTGCTGTCTTTGGGCAAGTTTGGGGGGAAAGACACCCCCTCCCCCCCCAAAAAAAAGAAAGGAATAAAGTAATCTGCTTGTTCTGACAGTGGCAATTTTCCACCTGAAAGTAGTTTTATCTAACTCTGTCCAGACAGTGAACAGTAAACAGAAAGGGAAGACAAGTCTCCCCTGTACTTCTATAACTTCAGCAACCACAGTGTGTATCTGACAGCATTTCTGGGCTGTAGAGCAATGTTCACACCCCCATGTCACTGCCGGATCTGCAGATCCTGAAGGGCCACAGGAAAGTACTTAGTAAAGTGGTAGCTGATGGTACATCAGGAGAGCATCCTTTGCTTGGCCAGAGAACCACCATCAGCCCAACAGCTTCTGGAGGAAGGGATGATGCAGGAGGGAGGATTTCTCAGCTCCACATAGATTCCAATGCATCACTGGCTTTTGACATGGGTGCCCCAGCAACTGGTCATGGGACTGAGAAGATCACGTTCCCTTTCCTTGCCAAGGCCTGGATAAGAGCATCCAGCAGGAACATCAAGGTCAGTCACACCTCCTTCATCACAGTACTTCTCTGCTAACCCTCCATGTTTTGAGGTTGTTCTTCAAAGACCTGTAAAAACAGGACTGAAGTAGGACAGGGGACCCAAAACTAACTTTGGGTTGAGCTTACGTCACACCTCAGGACCATTGCCCTGTCTGTGGGTTCCTTTGGGGGAAAACCAACACAGCGTCATAACCATGCTTCCTGCACACCATTCTGCTTGCTGAAGAAATAAACCCCTATGCCTTTGCCTGTTACCAGTGAAGGCTGGACTATGTGGTTGTGACACACAAATGTAATGGCCTCAGAAAATAAAATGTTCTTTCTTCAGAGTGAAATGGTCCATCAATGTCAAACCTAGCCTGAGCTCCCCAACGATCAGACATGGGTGAAGACAAGGCTCAGCTGTAGAAACGCAGATCGGCTAACCCTCCTGATTTTTTGGGATATCACCCCCTTGTCCTCCCTCCTGTCATCCCATAGCTGATCACACCTAGAAACCACATGCATGCTTGTCACTGCCACTTACCAACGGAGGCTTAAAGGGTACTTTTCTTTCCCGCGGTATTTTAACTATTCCATCCACTGAAAAATGTGGAGGAAGGTGGTGATGTTTGCTCACTATGTGGGAAAACCTCTTGGCCCCAAAGGGTTAAAATGTCCAGAGGGGGATGCTGCAGGCTCATGTCTCTGTTGTACTATCTTTGGGGAATGTGGCTCAAAATCTGTTCCTTCACTCTAGCACTTATGGAGCTTTGTAGCAGGTAAAACTATGCCAAATTTCCTCAATCCTTTGTTAGTGTTACTTAAAAAATACTCCTAAATTAGGTCCCAAATTCCTGTGATCCTCAAGAGCGCTGAGCGGGGATGAATAGCTTTTGATAACAGCCCCGGATTTGTTGGTGTGGGGAGATTTATTTCCTGATCTTTTGCCCATCAAATCTTTTTCTGATCTTAATTGTCAATCACATCATATGATTTCTCCAGAGAAATGAAAATAGCCGCTATTTGTCTTGAAAATCCACCCTTTGATGTCAGAATTCCAGGAAATAAAACACCTTTATAGTTATGGGATCCAGACCTGTCTGACTGGGATGCATTTCCATCAAGACTTGTGTGTTTGTTGACTTGGGTTTTAAGACGCTCTGCGCCTTTTACAGGATTCACAACGGGGCACTCATGGCACACTCAGCTTGGAGTCAGCTTCCAGGGTAGTGCTCCCCAGCCTGAATGAGTTTGGCTGTCACTATGATGCTGAAATAAGGGTCTGGACATCTGGACCTTCTCATGAGCTGTTTCCCTTTGGGCACTTCAGGCACATTTTCTAATAGATTGTACATCAAAGGACCCTCTGAAACCTGGACCTTCTCTGCGTACAAAGCCATTGGGCACAGCTTCTTCCTTGAAGGCCAAGCCTTGCTCATCCTCTGCTGGTCAGCTGGTGCAATAGAAGGTCATTGTCCTCGCCCCCACCATCCCAGTCCACCCTTGGATCAAGGATTAGCCATGCCACAACATCTCCAACCCCCTGGCAATGGCAGCATCAATTGACTTCTATCAGCTAAGCACTGGAGAAGGAAAACCTACCCTTCACACAGCTCTGTCCTTCAGGCAGGCTCTCTTTGCATCACCAGATCAGTCAGCCACTACTGCATAGCATGTCCACCTCCATCTGGAGAAACCATTTCCAAGAAAGGCCATTTCTGCATATCAGTTGCTTGGTAAATACCAGGAGAGTGAGGGAAAGGCTAATTAAGAAAAATGTGGTCACTTCAACCTCATTATTTTTCCATTGGTCTTAATGAGTTTTGCAGACTTAGGCTGCAGACTTTGGGACTAAATGTGTGGCATGACCAGATCTTTGTTGGTCTTTCCCCTAACAACTGCTTTCCAACCACATTGGCTGGGTGGGACTGTGGGTCTGTCATGCTGAGGACACATGTATATATATTGATCTGTAATACCTCCTGCTTCCTATTGAACTTTTTCTTTCTACAACCAAGACTACAACCTTCTGTGACCCTTTCCAAGATGTCCCTCACAATTTCTCATTTACTGTTCTTTCTAATTCCCATTTGTTCAGTCCATCTTTTCTTTAGACACCCCTCTTTCCCCTCCTTTTGGCTGAAACTTTTGGTTTTCATTTGGTTCTTCCCCACAGCTCACCCTGGTGTCTTGCTGTGGCTTACCTGGCTGTGAATCCAGCTTTCCCTGTTTTCCCTTTGGGCAGATTCCTACAATTCTACCATCTCCTATTAAAAAAAAAAAGAAAAAAAATTAAGTCACAGGACAAATTTCCCTTGTTGTCTTTGGAATATGGATCACCTTTCCTCTATTCCCTCCCCAAATCCTCTGGTGCCTTCTAAAATTTGCAGGCCATTCATAGAATGGCATGGGTTGGAAGGGACCCCAAAGATCATACAGTTCCAACCCCCCCTGCCACAGGCAGGGCCACCAACCTCCAGGCCTGGAGCTACATAAGGTTGCCCCATCCAACCTGGCAGGGATGAACACCTCCAGGGATGGGGCATCCACCCCCTCTCTGGGCAGCACCTCACCACTCTCTCTGTAAAGAACTTCCCCCTAATATCCAGTTTAAACCTTCCTTCCTTTAGCTTTAATCCATCCCCCTTGTCCTGCCATTTTCTGCCCTTTTAAAAAGTTGATTCCCCTCCTGTTCCTCTGCTCCCTTCAGGGACTGGCAGGCTGCAATGAGGTCCCCCCACAGCCTTCTCTTCTCCAGGCTGACCCAGCCCAGCTCCCTCAGCCTCTCTCTGTAGGGGAGCTGCTCCAGCCCTCTGATCACCTTTGAGGCCTCCTCTGAACCCTCTCCAACAGCCCCACATCTCTCTTGTCCTGGGGCCCCAGCTCTGGACACAGGACTCCAGCTGGGGCCTCCCCAGGGCAGAGCAGAGAGGGACAATCCCCTCCCTGTCCCTGCTGCCACCCCTCTGCTGACGGAGCCCAAGATCCCATCGCCCTTCCCAGCTGCCAGAGCCACTGCTGGCTCATGGGAAGTTTCTCATCCACCATGACACCCAGGTCCTTCTCCTCAGGGCTGCTCTCCAGGAGCTCTTCTCCCAGTCTGTTTATCTGTCTGGGAGTCTTCCTACCCAAGTGCAACACCTGACACTGGCAGTGCTGAAGCTCATTAGGTTCACCCGGGCCCAGCTTTCCAGCCTGTCAGGATCCCTCTGGATGGCTCCTGTCCTTCTGTGGTGTCACCCACACCACTCAGCTTGGTGTCATCTGCACACTTCCCACCTAGAGGTTCAGGGATGCAAGGTTCTGGGACTTGAGAATTATGAGAATCCTGGCTGCCAGAGAAGACTGAGGCAAAGAACTCATTCAGTACCTCAGCCTTCTCCACATCAGTTGCAACCAATTCTCCTTTCTCATTTACCAAGGGGGGTACACTCTCTTTGGCCTGTCTCTTCTGGCCAATGGACCTGTAAAATCCCTTGTTGTTTGTAACATCCCTCACCAAGATCAGTTTCATCTGTGCCTTGGCTTTTCTGATCCCATCTCTGCAAGTCTGAACCGCATCCCTGTATTCTTTCCAAGCAACATACCCTTGTTTCCAGAGCTTGTATTTGCCTTTCTTTTTCCTCAGTTTGACCAGCAGGTCCTTGCCTAGCCATGCTGGTCTCCTGCCCCTCCTGTCCACTTTCTTATTCAGAGGGACAGAGAGCTCTTGAGCTCTCAGAAAGGCATCCTTAAAGAGTAGCCAACTTTCCTCAACATTTCTGTCTCTAAGGACCACCTCCCAGGAGATCTTGGCCAACAAGCCCTTAAACAGCCTAAAGTTTTCTCTCCTAAAGTTCAGGGTCCTGATCCCACTCTTTGCCAGGTCCACATTCCTTGAGATCACAAACTCAACTAGGGCAGTTGAATACCACTTGCACTCCCCCTCCCTCAATCAGCCTCCCTAAACGCCTGAAGTCTCTTTTGATACTTCTCAGACTTGGAGAGATTTCATCACTGCTGCCTGAACAATGAGTAATGGGCAGTAATCAGAGGGGTGAACCAGATCCTCGAGTTTTCTAGTTATGTCCTTGATCTGCACCTCAGGGAGGCAGCACACTTCCCTACGGGTAGGGTCTGGTCTGCATATGGGGCGCTCTGTTCCCTTGAGAAGGGAATCTCCAACCAAAATCCCCTTTCTGTCTTCCCTGGTGGAGGCAGTCTTGAGGCATGGAGTTAACTTCCTCACACTTGGCCTCCTCTTAGAGGGATTGTCCCCCACCTCTTCAACTCCCAGCACCTCAAACCTATTGCTCAGGGGGACCTGGAGAACCAAGGTAGGCTCCTGCCTAGGTTTTCTCATGGTGCTGAGCCGGGACTATCCCGGCCGGGACTAACCCCCTCCGTCTTTCTGGTCACCCACTTCTGCCCATTCTGCCTGATAGGGCTGGGAATCCATCATTTTTGGGGGAAAATTTCCCTGGTGACTGTCCCTCTGGCATGCCTGAGTGACTTTCCCTCTGGCATTGGTTGCTCCATCAATCAATCAATCTCCCTCTCACTCTCCTCAATGCTTCTCAGTCTCTCCACCTCTTCTTTGAGCTCTGCCCCCAAGCTAATCAGATCTTCCACCTGCTCACACCTCACACAGGCGGAATTGCTGCCACCATCCGCCAGCAAGAGCAGGCTCAGGCACTCCCTGCAGCCAGAGACTTGCACAGCCTCACTCCTGGGCAGGCCCTCGGTCTGGGTCTTCATGCCCTTAATGGAGCAAGCCTCTCTGTCTGCTGGAAGCCGCACACCTGGGCAGGTCCTCGGTCTGGGTCACCACACTCTTTATGGGGTGAGCCCTCTGCCTGGTGAAGGCCATGGTAATCTGTGGTCTCAGAGACGCTCAGTAGGTGAGACAGTCCTGTGGGTGATGAGAGACAGAATTTACCTGCCCGGCCACACGAGCTACAGGGTCAGCCCTGCACAGGTGCTGACCTCCCCTCTCTGCATCCCTGAGGCTTTTTCAAGGAGATGGGCGGTGGTGGGACCGCTGCTTCCCTGGCAACGCCAATGCCACATCAGCCTCTCTCACAAGAGAGCTACCCCATACTGCCACGTCTCTCCTCTTTCACAGGGGGTTCTCCTGGCAGGGCAACTACTCCAAACGCTCTTGTAGTTCACAATCTATCGCGGCAGC